>CM056208.1:3067310-4464810 GCA_029692085.1 Gymnothorax javanicus | reverse complement strand
GCTCCCAGTTACATTTCCATCATGTGCCATGTTTTCCCTGTCTCCTGCCCCCGTCCCTACATATCCCCCCATCTCCACTTGAGTTCAGTTCCGGAGGTGTGTACCTCATGGCTCAGCTGAACAAGGTAGAGATATACGGTGCTGTTTGCAGAGGTTATGCTTGGGAAAGCCATCCTCCAGACATCACAAATTTGAAGAGCATCTGCACCTCTTCTGTATGACATACCTTCTGACCCGGGCAAAGAATTTCTTAATTAACTTTGTAACACCATTTGTATTATATTTCAGCCCCTCAGAACAATAGTGGTCTAACTCCATTATTTATCATTTTGAGAAAACAGCTTCCAAAGTTTCGACGTTGTCAAATTCAGCATGCCAGCAAGTATTTAGACCTGTCTTGAAGTGACATCCTTTGAATCTTCGCTTTCATGGCCAGAAAGTATTTTGTTTTCATCGTTGACGATTTTTGTTATTTTTGCATGTTTCGCTTTAAAAACTAAAATTTTGGAGTTAGACCACTCTTGCACTACTATCTATATTTCAGAGGTGGAACTAACAATCTTCTGGCCCATTATTGCATGAATAGATTTTAACCTTTAGCATGAAAAATATGGGTCTAACTCAGAAAATTAGAAAATCGGAGTTAGGCCACTATTGTTCTGAGGGGCTCATTTGATACATGACTTTCTGTGACCTTTGTGTCATCCACATGATCAATACCCTCCTCAAAAACCCATTGTATGCAATCTGATACATGTTATTTGCCCCCTGGTGGACCATCCATGCACTGAAGGCAATAGAGGTCCATAGAATATAAAATCAAAGATGGCTGTCCCCATTTACCATCCTGCATGTTTTTTTTTTCAGAAATTTTTGCTAATTTTGACAAAGTTACAGTTAGAATAAATTTTATAATGTTAATAATAATTCAATAAGACTGTTTACTGGATTGAATCAACGTAAAAATACACAACATTTTGTTGCTTATTGCATAGTAGAATTGAGTTGAAAATTTATGTATCAAATATGATAATACAGGTACTTAACCCTTAAAGATCCGCAGAAGTGCTGGCGATATCTGCCAACATTGCTGCATTTATGAAGCTTCTTGTCCCCCCGGCATATAATGAGGGGCAATATAGTCGTTGGTATCTTCATCCGTCTGTCCATCTGTCCGGATGTAATCATTTCTTGTCCGGAGCAGAACTCAAAAACTATTTGAATGATCTTAACGAAACTTCATACATTTATCAATTAGGTCCTAAGGTTATGCCTTTTGCTACTGTGAGAGGGGTAGTTGTCTGGCTGCATTCTGTCTTTATCATGCTCTGTCTTATCCAGAAAGGGCGCAGTGACAGGCTTTCTTCACTTGCAAATATGACACCATTAATCCCTAATAGTTAAAAAAATTAGGCCTATCGTGTAATGTTTAGCCACTTTTCTTTAACCTCTGTGTAAAACGTCATGAGGTAAAGGAAAGGTGTCTGTCTGCGCATGCTCTGTCTTTGTTATAGCTTAGGAAGAGAACTGCGCTAATAAGAGACGGCCCTATCGTCTAATAGCCACTTCTCTTTACACTAGACACAGTGATCACCCGCCTCCTGCCCGTCATGTTTGTTTGTTTTAGGCACAGTGATTGGCCAGCATGGACGGTGATTCGGATGGACGATCATCGCGGGATAGCATGCATTTCCTACTTTTTTTTTTTCGAAAAGGATGCTTCAGTGTACCCTATGCTAGAGATGATAAATTAGGAAGCATTGTCGCAATTTTCCTTTATATTTAAAGAATCCGAACACACTTTTCATGGCAGCCACGTAAATAGTTCCTGATCGTTTTCTAGGAGATGGAACTTTCCTAAGCAAAAAAGACTATTCGGACGCAGCCACAGTGTTGGTGGCTTCCAAACACAGCACGCCAAACCGTGGTCTACGGCGGAGTGTTTGTTTTTAATAAAAACTCAAAGAACTGAAAATTATCGCACGCTGAGACGGAAGGAAAACAAGAACGCAGTGTCTAGAGATACGGCAGTTTTATGGGTACGGCTGTCGATTTGAAGGGATTTGGATAAGGATTAGGGATTATGGATCGGGTTACGGTTAGCCCTGCTGAAAAATCCAGTAGAATACCATTTGAAAAAAACCATTAGGAACCATCAGGTTTCTAATGGTCTAATGGGAATTGGAACCCCATTAGGAACCATTAGAAGAAACCATTAGGAACATACTGGTCCCATTAGGATGTAAAACCATTAGGAACCTAGTGGTCCCATTAGGATATAAAACCATTAGAGACCCATTAGAATGTAATACCATTAGACACCTACTGGTCCCATTAGAATGTAATACCATTAGAAAGCTACTGGTTCCATTTAGAATGTAATACCATTAGAAAGCTACTGGTTCCATTAGGAGCTAAAACCATTAGAAAACTGGTCCCATTAGGATCTAAAACTATTTGAAAAACATACTGAGAAACCTACTGCTGCAACAGAAATTATAGCAGAGTCCTAACGCTGGGCACCAGAGACATGTCTATACATATGTGTAATTGTGTATGTACTGGGATATTTTCCCCTCTGAACTGGGAACAGGACATATGGGGCATGACAACTCATTGCAGTTTGTGATTTTAATTAAATTTTTTTCAGAACATGAACCATCAAACCATCAGGTTGTGTTCTTTTCCCTCCTCTTGGATGGATGAGTCATGAACAATGATTTAATCACAAAAGGCCAAATATGATTTAATCACAAATTTAATTGCAAAAGGGTCATTCCATGTCAAAACAGCCAATATTGAGGTGCCTTGTACATGACACCTCTAAGATTTTGCTCAAATTTTGTCCAAAAATACTTTATGGTACCAAACAAAAGAATCCCAAGTTTCATGTCAGTATCTCCCTTGAAAATTTCTTGAAATTTGGGTGAAAGCATCCTTTTGACTTATGTGAATTGGTCATTTCATAGCATTTTGGAAGGACCATAACTTCTCATGTAATAGAGACCTGAAATTTCATGTGCTCGTGCATTCTGGCCCATATATCAGGATTCTGCAGCCAGAATCACCATGAAATCATTTCCTGAAATTTCAGTTCAGTGAATGTTATTGAAAATTTGTTTCTCCCTCATATTTGAGAACTTTCCACCACCAAACTAATAGGATAATTACATTTTGAACTTTGGGGGAAGAAAACCACTTCAGACCAAAATGATCCTCTTTCAGATGACCCTGTAATTTGGTGATGGCATTTTTAAACAGACAAATATGCATATTCAAACATTCATTTAGTGAAATAAAAACTTTGATTATCAACTTCCTTCTGTAAGCATTTCATGAAAAAATGCATTCTGAGACCCTTATTCGGCAGAAATATCAGGATTACGTGAAAAATTGTCAAAAATCAGAATCAACCATGAACAGAGCAAATATAAGCAAAAGGGACTTTAACCCCTAGGACCATGACCTAATGTAGGAAACCAGGTTACAACATACTGTCACTAAAACTCCATGCAAGATCAGACATCCCATGTTTCACCATGTGTCCCAATAAATTTTGTTGGATTCCTACCAAATGATATATAGCTTTCTACTTTTCTTAAGCAAGAAGTGTCAATTTGCTGGAACCCAATCAGAATAAATTTGCAAGATTCCAAGTGATGCAAGACATGCAACATGGTGACTTCTATGTGAAATTCATGAAAAGTGCCTACAATATCCCTTCTTGACCATCTGACCAGGGGTTCTATTCTGGGTGCCATTCCAGCATATTCTCTGTATAGAAGCACCTGAAATTCATGTTACAAAGATTGAAATGTGTTTGCTTCCCTCATATTTGAATAAATGGTTTCCCACCTGGTAACAACAGAAACTAAGTTTTATGGATAACCATGTCTTATCAATTGGCATTATTTTGGAGGTTTCCCACTACATTAGGTCATGGTCATTTTATGGTGTACAAGGGGGTCATCAAAACCACGTTTTTCATGAACCTGTATTAATGTAATTATAACAGATTTCAGACTTTGGTAATCCTGTTTGACTTCGTTTGGACTTAAAAAGGGTTCAGATGTTCATATAGAAGGAAGTTGATAATCAAACCCATATTTGTCTGGTTAAAAGATGACCCTGTGACCCCCACAAGTCCCCCACCAATGGTACTATTATCCTAAAACTGGATGATGGTAAAAATTAGGGACCCCCAAAAAAAAATTTTGGATTTTTGGGGCCCTCCTCTCACCCCTCTGATCTCTCATGGTGATTCTGGCTGCAGAATCCTGATATATGGGCCAGAATGCATGAGCACATGAAATTTCAGCTTCCTGTCTCTATTACATGAGAAGTTATGGTCCTTCCAAAATGCTACAAATGAAATGACCAATTTACATAAGTCAAAAAGGGGCGTTTCACCCTAATTTCAAGAAATTTTCACACTAAAACCATCGGAGATACTGACATGAAACTTGGGATTCTTTTGTTTGGTACCATAAAGTATTTTTGGACAAAGTTTGAGTAAAATCTGAGAGGTGTCATGTACATGGGTGGCTGAGTTGACATGGAATGACCCAAAAGGCCAAAGGTGATCTTGGAATGTATTAAATGAAATCACTGAACACTGCAATCTACAAACATACTGTATAGCCTACACAAGGACCCACTAGAAATCACACAGATGTGATCGCCAAAGAAGGCTATAACATCTGTGTTCCTCCATCACATTAGGAACCATTAGAGACCACTACACCCTGTAGTGACCACTAGACTACTGTTTAGTGACCATTAGACTGGTATAGAAACGCCTGCAGGAACCTAAGACTTCTGTAGGAACCATTAGACTCCTGAGGGAACCATTAGTAGGGACCAGTTAAAGTCCTGTAGATTTGTGTAGGAGATAATAGAATCCCATCAGAAAAACAAACCGAACCATTAGGAGAACATAAGTAGCCATTAGAAACCATTAGAAACCATTGCAAAACCACCAGGAACCATTAGAAACCAATAGAATACGCCTAATGGTTGCTGAATGGTTTCTCTGACTTTTTTCAGCAGGGAGGGGTCAGGGTTAGAGTTAGGGTCAGGGTTAGGTTAGGGCAGGGTTTGAAATTGGGACTGCCGTACCTCTCTACATTGAAATGCATTGGAAAACCGCCGTACCCGTAGCAACTGCCAAACAAGAAATAGCTAGTGAACTTTTAAAAAAGTTCACAAAAAACTCAGCGAAGCCGGGATAAACCAAAACGTCTAACAAATTAGCTAGTGAAAACTCTTTTTAAACAGCAAAACAACAAAAGTGGATACTTTTTTCATCAATCTGCGCATGCCACACAGCTGAAAAACATCTGTTCTGATTAAATGCGGTGGCACGCATATACACCAGATCGGAATAGATCATGTTACATGTAAACAGTTGACCTGAATTCTTCAATCAGAATGATTTCAATCAGAATGAAAAAAGTCTGCAAGTAAACCAGGCTGCTTTCACAGGGGTGCTTTGAACTCTGACCTCAAGATATTTAAATTAAAATGCATTATCTATACCTATGAGTCTCCCCCTTACAGACCTGCTCTTTTATGATAATCCCATGCAGTTCTGAGCAGAAAAAGAGCAGTTTTTTGCATGCAGTATCAATGTATTATTTTTGCATATTGTATTTTGTTTCTGCATACTGGGGTCCTTAAACAGTCTTGAAATCTCTGAAATTTCTGAGACTTGAGCCCAAATTTTTTCATGTGTGATGATGTAACTGTACAGTGCCTGACAAAAGTCTTGTCGCTTAACCAAGTTGTAGGAACAACAAATAATAACCTGACTTGTAGTTGATCAATTGGAATAGCTTATATGAAAGGCAAAGCCCTCCGAAATATACCAAAATAGAGTTTTGTGTCATTCATTGAGGTACAGAAAGGTCAGATTTTTTGGACAAAACTCTTGTGCATTGAAAAAAAAAATATGGAAATTATACATACACTTTATTTTGAATACACAAATATGCCACCATAATATTAGAACATAAATTCAGAATGCCTTGGAAAAAAAAAAAATTAATCAGACTCCATGAGCTTGGAACTGTATCCATACATCTTGGCAAGGCTGCTTGATGATGAAATCATCTGGAATAGCAAAAGCAGTCTTGCAGGACTCTCAAGTTCATGATTCTAACTTCCAAGCCTCTTCCTTCATACCCCGAAATGCTCAATAATGTTCATGTTGAGATATTTAAATTAAAATGCAGTATAATTAGAACTTCTGATATTTCAGGCTGTTGATGTTCTGCAGATCTTTCTCACAATACTAGCTGTAACAACAAACCATGATTTTCCTCCACCAATCATGATTGTTTTCTGGGAGAATCTTGGGTCCATGAGGGTTCCAACAGGTCTTTTGGGATGCAGTTCAATGGATGATTCAGTTTTCAGCCACTTTTCCAGTATCAATCCTTTTGCAAGCTGTGGGCCTTGGCAAATGCAATGCAGGTTATTTGTTTTCTGTTTAATGCAGGCTTCTGTGTACTAATTCGGCCCAATGAATTACTTTTTTGACAAACTCTTATTGTAGATTTGTTTCTTTCAAACAGTTGTCATACCGGGGTCTGGTCCTTAAACAGTCTTGAAATTTGGAAATAAAGATATGAATCTTCTCTTGAAATCAGCACTTTGGTCTGTGAATCTTTGGCATGTTGTCAATGAAAGCTGGGGTTATTTTAAATTTTTTGTTAATGATGTATTTGTCATAGGTTAAACTCTAATCTGTGATTTGTAGCAACATCTGTAGTCCCCATGTTATGGGCTTTAGCATCAGAATTTTGACAATTTCATTTTGCAGCCCTTGACATTAAAATGGACCATTTAGTAACAATTGATTTTAGAAATAAAGTTAATGCTATTTTTTGTTACTATGTCCTCAAATATTCAGGCAAAAATATGAATAAATATGATATAAAAAATGAATTTGAAATAAAATATGCTCATTATTTTTCCATTTTTAAAAATATTTTGTTCATCGGTAAAATAAATACTTCAATTTTTTTTTTTTTTTTTTAAATTTGAAGACTTTTTATCCATTCTATTTGATGAATGGGATGAAGTGTAAAATTGTAAAATTAGCCACACATACTTCCCTACAAATGCTGTAACAAAGATACTTGTCATTGGGTCGATTCTGCTCTCTGCATCCCAGCCGGACTAGCAGCGTAATGCCACAGTCAAGACATGAACTGGCAATATCTCAGCACCAGGGCCATCACAGTAAATACTTTTCCTCGTATGTTCATTAGCCCCCCCTATGAAGTGGAGAGGGGACACTGCAATGGAGCTCATCAGTCTGTCTGTACGTCCCTCCGTCCGGGTATGTGGGGACAAGTTTTTGTTGTAGAAACCGCCTAGATGGATGAAATTTTGTGAGTGTGAGTTACTGGTCATAACCTTGATTGGGTTTGAAAATGGGACACCATGGTGGAGGGGTATATTGATGATAATGTCTTCCTTTTTACAATTAGAATCAGAATCTGCCTTCCGTATGGTTAAGCAGTCTTCAAAATCAGCCTTGTTGCGTAGCACCTAGGCTGACAAAATGACAAAACATTCCTAGGACAGTTGCAGTTTTATGAGCCATATCTGGCGTCTGGACAAAGATAAGTCGAAACGCCGTTTGTCCCTAAAATTTCAATTGGTGCACACATGGTATAGGACTGTTAGGCTACTAGGTATATCATCATAGTCTTAAAGCACAAAAACTTTAGATTGAAAGCCCTCAAGAATATTTATTTGTAATAACCTGCATGAAAACTACGTACCCTGCCTTCTGCTGCCAGGAGTTGAAACTTGGGTTTCCAAGAGAGGTAGAGTGATAAAGGAGTGTGAGAAAAGACAATGTATTTCTTTTATCCACTAATGAAATAGTAAGGATTGTATGAAAGAACTACATCTGTTGCATAGTTTCAGACCAAACTTTTGCATGGTAGTGTGAAAATCACAGTAGGCTTTTGAAATTGGAGACGACTTAGTGCCCAAATGCAGTCAGAAGTTGAGGGACAAGAGCTAGAAAAATAATTTGTTGTGCATATTTGTCGTTTCATTTGTAATAAGTTTGCTTTTTGTCACATTATTTTCTTAGTGGAAAAAAACAAGTCAACGATTTGTTGCAGTAAAAAATAACCATAACTAAACAGGTACTAAAAGAATGCAGTAAGAGTTTTTTTTTCATGGTCATCTGGTCGCCCTACCTACATCCCTAGTGCTGTCATTAAAAATAAAAACTTCAGCTTATATCTCATAAGTGAATTTTAATGTTCAACTAAAATATTTTATATATAAGACAAGTGAAATCAATTTAAATATGCATTAAAGATGATCAAATGACGCACTTAGCGTACATTCTGCGTAAAGAGGACATGTTCTGAACTTTGTCATCAGAAAAAATTCACAGTCATTCTAGAACTTCTACACAGGTCTGTTTTCCTTACATGCAAAGTATCCCTGTTTTTCTCTGCAGAAGAGTATTTGTGTGTTGAAGTATCCATCTCCTCTTGTTTCGTTAATGAAATTAACTGCAGCACTGAAAACCTCAGCGGTGATGTTACCCAGGGCGGGTAACAGTTTCACATGAATATCTGACTGAGGTCTGAGGACGGTTTTTCACAATTCTCCTCACAATGCTTTCTACGCCAGACTCCTCATCAGTGGAAAGTCATGCCAACTGCGCTGTCACTATATAGCCTCTGTCTCCAGTCAGACTGCGGAGTTTTTCCATCAGTCCTGTAGACATTAATTTGTTTTCCCAGGCCTTCGCAGCCTCTCTGCAGAAGACAGAGGCGCTGCATTGCACATCTGGGCTCCCAGATTGTATTTAATTTTCAACAACTGGGGTTCCCTCCCACGCTGTGTATTATCATCCTCCGTAAACATGGCGGGAAGTGTTTGCATTGTCTCTCTGCTGAGTACCTCTGTATGGCCCTGAGGGATCATGGGATGCTTTTCCTGCGCTGTGGAGATCTGCAAATATCTGCAATGTGACACGTAATACTCAGCATACCCTGGGCTGGTGTGCGGAAGGGACTCTGAGATACCTCCGCCACACGTGACACCGCTGCTCCGGAGCAAAGCTGCTCAGTATCTGACAGGAGCATATTTGCACAGGCCCACTGCAGGCGACGGGCAGCTCTGCTCTGCGCCGACCACAGGTGCAGCAGCATCGCGCACACACGCTGGGACCCTGGTCAGCTGCAGCCAGGGAATCAGCGCATATCTGACGGCCGACACTAGAGAGACAGCCAGACTTCCTGCCTGAACCTCAAATTTTTACAGAAAAACGGCTAGTCAGGACGGTTGATAAATTCTGGAAGTTCATAACCCTGTTTACAAACACACATTATTCATCTGCAGGCTGCGTTGGACTGAAATGTAACAAATTAAATCTTGGAATTAAAGCTGTATTGTAATATCTAAATTTCCCCCCAGGAAAATCGGCCTGTAATTTTCTTTAAATTCTTTTAAACTGGAATTCCATGTAGTGCTCCATTTTGGCTTCATTTGTGGTTTGATGTCAGTTTTAATTTGCATTTTGCGACTCAGCACAGGTTGTAATACAACATTTTCATGATAAACAAAAGAATTTGCAGACTGAAATCAACTCTCATAGCATATAGCAAAATGTGCCTTTCAGACCTTTTTTATTTTTATTTTTGCAGTATTCACAATGCTTTATCACAGAGCATTTTACTGTCCACCCACCCATACATCTGATTGTATGCCTGATCAGGTTTATAGTCCTGGACCTTCCAAATGTAAGCCGTTTGTGAATGTGCAGTAGTTAGGAACATCCCACTTTTGATGATTTATTTACACCTGTTCATTCTAAATCGAAGTGAACACATTCCCTGGTTCATGAGCAGAATCTGAATTTGGTTGCCTAACTCTACTTGAAATGGTTTGGCTAAGATTATTTGCTCATTTTTGCCATTGTGTAAAGTAATTGCTAAATTTGGAATGTAATGATCATTGTGACCAGTTTTTGTTGTCAGTTTTATTGGTCATTGAATATCGGTTGCCGTGTGGAAGCCAGTTGGGGAGGCGGGGTCCAGAGTATCGCAGGCGGTGTGATTTTTGCACCATCTGGGGGGTCAAAGAGATGCTGTTTGAACATAGCTTATGCAGGACACGCTAACCTCAGAGCCAGAACACAGCCTATGTATGACATGTTAACCTCAATGCTAAAACACAGCCTAATGCAGGACATGCTAAGCTCAATGCTAAAACACAGCCTAATGCAGGACATGCTAACCTCAATGCTAAAACACAGCCTAATGCAGGGCATACTAACCTCAATGCTAAAACACAGCCTAATGCAGGACATGCTAACCTCAATGCTAAAACACAGCCTAATGCAGGACATGCTAACCTCAATGCTAAAACAAAGCCTAATGCAGGACATGCTAACCTCAATGCTAAAACACAGCCTAATGCAGGGCATACTAACCTCAATGCTAAAACACAGCCTAATGCAGGACATGCTAACCTCAGAGCCAGAACATAATTTATGCAGGATATGCTAACCACAGTGCTAGAACATAGCATCTGCTGGATATGCAAACTTAAATGCTAGAACATAGCCTATGCAGGACATGCGAACCTCAGTGCTTGAACATAGCTTATGCAAGACACTCTAACCTCAGTGCAATAATTTAGCCTATAAAAGACATGCTAACCTTAATGCCAGAACATAGCTTACGCCGGACATGTTAAGCACAATGTTTGAGCAGAGCTTAACCTCACTGCTCAGTGCAGACCTCCCTCCTGGCTTCACACAGCAGGAAAAAGGGCTTTTGAGACGGCCAGCAGGATGGAAAATCTAAAATAGCGCCCGGTCCAAGTGAGGATCGAGGAGCGAGGAAATATCAAACAAAAGAATTGAGATGCACTCGTGGACTTGAGTCATCTGGTGGCTTTGTTGTCAAGGTAACGACCACAGCTTCCTCAGTATCATGCTGTTCATTCCAGAACTTTCATGGCTCAAACAAACTGAAGACCTTCATAAACAACTAATTCTGGGTCTGATCATCCACTGCATGTGGATGTTGAAGTGAAGCCTCAGCATAGTTAAAACAAGATTTCAACTATGTTTAAAATTCCAAAAACATCTTTCATACCATTCACAACGTGCTCTGATGATTAAATTATCTAGGAAATTCTGAGAAGCAAGAGATGGTCCACTTTTCCCAACTTGTAGTTCCCCCTTATGGGTGGTCTTTAGCATGTCCCCTCACACGACCTCGGAAATCCCCACTTTCCCTGTTTTCCACTTCAGATCCAATGCACCATTAAATACCTGTATTCAGAAAATTAATCAGCAGCTTGTTGATTCTCCACAGTCTTTAAATTGATCAGTTAAGACATATTACCAACGTCGCTTGCTTACTTGGAATATCACAAAATAAACACAATATGAATATCGGGCTGTTACACATCACGGAATGCATCGCCATTTCTGTCAACATAGTTTAAGAGGCTGAAACATCTCTCTGAAAAGCAACCAATTAAGAAAAATAAACGGATTGTTGATTCTGGGATTCTAATTGTGGTTGGAACCAAAAGCAGCGAACAAGGTGTGATGTAGATGGTGACGATCATATCACAAGTCACCCCTTGCCTTCAGCTGTGAACATACAGTATAATGCAGTTTTCTCAGGTTATGTTTTCTACATGTCCATTGGCCATCTCCTGAACTGAACCTCTATCCAGGCAAAACCAGGCTGTATTCTTTCTGCGTGTTTTTTTCCAAACGCAAATAGCCTCCTGCTACAAATGTGCTTTTCCCATTTCCGCTGCTATTTCAAAGGGTTTCCACCATCAGCCAAGGCAAGAGAAAGATCCAGCTGAATCTCCCCACTCCTCTCCCCCACACTTGCGCCGTCCAAAAAAAGCCCATGATGCACTTGTCCCACCATAACCCTCTCCCTCCCACCCCTACCCCCTACGCCGAAACCGCCTGTACGGGAGGAAGCTGAAAAGCGGGCATCCCAAATAATGAGCAAAGAGCTGCATTGATTTAGCCCGAGGCTTACAGCTCAAACATCTGTCCCCTCTGGCAGCCTGACTGTAGGCCTCGCTGTTGGAAGGCGTTCTATAGAAGGTGCAGATGCAGAGAGCACAGAATCGGTGCAAATCGTGCAGATGGACGCGCCGGAACAGATGATGCGGCGGGCAGAGCGGGCGAGCTTGGCACAGGTGCTGCGTCCCGGCAGCTGCCGCAGGTTAGCCCTTCCTGGGAATTGGTTCCACAAGGCAAATGTTCACACTGGCTGCGCGGGCTGCAGCGCGACAGCAGCGCAGGTATCATCAATCAGGCAGCGCGGCAGCAGCCAAATACTCCCTCTCCCCACCCGGCCTCCGTCCGTCCGCCATTCAATACTGCATCATCTCCAGCCTCCGTCCATCCCTCCATTCTAAACTCCAGCATCCATCCCTCCATTCTAAACTACAGCATCCATCCCTCCATTCTAAACTCCACTATCCATACCTCCATTCTAAACTACAGCATCCATCCCTTCATTCTAAACTCCACTATCCATCCCTCCATTCTAAACTCCACTATCCATACCTCCATTCTAAACTACAGCATCCATCCCTTCATTCTAAACTACAGCATCCATCCCTCCATTCTAAACTCCACTATCCATCCCTCCATTCTAAACTCCACTATCCATACCTCCATTCCAAACTACAGCATCCATCCCTTCATTCCAAACTACAGCATCCATCCCTCCATTCTAAACTACAGCATCCATCCCTCCATTCTAAACTACAGCATCCATCCTTTCATTTTAAACTACAGCATCCATCCCTCCATTCTAAACTACACCATACATCATCCATTCTAAACTACAGCATCCATCTCTCTATTCCAAACTCCTCCATCCATCTCTCCAGTCTAAACCACAGCATCCATCCTCCCATTCTTAAGTGAACCATCTCCGGCCTCCATCCAAACTGCACCATCACTGAGCTGTTGCCCGACTGTCTCCTGCAACACTTAAGTTGCTCACATGGCCCAGACGTGTGCAGATTATTCAGCCTACAATGAGGACCATTGTAGCATTACACTCACAAACAAAGAGAAAAGACGTAAAGCGTTCCGACATTTTGTGCCATTAAAATTTGCACCCAAATAGACTTTGATAATGTCAGTGTGAAGAAATTTGATTTAATTTGAGAAATAAAGGGAAAAGAAGCAGAGTATATTGTCGAAGATGTTTGAAAGAGTTTTGAAAAAAAGGCTCGATCTGCAGAAATCCTCAGTCTGCTTAGTCTGAGGGCACAAATGAAGGGTTAATTTGCAAAAACAGTTATGTGCATTTTGATTTCTTTTCCAAAATCATGTTTTTTTTTAATTGTGCACTCCAGTGAATATCAATCAAATTAGTGTTGGGTTATTTCAGTAAGATATCTCAAAATGTTTTACTTTTCCTAAATTGTGTTTTTTGATTGTGTAGTCAAAGGAATATTCATCAAACTGCTGTTGGTTTATTCATTTTTAGAATGGCCTTTATTTGTTTTTGCAAAATCCAGAACATCTGGCCATATATTAACTGCAAAATTTAAAGTATGAATGCTTCACTAGCAGTGAAGAAACCATTTTATTTATTGTCCTAAATGTGCCAACACAAAATTCCAACACACACATTATCATGGTAAAATACAGGTAACAAATTAAAGTTCATATAATCTATTTGAGAACAAATTTGGAAAGAAAAAGACAAAAAATTTGGGTTATATTAGAAAGCAACCGGATGGCATTTTGGTTGGAAGGTTTGTACAGCTTAGAAAAATCTTTGATGCTTTTTCAATTGAAAAAATATTTTCACAACCATCACTTTTAAAAATTAGAGCAACTGAATTTATCACAAGACACTACGTACAGATGTTATTTCATAGCCTTGTTGTTGCAGTGCCATGGGAAGCAGCGTTACAGCACTACTGATTCCACATTCTATCATAAACACTCTGATTAACATCAGGGGAGATGCTGCACTGTGGCTGTACATGGGCTCTCTCTCTCTCTCTCTCTCTCTCCCTCTCACTCTCATTGTCACTAACTGTGCTTTACAACATTCAGTGTCTCATTAGAGATAGAGAAATGGAAATAAAGCTAGGAAAAATCTGAGTATGCGAGTGAATTAGAGAGGATGCCTGGGCACAGTGGATAGCACTGCTGCCCAGCAATAAGAAGGTTCCAGGTTCGAGCCCTAGTCCGCCAGGGCCTCCCTGCGTGGAGTTTACATGTTCTCCCTGTGTTTACATGGGTTTCCTCAGGGTACACTGGTTTCCCGCACCCAGAAAAACATGCATTATGGGAACACTCCAGCCAGTACCCCTGACCAAGGCTCTGGCTTTAGAACTGGAGTTGGTCCCCAGGCGCTGCTCTGTGGCTGCCCACTGCTCCTAACCATAGGATGGGTCAAATGCAGAGGACAAATTACCCCACAGGGTTCAATAAAGTAAATCTAATCTAAAGAAAGAAAAGAGTAAAAAAAGGGGAGTGAGAAAGCAGCATAGAGTGAGGGACAGAGGGATAGAGATAAAGACTCATAGGAAGTGAGAGAGAGAAAGAGAAGGCACAGAGAAGTCTGCAGAGCCAGATGCGTGGGGGTGTGGGTGGGAGTGGGGATGGGTGTTTGGCGGCTCAGAGCTGAGCAGTCCTGGCCTGTGCTCGCTGATGGACATCTGGAAGCCTGATTGGTTAATGGCGCCTCCAAGCCAAGAGGTAGTCAGCCATTTCCTCCTCCGGCAACAGTGAGGCTGCTCGCGCATCTGTGCTCCGCCCTGGAAACACGTCCCCGGGGTCAACAGCATGGAGCGCCATCCGATGGGCTGGATCCACAGCGCCAGGACGCCATTTATCTCAACGTGGAGCCACACCGCCCCGTGGAAATGCCCTTATTTCATCATCACAAATCGCCGGTCACATCTCCATTAATCTCAATCACTGCACACTACATTGTACATGGCAAATAAGTCTGAAAGAAGTCATTTGCTTATTGCCTTTTCAAAATAGTTTTTGTCATCAAGCAATACTGTGTTCAGAATATATTAGCTCATGGACTGCGTTGGTTGAAGGGAAAATGATTCACGAAAGTTGACCGCCCAGAGAGTGCATAACTGCCCCATGCGAACTGAACTTCCCCATGAGAAACAAAACTGCCCAATGAGACAAAAGAACTGCCCCATGTGACCAAAACTGCCCAATGAGACAATAAAGCTACTTCCTGAGAAAACAGAAATGCCCCTTGAGAACGTAATGTCGCAGTGTGAATCAAAATTACCATGTGAGAGTAGAACTTCTCATCATGAGAACAGAACTGCCCCCAGAGGAAGCAGAACTGCCCCGTGAGAACATAACTGCCCAATGAGAACAGAATTACCACATCAGAACAGGACTTCTCCTCATGAGAACATAACTGCCCCCTGAGATCAGAGTTGCCCGAGTGACTCCTCATCAGTCCTGAATAATGAGGAACAGCTGCAGGACGAGGATGAGAATTGTCAGTACATGTCAGTATATGCTAAAGGACATTGATGCTACTGTTCAGTTTCAGCGGCCCAGAGGGGGAGTTTTGGACACAGGTCACTGAATTCACTCCAGATGTCTGCACTAGAATACAGCTGTGCAAAACAATTATCATCTCAGCTCCATTTTAGTCTAATGCAACATTTTTCATACCTTCGAGCTCCGAGGTGGAAAGTCCAGAAGTCAGAAAATAAACCTCCCATCGTTTGTTTTTATTACCGATCAAAACCCTGACTGGATAATTGGACTCATCATCAAGACCATTTACTGTCCCGCGATCAAGTCGCAAAACAGGAAAAACAGATCATTTCCGTGGTGGTTTCCAAATCCCGGTAAATCCAGACACATCTTGACATAATTTAACATTCAAAAGGGTCATCTGAAGCCATCGGACTCGCATCAAACAATGACTTGATGGGAAATTTGAAATGAAGCTGTTTGGGTTCTCCGTGTAAATACATCCATAAATACACGAGTCAAACTCTCTGCAGTCTCCCATGATGCTTGAGCTCCAGTGGGCCAAGCTCACCCCCCCAAACTCACCGCGCCACTCACCGAAAAAAAAAGAAAGGCAAACAGATGCTGCTGTTGAAGAGCTCTCTCTGAGCATTTGGGAAGCAGCAGCTGGTCCTGTTGCTCCATAGACACCCTGAAAAGGAAGCCTTTCCTTCATGAATTATTAACGTGCAGCAGTATTGTGTTTTTTTTCTTTTTTTTTTAAATCCGCCACACCGCTACCCCCAACTGGGCCAGCTCATTTCTTTCAGAAATCATTTCATTCTCCTCTTTTAACTTTACAGTCTATTTGCGTTTTCTTAGGGGCTGTTTAAAGGAAACATTCATAAACATGATCTTGAGTGGCAAATTCGCTGAGAGACTCTGTGATATGTCGTCATCAGACAAATAGTCAACGAGTGAACAGAAAAAAATCACTCAAATCCCAAGTATATGGATGGTAATTTAAAAATCATTACAATATGGTAGGAAAAAAAGGTTAACAGAAGTGGGTCATTCTGAAAAACAGGGCAGTTTGAAACAATTCCACAGAGGGTTCATATTGATATTATATTTGATCACCCATTCTATTACCACAGCTCAGACAATTGTGAACTGTTCAATTTATCTTGTGCTAATTTGTTCCATAGGTAGAGTGGGAATTCAGTGGGTAGAAGCAGGATTATAGCGACAGTTCTGGCACTAACCAGTATTCCATCCTGCAGTAACATGGTCTGCGAAAATGAGATGGAGTTTGGAGGTCCAGCCATGTTGCAATTGCCTGCCGTAACCCATACCCTAATCGCAGTGTAAGGCTGCAGAGATCAGGCCTGGTGAGACTCAGATTCATGAATTTGGATGGGGACCACATAAGCCATAGAGCTGGCCATGGACTGGCAGGTTTCAGGGTGTACTAGGTCACATGACCTCCTGTAACCAATGAGGAGCAGGATGAGAAACACTAAACAAAAGCTTCTCAGCTGGGCTTTGTTGGATATGACCTCTGACATGGACAAAAGTTTCCCCCAAAAAAAACATCCATGTTCCTCACTGTCCTGTAACCAACGACCCTTCCACTCCAGGGCCGCACTAACACATATCACCATCTGCAGCTCCAGTTTGAGTTTTCAGAGTGTCCGTGTTGTGTTTTCGAGGCTGAATCTGAAACGAGAGCTTGGTGGGAGGCTCATGAAGTGTGTTGGCTGAAACTACATTACCCACGTACGACACAGGCTCATCCATCTTCCCTCTGGACACAGCAGCAGGCAAATCCATCATATTCAGATGTGAGTTGTCCACCTGTTCAGTACAGTGCTGCTGTCCTGTCAATCATCCGTCTGAGAAATGGCCCATACTTCTGGGACTGGCTCACATCTAAGATGTTACTTCCTCAGAAAGATTGTGTCTCGTTCATTCTGATTTAGGTTACAAAAGGTCTGAAGCTGTCTCAGTAATGTGTGAGAGGCAGGGACATGTCCTGGAAAATGAGAGGGGTTTGTAACATTTTGTGTACTGTACTGTACTGCTGTCACAAGCCACTGCCAGTGCAGTTACTATCCTTATCCACTAGGGGGCTGGCCTGGGGCCGTGGCTTGCAGTGACCTGCCCATGCAGAAACTGTCCTGCTCCACTAGGGGACTCGCCTAGGCCACTGAGCTTGTGTCTCGAGGCAGTAGAGTTTTACTGTCCTTATTGGCCTTGCACCACAAGGAGACTGGCTCGAGACCGCAGTAGCCAAGAATCTTGGGACCATTGATCGTACAGTCCAATGCCCGCGTACAGAGCTGCCTAACGTGAACTCCTCTGCCTCAGTAGAACTGTGGGCCAAGTCACCCATCTAGCTTTACATAAATAACAGTGTTGCGTTAGGACTATGTGATTTTCTGCAAATACCAACTTGAAATAAATCGTTCTTAATATAATTGTTCAAAACCTACTTCAAGCGGATAAAATTAGCTAGTTAACAATCAATATGTCAATGCCACAACTCATTGCATTTACTTTACTGATAGAGTCAGAGGTGGAAAGTCCGGGTTGAAAAAGTAAAAATCCTCCCCAGAACTTTATTCCAACCACCTGATTTACTTCTGCCAGGAGAGAAAGCTAATATGAGTGATCAGCTCATCCTGTGGGAGGGAGAAAAACTTGGCAGGACTTTTACTTTCTGACCCCTGGATTTTCCACCTCTGGATAGAGTACTAAGGTGACTATGTCAAGCTGAAGTTTGAAGTAAAAGTTCTGATGCATTTTACCCATAGACATCAAAATTCCCTTTCGAGGCACTTCCCTTTGTTTTCAACCCTCCATTGATTTTGAGATTTTGCATCATATTTCCGAGAAAAGACAAATGCCCTTTTTCTAGACCATAGCCCATTATAATTTAAATCATTTTAGTTTTTCGCCACCATGCTAATCCTCTTTGTCATTTAAAAGCTAAACGTCCCATGATCCTCCAGATTCCCAAGCAGAGCGAGTTCATAACTATGCATTAGAAATTACCCAACACCTTGCCAGATTTGTTTGCTTAGCCTGGTGAGACCGTACAAATTAGTTAGCAACTCTAAGGTCTACTCAGTTATGCTTACCAAGCTAGATATCAAGTTTTGCAATGAGCGCCAATTTCTGTTAATAGACAAGCATCTTTGGCCAGTGTTTGTTACTATAAAAACTCAGCTAATCAGCTTTGTCAATGCATAACTGACCTAGCTACATTGCTAATTCATGACTACTCACTCATCTAATACTAGTTACATAGCAAATAAATTTCTAATCACTGTTTTAATAATTTATATGCATCAAATGTAGCTAGCTGAGCTACCAAACTAACTTTTAGCTAGCTAGCTTAGCCAGCAAGCTAATTTACTGGCTTTAGTGGTTAGCTAACGTAATATTTGGTACATGTAAATGCCAGCTGGCTAGCAAAATACTTGTGGTTCAATGCTAGCTAAGTAGCAAAATAATGGCTATTCCCTGTTTTCTATTGACTTAACCGATATTCGCCAAATATAGCTAGTTAGCAAGGTTAGTAAACTAGCTAGCTTGCTATTTTGCTAGCTTAGCTAGTGATATTGGGTGCATATAAATGCTAGTTAGCTTACTAAATAACAGTTGGTAGATATAAGCTGCCCATTTACTTTATTCTATCAATTTTTTTTGCACCACATCTAATTAGCTGGCTAGCTAGGTAGTTTGCTGGCTTGATTAGACAAATTTGGTGTTTATAAATGCTAGCTTGCTAGCTAAATGGCAAAATAATAGCTATTCATGGTTATCCATTTTCTAGGCATCACATGGCACTAGCTAGTTAACAGTAGCCCACCCAGTAGTAACTTTGCTTGGTTGCAAATTTATTGGGTTTCCTCAGAGGGTCAATGGCAATTTAGGTCACTGATTGGCTTCCGTTGAGGCACCTTAATGTGAACATTTGCTGAAACTGAGGTACTTCATTGGCAGGGCTTCTCACACGTGTGTGTAGTGGATATGTAGTTCGCAAAACTGGACTACAAACTGGACAAGAAATGCAATAGCATAACATTTTCGACAATAAACAATGAATTTGATGTGATCTTTTGCATCCGTAGACCCCATAGGCTAATCTCAAAGCGAGACGGCTCATAGAATTAATTTGAGTTTGAGTAATGCCGGAAAGTGTCCAATCCCCATAATAAATTTCCATAGGGAATTTACTTCTTGCACCAGGAGCTAAGTAGCTGTGACATAGTCACCTCGGTACTCTATATAGGTTCATTTATGAGCTAGCCAATGACTTTTAATAAAACCAGATGAACATAAAATAACAGTAATTGAGATTGTGTTAGCTTATGAACTAAAATCATAATGTTCTAAATAGAAAATTATAATTTTGTTATTTTATTTATTTATTTTCTGGCAGAAGAACGTTGGAAATAATTGTCAGAAAGTTATGATTAGGCCAGTAACATTAATGAATTCTAATCACATTTTTTCTTCAGATGAGTGTTGCTAAATAGGCACTTTTTTATGCAGCAAAGAAACATAATTGAGGCTGAAGCCTATAACTATATCCTGGCAGAAGGGTGAAGTGTGAAGTCTAATGATTGTATTATCAAAATAGCATTTTAATTAGAACTTCCTGTTGGCCTAATTCGCTTGAAAATGCAGTGGCTGTTTCAAAAAAAAAAAAAAAAAACCCAGGACAATTAGAGGTGGCTTGCTAATCAATATTATGGGCTTGGTAAGAAGAACTGCCACACTAATAAACACTGACCCAAGTTAGTCACGACTAATCTGGGTTGATGTACAGTACTATGAGATGCATAAATAGGCCTTCACAATTAAGACTATAATGAAGTTGCGAGGTTAGTTCAGCCCCAATTCCGATGGACAGCGACAATAGCTCTCTGGATAGCTCAAACACCCATCACTCTTGACAGCCTAAACATAGGCTATTTATCCTTTGCTTGGAAGAACTGAATGGTAAAACGATGAAGTCACTTTCCAGTGTCTTCATTGAAGCCAAATTAATTTGGCAAATTACTAATTACAAATTACTTACTGTAGAATCCAGCAATGGTGTAGCGTAGGAGGCAGGAGCTGAGGACCGAGGTGAATGAGGGATAATGAAGCCCATAAAAGCTGAAGGCAGCCGGGCAGAAAGGCAGGCAGGCAGGCAGGCAGGAGAGGCGTGGGCAGGCAGGGGGACACAGAGAGCCGGGGAATCCTTGGGTATAGGCTGAGCAATCTGGCAATGAGTGGAGGGAGTGCCGGGGTTCTTATACTGTGGAGCTTGATGAGTTGATTGAGGGCAGGTGAGGTGGTGAAGCAGGAGTCTGGAGAGTAGCCACGCCCACACTCACACACACAGGGGGAGGAGAAAGGGAACTCAAGGGAGGCAGGGAAACACAGGAAAAACATTACAATCATGGGCGATTGCCTCCTTCTTGTCTGGGTGCCTCTGGTAAAAGTCCTTAATGAGGGTGTCATCCAGGATGAGATGAGGTGAGGTCCAGGACTGATGCTCAGGGGTATAACCATTCTAATCCACTAAGTACTGAAATCCCCAGCCACGACGGCAGACATAGAGGATCCAACTGACATTGTAAGTCGGGTGACCATCGATGAAGCAGGGAGGAGGCGGGGCGGCATCTGGGGGGGACAGAGGGCTGGAGGAGACGGGTGTATGGAGGGAGACATGGAAAGTTGGGTGGATCTTCATGGATTCTAGCAATTTGAGTCTTAGGGCTGAGAGGTTAATGATTTTCACAATCTCAAATGGACCAACATAACGGGGAGCTAAATTCCGGGAGAGGATTTGAAGAGGGAGGTCGCGGGTGGAAAGCCACACCTTTTGCCCAGGTTTGTAGTAAGCCGTGGGGGTCCACTGTCGGTCGGATAGGATAGCCCCCACCCCGGAGTCTGAGGCATCCACCTCTGTGACTAACTGCCTGGAGGGGTCTGGATGGGCCAGTACTAGGGTGGATGAGAAGAGCTATTTAAGGTGGTTGAAAGTGACTTTGGCTTTGGAGGTCCAGGAGAAAGGCATGGCCATGGAGGTGAGTTGAGTGAGGGGAACTGCCACTCGGCTGAAGTCCCTGATGAAATGCTAGTAGAAGTTAGCAAAACCAAGGAGGCATTGGAGCTGCTTCAGGGTATGTTGTCATTGCCATTCAGCCACTGCCTGCATTTTTGCTGGATCTATCTTCACCAGCCCCTGCTAAATTATATGACTGAGAAAATTGACAGAAGAGATATGGAATTCGCATTTTTCAGCTTCAACAACTTTTTTTTTTTTTTCCAGGAGATGGCGGAGAACCAACCTGACATGCTGGATATAGTCCTTCAGGTTCCAAGAGGGGATCAATATGTCATCCAAATATGCAAAGATGAAGGGGTTGAGCATGTCTCAGAGGACATTGTTCACAAGGTGTCTGAAACACTGCTGGGGCATTGGTGAGGCCGAAGGGCATAACCAGGTATTTGAAGTCTCTAAGTGGTGTTAAAAGTCGTCTTCCACTCGTCACCCTTCCTGATCCTGACAAGATGGTATGCGTTCCTCAGGTCCAACTTAGAGAAAATGGTAGCATGTTGTTGAGGCTCAAAGGTAGAATCAATGAGTGGAAGGGGGTTGTTGTTCTTGACAGTGATTTCATTCAGTCTACTGTAGTCAATGCTGGGGCATTGCGTGTGATCTGTCTTTTCAACAAAGAAAAATCCAGCTCCTACAGGAGAAGATGACAGGAAGATTATGCCTGCAACTAGGGAGTCATGGATGTACTTCTCCATTGCTTATCTCTCAGAGCTGTGACAGTTTACTTGCCAGGCTAGATAAAAATAATCTGTTCAGAGCATTCACATTTCTGTTAATAAGCTAACACTATCTCAGTTACTTTTTTTATCTTATATGCATCTGTTTTTGTTAGGTGTCATTATCTGGTGTATTGATATGCCCAATTAGCACAGTACAGGGGCTTGTAGCATTTTTGCGTACTGTACTGTGCTGCCATGGGGCAGTGGCCTGACAGTGCAGTTACTGTCCTGCTCCACTAGGACACCGGCTCCTGGCACTGTGAGTCACTGTCTCGGGGTGCTTACTGACCCAGTAGAATTATGGGCACTCACTGCTTCAGCCATTTATGATGGTGTCATCTTAGGTTTTTACGCTTTCGTGAAAATACCAGCTCGAAAAAAAATCGTTCTGAATAAATAATCAATATCATAGACTTGGCAATAATAACAGTCACAGTATAATTTACTGACCTGAGTTATTCATGGCTAATCAGGGTCAATGTTCAGTGCTACAAGCTGCGGTAAGTAGGCCTACACAATTAGGCTACATTAAAGTGGCAAGGTGAGTTCAGTCCCTTTTCTGACTGCAGTGGATATTCAGCAGTCAGATGGTTCAGTTATAGACAGTAAGAGTTATTTGACCGGCACTTCTGTTTTGACATGCACAGTTGTAGCTTCAGACGGTTAGCAATTTTCGCGAGGGAACGGAGTTTTGCCTTCAACATGCTAGCAGTTGGGGATGAATTTTTGTTGTTACTTGGGCTAAAGGTGAGGAGCCATATCAATATCCAACGTCCTAGTGATATGGATGGTATTTCCATCTCATGCCTTAAGTGCCATAAAACTTTTGTGATGGTTTGATGCTGAAGGTATCCTCACAGATTTCAATACAAAACCAACAGTATTTGACCACATCAATAAACATGAAAGAAAAAATATGCCTAGTGAGGATAGAAACTAGATCCATCTGCTTTCTTGACTATGGCTCTGACCAGTGCCCCATCATACTATCATAACAGCCTTTGGTTTAAGTAGTATTCGTACCCCTCGTTCCAACCTTAGTCCAAATCCTACACTTAAACGAATAGTATTGGTTTAGTCATTCTCATTTTCAATCTGACTAAAACTAGATTACTTGGTACACATTTTATAATTAGATAAATGTTGATTAATTTTGTTTCTCATAATTTTGTTGTCAACGTATTGTTTTAGTTAATTTCTCCTCAGTCAGCATTGAACTTGATTGTGAGAGTGAACTGATATGAACATTTTTAATGAGACCAGCTTTCCTCTCTGTAATTTCCTACTCAGGAAATACATTTAGGCTTTATCCTGTCCAACATCGACTTATGCACAAGAGAAACTACCCCCATTCCCAAAAAGTAGCATATCATTCATTGTGTTGTTGTAGGGTTTTCAATATAGTAGAGGGCGAATGGACTTTTCAGATCACTGTTTTTTTGATATTATTTAGATTTTCCATAATGGGCCAACTTTTTCAGAATTAGGGTTGTGAGTTACTATGCATTTTCAGCAGTCATGAACTGTAGTTTGAGATCTGGTTGAAAAGCAGATAGAGAGGCGCTGGATGGAAGTGTGGGTAGATCATAGGCCTCCGCAGTCGAGGTGAGTAATTGGGGTCCTGTTGGCTCGGTGCTCTCTCCTCCTGCTCCAGTTTCCGTATTTCTGAGGTGTTCAGTGGAAACTGAGCTGAACCAGGAATGCCGCTTTGAAAAACAAGGGCAGTGCTGTGGCAGTGAAATCCATAGTTGCGCGCGTATTCCTATGCAGAGCACAGACGCACCAGCACATTTGGTGCGCTGGCTGGATCATAATGGAGCATTAGCTTTAATTTACGGCCGTGTACTTCTTGGGAGAAGACAGATCCTTCCATATGGCTGGATGCTTAATTAAATGCTAATTGTTATGAGCTATATTAATTGTCTGACTGCCTTGTGCATTCAGTGTGGAGCTAGTCCCCAGGGGGAAAGAGGGAGAGAGAGAGAGAGAGAGAGAGAGAGAGACTCCATTTCCACAATTACAAACCTCCTCTCTGAGATGGTGAGGAATGCAGTGCCAAACATTTGATCCTGCTCACTCTGCCTCTCTCTACTCCATCTCTTTGAGTTTCAATTTTAAGGTGCTTTTTTGGCATGACATCCTCTGACGAAGCGTCGATAACGTCACTAAAGGAGGGTTTTGGCGTCCTTATTTGAAGCCAGTTTAAAAGGAACCCTACCCCCAACCCCTGACCCTTAACCCAAACCCTAACTGTAAGTGTCGAATAAGGACGCTTAAAGCCTCCTTTAGTGTGGTATATCGACGCTTGGTCAGGTCGCGTCACTATATGACGAGTCGGGATGAGAATGTGTTCGCTTCAGTGATGCACTGCGACTGGCATATACAGAATATGTATGTGACATTGACCTATAATATGAAAAAAAAAGCTTTTTTTCACGTTGAATCAATTTGAGGGAAAACTGAAGTGAAAAATTAGAGTAAAAAAAACAAGTAAATAAACGCTGGAAGCTGAGGAAAAGAATAACAGATCTACAAAACCTTTAATGAAGTTTGCTAGAACACACTTAGTAATCACTTTACTAGGTAAAGTTGTTCACCAACTCGTTATTGCAAATATCTAATCAGCCAATCATGTTACAGCAACCCAACGCATAAAAGCATGCAGACATGTTTAAGAGGTTCAGCTCTTCTTCAGACCAAACGTCAGAATGGGAAAGAAATTAGATCTAAGAGACTTTGACCAGGAAGTGGTTGTTGGAGCCAGGTGGGGTGATTTATTATAAACTGCTGATCTCCAGGGATTTTAACGCTCAACAGTCTCTAGAGTTTACAGAAAAGGTTGGGAAATGAGAGGAAAACACAATCAGTGAGCAGTAGTTTGGTGGGCAAAAATGAGAGTGGTCAGTGGACAATGTGCCACAAAAGCACTACTCAGAAAATGATCTCCGAACTCGCAACATGTCAAACTGTGAAGCGGACAGACCCCAGCAGCAGAAGACCATTACAGGCTCCGCTCTGGCCGGCTAAGAGCAGGAGACTGAGGCTTCAGTAAGTAAACCCCTCACCAACACTGGACTGTTTCAGACTGAAAAAAAATTTGGCATCAACATGAATCCATGGATTCATGCTACCATGTGTCAGTAGTTCAGGCCGATGGTGGCAGTGATGCGGTATGTGGAATATTTTCTTGGCATAAAGTTCTGTGCAAAAGTTTTTTTTTTTGGCACATTTAAGGCTATTCAGCAAGGCAACAATGTTTCCAAATTTCAAGAAATAAAAGATCTTTTAATATTGAAAATTGTACTATTAAGAGCCATGTACTATTCCTAACTAAATCAAACCAATATTTGGCGTGAAATGAATATCTTTTTCCTAAAAAAATAGGAGCATTGAAGTTTCATAGTTTAAAAAGATGATATGCTTTTTGTTTGTCCCAAGCGTATTGGAGAACTTGCAGTTCTGCTCACCTGCAAACATCTCACTTGTTTCTGTCTCCTGATAACCCCGGGCTGCCTTCATCGCATTAAGATCAGGGCTCCGTCTGCATGGTATCATATGTATCAACTGTCAGAAATTAAATGCAAACATTTATTTATGATTTTTTTTTAATCAACATTTGGTTTGTCAAATGTGCCTTGTATCTTCAGCAACTCGCAAGGGGAAAACAAAAGCTAGATGTCAAAGACCAAATTTAAAGTTTAAAAATATAGGGTACCTTAAGCTTTTTTGCAGCACTGTACATTTAGCCCCTTAATACCAATGGAGTATCATGCAAATACCACAGCCCTGAGTTTTGATGCTGAACATGAGCATCGCATTATGGCCACAGTTTACCCGTCTTATAATGGCTACTTCCAGCAGGGTAACGCACTAGGTCACAATGCGCATCACCTGCAGTTGGTTGCACAGACAGAGCATTTTTGGGATGCGAAGGAATGCTGGGAGATTTGCAGCAAGAATTTATGCTGAGAATAAATCCGCTGCACCTTTGCGGTGCAAACATGGCAACATGGACTTAAATATCTGAGGAATGTTTCCAGCTCCTTAACACAAAGAATTCATACGGATCTGGGAGCAAATGAAGTCCCGCTCAGAAAGGTGTACCAAAATAAGTGGCTAAATGTTCAGAGGTAAATCAACTCTCATACAGTGTATTTGGTGCCACACTGGCAAGATTGGACTCAAGTGGACTTTTTAAGAGTCTATTTGACTCTGAAATACTGTTGTTGTATCAACACCAAACATTTTTGTTGTGCATTGAATATACATCTTACCTGCATTATGAATAAGAACATTAAAGCTGCTTTCACACCGAACGCGAAACGAATTTTTCGCAGGACAGATTACATTCAAAGTCAATGCAAAGACGCGAATACGCGTGTGTATTAAAAAGTGTAATAAAATTTGATACTTTTGCTTTGAATTTTTCAAAGAGTTACAGGCACTGTATTTCTGTTTCACCTGTCTCATCAGCTGCGTTTGAATAATAAAAAGCTTTTACATCCTATGGTCTAATTCCTAGTGACTCTTCTTTAACTTTAATGAAAGACGTCATGAGGTAAAGGAAAGGTGTTCATAACAGCTTAGAAAGACAACCGCGCTAACGAGAATCCGAATGCACTTTCACTAGGCGATGCGATCATGCGTGTCTCGTCTGTCAAGTTCATTTGTTTTTGTGTTTGGCCAGATGTACTGTATGGTCGTTTTTTTAAATATCGCTGGCGCACAGAATTGGGAGATAGCGTTATATCCTCTCTTTTCGAAAAGGATGAAAGGATGGTTCAGTGTACCCAAGGCTAAAGGTGTTAAGTTTGGAAGCACTGAAGCACCTTTCCTTTAACATTTAGAGAATTCAAACACACTTATCATGGCTGCTATATAAATACCTCTGGCTCATTTTCTAAAAATTCTCCAAAGCAAAAAAGACTTTTTGGATGCAGCCATAATTTGCACGTATCCAGGGCGGTGATCAGGATCTGTCTCAGTTTCATATCTCTGACAGCGGAGAGAAACAATGGAAATTTGAGGCTTATTTTGGAGTATTATAACGATTCAGTTTGCATTGCAGCCTTTTCATCATCCAAAGATCTAAATAAGAATTTTGTTTGTTTATTTTATTAATTGGATGATGTTAATACACACATGGTTTGGAAACTAGTCATGATTAGTTTCAGATTAATCCAAAGTGTTTACGCATTTGCATTGTCAGTCAGGAAACAGTAATGGCCCTCCCTGTATGCAGTTTAGGTGTTTCGGTGGATCTGGAGTGTGTCTCTGTAGAAGTCAGTATGCAGGGTGTCCGCTGCGCTGGGGTTTCTCTCGCTGCATTATTCCTGATGAAGCAGGCCCCATTCCTCACATTCATATGAGGCATAAACGGCTATAATGCGCTTTCAACTATTTATCGACTATGTTCTTGCAAGTATTTCAATGTTATAAAAATGTTCTGTTGATGACATCAAATGCACTTTTAGCATTGTAGTGCATTCACAGGGAGGTTAGAGCCCTGTGATGCAGTGATTTTCAGACAGCTCGCCGGGTCCTGCATGAGTTCAGTCCTGTACTCCCGCTAAAGCGACTCCAGCTCTCTCTCCTCTCAGCCGATCCGTCTATCCTCGGTCTGTCGGCCGATCTCCCTGCTCACACCGTACCAGGTATCTCCAGTTCCAGCAGGGATAGGCTCTCTCTCAGCTCCAGGGGGCTGTGTGTGAGTCTGGGGGAGTAGGGGAGTTGGCGGGGGGAATGAGGGGGTCAGCCCCCTGTCAGCTGAGTCTGGGGCTCTGGGGACCTAAAGGCTTGTGGAGTCACTGTTAATGGGGAGGTTCATCTAGAGGAGCTTCTTTAATGAGGGGAATTTCTCCTAGAATTCTGACACAATCTCCTCATCTCTCCGGGATGAGATGGTGCTGTGGTGGTGAGTGTCTGTGGCGCGGGGTTAGAGCCTCAATCATCCCTCTCACCTGTGTTCAGCTGTCGGCCTTCTGGAATCCCATTTTCACCGGCCGTCCTCAGGCTCTGTGAGTAGTGTTTTGGCACAATGATGTGCAGCTATCTGCTGCCGCCATTTTGTAACATATGAGTCTGTGCAGCACAGTGACCACGTCTGAGGAGTCCATTGAGCGGATTAGATGCAAACGTAACCTTCTCATGATTCACCAATGAAATACATCTATACTCTCTAAATATCTATATTGTTCAAATTGGCCCACGGGGAGACATAAGACAAATGCAATGAGAAACAGGAGAAATTCTAGAGCCAATCCTCGCGGAGCTCGGCACCAGTGTCTCTCAACCAGGCCAGGAAATAAGCTTGGAAAACAGCTCAATCCTTGCAACATCTTAGTTCCAACTGCCACTTTCCAGCTGGCACCTTTATCTGCTGGTACACGTCGCTTAGTGGCTGATGTTACAGACTGCCCAGCCGGCATATGACTGATCTTAAACCTTGAAATGAGGTTGAAATGATGTCAGTTTTTATTTCAATGTTGAAAAAAGGTTGAAATAATGTTTTATGCGAATGGTTGTAAAAAGGTTAACAAAATACACACGAGATCTGCATGTTGAATCAGTATAATGTCCTCCGCAACATACAAAATAAAATTCAGCTTTAAAAATTATAATTATTATCATGATTATCATTATTTTATGATAGGTTTATTATATCAACATTGATTTGCTTTTCAAATCAAAACAAAATTCAACGGTGTTTCACCGTTGAAATGTACGCTGGGTGCAGGAACAGTAATACTCATAAACAATTATTATTACTTCTAAAATCCTTTTAGCCTCTTTCTGCCTTCTTGTGTTTGTTTTTGCTTTTTAAATTTGGAAGGTTTACTGTTCCTTTTGTGCTCCTTTTATTTCCGTAAATATATTTTTTCATCTTTTCATTTTTTTTGCACATTTATCTTTTGTATTTTATTCTGTCTTTTGTCTTCTTTTTTCTAGTTCTGGCAAATTTCCTATATTACTTTTATTGAAGTGGGGATAATGTGGCACAGTGGGTAGAACTATTACCTCACAGCAAGATGGTCGTGGGTTCGAATCTGGCCTGGGGCCTTTCTGTGTGGAGTTTGCATGTTTTCCCCGTGTTTGTGTGGGTTTAATCTGGGTGCTCCCGTTTCCTCCCACAGTCCAAAGACATGCACACCAAGGTGACTGGAGACTCTAGATGTGCCATAAGTGTGAATAAATGCTGTGTGATCCCTGTGATGGATTCGTCCGCTGATCAGGGTGTCTCCCTGCCTCTTCCCCCTCAAATTCTGTGATGGGTTCAGGGCTTCTAGTTCTGGCCAATCACAACGACACTCTGGAAATCGGGATTTGTCTGGCTCGGCATTATTTCTCCAATTTTCAGTCTTTTGCTTAGTTTTATGACTGCAGGTTTCATCCTTCGGTTCATAGTTTGGTAGAACCTGGCACGGTGTTTAAACTACACTTGCCTATCACCTGACGTGTTGGGTGTTCAGAGATGTCGTCCTGTACACTGCTGTTGTAAAGAGAAGCTCTTTCAGCACTTATGACCTCCTTGGTAGTTTGAACGCGTCTGGCCATCCTCTCTGCCCTCTCATCAGGTGCACACAGCCACAGAACTGCTGCTCAATGTTTCTTCCACCATTGCCTGTGAACTCTTGAAACTGCGAAGTGTCAGTATCCTGGAAGGTGACGGTTTCTCAGATGCTGGAACCACCATGTCTGTCGCAGACAATCATTCCATCGCCAAGGCTTAGCCACGCGTCTAGACCACAGTAATAAAATTAGAAAAATGTCACCACTTCCTCATTTCTGCAGCTCTTATGAAGTAAGTTGCAGATACATTACTGGCAAGTTGCATTAATGTGCTTGTGTACCTAATAAAGTGGTTTGTTAGTGTACTGCTTTCCCTTGAACTGTAGCCTTGATAAAAATAACCAACCTTGTCCAACACAATATAAATTATTATAAAAATCTTCAATCATATCAATATAATTCACATTTTCAAGCACAATCTCCGTTTAATACAGCTCGCAGTGTAATGTTTGGGGCAAAAGTATTTTCATTCTTTATTTAGCACGATACTCAACAATTTTTGTTGCAATCAGACAATGCACAATGCACACAGAGAGCAGACACTCATCTTTTATTAAAGGTATTTTTTTAATACATTTTGGTTTCACCATGGAGAAATGACTGCAGTTTTTGTACACATCCCCACTCAGTTTTAGGGGACCATAATGTTCCTGCCAAATGGGATTGCACAGGTTTCTGTGTGTCTAATCAGGTGTTTTAAATCACTCCCTTAGGGCAAGTTAAGTGACCTTTCAGCATTTAATTTGATTGCCACTTTTTTATTTTTTGATTTTCCCCCTTTCTCCCCATCCCGAACACAGCCAAACTGTTTGGGCCACCACAAAGCGAACTGCTCCCATCGACTCAGGAGGAAGATGCCGTGGCATGTGATTCCTCCGACTCACGTGACAATTTGCCCTCGCTTCCTCACACTATGCAGTCAGACCACCCATTACACACTGCCAATGCCGTCAGAAGATCACATTGTCAGGACACAATTTTGTTTGCACAGCCAACCAGAAGTGGTCACTACAGAGTGATGAACTAACAAATGTATTATCTGCTATTATCCACAGTTAGGCCGCACCAATAGTTACCTCACCCATGCAGAACTCGGGGCATAGCCGGTAATGGCGGGACTAGGATTCGAACGCCCGACCGCAGGACTCACAGATAAATGTCTTAGCTGTGAGCCGCCTAGAGGCCTCCCTCTTGAGTTTACCATTGGCTTCGTCACAAAAGTCAAACTAGCCAGTCAAACTTAGGAATAAAATTGGCCAGACCTTATGAAAATTGACTGCTAAGAGGACAGCCTTAATCCAGTGGCTACACCATCTTTGCAATGTCATTACACAGCCCAGCCATGGCCCTCGTTGTCATCCCTGGAGCACATGACCCACAGCGGGGCGATGTAGCGATGGCAAGGCTCATTCCTTCAGTCTAACAGAATGACCCGAGGCCTGACTGGGCACAGCTGTGACATCCTGAGTTTGAGCTCCAGGGATTGCAGCCAGAGGTCCAGCCTGGTTCATTTCTGCCCCAGTGTGGGGACAGAGGGGTGGGCAAATGTGTCTCTTTACAGCCCCTCTCCGCCATACCCGGGAGCAGGGGTAATCCCATCAAAGGAGGCGGTGCATCAACATCTGCCTAATCCTGACTAATGGCACACAGCACCCATGAAATCCTAACCTCCAGCAATGTTTATTAGCATAACGATGAGCCCTGTTCCCAGCCAACGAGATCTTCAGAGTACCAAAACATGCTGTCTTCAGGTTTTAGAACTGGCGTATATGATCGCGCTTCTGTTAGTTCCTTCCCGACAGCTCTGTGTGCGTGCGTGTGTGTGTGTGTGCGTGCATGTGTGTTTGAAAGTGTGTTTCCGTATGTTTGCGCGTGAGTGTGTGTGTATGTTCGTATATGGGTGTGACGCCAGGGCACTGACCCAGAATTTGAGGGGTCAGGAAACCTCGGAACATGTAAAATTATACATATTTCCACCAGCCAAACAAATGAATGATGTTCTGTAACCTGAAGTCAGAGCAATATCTATTTCACCCGCACATTCACCTTCATTTAAGACGGAGGCAGATTAAGGTCTGGGACATTTTATTTGGCATAGGAGAGGATTCTGTGATCAGTTCAGGGCCGCCATTTTATGCTGCAAACTGTAATCTTGCGCTGGAGTGGCCTCAGTTCAGGCTGCCGACCCTGTGAGACGCAACATCTGTGTCGCGAGGAGCCGCGAGCATCCGACAGAGACAGAGGCGTGGGTTCGTTCGGTCATTTACACTCACAAGAGGCTGCTGGGATACTTCCAACCTCTGCTGCTGCGGGAGAGGGCCACAGCTGACAGGAGAGATAAACACGAGAAACACTGTCACGCGCTCAGCGTCGACCAATCAGCATTGAGAAAACCCAGATGTGTGTCACCATCCAAATTGAATGAAAGCTGCACTTTACTTTTGGAGTATGGACTGAGGAGTCTGTCTATAGATTCAACCTGTCGATCTGGTTATTGAAAGCACTACTGCAAAAGTCCTATGCTACTCTACACTAATAGAAAGGAAGCAGGTATTTTGTCAGGGATGAAATCTCAGTTTTTTTTTTTTTTTTTCTGGGAGATTTCTACAGTCCTTCATGTAAACGCTTTATTGCATTTGTGCGTTATTACAGTTGTTGGAGATGTTTTCTCAGCATTTTGCTCATACATTACCATTCGCAGAATTCAGATTCTGCGATTCTGATCAGAGCAAAACAGTGGATCAAAACCTGCTAGTGGAGGTATGCGCTCTCTGTGTGCCCTCCAGTTAAGGCTTGGTTTTTGACCTGAGATGTAGGAATCAATCCCAAATGCGGATGAGGAAGAGAACTGATCAACCGCTTCTCTCTCTGCCATAGCTTACATGTAGTTCCTCTGCAGAGTTACAGTAAAAGACCTGCATAAATTAAACAGAGAAGCACAGGCACAATATCCAGGGTCTCTCAGCCAGTGGCTCAATGTGATAAGTTATGCAGTGTGAACTCTTACAGAGGCCATTATTTCTCTTCCTCATTCTATATTCTATATTTTATTGCTCATTCAGTGAGTTTGCCTTTAAAAAATTGCTTGAAGTTAATATTATTATGATTATCAGTATACACGCTCGTACTGAGAGTTCACATTACATGTTTGTGACATTCTGATTACTGATACGCAGTTGTTAGCATTGGTATTATATTTAATGTCAGATTATATTTTGTGTTATATGTTTTCTATTTGCACAGTGAGTATTAATCGTATGTAATTTCATATGTTATATCCCAAATTTTTCAATAATCATGGATAAGATTCAGCTAGCTGCATTTGGAAGCGATCTCTCGCTCTTTAAGTCTCACTTCGATCGTATGCTAGATCTGCAAGCATTCCTCTCTCATTGGTGGAACACAGAACACTGCCACAGCAAATGGCAACACTCTCTATAGTACAGCACGTATGATCTTTACACTGTGAAATCAGCCCTGAATACTTTTGGAGGGATTTCCTTAGCAGTTCACGACTGGTTCTGCCGCATTCAGTGCAATCCAGCTCCGAGCATCAGTAGTTTGATAAATATGATGGGGAGAGATGCAGGCGGGAGCAGTGTGGGGTCAGAGTCCTGCACAACTGCACAGAGATAGCAGAAGTTCTCTAGAAGGTTCTCAATTTGCCTTTCCTGTGCTGACAGTCAGCTGATTTCACTGAAAGGCACTGTGGTGTAACTAACTCTTCACAGGAAAATGGATAAAAATTGACACAACTGCACCTGTATGCAGTAAGATGAAGGTATCTTAATACCTCTGGCCTCGATGTAGTCTGTGTGGGAGCAGAGATTCTACAGTGACATCATGAGGCAGAAAACAGGAGCCGCAGGCTGGTCTTTGCCACATATCGTCACCCCTTTCTCCTCGGACAGGAAGTAAACTAAAGCTACAGCACCCATACCTCCGAGGGAGGACCTCTGGACAGATCACTGCAACCGTGTGGTTAAATAATGCAATTTGAGCGAGTAAGATAGCAAGCTGTGTACACCTGACAGATGCGTAAATTATGTTCTGAGTGATTTATCCTATTAATTATTTTCAAAGGAGAGAGCAAATCAAGCAATAGACTTGCTGAGTGTGGCCGTAATTAGGACACGCAAAATCACATCATCCTAGTCTTACCTCTGCTCTTCCCTGAATTATTTTCCACTGTGTTACAATAACTCACCATTTTCTCATAAAAATTTTACCACTTTCTCGCACCTCAGAGCATTCCAACGGGTGCCAAATTTTAATATCAAACATTGGTTATTTCACCATTTGAAAATTCCCTGAATACGTCTAAATGGCATAAGTGATGAAAATTCCCTGAATACGTCTAAATGGCGTAAGTGAAGAATTCCTGCTAAGCTTTGCAATCATGACATGTCTAATGATAATGTGAGACTTTATTTACGATCCCTGAAGGATGCAATAAATATAGATCAAAATGTGTGACTGATGCACATTCAAACGAGTGCCATCACAAAATAGGACATTTAATTTCATTGAATGGAGCGTTTCAGTTGGGAAGCCAGATCGATGGACCTCAGGCCGAAGAACTTCTACGAAGTGTCACCACCTATAATTATGCTTGGAATTTTTACCAATACTTCTAGATATTTATTTTCTGATAAATTTTGTAAAAATGACTGAAGAATTATGATGAAACCTCAAAGGATGAATAAATGCGACGATATGCATGTGACTGTACATGTTTATTTTCGCAATACGGACTATAAAGCCTGATACATAAATGATAGGCATTTGTGTAGCATTGGCCCTAAAATTTTATGAATCTAATTAAAATTATCCAATGAACCTTAATTAAATTAGAACAACAGATTAATTGTTGAAGGGGACTTGGGAAAAAAGCACAACAATGGTGAGAATCTCAGCTGAACAATAGGTGTAAAATGCATAAACAATTTGGTGTCCAGCCTGTCCAACCACTGTGTAGAGAAAATACATGTTTAATAAGGACATTATTTTTGCTGAAAGACAATGACACTTGGCTTTGATTCCAGAGCTGGTCTGTAAATTCATACCAAGAAACGGGCCAGTGCTGGAATGTTTTGGGAAAAGCCTTTATTGTGAAACATCAGTGTGCTGAAAAAGAGATTGCCCTGCTCAAATGTGCACATCATTCTGTGTCTCCATGAGAGATGGATATTTGAACGAGTATTTTTGTATGTCACACATCAAGCATCAAAAACATATTAAAAACTAATTTTCAATACTATTTAACATGCATGTAAAATCTGTTACATTATATGTATGTGATTTGATTATAAAAATACAGTTGCATTTTACATTATTATCTCTATATACATTTTAAGACAATAGACGGACAAAGATATGCTGAATTTCAATACTTACCTGGGAAAGGTTCTGCTTATTGCAAGACAACATGAAGCATTATGCTGCTCCTTTCAAATCAACAGTACACTTCAGTCAATGTTGCTTTTCAGCCAAATTAGAGTTGAGATAGCCGTTTCCTGGTGTCCTAGATTTGCCTCCCCGCACATCACCGATCACTACATGCTACTACAAAAGATCTCTGTTTTTTTCATTAGTAAAATAGAAAAGAGGTAAAGGTCATTTTAAGAATTCACTGATCATTCCTTGAGGTTCTCCTGAGTTCAAGTGAAAACAGTGACCAAAAAAGTCGTTTTAATACACATTTCAAAAATAACTGAAGTGAGGATTATGCATTGATGTTGAAAGAAGTAGCTTTTTTCCGTAACTCCGCGAGAACTTTATACAGGAGCCTCCAAGAAATGCTGCACCTTTTAAAACTGGCACGTGCGGCAGTGAACAGCTAATTTGGCACTGAGAAGAAAAAGCCCTTAATGGAGAATGTGCAATGTGTGGATTATTATTCATGCTCAGATGGCCCTTCATCATAATATTCAATGATATTACTTGAAAATAAATCATTTGTTTTCAGTTTAAATTAGAGTTAATATAGCCTACGGCTTGTTAACCGACATGACTGGTCATTTAGCTACACACATTAATTACGAGGGGCATTAAACGAGGTCATCCGCATATCTTAAGGAATTCTTCGAGCGAGTGCTGAATAACTGTTTTTTCCTCTGGTGAAGACATGGGTCTCATAAATAGTTTGATCTGCAGCGAAAACCAGCATCAAGTTTGCGACTGATTCCGTTGCATTCCCTTCACTGTATGAAACGTAATGACACCATTTCTGACAAAAAATGCCACTAATGCGGATCCAAATAAACTCCCACCGCTACTTTCGGCATAATAATACGAGAATGACATATAATTTCAATACATTGTGGGATGTTGATGAACAGCCTAAGAACAAATAGTGTAAATTAGACCATGTCAGAGCAAGTGCTTCACTGTCGGCTATAAAATATTTTGGCCACCAGAAGTAAAAAGCGTCATTTTCTGTTGGGAACGAAAATCGGTTTACAATACTTGTTCAACTGGAAAAAAAAAAAAAAAAAAAAAACGTAGCCAATTCAATGGATAATTCAACAAAAATTCAATTTCTATTTCAAGTTACAATTTTGATTACAATATAGTTATTTTAATCTTTTTTTTTCTTGCTAAGCACATTTTCCCTAATGGCAAACAATCGTCAGTAACCAAATTAACATTCAGGCAAGCTACTTGTTGGAGTCATTCTGCGAATTTGCAAAAAAAAAAAAAAAAAAAAAAAACCGGTAAAAGTAAGTTGTAAATTAAAATTATAGCTGAACTCTGAAACAGCAAACATATCAACTTAATCTCAAACGATATCTTCAGAAATGTACTTTGCCCAGTGGTCTCGCCGATTCGGCTACCTGAGGTATACAATAATAATAATAACAATAATAATAATGGTGAAAATATAATTTTTGCATGACTTACTGAAACATTTTACTGCATCACAAATTGCTTTTTCGAATTATCTTATGCGGCCACAACGCTACTTTTCCCAGTCTCCCCCAAACATTTGAAAACAAACTAAATAGTTCCTTCATGCAGCAAGTTCATAATCCAAATAATAACCTGGCTTATAAATACAAAAAACAGCACCATATAATACGCCTAATAAATTACCAATCGGCGTACAATTACCCAAAACACAAATTAGATTGCGTACGTTATAGAAATGCCAAAAAATGCATATGCATGCTCGTTTTTAATACGATAATCAGCGATTGAAAAATGGCGCAAAAATATTGTCATTAAATTGTTCGAAAAAATGCATATTTCGTAAAATTTACATTTCAGGCGTCTAATCCACTTATACAAGCGATGAAACATTATCGCAAGCACAGCTTACGCCTCCTCTCCCGGTACTTTCCCCGTATCCTGAGCCAATCTTTGACCCGGTGAATTTCTGAAGAATGAATGAAAGTCGGTGTAAGTGCACCTGTTCTCCTGTGCCTACAAGAAGCCGTGACTACAGTACCCACGTACCATTGCGCTCTTTCATTCTCACAGTGCTCTGCGCCAGTCTGTTTGAGGAACCAGCTCCTCTGGCCTTTTTTCTGCCTTCTCACTGTTGCCTGGTGTCAACCTACGCGAAGAGACATCCCTCCCCCTTCCCCCCTTAGCGGCCGCTTCCAATTTGCTTCTGCGCTTCTTATCGCCGCCTTTATTGGTTTCTGCGCTGCCAGTCAGGCGCTTGTCTTTAGCTTGAGAGTTGAGTAGCAACAGCTCGGAAACATCTGGCTGCCGCAGCTCGTCGCTCCCGCTCGCTTGCCCTGTGTCTGTGTCACTGCAGGTTGTTATGGAGAGCTGTTGAAAGTCAATCTAGTTATTTTTTCAGCCGAGAGGATTTGACAGAGCTCCTCTGAAGGAAGAGACGGAACCTTCTTGTCTGTAAGTGCGTTTATTCTGGGATCTTTCTGAGATGAGTGAGGGTGCGAGGTAGTGAAAGAAAAAGTACCGTTTCTTTTCATGCGACTGTTCCCTTCCCGACGTAAATAGTTGCTATGTTAGCTAGCGTTAGCTACATATTGAAAGACAGTGTGTCTCGACGAAGCAGCCAGTACAGGCCTGCAGCTCTGCCCGCAACTACTGCAGGTTCTCCTTAACGTTTGATACTTTTCCGTTCGCGCTGACTGCGTGGGTCAGTGTGTGTGTGTGTGTGTGTGTGTGTGCATGCAGTGTGCGTATGAAAGAGAGAGAGAGAGTGAGAGAGAGAGTCGGTGTGAAAAGAAAACTGTATGACTGTAGTGTTATGACTCTGTCTCCGGTCTGGCACCCGCAGTTATAGGTTACTCCGCCGGTGTGTCTGCGGGAGAGACGGGGAGTTGGCGATTATTTCCGCAGACCAACTCCCGGTAGCTCTGCTGTGCTGTAGTGTCACCGGCCCACTTCACAGAGTCAACTAATACAACGTTGGCTGTTTGTCCTGCCAGCCCTCTGAAATGAGTGAAAGTTTCCTCGACAAGTAACATTATTAATAAAGTAGTGAATAGTTTCTTCGGCCGAAGCCTCGATTCCTTAATAAGTACACGGTCAGCCACACACTGCTAGCTAACACTGAATATATTATTTAACACAGCCTATGCGTCGCCACATGGATTGCATTTCGCAGGCTTGTGTTTTGTGTGGTATAAAAGCTTGTTATTAGTTGGATTAACGGTAGGCTAATCACCTATACAGTAGACCCGCTTGTGTTACACGCTAATGCCATTTACAGTTTATATACTGTCCGATTCAGGAGAGTTAGTTTAAAAAAGCAAACATTATGGCTGCGTTTATGTTCGACTTCATTATGGTTATTTATGTGTCCCCTTCCTGTGGGAGCCGCTTCATTCTGGCAACCCCTTCCTCACAGTAGCGCAAGCGGTCTGGGTTGCCAAATATCTTATATGGTGCAACTTTTTACGTCGGGGTAAAACAAGTCAACGGAACCTCACGAGAAAATAAACTTAAATTAAAGGCAGCGCTTTGAGTGGCCTAATGGTTGGCTTCAAAACATATTTGCCACTGGGCTATTTATTTTTGACTTAACGCGAGGCTCTGTCTCTCGAAGAACAGGTCACAAACGATGAATGAATTATTTGAAAAGTCAACATCCGCATGGCAATGTCTTCCCGGAAAAAATGAAATACTATTCTGATGCATATATGCAGTTAATAGCATTTTTATTCGACGATTGATTATTTGCTATATTGATTCACCCTAAAATATGCAGAAACTAATATTTTGGCGCAATTACCGGAGACAGTTGTGAATAAAAAGTCTCATATCACCTAATAGGCCTACTTTTTTACTTTTTTATACGACACTGTAGAAGGCTTTTTATCATCCTGTGGACAATATAATTTAAATATTGTTTGCAAGATGATATATTTGTGAGTACTGTCATGTTTTCTTGTTTTCTGTCAGTTGTGTATGGGCTACGCAGTAAATGGCGGTTGTGGTGGAGTCACTGAACCAGAAAAAAGTGGAGAAACAATATCAGCTGCGTGGATCTGTCAGTTGCAAATGTTCCAGGCTGGCCTTTGTTTCTGGCTACTGGAAGGAAGGCAGCCAAAAGGAGGGGTGTAAAAAAAAAAAAACGTGAGGCCATTTAAATTCTCTGTGCAGGAAACTAGGTTAGATAAAAGTGTCGGTTTTCTCGCAGACCTATATTATAAAGTTCTCCTGTACTTGGAGATTAGAAATGGCGGGGGCAAAGTGAGAAGTTTAACCCGGAAACACCAAAGTGCATTTTTCCTTGTTTCTTTTTTTAATGAACTTTAAACGGAGAGAAGAGGAAAGAAAGTTGTGCGGAGGAGAGAGGCTGGTGGCAGGACTGTAGAGGAACAGCATATGGCTGCAAAAGGAGCACAGCTGGAGGTAGCATTTCCATCTGAACATGATGTCAGAGCAGCTGACAGCCTGCAATCCCCCTGCCTTTTATTCTAACGGCGAGGCTGCGAGTCAGTGTGTGCGGATCCGCGCGCGGGAGAACGTATCCTCTTCCCCTCTAATATCGCCTCCGCTCTGCATCTGTCTCGCGCACCTCTCTCGCGCCCCTCCCCGCGCTCACCGGTACAGCCAGGGAGCGCGGCCGGCCGGGCTGCGCGGCTGCAGGACGCGATCACGCTGATGCGCACTACAGGTACTGCGAGAACAGAGGGCTGTTTGTGTCGCGGCTGCTGTCTCTGGGCTGCAGCCGCGCGTTTTGTCTTGGGGCTCCTGGAATGGGGGGGCGCGTTTCGGTTTCCAAATTGAAAAGCATGTGAAAGCGCTGCCGATATTCCTTGGCAGAAAGGAACTTCAGTTTTTTTTCTTGATGGCGTCTGTATGTGGCTTGATGTGATTGGTAGTTTATTTGTATAATTGCTGACATTTTTAAAGAGATTTTTGGGCGAGACTGAAAACTAGGAATTGTGAGGAAACCTTTCTGCTCAAATATATATTTGTAATGTTTAACGTTTTGTGGTAGTAGGCCTATGTGTTTTTTCGGAAATCAAGAATTCAAGTCTTCACAATTCTTATATCTGAGTTTTTTTATTGATTGATTTTTTTTTTATTTTTTGAAAATCACAGTTAAATACAGCTATGCATGGTAATTGATTTACTGGTGTATTTAAGTGAACTTTTATTGAACGTCAAATTGGTGGAGCCGAATGGCAAATTTGTGAGCGCTTTGTGGCGGTTCTAAGTGGTGCTTGTGGTGGCCGTTTCCCCAGAAGTTGTTTAAATTCATTGTGGCCCGTGAAAGCCGCTCTTTATTTTTACTGGTTTTTTTGTTAGTGACTAATTTAGTACTTGCGGGCTTGAGCCGGCTGAATTGGCCAGACAGCTGTAATCGCAGTGGTCCCGCTCTTAATCTCTTTATCCCGGCTGCAGCTACCATATGGCCTCAGTCAGCTGGATCAGATGTTTGTAAGCCGCCTCCTTCGCCCAGCGCTCCTCGCTGCCTCCTAATTTGATCGGCGCTGCCGTTACCGTACGAGCCGCGATCTGCTCTTTATTTTTAGGCCATCTTAAGGATTAGGATTGGTGTGGACTGCAGGGCACTTAGCGTGATTGTTTTGTAAGTCTTGTGGGGTTCTCGGAGGTGGCTGTGTGGGGTGTGTAAGGCTGGGGTTCGGCCGGGGTGGAGGGAGTTGGGACAGAGGGGGTGTCTCTCGCTCTCTGAGCTTCCTCATTAAGGACAGTCCTGGACTAATGAAGGAACAGGTCACATTCACACAAAGAAATCTCACGTGAATGTGCTGTTATTAAACTGCTGTCTCTGAGCTCCAAAACCAACTGGGCAACAGGTGATTTTTTTTTTGTTTTTGTTTTGTTTAAAATGCTGAAAATATTTGAAATAAACTTTCAAATTAGCTGTAAATAAAATAAACTATCGATTCCGTAATATGTGAGATTTTATTCTGATTTTCCTTATTATTTAAATATTAATGTAGGCTTTTAGTGCTGAATGGAATTGTTTTGCGCCAAGTTCATCTGTGCTAGTGGTTTTAGCGAGCGATGGAGGACTAAGGCCTTTTACTGTGTGTATATCCTGCTGTGTGTCATCTCATAGTGCTGTGTGTGTATGTGTGTGCGTGTGCTTGTTATGTTTATGTTTTTATATTATGAGGCTGCGTTGTGCGTGTACTCCATCACTGGGTTGAGTGTTGCATGTATGTGTACACTTACTGAGTCTGTCATGTGTGTATTTGCTTGTCAGGTTGTGTGTTGTGTGTGTTCTCTCATGGGTTTGTGTTGTTTGTGTGTCTTGTCGTGGGGTTATGTGTGTGTGTTCTGTTGTAGGGTTGTGTGTTTGTTATGCATGTCTGTGCTGCTGTGGTATTGTGTGTTATTTGCGCGGTGTCTCACTGGGTTGTGTGTTATGTGCGTTTCCTCTTGCAGGGCAGTGTGTTCTGTGTGTGGTGGTTGTGTATCTGGGTGAAGTTGTACAGAGATGATGTGAAAGGTGTTATAACTGCAGGAGGGCTGTTACAGGTTGGGGCAGTTTGTACAGGACACCCAAGTGATCTTATCCAACAATTATCAGTGCTTCAGCATTCAGATCAAAGCATTTTTACATTAAGGATGATTAGAAATATGCCTTTTATCAACAAAAAAGCCAAATCGGCGCCGTTAGACAGGGAATTGAGTAAATTTAAGGAAATCGCAGGAACCGTTACTTGTAGGCCTGAACGCATTTGGAGGAAAACTGCTCTATGTCAATACTGAATCCTCCTCATTGCCATGTTAGAGTGTGAGTGAGCGTGTGAGTGAGAGTGTGTGTGTGTAAGCGTGTGTGAGGTGTGCAGTGTGTGTTGCAGGTTATGCAGCCAGTATGGAGGGTCGGTGTGTGTGTGTGTGTGTGTTACAGGTTATGCAGACAGTATGGAGGATCGGTGTGTGAGGTGTAATGTGTGTGTGTGTGTGTGTGTGTGTGTGTTACAGGTTTTGCAGACAGTTTGGAGGGTCGGTGTGCGAGGTGTAATGTGTGCGTGCGCGTGTGTGTGTGTGTGTTACAGGTTATGCAGACAGTATGGAGGATCGGTGTGTGTGTGTGTGTGTTACAGGTTATGCAGACAGTATGGAGGGTCGGTGTGTGAGGTGTAATGTGTGTGTGTGTGTGTGTGTGTGTGTTACAGGTTATGCAGACAGTGTAGAGGATGGGTATGTGTGTGTGTGTGTGTGTATGTGTGTGTGTTACAGGTTATGCAGAGAGTATGGAGGATCAGTGTGTGAGGTGTAATGTGTGTGTGTGTGTGTGTGTGTGTGTGTGTGTTACAGGTTATGCAGACAGTATGGAGGATCGGTGTGTGAGGTGTAATGTGTGTTTGTGTGTGTGTGTGTGTGTGTTACAGGTTATGCAGACAGTGTGGAGGATGTGTGTGTGTGTGTGTGTGTGTGTGTGTGTGTGTGTGTGTGTATGTATGTGTAAGCGTGTGTGAGGTGTGCAGTGTGTGTTGCAGGTTATGCAGCCAGTATGGAGGGTCGGTGTGTGTGTGTGTGTGTTACAGGTTATGCAGAGAGTATGGAGGATCAGTGTGTGAGGTGTAATGTGTGTGTGTGTGTGTGTGTGTGTGTGTGTTACAAATTATGCAGACAGTATGGAGGATCGGTGTGCGAGGTGTAATGTGTGTGTGTGTGTGTGTGTGTGTGTGTGTGTTACAGGTTATGCAGACAGTATGGAGGGTCGGTGTGTGAGGTGGTAATGTGTGTGTGTGTGTGTGTGTGTGTGTTACAGGTTATGCAGACAGTATGGAGGGTCGGTGTGTGAGGTGTAATGTGTGTGTGTGTGTGTGTGTTACAGGTTATGCAGACAGTATGGAGGGTCGGTGTGTGAGGTGTAATGTGTGTGTGTGTGTGTGTGTGTTACAGGTTATGCAGACAGTATGGAGGGTCGGTGTGTGAGGTGTAATGTGTGTGTGTGTGTGTGTGTGTGTGTGTGTGTGTGTTACAGGTTATGCAGACAGTATGGAGGGTCGGTGTGTGAGGTGTAATGTGTGTGTGTGTGTGTGTGTGTGTGTGTTACAGGTTATGCAGACAGTATGGAGGGTCGGTGTGTGAGGTGTAATGTGTGTGTGTGTGTGTGTGTGTGTGTTACAGGTTATGCAGACAGTATGGAGGGTCGGTGTGTGAGGTGTAATGTGTGTGTGTGTGTGTGTGTGTGTGTGTTACAGGTTATGCAGACAGTATGGAGGGTCGGTGTGTGTGAGGTGTAATGTGTGTGTGTGTGTGTGTGTGTTACAGGTTATGCAGACAGTATGGAGGGTCGGTGTGTGAGGTGTAATGTGTGTGTGTGTGTGTGTGTGTGTGTGTGTGTGTGTTACAGGTTATGCAGACAGTATGGAGGGTCGGTGTGTGAGGTGTAATGTGTGTGTGTGTGTGTGTGTGTTACAGGTTATGGAGACAGTATGGAGGGGCGGTGTGTGAGGTGTAATGTGTGTGTGTGTGTGTGTGTGTGTGTTACAGGTTATGCAGACAGTATGGAGTTCCCGGACCACAGCAGACAGTTGCTCCAGTGTCTCAGGGAGCAGAGGCATCAGGGCTTTCTGTGCGACTCCACGGTGCTGGTGGGAGAGGCGCAGTTCCGGGCCCATCGCGCTGTGCTCGCCTCCTGCAGCATGTACTTCCATCTCTTCTACAAGGACCAGCTGGACAAGCGCGACCTGGTGCAGCTGAACAGCGACATCGTCACAGCCCCCGCCTTCGCCCTGCTGCTGGAGTTCATGTACGAGGGCCGCCTTCAGTTCAAGTCGCTGCCGGTGGAGGACGTGCTGGCGGCCGCCAGCTACCTGCACATGTACGACATCGTCAAGGTGTGCAAAAAGCGGCTGAAGCGCAAGGCGGCGGCGGAGGCGGCCCGGGCTGTGGGCGGGGCCGGGGGCGGAGCCGGGCGGCAGGGCGACGAGGACGCGTCCAGCTGCTCGGACAAAGCGGAGAGTTTGTCGGAGGGGAGCGCGGGCCACCCGGCCGCTGACCTGCTCCCCAGCGATGACGACGACCTCGACATCAAGCGGGAGCCTCTCCCGCTGCCGGACCCCGCCGGCCTATGGCTGCGGCTGCCCTGCGACCCTTCGGCGCCCCCTGCGGTCGGTGTGACGGAGGGCGATGCAGTGAAGCCGTCTCCCGGCAACAGCCCCTGCAGCTCCGCCGACTCCCTCTCCCGCCGGGTCTCCTCCGACGCCGACTGCGTGCTCGACCTGTCCGTCAAATCCGGCCCAGCGGCGGGCCCCGGGGACCCCCTTCCCAGCAACCCCTTCTTCTGCGGCTCGGGCGCGGGCGTGCAGGTGAAGGTGGAGCGGGATGCGGGGTCCGACGAGGAGGGTCCGGGGGGCCAGGACTACGAGCACATGGAGCACGGCGGCCCCAAAGACGCGACGGCTGGCACTAACGGTGGGCTGCCTCGGCGGCTGGGCTACGAGGCGCACCTGGCCGCCCTGTCGGGGGAGCTGGAGCGCGAGGAGAAGGCCAGCGAGGACGAGGACATGCTGAGCCCCGAGAGCGAGCGCGTCCCGGCCGAGCCCCCGACGCTGGACGGCTCCCTGCTGCCCTACGTCTCGGGCATGCTCAGCGGCGCCCCCCACGGGCAGATCTTCATGTGCCCGCTCTGCAGCAAGGTGTTCCCCAGCCCGCACGTCCTGCAGATCCACCTCAGCTCGCACTTCCGCGAGCAGGAGGGCGCCCGCGCCAAGCCGCCCGGCGACGTCAACGTGCCCACCTGCTCCATCTGCAGCAAGACCTTCTCCTGCATGTACACGCTGAAGAGGCACGAGCGGACTCACTCCGGCGAGAAGCCCTACACCTGCACCACCTGCGGCAAGAGCTTCCAGTACTCCCACAACCTCAGCCGCCACGCTGTGGTGCACACCCGCGAGAAACCGCACGCCTGCAAGTGGTGCGAACGCCGCTTCACGCAGTCCGGGGACCTCTACCGGCACATCCGCAAGTTCCACTGCGAGCTGGTCAACTCGCTGTCGGTGAAGAGCGAGGGGACGCTAACCCTGCCGAACGTGCGGGACTGGGCTCTAGAGGACAGCTCACAGGAGCTCTGGAAGTGATCCGCCGCTGCCGCCATTACCGGGACTGCTTTTCACTTCCGCAGAGATACCCGCGCCGAGAGCTGGGCGCTGAGGTAAGGGCAGGGGGGCGAGGAGGTCGGTCTCAAATCAGTCACGTTTCTTATCATTTCGTCTTACGCTAAACTGCACTTTAGTAGCACATGGGAAAAGTTACTGCTGATTTATCATCGTTTTTTTTTTTTTTTTATTCGCGTCGTTTGATTTTTAACCGTCAGCGAAGTCCTCGTGGTGCAACGCGGGGAATTTTTCTTTTTTGCAGAAATGTTTACACAAGAGCTGGGATTTTGGTGAGGGGTTTATATGTGACGTCATGATATTGAAGCACACGTTTCGCCCTGTCTGAAGCGCGCGTTTTGCGGTAGGCAGCGAACACTGGCCTCAGGCGAGAACACCTTATCTGTCTACTTAACATCATGCGTTTGCAGGAAGCGCATTTTAAAAATGGGGCAGAAAATACACTAAACGGGTACACTGGACGTTAACTCCTCTGCAGCATACGTGTACACACACGTGTTCATATATGTATAACGCATACGTGTTCATACCTGTATAACGCATATGTGTTTGTGGCACTATAACACGTGTGTTCATACCTGTATAACACATACTTTCATACATGTATAAGACATACGTGTTTATGCCAGTATAACACGTGTGTTCATACCTGTATAACGCATATGTGTTTATGCCAGTATAACACGTGTGTTCATACCTGTATAACACATACGTTCATATCTGTAGAACACATACGTGTTTAAGCCTGTATAACGAGTGTGTTCATACCTGTATAACACATACGTGTTCATACCTGTGTAACGCACTGCTGTCACCTGATCTCTCCATTATTTTTGCTCTTGGGCATTTTTATTGGTCGTGAGGGAGAAACTTGACTGATGAAAGACAGAAATGGCATCTCATGCAATGTACAGCTTCCTTTTTCAAACAAATCAAACATTTTTTAAAACTTTATTATGATTGAGTATTTACGTATTTTGTAAACCGGTGACTGCAGTCATGAAATCTTTACTGAAGTGGAAATATTTAGATTTCTCTGGTGTCCGAGGGCATCTTTATTGAAAAGGGATCTGTTTTTGCATGAATTCCAGCTGTACATTTACAATGTGAATCGCTGTTTTGCTGTAAACTAACCGATGAATGAGATTCTGGCTGTGCTGATGTCATTGGTTAGGACTCTTTAAAGAAGTTTATATTACAGCTGTGGGAAGCATGAATCTGATTATGATTATTTTGGGGTTTTTTTTTTGCATTTGCGGAGTGTTTTAATCACAAGTCCTATCACTGGGCAGTTTTTTTTTTCATTTTTTTCTCCTGTCTGTACGAGTCTCTTTACAGTTTTTGTGGGTTTCAGACCTTGTGAAACTGCACTGACACGTCTCAGTTCATTGAAAAATGGCGGTATCTACTCACAGTGACCTGCCGTTCGTTTTTGAGTCGTGAATGCTCTTTCCACATCAGGGCCTGATTTCGGTCATTTTAATTTTTTTCCCGTCGGGTAATTATTATTTCTTGTATTTAAGAAAAGAAGTTGTGCTTCGCCATTATTTATTTATTTATATTTCTCATCCAGCACTTGCTAAACACTTGAATGCTGAGGTCTGGCCTGATGCAGTCAGAGTTCCCCTCAATCAGGTGTCTTTAACCACAGAGGAGAGTCTGTAATCGGCACCACCCTTAAATCTGTTTGCGTTTGGGTCCTGCTCGTGTGTGCGTGTGTGTGCGAGTGCGCGTGCGTGTGTGTGTTTGTGTGTGTGTTTGCGCGTATGCGTGCATGTGTGTGCGCGCGCGCGTGTGTGTGCGTGCGTGCATATGTTTGCGCGTGTGTATGTGTGTGTGTGTGTGTGTGTGGGCGGGTGCGTGCGTGTGTGTGTGCATATGTTTGTGCGCGCGTGTGTGTGGGCGAGTGCGCGCGCATGTGTGTATGTGCATGTGTGTGTTTGTGTGCGCGCGTGAATGCTTCAGTATTTGACACACATTCACATGCCATTTCAATTCTCATTTCCTGCTCTGATAAAGGAAGTATGAAGACAATAAAATAGGCCGAGGAATAATTGAAGATATATTTGAAATCTATAACTTTATTGTTTCTGGATGTAGAGTTCAGATCTCCCCTCAGTGACACGGTGTCTGCGGAAGCAGAGCCCTGATGTCATGTGTGCAGAGCTGAGGGTCGCCATGAATGCCTGACGCTGACCTCACAGCCCCCCCGCCGCCGGAGAGGGGTGGGGGGTCCTGCCTGCAGCTGAGCTGGGATTTTGGGGAGAAACGTAGGACCCGGGGGGGGCGGGGATAGGTGTTCTTTGTAGAGGGTCCCCATGGCGATGGCATTTTGCACAGTTATCATTTTTCCGTTTTTGCACTCATAGCCTATGTGAGAATATCATGGAGAAATATATCATCTGTGGTTCTTTTTTCATTGTTTTTTTATGCGTCCTCTCTTAATATACTTGACCGCCTTAAACTACTGTAAATGGCTTGTTTTTGTTGAAGGTTATTTCTGGAAAATGATGTATTATTATTATTATTATTATTATTATTATTATTATTGGACTTTTTATTTCATATTTTTCTGGAGAAAAAAAGGCTGTGAAAAAATATATGTTAAGCATCTCCATATCTGTGGTTTTACTTGAAAAATGACGATGTGTGGATATTGAGGAGACGACTGCTGATTAACTGCTGATTAACTGGAATTAATAGAGAATCTGTCTGAAAAGGACAATCACCGTCTGAAGAGCAGATTTATTTCACTTCTCATACCCCTGAGTAAATTCTTTCAGTTTTTATTATGTTAATGTTAATTTTAGACATTTAGCTTTGACAATCATAGTATGTTTTATTTCTCAAGGGGTGGAAATTCTGAGGCTATCTAGTTTTGTACTTTTTTGGTGTGCTGTTGGTGAAATTTTTAAATTGTGTGCGAACTGCAATAAATTATAACAACCTGAGAATTCAAGTTGTCGTTCATTTTCTCTCATTATTAATTCATACTTTATTTAGATTAATTTTTTTCCAGATCATATGAGAATAAACAAACAAAAAAAAAAAAAAAAATATATATATATATATATATATATATATAATTACATTTAATAAAATCAATTTAGGACTGTGTTAAACATTTTTACCACTCTGGAGTTTTGACGTTTTTCTCATGGGGTAAAGAGGTCAGTGTGTCGAAACCATTTATTTGACGGAGCCCAGAAAAATTTGAATGATTATTATGTTGTCCCCAAAAAAAAAAAAAAAACAAATGCATGAACCTGCGTTTTATTCGATACCTAAACCTCAGGATGCAATTCAACGTGGCTCAGCGCGAAGCATAATTGCTCTCACAGGTTCATAAAGGTTTATCAGAGCGGTATAATTACACTTAACGGGTTACTAAAAGGGTATAATCCTAATTAAGCTGCACGTAGGACTCGCCTCACAATGGGCTTCATATGTGCATGCTAATGAAGCCAGTGAACGGGGAAAAAAACTCTTGTTACACACTTATTTAATTCTGAGTTGGTATTTAGGGTGCGGCACCATCCATTCCGCACCATCTGGTTCACGAAAGTCGGCAGAAACGGGCACTGCGCTCCTCTGTTATAAAATTACAATATTTTTCATGCTCAGGTTGCCCGGGTGGAACTTAACTGAAGAGGGTGAACCGATGGGAATTGTTTCATCGTTACTGCAGTGATTTCACACTTCATTAGCTGCTCCCTATTTATTGAATGTTTTAAATTCAAACGGGCCTCCGCATTCCGCGAGACAGTTATGCAAAAGAGCGCGCACCTTCCGCGCGTCTGAGCGGCCAATTCCAGCTGATTTCATCAAAACATGCGGTTTAGTACCAGGCGGTATCGAACAGGCGATTTGCGTTTTGAAGCAAAATAGCAGGCGCTGTTATGTTGCCGTCTTTCATTTTTTAAAAATAAAGTCAAGCCCTCTCCGTTGCCACTGAATTTAGGAAAATGTAGCAACCAGCAAATATGAACTCCAATAAAAGGATTAAACTGCTTATGGAATTTTGTGATGGGGCGGGGGAGTCTCGGGCGAAACAATATTTGAAAGCGAGCCGAGGCACCCCATTGGACAGGGCTGTGATGTTTAACCACAGACAACCACGCAGGGTGCATCAGCGATGCAGTAGAAGTACGTTCGATTTATTCCTAACTGCCCAGCCGAAACCCAACTGGCAGGAAATGTAATTGAGGAGTGTAGACATTATCTCTCTCTCTCACTCGAACCTTAATTGTACAGAAAGTGGGAAGAGACCTGTTTGCGGTGGGGTCCCACACAGGATGGGGGGAGTGGGGGCATGTGATCTGGGTGGAGCTGTGGAAGGGAAGGGGGAGCTGGGAAAATGAGCAGCAGCTTGTAGCGTGACCCCCCCCCCCGCTCTCTCTCTCTCTCTCTCTCTCCCCCCCTCCACACTGCAGCTCCTGCCAAAGCGTCTCATGTACAGATCTCCAGAAAACAAATCAGCTTTATCTAGCGTCTCACTGCTCGGCAGACCTGCCCTTACGGACGCATTAAGGGCTGGCCACTTTGAAGTCAGGGAGCATTAGTCATTAGGGCAAAGCTACAGATGGCCTGGTGCAGTAAGCCCCACCCCCAACCACCGCCGCCACCTCCTTTCCAGAAACTTCTAAATCGCTCAGTCCAGTGCACTGCTCTGTGCTGGATGTGTGGCAGCATTTAGCAGGCATATTCCTCGTTTCCCGGAGTAGCCCCTCCAATGGTTTGTCTGGAAAAAGACTTTCATTAAAGGGACTTTACTCTCTCCTTTATCTGGAGTCAATGTTAGCTCATTACACACATTATTTAATCCAAAGCACTTAATAAACTAAACAGTGAAATGTGTTCACTTTGTATTTATACAAATTTGATCTGTAAAGTATAAAGATAATCAATTTTTCATTCATGTTCATTGTGGGTCATTATATTTAGACATAAAGGCACAATCTAAATATATTTAAAATTTCATTTTAGTTCTGCAGAAGAATCCAAAAGAAATCTAGCAAAAACAAAAAACAAAACACTGCATAATACAAATCTCACAACCCCAGAAATCTATCTGCTCAATCTATATGCACCCGTGATGTTTACAAGCTCTTTGCAAAATACTGATCTTCAATAAACTCCCTCGTTGTTCGCGGTGTTTGTGACTTATCATCTGTTCTCAGGAGAAGATTCGCACTGAAGTTGCGCGCGCACGCGTGTGTGTGTGTGAGAGATTCGCTGTAAATTTAGGTCATTAATTTGTATCTGTCTTTTGTTTACTTAAGAAGGGGGGGCAGAAGGGCAGCTGGAGGAGCATTTGGCTGTGCCAGGGGGAGCTGGGCTCGGGCCGCAGGAGGCTGCGACCAGCTTGGGCTCCTGTCTGGCCGCCGAGCTCCAGTTCGCGGGAACGCTGGGGCCAAGCTGGGCGGCATGCGGCGGGCAGAGAGGATGCTGGGTATGGGGCGGCAGTGCCCATAACCTACATACTGCGGGGCTGTGTGTGCGCCCGCTGTTCACCAGCTTACCCACACTAATGTGGGCTAATGTGGAGATCACTTCACTGCGACACAGCGACCGGACTGACTTCTGCAGGTCCTCCAGAATCAGTACTGACTCACATTAGTCTTTCAGGCTGAATTCTGTACTACAAAGCTTATTCTTGGCCTTTGGCTTAAAGTGGGAATAAAACGTGAACACATCAAGTAAAAATTAACATTTCATGACACTTTGTGATTTTGAGATGGAGGCTGTTAAAGTTGGGCACTTTTTACTTGATTTGTGATAGCAGTTTCCTTCTTGCATGGTTTCAATGAAACTAATGGATGAATCACCTAAAATTTTTGACATCGAATACTTTATTGGTACATACAACAAACCATTGCAAAAAGTAAAAAAAAAGTACAAGTTTCATGAAATGTCAATTTTTACTTGTGTCCACAGATGATATACAGAATGATAACTCAAAACTTTGATGAAAGAAATACTTTTATAAAAAAAAAATGAAAAGTTAAACAAAACAGTAGACTCGGCCTACCACTTTGACAAGTGACAAGACGGGCACACGGTGGAAAAGTAAACTTTGTCCTTTAAAGCCAGAAATTCGGATGTTAAAGGAAAGTTTGAAAGGGTGAGAACAGCTGACAGGATGGGTAAGTTCAGTTTACTCTTGGTTTTGATTATTAATAAGCCTCGCATTGTCAACGACCCCCCCCATGCAGACAGACGGCGAGCAACAAGCGCTTCGTCTCCGGATAAACAATGCAGCGGTGTTCCCAGCCGTCCGCCAGCAGCTAAGGGGGGTCTGGGGGGTCTATTTAGTGTGGAGGGGGTAGGGGGGTAGGGGGCTTGTGGGGCATTTATTCAGGCTGGTGGGGGGGAGGAGGGGGAGGCGGGGGTATTTTGCTCTAGAGAACATGTTGTCCGCTCTGCGTCCTCAAACAAAAAAGGGCGACGCGGGCGAACTTGAGTTTGCGCCTCTCTCGATGGGAGGGGACCGGGCCAGCCGCCCCCCGCCTGAAATGGGAAGGGGTTCTGAAACTCCGCGGAGCGCTCGTGCGCCGTGAGATTAAAGGAGCTGCAGTCTCTTTGTGCGGCTTCGAGTCACCCGGGAGAGGAGCTTGGGGACCTTCAGCGAGTGAGCGAATGTTGTTCTGCACCACAGAACCGCATCTGGATTTCAACTACGTTTATTACAGGAACTTCGTTCATGCACTAATAGGAATTATTACCATCATTATTATTATCATGGAAAAATTTTTACTACATCATGTTGATATTTAAAATGCCATATTCAATCATATTTTACACTTAGATAAAATATCTTACCTTGTGTTTTGTCCAGTGTATTGAGATTAGTTGACAATTTGATTAATACTTGAATCTTGATTAGAACCTGCACTGCAATAACGTAAGATGAAATTGTCATTTAAGCAAACTCAAATAAAAATATAACATTTATGTGTGAAGAAGGCGGTTTTTTATTTGGGTACTAACACAGCGCATAACTGCTTTCTCAGTGGTACATCAAGGGCGATTTCCAAGCATATTCACAAATGCTACTGTAATTCTTACAAGAGCACCTCTGTGCTTATTTTTGAAGACTGTTTGAGCTCCTGCGAAGGCCTCTCAATGCAGCGACATGTGTGCGGTAAGGTCTCCCAGCAGCTGTTGAGACGCTGTCTGCCCATGGCAGATAAATGGGGGGCGTGTGCGCGATTTCGATACGGGTCTTGGCAGGATTTTCGGTGGCGGCGAGTCAGCAGTTTTCCTGAGGACTTCGTTCGTGACCTCAGGAGTTCACAGGAGCAGGTTTTACGAGCCAACGTGACGCGCAAACTCTGAGCAGGACCGAGGATTTGCTCTCCCTCTCCGCCACTGACCTTTATATAGCTCTCAACAAGGTCTTCGTGAAATTTGGGCACAAGCTATGGATGCGAGACACTCAGTAACTCTCACTGGTGACACCATGCACAATATTCTCCTGATGTATCTCACATAATGAACGCTATTCTTCCCTTAAATGCATCTCAGCTGGTATTAACAAAGATGTACGAGGATGTATGTGCTGAAACTGTATAGCACTCATGAACAGTCCCTGATTAAAGCTCTGCCATTTTGACCTTTGAAGTCTCAGACAAAGTAGTGCTGCTAAGCAGTACTATGGGTTGAAGAATTTATCACCATTTTAGTGTCACATTGAACAGCTTCATTAATGCTGGAAAGAGCGCTTCTGGCTACTATTAAAAAGAATGACAAATGTACAACATTGAAAATACTAGAGCGCATTTTCATGTGTTTTAGCTGGATCGTGTGCCTATGCATGAGGCTGGACTTTGGTAGTGTCCTTTCGAGAAACCCTACAGATAAAAAAAGAACCAATCAGGGGTGTGTTTCCGAAAAGCACAGATGCTAACTTACGTAGTTGGAACCATTGGCTGTAAATGGGCAAACTATGTAAGTTGCTAACTTAGTGAGCAACTATGCTTTTGGGAAATGCATCCCAGAGCTGATTGTGCATGCCTGGCCTGCTGCAGAGGTACAGGCAGACGGTGCAGGAAAGCAGGCTAAAATATCAGGATCTGACTTCAACTGAATCTCGACAGAGGCCTCACTTAACTTGACATGCAGACTCAATCACATGACTGCGATTGCTGGGATATTTCTGAAGAGATGATTACAGCAAGACAGCAATTTTTTGAACTTTCATATCACAGCCGTTTCCGAATCAATCCCTACATCGTTTAATTAGTGGACTGAAATCACGACAGGCTGACCAATTATTAATTTTTGCATAGCTAGGTAATGGGATTACTAGATTATGCATACCCCTAAAATCTATTAAGAAAAATTATGACTATTGATGTGATAACATTTTGATTTAAATTCACTGAATTCAGACATAAACAATTGGAGCCACAAATACCTCACTTTCGTGTTACAAATAAATTTGAGTGTGGCTGAAAAATTCAAAATTTTGATTATTTCCCACCAACTGAAAATGGAAGGGAAAAAAAACTAAATCAATCAGGATAGCATCTCTAACTTTCAATCCTAAGACATTCAAAAGTAACAGACAATACAACAGCAGGGCTGGATACAGGGAAGTAAAGCCAAACCATATTGCCAGCTGGCAGTTTTATTGATGCTAATGGTTAGATACAATAATACTATTGTCTTTGCTGCTCTGTCAGGAAGAACATTTGAGCTGTTGAAATGATTAAATACAGCAATATTACCGGTTACCTACCTAGTTGGCCTCATGGCGAGTTATCAGTTGTTTTTCTGACTGATTTTTACTGCAAGCAATGATGGAACTTTATAATCACTTGTAACGACCCTTTTAATGACTTCTTTTTTATTTTTAAATTGTTTTAAAGTGGTCTGGCTTTATTCAGCAACAAATTTGGTCACTTGCCATTTGTTTCATTGTCATAAGTAAAATTCAGAGCGTAGCGTTACCTACCATGAGGTGATATCTTTAGCAGTTCTAGGTTAACGCATGGAGTTCACATACTTTCTGGTTAACATTAACTCCCTGGCTAACATTAACAAGTTATTTTAAATCACATCAAATAGTTGATGTGATTTAAAAGTATGCACAGTAGCTTTCATTTTCCAAGTGTTAAACGTTACATGCATAATGTAATATCAAACATTAATTAACCTTCTATACCTGAAGGACCCCAGTACCGGGGGCAATCAATAAACATAATAAATAAAGCATGTTTCCAAATAGCAACATCATCATGCGGCATATCCACTTAAAGAGAAGAAACTCCGCAAAAAGCTCATGATGGCCAATTTTGCCACAACCAAACACAATTCAAGCTCCAAGCAACTAAATAAGCATGTAGCAAAACATAAGATAGAATAATATCAGTGCTCCATCCCTAGCGTTTCTACTGAATTTGTGCTATGCTTACAACAATACATCAAATGAGAGAGGAAAGTCCACAGAATCCAACGATATAAGCCTTGTCATTTTAAACCGACACCACACTCAAAAACAGCAGACATACACTTTACATTCTACTTTGATGAGCAAAAAATTTTTTCTTACCTTTGATATTTTGTAATAAAAACTGTGTTTGTGGGTGAATCTGCTCTGGCTATTGTTAGCCCAATGTGTCCGTGTTATATTGAAACAAGATCTTCCAGTCTCCAAGCATGTTTTTTCCAGGGCACTGCTTCAAAGGATGTCAGCTCCTGAGCATTCCGCTCACACGCAATGTACACTTAACAAAAATATAAACGCCCCATGTAAATTATTTATGTAACATGAAATGTGTTACCCTAAATGAGCTGATAATGTCTTAATTGTGCAAAATGGTTATTTGTCTTGATTTGTATACAACATTTGTGTTCATCTCTGCCAGTGAGCTCTTGCTCAGTGATGCATTGATTCCACCCACAACACAGGTGTGGCATGTGCAGACGCTGCTCAAACAGCGTGAACAGAACTCAGACACTCCCTAAAACTGGGGACAATAAAAGGCCACCCCAAAGTGTCAAATTTCATCAAGTCACCATGCCACAAATGTCGAAAATCATGCGGGAATGCGCCAAAGAAATGCTGGATGCAGGAACGTCCACCAGAGCGGTTGCTGCACAGCTGAATGTTCACTATCGGACAATTGGGCGTTTAAGAGTTTGTTTTAGACAGACTGGCAGTACAGCAAATCGACCTCACCCTCGCCGTCCGTCGCGTGTGACCACACGAGCACAAGATCGTCACATCCGGCTTCTCCACTTGCGTGATCGCCTCAGACCAGCAACACGCACAGCAGATGAAACAGTTGGTCTGCACAACAGAAGTATCACACCTCAAACTGTCCCGAACCACCTGAGAGAAGCGAACCTACACGCTTGTCGTCTTCATCGTGATCCCAACTGTCTACGAGTATCCCTGATTGCCATACGCCACTATCTTGCTTTAATGAACAGTAATCTGTTGTATATTGATCAATAAAATGAATTGTGTATGACTTAATATATTGTAAAACCCTTAATGCTAATTAAAGTTTAAAAGTGGCAAATGGGGCATTTATATTTTTGTTAAGTGTATTTTGTTCTTTGTGATCGGGTTGTGATGCCGTCAGTTCGACTTTGCGGGTGGCCATTTAATTCTATGGGCTCTGACATTTCCAATGAGCTCTGAACCACCTTAATCGAACAAATCTAGCTTGAGATAGAGCCTTGCGTTCCCAGCGCGTCTAATTCAGAGTCCATGCGCCATTACGCACAAGTAATCAAAGAGCGCAACAATATAAATGCGTAACTGGTTTGTTTTTGGTATTTTCGCTATAATAATCCACTAAATATTCAACAGTCGTTTTCAAAGTAGTCTTTAAGGGTGCATCTGACTGAGAATCCTTGCACCGTTATTCACAAGTACTGAAAGAGTGCAGCAGTACAAGCGCTAAATCGGCAAGCATGACGTGTTTTGTTGACTCACTCTTCATATTTGCAAGGCGACTCTCATGCAACAGCCAATTCAGTTAGCATAGTGGCTAAGGCGGAGCGCACTACCTTGGGAAATCCAAATCTTGATGAGGCGCCTACTCCTTTTGAGCAGCGGAAGAATAGTTCTTGTATAAATAATTTCTGGGGTGTTTGCTCCATTTTCTTTTTACCATTTTTTACCTTATCTGTATATTTATAATTTTGTTTATCAGCATAAATCTGCTCCAGTGGAGCCAAACTTCATTTCCTTTGCATGTGTTTTCTTTCAATGGGAAAATGTATACAGGACTTGCTGCAATTAAAAAAAAGAAATTACAATTCAAAAATGGTCATATTTGGATGGAATGTATGCCTGTAGTGACATAGCAGTGAAAGGGAAAGTAAATGAGTTTTACAGTTTGGTGCCTGAGAGATCTAAAATGGCACATAGTGCCCAAGAAGATGCCAATTTGGAGATGCCACCTAGACATTCCTGAACTAAAACCTCAATAATTTTGGTCTAATTTACTTGATTAGAATAACATTGGCACAGATAATGGTGAGATACTGCACTGTAATTTTTAGAGGTTTCAGACAGCCGCTAAATAATTTCAAAAGGGATAAAAGTCAAATTTTGTTGGGCATAAAATGAGATCTTTCATTTATGCTGTGTTCCATCTTCATTTACTCTGACTCTGTGACATATCCAGCGCCCTCCATAATTATTGGCACCCCTGGTTAAGATGTGTTAAAAGCCTTAAAATCAATTTTTTATTGCAGAAGCATACTCTCACACTGAAAATTGTAGAAAAATGTAACCTTCAACTCAAGTGAATTGTAAGGGGAAAAAAAATCCCTAACTAAGAAATAATTATTTTTCATTAAATCACCTGTTCCACAATTATTGGCACCCCTAACAATTCCTAGGAAATAAATGTAATTGAAGTATTTCTGTCATTTCTACAATAGTTTACAAAGTTGATCAGAGTATCTAGGAACATTTAATTAGTAATTCATCACTTCCTGTTTCCCTGGGGTATAAATATGACATGACACAGCGGCCATTTCTCTTATCCACTCTTCAACATGGGAAAGACAAAGGAACACACCATTCAAGTAAGGCAGATGTGTGTCGACCTTCACAAGTCAGGCAATGGCTACAAGAAAATAGCCACTCGCCTGCACCTGCCCATATCTACTGTCAGAGGAATCATTAAGAAGTTTAAAACAACTGGAACACTGGTAAACAAGCCTGGACGAGGACGCAAGGTTATTTTGCCACCACGCACAGTCAGGAGGATGGTAAGAGAAATAAAAAGTTCTCCAAAGCTCACTGTTAAAGAGTTGCAACAAATGGTAGCATCTTGGGATCACAAAGTCTCCAAAATAACCATCAGGCGCTATCTGCATGCCAACAAGCTGTTTGGGTGGCATGCACGGAAAAAACCTTTTCTCACTCACAATCATAAACGCAAACGTCTGGAGTTTGCTAAGCGGCGCTGGGACTTCAACTGGGACCGCGTGCTTTGGTCAGATGAGACCAAGATAGAGCTTTTTGGCAACAAACACTCTAAGTGGGTCTGGCGGAACACAAAAGATGAGTATGCAGAAAAGCACCTCAAGCCCACTGTGAAGTATGGGGGAGGATCGGTAATGCTGTGGGCCTGTTTCTCTTCCAGAGGCCCTGGGAACCTTGTTAGGGTGCATGGCATCATGAACGCTTTGAAATACCGGGACATTTTAAATCAAAATCTGGTGGCCTCTGCCCGAAAGCTGAAGATGGGTCGTCACTGGGTCTTTCAGCAAGATAATGACCCTAAACATGTGGCCAAATCTACACAGAAATGGTTCACCAGACACAGAATCAAGCTCCTCCCATGGCCATCTCAGTCCCCAGACCTCAACCCCAATGAAAACCTGTGGAGTGAGCTGAAGAGGAGAGTGCAGAGGAGAGGACCCAGGTCGCTGGATGATTTAGAGAGATTGTGCAAAGAGGAATGGTCGAAGATCCCTCTTTCTGTATTCTCCATCTTGTGAAACATTATAGGAGAAGATTAGGTGCTGTTTTGTTGGCAAAAAAGGGGGTTGTACAAAGTATTAACATCAGGGGTGCTAATAATTGTGGCACACATGATTTGATGTAAAAGAATTATTTCTTAATGTGGGATTTTTTTCCCACTGAATAAATGCACTTGAATTAAAGGTTGGATTTTCCTCTTTTTTTCATTGTGGTCCTATATTATTTAGAAAAAAACTGAATTTATTAGAAGCTAAAGAACACATCTTAACCAGGGGTGCCAATAATTATGGAGGGCGCTGTATATAAATTTTTACACCACAACAAAAATCCCCAAGGTGTTACCTTTATTATGAGAGCAAGATTATTCAAATGGATTGAGTAGTTGCAGAGATATACTCATTTCATTTTGGGCATGTCATTTTCGAGCCAGAGGCTCAGGGCTTAAGAGGTTAAATCTCCCTGCACAAACACCGAGGAATTTATTTTAAAAAGTTATGTTTTCAGTGAAATGTTTCCACAAGCGGATAGGGTCAAAACACTGGAAAGTAATTCAGTCATCATGAACATGAACGTGCGTCAGTACAAATCTCTGACAATTGTTGTTGTATATCAGCTGTGCATTAAGACAACACCTAAATAGACATGTGCAAGTTTGTGTTCGTTTTGGAGCTGATAAAAAATGCAAACATCTCTCTTCAAAGCTATTTTTATTTTGTAATTAATAATAAAATTAATCATGTATTGCATGATGACGCCTGCAGCCAAAGATATCTCAGATCATATGCTGCATAACAGTAATTATTGCCATTAAGCGGCATTAACAGAATAAGGTTATTTGTGCAAGTGGATCAATGAAAACGATGAAGGTAAGTGTGTGCAGTGTGTGTTAGATCTGCTGTGTGTGTGTATACTTGGTGTGTGTGTTAGAGTATGTGCTTAAGCGTGTGTGCACTCGGATTGTGTAACAGAGTGTGTATACATATGAAGATGCACATCATGTGTGGGTCATTGTGCGTGTTCGTCTGTGTTCGAGAACCTGTTTATGTGTCGGTGCACATGGTGTATATGTGTGTATGATGCGTGTGTGTATGTGTGTGTGTGTGTGTGTGTGTGTGTGTGTGTGTGTGTGGTGTATGGTGTGTGTGTGTGTGTGTGTATGTGGTGTATGGTGTGTGAATATGGTGTGTGCGTGTGTGTGTATGTGTGTATGGTGTGTGTGTGTGTGTGTGTGTGTGTGTGTGTGTGTGTGTGGTGTATGGTGTGTGTATGGTGTGTATGGTGTGTGTATGTGTGTATGTGTGTGTGTGTGTGTGTGTGTATGCTGTGTGTCTGTGTGTATGTGTGTGTGTGTGTGTGTGTGTGTATATGTGTGTGTGTGTGTGTGTGTATGGTGTGAATGGTGTGTGTGTGTGTGTGTGTGTGTGTGTGTGTGTGTGTGTGTGGTGTATGGTGTGTGTGTATGGTGTGTATGCTGTGTGTGTCTGTGTGTGTGTGTGTGTGTGTGTGTGTGTGTGTGTGTGTGTGTATATGTGTGTGTATGTGTGTATGTGTGTGTGTGTGTGTGTGTATGGTGTGTGTATGGTGTGTATGGTGTGTGTGTGTGTATGTGTGTGTGTGTGTGTGTGTATGCTGTGTGTCTGTGTGTATGTGTATGTGTGTGTGTGTGTGTGTATATGTGTGTGTGTGTGTGTGGTGTATGGTGTGAATGGTGTGTGTGTGTGTGTGTGTGTGTGTGTGTGTGTGTGTGTGTGGTGTATGGTGCTGTGTGTCTGTGTGTATGTGTGTGTGTGTGTGTGTGTATGTGTGTGTGTGTGTATGTGTGTGTGTGTGTGTGTGTGTGTGTGTGTGTGTGTATGAGTGTGTGTGTGTGTGTGTATATGTGTGTGTGTGTGTGTATGTGTGTGTGTGTGTGTGGTGTATGGTGTGTATGTGTGTGTGTGTGTGTGTGTGTGTCAGTGGTGAGCTCAGCTCCCTGTCCCCTCCTCTCCTGCAGGGAGGTTGATCTCTCCTGAGCTCCTGGGCTTGACCTCAGAGCTCCATCTGTCCCTGCCGACTCTCCACTGCGCCTGAGGCACCCGGGGCCCGAACCCGAGGCAGAGCCGAGCTGTGCCCACAGCGCCATCCACACTGACCCAACGCCTCTGCCACACTAACCCAACGTCTCTGCCACACTAACCCAACGTCTCTGCTGCACTGACACGTCTCTGCTACACTTACCCAATGTCTCTGCTACACTTACCCAACGTCACTGCCACACTTACCCAACGTCTCTGCTGCACTTACCCAACGTCTCTGCTACACTGACCCCACATTTCTGCTACACTTACCCAATATCTCTGCTACACTTACCCAACGTCTCTGCCACACTAATCCAAAGTCTCTGCTACACTGACCCAACGTCTCTGCTACAATTACCCAACGCCTCTGCTACACTGACCCAACCTTCTTGCCGCAGTCCAACAGCATCTCTGCCTCATTCGACAACCTTGGGTAAACCTTTTCTCCGACTCATTTAACAGATTAGAATTTCTTTAATGATGTTGGACCCGGATAGATTTGCTTAACAGGTGAGAAAAGAGTGCGAACAGATAGCATGACCCTCATGTCTAACCCCTCACAGCTACTAATGACCCGGGCAGGGGGGTCACCTGCAGGCAGACAGAGAGCCGCAGCATATCTGTCTGGTGTGTCCTGGAAAAATGGTGTGATCCAACTGCTTACGAATAATTCAACCATTTCGCTGGTCACATGGTTGTGGACGAGCCTGTTTTGAATGTTTTGAATGTTCTGAATGCATGGCAATGGTAAGAACAATGTATAGCTTATTCTTCATTTTCCATTTCTTCCCTTTTAGGGACCACGGGGGCCTCAAGGTGCCAAAAAGGCAAGCAGGTCTTTTACCATGGGCAATAAATCTGAAATAGCAATTTAAGACCTGCGAGCAAGAAGTACCTAAGTCACAAAATAATACTTCTGAGATTTTGGGGGTCAAAGTTTTCAAAACATGTTGCACATAATGACAATTGACAATGGAAACGCACCAGCACACAAGACTTGAGTGCTTCTTTGCAGAAATCTTTGGTATCAGATGATGCTCTGGCCATTGTGGCGTTAAATACTGGTGACAGCTAATTTTTTGCAAAATGTGACTTAAGTACTTCTTGTACGCAGGTCTTCAATTTCAGTCACAAAATTAGGAAATGTTGCCAGCGTGTGTGAGAGTGATGATCACTCCAGCCGATACCCCTGCCCAGAGCCTCCCCCCCCCACACACACACACACACACACACACACACACACCCCACATCTGCACACTGAATTATCATTAGCGCCTCCATCTCCCCGAATCGCTAACAAAGTGAACAATACCAACTCGTGCTCCCGTCAGCTGCGGCCATATGGGCCCTCGCTCGCTCGGCGAGGGGGAGGAAGAAAGAGAGCCATCGTACGAGCATCTGCTTGGCAGCGGCTCACAGCCGCGCTAACGCTCAACCATGTGGGTAAAGTTTTTTTCGGAGAGTAAAACGTATTGCGGGGTGAAGCAGTGTCTACTTGCACTCTGCAATTACCTGCGCGCTAATGTGGTAGCAGAAGGCCGACCAGTTTGTTCCCGCAGCATTATTCTCATACAAAAAACTCTGAAAATGTCCCCTGTAGCATGGAACAAAAATATCATAACTCCAGCACAAGATAAAAAAATTTCTGTCCCTATTGGATGGTTACTGTTTAAAAGTTGATGTCAGTTGCATCAGGTCATCATGAGCAGATAAAATGGTTCAGAGAAAGAACACTCGGTGGTTATGGAGCAGTTTGTTAGATGACTAGGCTTTGAAAAGTGAAAAGTCAGGGAATCCATCTTGCCCCGGACTCTCTCGAAAAAGATTTTTAATCTTCAGCGATTCTCCTGATTAAATAGACAGATAGACGGACAGACAGTTTATGACAGTATAGAGGCCTCTGGCCCAAAATACATATCATATCACAGGACAATAGCGTGAGGGTGCATTTACACACACGCAATATATACATATACATATACATATGTAGAAAGCATACAAATTTCAGATCGCTTATTTCTTATTTTGTTGACATAATATAGGAATAAGCATGTATCTTTAATGGTAGCAAAGTCAGTGCTTTGGCGTAAATAGTAAAATGTATCTTTTGAATAACTTATTGCATGTTTTTGAATATATTTCAGCCTTTGGTTGCAATAGGTATCATACACACAAAGTACGTGCCATTCATCTTCGACCAGAAACTTATCTCTTTGTTTACAAAAGGAACAGTGTCTCTCATTGTAATTTACATTATTATATCGACCAGTCTCCACTGCTAATTTGAAATTTTGACATGGAAATCTAGAGTACATAACTTTGAGATGTATAGGCAGGTTAATGAAACATAAGTATCTCTCTGTATCTAATAACGATTTAAACTTGTTGTAATATTGACATTTGCTGCTAGTTGATAACGAAGATCTCCAATTTTGTACAATATTGTCATGTAATCTTTGCTTAAAGATGGTAACAAAAACATTCACATCTCCAATATCCTGACTAATCCAGGCATAACCAAAACCATATTGAAACAATATATTCTTCACCTTAATGGCCCATGTAATCCGACCGGCATCATCAAGCGCTTTTCTTTTCAATATCTCTTATTGACCTGATTAAATAAGAACCAAATTAAGTTACACTACAGAGTGAGACAAAACTCCCACTTCGGAGTACAGGCAGAGCACTGCTGTATGACACAGGATTGAATAAGACTGCACCTCATCCACGGTACACCTTTTCACCACGCCCAACAAAAGTCAATCACAGTGACTTCACCCATATTTATTCTCAGTCTATGCCAAATACTAAACCTTCACATTATATTCAACTGCATTCCTTATTCAGTTACTGCTCGTATCCACTAGGGTGTACATAATTTTAAACTGTGGGGGATTTGAAAAGCCACTCAGTCCTCACTGGGCGCATCTCAAAGCGTAGGCTGCATCTTTCGAAGGCGGCAATTTTAGGGGTTGTCACTTACTTTCATCTGCCAAACTAACATTTAGAATCAAGGATAAGGTTAAATTTAGGGTTAGGTTTTGGGTTAAGGGTTAGAGTTAAGGTTAAAGTTAGAGAAATTAGTGACAACTCACTTAAACCAAAGCTGTTTAATGGAAATGAAATGACGTTACGTAAGTTCGCAGATGGAATTAAGCGACGACCCCAAAAAATGCAGCCTTCAAAGGACGCAGCCTATGCTTTGAGAGGCACCCATTGGTTCCTCAGCCCACAAAGGCACCATCAGTGGCTCAGGGGGGCGGGGCCTCCGGCCTACATATTCATAGTGAAAATTTGGGGAGCCCAGCCAAAGGCTGGACGGTGCAGCTACACCCGTGGGTGGGTGGGCTGGTGGGGGTGGGGGTGTTTGGGGGATGTTCACAGCTGCTGCAGGACGGGCCCGACACACAGACTGTAGAAAAACACTGACGCCAACACCTGTCCACTCTGAGCGGGTCGTCCCACAATGCACCGCTCCTCCTCCTGCTGTGAACAGAATGCAAAGCTTTGATTCGACACAGCTGAGTTTAGAGTGGGCGAGCAGGGCACTCTATATGGGCCCTATATGCAGCAACAGAGCGCACCTGTTCCTTAAAACTCACCCATTTCTGGGGTTCAGTGGAAGTGGCAACGAGCCAAACCAGCATAAAATAAGCTGGAAAACAAAAGCACAGAAGAGCTGAAATCAGTTCTCATCAACTTTTTTTCACAACTTGACTGGAAGTAAAGACGCGTCATGCGGGGGGAGTCCAAAGATCGTACGCAAAAGACAAGTTTAAGGTGAGTTTAATATGCAGGAAGTCATTTCACTCTAACTGTAAAACTAACTGGGCAAAAAGGTAAATGGAGACAGTGGAGGGTGGGTTACCTTTAAAAATGAGAAAAAAGCGGCTGAATTTGATGAATAGGCCTTAAATTAAAGCCAAGTCCACACACCCTCCCTCTGAAATCAGTCGCCAGGGTAACAGGGCAGAGCCTTATATGTCCAACACCATCACACGCAGCTCTCCTGCATTTCAAATCAGTCAGACCATGAGGAGTTATTCCTCAAAGACAATTTTAGCAAACAGTAACACAGTCAGCTGGTACAACCAAACCATCTCAGTACATTAGACTAACTAAATGCTGTGGCAGCACCCTATCCAGTCGATAAACGCAACATCGCCTTTCATACACACACACACACACACACACACACGCACACACACACAAACCTGTCAGCAACATGCAACATTCTCACCATTGCGCTGTGGACACCAGCCGTGTGCCCCTGAGGAGGTGGTCAGTCTGGAAGTCGATAGTTGCTCTGCTCCTGCACAGCTGGTCGACATCGTCAGGGTCAGCCGGCAGCGAGACCAGACCAGGCCACCAGGTCAGAGAAGTTTGTCCACTTCACTACTACTTCCTGCCTAAACAAGCTGTCCAGATTAGCATAACCCAAGCTCCACAGCAACACCCCCGCATACAAACACCGCAATCCTAAATGTTCCATTTCAGCCGTCTGGAAAGAATACAAGGCTGTTGCAGTACATGATCATACAGTATATCTGTGGATATTTTCTCTAAGTATGTAATCCACCGTATACATGGGTTCTTTATGCAATGTTAATTGGAGTTTTTCCTGATTTGGCTCTCCTCCGACAGTGGAGGCACATAACAGGATGCCTTGGCAGTGAGAGTGGTTCTGGAGCCGATCTCTGTGTGACTGTGTGCCATGTGCAGGATGCACGCTTGTGTTCGCTGCCATTTTGTGCCTCAGTGGTGGTTTTGTGTGTCGAGCTTCAGGTACTGAGCTAACAAAGGCATAAAGGTGTGTTTGTGTGTGTGTGTGTGTGTGTGTGTGTGTGTGGTGAGAGAGAAAGTGTACGTGAAAGCATGCGTATTACTGTGTACTACACAGAGAGTATATGCAGGTCTAAGTGTGTGTGTGTGTGTGTGTGTGTGTGTGAGAGAGAAATTAAGTGAACGTGTATGCATGTGTGCGTCCACTGCACTTACCCTAGTATTGTGTTTGAATCTGCTTGACAGGGTCAAAAAACAATATTTGAATATTGTTTTTTTTCTTCTACCTCTGAAAAATTTTATCTCATTAAAATTCATGTTTATTAGTGGCCCATATTACAATGAGAACACTTGTGAAAAATCAACCAGATACAACAATGTTAAGTCTGTTTTTCTACAGTGCTGTTAAAGGTTCTGGGCTCGGTGGGGTCAGATTTACCTCACCGGTGTTTAGGACAGAGACAGGGGGCCCCCGTGGGACCTGAGCTGGGAGTTACTGTCACACCGGCTGCAGAAAGGAATGAGCTGCAAGCAGAGTCTCCATATTCATGCAGAAAAACCAAGAAAATAGTCACTCAGGGTCAAAACCAGGCACAACGACACGGCACCCTATAGCCCTACTGCAAACTACAGCCCTACAACGTACCAGAGCACTACTGCACACTACAGCCCTATAACATACCAGAGCACTACTGCACACTACAGCCCAATAACATACCAGAGCACTACTGCACATTACAGCCCTATAACATACCAGAGCACTACTGCACACTACAGCCCAATAACATACCAGAGCACTACTGCACACTACATACATATAACAAACCAGAGCACTACTGCACATTACAGCTCTATAACATACCAGAGCACAACTGCACACTACAGCCCTATAACATACCAGAGCACTACTGCACAATACAGCCCTATAACATACCAGAGCACAACTGCACACTACAGCCCTATAACATACCAGAACACTACTGCACACTACAGCCCTATAATATACCAGAGCACTACTGCACACTACAGCCCTACAACATACCAGAGCACTACTGCACACTACATCCCTATAACATACCAGAGCACTACTGCACACTACAGCCCTATAACATACCAGAGCACTACTGCACACTACAGCCCTATAGCATACCAGAGCACTACTGCACACTACAGCCCTATAACATACCAGAGCACAACTGCACACTCCAGCTCTATAACATACCAGAGCACTACTGCACACTACAGCCCTATAACATAGCAGAGCACTACTGCACACTACAGCCCTAAAACATACCAGAGCACTACTGCACACTACAGCCCTATAACATACCAGAGCACTACTGCACACTACAGCCCTATAACATACCAAAGCACTACTGCACACTACAGCCCTATAACATACCAGAGCACTACTGCACACTACAGCCCTATAACATGCCAGAGCACTACTGCACACTACAGCCCTACAACATACTAGAGCACTACTGCACACTACAGCCCTACAACAAACCAGAGCACTACAGCACACTACAGCCCTATAACAAACCAGAGCACTACTGCACATTACAGCCCTATAACATACCAGAGCACTACTGCACACTACAGCCCTATAACATGCCAGAGCACTACTGCACACTACAGCCCTATAACATACCAGAGCACTACTGCACACTACAGCCCTACAACATACCAGAGCACTACTGCACACTACAGCCCTATAATATACCAGAGCACTACTGCACACTACAGCCCTATAACATACCAGAGCACTACTGCACACTACAGCCCTATAACATACCAGAGCACTACTGCACACTAAAGCCCTATAACATACCAGAGCACTACAGCACACTACAGCACTACAACATACCAGAGCACAACTGCACACAACATCCCTATAACATACCAGAGCACTACAGCACACTCCAGCTATATAAAATACCAGAGCACGACTGCACACTACAGCTCGAAAACATACCAGAGCAATACTGCACACTACAGCCCTATAACATACCAGAGCACTACTGCACATTACAGCCCTATAACATACCAGAGCACTACTGCACACTACAGCCCTATAACATACCAGAGCACTACTGCACACTACAGCCCTATAACATACCAGAGCACTACTGCACACTACAGGCCTACAACATACCAGAGCACTACTGCACACTACAGCCCTATAACACACCAGAGCACTACTGCACACTACAGCCCTAAAACATACCAGAGCACTACTGCACATTACAGCCCTATAACATACCAGAGCACTACTGCACACTACAGCCCTATAACATACCAGAGCACTACAGCACACTACAGCCCTATAACATACCAGAGCACTACTGCACACTACAGCCCTATAACATACCAGAGCACTACTGCACACTACAGCCCTATAACATACCAGAGCACTACTGCACACTACAGCCCTATAACATACCAGAGCACTACTGCACACTACAGCCCTATAACAAACCAGAGCACTACTGCACACTACAGCCCTATAACATACCAGAGCACTACTGCACACTACAGCCCTATAACATACCAGAGCACTACTGCACACTACAGCCCTATAACATACCAGAGCACTACTGCACACTACAGCCCTATAACATACCAGAGCACTACTGCACACTACAGCCCTATAACATACCAGAGCACTACTGCACACTACAGCCCTATAACATACCAGAGCACTACTGCACACTACAGAGCACTACTGCACACTACAGCCCTATAACATACCAGAGCACTACTGCACACTACAGCCCTATAACATACCAGAGCACTACTGCACACTACAGCCCTATAACATACCAGAGCACTACTGCACACTACAGCCCTATAACATACCAGAGCACTACTGCATAATACAGCCCTATAACATACCAGAGCACTACTGCACACTACAGCCCTATAACATACCAGCACTACTGCACACTACAGCCCAATAACATACCAGAGCACTACTGCACACTACAGCCCTATAACATACCAGAGCACTACTGCACACTACAGCCCTATAACATACCAGAGCACTACTGCACACTACAGCCCTATAACATACCAGAGCACTACTGCACACTACAGCCCTATAACATACCAGAGCACTACTGCACACCACAGCCCTATAACATACCAGAGCACTACTGCACACTACAGCCCTATAACATACCAGAGCACTACTGCACACTACAGCCCTATAACATACCAGAGCACTACTGCACACTACAGCCCTATAACATACCAGAGCACTACTGCACACTACAGCCCTATAACATACCAGAGCACTACTGCACACTACAGCCCTATAACATACCAGAGCACTACTGCACACTACAGCCCTATAACATACCAGAGCACTACTGCACACTACAGCCCTATAACATACCAGAGCAACACTACAGCCCTATAACATACCAGAGCACTACTGCACACTACAGCCCTATAACATACCAGAGCACTACTGCACACTACAGCCCTATAACATACCAGAGGAGAACTGTATACTACAGCCCTATAACACCAGAGCACTACTGCACACTACAGCCCTATAACATACCAGAGCACTACTGCACACTACAGCCCTATAACATACCAGAGCACTACTGCACACTGCACTATAACATACCAGAGCACTACTGCATCACAGCCCATAACATACCAGAGCACTACTGCACACTACAGCCCTATAACATACCAGAGCACTACTACAGCCCTATAACATACCAGAGCACTACTGCACACTACAGCCCTATAACATACCAGAGCACTACTGCACACTACAGCCCTATAACATACCAGAGCACTACTGCACACTACAGCCCTATAACATACCAGAGCACTACTGCACACTACAGCCCTATAACATACCAGAGCACTACTGCACACTACAGCCCTATAACATACCAGAGCACTACTGCACACTACAGCCCTATAACATACCAGAGCACTACTGCACACTACAGCCCTATAACATACCAGAGCACTACTGCACACTACAGCCCTATAACATACCAGAGCACTACTGCACACTACAGCCCTATAACATACCAGAGCACTACTGCACACTACAGCCCTATAACATACCAGAGCACTACTGCACACTACAGCCCTATAACATACCAGAGCACTACTGCACACTACAGCCCTATAACATACCAGAGCACTACTGCACACTACAGCCCCTATAACATACCAGAGCACTACTGCACACTACAGCCCTATAACATACCAGAGCACTACTGCACACTACAGCCCTATAACATACCAGAGCACTACTGCACACTACAGCCCTATAACATACCAGAGCACTACTGCACACTACAGCCCTATAACATACCAGAGCACTACTGCACACTACAGCCCTATAACATACCAGAGCACTACTGCACACTACAGCCCTATAACATACCAGAGCACTACTGCACACTACAGCCCTATAACATACCAGAGCACTACTGCACACTACAGCCCTATAACATACCAGAGCACTACTGCACACTACAGCCCTATAACATACCCAGAGCACTACTGCACACTACAGCCCTATAACATACCAGAGCACTACTGCACACTACAGCCCTATAACATACCAGAGCACTACTGCACACTACAGCCCTATAACATACCAGAGCACTACTGCACACTACAGCCCTATAACATACCAGAGCACTACTGCACACTACAGCCCTATAACATACCAGAGCACTACTGCACACTACAGCCCTATAACATACCAGAGCACTACTGCACACTACAGCCCTATAACATACCAGAGCACTACAGCACACTACAGCCCTATAACATACCAGAGCACTACTGCACACTACAGCCCTATAACATACCAGAGCACTACTGCACACTACAGCCCTATAACATGCCACAGGAGAACTGTACACTACAGCCCTATAACATACCAGAGCACTACTGCACACTACAGCCCTATAACATACCAGAGCACTACTGCACACTACAGCCCTATAACATACCAGAGCACTACTGCACACTACAGCCCTATAACATACCAGAGCACTACTGCACAACAGCCCTATAACATACCAGAGCACTACTGCACACTACAGCCCTATAACATACCAGAGCACTACTGCACACTACAGCCCTATAACATACCAGAGCACTACTGCACACTACAGCCTCTAACATACCAGAGCACTACTGCACACTACAGCCCTATAACATACCAGAGCACTACTGCACACTACAGCCCTATAACATACCAGAGCACTACTGCACACTACAGCCCTATAACATACCAGAGCACTACTGCACACTACAGCCCTATAACATACCAGAGCACTACATACCAGCATACCATACCAGCACTGCACTGCACACTACACACTACAGCCTATAACATACCAGAGCACTACTGCACACTACAGCCCTATAACATACCAGAGCACTACTGCACACTACAGCCCCTATAACATACCAGAGCACTACTGCACACTACAGCCCTATAACATACCAGAGCACTACTGCAGCCTATAACATACCAGAGCACTACTGCACACTACAGCCCTATAACATACCAGAGCACTACTGCACACTACAGCCCTATAACATACCAGAGCACTACTGCACACTACTACCAGAGCACTACTGCACACTACAGCCCTATAACATACCAGAGCACTACTGCACACTACAGCCCTATAACATACCAGAGCACTACTGCACACTACAGCCCTATAACATACCAGAGCACTACTACTACAGCACACCTACAGCCCTATAACATACCAGAGCACTACTGCACTGCACACTACAGCCCTATAACATACCAGAGCACTACTGCACACTACAGCCCTATAACATACCAGAGCACTACTGCACACTACAGCCCTATAACATACCAGAGCACTACTGCACACTACAGCCCTATAACATACCAGAGCACTACTGCATACTACAGCCTATAACATACCAGAGCACTACTGCACACTACAGCCCTATAACATACCAGAGCACTACTGCACACTACAGCCCTATAACATACCAGAGCACTACTGCACACTACAGCCCTATAACATACCAGAGCACTACTGCACACTACAGCCCTATAACATACCAGAGCACTACTGCACACTACAGCCCTATAACATACCAGAGCACTACTGCACACTACAGCCCTATAACATACCAGAGCACTACTGCACACTACAGCCCTATAACATACCAAAGCACTACTGCACACTACCACAGCCCTATAACATACCAGAGCACTACTGCACACTACAGCCCTATAACATACCAGAGCACTACTGCACACTACAGCCCTATAACATACCAGAGCACTACTGCACACTACAGCCCTATAACATACCAGAGCACTACTGCCTACTACAGCCCTATAACAACATACCACAGCTGCACATAATAATACCAGAGCACTACTGCACACTACAGCCCTATAACATACCAGAGCACTACTGCACACTACAGCCCTATAACATACCAGAGCACTACTGCACACTACAGCCCTATAACATACCAGAGCACTACTGCACACTACAGCCCTATAACATACCAGAGCACTACTGCACACTACAGCCCTATAACATACCAGAGCACTACTGCACACTACAGCCCTATAACATACCAGAGCACTACTGCACACTACAGCCCTATAACATACCAGAGCACTACTGCACACTACAGCCCTATAACATACCAGAGCACTACTGCACACTACAGCCCTATAACATACCAGAGCACTACTGCACACTACAGCCCTATAACATACCAGAGCACTACTGCACACTACAGCCCTATAACATACCAGAGCACTACTGCACACTACAGCCCTATAACATACCAGAGCACTACTGCACACTACAGCCCTATAACATACCAGAGCACTACTGCACACTACAGCCCTATAACATACCAGAGCACTACTGCACACTACAGCCCTATAACATACCAGAGCACAACTGCACACTACAGCCCTATAACATACCAGAGCACTACTGCATACTACAGCCTATAACATACCAGAGCACTACTGCACACTACTATAACACACTACTACACTATAACATACCAGCACAGCCCCATCAACATGGGAGCCACACTATAACATACCAGAGCACTACTGCACACTACAGCCCTATAACATACCAGAGCACTACTGCACACTACAGCCCTATAACATACCAGAGCACTACTGCACACTACAGCCCTATAACATACCAGAGCACTACTGCACACTACAGCCCTATAACATACCAGAGCACAACTGCACACTACAGCCCTATAACATACCAGAGCACTAATGCACGCTACAGCCCTATTACATACCAGAGCACTACTGCACACTATAGCCCTATAACATACCAGAGCACTACTGCACACTACAGCCCTATAACATACCAGAGCACACTGCACACTACAGCCCTATAACATACCAGAGCACTACTGCACACTACAGCCCTATAACATACCAGAGCACTACTGCACACTACAGCCCTATAACATACCAGAGCACTACTGCACACTACAGCCCTATAACATACCAGAGCACTACTGCACACTACAGCCCTATAACATACCAGAGCACTACTGCACACTACAGCCCTATAACATACCAGAGCACTACAGCACACAACAGCCCTATAACATACCAGAGCACTACTGCACACTACAGCCCTATAACATACCAGAGCACTACTGCACACTACAGCCCTATAACATACCAGAGCACTACTGCACACTACAGCCCTATAACCCTATAACATACTGCACACTACAGCCACTACTGCACACTACTGCACACTAGCCCTATAACATACCAGAGCACTACTGCACACTACAGCCCTATAACATACCAGAGCACTACTGCACACTACAGCCCTATAACATACCAGAGCACTACTGCACACTACAGCCCTATAACATACCAGAGCACTACTGCACACTACAGCCCTATAACATACCAGAGCACTACTGCACACTACAGCCCTATAACATACCAGAGCACTACTGCACACTACAGCCCTATAACATACCAGAGCACTACTGCACACTACAGCCCTATAACATACCAGAGCACTACTGCACACTACAGCCCCATACCAGAACTACTGCATACTACAGCCCTATAACATACTGCAGCACTACAGCCCTAACATACCATACAGAGCACACTACTGCACATACCAGAGCACAGCCCTATAACATACCAGAGCACTACTGCACACTACAGCCCTACAACATACCAGAGCACTACTGCACACTACAGCCCTATAACATACCAGAGCACTACTACTGCACAGCCCTACAGCACTACTGCATAACATATAACCAGAGCACTACTGCACACTACAGCCCTATAACATACCAGAGCACAGGAGAACATGCACACTACAGCCCTATAACAGAGCACTACTGAGCAGCCCTAACTGCACACTGCACACAGCCCTATAACATACCAGAGCACTACTGCACACTACCAGCCCTATAACATAACAGAGCACTACTGCACACTACAGCCCTATAACATACCAGAGCACTACTGCACACTACAGCCCTATAACATACCAGAGCACTACTGCACACTACAGCCCTATAACATACCAGAGCACTACTGCACACTACAGCCCTATAACATACCAGAGCACTACAGCACACTACAGCCCTATAACATACCAGAGCACTACTGCACACTACAGCCCTATAACATACCAGAGCACTACTGCACACTACAGCCCTATAACATACCAGAGCACTAGAGCACTACTGCACACTACAGCCCTATAACATACCAGAGCACTACTGCACACTACAGCCCTATAACATACCAGAGCACTACTGCACACTACAGCCCTATAACATACCAGAGCACTACTGCACACATACAGCAGAGCACTACTGCACACTACAGCCCTATAAATACCAGAGCACTACTGCACACTAGAGCCCTATAACATACCAGAGCACTACTGCACACTACAGCCCTATAACATACCAGAGCACTACTGCACACTACAGCCCTAAAACATACCAGAGCACTACTGCACACTACAGCCCTATAACATACCAGAGCACTACTGCACACTACAGCCCTATAACATACCAGAGAGCACTACAGCTATAACACAGACAGCCCTACAGCCCTATAACATACCTACTGCAGAGCACTACTGCACTACTGCACACTACAGCCCTATAACATACCAGAGCACTACTGCACACTACAGCCCTATAACATACCAGAGCACTACTGCACACTACAGCCTATAACATAAGAGCATACTGCACACTAGAGCATAACATACCACACTACTGCACACTACAGCCCTATAACATACCAGAGCACTACTGCACACTATAACAGCCCTAACATACCAGACACATACAGAGCACTACTGCACACAGCCCTATAACATACCAGAGCACTACTGCACACTACAGCCCTATAACATACCAGAGCACTACTGCACACTACAGCCCTATAACATACCAGAGCACTACTATACAGCCCTATAACATACCAGAGCACTACTGCACACTACAGCCCTATAACATACCAGAGCACTACTGCACACTACAGCCCTATAACATACCAGAGCACTACTGCACACTACAGCCCTATAACATACCAGAGCACTACTGCACACTACAGCCCTATAACATACCAGAGCACTACTGCACACTACAGCCCTATAACATACCAGAGCACTACTGCACACTACAGCCCTATAACATACCAGAGCACTACTGCACACTACAGCCCTATAACATACCACAGCACTCCTGCACACTACAGCCCTATATTTTATTTTATTTCATTTTATTTAACCCTTATTTGACCAGGGAAGTCCCGTTGAGATTGAAATTTCTTTTTCAAGGGAGCCCTGGGGGTTGAGGTGGGGAGGGAGAGGGCAATTTGCACAGCCAATATGATCAGGGGATGATTTGGTGGCAGGTCGAAAGAGCCAGGTTGGGACTTTAGCCATGACACCGGGGAACCCCCTACTCTTATCGAAGAGTGTCATAGGATCTTTAATGACCACAGAGAGTCAGGACCTCAGTTTAACGTCTAATCCGAAAGATGTCGTCTCCTTCAGTACAGTGTCCCTATCACTGTACTGGGGATTCTTCCACCAGAGGGAAGATCGCAACCTATTGGCCACCAACACCTCTTCCAGCAGCAACTGTGTTTTTTGAGGTGGTCTCCCATCCAAGTACTAACCAAGCCCACACCTGCTTAGCTTCAGCCACACGGCTGGAGCAGATCGAATTGTGGTATGCCTGCTGGCAAATATAGTACACTATAGTCCAATACTGCCTGACAGTGCATTAAAGCCCTACAGTACACTTCAACCCAACAGTGCACTAAAGCCCTAAAGTACACTACAACTCAAAAGTGCACTAAAGCCCTACAGTACACTACAGCCCAACAGTTTTTTTTTAAATCCTTTGCTGTATTGTTCAACTGTGCCATTAGTTCAAAGATGCTAGAATTTCTATTTGATCAATTAGTTTTTTGTAATAATGTACTTCATCACGACACAGGATTTGCCATTTATGGTCACATTGCGGTGCCCAGTCCACAGTCTAACTCATTGAAAAAAGCAGTTATTTACATAGCCATAATAAACTCGAATAAGTTACCTCTTAGGATTCATTAGATAAAAAATAAACTTTTAAAAAGAGTATGCAGAGGTATTTACTGGAGGAAGATGATAGATTGAATATTAGGTGATATAGAAGGAGTCTTTAACATTCCAGGTCTTAATTTCATGAGAGAAAAACAAAATGTGCTAAATTTTATAATTTATTTTGGTTTATTATTGGTTTTCTTCCCAAATGCATGAGCTGCGCTGACTGGATCTGAATTGTATGCAAATATAATTGTTTTACATGTGTGTATACTGATATAATTTTATGAATATTAATGCTTGTTGCTATAATGTACAGTGCCTGACAAAAGTCTTGTCGCATAAAGACATAGTAACTAAAAATAGCATATAACTTTATTTCTAACCAATCAATTGTTATAATAAATGGTCCATTTTAATGTCAAGGGCTTTCACATTAATAATTTGGTGCAAAATGAAACCGTCAAAAAGGGTTCTGATGTTCACAGCCTGGCAAATCCCATAACATGTGTTTTTCCTGGGACAAAAGTCTTGTCGTCTCTTCAGATGATGCAACAAATCGCAGATTAGAGTTTAACCTATGACAAATACTGTAATTAACACATTCCCAGATGTGTATAGAAATAACCCCAGCGCACCAGACTTTCATATGAGGTGCGACTAGACCTCTGACAACATACCAAAGATTCAACCACAGACCAAAGTGCTGATCATCAAGAGCCTGAAGACTGAGTCTGCTGCTGAGGTGGCAGACATCATTAATGTATCCAAATGTCAAGTGGAGGGGATAAGAAAAATATTTGAAGAAACTGGTGATGTTCGTGGCAAGTGCAGGTCAGACAGACCCCGGTATGACAACTGTTTGAAAGGACCGTTTGTTGCTTCAACTGTACAAGGCTAGCCCTTCTTCAACTACAGCAAAGCTACATTAGGAAATGTCACCAAAAATCCCGGTATCTACAAGAAGAGTTTGTCAAATTCTCTCTCAAAGTGGTTTTCATGGCCGAATTAGTACACAGGAGCCTGCATTAAACAGAAAACAAATAACCTGAATTGCATTTGCCAATACTGTTGGGTTGTAGTGTACTACAGGGCTTTAGTGCACTGTTGCGCTGTAGTGTATTATAGGGCTGTAGTGCACTGTTTATTTCTTAATTTAAAGGATTTCCATTAGCTGTTTCAAAGGCAATCAGCTAGGCTTCATAGGGTCCCCATCAGACATACACAGAACAATACAGTGCCTGACAAAAGTCTTGTCACTTATCCAAGTTGTAGGAACAACAAATAATAACCTGACTTGCAGTTGATCAATTGGAATCAAAAATGGCTTATATGAAAGGCAAAGCCCTGTAGATTATCTTGAAAATATACCAAAATAGAGTTTTGTGTCATTCATTGAGTTTTATTATTTAATTAGTACAGAAAAGTCAGATTTTGCTTGGACAAAAGTCTTGTCGCATTGAAAAAAAATGTGGAAATTATATATACTCTTTATTTTGAATACACAAATATGCCACCATAATATTAGAACATAAATTCATGGTGTCTTGGAAAAAAGAATTAATATTGCGTATGACTCCCATGAGCTTGGCGGACTGTATCCATACGTCTTGGCAATGACTGAAATAACTTGATGAAATGATCTGGAATGGCATAGAAAGCAGTCTTGCAGGACTCCCAGAGTTCATCAAGATTCTATGGTTTCATCTTCCAAGCCTCTTCCTTCATCTTACCCCTGAAATGCTCAATAATGTTCATGTCAGGTGGCTGGGTTGGCCAATCCTGGAGTACCTTCACCTTCTTCGCTTTCAGGAACTGTGACATGGAGGCAGAGGTATGAGAAGGAGCAGCAGTATAAGTAGGGCAGCAAGAACTTCTTGATATTTCAGGCTGTTGATGTTGCCATCCACTCTGCAGATCTTTCTCACCCCCCCACACTGGCTGTAACAACAAACCATGATTTTTCCTCCACCAAACATGATTGTTTTCTGGGAGAATCTTGGGTCCATGAGGGTTCCAACAGGTCTTGTACGGCGACTGGGATGCAGTTCAATGGAAGGTTCATCAGAAAAATAAACTTTCAGCCACTTTTCCAGTATCAATCCTTTCTGCAAGCTGTGGGCCTTGGCAAATGCAATGCAGGTTATTTGTTTTCTGTTTAATGCAGGCTTCTGTGTACTAATTCGGCCATGAAAACCACTTTGAGAGAGAATTTGACAAACTCTTCTTGTAGATACCGGGATTTTTGGTGACATTTCCTAATGTAGCTTGGCTGTAGTTGAAGAAGGGCTAGCCTTGTACAGTTGAAGCAACAAACAGTCCTTTCAAACAGTTGTCATACCGGGTCTGTCTGACCTGCACTTGCCACTTAACATCACCAGTTTCTTCAAATATTTTTCTTATCCCCTCCACTTGACATTTGGATACATTAATGATGTCTGCCACCTCAGCAGCAGACTCAGTCTTCAGGCTCTTGATGATCAGCACTTTGGTCTGTGGTTGAATCTTTGGCATGTTGTCAGAGGTCTAGTCGCACCTCATATGAAAGTCTGGTGCGCTGGAGTTATTTCTATACACATCTGGGAATGTGTTAATTACAGTATTTGTCATAGGTTAAACTCTAATCTGCGATTTGTTGCATCATCTGAAGAGACGACAAGACTTTTGTCCCAGCAAAAACACATGTTATGGGCTTTGCCAGGCTGTGAACATCAGAACCCTTTTTGACGGTTTCATTTTGCACCAAATAATTAATGTGAAAGCCCTTGACATTAAAATGGACCATTTATTATAACAATTGATTGGTTAGAAATAAAGTTATATGCTATTTTTAGTTACTATGTCTTTATGCGACAAGACTTTTGTCAGGCACTGTACACTAAAGCCCTACAGTACACTACTGCTGTACTCAAAGCATTTTTATTGCTGAAGTAAGATTTTTTAGTTTAATGAAACTAGCTAAATTAATTTTTCATTATAAATATATAAATTACAAAATACAACGAAAAAGATAATTATTATGCATAATTCCCCAAATATGTCTAGCAAGCAAAAAATATACATTAGATTTTATACATATTAGTTTTTATTACAAAATATTTTTGGACTCAACAGGAACAATACCAGTAGACCAATGCTACCAGTAAAGGATACATTTATACTCAGGGAAAGATCGCCCTTGTGTGTTCATTCAATGAACTGCAGCAATGAATTCATCAGTACTATTGACACGAAGGTCCTTGGTTATAGGGTGACAGTTGAAATCACGCAGGTCTCGGCAGGTAACCAGACCGGCCAAACACAGCCTCATAGGCCAGCATGAAGAAGAAATGGAAAATGTTTTTTAAGGAATCAAATAATAACAATACAGGTCTGAATCTGTGGTTTCAGCATATTGTACTTAATGACCGTAAGGCCCCTTTCAGATTGACAGTTCACTCCGTATCAGCACTGCAGAAGCTCCAGAGCAGCACCGGGTTAAAGTTTCATGTGAATTGATTTACGGTATTTACTGCGGCGCAGTTTACCCCGGAGTAATTTAAACCACCTCTGGAGGTGGTTTAGCTCCGGGGCAGCACCGGAGAAGCACCGGATTAAGTGCGATATGAATTGCACTCCTGCTCAGCACCGTATTAAATTTACTCAAGCAAGCGGAAATGATTCGCGTTCGTTGAACAGTTTTCCGCTCATGCGCTAAACGAACCCTTACGAAAAAGAAGTTTATTCAAGTGTGCTATTAGTATACTTCTTCTAAACTAAAAATAACAGAGTACACTTTCAGTTTACTTTTGATGTACTTATCAGAGATATACTTAGCAAAGTAATACTCAAGTATACTTAACTTATACTGAAAAGTACACAGAAAAGTCTAAGTATATTTGGCTTGTACTTGTACCAAAATTTTTGATCGAGGTATACTCAATAAAAGTATAATAAAGTATTCAAATATTCATGCCTAATGTTCAAGTATACTTGGCTTGCAGTTTGGCTACTATCAAAAGACTAAGCACATTAAAATATTTTTTTACCATACATACTGGCTTCTTTAAAGTATACTGCATAGTTTTACTCAGTTTTTACTATCTCATGAACTTACATATTCCATATGTAAGTTTGCAGTAACAAGTCAGCTTTGGGGTAGCATAGCAGAGTAAATAGCACATGAGTGGAGCTGAACTTAATTTTTATGCAGTGTTATTAACCCACACAGAAACAGATAAACATTTGTCTGACTTTATTTGAGAACATTATTGACATATCGACAGACTGATACATACCCTTACAAAAAAGAAGTATATTTCAAGTTTTAGCAACGTAAACTTAAAGTACCCATCTAGTTTACATCTAAGTTTTATTTTGTACTGCATGCACACTACAAGTGAACTTTTAAGTATACTGTGACTTAACTAGTTGTATACCTCTAGAATACTTTTCAGTTTATGAAAGTATACATCGAAGTATACTGCAAGTAAACTCATAGGTCTAGAGTACTCGTCCACTAGTTCTATACTTCAACCTCTCTATAACTTAAATTTTGTTTTAAACTTTCAGGGAGCTAAAAGTTTTTTGTTTTTAACTGCAAGTATACCTCAAAGACTTCTTTACGCTAACTTAACATCATACTCACAGCTTATGATTATTACACTCAAAAATATATTACTGTTGCTATTCAGATATTATTTAACATGAGTAGACGAGAGGTTACCTCATGTACTCTATAGGAGACAATGCTTAAGTGCTTTCTGCTTTAATTTACAGATGAAGGTACTTATAAGAATTCACAATGAAACACATACTCAGGATTGAGAACAAAATTGATTCCTGTATTCCATTTTCAAACACAATATTGTACTGGATGCCAAAGTAAAAGAACACAGCAATGGCAACTCTTATTGAAATCCCAATTCAAAACAAAAAATACCTCTTTCTCTCATATGGAATCAGAAATATGCATAAAATATTCATTAGCAATGCCTTCAGCCTGACCAGTAGGCTGAAGAACTCAAGCAAAGGATGATGAAATATTCCAAATGAGTACACTGATGAGCTGTTTTTTGGTTAATGGAGTTCTGTATCACAGTCAAAAATATGACCGACTACAGAACAGATGCAGCAGTGCTGTATACTTGAAAGATGGTACATTCTGTTTAATAAATGATTTAATCATTTTTAAACAAGAGTGTGGACCTCAAAGCCCTGCATATTGTACCTGTACCAAACGCTGCTGTGTTTTAGTTGAGATATCAGTTCAATCTAGCTGGCCATTATGTGCAGATTCACAGATAAATGTACACAGTATTTTCAAACATGAGGTTAAGAAGACTGGAACTTCAGTGCTATCTGGTCTGATACGGTGACAATGAAACGTGTGTACTAGTTTTATAACTAGCAGCCATATCACTACTCGATCTGCACCAGCTGTGTGGCTGAAGCTAATCAGGTGTGGGCTTGGTTAGTGCCTGGATGGGAGACACCTGGGAAAATGAGTTGCTGCTGGAGGTGGTGTTGGTAGCCAGTAGGTTGGGATCTTCTCTCTGGTGGAATAATACACAATACTCCAGTGCAGTGATGAGGATGTTGTCTTTCAGATGAGATGTGAAACTGAAGTCCTGACTCACTGCGGTCATTAAACATCCAATGATACTCTTTAAGTCTCCTAGCAGTATACCTCACAGTATACTTTCATGAACTGAAAAGTTTACTAGAAGTATACAACTAATAAACTAGCAGTATATCTGTAAGTTTACTTGCAGTATACTTAAATGTATACTTTCATAAACTGAAAAGTATGCTAAAGTATACTTTTATAAACTTAAAAATGTTCCAATTTAGTCCGAAGAAGTATTAAATTGGGGTACTTTCTAGTACACCACAAGTACATGGTCCGTAGTATACTTGCTATACTTATACTCAAGCATACCTAATAAAATGAACTTCAAGCATACTACTTTTTGCTACGGGAAGGCACAGGTGTCCAGGAAGTGTGTGTACTGCTGATCAGCGTCATTCGCCCTCAGTCTGATTAATGAACGTATCGGTTTTAATGTCCATAAGGCATCGCACGCGATCACGCAAAGGGAATTTCCGGCCCATGCCTAGGCTTCAGTTTATGAAAACGATACCATGACGACTAATAGGGTGGCGAAATTTCGATATGAATGGGTCTCGCCGATTTGATGCGGACATTTTATGACCTTTATACGGTGTTTTCAGGTCGATATGAATGGGTTTAAGCGGGAGTGCCGATCCGCAGCAGGACCGGATTGCGATCGGGTGTGTAGCCTAGATATGAACGTGGTATAAGACGCTTTTCAAAACTTCATGGATTGCTGGGGCCATTACATAAAAGATGATAAAAAGAACAGTGAATTATGCGCGGCAACTGCAACTCAATTTATAAAAACTGTAAGTATGAGAATGTCATTATCTGACTCTCTGAATGATTGGGAAACGCTGCTTTGGCCATGGAATGATAGGTGACAGACAGGGCTGTTCAAGTGGAGAGAGATCGTTACCCTACAGGGAGTATGGTGGGAAAAAAACAGTAAGCAGCATTTCTGAGAGACGAGAAAAGAATAAGCAGACATTTACCAGAAAGGTGAGAAATGCTGAAATAACCTTGGTTTACTACAGCAGAGAGCAGGGGGGTATTCCATCAACGTAGCTAAGATCATCCAGACTAAGGCGTAATCTTGAGGCTTGAATTAGCTCCAACTCCCCATCTAGCCTCGACCCGTTCCATCAAGTGAAATTAACTGGCTCCAACTGACGCTAATTCGAGCCTCATCTGCTAAACCGCACTTCGTGCACGTGCCCAGAGAAAATGAAAAGCCCACACTAGCCGAGTGTCGAAATTGTCGCAAAATGACTCAAAGCAAGGGAAAGGAACGAGCGGAGGCGTGCTCCTCTTCTTCTTTTTGGTTTTTCCAGGGTGAATAAGGTGCATTACCGCCACGCACTATGGTGACGTAAGGCAGAGTGACTATCTTCAATATACCAAAAAAAAAAAAACTAATCCACAGTTCGCTTTTTTCAAATTTTTTTTTCTATTTCCCCAGCGCCTAACTTCCTCGAAACATGTCTGTAGCCTACACAAGTAGTTAATTTGCATTTGGCTCTCGCCAAAACCTTTTTCTAAAATTTCTTGGATTTCTCCCTTCACTTCCGTATTTCCAAGAAATTCCCTCCCTGCATGGACCACCATCCTAATCCCTTCCGTCTTCGATTCAATTTCTTTTGCGCAAGTAATGACCATTGCAATGAAAGCCAAAAATGTACCTAAATGTCTTCGCCCTACAAACTGCGGCAACATTCTTGGCACCAGAAGCAATGTAGTGTTACCCTCTCATAAGCCCTCACCATATAACTCACGTAGTTCAAAAATATTTTGTCCGGTAACTTTTTCGAATTGAAGCAAAACCACCATGCTGTCTTGCTCCTTCCCGTCTCGATATGCGCTGAGCTGCGCAAACTCCCTCTACTGCCAAAAAAGAATCAACTTTAGCAGAATAAGGGGCACCTCCAATAACACCCTTTTTAGTTGGCCACTGATACATTTTAAGACATGTAATTTGAGAAAGATCAAATTATTTTATTTTAAATGCTTTTCCCTTGTTTCGTTGTCCTACATTCAATTATCACAATTCCACTTTACATACCCTGCCATCCTTTACGTCCCCAGTTCCATTTTTGACAAACTTCCCGACAAAATGATTATCACTGAATACACGATTGTTTTCCCATTTATTTCCTACCACCTTCATCCCTATAACAAACGGCCTTTCATCAGTTTCATTGCCACTTACTTTATTCCTTTTCTTTTTACCCCCTTCTACCTCATCACTCTCCACCTGTTCGAAATTCAAAATTTCAAGCAAAAGACAACTATCTAATAATCAAACAAAACACTACACTTTCGAAATTCGCGCCTTCCACTCTACCCGCGCACCCAGTCTCTGCGCTCTCCTCAGCGGAGCAAATCCTTTTTATGGGGGTTTATGAGGATTATTGGGAAATTATCAGAAGGAAAGGGAACACTGCTGCCATCAACAGGGCGAGGGAGGTGGCCTGGCAGAATATCGCCGACAAACTACATGCATAAGTGACACAAATATCATTCAATAGGTTGTATATAATAAAAATATCCCGCATGAAAGGAACAAAATGAATGTAGATAGGCTTACTGAAATTCTCCAAGTGTATTAATTTATTTTCGAAAGTGATACCACATTTATCAACTGATTGCTGCAAAAATTTTAGATAATTTGCTAGCCAATTGGAATTTTATTTTTATTTTTTTAAAGTTTGATTTTGTCTTTATTGGAATGATCTTATTTATTTTTGAGGAGTTAATGTTTTTTAATGAATTATATTATGTTTCACATATTATCATTACGTGACAGTTGTGAGTGTGTAAATGCACTGGCAGAACTGTCTTTTGGGTGTCTGTTCCAGTCTATTGGACATCCTTTGAACATAGATGAAGCTAATCCTCACCTTAAACCTGCAACAGGGCAGGATTGCACTGCAGCTTAAATCACCATGGTTACTAGGCTGGGATTCACATTAACCACCTCAATGGAACGGAGATGTGGCTCAGGTTGATGGAACCGAAATCTGGCTTAGCTGGATGTATCAGGCTTAGCCAGAACCATAGTTTTCATGGTTACCGATGTGGGGCTAATCACAGCCACTTTGATGGAACTGAAATCTCGCTATCATAAGCCAAACTTGGCCATTTAAGTCTGGATTTTCCTTTAGCCTGCTTGAGGGAATACCCCCCAGGACTGTATCTGAACATACAGCACATCAATCCTTGAAGCTGATTGGCTACAGCAGCTGCAGGTCCGAGCGAGTTCTAAGCTGCGAAGAGGAAGTAAAGGTAGAGTGGCCATGGAAAATTATTTTCAACACGGGATGACTAAAGTTTGGAAAACATTGCCTGGTCACACTGAGCTCAATTTCTAAAGTTACATGTGAATATCAGGACAGAATTAGTTTGAAAATGCATGAATTAAGCCAAGGATCTTTCTAGCCAAGTGTCAACAGTGCAGGGGGTTTTGGTGGTCATGGTGTGTAATGCTAGGGCACATGGTAGGCCCCTTATTACAAACTGTAGATCATGTGAATGCAACAGCATAACCGAGCATTGTAGCTAATGATGTGGACCTCTTTATTACCAGTCTATCCTTTGTGAAGTGGATACGTCCAGCAGGATAATGCCTCATATCACAGAGTACAAATCATCTCAAGCAGGCTCTACAAACATTGCCAAAACTTCAGTTTACTTTAAGTACTAACCAAGCCCACACCTGCAAACCTTCAGCCACGCAGCTGAAGCAGATCAACTAGAGGTATGGCTGCTGGCCAAATTTGCGACGGCAAATACCATGTTCACAGGTGTACTTGGTACCAGAACTCGAGCAGCCAGCAGCCATAGCACTATTCAATCTGCTCCAGCTGCAAGGCTGAAGCTAAGCAGGTGTGGGCTTAGTTAGTACTTGGATGGATGGGAGACCACCTCGAAAAACACAGTTGCTGCTGGAAGAGGTGTTGGTGGCCAGTAGGTTGTGATCTTCCCTCTGGTGGCGTAATCCTCAATGCCCCAGTGCAGTGAAGGAGACGCCATCTTTCAGATGAGACATTAAACCGAGGTCCTGACTCGCTGTGGTCATTAAACATCCTATGACACTCTTTGACAGGAGTTGGGGGTTCCCCGGTGTCATGGCTAGATTCCCGACCTGGCTCTTTCAACCTGCCACCTAATCATCCCCTGATCTAATTGGTTATGCACTGGGAACTCTTGGTGAAGGCCCCAGTCCACCAAGTTTCTAATCCCACCTCCAGTAGAGCTCTTCCCATACCCTGGGGGGAGGCAAGGGGCATGGAGTCCAAGTGGACCCTGTTCAAAGTCTTCCATTGTAGAAGCAGCTGCTTTGCGGTGTAGGCTAAATATTACCGATGTCAGTTATGATAGCAACCCAAGGACCTATTGTTGGAAATTATAGGTGAGGGAGGTCGTCAAGCCGAAGAAGGTGGCCTTTTGGGTTGGGTGGCCCGGGAGACTCCTGACTTAGCAGACAGGTATCAGCAGGCTAGAGGGACTGCAGCCGCAGTAGTCGCTGAAGCGAAAAGTCAGGTCGGGGAGGAGATAGAGGAGGTCACAAAGAAGGACTTTCGGCTGGCCTCAAGGAGGTTCTGGCAAACCGTCAGACGACTCAGTTAGGGGAGGCAGGGCTTCGCCCAGGCTGTTTTCAGCAGGGGTGGGGAACTGCTGACCTCAACTAGAGATATAGTTTGGCGGTGAAAGGAGCATTTTGAAGAACTTCTGAATCCGGCAAACAGGCCCCCCATGCAGGAGGACTCAGGCAATCTCCTTGGTGTAAGTCATTGAGGTAGTCAGAAGCTCTGCAGTGGTAAATCACCACGAATGGATGAGATTCACCATGAGATGCTGAAGGCTGTAGATGTTGTCAGGCTGTTATGGCCGATACACCAGCTTAACATTGCTTGGATGTCGGGTACAGTGCCCTTGAACCGGCAGACTGGGGTGGTGGTTTCCATTTTCAAAAATGGGATTGGAGGATGTGCTCCACTTGTAGGGGGATCACACTGGTCAGCCTCCCAGGTAATGCTTACACCAGTGTTCTGGAGAAGAGACTTCACCCGACAGTCAAAACTCAGATCCAGGAGGAGCAGTGTGAGTTCCATTCTGGCCACGACACAGTGGGCTAGCATTTTACCCATTTAGGGATACTGGAGAGGTTGTGGGACCTTGCCAGTCCAGTCTACATGGGCTTTTGGACTTGGAGATGGCTTCTGACCGTATCCTATGAGGTATCCTGTGGGATATAATGCAGTATAATGGGGCTCTGGGGCCATCAGCACAAGCCGTGCGATTACTGTACAACCAAAGCCAGACTCGTGTCCGCATTTTCGAGACTTAGTCGGACTTGTCTCCTGTTGGTGTTGGACTTTGCCAAAGCTGAATTTTGTTCATGATTTTCATGGACAGGGTGTCAAGGTGCAGCCGAGGCTTGGAGGCTGTCCAGTTTGGTGGCCTCAGGGTTGCATCTCTGCTGTTTGCAGATGATGTGGTCCTGTTGGCTTTAATCAGGCTGTTACCTCCAACGCACACGAGATCGGTTCACAGCTGAGTGTGAAGCTGTCGGAATGAGGATCGGCACCTCCAAATCTGGTTCACTGCCAGAAAAAGGTGGATTGTCCCCTCCAGTGGGGGATGAGTTGCTGCGCCAAGTGGAGGAGTTTAAGGATCTCGGGGTGATGTTCACGAGTGAGCGTAGGATTGAGCGGGGGATTGATTTGCAGATTGGTGCAGTCTCTGCAGTGAAGCAGGCACTGTACCAGTTTGTCATGGTAAAGAAGGAGCTGAGCTTAAAACCAAAGCTCTCAATTTAACTGTCAATCTATGTACCAACCCTCACCTATGGTCATGAACATAGGATTGCAACTCAAAGGACAAGACTATGAATACAAGTGGCCAAAATGTGTTTCTCCGCGGGGTAGCTGGGCTCTCTCTTAGGGACAGGGTGAGAAGCTCGGATATCCATGAGAGGCTCAGAGTAGCACCGCTGCTCCTCCGCGTCGAGAGGAGTCAGTTGAGGTGGTTTGGGCATCTGATTCGGATGCCTCCTGGACGCCTCCCTTTGGATGTGGACCGGTCATGTCCATCTGGGAGGAAGCCCCAAAGCAGACCCAGCTCATGCTGGAGGAACAATATCTCCCGGCTGACCTGAGAAATGGGGATGCCTGAGCCACCGTACTTAGTCTGCACCCCCCAACCCCCGACCTGGCCCTGGACAAGGAGCTGAAAATGGACAGATGATGCCTGAATGTATGAATGGATGGATGGATAGATGTATGAATGCATGAATGGATGGATGGATAGATGTATGAATGGATAGATGGCTGGGCCATATGCTTTTTGGATTAACATACAGTATGTTGCAATATCGACTATGTTCTTTTCACGCATCAACCTGCTTATTTTATCAAGAAAACTGCACACAGGTCATATTCAGCACATGTAACAACCTTTCGCCATTAAAAGCCGTGTGAGGCATTATTAAGTCCAAGATGCAACTGCGTAAAACATTAATTATCTTGTTATTGAACTGCTTGCAATTGAATACAGGTTAAAAAAAGATATGCAAATCATTGACTCGTTATTCTTTTACATTATACGCACTCTGAAGACTTTTTTGGAGTTGGGATTGTAAATGAAAGATAACAGATGAACCTGATCTTGGGGTCACTAAGTCTCTGTGACCGTTTAACTCTGGTTCATTGTATACACTATTTGACCTCTATGACCAAGTGCTCTTGTTATACTAATTATAAATTTTTTTTTTTTTTTGCCACATTTTGAAATGGAAACTAATTTAATCATTTGCATGAAGAAAAAAGACAAAATACAAAAAAACAGAAGAACAGCAGGGTTTCTGCAGACTCTGGGTTGCCTACATTATGCTTTATTATGAATATAAATGACTGACAACGATTATATGCTGTCAAATTCACTGTGCCAAACTAGATCCTTTACAGGAAATCATTGAACAACTCTGATTAAAAGCATTTGAGTTGCTTCAAAGTTATATACAGCATATGTGCATTTACGATGACAGGACCTAAAATTATAACAGGGTAAATCAGTACACAATAGTGGAGAAGTCTAAATGTGACCAATTAATTTTTACAGCGGCACCATAGATATGCCAGTCCTGTAAAAGGTTTTGAAATGCCAAGGCAATGAGAGACAGGAAATGAGGTCCATCAGTCTCCCTGCTGGCTAATCGTCCGCATAATTTCTCATAAATTCATAAATAGCGCTGGAATCAGCAGTATTGCATCATTAGGATGTACATATTTCTGCTGCCAGAAACACAAACGATTACATCGCCAGCTCTTTGACAGGAGGCATGAAACTGACTGAATGAACCTTAAGTTAATCTCAATCAACAGTGAAAAACAACGAATTTGCAATGGTACAAATTTTTGGGGGTAGAGACAGCCATCACATGCGTCCAAAAAAGCAACAAAAACTCATTCTAAAAATGCATTCTAATCGTATTGTCCTTCGTTAATTTAACCAGCAGGCACTCTCAAACAACCTGGCTTCCATACAACAATAGAGAAAGGATATCCAAAAATGAAATAAAACTCCTGGAAAATGAGGCTCAAGAGGTGAGTTTAGCTGTATGGCGCAGTATATTAGCAAGAACCGTCTGTCCCTTCAGCTTTCTATTTACCGTCACATAAAAACAACACCAGCAGTAACACAGACTGCAGCTCAGAGAAACTCCATCTTATTTTTGGGCCTTGCCGAGCAGCGGCCTGAGTTACTGCCGTCTGAGTTACTGCATGAGTGAGTGAGTGAGTGAGTGACTGACTGAGTGATCAAGTTCAACGACTGGCTGGCCCGCGGGGAAGAAGTTCAGCGATTGGTCGGCCGGCGGGGAAGAGACGGCCGAGCCATATACTAGGTGCACCTAGTCTTGTTCATGACGGTATCACCCTGCGGTCGACCTGACTCTCGGCCTCATACATGCAGCATATTCTGGCCTCAGTACGAAATCATTACTGATGTCAGCAAGGTTCGAGACAGAGGACCAAGGACTGACATACCCCAGAAGCTTGCAAACCCCAGTTGTAACCAACTTTATTTAACTTCATGAAGCTAAAAAGCTAATCTCCCAACAGATGCCCAATCAAAATCAATAATTGTTTTCAACCATATTGCAGTAATAAAAAAAAAAATCTTCAAATCAAAATAATTATTCTCCACGGACAAAGTGAAATTCCTCAGCACTGAGGATATTAATTAAATGCATACGACACAGAATGTATTTCCCTGCTCCCCCCTGTATACTATATGACTGACATAAGTACTTGTCTCAGTTCTTAGCCCAGCCTACAGAATGACCCAGCACACACATCAGTAAAACACCCAGACATTCTGTCCATTAGATCATAGTCCTGCTCACTCAAAAGTACAGGTATAGGTTGTTTGGACGCCAACCAGTTGGATGCCTTACATTTTGGACCCCTGACCACTTAGACCCCAGACCCTACCCAACTGGACCCCATGCTGTTTGGATCTCAGACCCTGACCCGAACCTATCCCTTATCCAGCTGGTCAGGGGTCCTACTAGTCTATGGTCCAACTTGTCTGGGGTCCAAACGGTTAGGTTCAGGGGTCCAACTAGACAGGGTCCAACTGTTGCGGGGTCTAAATGACCCGCTCCCCAAAAGTACTTCAAAATGCTCTACTGACATGTCCAAACCCTCAGTGGGGAAAACTAATGTAGCGCTTGGACACTGGTTCCCCCTCAACGCACTGTAAAGCAGCAATAAAGCAGCGTGAGTGAAATATAAGCGCTGTTGGTTAGCCTGCAATGTGTGAGTTGAACACCGGATTTCAGCCATGCGTTACTGTGGCCTATCTTGGCATTTCTGGTGCAGGTGCAGTATCTCTACAGATGAGAACACACTCGCATCAGTATCACAATGTCAGGGATACGTCTCTATCTTCGCATGTGAAACCAGGGTGAAGTAACCAGTCTCGTTGATCAGACTTCCCTTTCCACTTTCTAAATCATGATTTCAAATTTGAAACTAAAAACTACATGCCTGAGTTCTTTCAGTTGTCTGAATATTAACCAGGCCAAACGACAAGGTTAAATAAAATAGAATTTATTAAACAGACACATGCCAATGGTAAAATACTTCAAATAGAAATGGGAATGATAAGTTTAGGGATTTGGGGAGTTGTAAGCATGTGCATGTAAGGGTGTGATTACAGGAGCCCCCGGCAGGAGAGAATTAAAGATATGTGCGTAGGGGAAATATGGAACTAGCTTTAGCATTTCCTGGCCAGGGGACAGAAAAATATAAAGTGTATTAAAATGTTTCGGAGGTTTCCAGCTAGATCGCGGTACGCCAAGCAAGTCTCTGAGAACAATGTCCAAATACGTGAAACCATACATTTATACGCAGGTTAGATTAGTGCGAGGGAGATGACAAGCACTATTAAAATAAAGACAGTATATAAGAGAGTTTGTGATGAAGCAACTACGCGAGTCCGAGTTGGAGTGTCCACAGGGTAGCTGCACAAAATAACACTGCCATTAAACACAATATGAAATAAAATCAACAACTCTTCAAAATCCAACTTTAATGAATTTCAAAGTCAGTATCCACAGCCTGAATGTCCTGAAACAGGCTAAATGCTGCTGAACTGGTAGAGGGATCTGTGACGTTGTTCTGGTGCTTTGGACATCTGCAGAGCCTGTCCTGGTTGCAGGCTGTGAGTCGGGCTGCTCGTGGAAGGTTGGGCCATTGCTATTCTTTTCTTACCAATGCAGCAGGAACAGTCCTTCCTTTCAAGGAATCGTTGCTGCCGCAGATGTGCAGGTCACAGGAAGGTACACCATACATAGCCTATGCACCTTCACTCCTTACTTGTTGATCGGCACGTTGCAGAACATTACCAAAGTATGACGTCAGTAAGTTGACCCACAGGCAGATAAGTATGTGTGGCAGGACAAACATTTATTCAGGGTTAGTGTCTTTTGTATATTCCCACAATGAAGAAGTTCCATTTCCCCATGTTCCTGAGTCATTTTTATCAAAAAAATAAAAATGACATTTTGTGGAAAATAACCTAATTTATAAACTTATGGGTAAAATAAACAGCATGGAATTTTCATTTTTTTAATCAGGATGGACTTGGAATTTATTGACATTGTGCTTAATCTTAATAATTTCCCTTTTTTTAATGTCAAGTTTGTTTTTATAAATCAGAAATCTGTAAAGAAACTGATGTATGTATCTTTTTCGTGCCTACGCACCGTTTATAAATGAGGCCCCTGGTCTTATGTTTGGACCACCAGTGACCGCGTGTCCTTCCTTTCGCCTGGCTCGAGTTGAAAGAGAGTGTTCCCCAAACCATGGTATCTTCATTGATAGTTTGGTTGAGTTACTGGAAGTGACGTTAAGTAATTCCGACCTTGATCATGATGGTGCTTTTCTGTAGCACAATGCTACACTGATCACTGATCACTGTCTGATCACTGCAGGGCTATACTGACACACCAGCTGATTCTCTGTATTAGTTAAGTATTCAGAGCGGCCTACCTTACTAAGCAAAGGCCGCCACACTGGGTGGTGGAGATCATCCCACAGGCCCGTTTATCACTGCACTGCCCCTCTACGAACGCCCTTCCAACTTACAGGTGCACCTCTGTCCGACATAGATCAGCCACTGCATGGCAATCAGCCAACGCTTACTCCTGTTTTGAGTGTGACACAGTTCTGCAGCTGCCAGTGTGCGCTACGGTAATACGCTAATCCCTAGCAGCATAGCAGATTCCTCACAACAGCATCGGTATACGCATTTGACAGCAGTTAAACCATCCTCACGCGGCAGTCAGCAGCACAAATGGTTTTGCAGTGGTGGTTCTATGAATACAGTATATCAAAGACTGGCAGACTCTCTGGTCCCTCGAATATGTGACAATAACCAAGAAACCAACGTGGCGTGTACGAGGACATCTGTTGATGAAAGCACGTCATCAGCTGTCAGGAGACACCGTTTCATACAATCCTCGAGCAAAGCGAAGGACCGCATGCGCTCCACAGCAAAGCGCACGACGAGCATCCCATTTCCTCTCATTTCAGATCACCAGGAAGCAGAGCTCCAGCCCAGGCGGGATGCTGTTATGATCGAGATCGAATGCCAGAGTGGACACCTCAGGAAAGATCACGCGCGTTGGGCTACATACAGTCAGCACCTTAGCTCATTGGACAGTGACATTTTTATTTTGTTCACTAGTGCTTTGAGTTTGAAAGGATAAATGATGTGGGAGTTGAACTGCTGACTGCAAGCTTTCATTAAAGGTTACTTTCATTAAAATCAGATGAACAGCTAAGGAAATTGAAGCATTTTTTTGTACATTGTCCCACCCCACAAAAAATTAGGGACAGTTGAAGACCTGTGTGCAAGAAGTACCTAATTCACTAAATTACACTTTTGTGATTTTGGGGGTCAAAGTTCTCAAAACATGTTGCAAAAACATATATATTTTATGTGCTGTTTTAACAGATATATATATCTGTCACTGTACAATGCATTGTGGTGCTCACTGTATAAACAAGAGGCCTTCAGGAGGGATTCTATTCCAGGCATCGACCTGCTCATATGAAAGTAAACAAGGAGGCCTCTCTTGCACCTAAAGTTAAAATTCACACAGAAAATTCTGCGTTTCACCTGAGTAGCTACCTTACATAACTATTCCGACAAATGCCAACCTATCCAAACAAGCGCTCAATTATAGTACCCTAATCAGATTATTAGAACGACAGGTACAAGTCAAGACTGTGATATTAATTTATTACTTCACCAGAACTTACCCAGAAAAAAATAAATAAATCTTTGACAAACTGCGAACAGCAGCTTATTCACTGTCTCTCAGAAAAACTGGAATGATCATCTGACGGCAGCCACTCATTAGAGAACCTATTCTTCACTTTTTTCCCCTGATTTATCAGTTTTAAAGAAATTTGGGAAATTTTATAATTAATAATACATTTTTAATAAATCTTCTGTTTTTCAAAGAACCAACTATAAAACAAATTTAACATAAAAGAAGGTATCCACCATAACCTAGGTTGCCGGTGGTGAGGTAATATAGCTGCAATGGTGAGAGGGAAGTGTTCAGAAGGGAAAAAAGCACCAGAGACTTAATTTATGTAAAAGAGGGACATCAAAGTAAAGGATCCACAAACCCTTTCAGAATGAAAACAGAACTATTCTGAAGGACTCACCTTTGTAATACGAGAAGGATGGAAACATATCTTTAAACTTCAATCATTTACTTAAAATAATTTTAGGTGATCTCGGAAAACACAAAGCACGATCAGGTGTGGCGTGCTCTCCTTGTTTTGGTAAGCCGAGAAAAAAGATGCATCATTTTGATGCGAAATTGCAAATCTCTCAAACTTAACGTTACTCAGTTGTGGATACTTGTATATAGCTAACCCTTGTTTCCTTTGAAATTTAAACAATCATGAAGCGCAGTGTTCAAATGACAAAAAAAGACATGCTGCATTTTTCCTGAGCGTACATAATATTATTTTAAATAAATGATTGACGTTTAAAGGCATGCACTCGTTCTTTCCAAGTTTCAGCTCATCAGCGGCCGCTGGCCACTGATACTTTCTTGCAATAACATAAATCCCATCTCCAAATTTATTCAGATTGACAAAATCTGTGTTAAAAAGGTGTTTGTGTGTGTGTGTGTGTGTGTGTGTGTGTGTGTGTGTGTGTGTGTGTACGTCTGAGCAAGCAAGTATGTGTGCATGTTTGTGCGCGAGTGTAAATTACTGAGTACAATGTAATCTGATAACGGCTAGTGTAAATTCAGGACTCTCGTTGCGTAGCCCAGAAATTACACATCTGATTCTACTAATCATGGTCTGCATTGAAGGCCCCGATGGTGCATTAGTGGAGTCAAGCGTCCTATAGCACCAAGCTAAAACAAAACCCTGCACCCACACCAGCCCTTTTAAGATGATTGGACACTGCAGGCATTTGTGAAAGAACAGCAGACATGCAGGTCCCTCAATGAACAGTTCATAGCCTCGGTTTCTCAGCCTCTGAGACAGGGGAGGGAAGAAGAGCCTGACGCGTTCACCAGCTCCGCACCAGTTAGCATGTTACAGTGCACCAGTTAGCCCAAACACTACACAGTACAACTCCTTTGACCCCCAACACCAGTAAACTCCGTTGTGAACTTGGTGACCTTCAGAAGAGCTGGATCATTGACTCTCGAGACTGGCCCACACCAATCCACTTAACTGGGGAGAAGAAAGAGCACACATTAAAATCATCTTAAGTCTTCGGAAGAAGAACAGCCTCTGCGATTATAACATCTGACTGACTGATTCAGTGTTTTTCCAAACCAATCAATTTGCCACTTCTGAGAATCTACAGTGGCATATATATGAAAATTTTTAAAAACTTGGGAATTTAGTGCAGAAGTGTGCTGGTTGCTTTTTCCAGAAAAAAAGTAAGAAATAATAATATTAACCTGACTCCATTTACAAGCTTTTTCTCCTGCACACAATTCTGTAGGAAAATCAATTAGTCTATTCAAAAAATCTAACCACTTTGAAGAAATTAACGCTAACCTTAAAAAAATTAAATGTACTGTGAGATGTACTATGTCTGAATCAGTCATTAAAGGTAACATATACAAAATTTGGCGAGATTCAGAACGTTTACCCCCATCTAGTGTGTCTGGGTAGAACTGCAGTTGAGAACTGCTTGAAACACAGACTCCATCAACAAGTTGTCAGTACCGTTGAATATTGCTGCTTATTGCATTTCACCTTCACTTGATGAACCTCATAAGCTATGTCATGAAAATTTAAAATATGTGAGCAATTAATAAAGTGAATCACATCTGGGCACTTTTTTCTTACTAGCTTGTGTTAGCCTAGACTTATTCCATAGTAGTTTCCCTCAGGCTTCAGGCTACGAACTAACATAACAATACCTCAGAGGCTTAGAGAAGTTAGCAGAGTTAGGAGGTTTGAGGATTGAAATAGTGGTGTGTTCTCCAAAGAAATTACTCTATTGCTCTTTGCGCTAGCAACAAAACGTACCGATATGCAAGCTAGCTTATGCACCATTCACACTTAGGCATTTCTCTGCGTTTCTGGGTGCGTATTAAGGAAAGTGAGAAGCGCAATGATTTCAATGTGATTTGGCAAAAAGCGCACTAGGATACGTCATAAGCATGCATAAGTTGTACTTAATTGCATTAGGTTATTAACAAATTACTCATCAATTGCGTATGTTGCAATGATACGCTATGGGCAGCGAATCTTGATTGACAACCTTTGCATATAAAATGCGTTTCATTGTGTCTGTTACTACTCCTTACGCATCAGTTACATTCGTTTACATAATAATTACTACCAATAGCAACTTAACTGCGTGACATTTGTGTTATGTTTGCATTTTGTAATACATTTCTTGTGTCCCCAAGTGACCACACTCACTCACACACACATGCAGTATCTCACAAAAGTGAGTACACCCCTCATATTATGACAATTAATTTATTATATCTTGTCAAGGGACAACGTTACAGAAATAAAACCTGAATATATTCTAGAATAGTCATTGTACAATATGTGTAGCAGTGTAGATTTACTGCACTGTCTAAACACTGAACAGTCACTATTTCCAAATGGGTGGCAACAAAAGTGAGTAAACCTCACCGTCAACATGCCAAATTATGTCAATATTTAGTGTGACCATCATTATTGTCCAGCACTGCCTTGATTCTCCTAGGCATGGAATTCACCAGAGCTGCACAGGTTGTTGCTGGGATCCTCCTCCACTCCTCCATGACAACATCACGGAGCTGGTGGATGTTGGACACCTGCTGCTCCTCCACCTTCCTCTTGAGGATGCCCCACAGGTGCTCAATGGCATTCAGGTCTTGAGACAAATTTGGCCACGCCATCACCTTCAGCTTCTTCAGGAAGGCAGTTGTCATCTTGGAGGTGTGTTTCGGGTCGTTATCATGTTGGAAAACTGCCGTGCAGCCCAGTTTCCAAAGGGAGGGCATCATGTTCTGTTTCAGAATGTCACAGTACATGTTGGAATCCATTATTCCATCAATGAAGCGCCGCTCCCCAGGACCAGAAGCACTCATGCAGCCCCAGACCATGATGCTGTCACCACCATGTTTGACTGTAGGCAGTACACACTTGTCTTGGTACTCCTCACCAGGGCGCCGCCACACATGCTGGACCGCATCTGAGCTGAACAAGTTTATCTTGGTCTCATCAGACAACATAACATGGTTCGAGTAGTTCATGTTCTTGGACTGCTTATCTTCAGCAAACTGTTTTCGGGATTTCTTGCGGGCTAGCTTCAGAAGAGGCTTCCGTCTTGGCCGACGGCCATGCAGACCGACTTGGTGCAGTGCAGGGCGTATGGTCTGAGCACTGACAGGCTGTTCTCCCACTGCTGCAACCTCGTTAGCAATGCTGCAAGCACTCCTGCGTCTGTTTTCTGAAGCCAACTTGTGCACCTGACGCAGAGCGCGAGGACTCAACCTCTTCAGTTGACCCTAACGAGGCCTGTTCCGAGTAGAACCTTAGAAAACTGCTGGATAACCTTGGCCACCGTGCTGTAGCTCAGTTTCATGGTTTCACAGATCTACTTGTAGCTCAGACCATCTTTGTGGAGAGCAACAATTCTCTTTTTCAGATCCTCAGCGAGTTCTTTCCCATGAGGTGCCATGTTGACCATCTAGTGACCAGAATGAGAGCACTACACCCAAAGCACCACAGTTTAAACCTTCAGCGCATGTTACGCAACCTCATGTGGCCCAGTCGAGCAGACAAAAGCATGAACATGATGAATAAGATACGTTTCATTGCTTGGTTGACCATTACCAATTGGGGTGTGTACTCACTTTTGTTGCCACCCATTTTGGAAATAGTGACTGTGTGTTCATTTATTTGGACAGTGCAGTAGATCTACACTGCTACACATATTGAACAATGACTACTTTAGAATATTTTCAGGTTCCATTTCTGTAACGCTGTACCTTGGGAAGATATAATAAATTAATTGTGGAAATGTGAGGGGTGTACTCACTTTTGTGAGATACTGTATATATATATATATATATATATATATATATATCAGTGCTTCCTAGTTTACATTACATTTACATTACAATTATTTAGCGGACTGGTGTCGAGCATGCAAAGTCAAGAACAAGAAAAAAGACAAGCATAAAAGAGAGGGTGGATGAAAAGCTGGATATTGAGAAAACCAGTGTATGGCCAGTATGAAAAGCTTGTTGGAGAGCTCCTGAGAGAAGATGAAGCCAGTTTCCAGAATTTCCTCAGTTACGCCTGACAAGCATCCTTGCACTTTCCTGCGAATGAAATGCAAATCTTGCATATAGTTTACGCTTCTGACGTAGCAGTTACTCATAGTTGCACAAAAGTTACAATTTAATGCGTTTTTTGGCTACTTGCAAATCAGCCAAAAATTTTTGAACATTTCAAAAATTCCTTTGTGTATATCTTCGCGTTTTGGTTGCGGTCCTTGCAAATTAATCGCGTTTCTTTACGTTTACATAGCATTTGCTATTCCTTATTTTTCAATGCCTTTCTCGCGGACAGAGATACACGGCGTAACGCAAAGAGATTTGCGTACATGTGAACCGCGCATTACAATACCTTACATTACAATACAATAGGTGGGGCGCCACCTACTGGCATTACTAGTTAAACCAACACAGTGGCAAAACAAAATCAGCGTTTTCACAATGTACATAAGACACAAATTCCATTTCAAGAAACTTCTCCATGGCACATGTCTGGTTTTGTCAGATCTGACATATTGGTAACAGCGCCCCCTATATGTACTGATATATTTTTGAACATTTGTCTCCTTATATCCAGACATTGAAAAAGAGTGCCATAAAACTTCCTTTGCCATGTTAAAATATCCTGAAAGAGCTGGAGACTCAGCTAATTTCAAGGCTCTGTCTTCTTGGTTAACATTTTTATGGGCCCCTGAACATCACTGCAAATAGGCGAATTGGAGATTTCGTCAAAATGTCTGTAGCCGCTGCTCCAAGATGGAGTATAGTGCCAAAGATCATTCTGGTGTCCTTGGTTTAGCCCAAAGGAAGGTTCAAATTAACGGTCTACCCATCCCCACAGGTGTCTGGTTATTAATGTTAATCCACTGTACAAACAGGAAACAATTAGCCAGCACCCAACTTCAGGAGCAAATATCTCAAAAAACCAAAAAAGTGCCAGACTAAATACCTCAAAATTTTTCCGGCCTTTAATGTCTGAAAACAAAGCAGGTAAAATGAATTTGGCACTGGCCTGGTTTAAAAATTAAAATAAGCCTGAAATTGTAAAAATATTTTTTCCCATTGTACATAGATTTCTTGTGCCCCTCTGCAATTTATTTAAATTGCAAAAATTTTAATAAAAATAATTTCAGGGGGAAAATAGAACTTTTCCCTGCAATTTTCAGGAAGCCCTTTTGATGCATTATTTTGAAAAATAAAATTCTTCATTTCCAGAACAATCTTGTGTCTGTCAACCTTAAGTATTAATACTTTCATTTGTTTATATGCCCTAAAATCAGTAGAGGTGCCAGTGCTTCAACGGTCTAAGGAGTCTGCTGCTGTTTCTGCCGGCAAAAGGCCCAAGAGAAACACATTTCCAATACCACTGCTCCAGCTCTCACCAGGCACGTTTAAATGCTCCTCAATGAAGCGGATGTAGTTCTTAGCATTTTCCGGAAGCTCCTGGAAGGTCCGGGCAGTGGACGTGTCACATTTCCAGCCGGGGAGTGTGCGGTACTGGACCTCTACTTTATGCAAGACTTCTTGGTTAGCTGAAGCGAAGGGATACAGTATATAATGTAAACACAAGCCACCATCAGATGATGACACAGCACACACAACTGAAGCACTCAATAATCCCAGCAACTTCAACTGCTACACATTTCACAGGGAAAATGCTTCTGGTATTCCCAAGTGGCACACTTACCAGGAAAATGAGGTATTACTTCATTGTCCACCTTGTACGATACTCCCACTTTAATTTCAGGAAGAACATCCAAGATGTCCAGTTTGGTGAGAGCTATACTGAGAGAGAAGAACAGAGGCGTCAGTCAATCTTGAAGCATCCAAAGACAATCACAAAATTAATTCATACTTAAACAAGCGAATACACCAAGCTAGAATCTTATTAAACACCCACACTTCACAACCGCAGGTTCACCACTCAGCCACAATTTACCAAACCAAAACATCAAACTACAATCAAAAAGAACACTCACACTTCATTCCTGAATAGGCATAAAGACATTTTAACCACCGTAAGCTAAAACAGACCATTCTTCTCAAGCAGCGTACCAATTTGAAGAGCTTTAATAAAATTCAATGCAGAAATACCTAACCGTGTTAGGCAAGACTGTTTTTATAGGGAGATGCAATACTTGTAAGGGAAGAATGTACAAAGACCCCCAAGGTATAATCAGGATGCTGTAAAGTTTACGTTTTGCTATGAACTAAAGGCATTTCAATTTGAGATTAAAAATGACTATGGGTCAAATGAAAATCTAGAACAGGACATATTAGAATTTACTTTCAGATGACACGGCAGAGAAGGTTCATCCATAACCGAACCATGCAACTGACCTCTCAAGCAAGTCTACGTGATTCGACTCTAAAATCCCACCGGCACACTCACGCTGTGAATCCATTGAGCATGTGCGCGTATTTGACAAGGACCAGGTCGAGCCAACCACATCTCCTCTTGCGGCCAGTGGTCACACCCACCTCCTTCCCACGAGTCTGAAGGAGCTCTCCGATCGCCTGAGGGATACAAGATTCAGGCACAATCAATCAATCAATTAATCACTCACCGAACAGTAATTCCCCAGAGGGGCACAATTAAAGGATAAATGAATTTTTTTGATATATTCATCCATCCAGCTGCCTATGCAATAGCAAGCACAGCTGATGACAATATTTTTGCAGAGAAGCAGTTGGGACTGAAAACAGATCGACACTAATAACAGATAATAACTAGAGGGGCACTCGGTAGAGCGCATACCTCCGCTGTCAGTCAGTATTATTGGTTCTGGGTCCACACGAATATTATCCAGATCACCAACAACTATAATCAATTCTACATTTGTGTAGACTCTATTTAACTCTGATTTTATGAGGATCTGTTCATTACTTCCGCCAAGGAGGTTATGTTTTTGATCCCGTTTGTTTATTTATTGTCACTTTGTTCCGTTAGTTGTCTGTCTGTCAGTTATCTAGGCCAAAGTACAGCTGAGATATAGGCCAAAGTACAAATCCAGCTATGCTGGCGGAGATTAAGTACAGCTGAGATATAGGCCAAAGTACAAATCCAGCTATGCTGGCGGAGATTTGAAGTCTCGAGTCAGACACCATACGATTTCGACAACAGTCCCGCTAGGCGGGAGTCATTTGTTTGTCTGTCTGTTAGCAGGATATCTCAAAAATGGTTGCATAGATTTTAACCAAACTTTGCAGGATGTTAAAGTAGCACAAGAGGAACAAGTGATTAAATTTTGGCATGTCTAGGTCAAAGTTTAGCTGAGATATGGGCCAAAATTCAAATCCAGCTATGCTGGCGGAGGTATGGGCTCTTGCGAGCCCAGCTCTAGTTATATAAGGGATAATCATTCTATTCAGGTATATTTTAAGTTCTTCCAGATCTAGAATCCAGAATCCGGATCGCTTCCAAAATTGAATCAACTCATCTTTAGACTATCCCCTACCATCCTACCAAATTTTGCGCCAATCCGTTCATTACTTTTTGAGTTATTCTGTTAACAGACAGACAAACATACAAACAGGTGAAAACATAACCTCCTTGGCGGAGGTAATTAAGATGTTGTAAACTCTGTCATCTGCCGTCATAATGTCATCCCTATACAATTCGACTGGAAACCTCTAGTGGCCACAGGTATCGATCAAATTTGAGAAAACTTGGTATGCAGTATCTTTAGTGCAAAAACTGCTTAGGGATTGCTACTCTAAAGTGAGCGAGGCTGGGCGGTCATGTTGAAAAACTGAAGATTTCCATTTTTGACCTTTCTAATATAAATAAAGAGCTGAAACTTGGTATGCAAGTAGTATACAACCTGTCACAAAATATAAATTAGGGGTTTTGTCGATTTCTGAAAATGGCCGTTCTGAAACCTTTGACATTCCTTCACCCATAGACACCAAGTTGTGCGACCCTTAACTTCTAGCGGTCACAAATATTGATCAAATTTGATCGAATTTTGCATACAACATTTTTTTTACACAAACCAGCTCGGTATTTCCAGCCTTGTCTCCGACTCCCAAATGGGCCAGCAGACCGGGAGGCAGTCCAGTTGAGTTTCCAGGTTCAAGTGAACCTCTAGTGTGGTTTTCATTCAATTTCTATTCCAGTTGCCAATTTGAAGACAAAAACGGGAAAAACAGATAGATCTCAGCTTCTTTTTTGACTCACATTGAAATGGAACACAAAAATAATGCTTTGTATATTTGTTTATCCAGTTATTATACAAGTTGATAACAGCTTTGGACAAAGGGAAGACGTATCCGAAGGGTAAGCGAAGGAAAAGTTTTCATTTCTTTCATGGAAAAGGTTTGCATTTTTTAAATTGCAGCTTTGGGTCTCTTTGAAATCACTTTCTTCAGAGGTGGAGTAACACGGAAAATTGCTGAGAGAATGGAAACCTGATTGCTGTATTCTCAAAAAATGTTAATAAGGAATATTTTTCATGTGTTGTGCACCCATGTATGTAGGTGCACATTACTATCTTCATATGGCACCCTTAAAATAACAGCAAAATATTGGCTATTGACTTGAGACCAAGTTTTTGTTAGTTAGTCCCCCAATTGTTTTCCGCAACCTCAAGATAGCAATGTGCCGACAATATGCCTCCCTATATCTCATTTAAGACCAACACACCCATGGGTGCTCAGATGGGCGCAAGCATAATTGCCATTTAAACAATGTGGGTGCTGGACCAGATAATCAGAACTGCGTCAGTCTGAAACTCGTAAAGACACTTGTGTTGCGCTTGGCGCCACTATGCGTTGGGTGTGAGATAGAGCCGTAAAACTAAGATTTTGCCTTATATCTACTCTCAGTAGACAATAGGGCCTTTATCAGTGGTTCTCAAAAACAAAGCATGCAATGACACAATACCAGGTGTCTGTGGGATGCTGGGCTTGTAGACTCACATTGTCCAGCTCAGAGGGGAAGGCACCAACGCCCACCCGCGTGGTGTACGCCTTCACCACCCCATAGACCTCGCCCACATTCTGAGGGGGCATGCCCAGCCCAGTGCAGACTCCGCCCACTGTGCAGTTTGATGATGTCACAAAAGGGTATGTCCCTGCGAGAAAACAGCCAATCACTCCCGCTGCAGTCTCCAGTAACACATCATTCAACTCAACCAGTTCAACAGATTTTATATACTGCAAGCGGCGTGGCAAATAAAGATAATTCTACCCACTTCAGTGATTATATCCAATCTAAAAATAAGCTCGGAAATACTGAATGAAACAGAAGTCATATCACAAATTACACAAAAAACAATGGGTCCAAAGCTACTGACCTCTTTGTGTTGATATCCAGAAAAAAGCACTGCTAGTTTTGTGGTTGCATGTGTTTTGTAATTTTCTCTCCACATCTGCTACACTACATCATATTCTGTTTTGGGGCTTTTAAGCATTTTTATCAATGACAATAAAGCAGAGAAACTGAAATCTGACCCTCAAATCCAAACTTACCCCGGTTTTCTATCCTTCTAGCCAATTCAATGAGCAATTACTGCTATTATTTGGCCAGACAGTCATTTCACCTGACTTCCAGGTAAAGGGAGGCTGTAAAACCAGCAGTTTGTGGCCCTCAGGGACCGTGATATGAAGAACAGGGCAAACAGAGATGGTAAGAATGAGAGAAAGGGAAAGATATGACTGCGGCTGCCGGCCAGATCTGAAACACCAATATGGCGGCTCACAATGAGCGTATGGACCACACTCTACAGAGCGCTCTACAGGAACATCAAACCTAAATCATATTCTGCATTTTCAGTGTTTAAATGGAATTTCTCTTCATAATATCCAAAGCCCGTTCCTCACTTGAGAGAATCTCTTCATGCAAACAGTGAAAATCCATTACATGGCATGATTGAAATCATCACTAAAGCCTCTGCAAAGGCGAATACAACCTAACTACAGACAACTAACACCTAATAAATGGTAAATGACCTCCAATCGATGCAAAGACCCTGTTCATGGCAAAAAAGTGCCAGTGCACAGCTAAAGCAAAAGATGATCTTTTTAAGCAAAAATCATGTCTGATAAAATCCATGTTGTTCAGTTTCGGCTACAAGATTTTCCAGCAGATTTCGTTCATGTGTTTATGACAGGCAGTTCACATTGAGCTTGCTCAGGCAGCCCCTGCTTTTATGAGCACGGAGATAGAAACTCACCGAAGTCGATGTCCAGCAGTGCAGCATTAGCTCCCTCCACCAGGATGTTTTTGGGCGGCCCGTGTAGAGCCTCGTACATGAACTGCACCCCGTCTGTCACCATTGGCCTTATTTTCTCCGCATACAGCTGGACGAGTGAGACTTACGCATTAAAACAAGAATACGCTGCCATAACCACCCGCAGCCAATATCAACCCATTTCCATGGGAACCAGCAAGGTGTACCTTCCTCGCTAAAATGGCCGCCTCCCCTTTTTCTGTTGACCCCCCATTATGTGCTTTCTTACTCTATTTAACTGTTATTTAACCCCCCCAAAAAACACTCATGGAGATTACAAATCTCCTTTTTCAGGAGCACCCTGGTGAAAACAGGCGGCAACACACAGAAAATAGTCACGGGGAAACAACATGAAATATTAGGTGGACAATAAAAGCACAAGCATATAATAGAACTAGAAACGGATGAGAAAAACTGGCTAGCATGCTAGCATTGTGTGCTCTCAACAAGACCTAGAATCTCAGCGCGAGACCAGAACCAGGAGAATAGAAATCTTCTGCAAAAACTTCCAAGCCAGATGAGCAGCTTAAGTAAAGTCGCTTTTCCCCCCCAATACCCTATGGACCTCTGGAACAGAAAAGCAGCCGAGAGGGAGGGTAAATATATCCTACAGTTTTGTAAAAAATTTTGATAAGTAAGAAGGAAGCAGATGCAGAATTGCCTTGTAAACAAAAGTATGCTGATGAAAAACTCTATGCATGGACAGTGCATTCATTCCCACAAAGTTAAAAGCTCCAGGACAAAACACTAACCTGCAACTTTTCCAGCTCCCCCTTGATATCGATCTCGAGTGTTGGGTACATGGTGGCGTAGTGAAGCGCTAAAAGCTTATATCTGCAAGAAAGAAGAGGCAAGACCTGCAAATAATTCTGTGAGATTTAGGTGTTGCTGTTGATATCTTAGTGTAAAAAGGAATATATTAACTGCTGCAGTGTAAAGGCCAATTCATGTGTCGCCCACAAAGTGTTCTGCGACGTGTTCACAGGCAAACATGACAGAAATTCAACAGTTTCGATATCAAGCCAACACTTCTGAATGTTGGCCACGAGAGTCTTGTGCGCGCAGACTTTAGCAAGGTCACCGGCGACAGAAGAGACCTGCTGTTGTGATTGGTCCTATCAGCAGGCACTCGCCTCACGAGTCATCGAAACATACATTAGCGTTTACAAAGCGCATATGCTCGAAAAGTGTACATATGATACCATGACCTCTGCCTTAGCCAGCACAGGATCATATTCGCCATGAATGTAAATGGCATATGCCAAAAACTCAGCAACACTTGGAGTGAGAATACCACAGACATCAGAAAATTGAATCACTCTGGAAGGAATTGACTTGTTTTTGCATTTTCCCTCTTCTCTCCTCACTTAAAATGTTTATTTGGGCACAACTGGATCTTTGGGCATGGATTTAGAAGAACATAAATCCTATTCATGGTTTGCAGCTGGGCATGACAAGAGCTGCTATTTATCTCACTGTCCAGCACTGAGATGTATTTAATTCACCACTGGGGGTCGCCAGAACACAATGAAATGCGGATCCCCACCAAATGCACTCTTCTTAGCCATAAGAGATTGTAACTGAAATAGATAAAAGCCACAACGTGCAAATGTTCGGAGGGGAGTAGAACTGGGATGATAGAGAATCATTCTTCAGCTAAAGTAACAGGCTCATACTCGCACTGACAAAGAACAAATGGGTCAGTAGATTCAGTACCTTTTGGAGAAATCCTGGAAATTGGACGTTAAATCGCAGATTCGCAGGCCTGAGCGTGCAGCTTTGGACGAGTACACCGGCCCAATTCCCTTCTTTGTTGTTCCCAATCTGAACAAACAGGAAGAGGAAATGGCCACACTCAGACAACAGTCAGGGTTGATTTCGAGGATTAATTTTCAAGTTCATAAAATGTACAAATTTCTAAGCCAGAGAATAACCTATGACAGTGATCAAAACTTCTTTCCAGCATGGCCATCCATTTTCACATCAGTGTACAGTATATCAGCAAAAAAAAAAAAAAAAAAAAAAGGAAACATTAAAAAGAATCACAAAAAACTTTTACAAGCAATAATTTGCACAATGTCTGCAATACAAAGGTGTCACAACCCAACATCCAACTTACCCCATAAAACTCACAAAACCTGTTATTAAAAGAGTGGCTCCACAGGGGAGACGGAGTATATTTGTAAGGGAGATAGAGTAGCCCTGTAGGAGAGACAGAGCAGATTTGTAGGGGAGACAAAGTGGCTCTGTATGGGTGATAGAGAAGACAGAGTGGTTCTATAAAGGGAGATAGAGCAGCTCTGCAGGGGAGACAGAGTGGCCCTGTACGGGAGATAGAGTGGCCCTGTAGGGGTGATAAAGTGGCTCTGTTGGGAAGATAGAAGAGTGGTTCCAAAGGGGAGATAGAGTGGCCCTCTGTGAGAGACAGAGTGGGTCTGTAAGGGAGATAGAGTGGGTCTATGTGGAGATAGAGTGGCCCTCTGTGAGAAAGAGATGGGCCCTCTGTCTGGCCCTCTGTGGGACAGAGTGGATCTAGAAGAGTGGTTCCAAAGGGGAGATAGAGTGGCCCTCTGTGAGAGACAGAGTGGGTCTGTAAGGGAGATAGAGTGGCCCTCTGTGAGAGACAGAGTGGGTCTGTAAGGGAGATAGAGTGGCCCTCTGTGAGAGACAGAGTGGTTCTGTAAGGGAGATAGAGTGGCCCTCTGTGAGAGACAGAGTGGATCTGTAAGGGAGATAGAATGGCCCTCTGTGAGAGACAGAGTGGATAAGGGACATAGAGTGGCCCTGCAGGGAAGATAGAGTGGTCCTGTGGGGCATACAGAGTGGCCTGGTGATGGAGACTCACTTTGACCCAGCCTGTTGCCGCTGCAGCTCCTGGGCACCATCCACAGCCTGGTGGAAATCAAACACTGGGCAGAGAGAGTGACAGAGCATTACACTCCAGTTCCCAAAAACCTCCCTCCGCCTCTGTCCTCTCCACTCAAAGCCAACCAATCACAGAAGCTCAGAACACTGGAACTTATCTGCTCAAATATGACCGTTCACCTACACAGGAAACAGTTTCAAAACTCCCTGCTGGCATTGACAGCTCTGTCTTGGGGGTTTCCGTATCACAGCCCTTCAGATCGACAGAATCTTCTGTTTTTTGGTTTATTTAAGCATTTCACTGCTAATGTTATTCAGCGGCCCACACATCCCCCATTTCAGGACTAGGATGCTTAAGGAACAATTCAAAAGAGTAGGAACCTGGCTAAACACTCAAACAGCAGAGAGCAAGTACTTTCTATGAACTTTTGTAAACCCTCACACTGATCTTCAGTGAATACCTGAGGTTAGGTGTGTGGAGAATTAGACATTCAAGCCCTGACACGTCAGGCTGCAGAGCCATCCTGCACAGGAGGCCAGTGGAGTGTATCTGACATGCTAAATCCTACAAAAATCTCCCTCAGTGGAGCTCTCACCTGAGAGGAGGCAAGGATCAGTCCTGCCAACTCTTCTGAGTTATGTAGCTCTGAACGTTTGGCTCTGATAGTGCATTTCCATTGACACAGAACCCGCACGGCGCCGGTTCCCAAACCTAATTTTGAACAGTTTTGTGCGTTTCGACCAAAAATAAATAGGTTCAGAACCCAAGAAGTTGGTTCCCAGCTGAAAAAAAAAAAAATAGCAGGTTCTTTGAGCAAATTGTGATGACGTTAGCCACAGCATTGGTTTGTAGACATGATTCAGTTGTTTGATAAAATGGGAAAACTTCACCATAAGGTTACTAACCTTGCATGAAGTCATTGAGGATAATCGTATAATTGAATGTGTGTAGCCTCCAAAATACCATATGGTGTTGTATTATTTTACTCGGTATAACGGTAGCTTTTAGCAGGTTAGCTCGCCAAACGTCAGCTAACATTTGGTAGTGGATATGGATCAATTATTTGACCCAAGATGATCAGCGTTTTTTATTGGTTGTAGCGTGAAAACTAGTTTCACAAAGTCGAGAGTTTTGCAACCTTTGCCACTGCTATTCAGACAAGTTTCAAGTTTGTTAGTTTTAAGTTTTTCAACCAATTTAGAGCTGCATGAAAGTTTAACGGTAAGCTAGCCTTAAGAAGGTTAGTTGTTATTTCGACCTTACGTTTAAGCACAGTTACACCTGAAAACATTTTACATACCAATCGTCTTGCACATAACAGTCACCTAAGTGTTCTTATAGTGAGTAGCAGGACCATGTTTGTGGTCTGAATAAACAGAAAAACCTGTAGTGACAGGACAAAAACTTGCAAACAATCCCAGCTATCTGTCTTCCTATGTTGCTTGCTGTCGACTGACAGCTCACCTTAGCGCGCAGTGCCAAACCACACTCCCCCTTGATGATGTGTCCTTGTTTACAGCGGTGCGGCTCAAAACTGGTGGAAACATGGGCCGATTCACTGAGGGTTCGCTACAAAGAACCAAGGTTCGGAGTATCTTGAACCGAACTGGTTCCGAACCAGAACCATTGTCAGTGGAAATGCAGTAGGAGTGAACAGCTCAGTGAAGAGATTACCGATGTGCGCCCTGTCCGAGATGAACAGCCTCGTCTGCCAGCCCTCCAGACCTGCAGACAGTACATTAGATGGGTAGAGGTTAGTCTTTTCCAGAGCTTTAGAGGGTTTAGCCTCTATATAAATGCATACACGCTGCACCAGGGACGTAAAGCTCCACACACAAGCTCAGCTAGCACATTTCAGAAATTAGTTCCGCACGCCAACTGAAGATTTGCGCAATCAGGCATCAGAGCAAAACACCACAGAGGAGTTTTGCTGTCCGATTCTCGATCTTAAGGCTCCATACAGCACTGTCCTCAGTGAGGAGGGAACCCCAGGAGTCTTTCAGAACGGCCCTGGTCTGACTCACCTTTTCCCTTTTTCAAGTTTTTCTCAGCTTCTTCAAAGAGCCCAGGAAGATGAATCACAACCCCGTTACCTGCGGGCAAAAATACAAAAAACATACAATATCAACATCCTACAACTGTGCAGCTGAACGTTGACATTTTACAAGGATCACATGCTCCTTAAATAGGAACAATGTAAAACCCTGAAGCTACAGCAGCACTAATCTCCAGCCCAGTCTCATCTCGACTCCTCATATAGTGACGCTACCTGGCCAAGCGTCGATATACGACACAAAAGCAGGCTTTTGGTGTCCTTGTTTGATGGCAGTGTAAAATGACCCCTGCCCCCTAGCCCCTGACCCTGAACCCGAATCCTAAATGTCAAATAAGGATGCAAAAAGCCTCCTTTTTCATCGTATACTGCAGCTTGGTCAGGTAGCATCACTATATGACGAGTCAGGATGAGAATGTGTTGTAAAATCGGTTTCAGCTGCCCTTGTTTTAAAAGCATCCTCAGGCAAACACTGCATCCAATCCCTGAACTTTTAGAGCAAGAATCCATATACTTGTGGCCGATTATAAACATTACAAAACAACCAGAAACAAAAGTAACAAATCATACCCTGATTTTTGAGGTGGGATTTAGAGAAAGTAGGAAGATTTCACACTAATTTAACACATCATTAAAAATATTTTTATAAAGGTCACAAAACAGGAATGTGTGCATTTTTGGCCGATTTGAGAAACAAATCACTTCATAATGTCTGACCACATCAGTAACATGACTGTAACTATGGTTACGGTTTTATTTAATGCACAGGAAAGTGACAGCTGAAGATTAAAATTCTCCCCTGGATCATCACAGCGGAGATGCAGCGCTCCCACACCCACCGATGAAGGCAGTGGCACTGGGGTTTATGATGCCACTGGGAAGCAGGTGAAAGTCATATTCTACCGAGTCCACCACCACTGTGTGTCCAGCATTGTTACCTCCCTATGGGACAGACAGACAAATTCACACTTGAGGACATAAGACACAAGCAAACCATTGCATGCCATAGCCAAAATATTATTTTCTTAGCACAATTTCGTAGTGGTTATGGACCAAGTAAATATATTGAGAGGAGCACAATCACCAAAAAGCAATCAGACTTTGGAGGCGACTCAAAGAAGCACTACAGCCAGGTGAATAGATTTCCAGCAAAGGATTCCCATTTAATGAATGAGATACAGAACTTTCAGCGACTCTATGCAGTGCCTCCATTAGGCCTGAGGGGGGCAGAACAGAGAGCTTCACGTCAGCGTGATGTCCATCTGTGCCTTGAGCACAATGATTGTGCTGAATTATGGACCGTTCACACGCAGCACTACCATACGACAATTCACAAAACATTTACTCAGTGGAAGAGCTTGAGCTTGTTCAAACATGTCAGACACAGTCATTCCATGTAAAAAATTTTCCAGCTCTCCATCTGAAAAAAGCATGCCCTTCAGCCCGATTATGAGACAATTTTACTCCCCATATTTCAATCTTTTTGAGATATTGGTATTAGAAAAGTGGCACAAGGGTCCATTTTAGCATAAAAATGTGCTAAAAACTGAAAAGTGCAAAGTTCCAACATTTGTAACTTCAGAACTACAGAGGCTAGATCTATGAAGTTTTCTGGGGTTGATCTGCATTGTTAGTCATCTTAACTCACCAATGGTTGTATAAATCACGCTAGGCTGTATATTTGCCAAGTTATAACACTTCAGATTTTGTGAAAAAAGTCACTTTCAGTTTGACCCTCCAAATCTCCAGAATTAATCAGATGAGACATCCCATTTTTTTTTTTTATGATTGTTAATTTCATCTTCTGTCAACATAGCGGTCTTTAGTTTATAATTCTTTAAAAATGAGGAAAATCATATTAACCCTAAATGTCAGGAGCAAATGGCTGAGGTATGACAAAGTGTTCCCTAAAATAAAAAAAGCAGCTGAAAGAGCATTTTTTCATCGATCAATGTAGCAAATTAAACGGTAATATCAAACAAACTATACATTTCAGGTTGACACAAAAATCCTCCAATGCAACATGTTCTAACGGTTGTGCTTCGCGCACAGTGCAGATGCACGGAGGACAGGAAGTTGAGGACTGGACTCAGGTGCAAAGATGGACTTGGTTGTATTTATTACACCTACTGCACGACAGAAGGCACAAATGTTGGAACACAAAACAAAAGGAAACAAGGTTCCTAAATTAACACTGCAAGTAATAAAGACTCTGGGCTTTAGCTGTGGTAACAATGTGTTACAAATAGGAAAACAATGAAGAAGTGAGGTTCCTTAAAGTGCTGGACTAAAACAATAAACAGCACTTAGAGTTAGAGAACAATACACGCAAAACACGGAGAATATGTCTATACAAGACTAAGAATACAACACAGGCATGTGGTTACAAGACCTTGCAATGAGTAAGTGCTAAGTTCTGTCTCAAATAGGGCACTGCCACAGCACAGTGGAAATGAACAATAGGTGCAGGTGATAATTGAATAAGGGGGCGAAGTGCAGTCCGGGTGGTAGTAGACCGGTGAGCTGGACGGCTGGAGGTGTGGTCTTACACATATGCAAAGCTTATTTGATGCTATTCACATAATAAAATCGTTCTCCACCTTTAAATTTACAAAATATAAAATTAAACAAACCCTGAAATTTATCATCTAGCCTCTGTAGTTTTAAAGTTTTTAATGTGGAACTCTAACATGGTGCTAAAATAAAGCCCAGGCACCATTATTCCATTGCTGACATCTCAAAATGTATTTAACATGGTGGCCTATAATTTTGAATTAATATCAATGGGTTCTAGTAAATTTTTGCCTGAAAATCTGAAGAAAATCTGAGATGGTTTGTTGGGAGCCCTTCCATGACACATTTTGGGTTGTTGTTGGAAATTCCACTTCATCTGTCTCCAGTTTCATCTGGTCCAAAATGCGGCAGCACGACTAATCACTAGTTCCAGAGAAAGAGCTCATGTAACCCCAATCCTGGCTTCCTTGCATTGGCTTCTGGTCCACTTCTGAATTCATTTTAAAATCTCATTACTAATTTTAAAAGCTCTGCATGATCAGGCCCCTAGGCACAACCCCAATTCCGAAATAGTTGGGATGAAGTGTAAATTGTGAATGAAATCAAAATGCAATGACTTTCAGATCACATGAGCCAATATGTTATTTACAATAGAACATGGATAACATTTCAAATGTTGAAACTGAGACATTTTACATTTTCATCCACAAAATGAGCTCATTTCAAATTTTCTGGCTGCAACAGGTCTCAAAAAAGTTAGGACACAGGCAAAACAGGGCTGAAAAAGCAATTCATACATAAGAGAATCAGCTGAAAGAACATTTAGCAAGTAATTAAGTTAACTGCCATCAGGTGTGTAACATGATTGGCTATAAAAAGGAATGTCTTAGAGAGGCTGAGTCTCTCAGAAGTAAAGATGGCCAAAGGCTCTCCAACCTGTGAAGGCTTGTTTAAAAAAAATTGTGGAATACTTTAAAAGCAATGTTCCTCAATGTCAAATTGCAAAGGCTTTGAAGGTCTCATCATCGACCATGATCCAGAAGCCCTAAGGGACAAGGTGTTCTGGATGTGGGCCAAGGCTCATTTAAAATGGACTGTAGCAAGAAAAGTCTGACAAAGTGTCCTGCCACCTAAAACTCTATGGTCAGCCGAGTCCAAAGCCCCGCCGTGTTTGACATTCTTGTTGGAAAGTGTCCTGTGGTCATGGGCCTTGTGTCCTGGGCCTTGTGGGCTAAAGAGGAGAAAGACCACCCCTCCTGTTATCAATGTTCAGTTCAAAAGCCAGCATCTCTGATGGTATGGGGATGCATTAGTGCATATGGTGTGGGACACTTGCATGTTTTAAAAAGCACCATGAATACTGAAAGGTATATAAAAGTTTTAGAGCAACATTTGCTCCCCCAGACGACATCTATTCCAGGGAAGGCCTTGTGTATTTCAGCAGGACAATGCAAAACCACATACTGCAGCTATTACAACAGCATGGCTCCGTAGTAGAAGGAGTCTGTGTGCTGAACTGGCCTGCCTGCAGTCCTGATCTTTCACCGATTTGAGAACATTTGGCGCATAAATAAAAGCGAAAAAGTCCATCAAAGGAGACCCAAAACTCTCCAGCAGCTGGAAGCCTGTATTAAACAAGAGTGGGATCAAATTCCAATGGCTAAACTCAAGAAACTTGTCTCCTCAATGCCAAGACGCCTCCACTCTGTGTTAAAAAGAAGGGGGGATGCTACACCTTGATAAACAGGCCGCTGTCCCAACTTTTTTGAGACCTGAGGCAGCCATCAAATTTGAAATGAGCTTATATTTGAATAAAATTGTAAAATTTCTCAGTTTCAGCATTTGCTATGTTATCTCTGTTCTATTGTTAATAAAATACTGGCTGGTGTGATTTAAAAGTCATTGCGTTTTGATTTTATTCACAATTTGCACTTTGTCCCAACTATTTCGGAATTGGGGTTGTATATAACTGACATTCTGACCCCCTATGAGCCTAAACGTCATTTGAGATCGGCTAAATTGCGTTTGCTAGTTGTACCCAGAGCCCTATTAAAGACTAAGGCCTATCAGGCCTCTGGAATGACCTACCAGCTGAAATCCGGTTTGCCCAAACTGTCTCTTCTTTTAAATCTCTTCTTAAAACATTCTTTTTTAAAAAGGCTTTTACTACTGTGTGATTTTATTGTTTTTTATGATCTTGTCTTGAATGTATTTTAATGATTTGTTAAGCACTTTGTAACTTTTTAAGAAAAGTGCTATACAGTATAAATGAATAAATAATAATAATGATATTACATGGAACACCCCACACACCTTCTGCACAAACCTATATAGCGTGACTCTTTTGTGAAGAGGGCTGTAGTTTGTAATCTTTGTCACAGCGATACTGTGGGAGTTGCCTCATTACTGGCGCCTTTAAGTACAGTGCTGTGAAAAAGGTATCTACCCCCTTCCCTGTTTCTTCTATTTTTGCATGTTTGTCAAACTAAATGTTTCAGATGAGACTAATGTTAACATTAAACAAAGATAACAAGAGTAAACACAAAATGCAGTTTTCAAATGATTATTTCCTTCATTAGAGGAGAGCAGCTGAGAGTTGGCACCAAGTGAAAAAGTAATTGCCCCCTTCTTTCCTAAATCAACCAATTAAATAAATTCAATTGATAAGTGGATTAAAGTTCAATAGACACACCCAGACATGATTACTGCCAGCCCTGTTGAATCTCAACATGACCTAACTTGAACCTGCCTCTCAGTGTGGAGAACATAAAAAGCAGCACATGATGCTGTGATCTAAGGAAATTCAAGGACAGATGAGAGACAAAGTTGTTGACATTTTTAAGTCTGGAAAGGGTTATAAAGCCATTTCTTGAACGTAATGACTAAAGTAAACTACCATGACAGTCACTATATACAAATAAGGAAAACTTGGATCAGTGGTGAACCTGCCCAGGAGTGGGTGGCCCACCAAATGTCCCCCAAGAGCACATCAACGACCCACCCAATAGGTCATAAAAGAACCCAGACTAACATCTAAAGAATACAGGCCTCACCTGCCTCAGTTAAGGCCAGTGTTCACCATTTCACAATATGAAAGTGACTGTGCAAAAAAGGCATCCATGGGAGAGCTGCAAAGAGAAAACCACTGCTGAACAAAAAGAACAGAAAGGCTCATCACACATTTGCCAAAAAAAACTTCATGACCCCAACATTATTGGGATAACATTCTGTGGACTGATGACTCAAACGGATAACTTTTGAGGTGACTTGAATCCTGTTACATTTGGTGTAAAGCTAATGCAGTGTTCCATAATAAGAACATTATGCCAACAGTCAAACACGCTCGTGGGGGTGTGATAGTCTCGGGCTGCTTTGCTGCCTCAGGACCTGGGCAACTTGCCAGAATTGATGGAACCATGAATTCCGCTCTCTACCACAAAATCCCGAAGAATGTCTAACCATCAGTTTGTGACCTAAAGCTCAAGCACAGTTACCTTATGCAGCAGGACAGTGAAAATCCCGTAACGCCAGCGTTACTGCTAGGGGGACGATGGGCTTTAGGATGTTAAACAGGCGGTTCATACTTGAAAACCCTCCATTGTGACTGAATTAAAACAGTTCTGCAAAGAAGAGTTGGCCAATATTCCTCCATGGTGATCTACAGGATGCATTGCCAGTTATGGCAAACGGTTGTTTGCAGTTGCTGCCACCAAGCATGGCACAACCACAGGTTTAGGAAGCAATTATTTTTTTCACATGGGTGATAAAGGCTTTGAATGACTCTTTATCATTAAAAAATGAAACGATGTTTTAAAAGCTGCATTTTTGATTACTCATGTTGTCTTTGTCTGATAATAAAATTAGCTGGATGATCTGAAACATTTAACTTTGACAAATGAGCACAAAAAAAGAGAAGAAATTGTGAAGGGGGAAGTACTTCTTGACAGCATTGTAAACTGTTGGAGTCAAGTGTCATTCAGCCAGTGCCATTATCTATGAGGACAACTGGCTGGTAGACTGTGCTGTTTTGGGCCTCAAGATCTTAGTGCAGTTATAATGCTTTACAGAAAATGACAGCAGGCTCACTCTGGCACAGAAACAGCGACCAAGACCCTCAGGCTATTCCTGAAACCGGTTTAGCATGTGCTTTCGGCAGTGTCAAAGTGTACTACCCGGGAAAAGTGGTTCCACATGATTATGGACTAGGCGCTTTCCTTTGTGTATGAACCTGTAAATTGCATAAGTAAAATTGTGGCTGTGTCAGCCAATAGTATAAGGACTGATCATCGACATCAAAACATATTCATACAACCACAAGACACCACAATGTACCCTCCATATTACAGCATGTTCATAGACACACAAATATACAAGTAATAAATTGTTAAACTACAGGTAATGCAGATAATATAGCAAACTCTTCATGGTGTGTAATGTCACAGGTAATGCAGATAATATAGCAAACTCTTCATGATGTGCAATGTCACAGGTAATTCTCCCAAATATTATGTGTAAAGAGAAGAGCAGCTAGCCTTGATCCTCCATGAGTTCTAGTCCACAGAAACTGAAAGTAAACCATTCCACACTAATCTTTAGCAAATCATAAGTCTATTTCCATCTTTCAAAAATTGATTCTAATGCACGAATACCAGGATTTAAGCTGTTGGGGTGAATTCCATTAACTATCGGGGGGACACTACATAACTACCAATCAAGTACAAGCCTCTGGTTCTGTGGGCGCGAAGACAATGACCAATTTTGCCTAATGTAGTAGGGATGCTGCAAATACTGGGTGAAAGACTACATTCAAGGTTGCTCACGGAACTAAATGTGCATATAGACAGTTCACAGTCCGTCTATGTATATTTTTGCTAAGACGCCTTCAGAGTGTGATAGCTCCTATTACATTCAGCGGTTTGCCACAAATGCATAATCCCATGTCAGAGTTTGTATTGTTCTAGCATTTCGCAAATAAATAAAGCTGATTAGCGGTTTACATACCCGATTTACAGGCATTTTCTGCCAGCATGCTAGAAACTATGACACTCAGACATTTAAAAAAAATCCTCCCTTTAATAACTGCGCACCTGCGCACAACAAGAACCTGAGATTCTGAGACTTTGAAAACCCCTCAGAGGGGTGATGAGGGTCATGAAGTGTGTTATTTATGTGTGCATGGGCAGTCACGGTTATCAGCCATTATAATATGAAGGAGCTAAATTGAAACAGTCAATATAAACATTTTTTGACCTTGTATCGATGGGAATTCAAATTCTAAAATACAGCTAATCAGCAGGAAGCTATCTCGACTAACAAAAGAGGAAGGATATATTGGAATGTAGGACTAATTCCTTTTATTTTGAGGACGTTTTCTCTTTTTTTGACACCAAACGGTTTTTATCGTACCTACAACCTGGGCTGCTAAATATCTCAAAGCCGCCCACCTGGGCAACATTCAAAGTACCTCAGCCCACACTTGTATTTGCCTTACACTACAGAACAGATGCAAAGTACAGCCAGGTTTTCATATTCACGCCTGAAGTCGATTATGGGAGGCAAATTAATTTTAGCATATTCTCCATTATAAAGCATGAAGCATTCAGAGTTTACAGTGCTACTGAGTTACTTTACCTGGGCTTTTGAGTCTGGCTGATGACATGACAAATGAATAACAAATATGGAAGGCTTCTGGTAACCATGATCTGGGTCCTTGTTGAGCATTTTAACATAACTGACAGCGTTGGCTGAAGGCATGTTATGTAATCATACTGGCATACTTTAGCAGTCATCTAACTCGGGTCTAAGATATTACAGGCAGATGCCAACATGGCCCTTGTGCAGCAGTGAATCACTGTCTTTAACATCCAGACATAGTGACGGTCTGAGGGGACAGCATTACACAACACTATGGCTGCAATTTTATTCCACTGCATAAACACTTTGACCCACCTGCAACAACCAGCGTGACAATTCAGCAGTCAGAGCACTGGGAATCAGTTCTCACACTGTAGGAGTGATTCCTCCATTGCTTCAGTCCAAATCCAAATATTCCAAAAATCCACTGGCATAAAGTGTGAAGTTGTGTTCCTCATTTCGTGAGAGAGAATGTTTTTAATGACTACTTAATGTAATGAGCTGTAGCCACTAATGTGCAGCTGTCCTGTATGACACCCAAATATATCCTTCCAAGCTAGCAAATACGTGTACACATAGCGCAAACTACCGTGTGACCATTACGAAACTCCCCTGGGTACAGCTAAGGACAGGGCAGCCCCTTTAGATTAAAAAACACCAATGCAGTCCTAAATGAAACCCCACACAGTACAACCCGTGACAGTTTATTTCAGACAACCATGTAAACATAAGCGATCAGTAAGAACGACAGAAGAAGCTACGTCCAGTGGCTCCATGTTTCCGTGGAAACAGACCGAGGCAGCACTCCGATGGTATGAGTTTCAGGCTCTTCTGGTCGTGTTCCCTTCCCCTCCCATCAAGGAGAGAATTTCCACAATTAAATATTTAAGAAATGATAGGATGAAAGTTGAATATGAGGGTTTAGGAAGCTCCCTCTGATGAAGAGAAGAATTCATCAGCCGTGGTCAAATGGAGGATGAGTTTGTGAGGCTTGCGAACAGCTCACAAGTTCATGTAAAAAGATGGGGGAGGTTAAGCATTGAGAATTAAACTTTTTCAGATAAGTTAGCCTTCACATTTATGTTTATACGTCACTGAGCTATGTTTTTTTAGACATCTTTTCTAAAGGCAACTCAAAGACTGGCCACCAGTGTTTCATCAAACAAGCAGGTCAAAAGCAAAAAGAGAGAGTTATAATAGTACCTCCCATATAGGCTGCAAAAGCAATTAGGTCTCATTTTAGCTTGGTACTCATCCATGTTCCCCGTGAAGAGCACCTGTTAGGCTCACTTGCTGCGCGTCACAAACGTCATCACAAGATGTCTCTCTTGAGAGATATGAAAATGAACTGTGATGTATTATGCAGGAACCGAACCCTGTCCACATCTCAGTATAATGTCCATATCTCTCAGAAGAGAGGGCAAAATTGTGTTTATATATGGGTGCTCTTGCTCTTATCAGCATGTGCTATTATGCAGAGGAAGGATCGTCATTCCAGGGATGGTGCCGTCATAAATCACAGCTAAACGCTGGGCCTCTCTCGTGCCAGAGCTATTCCTGGCCTCGCAATCCTGAGACAGATTTAGGAGGGCAGGTGGATGCTTCTCCTTTACAGCAGCATTTCTGACATCTTCACCCCGACAGACCCCGACAGACGTAACTACTGAAGACATAAACTGTCATCATAAAATCCGCTTGCGAGGCCCGATTCCTCTCGGAGAGCACAAGCTGTGATCTTTCACGATGCAGTAAAACACTGATAAGCCACCGCGTTCTCGACACTTGCAGTCCCAGTGCCAAAGTCCCCATAGCACGCCTCACTCTTCCCGCATGGAAGGTGTGGCCGCCGAAATTCCACAAAACCCACCGACAGCCCAGATTCCACAACATTCCCTTATAAAAATTTACTATAGTTAACTATAGTTTACTACAGTAAAATTGATGTAAACTACAGTAAACTACACTTTACTACAGTAAACTATAGTTTGTTGCAAATATACTATAGTAATTGAATATCATTGCTATAGTTTACTATAGTAGAGTTTGACTTTTGTGATTTACTTTAGCGTCACTATAGTAAACTACAGAGTTACTACAGTATATCTATAGTAATTCCGCAAAAATACCATAGTTACTATAGAAAACTATAGTATTTTTACTGTAGTATTTTGCGGTAATTTTTCATAAGGGCTCCTGTGCATCAAACCTTCCTGAGGCCAAAAGATGAGAAACATCTGAGAAGTCAACACTGTTCGGTTGTGTTTGATCCTGCCAGCTCCAAAAAAGAGCTGTTATCATCGGCTTAAATCAGGCATGTCCAATCTCTCTGCAAAGTCTGCAGTGGGTGCAGTTTTCATTTTAGCCCAGCGCTACAACACCTGGTTAAACTAATCTTTTTACAAATCAAGGGGTCTAAAAAAGCCTTGATGAGGCTATTGATGATACCTTGATGAGTAAAATCAGGTGTGTAGCTAGAGGGCTGTGACAGAAAGCAGCATCCATCCCAGCCCTCTGTGAATAAGACTGGCTGCCCCTGTCTTACGTATAACAGGGGGCGACCAAAATGATGACATACAACCCCAAATCAAAATAATTTTAATTTAACGTACTGTCCCAATTTAAAACTGAAAGAGATTTTTTAAATTATATTTCCCTGTATTATGTTGGAAACAATACAACAGCACATTTTTCATGTTTCAACCACATTAAATTTTTTTGATTTGTCAAAATAGACACATTTCAATTTCACTCCTTGCAACACTTTTCAAAATAATTTGGGACAGTAATGTTGCCATTCCTTTTCCAAACACTTCATAAACAATTAGGGACAGAAAACACCAAATAAATAAGTGTTTCAGGTATAATTTTGTCCCATCCTTCCTGCAAACTAGTCAAGTTTTACACCAGTACGGGTCTTTGTCACATTTTGCCGTTCAGAATGCCCAACACTTACTCTATTGGGGACAATGCGGGACTGCAGGCAGGCCAATCCAGCACCCACACCCTCTTCTATGCAGCCATGCCATGGTAATGTGCGCAAAATGCGGTTTTGCATTGTCCTGTCGACATATGCTTGGGCGTCCCTGGAGAAGATTCCATCATAAAAGCAGCATAAAAACTGCATACTGCTCCAAAATCTCATCAGTATAAATGATGTACACTCATCAGTATTAATGATACCTTCACAGAGGTGCAAGTTACCCATGCAAAGGGCACTGACACAACCTCATACAGTGACAGAGCATGGCTTTAGGACTTGTTGCTGAAAACAGTCTGTATCGTCCCTTTCCTCTTTGATCCGGAGCACATGGCGTGAATTTTCTTCCAAAAAAAAAAAAAAAAAATGAAATATTGATTAATCTGAACACAATACACGTTTTCACAGTGTGACAGTCCATCACAGGTGCCTTCAAGCAAAGAGAGGTCGATGGCACTATTTGACACTGCCAACATAAGGCTTCCTGTTTGGACAGTAAAGTTTTAACTGGCATTTGATGACATATCTATGAGTTCTAGCGCTTGACAAAGGTCAGTCAAAGTAATCCTGAGCTCATGTAGTTATATCACTTACAGATAAATGACAGTTCCTGATGCAGTGCATTCTGGGTGATCAGCTATCACTGGTATTCAGCTTAGGCTTGCGTCCGTGCCCTCTACGCAATGAAGATCCTCCAGATTCCTCGAATCTTTGAATTATGTTATGCCATCTTGTTTTCATACTGTCTGCAATGAAGTACAAGTCAAAGTGCTTTGAGAGATCACTGCTCTCTGTTTTTATGTACATTTTTATACCGTCCCAGCTTTTTCAGCGTTGGGGTTGTAAATGAGAATTACAAATTCAAAGACTCATGGTAGGAAATGGAGACTGAACTGCATGCCAATGTAAATGGGATTTTTCAATACTTTTATCAGTCAGGTGATTCTATGCGGTAAAAAGGACGCTTTCTGCCTGAGCAATCATGCATCTGTGTGTGGTAATGCTACCATCGCTGAAGAGAAAGTAGCTCCATAAGGCATGAGCAGTGCAGTGACTATTGAATCCACCAAGTTCTGCTGAGCAGAGGAAGCCCATGAACCCTGGATTCACTCAGAACACTGAAAATACTTCAACCTTCCCAGAATCCTGGATGGAGCTCCTGAAGCTGTGGATTCCCCTTAATCACCTTCCAAAACAACTATATTTAACTGCCATTCTGTTAAGATTTCCTTAGGGACTTAAAAAGGAGGACCAAGAATCCACTAATGACAGCATCAGACGCCCTCAGATAACCCTCTTTCCCTTCCACAGCCAACACAGTCTCATCCTGACTCACCATAGAGCGATGCTACCTGACCAAGTGTTGATATACGCCGAAAAAAGGAGCCTTTGGCATCCTTATTTGACGTTTAGGGTTAGGAGGGTTATGGGGACGGGTTCATTTTAAACTGGCATCAAATAAGGACGCCAAAAGCCTACTTTCTCGTTGTATATTGATGCTTGGTCAGGTAGCGTCACTGTATGACGAGTCGAGATGAAACTAGGCTCCCATGGCACATGCCCCGAGATTTACTCCCAAGCCAGCAAACTTCCTACCTGAGCAGCGCGCTGCAACAAAAAGGCTGTTTACTGCAGTGTTTTGAGGAGAGGAACGCCTCGATTCATTTGAGGAGCCGAACTCCGTCCAATCATGGCATTTAACTCAATTAAACAGCAAAAAAAGTTAAATAGAGTTAAATGACTCATTTTACTTCTGCATTTGAAACCAAAAGCAAAATTTGACATAAAACTGCACCGGTAGGCGCTTAGGAAACAGTGGTTGAATCAGAGTGCGCAGTATTAAAGGTCAGAGGTCATGCCTCACAGGTAGACTGCAGTTTGAGAGGGCTGGTGTTCGCTGGGGTGTTCCTCACTGGAGGGGAGTGCTGGCAAAGGAAGTCAACAGAATTCCATCAGCGTCCATCTTGACCTCGAATCCAAATCCATCCCTGGTTTTATTTTCCGCCAGGTAATTGACTACTCAGCAGGGGTGGGTTTCCCAAAAGCACAGTTGCTATATCAGCAACTTACAAAGTTTGAACCTCAGCCATGAAGACAGAAGTAAGTAAAGCTTTTGGGAAATGTACAACAGAACAATTGAAGGGTTTTGGGGAAAAACGAGACACATCCCATTTCCCACAATGAGATAAGTCCAGTTTTGCCCAAAAACTCTTCAATTAGAGCTTCTGATTGGGCAGACTGTGTTTCCCCCTAAAGCCAAGATATAGGGAAGGTGGAAAACCAGCAGTTCTTGGACCTCTAGGGCCATGATTTGCTGACTCCTGGTGTATTTGCTCAACTTTCTCCTGAATCTTGCAGCAAACTGAATCGCAGCGGCAAAAGTGTCTCCCTGCTCCTCTGCCATGAGATGGGGGATGGAGACCAGCGTTTCTGAAACAACAATCCCCTCACTGATGTACCAAGCTGCTGTTTCAGAGATTAATAAAAGGACAAATGCTATCCTCATCACACCCATAACAATGCCTTTAAGTCCAGAACACTGCTCTTGCAAGCCTTCACAGCTGAAATGGTGCTTTAAAACATCCTTTTACAGCTGAAAGGACGTTTCCATAGCCAACATCATTACAGCAGAAATGGTGCTTTAACACATCTTTACAGCGGAAATGGTGCTTTAACACATCTTCGCAGCTAAAATGGTGCTTTAACATCTTCGCAACTAAAATGGTGCTTTAACATATCTTTACAGCAGAGATGGTGCTTTCACGCGTGCCTTAACAGCAGAAACGGTGTCTCCACACATCTTTACAGCAGAAATGGTGCTTTAACACATCTTTACAGCTGAAATGGTGTTTCCACACATTTTTACAGCTGAAATGGTGCTTTAAAACATCTTTACAGCTGAAATGGTGCTTTAACACATCTTTACGCTGAAATGATGTTTCCATAGCCTACATCTTTACAGTGGAAATGGTGTTTCCACACATCTTTACAGCGGAAATGGTGCTTTAACACAACTTTGCCGCTGAAATGGTGCTCTAACACATCTTTACGGCAGAAATGGTTCTTTCACGCATCTTTACAGCAGAAATGGTTTTTCCACACATCTTTGACAATCTTTACAGCTGAAATGGTGTTTTAACACATCTTTAAAGCTGAAACGGTGTTTCCACACATCTTTACAATCTTTACAGCAGAAATGGTGCTTTAACACATCTTTACAGCTGATATTGTGTTTCCACACATCTTTACAGCTGGAATGGTGCTTTAACACATCATTACAGCAGAAATGGTGCTTTAACACATCTTTTCAGCTGAAATGGTGCTTTAAAACACATCTTTACAGCTGAAAGAATGTTACCATAGCCTACATCTTTACAGTGGAAATGGTGTTTAAAACACATCTTTACAGCTGAAAAGAAATGGTGCATCTTTAACACATCTTTGCTGCTGAAATGGTGCTTTAACACATCTTTTCAGCTGAAATGGTGCTTTAAAACACATCTTTACAGCTGAAAGAATGTTACCATAGCCTACATCTTTACATTGGAAATGGTGTTTCCACACATCTTTACAGCGGAAATGGTGCTTTAAAACATCTTTTCAGCTGAAATGGTGCTTTAAAACACATCTTTACAGCTGAAAGAATGTTACCATAGCCTACATCTTTACATTGGAAATGCTGTTTCCACACATCTTTACAGCGGAAATGGTGCTTTAACACATCTTTTCAGCTGAAATGTTGCTTTAAAACACATCTTTACAGCTGAAAGAATGTTACCATAGCCTACATCTTTACAGTGGAAATGGTGTTTCCACACATCTTTACAGCGGACATGGTGCTTTAACACATCTTTGCTGCTGAAATGGTGCTCTAACACATCTTTACAGCAGAAATGGTGCTTTCATGCATCTTTACAGCAGAAATGGTGCTTTAACACATCTTTGCCGCTGAAATGTGCTCTAACACATCTTTTCAGCTGAAATGGTGCTTTAAAACACATCTTTACAGCTGAAAGAATGTTACCATAGCCTACATCTTTACAGTGGAAATGGTGTTTCCACACATCTTTACAGCGGAAATGGTGCTTTAACACATCTTTGCAGCTGAAATGGTGCTCTAACACATCTTTACAGCAGAAATGGTGTTTCCACACATCTTTACAGCTGAAATGGTGTTTCAACATATCGATGGCCCCATGGAAGAAGGGCTTAAGTGACATTTTACAAATTTTACAGGAGAGCCAAAAAACTGCCGCAGCACCACCTGTTAAAAAATTTGCCTGCAGATACCACTTTTTAAAAAGTGGTTTTAACCCCTTTAGGATAGGAATTGAGACTCCAGACTAGGTCAAGAGATGGGCAAGTCTCAGTTATTCCAAATAAACCAAAAAGGTCATTTTTGACCGTAATGTCACTTACACCCTTCATGCATGAAGCCATCGATATCTTTCCAGCTGAAATGGTGCTTTAACATATCTTTACAGCGGAAGTGGTGCTTTAACACATCTTTACAGCTAAAATGGTGTTTTGACACATTTGGACAGCTGAAATGGTGCTTTAACACATCTTTACAGCAGAAATTTATTTTTATTTAACCCTTATTTAACCAGGGAAGTCCCGTTGAGATTGAAATCTCTTTTTCAAGGGAGCCCTGGGGGTTGAGGTGGGGAGGGAGAGGGCAATTTGCACAGCCAATTGGATCAGGGGATGATTAGGTGGCAGGTCGAAAGAGCCAGTTTGGACTGTAGCCATGACACCGGGGAACCCCCTACTCTTATCGAAGAGTGTCATAGGATCTTTAATGACCACAGTGAGTCAGGACCTCGGTTTAACGTCTCATCCGAAAGACGGCGTCTCCTTCAGTACAGTCTCCCCATCACTGCACTGGGGCATTGGGAATTATTCCGCCAGAGGGAAGATCGCCACCTACTAACCCACCAAAACCTCTTCCAGCAGCAACTTGGTTTTCCTCGGTGGTCTCCCATCCAAGTACTGACCAAGCCCACACCTGCTTAGCTTCAGCCACACGGCTGGAGCAGATCGAATAGTGGTATGGCTGCTGGCTAATGCTAGAAATGGAGCTTTAACACTTCTTTATAACTGAAATTGTGCTTTAACACATCTTTACAGCTGAAATGGTGCTTTAACATATCTTTACAGCTGAAATTGTGCTTTAACACATCTTTACAGCTGAAATGGTGCTTTAACACTTCTTTACAGCAGAAAGGCTGCACTGACCTCTCTGCTAGTAAAACACTGCCCTTTCTGGCCTTTATAGCCTAAACTCAACCATGTCATCACATACTTTCACAGGAAAACTTTCTGACTTTTTCAGCACTTATCCCCTCCAGCTGCAGGCGCTGAGATAAGAGACTACGACACCATGAAGTAAAAATACTTGCTAACCATCAGCATAAAAGACCTGTTTTGTAACTGCGCTGTTAATATATTATTAACACCACCAAAGTTCAGTCATACCGCCAGCGAAATTCTTGTTTAACAGCATACCTCAGGACAATTCTTTCAAATGCCGCTTTTGAATGTTAATTTTCAACATTTCAATCGCAAATACCTCCGTTCTGTGGACATACAGTGAATTTAAATTAATTTCAAAAAGAATGCAAACGTATATCGCCAAACATGACTCTCTCCTGGTTGATGAAAATGAGTTCATGTTGAAGGAAGCAACTTTCCAAGCAAATATTTTTCTAGTCATAACAGTGAGATCCACCAATTTACTCAGCTCTCAACGTGACACACCAAACACAGACTCCAGATAGTTAGCCCACTGTATCAACTCTCCAACAGAGTGTTCGTACTCCATAATCTCAGTAAATGCAAGAGGTCGTTCTCCAGACCAGAATTCAGCTTGATAGGTGATAAACAGAACCACACAACTAAATGGTGTATGTTTAGACACCATCCAGGCCACAAGAAAGGCAGAGTCTTCAAATTACTCCAACGCAGCAAATGCAATAGGCCTACTCCCCAAAAAAAAAAAAAAAAAATTAAATTACAAAATTTTAAACCAACCCTTCATTTCCATGCAATAGTTTTCCAAAGTTCAATGTCAAAATCTGGAAAATGAATTCACAGACATGAATTCCATGGATAGTTTTGATTATTCCATTGTCTTCTACTTCAGTACCACACCCTCTGATGCCAGAGCTCTACTGCACAGCTGATTGGCCCAGAGAGCAGACTCACCGGCCTCTAATGAGGTCTAATGAGGTTCTCATTCATGTTGCATGGCTTGGCTACGTATCAGATTTGCATTTGATCAAGGACCACATATGACAGTGGCCACGTTTACATGGACAGTTTAATTCCACTTTCATTTGGAATGAAAGGCCATTCCGATTAAAAGTGGTCATGTAAACACTTCAATCGGAATGAAAATGGCCATTCCGATTGAAAATTGAATCCGATTAAAGGGGGTGGTACATTCCGTTTGTCATTCCGATTGAAAGAATCTTTCGTACATGTAAACACTCATTCCTCTTAAAGTTCATTCCGTTCTTTCTGCGCATGCTTGCTACCTTTGCCTTCCGGTATTCTACCTCCCTTCTGCTCCTTAACAGACGAACGATCATAATTAAAATGATGTGGTCATACTGCTGCTTCAAAAATAAAGCAAAATCAGTCCGAAAAAGGCACTGCTAACGTCATTCATGTTGTCGCTATCAGGAACGAAGACAGGCCTAATATTTTTCTTCTGGTAGGCTAAACGGAAACACGTAGACACATATCTGCCCCGCTCCCTATCCAATCAGAAGCCTTCCCAGCCCCCAACCTTACGCAAAAGCAATAAAATGCGTCTTCCACGTAAACCCCCATTCGAAATGACTATATCCCTGTAAAGTCACAGGAAAAAAAAATTCATTCCAAATGGTTTCGAGCCAGTGACTCGATTCTGATGTGAAGATCGGATTCCTGAGTCCACAAAGCCCTGAAAACATCAGATCTGTGTCACATTAAGGGAAAAAAATCAGACTTGAGTCACTTCAGCCAGGTAATGTGAACATAATATACAAATCCCAATTCCAATGAAGTTGAGATATTGTGTAAAACGTGAATAAAAAACAGAGTACAATGATTTGCAAATTCTTTTCCACTGATATTCAATTGAATACACTACAAAGCTCTGCCATGCTCATGAACAGCTGAGATCTCAGATAAATAAGATGGGGCCAAGCCATTAAGAGCTTTAAAAACAAACTTTAGAAGTTTAAAATCAATCCTAAAATGAACTGGAGAGATTTAAGAACCGGAGTAATGCGTTCTCGTCTGTTGGTGTTAGTTAAAAGACGGGCAGCAGCATTTTGCACAAGCTGGAGGTGACTAAGAGCAGACTGGGAGACACCAATATAAAGAGCATTGCTGTAATCCAATCTTGAGCTAATAAGAGCAAGGATGGCTTTCTCAAGGTCGTGGCGGCTTAAAAACATTTTAACTATGGCCAGCAGTCGTAATTGGAAAAAGCTTGTCCCAACAACATTGCCAATTTGTTTATCAAATTTCAAATCCCTTTCAAACATCACCCCCAGATTTCGGACAGTTGGATGGAGCTTTGAAGCTTTAAACTGTTGGACTAATTGCTCACGCAGTTCTTCATAAAGTGGTGAACCTCGCCCCATCCTTGCTTGTGAGCGACTGAGCCTTTTGGGGATGCTCCTCTTATACCTAATCATGACACTCACCTGTTTCCAATTAACCTGTTCACCTGTGGAATGTTCCAAACAGGTGTTTTTTGAGCATTCCTCAACTTTCCTGGTCTTTAGTTTCCCCCGTCCCAGCTTTTTTGGAACTTGTTGCAAGCATCAAATTCAAAATGAGTGAATATTTCCAAAAAAAAAAAAAAACAATAAAGTTCATCAGTTTGCACATTAAATATCTTGTCTTTGTATTGTACACAATTGAATATAGGTCGAAAAGGTTTTGCAAATCATTGTATTCTGTTTTATTCACGTTTTACACAAAGTCCCGACTTCATTGGAATTGGGGTTTGTAAATAGCACACAAAGACTAGAAATAAAACTTAGAATGTTCGTTTGTACAGCTCAAAAAGAGGGTCCAGGAGACTAATTAGTTCAGTGCAAAAAAAACATAATGATGTTTCAGGATTGTCAACAACCAAATTTCACATGAGTTAAGTCATAGTTACCTCCGCCATGGAGGTTAGGGCATACCTTCGGTTTGTAGGGGAGTTTGTTTGTTTGTTGGCAACATTACGGAAAAGGTTCCTGACAAATTTTTATAAAATTGTTTAACCAGAGGTTTGTCTTGGCCAACCCCCGAGGGAATTTCATTTTGGAAGTGATCAAGATCAAAATCCGGAACCAGAATTTTTTAAAAGTATTCTTCATCATTGCCAGATTAGATGATTGGAATAATAAATGCCATACATCCTAAAATCCACTAGATGGTAGTAGTTTCAAATTCCTTGGTGGAGGTATGAGTGCTCTCTAAGTGCACTTGTTTTGAATGGACTTCAACGGGAAAAGGTGTTTTTTTTTTTTTTTTTTTTTTTGCCATGAGAGGTTTCATAAGCTGTAATACCTTAGTTGAACACAGATGATTGTCAGCCTGTAGCAAATTTCCACTGCCTCTGAATTACATATAGGGGCAATGACACCCAGGGCTGGGCAATATGTCAATATTATATCAATATTGAGATAGGGTATCTTCAGGAATTTTGGATATCATAGTATCACGATATAAAAAGGAATGCAGTTGTGTGTACTCATTAGACAGTTCTAGCGGTTGCTTGTACCTGCTTAGTCATCATATCCACATTACTAAAGCCCCTGTCACACTGTGGCGACTTAGGAGGGCGAATCCCCGCGAACTAGAAAAAGTGAAAAAATCTTGGCAATTCATATTGGGCTCGTGGTGGATTCTCCCTCATTCGCCGGCATTCTTGGCCAGTCTCAGAGGGGCTACGACTGTTTTGAAATGTTCAAAACATTCGCGGTCCAAGCGCAATTTATTTTTCATCGTACTGCATTCCTACTGCATTCTTGGAGCCAGTCGTGGCGATTCGCATAATATTCTTGAACATTCGTAGGGGGTTGTACCCTGGCTCTCTCCAGGATTTGACCCCTGTGACGTCATGATCCCATAAAAAAAGTTGTACATTTCGGCGCGTCCACATTTCCTACATTCGTACTCAATCCTACTGCGTTCGTACTGCATTCTCGGTCAATCGTACTGCGTTCGTACTCAAGGGTAGTGAGTTCGTACTGCGATCGTATACATTCGTGGTGATTCTTCATGATTCCTACTCCAGTCTTCTAGCTTCATACAAAGTACGTACGTGATTCGTACTACATGCGTAATGATTCTTGTTCATTCTCACTGCAATCTTACTCCCGTCGCCGACATACCTACGGCAATCTTACAAAATACCTACAGCATGCGTACCACAATCTTAGGGCATTCGTGTATAGGTCCAGACAGGGCCCCAGACAGGCGAATGACGACGACAAAAACAAGTAGACATGGTCAACAACATCCCCCGCCAAAATGTCTTCTTTAAAGATACTATGAACAGAGGCTCCCAGAAATGCCACAACGGCAATAACTGTGGGAAAAATAATAGTGTGCTTCTTATTTTCGAACTCCATCAGGGTCTTTACGGTCTTAAGCTACACACCAAATTTGGTTATCCTATCTGGAATATTTCCCGTGAAAAGTTGTTCCCCTTTACATATACTGTGAACAGAGTTAAAAAAAGTGAATCAAGGGCAATAACTCCGGGAAAAATAATCACGCGTGTCTCATTTTCGAACTCGATCAAGGTCTTTATGGTCTTAAGCTACACACCAAAGTTGGTGATCCTATCTGGAATATTTCCCGTGAAAAGTTGTTCCCCTTTACATATACCGTGAACAGAGTTTAAAAAAGTGAATCAAGGGCAATAACTCCGGAAAAAATAATCATGCGTGTCTCATTTTCGAACTCGATCAAGGTCTTTATGGTCTTAAGCTACACACCAAATTTGGTTATCCTATCTGGAATATTTCCGTGAAAAGTTGTTCCCCTTACATATACCGTGAACAGAGTTTAAAAAAGTGAATCAAGGGCAATAACTCCGGAAAAAATAATCACGCGTCTCATTTTCGAACTCGATCAAGGTCTTTATGGTCTTAAGCTACACACCAAATTTGGTTATCCTATCGCGAATATTTCTTGGGAAAAGTTGTTCCCCTTTATCCCGGCCGGACGGACGCACGGACGGACGGACGGACGGAGGTCAAATCAATAATCCCCCCAGTTCGCGGGGATTCGCCACAATAGTCGGCACAGTGTGACAGGGGCTTAACGACAGTTTTTCAAAAATGGCATGCATGAATATTCTGTGAAAGCACTAATGGTTATCGCAACAATATCACCACCATATCGATATCACGGTATTCTGTAAAAGAATATTGTGATATTTGACTTTGTCCATGTTGCCCAGCAGTATGCAGTACCTCATCTGGGAGATACAAATAGTGTCACCGTGCACGGCTCGATTGCCCCTGTGCTGCCCTGTACCATAGATGGTCACCGTGCACGGCTCGATAGCCCCTGTGCTGCCCTGTACCATAGATGCTTCACTGGCAACAGAGATGTGGAATGGCAGCCAGCCCAGGACATGCAACTCCAGTAGAGCTTGTGAGAACAGTTACTAGCAGTGACATGAAAACACGACATTGAGGAAATCGAAACAGCCCTGCCAGGAAATGACGAACTTGGACATCATCTGTGGCAACCAATGGCCATGGAGGATCCCAGCAAAGCCTGCACATGGCTTTTAATGTGGTCCAAAATTCTCTAGAGCCCTGCATGCCTGTGCAGTAGAGGAGCTATTCATACAGGAAATGCAATGATCCTGGGCACCCCTGCGTATGCAGGTTTTCATTCCAACCACAATTTCAATTGTAGGATTTTCATAAACTGTTAATTTGTCCAACTCACGGTCATTTCAAGTTTAGGACAGTGATTTACCATTTTAAGCTACATTTCAACAGAAATATCTGTATGTGCCGTGAGGAATAAAGGACAATTGAATATGCTGAGTTTTGTTTTTCAATATTGCAAGTAATTTCAGGTAACCACATTTTTAAACAGATCAAAAGAGTCGCAGGGAGAATCATTCTGCTCGGGTCTGTAAGGTTGCAGGACAGTGGTGTTGAGAGTCTTTTGCCAGAACTTAATTACATAAATATGCACAAGACAGGGTTGATTCTATTCATGTCCTTGCCTAATAAATCAGGTTTTCACGGACATGAACCCTGAACTCTACTGCAGGGAGCCCAACTTACACGCTCAAACGGAATTATTTCAGCAAGTGGTCAACCACAAAAATACGCCGTGTTAAAACATGAGTTTTCTTTGTCAAAAACGGGTAAATGCCTGCAAATAATGGCTTTGAACGACTTGCTTCACGTTTAAAATACATTTTTAATTATGTTTGTACATGCAACTCACAGCAGACAGCCACTGAAAGCAACAGTTTTCACAACAGCAAGTTCACTCATGACCGTATCTGTGAGTGCAGGTATTTTTGTGTTTATATTTTTCTTCATGCATCACTAAATATTGCTCCTTTTTCAACCGATTTCAATCTGCTCAACACAAAGCTGTGGATATATTATTTTTTTCAAATGAAATCAAATGCTTAATTTTTAAAAATACATTTCCAAGAGTTTCGTTTTTTTGGTCAAGAGTCTATTCATGATGAGCACTCGACTGATGTTGCCTTTACCTTGAATCAGAAGACTGTATCAACGGCTGTTACTGCTGTCAAAAAATTACCTGCTTTAAGGTTGACTTTTTAATATCCGAGTACAGAGCAAATGCGAATACAGTCGTTCAGCCAATGCTGACTGGGCTGTCTTTATGGTAGAAATGTATGCGTCCACCAAAATTTGTTGAAAGCATTCGTTTTTTGTGCCCATGCATTGCGCTTTTCCGAGGCTTGCTCCATCTGGTTATTTAAAAACAGCAACACAAGCTTCTCCATAAGCCTTACCTGACATCGGCACACAATATCGGCGCTCTGAGCGAGCAAGTCCACCACTTTTCCTTTGCCCTCGTCTCCCCATTGAGCCCCGAGCACCACAGTCACTCTGTTGCCGACATTCTGACTGGCCACGCGTGGGTTCGCACAGCCATTCTCCATGATCCTATCGGACTTCACTGCACGCAATTCTTCGCCAACTTGTGGTTAAGGTTTACACTTATCACTGGCGCTCCAACCCACGAAAGTTGACGTGTGTGTGAGCCTACACGGTTCCACGCCCCCGCTCCCGCCAAGACATCTGCAGGTCGGACTAACAGCGACGGCAACGGCATCATGCAAACAAAATAAAGAATTGGCTAGCCTCTACGGGTTTAATTAAAGAATTGTGCGCAGCGGTTAATACTCAAATTGAACATGATTTATTAATAATAGTAATAATAATAATAATACATACTGGAGTCTCTCATCTGTTCAGTGAACTCACACAGTCTAAAATTAGTTTGGCTGAATAATATTGGCGGCTTGGCATATTGTTCATTAACATTTAAGTGCATCACAGCCTGCCCTGCTGGAAAATCCAGCTTTAGGTGGTAGCTGGCAACTGGCTGGACCTGTTCGAACTGTTTTTAACACTGGGCAGCAAGCTACCAGCTACTACTGGTGGCACCACCTAGTTTCTATTCTTACCAGCTCCTATTTCTACCAGCTAGCAGCTCCTTTTCTTACCAGCCATAAAGTTTAGATTCTTAGCAGTTACCTTCTCAGATTCTCATCAGACACGTTCTCTAATATACTTACTATAAGTTTTGATTGAAGTCCAGCCATGTTTAACAATGCATTTCACAAAACCGGCATTTAAGCTCAAGCACCATTCTCTCATCTTCACCTTATCTGTCACCTCAGAGCAGAACAAGCATGCCAGCATGGCCATAATGGCCTGCAACCATCTGACCAGTAACACCAGCATGGTCATTCTGGTCAGCCATCAACTAACCAGTTACAACAGCACCACTAACCTAATAAAGCACAAAATTCACTCCAAAGAAAGACAAGGCTTTCATTTTTGGTATTTCTATATTTCGGCATTTCTATATTTCGGCAAAACATTTATGCCATCGTCAGGCAGTACAGAGCATTCTTTGAAGAGGAGAGAATAAATAATGTAGACAGGTCACAAGGCCATGTAAAAACAGCCAATAAAATACAATTACTGCCTTCAGATTGGTTGTGTCAGATTGACACCTAACTGACCGCAGTAATGTTTAATTGTCTTTTATTGTTTCAAGGGTTTTTACCCCCCTTTTCCTTTTCTAAACATCATTTATTCTCTCCTCTTCAAAGAATGCTCTGTACTGCCTGACGATGGCATAAATGTTTTGCCGAAATATAGAAATACCAAAAATGAAAGCCTTGTCTTTCTTCGGAGTGAATTTTGTGCTTTATTATTTTCGACAAGTCAGTGGATCTAATGGTTAACTACTAACCTGCTACACAGTCTTCCAGCAGGTTACCAGTTAAACCAGTTGAACGAGCTGGCCCACTAACTGAACCCAGCAGGGACAGATAATGTTCTTGTATATTATAGGTTATGCACCTGAAACTTAGCCTAACAGTGAGCTATGATATCAACACTAACTCAGCTAAGCTGTCGGTGAACAGCAAGCTCTCCGTTGAAGGCAATCGAATGTGGTCCTGTGGTCCTGGCAGCAGTCAGTTAGAGCCGATGGGATAGTACCTCCGGCCGACTAGCTTTCAGCAAAACAAGTCCTGACTATAGAGTCCCTTGGTCACTGCCCAGTTTTTCAAACCCCTTTCGCCCAGTAGTCAGATTTTTGTATTTTCCCCGTTTTTGACTAGCCTGCCTGGTTAAGGCCCATTGCCTGCTTCCTGACTGAGTTTGGATAGAGTTTTAACAATGCATTCTGTCTCGCCTGCTTCAGAAACTTGGCCTGTCTGACCACTGATTCTGTTCCAATGAACTTTGGTTTATTTTCAATTTGCTGTTCGCTCCTGAGTCTTTCATCTGATTGCCTGAACTCGCCAGAATAGAACCAGCGGACAGTAACCACATCTGAGCCATGTCGCATCACTAGGGGGCACTGTTGTGCACATTTCTGACCGTATTGTAGCGCCATTGACTGCTGACTCCTTAGCCCTCTCGGCCGGTGAGAGCTCTGACCGCCTCACTTCGGAATCTTCCTTCCGCTAGGAACAATGTACACTCATAGCAGAGATCTGCAATCTGTTTTCTGCAACTGAAACATGCACTGCAGAAATGCCCAACTATATACATTTCAGCTGGCAGAGGGCCCCTCTTACTGTAGGTTCAAACTGATGTCAAATAAAATGAAAACAACAATGACTGAAGGGTCAACTTCTTCTATGGTTGTGTGAACCATAAATTCCCAAGGCAAAAAAATTAAATAGATTCCTGGCCTTGGATAACATGAGAATTACTAAAAGACTTTTTTCTTCTACAGTACATGACAGAATTTGCTGTTTGAAAAAGGAGTAAATTCTTTTGCTGGCACCTTTTCCGGGGCAGTGGTATGGTACAATTCATAGTACTTATGATGATAGCTTCGGTAGCTAACTCAAAATCTTTGGGACAGCTGCAGCCCAGTTCCTGCTGTATTCTGGGCTCACGTCTGTATGCTGCCATGCTCCGGAGTTGCAGATGCACCACCTTGTTTGTCATTCTTGATTTACCCCCCTCACTTACACTTCTGTTTAACACACTGAAATGATTATAATCCATAAGTTACTACTTATGTCCAGTGACCTGGTGGCAGCGGATGAATCTCCCAGGACAGTTGAGTTCCTCCTGAGATTTCTTCCCAAAGGTGAGCTTCTTACCTCCATTTTAAGGGTTTTTCCTCTTGTACGCCTTAAAGTATGTTTGTGACAGCTCTTCTGTGAAAAGAGCTACATAAGCTATCATAATCTTGGGACAAACCATACTCTGAATTTCTTGTGTATATGTTTATCTGCACAAAATGGGTTGTAATAATTGTTAGCTACAGTACCCTCCAAGTCAAGTGGGAAAAATGTGTGAATTTGCTTTTATTACATGGTATTTGCATGCTCACATGACATAAGTGAACAATTTCATTCCAAGTTTAAAAGTAAGTCAACAGATAAAACCAAAATAATTTGATTGCACTGCCCTTTAATCCAAAGATTGCACTGTGCATATGAACCACTCATGTTACCAATGTTTCGCATCTTCTTTGGAAATTCCTCTTTCAACTTTAGCAGTGGGATATTAAATGGTATTGTCAAATTAAATAAATCACGAGGACAAAGCGAGCTGAGTAGCACCAGACATATCTGAATTTTGTAGCAAGATAACCTAGTTTTTGCTCTTTAAAAAAAAATTTAATTATGACTTAGAAAGGATGGCGCGAGAATAAAATGCCTTTGTGCCTATTCTTAATTAGGTTGACCAAATCATTTCCAAGCATCAGGATTCAACCATTTTTGTAGTATCGCTCACGTGCCACATGGTGGAAGCAAAGCAAATGTCTTTGATAATACGAGACACAGCAATGGCAATGAACAAGAATTTAAAACCGACGTCTATGCCATTTCTGGCCGAGCATACCATAGACTGCGTGTTATTAGTTTTTGTATGGAGACATCTTGTGGCTGAAATAATTATTAAATAAAATTTGGCCGAAATTAGTTAAAAGTTATTATTCTGCATATAGTTTGTCACCCCATATATGTCTGTCATCCCATATATGTTCGCAGCAATTGTAGTTATGCATACAAATACACTTGTTCGGGCAAACCCAAGGTTTAACCTTGTTCTTTGCAGATGTTCAGAGTAACTGCACTGTTTGTAACTTACATTTAGTCTAAAATTAACATTTCTGGAGAAATAAACAAGATATATAATAGGGCTCATACTGTAGATATTTTGACATTGAAAACAGTATTACTTCAGCTGTCCACCATATAATATTGGAGTTGGAATTAAATAATAATGTGAGTTCTAAATGAGGAAATTCTGCTTCAGTTTGAGGGGTAACGCATCAGAAATTGGGTGGACATTGAGGATATTACGGACTATTTAAGTGGTCCTCTCTTTAGGGACCAAAAGTATTTGTACATTTGGAAGCTCAGCTGTTCCATGGCCAGGTGTGTTTTATTCCCTAATAATTTAATTTAAAAGTAAACTCAGAAAAGGTCTATAGTTTTTCAAGAGTTCCATTTTCTTTAGGAGTCTGTTGATGTTAATTTTCAATGTGAAATCCAAAGAGCAGTCACTGCCAGTAAAGCAGGCCTTTATGAGGCTGGAAAAAAAAAACAAACCCACCAGAGAAAAACAGAAACCATTAAGAGTGGCCAACTGACCTTTTCAGTATATTCTTGAAAAGAAAGAAAGTGCTAGTGAGTTCAAGAATACAAAAAGGCCAGTAAGACCATAGATACCAAGTGTAGTGGATGACAGCAGAATTGTTTCCCCGACTCGAAAAAAAAAACCCCTTTCACAACAGTTAGCCAGATCATGAACATTCTCTAGGAGGCATGTGTGTCAGCGCCAAAGTCAGCAATCAAGAGAAGACTTCACCAGAATAAATACAGAGGGTTGATTTTAACATGTAAATGATTGGTAAGGCTCAGAAACAGCAAACCTGACCAAAAAAAAAAAAAAAAAAAAAAAAAAAAAAAAAAAAAAAAAAAGTCTAAAAATGCCTGTATAGTTCTGGAACTATGTACTGTAGACAAAGATCATCTCATACCAGAAAGATAGGAAAAGAAGCATATGGAGAAGGGAAAGAACTCCACATGACCTGAGGCACACTACCACATCTGTAAAGAGCAGTTATGTATGGCTGCTAATAGAGCTGCTTCCCTCGTATCTACTAATGACACTGTTGACAAAAGCTGGAGGATGAATTCTGAATAGTGTGGGGCCATATTGCATGCTCAGATTCAGCCAAATGCATCACAGCGGATGGGAAATTCTTGACAGCAGATGGATGGTACCTTCTGAGAATACTGCAGGAACAACCCAACAACCCAACAACCCAAAAACAGAATGCAATGATTTTCAAATCTCATAAACCCACATTTTATTTACAATAGAACATAGACAACATATCAGATGCTGAAAGTGAGACATTTTACCATTTTATGAAAAATTTTAACTCATTTTGAATTTGATGGCTGCAACACACCTCAAAAAAGTTGGGAGAGGGGCAACAAAAGGCTGGAAAAGTAAGTGGTACTAATAAAAAAAAGCTGGAGGAGCATTTTGCAACTAATTAAGTTAATTGGCTACTGGTCAGCAGGGGTGTAAAGTCTGGGTTCAGAAAGTAAAATCCTCCCAGAACTTTATTCCAACCACCTGGATTAACTTCGGACAGGAGATAGAGCCAATATGAGCGATCAGCTCAGTCTGTGGGAGGGAGAAAAACTTGGCAGGACTTATACTTTCTGACCCCTGGATTTTACACCTCTGCCGGTCAGTAACTCGACTTGGTACAAAAAGAGCATTTTAGGGGGCAAAGTCTCGCAGAAGTAAAGATGGGCAAAGGTTCACCAATCTGTGAGAAGCTGCATCTAAAAATTGCGGAACAATTTCAGAAAAATGTTCCTCGATGTAAAATTGCAAAGACTTTGAATATCCCACCATCTACAGTACATAATGTCATCAAAAGATTCAGAGAATCTGGAGAAATCTCTGTGCACAAGGGACAAGGCCAAAGGTCAATATTGGATGCTCATGATCTTCAAGTCCTCAGGCAGCACTGCATTAAAAACAGGCATAATTCTGCACTAGAATTCACTGCATGGGTTCAGGAACAATTTCAGAAATCATTGTCTGTGACACAGTTTGCTGTGCAATCCACAAATACAAGTTAACGGCTGTATCATGCAAAGAAGAAGCCAATGTGAACACGATCTAGAAACGCCACTGTCTTCTGTGGGCCAAAGTTGATTTAAAATGGACTGAGGCAAAATGGAAAACTGTTCTGTGGTCAGATTAATCAAAATTTGAAATTCTTTTTGGAAACCACAGACACAGAGTCGTGCGGACTAAAGCGGAAAGGGACCATCCTTGTTATCAGTCCACAGTTGAAAAGCCTGCATCTCTGATGGTATGGGGTTGCATTAGTGCCTATGGTGTGGGGAGCTTACACAAGTGGAAAGGCACCATCAGTGCTAAAAAGTATATAGAGGTTTTACAACAACATATACTCCCATCCAGTTGTCTCTTTCAGGGAAGGCCTCGCATATTTCAGTTACACAATGCTAAACCACATACTACATCCATCACAACAGCATGGCTTCCAATAGAAGAGTCCAGGTGCTGAACTGGCCTGCCTGCAGTCCAGACCTTTCACCAATAGAAAACATTTGGCGCATCATAAAATGAAAAGTCAGGCAAAGAAGACCCAGGACTGTTGTGCAGCTAGAATCCTACATCAGACAAGAGTGGGACAACATTCCTCTCCCAAAACTCCAGCAACTGGTCTCCTCACTTCCCAGATGTTTACAGACTGTTGTTAAAAGAAGAGGGGGATGCTACACAATGATAAAACACAACTTTTTAAAGATGTGTTGCTGCCATCAAATTCAAAATGCGCCAATATTTTTCATGAAATGGTAAACTGTCTCACTTTCAACATCTGATATGTTGTGAATATTCTATTGTGAAAAAAATGTGGGTGCAAATCATTGCATTGTTTTTATTTACATTTTACACAGCATCCCAACTTTTTTGGAATTGGGGTTGTTCATTAAACCTATGTTACAGCACAATTAAAGGGTTATTTTTGTACTCAGTTAAAGATGGGCCAATTTGAGTGAGCGTGTTTACACATTTATCCAGTCTATGTGATTTGTACAGAGTACACACAACCTCCTGCAGTATTATGAGGGAGGTAATGTAGGAGTTACGAGGAACTGGAGTCTATAACATCAGGCCTTTCATCCATGTACACACCGCGAGTGCAGCGTGTGCATTCCTGGCATTTAGTCGTGTTTACTCACGGAGGGCATTAGTCCAACATGGGAGCGCCGGTGCTCCCCTGCTGTTCCTGGTATTGAAGGACAGGATAATACGGCACAGCCGGGGTGTGGACAATGTCTGCTTCAGTAAGGGTGTGCCGGTGACATGAGTTTGATGACGATATTGTCCGATGGGGCCCATCACACTCACCTTTGAAGCTTATAACAGTTTACTTTAACATGTCTTTTCATTGTGTGAATCACCCAGTATGAAAATATCCTATAGTTATTTCTTACAGCTATTGTATTAATGGCATAACTATAATATTACTATAGTTTGGGCAATGTAACTACAGTAGTACTATAGCCATCACAATATAACTATAGTATTACCACAGTAAACAGTACCATATTACAGTAGTCCACACGACTGTATAGCTGTAGTTTGAATAATTAGAGTAAAACTACACTATGGAGGCGAAGAAACCATCCATTTACTATAGGATAACTATAGCTTGGAACTACAGTAATTTTTCATGAGGGGCAGGAGGGCCTTCAGGACAGAGCCATTCCCGCCAAAGACAACGGTATAGCCTTTTACTGACTGTTTAAAACTAATTTGAATTCAAATATTAATCACTGCAGACAACACGCAATTTGAAGATACTGGTTTTTCTAGTAAGGCATTTTCCAAAGAAAAACATTTCAGAAAGTTCCTTGAGGCAAGAGAAACTTACATGAACATCCACATCAGAATATACAATCTTTCGTGAACTGAAGACTTTTAAACAATATTTGGGAAAAAAAAAAAAAAAGATAACTAGCCATGAGAAATTACATCTAATTATGTCAAAAAGACTTTTGTTTTCCTATACTTGTAGGGTCCAAAGCACTATTTTTGCACTTAAATTTTATTTCCACACCCTAAAACCTCAAATGAACCCTTATCTTAACCCATCCCGAGCTAAAATCCCAGCCCTAACGAACCGCCCAAAATAACCTAATTATTAACCTTAATTTAACACCTCTCCACAACATACACCATAACTAATATCTAATCATCAAACCAGAACTAGTCCTAATCATAAGCCTAATTACAACCCTTGAGTGGTCCTGTCCTTAAGGTGGAACAAATACAAGAACGAACATGAGCACACAGTACGCGCACAAACACAAACACGCACACACACAAAACAACCAAAACAGAAGCAGGTTTAAAATACTCTATTGCATAAAAAACAGAATACAATTCACATTAGATTACAGTCTATTACTGTAGCGGTAGCATCTGTTAATGAGCTGCAGATACAGGTGTTCTAAGCAACATGAAAGGAATGGGAGCTCCATCAGATGAAATGTGTATTAAGGCACATTTCTGTCCGTTTTTAAAGAACAGCGATTATCCTGAGCGATTGACCAAACATTCAGCCTTTGATATGTTTATATTGTACAAGATAGGTTTGTTGTGTCCAGAACTGTAATGATCTAAATTCTTTCTGGATTTAAAGTTCGTGCTGGACTAATCTATCGGTTTCACCTCTTTATCATACACTGCAAATGCACAATAATTCATCAAAGTGTTATAGCAACAAGGCAATACCAAAGATATACTCACTTCCATCAAAAAGTTTGAAATCAGCCAGAAAATTTGAAGCTTTTGAAAGCAGTTCACCGTGATACCATAAAATTCATTTAAAAAAAAAAATAACAGCAAAGACATTTATAACATGACTGTAAATAGCATAGCTGTCAAACCAGTGTACTCATCGTTTCACCCCGTTCGAAACCAGTTCCATAAATGCACTATTCTGGGGTCAGAGAAACCGATCCCACCACACCAAGCACAGCACAAGCTTTCAAAAAAAAAAAAAAAAAAAAAAAAAAAAAGAATCTTCCAGTCTAAATGCAATCACATGCAAAAACTGAATTTAAAAAATTTTACGAGAAATTGAAACAGTTTGTAAATTAGATCTTAATTCATATGGGGCAGCTATATCCTTGCACTTAAAAGCACTTATGATTTCATGTTTTTCATAAAAACATTCATTTCAAAGTGATAAAAACTATAGGTGTCAAAATTATAGGCACCCCTGATTCAGAACTTCATTCTAACAACCATGATAAAAATGATAAAATAATAGCCACATATCTTTTCCTAAAATTTGTGAAAGGCTGCAGAAAAGGTTGAGAGGAATTTCGATATCCCTCCCTGCAGAGATTTAAGGTCAGGACTATTTCTGGACCATCTTATGGACTGCAATTCCCAGTGAAAACAGGAATAATTCTGGACCACCTTACGGACTGCAATCCCCAGTGAAAGCAGGAATATTTCTGGACCACCTTACGGACTGCAATCCCCAGTGAAAGCAGGAATATTTCTGGACCACCAATCCCCAGTGAAACAGGGACTGCAATCCCCAGTGAAAGCAGGAATATTTCTGGACCACCTTACGGACTGCAATCCCCAGTGAAAACAGGAATATTTCTGGACCACCTTATGGACTGCAATCCCCAGTGAAAGCAGGAATATCTCTGAACCACCTTACGGACTGCAATCCCCAGTGAAAGCAGGAATATTTCTGGACCACCTTATGGACTGCAATCCCCAGTGAAAGCAGGAATATTTCTGGACCAGTGAAAGCAGGAATATTTACGGACTGCAATCCCCAGTGAAAGCAGGAATATTTCTGGACCACCTTACGGACTGCAATCCCCAGTGAAAGCAGGAATATCTCTGAACCACCTTACGGACTGCAATCCCCAGTGAAAGCAGGAATATTTCTGGACCACCTTACGGACTGCAATCCCCAGTGAAAACAGGAATATTTCTGGACCACCTTACGGACTGCAATCCCCAGTGAAAGCAGGAATATTTCTGGACCACCTTACGGACTGCAATCCCCAGTGAAAGCAGGAATATCTCTGAACCACCTTATGGACTGCAATCCCCAGTGAAAGCAGGAATATCTGGACCAACGGACTGCAATCCTCAGTGAAAGCAGGAATATTTCTGGACCATGGACTGCAATCCCCAGTGAAAGCAGGAATATCTCTGAACCACCTTATGGACTGCAATCCCCAGTGAAAGCAGGAATATTTCTGGACCACCTTACGGACTGCAATCCCCAGTGAAAACAGGAATATTTCTGGACCACCTTACGGACTGCAATCCCCAGAAAGCAGGAAAACCACCTTATGGACTGCAATTTCAGGGACCACCTTATGGACTGCAATCCCCAGTGAAAGCAGGAATATCTCTGAACCACCTTACGGACTGCAATCCCCAGTGACAACAGGAATATTTCTGGACCACCTTACGGACTGCAATCCCCAGTGAAAACAGGAATATTTCTGGACCACCTTACGGACTGCAATCCCCAGTGAAAGCAGGAACATTTCTGGACCACCTTACGGACTGCAATCCCCAGTGAAAGCAGGAATATTTCTGGACCACCTTACGGACTGCAATCCCCAGTGAAAGCAGGAATATTTCTGGACCACCTTACGGACTGCAATCCCCAGTGAAAGCAGGAGTATTTCTGGACTGCAATCCCTAGTGAAAACAGCAGGTCATACATAGGATTTGGAGACTGTGATGATATTGCACAAAACAGATGGCAGTTTTTTATTAATATGTCATGGGGGTCTCTAATGAGTTACTATCCTGTGGGAAAATCCATCAAAATTCCACCAAAATTCTCAGAATAGTGTGAAACTACTGTTCTTAACTACTACCCTAAGACCACTAGCAGCAATACAGGCCCAAAAAAAATCAATGATTCGCCTCCACATTTGGCTGTGGGGATGAGCTACTTCTCCAGACCTCTACTGCCAGCAAATGCCAGTGGTGAGTGCCGCCAAAAATCTATTTCCCTCATCAGAGCACAGCTTTCTCTTCCAGTAATAGCTTCAGTGATGCTTGAATTTGTTCCTCAAGCTCAGTAAGGATTTTTTTCATGTAACCCATCCAAAAGGCTTGCTGAGGCATCAACTAATCACTGTAATGCTTGAACAATGGTGCTTCTGTTCTTCATTGCCTCCCTGACCATGCTCCTCACAGTCCCTGATGGCAGCAGCACCAGCTTCCCACTCCTGACAGGGCTGCAACAATCTCATACACCACACATTTTCATTACTGGGTTTACTAAGCCAAGAATTATGTTTTACCATTAATGCATTTTTGACCCACTGCCACACTTGTGAAGCACAAAGTCAGACTCTTTGGAGGAGTTTTTTTTTTTTTTTTTTTTCATTTCACTGAGTAACTAAATGATTCTGAATGCAGGATTTTGCTCATTTTTATACCCCAGTAAAACAGAAAGTAACTGAATAGCACAAAACAGTGTTCCTTTAGACTGCCATAAACTAATGCCAGTTTAACTTTGATTTCATCTGCAAACCTTAAGGGTGCCAATAATTTTTACATACATGGGTCTCCGGAAAAATTGATTAACTTTATATAAAAATCAAAAGAATATAGACGCTTTAAAAAAAAAAAAAAAAAAGATACAATTTTCACATATTTATGAAACTAAGCCTACCATTACTCGTTATAATTCATGATTTTTCTACAATTCTATCATGGGTGCCATTAATTTTCCACCAGCCAGTATGCATGACCATAAGAAGCCCTTCTCAGCATAAGGAAACATGCTCATTGAATGTTTTGAAAAGCCGTAATATTAAGCATAAAGATAATTCCATTTCACGACTGGGGCTTAAAAACTCTCACACTAAACCATCAGGAGGGGGGAGATTAAGACACAGTCTGTATTTTCTATTAACATCTTTTGTTAAAAAATTATTTCACTCTGAAATCGTGACCTGCTTGGATCAGTTAGTAAAACACAGTAATCTGATAAACCTCTTTCCCATTTCCCCCCTGAGCAGTTGGGATTACGCAGAATCCCAGCAGAGATGTGGGACCGCAGGACACTAAGAGCACTTTGGATGAAGATATTCCCAACAGCCCACAAAAATGGTTCAGGGCAGGATTCAGAAAGCAAATGAAAAACAAAATCAACATTTGGGGGGAGGGAGGGGGAATACAAAAAAGTACAAAATATTGAAAAATCTTTCTGCTTATTTGTTGGTCTTTCCCTCTGGTCTTCAGCAAGTAATGTTCCAAAGATTTAAGGCCACAGTTGTTGAACTGAGAGCGAACATTAACCAGGGCTCACTGCTTAATATAATTTGTAAATACCCATGTTAACCCAAAGAGCGAACATCGGGGAAAGCAGGGTGATCAGTACAGCAGACAGCAAAACCATGAGTGTACTGTACGTGTTATAGGCCTTATTCCCGAGTAAATGGGAGATTTGTGTGCAGAAAATATATTTTACAATTTTTCAAGGGCATATATTAAATTTTGAAGATAAAGTAATATGCAAGCAAAAATAATTGTGTCTAATCATACTAAAATCTGTTCTATGCTCATAAAATGTAATAATTTTGTTTGCGAGAGAGAGAGAGCGAGAGAGATGGATAGATAATGTGAGCTCGTGTGCAGTGGCGTGCCAGCATACTGATCAATTGTTTGTGAGTGGCAAACAAATAAAACTGAGTGAGAGTTTACTGTTGCATGTTGTTTTGATAAAGGATAGAAGTACATTTATTGAGCACAGAACAGATTTTTCTTTGAGGAAACAAAATGATTTTTTGCTTGCATACAATTACTGCACATAATAAAATTCATGTGCCTGCAAAATATATTTCTCTTTGCTCAAAATCTCCCGTTGCTCACTCAGGAATAAGGCACCTATAGAACGCTAAAAATGCGGGGCTTTCTCCTGGAGACAAAAGCTCAAGTGCGCCGAGACCAGGGTCCGTCTTCAGAGGTCGCAGGTAAGGTCGCAGTGCCAGTCTCTGGCCTCTAGGAGGAGGTGTAGAGATACTTGGTCTTGGCCAGGCCGAGCATGTCATCCTCGTATTTCGGGAGGCAGCAGAAGAGCACGATGCAGCCAATCATGATCACTGTGGCCCCCCAGCCAAAACCGTAGGCCCAAGAGTAGTTGTAGTGGCCCTCGAAGATGAGCTCGTTGAATTTGCAGGGGTAGATGATGAGGGCGATCACCTGCAGAATTACTGCAATGACAAACAGAGGGTTTGTCACCAGGGTCAAGTCAGCCATACAGGAGGCCCCACGATAAAGTACCATGAGGCATTATAAACAGAAAGGTTTTCAAAAATGATACAAGATGTGCTGAATATACTTGTATGCTTTTGCTCATATACTGATCAAAACTTCCAATGCAACATTTGAAATTTCAAAATATTTTTGGTATGCTTAATTTTCTAACAAATTTCAGCCTGTATATCCACACTGCACCTTAAAAGCTCATTAAGTATTGTTTAGTTTTTCGTCGGGGCAGTCCGTTCCACCTGAATGCACACAGCTGAGATGTTTGCCACGCCACTCAGACTGAGCAGAACTCATTGACCAATCCTTATGAAATGTGGCCAATAAATAGCCAGAGGAATGGGGAACTTAAATATTCCTTGGCATTCTTCTGGTGCAACTTTAGACCACGGGATGTCTTCAGCAAAATCAGCGAGAAGGAGCCATTGGCATGCTTGCTGGTGGAATGTCACAGAGACGTGTTGCAGTGGATCTAAGCGTCCATGTGTCGACCATTGCACGTCTCAGGAGGTGGTTCCATGACACAGGAAGCACAAACGACCGTCCACGTGCTCCCAGGTCACGTGTAACCACCCCTCAACAGGACCGCCATATTCGTCTCCAGCACCTCCGAGATCGCTTCCGACCACCCACAGTTACTGCTGCTCAGACCAGAGATCGTCACTAGAACACGATAAGCGACCAAACTGTACGCAATCACTTGCGTGAAGCTGGACTGAACAACCGACGTCCACATCGTGGTCTGGTGCTGACTCCTGCTCGCCGTCCTGCATGTCTGCAGTGGGCAAGGGCACATTTGGGCTGGAATGCACTCAGGTGGAGCAGGGTCTTGTTTTCAGACGAGTCCCGGTTCAAACTGAGCGTGGGTGACGGCCGAGTTCGTGTTTGGTGTAGGCGAGGGGAACATTATGCCGACGCCAATGTCTTGGAGCGTGACCACTGGGGTGGACCTAGTTTCATGGTGTGGGCTGGAATAAGTGCCAGACACAAGACAGAGCTGGTTTTCATCGATGGAAACCTGAACACGGCCCATTACCGCGACGACATTTTAGCCCCTGTGACTGTTCCTCTCGTGACTCGCTACCGCTTGACGCTGCAACAGGATAACGCGAGACCACATGTCGCCAGGGCCTGTCAGGATTACCTGAGGCAGCACAATGTTCAGTGTCTTGATTGGCCTGCGTTTTCCCCAGATTTAAACCCAATCGAGCACCTTTGGGACATTCTGGGTTGTCGGTTGAGAAGGCGTGATCCAGAACCCTCAACCCTCCAACAGTTATGCCAGGCTCTCACTGAGGAATGGGACCGTATCACACAGGTGGAAATATGGAACCTGATTGACTCCATGCACAGGAGAATTCAGTCTGTGTGTGACGCTAGAGGTGGGCACACCAGATACTGACTTCGGCGATCCGGAAACCCATTCAAAGTGACTTAGCAAATTGGAACTAGGACTGCATTATTCCTCACTAATTGTTCTAAAACGTGGCATTAAACTGAAACTTGCAGGCACATTTGAGAATGTAACATTCCTCATAATAAAATAGCTTGTATTAAAATAAACCTGAGCATTGCGTTGGAAGTTTTGGTCAGTATATAAAATATCACCTTTCTACACCTTTATACACCAAAGAGAATGGCCTCTCATCTTCAGGATTCATTTTTCTGAAAATGCTATAACCCCATATCAGAAAAATTTGGGATAGCACATTAAATAGAGAACTGAAATCAGCGATTTTTAAATCATCTTTGACCTGCATAACGCAATGAAAATGATACAACAGCACATTGTGATTCTTCCCCACTTGCATTTTATTGATTTTTCATCTTAATTTTGATTCTTGCAATACATTTCAAAAAAGTTGAGGAATGAAGAATTTACCACTCCTTAATGTTGCCATTCCTTTTCACAACACTTAAGAAACATTTCGGGACTAAAGACACCAAGTGACGAAGCGTTTCAGGTATAAATGTGTTCTATTCTCCCAGCGAACAAGTCTGAAGTTTTTCAATAGCGCAGGGTCTTCGTTGTCACATTATGTATTTACATACGGTACACATCACACATTCCCTGCTGGGAGACAGTTCGGGACAGCAGGCAGGTCAGTCCAGCACCCACACCCTCTTCTACACAGCCATGCCTTTGTAATGTCTGCAGAATGTAGTTCTGCATTGTTATGAAGAAATATGCATGGGTGTCTCAGGAAAAGATGTCATCTTGAAGGGAGCGTATAGTGTTCCAAAATCTCAATGTATTTTACAGCATTTCACAAGTGCAAGTTAACCGTTCCAAGGCAGTCCATGGCTTACGGAGCTGCTGAGGGTTAGAATTCGGATGGTCCTTTTCTTTCCTGGTCTGGAGCACATATCATCCATTTTTTTTTTCTTGGAAGAAAAGGACTATAAATATCGCCTTGTCTGACAGCAATATGCAGTTCTCATGTGTGATGGTCCACTGCAGATGCCTCTGAGCCCAGAGAAGTTGACGGTGCTTTTGGACATATAACAAAAGGCTTCCTTTTTCAGTTTTAAACTGGAATTAACGGATGTCGTTCCTTTTGCAGTACCTGACAAAGGTTTGCTGAAGTAATCCTGAGCCCATCTGGTTACATCACTCATAAATAAATGACAGATCTCTGATGCAGAGCCGCCCAAGTGATCGGCGTTCACGCTTGGATGCCCAGAAATTCCTCTGGATTTCATGGATCTTTTAATTATGTTATACACTATGAAATATCCATATCCTTACCCATCCTCCTTTGAGGAGCAACATCATTGATTTTTCCAATTGCTTTCTTTTGCATTTATGGGCAAATTAGAAATTCTCAGCCCATCTATGTTTTCCCAGGATGCTGCATTGGCACTAAATCGTGATTATAATCACCAGCTGGTATAAGCCGTTTCAAATCACATCATTATTCTTTTTTTCACTTTTGACTTCAGTACAAGACCCAATTTGCCCCTGCCCCAACTATTGTTTGCAATGTGCAGTAGGCCATAATGGTAGGAATGGATGTACATTTACACATAAAATCAAATTGTCCAGACAAAAAAAAAAAAAAAAAAAAAAAAAAAGACATTGTCTTCATACTGTTTGCAAAGAAATACAAGTTCAAGAAAATTTAGAAATCACCGCTTTCTGCGTTTGTGCATTTTCTATTCAGTGCAAACTTCTTGCGAGCTGGGGTTTTACTGTTAGTCTGAAGACTAAGCTGGTTAAAGCATCACACGTACTTGGAGGCAACAGAGTGTAAACAGGTGCACACATGATTCCGGGAGAGACCTCATAGGGGCAATGCGAACCCACTGCAGTTTTAATGCAAAATGGGTGTAAAATGTGGATTCCACCCAAGTATTTATGAAGCGACTGTAATGCCGTGAGTCAGCTGTTCGACACGGCGGTGTTAGCTGGCGTTAGCAGGGTTGGGTCAGTGAGCTGGACACAGTGACTGCTCAAGCGATGACCACATCGCTGTAATGCACCATTACCCACTCCTCCTGACCAGTGGGTGGCAGTGCAGGCTTACTAGGCCCTTTAGACTGCAGTGAGAATTCCCTTCAGACTGCTGATACACTGCAGGGCGAGACAAACAAACCCAGTGTGAAGCAGATTCTCTTTCCCGCAGGTGCAGTTTGGAGCGACCCCTGCGCTCTGCTGACAGGTGAAGGTGAGGGTGTGTGTGTCCTGTCGTGGGGGGAGAGGGGGGCGTAACGGAATGATTTATGAACAGATAATGCATCGCCACGGTGTAGCATCAAGCTGACAGCCAGGAGTTTGGCCCCTCCAGGTTCCCATGACAACACCATGCCAAAGCTACATTCCCCAGCACCCCGTATATTTCCCCCTGGCACACAGCCCAGAACAGGCAGCAGAGGGGTTCAATATGTCACAACTGCTGCCAAGCAACACGTGGAGCTTTGGGGGAGGGTTAAATAAACTCATAAGATACAAGAAAAAGAAGGACTTCACTCCTGTACTGATCCCAGTACAGCTCTCAGAGTCCCCACCCTCCAAACGAGCACTCATTAGAATAGAGACACCGACGTCCAGTCAGGGTCCACAAAACGTGGCTAAATTTGCCTGACCATGACGCTGTGGAAAATTACTATTCCATACCCTACAGCTTAAATGCACAGGGCACATTCCACTGCAGGAACACTACCCATACAAAGTATATCAGTGAAGTTAAAATCTGAGTCTTAAGTGAAATGTGTGCATTTGGCAAAAAAAAAACTTAACTGCATCGATTATTTTGTGCACCTGTAAATGGAATATTAGGCATGTGGATCGAAACAATGCTCGTGTCCTCTTGGATAGTTTTCAATGGTTACATCTGCAATAAGTTCACTTTTCAGCAAAAATCTAAAATTATATGAAATATAATACAATATAAAACACAAAGATTATAACTCTTCTATGCAATTTTTTGAGATATCCACAACATGGTAACGCTAACGTCGCCAGCTTAACCCTTAGAGCGCGGAAATAAATTAAATTTGTATACTTAGCGCCATTAAAAACGCAACGGTGAGGTATGTACTGTATTTGCAGCAAATTGAAAAATCGATTGATTTTTATTGTTTTTCCAGTGAGGCACGAGAGGAAATAAAGAAAAGCGCGTGGTATTGTAATCCTGACGCGCACCACGTGCACGCGCCAAGCACTTCAGTAATAACAAACATTGAGCTGTTTGTGATGCGTACAGTGACACTTGACTTGTTCTTTTTGGTGTGGTCAATAGCCTACATAAAGTCAACAAAAAAAAAACTAAAACTGCTTCTGCATCAAAAAAATGGAACGGCTTGTGACACAGGAGAGAGAAAAAGAGCCTTTGGCATGGTACGGGCAGATCTCAGCCGCCGAGAGGTGGTGCGTCATTTGCACTGTCACCGTTCAACAGTCGGCTTTCTATCCGAGAATGGAACACAGGCACTGTCACTGACCGACCCCGCTTAGGGCAGCCATGAGTGACGATGGCAGCTCAAGAGCGCCACATCTGGTTACAGCCTGGACGAGCTGACCAATACAAGAGCAGAGGCCTAAAGATGAGCAGTTAAACGTTTATCAAACGTTGATCGTCAGTTCATCCTGCCAAAGGGTGCCAGCAGGTCCCAGTCAACATTGGCGATCACCTAAAAACTGACTGGCTGCTTTCATGTGAAGTCATTACTGAACTGCTTGTTTTACTCGGTTTTTTTTTTTTTTTTGTTTACCAGCTTAATCAGGACACATTAAAAGACATTTAAAAGAGAGTCAGGACACATTGAAGTGACAAAGAATTTAATTAAACTTGAATTGAATATGAAACAAAAGCACGATAAGACACACTTGAGGGCAAGAATACGAGAAGTGGTGGCTGATATCTTGTGCCTTCGAGAAGAGCGAATTTGCACAATCGCTCTCCTAATTTGATACAGAAACAAGCGGTGAAAATTGGCTGGATATTCAACAATTGGGGAGGAAAAAGGAAAATATTCGCAAAAATGTAGTCCTCACACGATCGGTGTTGTATTAACTATTTGGACACAAGTAAATGGAGTCGAGAGCGTAGTCCATGACAATTTGTTCCCTCAAGTTCCTCACACACACACAGCAAGAAAACAAAGCTGCAGCATCAACTTTAAAAAGAAGAATTGAAATTGTTCCTTATAAAAAAAATAATAAAATGAGGAAATACAATGGTCATGGGTGGGTAATTAAATCCGGAATGCTGGTACATGTAGAAGACAAAAGCAAGACGGGACAGTGTGAGCGCGGGGCGATGAGGAAGAGGATGGTCTTACCGGCCACGATGAGCAGGACCCCTATGAGAGGCAGGAGGGTGACGTTGACGGTGCGGCAGAGAGCGAGGCAGGAGATGATGAAGGCTACGATGAGGATGAGGAGTCCCAAGATCATCAGAGCTGCTACGGCCTGGGCCCAGGCTGTCCCCACACACACACACACACACACACACACAGAGAGAGAGAGAAGGGGGTTTATTTGCAGGAGAATTCAATGTATATCTGTTACACTTCGAATCTTATTGGTTACAGCGAACTCTGCATAAAGGTTGAGGTAGTTATAGTAATTGTGTCATTCCTGGATGAAATGAATTTTAAAATATGTGAAGCCAATGAGATTGAAAATAACAGCTGTGGGAGAGAAACCGAGAGATTAACAGAAACTGCAGCACTAAAAAAGATTTGCCGCAGTACTGGGCTGTCTATCAGTTTCAGGGCGTGACTCCTCAGTCCTAATGCACAGATACAGTTCAGTACTCAGCCAAGCATTGTAAAATAAAAGTCATAGCTACACTTTTATGGATATGCATAGGGTATGTGATTTTTAAAAAAATCCAGTTCAGTCTGATATATACATAAATTCAAAAAAAATTTCCATAACATATTCAACTTTTCTAATCATATAAAAATGAATGGAAAGGTAGAATAAAATAAATTTTGAAATGGTGCACAACTTCCAAGAATAATGCTTTAAAAATACAGTAATAATAATACTAAATGATCATGAACTAGTGGTGAGATATTAAAAAAATCAAGAATTTAAACTACTTGCTACACACACACACACACACACACACACCCCATGCTGTGACTGGAATATAAAATATAAACATTTTTTTACAGAAAATGAAAATGAGGAGTTTGAGTGAGATCGAATCGCGGTTAGCCAGTTTTAGAGAGCAAGGGCCTTATTTATAAAAATTTGCGTGGATTTCATACCTAAATAATACGTACGAACAAAAAAATAAAAATGACATTTTGCGAAAATAACCTAATTTATAAACCTATGGGTAAAATAAACTGCATGGAATTTTCATTTATTTAATCAGGATGGCCTTGGAATTTATTGACATTGAAATCTTAATAATTTCCCTTTTTTTAATGTCAAGTTTGTTTTAATAAATCAGAAATCTGCAAAGAAAGTGACGTACGTATCTTTTTTTTGTGCCTACGCACCGTTTATAAATAAGGCCCCAGGAGATTTGAACATTAACATTCTCGTCAGTGTTAATGAGTCATTCCTCAGTGGTTACCCAGCGATTAACAGCCCAATTCCCCACCCAGATACAATCACTGTGATTCACACCGCCAACCAAAACTACAAACGAAGAACTGTTCAGGGACCGTTTCAGGCAGGTACTTTAGGGGTTACACGCCCTGTCCTCTAAGGGCCAAAGTCTGACAAGGACAAAACTATTGAGCTTCTGAGATTAATGCCTCCTCATCTCTTTAGTCCACCTACTACACCTTCAGCCAGAGAGAAATCAGCCCAGATCTGATGAGAATCCAGTGATCACATTGAGCTACTGAAGTAATGCCTACTTCAGAGAGTGAAGACAAACCCAACACTAATGCTCTAATATCTAGTGAAAAGCTTTCAAAGATTGGAGGGCATTGTTTTTGGTACGAGATGTTGGATGAACTTTGTCCCAGAAGGAGGCCAATTTTTGGCACAGTAGTGCCATGTACCTGGACTCATTTTTTCCAGTACCTAGTAAATTACTAAGATTTCCTAGGCTTACAAATGGACGAAACACCTGAAGCATGCTTCCAAAGCAAAGCATATTTCATAGATACTTAGATTTCGAGTCAACTCTTAACAAGACACTGGGTAGTAACTGCAGTTCGCCAATGAGCCAATAAAAAAAAAAAAAAAAAAACTAAAACTGCAATTTAACAGGACTCTCCAAAGTCTTTCCTCGCATGTTGTGCTCTTCGTAAAAATCCCAAATTGGGATGCTTCAGAGACAGAAATGTCCACAGTAAAGCGGCTTTCACACCGGACGCGAAACGAATTTTTCGCACGACAGATTACATTCAAAGTCAATGCAAAGACGCGAAGAATGTAATCTGTCATGCGAAAAATTTGTTTTGCGTCCGGTGTGAAAGCAGCTTAAGAAGAATATTAAATATCAGGTGGGCATTTATCTGTGGCAGGAGCACTGCATTCCATTAGCAGTGGGTAAAGAGGGCTTTGCGTGCGGAGTCTGACATCCACCAGCCGCTATCATCGACCAGCTGTTGTGCCAGACCGCTCCGAACATCTGTTCCTTTCAAACGTATGCAGATCAAAAATACTGGCAGAAGTAACAGGGAGAGGGAAAAAAAAAAATCACATTTTCAGCCAAATCCTGGATTGTGTCAGCAGCCAGAAAGGTCTACACATCTCTTTAATGCTGGCATATGTTTCCGCGTGATACTGTAGCACTGACAGGTACCAGAGGTTAGTACCTACCAGAAGACAGCTCTACAACTGTGAACACAAACACACACCACGCACCCATCAGCTCGATAAAGGCTTCAATTCACTACACAAGCAGCTTGAGTACTACTTCTTTAAACATCTCAAACTAACTCCCTGAATTGAACCAGTCTCTCCGTCGCAATTACAGTGGTTCTTCACTATGGTTCCCATGTCTGACTGGGTACTTCACTTGCCCTTGTCGGAGCAGGAGCACAGGATAACACTGCGCAGTGTATTAGGTGAACTGCCCCTTGCCGGCATGCTGGTCTTAAAAACAGAATGTATTCGGCCAGGACTACAACACAAAGGACAGTCCAACTGCTTGTCCTGAGCGTGTGAGACACCAAGAGCAGTCTCTTCTGCACAGAAGGTGAATTCATCCATCTCCTGGATTATCCCCACCGCTACACCATCTCTGATTGGTTTTTAATCTGAGCTACTTTCGCGTCCGAGAACACTTGAGTAGATCGGTGCCGTCCGTTATTTTCCAGGATGGTTTGCCATCTGCGGCATTGTTATTCACCGAACGACTTGCAGCGGGGCACTTGGAGACTAAATATAGCGATGATCACATTCCCAACTACATGAGGAATCCAATGAGTTACGCAGCTCAGTCATCACCAACAACCAAAACCTCCAGCACAGTACAAGACTTCAAGATCCAAAGAAACCTGTGTGAAGCCGCTTTCACACCGGACGCGAAACGAATTTTTCGCACGACAGATTACATTCAAAGTCAATGCAAAGACGCGAATACACGTATTCGCGTCTTTGCATTGACTTTGAATGTAATCTGTCGTGCGAAAAATTCGTTTCGCGTCCAGTGTGAAAGCAGCTTTAAGCTGGAATACATGCAAATCGACAAATTATGAAACTCAAACCCCAAAATAAATCTTTAATTTTGTAAACATTGGAGAACCAGATCTAAGTAACAAACAAATTATATCGGTAATAATTAACTACACCGTGTGATGTGTATATAATTAAGAATAATCTTTAGAGTCAGATCAAGGCATACAAACCCTCCCCTCATTGCCTCGTTATACATCACCAACGGAAAAATAAGAGATAACGAGCAAAGAGCATGCAGCCCCACAGGGCTCTCCATTTTCTCACCGTTACAGTAAAAATACCAGAACCATTCCGGACCCTTCTACACTGAGCAACAATAGCAATGTCTGAGACAACACAACTGTAAAATGAACAACCTATAGTTTCACGCCAAAACACAGAATCTAATCAAATCGCCTACATCTTATGTCAGTTTACGTTAATGATTTTCCAACACCGATAATTTTCTAGCAGACGGAGATAGAAAAATGAATTTTAAACCCTTTTCATCTAGGATGATATGGCCAGCTTTTTTCATTACAACTATGAAGCAGATTCAAAGCATTTTTCCCTACACGCACTGTTATAGGATTTTGAGCGGTTAACACCGAAGATTTCTCTGGAAGTTACTAGTGTACACTGCACTTGTGGTTTACTTCTTGATTTTTTGGTCAAGTTTGCACTGAGCTAGTTTGGTTTTGCATCCTTTGTTGGAAAATGGAAATAATCAGTTTACCCGTTTATTTTTCCCAAATACAATTATTGTACCAACTCAAAAACTTATGTCACCATCCTAAATTTACAGATCATTTTTGACTTCTCGCTTTTAAAATCTTTCATTTTGCCATTTGAGGTCATTTACAAGACTTAAAACTGCTTAAATGTCACTAAAACAAATAACAACATGAGTAAAGTGTTCAAATATCTATGACCAGTGTAGTTCCCATCTGTCAGGGGGCTTCAACAATGACGGTATACTGAACTCAAAGCAGCAAAACGCTGATCGGTGACTTGCACGTCAGTACAAACCCCAATTCCAATGAAGTTGGGACATTGTGTAAAACGTGAATAAAAACAGCAAACAATGATTTGCAAATCCTTTTCGACCTATAATAAGTACGCTACAAAGAAAAGACATTTCATGTTCAAACTGATAAACTTTTGATAAACTATTGTTTTTTTTTTTTTTTTTTTTGGAAATACTCATTTTGAATTTGATGCCTGCAACCTGTTCCAAAAAAGCTGGGACAGAGGCAACAAAAGACTGGGAAAGTTGAGGAATGCTCAAAAAAAAAAAAAAAAAAAAAACACCTTTTTCAGGGATGTCCCTGCTTCTTTCAGCAAGACAATGCCAAGCCACAAGTTTGTTACAACAGCGTGGCTTCGTAGTAAAAGAGAGCATGTAATAGACTGGCCTGCCTGCAGTCCAGATCTGTCTCCCATTGAAAATGTGAGGCGCATTAAGAAGCGTAAAATAGGACAACAGAGACCCCGGACTGTTGAGCAACTGAGCAACGTACATCAAGCATGAATGGGAAAGAATTCCACCTAAAATGCTTCTACAGTTAGTGTCCTCAGTTCCCAAACGCTTATTGAGTGTTATTAAAAGGAAAGGTGATGTAACACAGTGGTAAACATGCCCGTCCCAGCTTTTTTGGAACGTGTTGCAGGCAACAAATTCAATATGAGTGAATATTTCCAAAAAACAATAAAGTTTATCCGTTTGAACATTAAATATCTTGTCTTTGATATGTACTCAATTGAATATAGATGAAAAAGGATTTGCAAATCATTGTATTCTGTTTTAATTCACATTTTTACACGACATCCCAACTTCATTGGAATTGGGTTTGTAGTTTTGTTTCAATAAACTCCAACATGATGACTTCATTTGCAATGAGGCAGACTTTCGGGTTAGTACAGCACGCCTAAACCATTAATCCACTCCATTCGAAAGAAGAACATTAATCACTGCTTGCCCATTTCCATCAGCTTATGGATTCTGTGAATGTGTTTTTGCAATAGGTGGCACTAGCTGGTGGCCTCTGTTGGCCTTAGTCAGCCGGTGTCACATGTTAGCTGCTGATATCTGCCTGCTGGGACATGCAAGGCTAGTGAGCAGACTCATATAGGAACACACCTTTACAGTTAATAGCAGCCCTGTGAAACCTCACCCCCCCAAAATAAAACTGACTCATTCCCTGGAAAACAATTCCTCACTCATTGTGTCTCATGAGCAATACATACTCATATTCAAATATTCACCAAGCACTTTATTAGGTATACCAGGGATATGATCTCCATTTGGCACCAGAACAGCCAGCAATTTTTTCCAGCGTGAATTACTGGACGCGCCAGCCACACATTCATGCTGTAAAACTACAGGTCCCATCTCATCCTGAAGTTCCTGAATCAATTTAGATCAGCGCCTCTGCAAACTACAGCAGTCAGTCACTCATAACTCATGTAGATCATGTGACCTGCCAATTTTACATCTGAAACAGACAAAACAATTCAATCACTCCACTATGCAAGCATGCTTTATATTTAAGGAGTAGTGGCTACACGATTCACCATTTGGAGAAGCAAATGACTAGTGTTAACAAGCAAGCGTACCTAATTAATGGCCAGTGAATGTTTAATGGTAGATCTCATCCATGATATCAAGCCAGGACCACATCATTATGGGTTAATCAATGTCAACTCGAGCGTAATGTAGAGCTCTCTCCCAGTTAGCTCAAGAGCAGCGAGTGTAACGCGCATTTCTCAGGTCGGGGATACACATTGCACTTTAACCCTTAGAGCACTACATGCAGCTATTGTTACTCAATGATGTAAGATAACAGAATCAAAGCTGTTGAAAACCTCTCATGTGGTGACTTGTTTAAAAGTGCTCCCGCACGAGAGGTGTTTTAAACAAGATGCCATATGATGGGTTTTCAACAGCACAAGATAATAAAATTTATACATTTAAAAAAAAAATTTCAGCGCTCTAAGGGTTAACCCTTTGACTTCCAGCTTGTCCAAAACCAAACATGACTGCTCTGCCAAAGTTAATAAAGACCACTCATATCCAATTCAGATATGCTCAGAGCTTTTACTAAATTCTGAGTTAACTGTAGCATTTCATGGTATGAAATAGTAAAATTAATGTAGCTCGTACATTTCAGCACAGGTTGGTTGCATTTATTTACAGCAAAATGTAGCAGATTTTACACATCAAGAGCAAATACTCATGACCAGTTCGAATTTGAATCTTTGCCAGTGACCTTGAATAGTAGAATCCAGTGTGTAACTGCTTAGTTGGGATGAAATCCTGCGCCCACACCAGCCCTTTTCTGAATAAGATTGAGGACCCCAAAGAGGAAAAAAAAAAAAAACCAAACAAACGGAAAAACAGAAAAAAATCCATATTCGGGCAGAGCAGTCAATTTGCATAATACTGACATTTCCGTAGGTGGGCACAAAAGGGTTAACCGGGGTGACCATGAGGGGAAATGGTGGTGAAGCCGGCTGGGTTCCAGGCCCCAGAGGAGGGGAGAAAGTGAAGGCCTGTTTACTGCAGGCAGAGGTGATTAGAGAGCTTTTTGTGTCCCAGCCTCACGGATTTTTCCCAGCATGGTTTTGACATCCTGAAAAACACTACCTGCCACCCCTTCTGACCAGAAACATTTACTAATCACCCCTCATAACACGGCCAAGGGAATCCTGCCAACTAACTTATCCCAGTTGGTGCTCAAATCTACATAGACCTTCATTACTAGAATCAGAAAAACAGCAAGCTGCAGTCGTTAACCATGACTCTTTTCTGAGGTTCTCTGCTCATTTCTGTACGATCTCAGAGTCCCAGTGCCAAAACCTAAACTCTCATCTAAGACGGTGACCTTCAGATACATACTTGTGTCACCATCTAAAACCCAAACACAGCTCAGCAAAACAGAAAAACTAAAATTTCATATTAGCAGGTGGACTCTCCAGTCTCAATGCATTTTAGTGTCCTGCAGATACCTTAAATATTGATGAGAGCTGAATCCGCCCGGCTGAAGGATGAGACCATTTGCTGTGGCTATGCTAATGTTACCACACAGGGCATGTTCACAGCACAAAGTGTCAACAAAACAGCACCTAGTCACTTACTCACTCTTCAGAATAATACAACTCCTACTCGTCTGGAGGTCATAAACCAGGCACGTCAACCGCTTCCAGTATTTTACACCACAATTATAGACAATAAAATAGTCTGTTACATCTGGCTGTTTCCAAAGTACACCATAATTTTTGGTAAATGAAGAGCAATTGCAACAAATGTTCAGAATCAATTTTTCAAAATATAACATAACTGGCAGGGAAAATGGGCTGCAAAGCAATTTAAAATTATTCAAGCACCTTTTGGAAAGTTGGTACAAAATTTATCAGCCATACATTTCCATTTGAATCTCACTCTAACTTCTGCTCAGACTAGCCTTTCAAACTGGTTTAATTTTTTAATTTAAGAAACCGCTAGAAGCACATTTGGAACAACCGAGCAGAGTATTTGTTCTCACTTGTTTGTATGACTCAGAATGACGTGTCTCGTTCAGCACCCAGTTTCGTTAGTTCTTAACGGGCTACTGTTGGATCCGCAGATTCACAGTCCTATTCCAGTTTAGTGCTCAAGTTTGATCAGAATATAACGATTGGCGCAGCTACCGAGCACCGTTTACAAGCGAGAAAAGTTACAAATAATTTGGTATTACTGACCAGGGGTTTAATTCGGCTTGTCAATGAAGAACCTCACTGGCTCATACAGACTACATTTTTAGCAAGGGGCGTCCTACATCTGTCAAATGAGGCGCTGGGGCTAAAAGTCGTTCACAGTAGTAGGTAGTACAAATTGATTTTAAGGAAATATGATTAGTAGTTAGTCAATACGTTAAGTAAACCTAAGTCACGGATAGCTGCAGTTTGTCAGAAGGCGCACTCGGGAGAGCTGGGAATTGGGGAAATCGCTGTACATTCAGTGGACAATCAAAGGGTCACCCTTATCCAGAGCGCCCAATATAAGCATGTCACACATCCATGCCTTTACATTAATTGCAGTTTCTCCATTTTGTCAAGTCCACGATAGTAACGTAAATAATAAGACCCGGTTAGGATTCTGAGTCTCATCTGAACGCGGACTGGGAACGCACAAAATACGGCTACACCCAGGGGGTTAGAAAAACAAAAGCCCGACTCCACAGTTCCCACACTCCCAAGGCTATTGAAAAAAAATCACTTCATTTAGTCGAAAACAAACCAGAATTGTATATGTCAGTATGGCCGGCGGAGAAAGTAGCCCAAAGCTCACAGCTGACGGTGTTCTTAAGACAAACCAAACCCAACTCAGCCCGCAGAGTCAGTCGCACAAATGGGAAATAGGCCTTGAAACTTAATTTATTTATTTACTCACTTACTATTTTTTCTTATTATGCCAACACATTTTGCTGTTCCAATATCATTTAAATCCAAAAATACGTTTTAAAATGTGTAGTTATTCCTCCAGACGCAATGTGTGAAAACTGTAATTGTAGTCTTACCACTCTCTCTTTAAAAGGTAGACCTATACTGTTACTTATCAACGAATATGAAGGCTGAACAAAGTTTGTGCCTCGACCAACCCGTCCGCGTCGCCGTGAATTTAACTCCGCGTCGATTTGAACACGATCCCAGAAAAAATGTGTAAACTAAACATTGAACATTCATCTTTGAAAAACCTACAACTATCGAAACCTTGTCAACACAACTTTTACTCATATCTTGTACCAATTATTATTCCCTGTAAGAGAGCTGATGATAATTATATAACAAAAACAGAAAGAGAAGGCTACTTACGATGTTCCGACAAAGGTTTGCAGTCCCAATGGTCGTTTCGGCCTCGGCAGTGTTTCCACATGTTCGCATAGTGGGACTTCGCGTCCTCGTCTTCAACCCACCCAGAGGTCGCCGCGATTGCAATTATATCAAAGATAATGGCAAAAAGCAATAATAGTGGTGCTATCCACCTGCACCGGGGGTACGCAATGCCACAGCGAAACATTTTCAGCACAATGGACGAGTAATTCTTATAGCCTAACAACTGTCGGGGAGCGAGAGAAACACTACTCAACGGAACAGAAGCGCAATTTTGACCGATAGCGCCCCGCCCGAATTTACTAACCTGTTCTGAAAACCTGAAGGGTCGGGTGATACTCCGAGTTTGGTTCACTGCCATATGAGAAAGGCGGATCGAATTGCACACTAGACAGCGGAACCATGTCAGTGCCAGATGACCGGAATAATACATAGTATTAAATGATAATTGTGGACTTATATTGTGCGGAAGTCCGGTGCCATTCGGTCACACAATGCAGCTGACATTGTTCTCGATTATTTCATTCAGCAAGAACTTATTTCTAAACATAATCTTTTGGTAAGAGTCCAGATGAGGACTATACGCCGAGGACTCAACGTTTACTCTATCCTCTATTACAGAGCTCTTCAACGTCGTTCCGGGGGACCCACTGTACATTCTGGTTTTTGTTCCAACCACAATTGTAATCGCAGGACTTTAACAAGCTGCTAATTTGTCTTTAGTAAAATGAACTCCAGGGCGGTTATTAATCTTTTGTACTCACATGTTAATGCAGACTGAAGTATGGACATTACTATATGCTTGCCATCAAGAATATAATGCTGCAATATATTGCAAATAACGGCATAAAATGAGAAATAACAATGTAGCCAATCAAATTAAAGATGTAGCTCCTAATAGGTGAAAACTAATTGGCACATCATGACAAATTTATCCGACAAGCAATGGTAAAGAGTCAAAACCAATTTTGTGTTATGTTAACCTAATTAAGTTCACGAAGTTTTTTTTTTTTTTTTTTTTTTTTTTTTTTTTAACAATTGTGTCTGGCAGCCTAAATTGGGGTTTACTGATTTCCTCAGTGTCTAATTTGATGTTTGAAATCTTATATTACTTGAAATTTCTTAAAGTATGGAAATGAACACGCTATCTTCCAGGGTATTTTATTCTTTATAACATGTATGGATGTTTTTTTTTTTTTTTTTTTTTTGGTAACATTTGGCAAAAGACAGTAACAGCTCTAAACATGAAAAACACCTAATTACGACATTAACAGCTTGTTAAAATCATGCGATTACAACTGTTGTTGGAACAAAAACCAGCATACACAGTGTGTGTCCAGGAACGACGTTGAAGACCGCTGCTCTATTGCAGGAGTCTTCAAAGTCGTTCCTGGGGACCCACTGGGTTATGGGGCGCCGTTTGTAAAGTAGGGTGTGTTGTTTTATACCGTACAGTTTTTGCACATAAGCGTCAAAAACCGGGAAGCGAGTTCAAACCAACTTCAGCGCGGAAGATAAAGAAAGCCTCCTGGATTTGATAAGGCCCCCACATCAATGACATCGATAACAAGGAAAACTGATAGTGCTACCAATGGCAAGAGTAAGACCGTCACTTAGACTTCCCCCCTCCCTGGTTTTGAGTTAGACCATGATTAAGACCAGGTTTTATGAAAAACTATAGGCACGAGAAATCCAATAAGTTAGACCAAAAACGTGGTTTAAACGTGTTTAAACGTGGTTTAAACCATGGACTTACTTAGACCAAATTTAGACTGGTAACGAGAAATCGGCCCCCTGTGTTGAGGCAATTTGCCTAATTGTATTATAAATGTGACTATAAAAAAACATAATATTGTAATATTAATATTAAATATTAATATTGATACCTGAGGCACCACCCTTCCTCAGTGAAGGGAAAATGATAGCCAATTAATAAAACCTCAGTGTCAATATCCACTAATCGATTGATATGGAAATTGATTAATAATTAAATTAATAATTATAACCAAATTACCTTATCAATAGTCAGGTCGAAGGATTTGGAGTTCTACATAGAAGAGGTTGGCAATTTCATTCACTGTTGTACAACATTAATAACCACAGCATATGTCTTTGAAGAATATTTATTTTAATCAAACAAATAAAACACACAATCTAGACTACACTAAACACTAAATACACAATGAAGGAGTGGTGTGTGTGTGTGTGTGGGGGGGGGGGAGAGAGAACGAAAGGGTGATCAAAGGTGTGAACGGAGGTGCCTTACTGATCATGTGGAAGTGGGGGAGGGCAACCCTACTGTAACAAAGACCAAGGGTGAATCTCAAAGCATAGGCTGCATCCTTTGAAGGCTGTATTTTTAGGGGTCGTCACGTAATTCCATCTGCCGAACTCACGTGACGTCATTTCATCTCCGTTAAACGGCTTTGGTTTCAGTGAGTTGTCACTGGTTTCCCTAACCTTAATCTTAACTCTAACCCTTAATCCAAAACCTAACCCTAAATTTAACCTTGTCCCTTACCCTAAATGCCAGTTTAGTGGATGGAAGTAAGTGACGACCCCTAAAAATGCAGCCTTCAATGGATGCAGCCTATGCTTTGAGATGCACCCAATGTCTTTGTAACAAAGGAAAGTTTAAGAAAGAGTGTTTAAAGTCAGTTTAAATGACTTAAAACGCTGAATGATGTGTTGTGTATGTATTAAGTTGAAATGAAGAGATATTGTATGTTTTGCACAGGAAAGGTGCCACGTTAGTATACAGGAGGTTATTTGCATGCAAGATCATGTCTGCTGCACATGAATACCATCCTGACCTAACTAAAACACAATCCTAGAAGCAATCACAGCAATTGTCATTTTACAAATACATACAGTCCGTCTTAGTCATAAAAGAAGGTTTGGATGCCCAGTTGTTACCAGTCCTTAGCAGATGAAGGAGGTTTGGTGGTTTCTGCTTGGTGGAGGATCCTATCCTGGACGCTGCTGATCCGGCTGGAAAGAGCGGTTCTGGTGCTGGAAAGGTCCGTGTCTTTGTTGTAGAAGGAGGAGGGAGGCTGGCCGCTCCTCAAAAGCAAGCTGTTGCTTCCTAGGCTTGTGCTACTCCTGGTAGTGGCTGATGCTTCAGCATGGCCCCTCTGTGCTGGGCCATGGGGGAGAGAGAGGCCCAGAGGTGGGGGAGGAGTAACCCAGCCTGAGCAGTCCCCAGGGGTCCAGGAGCCTCACCAAGGGGGGAGAGCAGAGCCAAAAGAGAGATCCAGAGGAGTCCAAAGAGAGAGATGAGCTGGTCGACTTCAGCCATTATCAGCCTGGCCTGCTGGGGGGAGGGGCTTACAGGCAGCAAGTGGTCATGGGAAATCGTCCATTTTGTATTTCCACACATATGAAAGCTTACCTCTGTGTGAGCCCAACACTACTGTCAGTGGTATTTTTGTCTAAAGTTTAATCACTGCAGAACAGATTTGGGCAGCCAGCCATGTACCTAAAATTATGTTTTGTTGTTTGACCCATGGCTATTTACACTCATCGACCAATCATTTTGGTGCAACTGTCTAATACCAAAAAAAAATACAACATAGCACAAATATGATGATGGCATTGTTATCACACACATGTATTTCTGATATAACCTCGCGAAAGAGGGCAAACAATTCTTCAAAAAATGAAAACATATAAAAATGAATTGCTCTTTGAAACTTTGGGATAGAAATTCTGAGAGCTGTGACTCCCTGCAGGTTCAGGATTTTCAGTATCTCAATAGATCATAGATCATGTTTATTTAACCAGGGAAGTCCCGTTGAGATTGAAATCTCTTTTTCAAGGGAGCCCTGGGGGTTGAGGTGGGAGGGAGAGGGCAAATCGAGCCAATTGGATCAGGGGATGATTAGGTGGCAGGTCTAAAAGAGCCAGGTTGGGACTTTAGCCATGACACCGGGAACCCCTACTCTCTTATCGAAGAGTGCCATAGGATCTTTAATGACCACAGTGAGTCAGGACCTCGGTTTAACGTCTCATCCGAAGGACGGCGTCTCCTTCAGTACAGTGTCCCCATCACTGCACTGGGGCATTGAGGAATTATTCCACCAGAGGGATGATCGCCACCTACTGGCCCATCAACACCTCTTCCAGCAGCAACTTGGTTTTCCTTGGCGGTCTCCCATCCAAGTACTGACGAAGCCCACACCTGCTTAGCTTCAGCCACGTGGCTGGAGCAGATCGAATAGTGGTATGGCTGCTGGCAATATGCTACAGCTGTGATGGTTTTTGAACCCCTGTGTGGACAGCAGTGTGAACTACTACAGACCTGCTCACGTCTTAAACATCTCACTGTGACAATCTCTCTCGGATATTAATTCATGTGTTAAAAATATTATTTTGACAAGTGCAATATGGAGGAAAATCAGTTGAATTTCAAACTACAAGGAGTTGGAACCTTCTATTGGTTTATCCTACCTACCCAATGTCCTCATCAGCTGAGCCAGGGTGGTGAGGTCAACACACACTGATCATCTCACTATCAGAAGAAAGAGGTAACACACCTGTGAGAGTTCTGGATGTGCTAAACTTTGACTGCCAATAGTGGAATAGTAAATAACATTAATTACTTTTACACATTTACTATACTTCAGACTGCAGGCCGAGTCCTATGAAATTGTTTTGGAGGAAGACCAAGTTGTTCTGATTGTTCATAATTTTCAATTTGGCAGTGTTCACAGCCCACACTTATGTTGCTGAACTTGTTTATGTGTTTATTTTAATCGCCCATTACCACTCGATTACCCGCCACCAGTGGGTTGGTAATGAAAGGTAAATGATGCACATTGCCTTGGTATTTTGTAGCTTGTGCATCTGGACACATTAAGGGTTAACTGTTTCTGTTGAGGGGGTATTCTGACACATTAAATGTTAATTGTTTGTGTTGAGGGGTATTCTGACACATAAAGGGTTAAGTGTTTGTGTTGAGGGTAATCTGACACATAAAGGGTTAAGTGTTTGTGTTGAGGGGTAATCTGACACATAAAGGGTTAAGTGTTTGTGTTGAGGGGTACTCTGGCACATAAAGGGTTAAGTGTTTATGTTGAGGGATAATCTGACACATAAAGGGTTAAGTATTTATGTTGAGGGATAATCTGACACATAAAGGGTTAAGTTTTTTTTGTTGGGGGTAATCTGACACATAGAGGGTTAAGGGTTTGTGTTGAGGGGTAATATAACACATAAAGGGTTAAGTGTTTGTGTTGAGGGGTGATCTGGCACATAAAGGGTCAAGTGTTTATGTTGAGGGGTGATCTGACACATAAAGGGTTAAGGGTTTGTGTTTAGGGGTACTCTGGCACATAAAGGGTTTAGTGTTTGTGTTGAGGGGTAATCTGACACATAAAGTGTTAAGGGTTTGTGTTGAGGGGTAATATGACACATAAAGGGTTAAGTGTTTGTGTTTGGGGTGATCTGACACATAAAGGGTTAAGTGTTTGTGTTGAGGGGTACTCTGGCACATAAAGGGTTAAGTGTTTGTGTTGAGGGGTAATCTGACACATAAAGGGTTAAGGGTTTGTTTTGAGGGGTACTCTGGCACAGAAAGGGTTAAGTGTTTGTGTTGAGGGGTAATCTGACACATAAAGGGTTAAGGGTTTGTGTTGAGGGGTAATCTGACACATATAGGGTTAAGTGTTTGTGTTGAGGAGTAATCTGACACATAAAGGGTTAAGTGTTTGTGTTGAAGGGTACTCTGGCACATAAAGGGTTAAGTGTTTATATTGAGGGATAATCTGACACATAAAGGGTTAAGTATTTATGTTGAGGGATAATCTGACACATAAAGGGTTAAGTTTTTTTTGTTGGGGGTAATCTGACACATAGAGGGTTAAGGGTTTGTGTTGAGGGGTAATATAACACATAAAGGGTTAAGTGTTTGTGTTGAGGGGTGATCTGACACACATAAAGGGTCAAAGGGTTTATGTTGTGTTGGGGTGATCTGACACATAAAGGGTTAAGGGTTTGTGTTTAGGGGTACTCTGGCACATAAAGGGTTTAGTGTTTGTGTTGAGGGGTAATCTGACACATAAAGTGTTAAGGGTTTGTGTTGAGGGGTAATATGACACATAAAGGGTTAAGTGTTTGTGTTTGGGGTGATCTGACACATAAAGGGTTAAGTGTTTGTGTTGAGGGGTACTCTGGCACATAAAGGGTTAAGTGTTTGTGTTGAGGGGTAATCTGACACATAAAGGGTTAAGGGTTTGTTTTGAGGGGTACTCTGGCACAGAAAGGGTTAAGTGTTTGTGTTGAGGGGTAATCTGACACATAAAGGGTTAAGGGTTTGTGTTGAGGGGTAATCTGACACATATAGGGTTAAGTGTTTGTGTTGGGGGTGATCTGACACATAAAGGGTTAAGTGTTTGTGTTGAGGGGTAATCTGGCACATAAAGGGTTAAGTGTTTGTGTTGGGGGTGATCTGGCACATAAAGGGTTAAGTGTTTGTGTTGGGGGTGATCTGGCACATAAAGGGTTAAGTGTTTGTGTTGAGGGGGCTCATCTGGCACATAAGTGGTTAAAAAAAAACTGAACCACCATGGCCTGTATTTTTGTTTTAAACAAAAATCTGAAAAACTAAACAAATTTGTACTTTCATTTTCTCGTTTTTGGTTTAAAATGAAAAAAAAAGAAAACCAAAACAAAACAATTATGGCATGTGTCAGATTTTATGTATTTTTTATGTATCAGAATACTCCCTCAACACAACGCTTAACCCTTTATGTGCCAGATGAGCCCTCAACACAAACACTTAACCCTTTATGTGCCAGATCACCCCTCAACACAAACACTTAACACTTGATGTGTCAGAGTACCTCCTCAACAAAAATACTTAACCCTTTATGTATCATACGACACCCAAACCAGGGGTGGGGAACCTTTTCCAAAAGGGGCTGATGGGGGTGCAGGATGTCATTCCAACCAGGTAGTTACACACCTGATTCTACTAATCAATGTCCTTAGCAAAGATTCTGGATAAGATTTCCCACCCCTGCCCTAAAGTGACAAACACTTAACCCTTTATGTATTAGATCACTTCCTCATCGCAGACACTTCATGCTTTATGAGTTAAATCACTCCCTGAAGAAATAATCACTTAACCCTATATGTGTGAATAGATGTTTTCCTTTTTTGATATCAGAATGAAAAAAACAAAAACTGCCAAAGCCTCATTCAAAAAGGACCCTCCTTCAAACTCAAAGTTTCTTTTTATCCCTTCTAATGACATGTAATGTCTCAAGGGTGCACCTATAACTGGCCCGATGTTATTGTGTTAACGCGGGCAACAGAGAATTTATGATTCCAATATCATCTACACTTTGTGTATGCTTTGCGGCTGGTAACAAAATGCCTGAATGTACGCTGACAGATAGGCCCTGTAGCCCTGGTCTGATTGATCTGAGCACTCCCCCTAGTGGCTGTGGAGGAGACTCTGAGTCGCTGGGTAGAGTATTGGATTGCGGCAGTTGCTGGCTTCAAAGCAAATAGTGGTTCTCAACCTTGGTCCTGGGCGACCCCTGCGTATGCTGGTTTTTGTTCAAACCACAATGGCAATCTCAGTATTTTAACAAGATGTTAATTATCCAAACTAGGACCTTTTACTGTGGGATTACTTAAACTCTTAAATCACATCATGCCAGAATTGTCTATGTATGCAATGAAAAATTTATCTTATATGGGCATGTAGTGCTCACTGGATTAAATTTCAAACAGTTGATCTCAACGTGCATGTAGAAAGGTCACTATAACCAATGCAATTAAAGACTGAGGTCAATCAGCTGGTCTTAATTGGTGTGTACTCCTGGCCTTCATTCCAAACCGTCAAGAAGATAATGAGGAACACAATCACAACGCCAATGATAATGAGGCCCATCAGTTTTGTTGTGAAGTATCAGGAAAAAATAGCCAATTATTGCATATACAGCTATTAATAAAGTTACCTGTTATGTCATTAAGTTGGCAAATTAACCTTATTGGTCTGTTACCTCTTAAATTCTTTGCCTGTAGTACAATGAGCACAATGTAAAATTGGTCATCTCTGGGGCATTGCAAAGCTATGTTTGGCATTCTGTAGATTAAGATGGTAAATTACCTCTTGAAGATCAAAAGCTCCTAATTAAGAAAAACTAACAGCTTGTTAAAATCCTGGAATTGCAATTGTTGTTGGAATGAAAACCAGCATACACAGGGCTCCCCCAGGACTGAGTTTGAGAACCACTGCTCTACAGGATATACAAAATACTGGCAAAGCCACTGCACCTACCTGGCCAAACATGGCCAAAATCAAACTATGCCTAGATTTTCATCCCATATACAAGCATATAAAGTAGGAAAAAGATTGTGAAAAACTGAAGGCGTGAGAGTGCTGACGAGGCAAAATGTTTACGGACGCACGACAGACCACCACGACAGCATCTAACCATCATTAAAATGGGCATAAGCCCAATTGGCCTAGAGGCCAAGTGGGCTAAAAAATAAATACCTCCAGTTACTGAGGGCAAGTTGGAATATATTGGAATATATATTGGAATATTGGAATATGCCCCTTTAAATGCTTGAAAAAAGCCACTTTTCATGTCCTGAGTGTTGTATTATTTTTTCAGCGATCTCGTTGTGTTTGTCCAGGTTTCAGTATATTTCCCTTTATTAGTTTTCTTTATGCAGTTAGTGTCTTGTGCTCTCCTTCCCTCCTGCACTCTCAACCCCACCTGCTTCCTGTTGTGTTTGAGTGTTTGTGGTGTGTTATTTAAGTTCTGGGTCTGTGACTCTTCCCGCTGGATCGTTTTCTTTTCATTGTCAACTCAGCCTGGTCTGCCTGCCGGTCTGCCAGTCACCCCCAGCCTCGGAGAATGTGAATGAGCAGAATCCAGCAAACCCTTTCCCTCCAGATTACGTTCCCAGTACTGACGTCGCTCCTGTCCTCAGGTCCATTTCCCAAAAGCATTGTTGCAACTTTGTTGGCAACCTACATAGTTTGAACCAGAGCCATGCGGAGAATAGTTGTTAGCAACTAAGCTTTGCGGAAATGTACCCATGGACAACAGCCTCTACACTCCCTTCCAGATCCGGTTTGCCTATCACCTGATTCGGACAGTCCTGAACACTCCTCTGCTTACACCTCTTTAATTCTCATGTTTCTGTTTGTGCCAACTGTGGCCTATCCTCATGAGTGAAAGTGGCCCAAGGGGTAGATTGTGGATCTGTACCTGGTTCCTTGACTGCTGCTCATAAAACTACAAAACAGAGTCAAGTTGGCTCGATACTTCTTAATGACCTGAGTGAAAGCAATACTTTTGTCAGTACACTTTTGAAACAAAACAGTTGTTTGATCTCTCCTGATCTCATACATTTCCTTGCTGACAAACCCATAAAAGTGAGCCGACATCATTTCTGCTTCATGTTTGTCCGATGTCGATTGCAGGCAGTCGTGTCTCGTGCCCCTGTTTCATTGTTTCAAAGTGTTTCTGGCTTTTCTCATGTTCTCCGTGCCATTTTGGGAATATGTTTCTCTTGATTAATTGCTTCATTACCTTGTCAGTCCTCCTGAGCATTCAGCACACATTTCCCCCTGTATTTCACCTTGTTGTCTCTGTGTCCTCAGGTCTCCCCAGTTTCTCTGTTCAGGGCTACATGCCTCGTGCTTGTTCATGCTCTCTCGTGGCTTCTTTGTCCTTCTGGCTCTTGTTCTTGCTTCCAGTCCGTTGTATTTGTGTGTGTCTCGCCTCTTGCCTTCGTTTGGTCATCCTCCCCAGTGTCGCTTCCTTACCGTCCACACCATCTCTGCTTCCTCCCGGAGACTCCTCGACCCGGGCCGGATCATTCACCGTGCTTTGACCGTCCCCCGCGGTCCTACATTGTGCCAATATCGCAGTGTCTAGAGATACGGCAGTTTTATGGGTACAGCTATCGATTTGAAGGGATTAGGATAAAGATTTGGGATTATGGTTAGGGTTAGGGTTAGTGGTCAGGGTTAGGTTAGGGCAGGGTTCGAAATTGGGACTGCCGTACCTCTCTACATTGAAATGCATTGGAAACCTGCCGTACCCGTAGCAACTGCCTGCAAATATAGCCTACTGATAGCGAATGCAGACAGACTTAAATGCCTTTATTTCAGGCTCAACAGTTGTATTGGACTGAATGTTTAATTGCACTAATGACGTTTGTTTCTAAATTGCTACAGAATGCTTTATGTTTATTATTTTTGTGTGTGTGTCATATCAAACAACTAATAATTGATAATATACAGGAATGAGACAGCATCTCCGCTCATTGCCTTAATTTGCCCGCTCTTCAATGATACCATAGCACAGCTCATAATGTTGCAGGAGAAGAGAGAAAGAATATCCCGGATGGAGTAGGATCTTTTTTGGTTAATTTATTTTAGGGAACATTTATTCAACGCTGTTTGTTTCTTCGTTGAATTTAATGCATTTACCCTTAACCAATTTCAGTTCTTGCAAATGAAAATAAGACGGTCGCGCCGTTTCGAAAGAACTGTTGTTTGCTCCTGATCACGCAGCTCTTCCATCCTGGCTGTTAATCTCCTCCATTCCGCTAAACAGGAATTCCACGGCCGCGCTTTGTATGTTTCATTGGCTGTCTCCTCGGACAGGTCTAGGAAATGGCCCGCTGTACACACCGAACAGAAATTATTTAAACTGCAGTACAAACGATTCTACATTAATGACACATATTCCTTAAAAACGGACACGCTGTGCGCTTTAATATGGCATCGTGCAACAGCCAGATTTATTTTTAGTGACGAAGAAACGATGGATGTTTTCTCCACTGTTTACGGAATTGACGTGTAACCTTACATCACTGGCCTCGGAATGAATCATCGTTAGAACACGGATGCTGCGCAGTTGCCCGTGTCCTCGCACTTTTTTTGTTTAAAATAGAAGAATTGAAACATTTCCTTTGAAGATGGAGGACATATTACGAAAGCTACAGAAGGACGCCTCTGGGAATAAATACAAAGCTATACGCGATGCGTGTGCTTCAGCCCGCGGTAAGCAATAACGCGTGTAGCCTAGCTCAACACCTGTCATACGAAGATTGGATGGCGCAAGCGACGTTGGAATTATAATTTGGTTGCTACTTACAGTTTCAAATGATTCTGTTCTGACAGTCCTGCGTGACAATGTTTCGGTGTATTTGAATACTATAGGAAGGCCTGAATGCCTCTTTGTGCGCACGCACATAATTTAAGCAACATAATTCAGAATGAATTTTGAGGTAAAAATGGCATGTCATGTGGCTGGTCACAAAACATGCATTATTTCAAATTAAGCTACCTTTACCATGTGCGCTTTTTTGAGTAAATGTAATGAATATGAGGATATTTTCCTGAATTTAAAATGATCCCCAGTCTATCGCCAACCGGGCACGTTAATACCTGTTCTAAAACTACACGATGTACTCTTATACAACTTTAACGTTACACAGTGTAGCTACCGTATTGGATTTGATGCTACTGTTTTCTGTTATGTTCGCTGATCTCTGGCCAAGACTGCTGCGCTTCACTTAAAAACCCTGCTCATAAATACATGTTTGTGTTTTGTCGACAGTTTCACTGGCGTGAACAGGGAATGTGTAACATCATTGTTGCATAGACGACTGTCCTGTTCCGAATGCGTATTTATCCATTATACACTAGCCGCACAGCATGTAGCCCACCTATTGAAGATGGTGAATAATGCATGAGACGAGAGAGATTTTTTTTCGACTTTCGTTAAGTGTTGCTTGCATCACATTTGTGCAGAAGTTGTGACAATGTTTTGGTATACTTAAGCTTCCATAGTTATGATTATTAATAATAATGTGTCACAGATGTTGCTTTTTAAACATTTTGCACTGAGAGTGAAATGTAGGCCTACTCATAAAGTGTATCGCAATATTTAAAGATATTTTCAAAGTTATACTGAGGCTCATTTTACGACGCCTTTATACGAACTTGGAGTAAATTGGCTTGCATAAACTTGCAGTAATCCATGTGTTCCGAATGCCATGAAGCTTATACTGCTTAATTACCTGTGTTATCGACAAAATGCTCGGAAAATCTGTTCAGCATGTATTCTAGCAACTCAGGCAATATTGGAACACACGAGTCGCAGTGAATCACTTGAAGACGCTCAGCCAAGCAGCGCTTTGCGCGATGAAAATCTGCCTATTGCCGAATACTATTGGGTCGCACGCTCAACTTCGGGTTATTCCTGCCAAGATCGTGCGGGCTGAGAACCGCTCAGGGCAGCAGAGCGAATATCATAACTGTAATACTGCTAATATTTTGAAGAAATATTGGATTAATATCCGAACAAAATCAGATATTAGTGTACGGATTAGCGGTCCATTGTGCGCTCTTGTGATTATTGGTGACGAGTTGTGGCAACTGGCATTTCGCTTGGTGGCGCACAATTTGATCTTGGCAGACTGAGGTTAATGGTTTTTGTTTTTTGTGGGTCTGCCCGAGCTGAGTTTTCACGCAGCTTTTATTCCTAACCGTGGGTCGCTCTGAGCTCTAGATCGGTATCCAGTCAATCCGTGAGGTGGTGATTTGTGTTTGGGAGCCACCATGTCGGTCTAGCCGCGGAGCTGTCGTGGGCTTGCGGATGATCACAATTGTGTTTTACTGGCAAATGGCTGCATCGCTCTTGTGGCTGAAAATGAATAGGACACGTCTGCTGAGACTAGGAAAACGTGGGAGTACTGAGGCGATTGTAGTCAAGGGCAATGCTGTGCTTGTTTGCTGAGTTCAGAAGCATCAGGTGCCAACAGCATTATAGGCGGATCTGGCATGTAGCTCAGAGAAAGCAACAGTCCGGCCTCAACTACACAGGATTCTGACCAGTTCAGGTTTTACCATTAGCACGTCACTTACAATGACCTGCCTCATGTAAAACCTGGCTTGGATTTTCCCAGGCCAAGCACAGCTGGCTAAAATATGGTGTTTGTGGGCACCTGTAGGCCCTTTGCAGTTAGTGAGCGGTCTGGACTCTCTGCTCTAGTTGTGTGGGTCTGGTCTTCCTTAACCCAGGACTGGGTGCTTATACCGAGCGAGACCTGTTTTATTTCAGCTGGCTGAATGAAACACAATGCACCGACAGGGAAACAAAACCTGATCATCATAGTTTTTTGCTCGCAATATTATCAAGTGAATAATTTTTCTTATCTCTAATCCTGCAGAAACCCTCCAGGCTCAGAATGGACCTGCTAAGATTCAACCATCTCAGCTCAGGTAGAAAAGCCAACACCTCAGCTCTTATCTGTGTTTATGTGTGTCTCTGTGTGACTGTGTCTGTAAATTCTGCATTCTGTTGTATAATGTGTATTCTAATGTGTAAGCCTGTGCTTTACATGCTATGCTGTGTGTCTACGCTGTCTGTTCTACTGTGTGTATATGTGTGTGTGCGTGTGTGCGTGTGTGTGTGTGTGTGTGTGTGTGTGTGTGAGAGAGGGAAAACACTGCATTCTGTTCCTTGCTGTGTATTCTATTTTTGTGTCTACACTGTGTATTTTCTTTTGTGTGTGTGTGTGTGTGTGTGTGTGTGTGTGTGTGTGTGCTGGATCTGTTTTAAATTCTGTTTTGAATGTTGCTGAAGAAGTGCAGATGGTGTTATTACACGGAGTATGGTGTTTGCATTGGTCAGTTCTCCCATGTAAAGAAATTTGGAACCTTAATCTCCTTTGTTTTTTAATCTCTGTGCTATTTCATGGGTGCACTACAGTGACCTCTGATAGACCAAACTATAGCTGCAGTGTAGTTTGTTTATAGCATCACTACCAGCATATTGTGGATACCCCATAAAAATTTGAATGAGGAATTAAGACTTTTTTTTTGCATTAAAATATTTCAAATGAAACCCAAGGAAACTCAACACAAGGCTTCTCATTCTTTCAGTGTTCTAGAGACATGCATGTGTTTTGCAGAGGTAGAAAATCCAGATTCAGAAGTAAGAATAAAAATCCTTCCTGTCTTGCTCTCGCCACCTCTATACTTGAATATTTCCTCAGCCTGGGGGTGGAGCCTCCTTCTGTCAGCTGACCAGATTCATGAATAGTGAAATAGCGACAGGACTGTTACGCTCCGACTCCTGGATTTTCCATCTCAGAGTTTTTGCACTTCCACGGCTCCAGACTTAATTATTTTGAAGGAGGCTTCAAAATTCAAAATGTTACGTTTTTAAAAAATTTATTTAATTCAATCTAAACACTACAAGATGCAATGCTAACTTCTAAATTGGCCTGAATCTCTTGAGTTTTAATCGTCTGTTCATGTTCTCATTGGTGCTGAATAAATGAATTTCCTGTATCTTTAAGTTTTTGGCTCATGCTGTCATTTCACTTAAAACATAATTCTTTTGTGATTAATGTCACTCCATTGTACTGTTGGCACTTTTAATCTTAGAAAATGGCCGACTGCTTTTGAAAGCAGCTGAGTGGTGGTGCCTTTCTGACAGTTCAAGGAGCTTACACACGCACACTGCCCTCTCTCTCTCTCTGATCTCTCACACGTGCACACACACACACACACACACACACACACTGACTAGTCTCCCATTACACTCCCATTGAACAAATAACAATGGTCACACTCTGTACTACAGGCAGGTCCCTCAAGACACAGACTCTATTCATCTGGTAATTCTGCAGTTTGTTTGGGTCTCTGTATCTTTTTATGACACTTGCTTTTATCTGTTTGAAATGGCTCTATAACTTAATCCAGTAAGGTTTTTGCCTTAATTCCAAGGTTGGTTAAGAAGTGTTGGTTCAGTGTTAAAGACACACCTTCAGCTGTGAGGCTGTGCTCTTGCTGCTGTAAGAGCTACATGTCCTCGTGCGCAGAAGCGCTTCCCTAATCATGCAGATGTGACCTTATCACTGGCGAGGGGGAGGGAGGGATCTGGCTGCCATTTTGTGTGACAAGTGCTCTCACACCGAAGCCCTCAGAGTGATTTTTACTGGGGTGAGCTTACTCTGTGTCGGACATGTCGGGAAAGCATTGGGAGGGACATTGCACTTTCAATGCCTGGTATAGTGTACACTGCTCAACTTTTGAAATCTTTATATACTGAAGTAATTTAGTTCTGTATGTTTTATCTACGGTGAACGATTTCTGACCCAACATTAATTCAAAAACTAAATAAATTGATGCAACGAAAAGTTGGTTTTATGTGCTGAAGTGCGCTGTCGTTGGGTCAGAATTCTCATTATAAATAATATATGCAGAACTAAAGTCCGTTAGCCCAGATGCCACAGAATGTCTCCAGTGGGAACTGCTGGTATTTCCGTCCTAGGCTATGGTCAGGGGGGTCACACTGCACTATGTGAGTCAGGCCTGATGACCAGTGATGGAGTCAAACCTGTTGGAGTAGGAGTCACAGGCTAACTGGGAGCTGGATTGGGATGGAGACTCACTTTAACCATCTCCCCACTTCAAACACTGGGGATTGTCTTTGAACTTTCTTATCTTGACTCATCTGCAGAAAACTCATAAAAAATGTAGTATGTCTTTAACCCTTAAAGTGCTGAATAGATTTTCAAGGAATTAAAAATGTCATTATCTTGAGCTTTTGAAAATCTATCATGTGGCTACTTGTTTAAAAGGGAGCTCTTTTAAACAAATTGTCACGTTAGGTTTTCAACAGCATCTGATTTTGATATCTTACATCATTGGGCAATTATAATTGCCTACTATAGTGCTCTAAGGGTTAATGGGGGCATTTTATTTATCTCCAGAAATATCCAAAAAAGTCGTGGATTGGCAGTTTTCTGTGGTAACTCTGTCCTTGCTGTAATGCATGTTATTGCTGCAGGCTCCCGAAGAGTACTCAGAGCTGCTGAAAGCAGAACGGGATGGCTGTGGTTTTTTCCTGTATCGTTCTGTGTAGTAATAGGAATAAATAAGGCTCTAATGAAATGCACTGAACGTTTCAATTTCATGTATTTCTCATGTTCTCTTGAGACCCAGCTGAAAAATATTATCTATGTAATGTCTTATTGAATATTGAAAATAGTGCAGGGTACAGTTTCCTCATATCTGGACTGTTTAGCGAAACGGCTCGCTGTAGCTCGATTATTTGCGCACTCACCCTCCGGTTCGAGAGCAAATGAGCCCCCTGTCAGAGATGTGAGGGCACTACCCCCCCCTCGTCAGCCATTTTATTTTAAAACCAATAATTACTGTGCTTGCCTCAGTGAAACCCTAAGTGAATAAGAGTAGGGAGGCCTAATCGCACATCCACAGAACCTCCTGTCTCCTGGGGTGCACGTTATTTAATTAGAGCCGAGACGACACTTTCATGAAGATCTATACGCTGGTATAAACTGCATTATAAGGTTGTTTGTGTCCTGGCCGTATATTAGCCCAATCAAATCGATCCTTTATTGAGACTCGGATGAATCTCATGGGCCGGTACCTGCCAGTGTCCTCCGTGTACTCCAGTGCCGCGCCCTGCCGAAGGCGCACTGCAGAACAGCCGATGTCATGAGCTTCACAATACTGGCATCTTTAATCTCGTGGAGACAGACGTGCAATATTCCCTTCATTCTCCTTTAAAATCAGACCTTTAAATGGGATAGTTCATCTGCTCAGTTCACATTAATAACCTCAGTTTTCGCATTAATACGTGTGTTTCTCACCTGTGTAATGCCGATGGTGCAGTGTTGTCACAGCATTACCCCGTCTTTAATCTGTTTACATCGATCAGATACCCAGAGTTCTGATTAGCAGGTTCCACAGGTCACTTTAACACCCGTCTCTGTGTCCCAGTTAACATCAGCCCGGCCGAAGGCAGTGGAAGTTCTCAAATAGTTTCATCTTTTGGCTGAATTGAAATTCATCTGTAACAATTTTGATTCAAATGAAAAATTTTGTATCAACATACTCTTTGTTGGTTTTGTAACCACATCCTATGATGGATGAATGTGTGTTTGCAGTGTGGCTGCTCTTATGGTAATACAGGACAGACAGGGCCGTGTGCTGCGCTGTGCTGTGTTCGTATCGGTGTGTGTTACTGAATTCTTCTTCTCTGGATATGTTTCCTGGCGTTACAGAGAGCAGTGTTTACTCCCTCTCAGGCTGGCACTGGAGTCCAAAAGCACCAAACTGGCTCAGACTGCCCTCACAGGAATGCAGGTGAGCCCACAAACCCTCGTCCTGCAATGGAGAGGATAAGCCGCGCGTTCGTCTCACATCCACTGGGCCCGAAGTATGTGGACACTCCTTTATCTGCTCTGTTTAACCCTTTGAGCGCTGAATAAATTTTCAAGGAATTAAAAATGTAATTATCCTAAGCTGTTGAAAACCTATCATGTGTCAACTTGTTTAGAAGAGCTCCCGCAGGGAGCTCTTTTAAACAAGTTGACACATGATAGGTTTTCAACGGCATCTGGTGTTGATATCTTACACCATTGGACAACTATAGTTTCCTACGGCGCTCAAAGGGTTAAGGTCTTCAATGGTTTATTGGGCAGGTGTGGAGACACTTGGGAGTGTAGTGTGTGTAGTACAGCGATCTTTACTCTCAGGTCACACTCACACATTCACACGTGTGTGGCGACGTAGCTTCAGATGTAGATCCCCGACTCTCGGCCGTGTTTGTGCCGTGTTTCTGTGCAGAGGATGCTCTGTGAGGATCAGTTCGTCGCCACGGGGACCGAGGCGGCCGAGAATCAGCTGTTGAGTCAGGTGCTGGCGGCCGTCAGGGTCACGCCCTCGCTGCACGAGGACCTGCAGGTGGAGGTGATGAAGGTGAGGAGCGCCGCGCCGCGATTGGCCCATATTGCGCCATCAAACTACAGCATCGGCTCTTAGCTGCTTGCTGATTGGCCTCTTTTGTGAGGCCAGTTACTGGCGCTATGGACCAGAGTTGAAGAAATGTTTCCCCTGTTAAAAAACAGCTGTAGTTGTCCTGCTTGTGAACATAACTGTACATCTTCTATTGCCACCTCACTGCTTAATTGTTCTGCAGATCACTTGCAGCAGATTGACTTAATTAACCTGTTATTGGTGCTGGTCATGTCTGCGTTACTGCTGTGAGCAAAGCAGTGAGCAATACTGGCATTTAACTTCTGCACACCTCTGTCTGTTGGGTGTCGCAGCTGTATCTGGGTACAAATGAAGAGTTTGGTTCCAAAATGCAATAAGTGCCAAAATTACAAAAATTGAGATAATACCATAAAGCAATAGCCCTGTGCTTCTTACAATGGTGCAAAGTTTCTTTTTTTGAAATTCATACTATAGAGTGTATTTTTTCATGGTCAGAGTTTGTGTTTCTCTATAAAATGCAATAGGCGCCCACATAGAAAAAGTTGATTTACTCAAAATGAGTAAAACGGATATATTGCGTTTTGGAAACAAACTCTTCAAATATTTAGGGCGACAGGAATATCCAGGGGTAATAGAACAGCCTCCAGCAGTAACCCACACACACACACACACACACACACACACACACACACACTCACACATACAGAACTGAGGGGGGTGTGGTGCTCATTGTTCATTGTACATTATTTATTGGCAGTGGGAAGAGGTGGGTACATTACGGACCTCATAATGTTTTATTTCATAACACAGAGCTTTACTACTGCAGAAAGCTGCATCTACACTGGAGAGAGAGGTTCGGTTAGTGTGGATACATCAGGAAAGCACTCAGTATAGCCCGGGTTTATGGGGCCGTAATGTGTAGTTGTGTGAGGTTTCACCTGAACTCGGCTCTGACACGAGCTCAGAGGTTAATGTTTCACCTGAGCACTGCTTTCACACGAGGTCAGAGGTTAATGGGAGTCTGCGGCTGCTGTAGTGCTTCTTCTCTGTCTGCCCTCGTCACAAAACTGAATCCTGTAAGAGAGACACTGTAATCTGCTGCAGTAAAGCTTCACTGTTACAGGTCTGAGGGGGGAACTCGAACGGACCCACTGAAGCGCTAACCTCTGGTACTAGACACTCACTGCTCACTGGCTCGGGTCTGGGTGTCTGTGACCCTGCATGCTGTGTGCGTGTGTGTGTGTGTGTGTGTGTGTGTGTGTGTGTGTGTATGCATATGTGTGTGTGTGTGTGTGTGTATGCATAAGCGTGTGTGTGTGTGTGTGTGTGTGTGTGTGTGCATGTGTGCATGTGTGTGCATGTGTGTGTGCGTATGCATGTGTGTGTTTGTGTGTATGTGTGTTAGGGCTGTAAGTCCACAATTAATCCAGCTTCATTGTGTTGTTGTGTTGTTACAGGATGTGAACATTACATTACAGTTATTCAGCTCACAGTTGTGTTCAGAGCGACTTACAGTGGATTAGATGAAGCTGGGCACTGATTGTGCTCCACACACAGTCCCCACAGTTCAGACTGAAATAGGGCCTGACAGGAACACTGATCCTACTATGGCTGCTCTGGGAGGTGAAATTCCCACTTCCTGAGTCCTGGTGTTTGATAGAACCCAGCCAATCACCGCACAGCTGTCGGATCCTGCTCTCTGATGTCCCGCCCCCTTGCTTCACCCCACTTCCTGTCTCCGCAGGTCCTGCTCTGCGTCACCTACACCCCCACCTTCAACATCAACGGCGAGTCCATCCTGCGCATCGCTGAGGTACGGGGGGGGGGGGAGGGCGTGGGGGTTCTGTAGTGGAGAGGGGGAAGGGCAGGCAGTGGGTGGGGCTGAATTGGTGTCCCCCTGAGGGAGACGAGACTCACCAATCACAGTGGCCTCCCTGTGATTGACAGCCATGTTAAAGCTGGAGCTGTTATGCAGCTCAGTGTGCTGGGTCTGCAGATGAGGGCCGATGGTGTTCAGAGCAGTGTAATGATGTACCTGTATCACCAGTGAGGCTGACAGGTGTTTGGTGTTCAGAGCAGTGTAATGATGTACCTGTATCACCAGTGAGGCTGACAGGTGTTTGGTGTTCAGAGCAGTGTAATGATGTACCTGTATCACCAGTGAGGCTGACAGGTGTTTGGTGTTCAGAGCAGTGTAATGATGTACCTGTATCACCAGTGAGGCTGACAGGTGTTTGGTGTTCAGAGCAGTATAATGATGTACCTGTGTCACTGGTGAGGTGGACAAGTGTCGGCTGTGTTGCAGAAGCAATGAGTGTTATGAGGGACTGAGCATCACGGTTATCTCTGGCTCTGCGCGCAGTCAGGTGACGGTAACTCCTCGGTGTTGATGTTATGGTCTGAAGGCACATTATTGCGGACTGAAGCCTCCTGATTGCGGTGATGGATGTTCTCTCCTCTGGGCAGAGTCTGCTGTTTCTCGCAGCGTCAGACACCGCCTGTCCAGCCTCTCCTGCAGCACCTCATAACTCTCCTGCAGCCTAATGCAGGCCAGACGCGTTACTCACACCCTCTTACACACGCGCACACACACACACACAAACACCCACATATACAGGTACACACACACACACTCACACACACACTCTCTCTCTTTCTCTCTCTCACACATACACACACACTCACTGTCTCTCTCTCTCTCTCTCTCACACATACACACACACACACACACACACACACACACTCTCTCTCTCTCTCTCTCTCTCTATCTTCTCTCTCTCTCTCACACACACACACACACACACACACACACATCCATGTACTTCTATCATTGTGAGGACATAATTGACCTCCTTTCATTCTTTGTGTCTCTACAGCCTGTCCCTAGTCTTTACAATAAGCAGCAGTCAGGTAGCCTGGTAAAACCAGACTCTGCTACTTCGCTTTGCTTTGTACACAGAATCTGGGCAGTCGTGATTGACAAGTGTTTACTTCCTGGTGGGTGGGTGCTTGTCTGAAGTTTAAAATCATTGGTGTACCCGTAAACCAACCACAACGATCGGCTTTCCATTTGCCCTCCCCAGTTTCTCAGCCGCTAACGGCAAAAGCTGATAAATCAAACTTTTCCCGAAACCTGTAGGGAGTAGCGCTACAACATCATTTCCATTCAAAAAACTAACCAATCATTCATCTTGCTGTGGCTTTAAGTCGCTGATACTGGGGATTTTCTCCACCACAGAGCGAATGGCCTCCCGTGTTTCTATGTACGGCGCCATTGTTGATTTCGGGGACTACAATTTCAAACTTGCCACATACTTGGGTACATCATGGCTCTGGGCCACGCCTTCTGTTCGTTGGTTGGTCAAGGGCAGCCGGGGTCTTCGCTGCCGAGCTGAGCGAGGGAGAGCTCTTTGCGATCAGACGAAGCAGTGAAGCGAAGTGAAATTGAGCGGAAGTACGTCGGCTGGCGGAGTCAGGCTAGCAGTCAGGGGCAGCGAGGCTAGCACTGCTATCCCTGACAAAAATGAAAATTATGTTATTTTTTCATTATTAGTCGAGCCCCCGGAGGGGTTTGCAAGACTATTGTAATCACCTTGTGAGTCTGTCTGTCTGTCTGTGTGTGTGTGTCTGTGTGTGTATGTGTGTTTCGGGCAGATATCTCCAGAACCACTTGACCGATTTCGCTCATCTTTCACATGTAAACACCTTGGGCTGACCTCACGGCATGACATAAATCTCAGGGCGAGACTATGAATTCTCTGAATGCTTGTTAATTAGCGTTTCTGAAATGTGTCTGGAGACAAGTACGTGTTCAGGATGCAACTTTATCCAGAAAATGAATGGTTATATTTTGTGGAGCTGAGCAGACAGTTCCTATTTCCTATAAATGCTTCACAGCTGGGACAGCCCAGCAGTAGTTGCATTGCTAGCCTTTAATTGAAGCTGGACGCTGCTATTAGGGCTACAACGTTGAGTGACCGTATCATCAGCCAATCACATTTTGATGCGTTATTGACAGAACGCCTGAGGGAAAGCGGGGTTTCTTGTGCAGGTCTGGGCGTTGTCATTGAAACGAGCTTGAGTGATTGGCCCATGGGCAGGTGCAGTGTGATGACGCACTATTAAGCCCAACGCCCACTGGCGGTGTGTGACGCGCGTCAAAAAATGGGTTCCATTCATTTCAATGGAGTGTGCGTGCGTCGATACGCCTCAGTTTTTCATTTTTCGCCACTGCTTTATTTCTTTATTTCTTCAACTTCTAACCTTTTCTGGGCGATTCTACCCCCATGAAATTCAAATATCGAACAAAGGGTGCGAGCAAACAAGCTATTCTCCCTTGAATGTGGCGCGCCATTTTATTAGAGCAGTCCCTTTTCGTCCTTTAGCTGTGACGTTACTCTGGCTGCTCTGCATATACGCTACATACAGCACACAAAGTACAATCACCGTCTTTCCACCTCTATTTTTGTGAAATGAGCAAGCACGCCAGCCTGCACGGGGTACCTTTCCATAACCATTATGCAACATTAGTTTGTTAGTTAGCTGGCTAGTCAGTGTTGACTGTGAATTTTAAAACAATGGCAAGTTCAGCCGTGAAGGTCTGTGACTCATTACGGAGTATCAATGTGATGTAGCTCAGCACAAACATAAAGCTCACAACAAATGCAAAATTTACTCCACTCGTTTCATGGCACGCTTACTCGTAAGATCCTCTATATCATGTAAATGCCCTGAGTAGGCTACCATACCGCACAGCGAGTTTCTGTCATTTCTCGTGTATGTTTGTATGTCAGTCATGCAGACATAGTCGTGGTCTAGGCGCAGGAAATCTAACTTACCCACTTTCTATCTAGGCTGCAGGCAGGCGATTCATTTTAATAGCCGGATATCACACAAAAGACAAATAATGTTCAAGTATTATCATCACAACGCATAATGTGAGAATGCAATACAGATGAAAATGACAGCCATTGTCTGTCCGGATGATGTCACTATTTACAGCGCCCCCAGCGGAATTTTCTCAAAAATACTGTCTGCTAGAAGTGTCATGATGCGTTCCATGAACTTATCAAAAACATCTAAACAATTCGAAAGGATGACCCCACAAGAAAAATTTCCTACACGATTGGTTTTGTATATTTATGCAGCTATTGAGTGTGACTTGCTGTTCCATGATAATGTCCCTATAACAATTTTGCCTTGTCGTGGTTGGTGGCACACATTTAGCAGAAACCTCACATACAGTGGTCGAAACCAATATAACCGCTTTTTAACCAAGTTGTGGTTTTTAAGAGAAATTGGTTATTTTGCGGGCATTTAGTTATCCAGCAATCTGCGGTTAGACAGTACCTAACTCAGGGGTGGGGTTGCCATCACTTAAAATAAGCTTTATTGGTAGGTGTTTTCAAAATTAAAGGCTGTCTTGTTGAATATTTTATGAGTGACACCCATGGCTTGCTTCTTGCTCCTGTTGCCATCTGGCAATATTGATGCTATTGACGGTTCCACTGGGCGTTTAAAAACGTTCGGCGTTTGACTAGAAGCTTCACTTCGCCTCCAGTGGGCATTGGGCTGTATCTTTCAGGGGGCACGATAGAAGCGAGTCTCTTAAAGGACCAGTGTGTATGATTTAGATGGACAATCTGGCTGAATAACTGGCAGGAATGGAGTATAAAATTCAAAAGTACATTTTCATCAGTGAATTATTTCCTGAAAATAAGAATCATAATGTTTTCTTTTATCCAAAATGAGCCCTTTATATCAACAGAGAGAGCGGGTCCTCTGCCACGGAGCTCGCCATTTTGCACCGCCATGTTTCAACGGTAGCCCAGAACGGGAAAAATTTGCTTTTGTAGTTGTGAGGACACATGAAAATGTCATCACTTCCCAATAATGTCCCCACTCTGGGGGGGAACATTTTTGGTTCTCCCTTTGTAACAAGTACAAGCACACACACACTCTCACACTCATGCATACGCACACACACACACACACTCAGACGCGAGCACGCACACACACCAGGGAGGAGCCAATTACAGCGTCTGTGTGTGACCGCTCATGGGTTTGTGCACGTATGCATTCGGTGCGTGCATCATGTGCTCGAGGCTCCGTTAGGATCTGCAGTCCTCTGGCCAAGGACACTGCTGGAGAAACGTCGCGTTTCGGAGTCTCGCGACCCCCCCCTTACCTGCATCACACGGGGCTGCTCGTCTCCATGGAAACCCCCTCTTAGTCTCATGGTGCAGGGGGAAAAGGGCACCTTCGGTGACTCAGTGGAGACCTTCTGACGTGTCTCATGTTGTGCGCATAGTGTGATGAACTCATTCCCACTGCCACTGAATGAATGCTGATTGGACTGGATAGTCTTTATATCCTTGATTTAAGATGGCTGCCGGCCCACCTAAAGCAGAGTCTGTTCATGGAATGAGTTTTTTTTAAGGCTCTCCTTGTGGCAAAAGTGTTGTCTGTTTGGGCCGCTGGTTTCACCACAGTTTTTACTGTGCGAGACAGTGTCACAAGTCTATTCACGCAGAAAGGTTCACCATCATAAAGGAAAAGTATTTGGGTTAGAAAACCCAACAAATTGACTTCAATAAACACATTTTTTGGGAGTGATTTAGAAATTTTACCTGTTAGGCTTGAGTGATATTACTTTGAGATGTGAAGGTATACGGAGTCGGGTTTGTCGGTTGTGGCTTGTAAACACAACATCCAAAGTTAGCCCCTCCCTCCTGACGCCTGCAGTGCAGTGCTGTGTCCTGCCCTCACACTGCGCGCGCTGTCATTGGCTGAGGGTGACACACCCACTGGTCAAAGGCTGACATTCAGAAATGTCAGACAAAGAAAAATAAGAGAATGCAGGCAGACGGCTGGGTCTCTGTAGATACAGACATTGCTACACTCTTCAAGTGGGTCATAAGTGCTGATTGAGTGAGATTATTTCAGTACAAGTTAAGATATTGTTTTTCAAGAAATTATTCTCAGTATACCTTTAATGATTAAGAATAGAAGTTTAAGTTTTCTGAGGAACATGAGGAGTAATTTAATATGTGTATAACACCTTCACCAACTTAAGGATATGTAAGGAGGTAATCATATACTTTTTTGATATTATTGCTTTTTGGTATGGTAGGTATAAATTCAGTGAGGTCTGTCATGAATCGCGTCAAATCATCTAACAAACAGATATGTGTCTTACTGATCACCCAATCACACACGCACACTTAAAACCATCCAGTGAAATGATTCTCAGTGACCCACAAGAGAATTCCAGCGGCTCAACCAGATGCTTATGTTGCTCTCAAAGTCAGCAAACCTTCCTCGGTCCAGGCTTTGAGATGAACCGCTATTTTATCATTAAAATGAAATTACGAAGCTTCACTGGGGCACAGCCCTGGCTCCAACAATGGAATCCCAGAGAGGATATTTTAATCAGTAAGTTCATTAGTGAGGGAAGTTTTAGTCATATTTTAAGCTGATTGAAATGAAAGTGGAGTTAGACACTGTGGAGTGTGTTCAGGGGCTGGGCCTGTTTGACCAACAGTATTATCCCCGTAACTGCTCCACTCTGACCAATGCATCTGTCATCTGTACCCCAGGGGAAAGAGGAGAGATCGGATGAACTGCGCTTTCATCTGTGTAACACACAGCCTCTCTAACACACACACACACACACACACACACACAGCCTCTCTAACATACGCACACACACACTCGTGTGCTTGCACAAACACATGCAGATACACACACACACACACACACACACACACAAGCGCTCGCGCACACACAGCCTCTCTAACTATGGGGGCTATTTTATGCCAGTGAACTATACTAAAACGCCTTAACCGCGTCGCCTACGTCTGCATGAAGTCTGATAAATACGCGTGCGTACAGGCACGCCTATTGCGAGTACACCAAATAATGAATGGGTGACGGGTGACAAGCGTCATGCCACGTGCGAACGCAGCGGACGCCTGTTTGCACGCTCGTCTCAATGTACAAATAATTATTTACTTTATGTTGACGAATTTTGAGTTTAACAGCTGCTTCGCTTCACAATTCAAGCAGTCCAGGTATTACCAAGAGAGACCGATGACACAGTTTAGGCTATTTCAGTCTACACGTGCACACGTTAAGGCGTCTGAAGCGTTGGCTTTAGTACAACAGTGACACACGCGCTAACGCCTATAACGTGTGAATGTCTATAACGGGATGTTGAGGTATGTCAGGGACTGTACCATTGCTCAGGCGCATCATCGCATCATTTTCTCCCTCAGACTGGTTCACCATCTCAGAGTCAGACCAGAGGCTACTAACAGGTCCATGTAGGCCTACCTTTTGTCAGTTTGATATTTCAAAAATATTTTGACAAATATATATATTATCGTGTCTGGAATATCATGTCTTCACAATATTGTATGAATACAATGTTTTGTCATTTGCTGCGGATTATGTTGGTTGGTAATGTTTTCATTTTTTCAACAGGCCTCACGCGGACAACAACCTTTTTGTCTTTATTATTTTTCTGTGAATATTCTATGATTTAGCCTATTGGTGAGAAGTCTAAGAGGTTACATTTGCCAAGCGATTCTTTAAAGTGGTAATCCATAGGATTTTTGAATTGGTTTGTTTATATTGACATCTTTGGCAGTAAGCTGTAATCGCAGGTGCGCTTCTGGACCTCATTTCCCATAACTCTTGTCGAGACCCAACAGTGTCGCCTGTATGACGTGGGTAAATTGACGGCTCTTAACAGTTCCACGCCTCCTCAACTCTCATGCATACGGGAAAGATGCGCTTTGACACGGCAATTGAACTCGATAAAAGTAAAAATTATGGGACGTTAGTCATCCATTAGTGTCATCTCATTCCAGTAACATGTTAGGCTATTATGATACATCGATTTACTTAAAGGGCTGCCAACTCTCACGCATTCGCCGTGAGAATGTGTGCTTCATTCACGTTCCCGTGCTGTAGTCAGTGATTATTCAATCAACGAAATGCGTGTTTCACGATCGTGCAAATTGTTTAAATGAAATAAGACCATTTGAAACATTTTTATGCAATTCCACTGCTTCCAGCCCCTGAGTGAAGAAAAGCTTGAGAATTCCGGAATTATAATTGTTCTCATATTACTAGTCGCGAAATCCACCGTACCACGTGAAACTGATAAACTTCAGTGCACAAGGACTTCAATTCCACCTGAGAATCTCTACAAACGGTCTGATAGAATAATTTCTGACTACAGCACGGGAACGTGAATATGTCATTTAAACTCAAGCCGAATATGTGAAAGTTGAGAGCCCTGTGTAAATAATGAAAACGGTAGTTGGTTAACAGGTAACGTTGTAACTTTTTTTTTTTTAATAAAAATAATTTGTCGAGGCGGTTAACGTAGCTTTTTTTCCCGTTTGCTTCCTGAAATTACGTTATAATTTTAGTTTCAGTAGTGGCCTCAACAGAGACTCAGCTAACGTTAGTTTCTACTGTGCACAGTATAGCAACACAGTATGGTATATGCCATTGCCATTGGGTAGACGTCAGAAGGGATCCAGTAGCGGTACGTTCCGCTTCTTGGAAGGCTGCATTTTTAACGGTCCTCCCTTAATTCCATCCGTAAAACTGACATATAGTGTAAGGGACAAGTTCGATTTAGGGTTAGGGGATAGAGCCAAGGTTCAGGTTAGGGAAAGTACCGCTACTGGATCCCTTCTGACGTCTACCTTGCTGTTGCTTCTCCCGGGGTTCCTTACTTCCTTCAAGTTAGCTTGCGGCTCCTCCTACATTCTGGACAGACCAAACACTGCTTACTGACGTAGTAAGCATCAATAGATGTGCGCCTGTATTTGAATATAGAGCGGGAATGTCGCCACAGACATACTGATCGCTTTACCTGGCAAAGAATGAAATATAAGTGCTTTCATCAGTGGGTCATAGGCCCAATCGCCGTTGTTTTATCCCCCCCTCTCTGATAGACGCTGACTTAACGGACAGTAACGAGACGGAAATCTTATGGATTACCACTTTAATTTATCTGTGTTTTTTCCACGGGACGTAGCCTATAGCTACTCATTTTAATTAATGTATTAATTTTATAATTCCCGTACATCTTATAACGCCACTATCTCACGTTTTGCGCATCATGACCGCTTGTTTCACTATAGTGTCTGTCGTTGTGAAGAATAAAAAAAAAAAAAACAAAAGAACAACGGGACGACCAGGGGAATCCCGAGTGACGTCATGCTCCCAAGGAAATCCCTCCGCCCCGCTGCCCCCATCCACTCACATACCTTTTTTAACATTTCATTCATAAAAAGATCTGTGTCTAGATCTGTGTTAGGAAAAAGTAAACATGTTGCTTTATTTCTGCTTTATGGAACGATATTAGGCTACTACCCTGACAACAAATTAGGTCTTGCCGACGTCAGGGCAACGTGTGCCTGCCCGACATAGCTAAGTGCGTCGGTGAAATTTATTGTGGAGATCGGTAGCTAATCGGCAAGACATCGGGGAGATATCGACATTAGAATGACGGCCGACCATGAGCCAACGTTAACCCGACATATGACCTTTGCAGCTCAATCCCACTAGAGCTAGGAAAGCACTCAGACGCCTCGCTCTCCCATTGACTTAACACTGGAACAGGCTACAGTTGATTTTTGGCTGCATCGCTGGAAACGGAGCGAGACGTCTGAATGCTTTTCGCCGCTCTAGCAGGATCCCACCGTTATATGGTCGTATTGTTTAGGCTACATCAAAATCTTAGCCTTAGCTATGTTTCACCAATGAAGAGACTATGGTTCAATGTCAAACAACTTTATTTTATTTATTTAAAAAATAAAATAAAATCAGGAACAGAAAGTTATTGACAATGGCTTATGATGCTTGCACGCCTCGTCTTTGCCGCAACCCATTCCTGTCCCTGCTCAGCTCTGACTCTGAGATGGTGAACCAGTCTGAGGGAGAAAATGATGCGATGAATTGATCTGTGCGATTTCTAATGGGTAGCATTTTGATAGAGCCTATGTCATTATTCCCTTCTCTCTCTCTCGCTCTCTCTCTCTCTCTCTCTCTAGCTCTTAAGGTTTGAATGATATCGAATTGATATTTAATGATAGCAAGGGTGAAAGGGATAATTAAAATAATTTCAGCTACTTAAAAATAAAAATATCCTGACAGCTCTGATGGGGCTTGGGGTTCATCTATAAGTTATGCTTTCTTATAAACAATCCCGTATAAACTTGAGACTATGTGTAACAGCTGATCTGTGTAGATATGCTGCAGAACATAGAAAATGAATAACTGTCAGGTCCTGATGATCCAGTGTACCTCGTGCGTAAATGCGCACAGCCTCTTCCTCAGTTTCGCGCCTGAGCAATGGTACAGTCCCTGATATACCTCAACATCCCATTATAGGCGTGCACAAATTATAGGCGTTAACGCGTGTGTCACTGTTGTACGTAAGCCAACGATTCAGACGCTTTAACGTGTGCACGTGTAGACTGAAATAGCCTAAACTGTGTCATCGGTCTCTCTTGGTAATACATGGACTGCTTGAATTGTGAAGCGAAGCAGCTGTTAAACTCAAAATTCGTCATCATAAAGTAAATAATTATTTGTACATTGACACTAACGTGCGCACAGGCGTCCGCTGCGTTAAGCGGCACGGCAACACGAATGACCCTCGCTAATATGATTTCCACAAACACTACACAACGGCGCCTGTACGCCATGTAGAATTGTACTTAACAGTCACGCGTGGTCTTCATGTCACGTATTTGAGGCGTAATTCACCCGTCACGTAGGCGTATGCGCAACAACGCGTGTGCAGCCTCTGCGCAACGCCTACGTGATGCTCGTCTGTCCATTGAAAGTGAATGGAATTTACACGCGCACAATAGAGATTTGATGTCATCGCATAGGCGCTGTACACGCGTTTTAGTATAGTTCGCTGGCATAAAATGCCCCCCATACTCTAACATGCGCGCGCGCGCACACACACACACACACACACAGTCTCTCTATCATTCACACACTCTGCGCCTCATCATTCCCCAGCAACTCTCCTCAGTGGGTCAAAGTGCCGTTATTTCTCCGGGCTGGAAAATCAGCATGTCGGAGGGGGGCGGGTGTGAGCTGTGTAAGCAAGGTGTGAGGGGGCTGTATGTCACTCTGGTCCTGCCCTGCTCTGCTTCAGTGTGGATGCAGTCCAGGGATACAGTGTGTGCTGTACCCCTGTGTGTGTGTGTGTGTGTGTGTGTGTGTGTGTGTGTGTCTTTGTCTGTGTACACATTTCTGCTTGTGTCCGTGTTCTTGTGTCTGTGTGTGAGAGCACTACTTGTATGTGTGTCTCCATGTGTGTGCGCGCATGCGCACGTGTGTGTGTGTGTTCTCTGCGGGTGTGTATAGAGATGAATGTGTGTTTGTGTGTGTGTGTGTTCTCAGCAGGTGTGTATAGAGACGTATGTCTGTGTGTGTGTTCTCCGCAGGTGTGTGTAGAGATGTGTGTGTGGGTGTGTGTTCTCAGCAGGTGTGTATAGAGACGTATGTCTGTGTGTGTGTTCTCCGCAGGTGTGTATAGAGATGTATGTGTGTGTGTGTGTGTGTGTGTGTGTGTTCTTTGCAGGTGCGTATAGAGATGTGTGTTTGTGTGTGTGTGTGTGTGTGTGTGTGTGTGTTCTCTGCAGGTGCGTATAGAGATGTATGTGTGTGTGTGTGTGTGTTCTCTGCAAGTGTGTATACAGAGTGAGTCAAAAAAAACTATACACTTTTTAACGGGTCATTTTGTGATGGTGTAGCAATATACATGTATACAACATATTTTGCACTTTAGCCTCAGATCTCTCCGCTGATATTGGCACCAGTTACACCTCATTAGGTCTCAGGCATGACTGCACAGAGGATGATTAAGGGACTCAAGTGAAATCTGACTTGTGCCAACTGACCAGGGCTGGATATGAAATTGACCAGTTCAGGCATCTCTGGTGGGCACAGGACGGCGCTCCCACACACAGAAGAAGGGTCGTCACGGATCGCCTCAGGGACTTATTTGGAAACGGAGCGATTGCCTTGAATCATGCGATCGAGTGGCCCCCAAGGTCCCCAGATCTGACCCCCATGGGCCGATAAGCTTTTGTCATGGTGTGGCGTCCGTCGTCCGTTGCCCGGAACATTTTTTATCTTTTTTCGGCCAGATGAATTTTTGTGTAAATTTGCCATAACATCCAGAATTTTTTTTTGGATTTTTGATTGAATCATTTTTGTCCGTTTTATGGGCCCTTGAAATTTTGGCCCCAATGTTAAAGATAGGACTGAGAAATTTTAAAAAATTATTTCTCAAAAACCGCGCGATACATTTTTTTCTAAATCAGGCAATCAACTTCCCTCGGTACCATCAATGTACAATGCGAGCGCCATTTTGATTGAATCGATGGAAGTGGGTCTAGTGGGGGCTGTACTTTATGAATAAGCAAGATGGCCTGTGGAGGCAAAATTGTTGCAGATAGAGATTAAGTTTGTATTATTGACGAATAGGAAGTCATGTATGACCTATATTTTGGCTATGTTAAAGTTGACCTCAGATGACATTGAAAGGTCAAACTTGAGGTCAAAGCAAAATGTTACAATTTTCAACGGCTTCTAGGCTTGAAAATATTGAAGATTGGGAACATGTGTATTAAACACTTAGGGGCATATATGAAATTTCTTTTGGTGGCCTTGAACTTGACCTTGGGTGACCTTTGAAGGTCAAACTTCACATAGCAAAATTATAATGACTTCTTTCACCAAAACTATTATAGATAGAGCTTTGTATTGTGGACGTATAGGAAGTCATGTATGAAGTTTCATTTGGTGACCTTGAACTTGACCTTCAGTGACCTTCAACAGCCAAACTTTACTGTGAAATTTCAATGACTTATGTCATCAAAATTGTTTCAGATAGAGTGTAGGTTTGTATTGGAGACATATAGGAAGTCAAATATGAACTTTTATTTGGTGACCTTCATATTGACCTTTGAAGGTCAGACTTGACCAAGTGAAAATTCTATGACTTCTATCACTAAAAAGGTCACTGATAGAGCCTAAGCTCGTATCACAGACTTAAAGGATGTCACACATGAACTTTCATTTGGGGACATTCAACTTGACTTGGTGACCTTTGAAGGTCAAACTTGACATAATACAATTACAATGACTTGTATTTCCAAAACGGTCACAGATGGAGCCTAGGTTTGTATTAGAGATGTATAGGAAGTCATATATGAGCTTTCATTTGCTGACCTTCATATTGACCTTCGAAGGTCAAATGTGACCTAGGGAAGATTCAGTGACTTGTATCACTAAAGTGGTCACAGATGGAGCCTAGGTTTTTGTTACTGACATCTAGGAAGTCACATATGAACTTTCATTTGGTGACATTCAACTTGACTGTCAGTGACCTTAGAGGTTCAAACTCGACAGTGAAATTACAATGACTTCTATCACCAAAATTGTCACAGATTGAGCTAAGGTTTGTGTAGAGACATTTAGAAAGTCGTATATGAAGTCCATTTACTGACCTATACTTTACCTTCTGTGACCTTTTGAAGTTCACAATTGACATATTGAATTTTCAATGACTTGTATCACCAAAACTGATTCAGAGCTTAGGATTATATTTAGGTCTTATAAATGTTGTGAACTTTTATTTGGTGACCTTGGCATTGACTTTTAATGATTCGAATGTCAAACTTCACATGAAATTGTCATAACTTGTATCATCACTATAAGATTACTTGCCGGTAAGCTACAGGACCCTTGGTCCTATTTTTTCGTTTGGGGCTCCTTGAAATCACGCGTCTTCACAACACCTCCAGCAAATCTGGATGATCTTCAACGGAGGATTATTCGTGAGGTGGACATTCTCAGGCAAGACAGGCAGGTGATTCGCCGTGGTGTTGCAGGAATGATGCAGAGCCCAGCTTTGTATTCAAAGAAATGGTGGCCATGTGGAGGACTAAAATCACTGACCACAGGGAGTGAAATGAACGTGCCATAAATGTTTTATGTTGACTTGAAACTTCACAGAGGGAATTCTGTTTTGTTTGCTTTGTATCAGAGCCTGATCAGTTTGGTACAAGTGAAATTTCACCTAACTCCTTAAATTATTCCACAGCAGTCATGGGTTTAATCTAACAAGGTGCAAACTGGGATCAAAAGAAGCAGAAAGAGCTGCTGAAAACATACATGTAAAAGATGTTGTATACATTGCTGCAGAATAGAATAATTGCACATTTAAAAAGTGTACAGTTTTTTTTGGACTCACTCTGTAGAGACGTATGTGTGTGTGTGTGTGTCTTTTCTGTAGGTGTGTATAGAGATGTATGTCTGTGTGTGTGTTCTCTGCAGGTGTGTATAGAGATGTATGTGTGTGTGTGTGTGTTCTCTGTAGGTGTGTATAGAGATGTGTGTGTGTGTGTGTGTTCTCTGCAGGTGTGTATAGAGATGTATGTGTGTGTGTGTGTTTTCTGCAGGTGTGTATAGAGATGTATGTGTGTGTGTGTGTTCTCTGCAGGTGTGTATACAGATGTGTGTGTGTGTGTTTTCTGCAGGTGTGTATAGAGTGTGTGTGTGTGTGTGTGTGTTCTCTGCAGGTGTGTATACAGATGTGTGTGTGTGTTTTCTGCAGGTGTGTATAGAGACGTGTGTGTGTGTGTGTGTTCTCTGCAGGTGTGTATACAGATGTGTGTGTGTGTTTTCTGCAGGTGTGTATAGAGACGTGTGTGTGTGTGTGTGTTCTCTGCAGGTGTGTATACAGATGTGTGTGTGTTTTCTGCAGGTGTGTATACAGATGTATGTATGTGTGTGTGTGTGTGTTTTCTGCAGGTTTGTATACAGATGTATGTGTGTGTGTGTGTGTGTTCTCTGCAGGTGTGTATAGAGACGTACGTCAGCAGCTGTCAGCAGCGCAGTATAAACACTGCAGCACGAGCTACGCTCAGCCAGATGCTGGGAGACCTCACTCTACAGCTGCGCAACCGACAGGAGAATGCGGTGAGCCAATCACACTGCACTTAACTCCATATTCATCCAATCACTGGGCACTCTGCAACATGATCAGCCAATCAAACTGCCCTCTGCCGCACGATCGGCCAATCACACTGCAATCTGCAATATAATCAGCCAATCACACTGCACTCTCGTCCGTAATCATCCAATCACCCTGCACTCTGCAGCATAATGAGCCAATCACACTGTTCAGAGCAACAGCATTGGCCTGTTCTACTGCATTCTGACACAACACTGGGTGAAGCTTTGGCACTTTAGCACAGCAGATGTTCGAATGTTAAATTCTTATCTTTTACTTCCAAAGCCCATTTCTTTCTGATCACTGCTGTCAGTTCAGTATTAGCAGCTGATTTTTGGAGGCCTAAGTGTGCTCAGTGTATTCAGGACACAGATTCCTGAAGCTGCTTAATTTTTCGCTGACATGCCACAGGAGATATTTATCTCCATGTCCAGACAGTGTTAGTAATGGCTGATTTAACAGTCTCCTGGCTGATGTAATCCTGTTTCTGCCAGCAGTAAACCGTGAAAGAGGCGCTCTGAGCTCCGCTACTGCGAATGCTGACAGAGCCTCTGTTCTTAGTGTGCATCCTGTGTTCTGCTTTCCACAGGCTCTGGATGCAGAGGACGGGTCGATGGCCACACTTCATCGTAAAGGTACTCGACTCTGTGGCGTGGAAGCTTTTCATACGCCTCTCCTTCATGTCAGAGTGCCGCTGCTCTGACAGTAATGGCCACCTTAATGGGGCTGTAAAGTGTGAGCTCACTTCCGAGGACATGGAAGCATGCTTTGAGCTGTCAATCATCTCCTCCGCTCGTAGTGAGAGGATGGGGGGGGTTTGAGCTGTGTGAGAGGGGCTTTCAATCGCAGTAATAATCTTCCTCTGGTCTCCCGCTGACGCTAATGCTATTGGCTGATGTTTTCAGACATTTCGCCCACCAGCGAGGCCTTGAGCGAGGACGTTGTCAACGTGCTGGTCGTCTTCTGCGAGAAGCTGGAGGGCGTGGCCAGGTAAGCAGCTCCTCGCCGAGTGTGGGGCCGTGTCCAAGGTGTCGCACCTGTCTGCAATGCAGGTGTCGCAGTAACTATAATGCAAAACAAAATTCCCAACTGAGTTAGTTATTCACAGGGCTTTGCGGAGTGTGGCCATGCTTGAATGTACTCAAAATATGAAACCGTAGCTCCTGGACGAAGTCGGGCAGTTACTGTGAATTCATGGTCGTCATCTCCCCGCCGCCGCGTCCTTAGATATTATTTTGCAGATACTCTGCAGGCCACAAATTTTAACTGATTTTTTTGATATTTGGTGAGGATATAGGGTATGGTAAGGTCACAACACCTATTTAATCGACCAATTAAAGCACAATTTCATGCTGAAAATTTTCCCCTTTGAAGTGTATGGATCTTGAGGTCAGGGTTTTCAAGATATTACTAGCGAGTGCTCTGAGGCCACACCCGTACAGTCACGAGCGACCGGGATGTCTAAGTATCTACTGAAAATGCTGAAGGACTGTGCAACTCGCATTGTTATCCAACGGTCAGGCTAATGTGTGGTGACATGCCTGCCCTTGTTATTAAATGTACCGGTTGCCTTGTCTGTGACTGTGCTCTCTGGCAGTGTGACGGGGCTCTAACATGGGTCTTTCTCTTCCTCTGTGTGAGACTGGCTAAAATGAGCGGTTTGCTTTGAATTGAATGCACTCAGCAGAACCCCAGTCACACATATATATGCTCTGATTTCAATCACATTTAGAGAACATTTTGCTAAATTTTCATGCAAATTACTCCACTTGCTGTAACAGAAAACGGTCTGTATTCCAGCAGATAGTATGTTTAGTAACTCTTACATGCTTTACGGTGTCTGTAGTGAGGAGGCTGTGTTAGGCGGGGTGAAGCACTGCTCGAACACATCCTGAACCAGAGTTCGTTCCTCCGTGTGAATCAGCCAGTGACCCTGTGCTGTGGCCTGCTCTCAGGGCCACCCGGATTACTCTACAGCATCATAAATGCAACAGTCCATTGTGCTACTGGCCTAAAACACGACCACATGCCTGATTAGAAAATTGAAAGCCAAATTGCGTGGCTGTCGGGGGTCCTGAAGGACCTGCCTGTGCTCATAATTTGCATCATTAAGCTGCAGAAGTAGGTGTGGATTCAGCAGGGAAGAGAAGCACCATTACAGACCCGAACGGCCGGTTCTCGCTTCAGGGCACTTAGTTTAAATCCAGCCATCTACACGTGAGGCAGCAGTTTTGTAAGCACCATTGTCGCTGGCATCTCATTATGGAGTGTAATGGTCCATAACGTGATTAAATGCCTCCTCATGATTACATCTCACACTGGATATTAGGTTTACCGTGTGTGTGAGCCTTTAGATATAAATCATTACATCAGGTCTTCCCTGGCTCCCTGCGTAATGGGCAGTGAGCAGTTTGGGTCAGATCATTTTCCACACATCAGTGCTTCATATGTTTTATGGTGGTTAAACTGGGACAGTGAGGAAATGTGGTATTGATTTAGAAATGCACATTTTGGATTACTGAAAATCAATAGTGATTGCTACAGGTTCCGAAAAAAAAATTATTTTGGGTATCTCTGCTCAGTAGAGGAGTATAGTAGTTTTATTCATGAAATGAGTTCTGAAGCTCTGCTCAGTAGGTGAGTTTAGTAGCTCTGCTCAGTAGATGAGTTGAGTAGCTCTGCTCAGTAGAAGAGTTGAGTAGCTCTGCTCAGTAGAAGAGTTGAGTAGCTCTGCTCAGTAGATGAGTACAGTAGCTCTGCTCAGTTGATGAGTTTCGTAGCTCTGCTCAGTAGATGATTTGAGTAGCTCTGCTCAGTAGATGAGTGTAGTAGCTCTGCTCAGTAGATGATTTGAGTAGCTCTGCTCAGTAGATGAGTGTAGTAGCTCTGCTCAGTAGATGATTTGAGTAGCTCTGCTCAGTAGATGAGTACAGTAGCTCTGCTCAGTAGATGATTTGAGTAGCTCTGCTCAGTAGATGAGTGTAGTAGCTCTGCTCAGTAGATGATTTGAGTAGCTCTGCTCAGTAGATGAGTGTAGTAGCTCTGCTCAGTAGATGATTTGAGTAGCTCTGCTCAGTAGATGAGTTGAGTAGCTCTGCTCAGTAGATGAGTTGAGTAGCTCTGCTCAGTAGATGAGTTGAGTAGCTCTGCTCAGTAGATGAGTACAGTAGCTCTGCTCAGTAGATGAGTTTAGTAGCTCTGCTCAGTAGATGATTTGAGTAGCTCTGCTCAGTAGATGAGTGTAGTAGCTCTGCTCAGTAGATGATTTGAGTAGCTCTGCTCAGTAGATGAGTTGAGTAGCTCTGCTCAGTAGTTGAGTTTCGTAGCTCTGCTCAGTAGATGAGTACAGTAGCTCAGTAGATCTGCTCAGTAGATGAGTTGAGTAGCTCTGCTCAGTAGATGAGTACAGTAGCTCTAGCAGTAGATGCTCAGTAGATGAGTTGAGTAGCTCTGCTCAGTAGATGAGTTTAGTAGCTCTGCTCAGTAGATGAGTACAGTAGCTCTGCTCAGTAGATGAGTATAGTAGCTCTGCTCAGTAGAAGAGTTGAGTAGCTCTGCTCAGTAGATGACTATAGTAGCTCTGCTCAGTAGGTGAGTTTAGAGTAGCTCTGCTCAGTAGATGAGTTGAGTAGCTCTGCTCAGTAGATGAGTACAGTAGCTCTGCTCAGTAGATGAGTTTAGTAGCTCTGCTCAGTAGATGAGTATAGTAGCTCTGCTCAGTAGATGAGTTGAGTAGCTCTGCTCAGTAGATGACTATAGTAGCTCTGCTCAGTAGATGAGTACAGTAGCTCTGCTCAGTAGATGAGTATAGTAGCTCTGCTCAGTAGATGAGTTGAGTAGCTCTGCTCAGTAGATGAGTACAGTAGCTCTGCTCAGTAGATGTAGTAGCTCTGCTCAGTAGATGAGTACAGTAGCTCTGCTCAGTAGATGAGTTTAGTAGCTCTGCTCAGTAGATGAGTACAGTAGCTCTGCTCAGTAGATGAGTATAGTAGCTCTGCTCAGTAGAAGAGTTGAGTAGCTCTGCTCAGTAGATGAGTATAGTAGCTCTGCTCAGTAGATGAGTTGAGTAGCTCTGCTCAGTAGATGAGTTGAGTAGCTCTGCTCAGTAGATGAGTACAGTAGCTCTGCTCAGTAGATGAGTTTAGTAGCTCTGCTCAGTAGATGATTTGAGTAGCTCTGCTCAGTAGATGAGTGTAGTAGCTCTGCTCAGTAGATGATTTGAGTAGCTCTGCTCAGTAGATGAGTATAGTAGCTCTGCTCAGTAGATGAGTACAGTAGCTCTGCTCAGTAGATGAGTACAGTAGCTCTGCTCAGTAGATGAGTATAGTAGCTCTGCTCAGTAGATGAGTTGAGTAGCTCTGCTCAGTAGATGACTATAGTAGCTCTGCTCAGTAGGTGAGTTGAGTAGCTCTGCTCAGTAGATGAGTTGAGTAGCTCTGCTCAGTAGATGAGTACAGTAGCTCTGCTCAGTAGATGAGTTTAGTAGCTCTGCTCAGTAGATGAGTTGAGTAGCTCTGCTCAGTAGATGACTATAGTAGCTCTGCTCAGTAGATGAGTTGAGTAGCTCTGCTCAGTAGATGAGTTGAGTAGCTCTGCTCAGTAGATGAGTTGAGTAGCTCTGCTCAGTAGATGAGTTGAGTAGCTCTGCTCAGTAGATGAGTGTAGTAGCTCTGCTCAGTAGATGAGTTGAGTAGCTCTGCTCAGTAGATGAGTTGAGTAGCTCTGCTCAGTAGATGAGTTTAGTAGCTCTGCTCAGTAGATGAGTACAGTAGCTCTGCTCAGTAGATGAGTTGAGTAGCTCTGCTCAGTAGAAGAGTTGAGTAGCTCTGCTCAGTAGATGACTATAGTAGCTCTGCTCAGTAGATGAGTACAGTAGCTCTGCTCAGTAGATGAGTTACAGTAGCTCTGCTCAGTGCTCAGTAGCTCTGCTCAGTAGATGAGTACAGTAGCTCTGCTCAGTAGATGAGCTGAGTAGCTCTGCTCAGTAGAAGAGTTGAGTAGCTCTGCTCAGTAGATGACTATAGTACAGTAGCTCTGCTCAGTAGGTGTACAGTAGCTCTGCTCAGTAGGTGAGTATAGTAGCTCTGCTCAGTAGATGAGTTGAGTAGCTCTGCTCAGTAGAGATGAGCTACAGTAGCTCTGCTCAGTAGATGAGTTGAGTAGCTCTGCTCAGTAGATGAGTTGAGTAGCTCTGCTCAGTAGATGAGTACAGTAGCTCTGCTCAGTAGATGAGTTTAGATGAGCAGTAGCTCTGCTCAGTAGATGAGAGTACAGTAGAAGAGTAGCTCTGCTCAGTAGATGAGCACAGTAGCTCTGCTCAGTAGATGAGTACAGTAGCTCTGTTCAGTAGATGAGTTGAGTAGCTCTGCTCAGTAGATGAGTTGAGTAGCTCTGCTCAGTAGAAGAGTTGAGTAGCTCTGCTCAGTAGAAGAGTTGAGTAGCTCTGCTCAGTAGATGAGTACAGTAGCTCTGCTCAGTAGGTGAGTTGAGTAGCTCTGCTCAGTAGATGAGTTTAGTAGCTCTGCTCAGTAGATGAGTACAGTAGCTCTGCTCAGTAGATGAGCACAGTAGCTCTGCTCAGTAGATGAGTACAGTAGCTCTGCTCAGTAGATGAGTGAGTAGCTCTGCTCAGTAGAAGAGTTGAGTAGCTCTGCTCAGTAGAAGAGTTGAGTAGCTCTGCTCAGTAGAAGAGTTGAGTAGCTCTGCTCAGTAGATGAGTACAGTAGCTCTGCTCAGTAGGTGAGTTGAGTAGCTCTGCTCAGTAGATGAGTTGAGTAGCTCTGCTCAGTAGATGAGTACAGTAGCTCTGCTCAGTAGATGAGTTGAGTAGCTCTGCTCAGTAGATGAGTTGAGTAGCTCTGCTCAGTAGATGAGTACAGTAGCTCTGCTCAGTAGATGAGTTTAGTAGCTCTGCTCAGTAGATGAGTACAGTAGCTCTGCTCAGTAGATGAGCACAGTAGCTCTGCTCAGTAGATGATGAGCTCTGTCAGTAGAAGAGTAGCTCTGTTCAGTGGATGAGTTGAGTAGCTCTGCTCAGTAGATGAGCTCTGCTCAGAGGTGAGTTGAGTCTGCTCAGTAGAAGAGTTGAGTAGCTCTGCTCAGTAGATGATTAGAGTAGCTCTGCTCAGTAGATGAGTTGAGTAGCTCTGCTCAGTAGGTGAGTTGAGTAGCTCTGCTCAGTAGAAGAGTTGAGTAGCTCTGTTCAGTAGATGAGTACAGTAGCTCTGCTCAGTAGATGAGTTTAGTAGCTCTGTTCAGTAGATGAGTACAGTAGCTCTGCTCAGTAGATGAGCACAGTAGCTCTGCTCAGTAGATGAGTACAGTAGCTCTGTTCAGTGGATGAGTTGAGTAGCTCTGCTCTGTAGATGAGTTGAGTAGCTCTGCTCAGTAGAAGAGTTGAGTAGCTCTGCTCAGTAGAAGAGTTGAGTAGCTCTGCTCAGTAGAAGAGTTGAGTAGCTCTGCTCAGTAGATGAGTACAGTAGCTCTGCTCAGTAGATGAGTTGAGTAGCTCTGCTTAGTAGATGAGTACAGTAGCTCTGCTCAGTAGATGAGTACAGTAGCTCTGCTCAGTAGATGAGTACAGTAGCTCTGCTCAGTTGATGAGTACAGTAGCTCTGCTCAGTAGGTGAGTAAGTAGCTCTGCTCAGTAGATGAGTACAGTAGCTCTGCTCAGTAGAAGAGTTGAGTAGCTCTGCTCAGTAGATGAGTACAGTAGCTCTGCTCAGTAGATGAGTACAGTAGCTCTGCTCAGTAGATGAGTACAGTAGCTCTGCTCAGTAGAAGAGTTGAGTAGCTCTGCTCAGTAGGTGAGTACAGTAGCTCTGCTCAGTAGATGAGTTGAGTAGCTCTGCTCAGTAGATGAGTACAGTAGCTCTGTTAAGTAGATGAGTTTAGTAGCTCTGTTCAGTAGATGAGTACAGTAGCTCTGTTAAGTAGATGAGTTTAGTAGCTCTGTTCAGTAGATGAGTACAGTAGCTCTGTTCAGTAGATTAGTCAGCTCCATTGTCACACCGGCCTGTTTTTCCGCAGTGAGGATCAGCTGCTGCAGCTCTTGTATCTGGAGTGCATCCTATCCATCCTCAGCAGCTGTCCTCCCACAATGCACCTGAACAGAGGCTTCACTGACCTGATATGGTGAGATATGCCCTGAACCGGAGTTCTTCTTTACTCGGCTTGTACAAGCGTAATGCTGCTCAGCTCCATTTGTAACAGGACCTCCCTTGGTCCTGAGCTCTTTGTGAAATAATAAAAAATAATAATCACTTGACTTGAAATGTGTTACATGCTGAAGGGCACATCCCAGGGGTCAGAGAGTTTTTTTTAACCTCGCTGTAAAGTTGCAAACCCAACATGTTAGCCCCACCCAGTGTAAATTGCATACATCACACGAAAAAACTTCTGCAGAACATGTAACCTAACTTGTATTACTGTAAAATATGTAACCCACTGATATAACCCCCTCTGTACATGGAAAATCTCCCGCAGAATATCACCCTATATATTCACCTTGCATCAACCCATCTCGCTGTCTTTCGGCAGGAAGCAGCTGTGTCCGTCGCTGGTTGCCATCATGGGCAACCCCATGAACGATAAAACCATCACCTCTGCCTCGGCCCATGGGGCGGGGTCATCCCAGGAGGCGGCCCCCACTTCGGCGGGGGTGTCGGACCAGGGCAGGGGGTCGGGCTGCTCCTCCAGCGCCCCCACGCTGATCGGGCCGGTCGCCCGGACTGTGTGCTATGCCGCGGCCGAGCTGGTGCGGCTGGTGGGGCAGGTGGAGTCGATGAAGCCGGTGCTGCAGTCTCTGTACCACCGAATCCTGCTGTACCCCCCGCCCCAGCACCGTGTGGAGGCCATCCGCACCATGAAAGAGGCGAGAGACCCAAACGCAACCGCTCACTGTGGAGCTGCGAGACATATCTGTTCAAATACACTGAAAACATGAAAAATACGTCCCTCTTACCAAGATTTTAATCTTGAATTCAGGCTTGAAATGCTTATTTCTATTACCTTTGTTCTCAGTAAGACGAACGTTTGCCAATGAGGTCATTTTGACTGATTTCTAAATTTGTCAATGGTAAAAATTAAATTACACTTGTTAAGCATATGGTAACTTAAGATGTGCTAATATTTTCCACTTAATAGAGAAAAAAATGTGCGTCAAGTCTTAGAATAAGATTTAAAAAAAACTTATGACAGACACTTTTTGCAGTGTAAGCTTCACAAAGTGTTAGGATTTATTAAAAATGTATGCAGTTCATCAGAAAGTGTGTGCTATGAATCATTATCACTTGTGAGTATTGAAAATAATTATTTTCTGGAACTGTTGTTAGAACAAGGATGGTTAGACACATTCTTAAGTAATGTGACGCCACAATTCCCGAAAGATTATGGACAGTTCCTTTTTCATGAATTATGTAAAGCAATGGTTCAAATCCCCTGTGTGTGCTGGCTTTTGTTCCAATCACAATAGCAATCCCAGAATATTGCCTAGCTTTAACCGTGAAATTAATATTAATTAGGTGCTCGCTATGCTTGGAGGAATGACTCACCTCCTAAAGCCAGATTATGCCTTAAATGGTTTTGGAACTCCGCAAAGATTTCCAAGTTCATAGTGTCCTTATTGCACTTTATGGCCAACAATTACAAAAAAAAAGTATTGAGAATTGAGAATTGAGAATTCTGAGTTTAATGGGCTTATTGCTTGGTGAATTTATAATGGAAGCAACTGTTTGATAGACCAAGAAGCACTGCAAACACAAGCCCTGAATGGGTCATTCCATGTCAAATCATCCAGATTTTGAGAAATTTTCCAGGTCACCTCCTGAAAAATTTTAGAAAAAATTCACGAGTAAATATTCACACAAAATAAAAAAAATGCCAAATATTAGGCCTGTATCTCAAATAGATTTCAAGTTATAGCCCTTCAAAATTTGAATAATATTTTAAGTTTTTTAGCGAACCCATTTTCAGCCAACTTTGGCAACCTGTTGCTCCAAATCGATTGCTTATACAAGGCTTAAATTGGGTTTACTAACCATATTCATCCCCTAGAATTTGAAAATGACCTTAGATTCTGTGTATCTTGATCCACTTTTGTATGGTAAAGCCTCAAAATCAGCCGAAAACACAAAACGCCCAAAAACGAGACCACATTTTATGACCTGTAACTCAGGAACTAAGTAAGATAAAAGGCTAGAATTCATTTTTGATGATTTTATGATATATCTCTCTGTAAAAATACAGTAATCCAAGTAATTTTATTTGTAGAAGTTTTTTAATGAAATAATTTCTAAGTAAATTTTTCCGGTTTTGCCCCAAAATGCCCTTTTTTGGGGCAAAGAAATGACCATGTCACCAGTTATTCATCTCTCTGAAATTTTTACTAAATTTTTACAAAAAACTTAAAATATTATTCAAATTTCAAAGGGCTATAACTTGAAAACTATTTGAGATACTGGCCTAATATTTGGCATTTTTTCATTTTGTGTGGAAATTTACTAAAGTTTTTTCAAAGAATTTTGAGCAGGCGACCTGGCATGCCCTGGATGATTTAACATGGAATGACCCAAATGTGATTTTAGAGTTCATGTAATCCCCACATTTACAGCTGTTAGTTCGGAGTAATAACTCTTTTAAAATTTTGGGATTACCCCTGAGGTCAGAACCGAAGCCTGCACACAGTCTGCGAGCCACAGATGTACAGGATGGATGTTATAACGTAGATGGCTGCAATATGGAGCTCTTAGCAGTGCACTTGAGGTTTTCTGGTCTCCTGCTTTATTTGCAGATTCTGGGTAACCCTGAGCGCCTTTTTGACCTGGCTGGGCCGTGTGTGACGGAACCAGAGTCCAGGAAGCGGTCTTTCTCCAAAAGGAAGTCCCACCTCGACCTGCTGAAGCTGTGAGTGTCTGACTGGCGGGGGACGTTAGCTGATGTAGGTGGGCAGAACTTTGAGACAGTCTATAGGCTGGCCTGTTCGAGTCTCTGAAGGTTGCTGGTTTTTATGACCCAGTGCAGCCGTGGGAAGGTTAGAGCTGCTCCCAACCGTACATTAATTCAGGGGGGACAGGCCACTGCTTTGACAAATCAGGTGTTTGCATTATGGGTAAAAGCATCAGTCTAAAAAAAAATCACCGTGACTGTAAGCTGGCGATTGCCTAATTGGCAAACTTTTCTATTAATGTAATCTCTCTTGCATCTCTAGCCTGCAAACAGGCGCTAGTAGTCGCTGAAGGCAAATTTTGCCGAGCTTGCGAGGCTAGCTCTTGCAATGATCTTTGTATTGTTTGAGTTCTGCCCCCTTTCGGCTTGCGTATGAGGCTTTTTCTGAAGCCAGTAGGCAGCGCGGCCAGAACATCTCTGCCATTCATGAAACTCTTAATTGCAAGCTCTTCCTCTGCCTTCTATTCTAGATCTCTTGAGCACCTTGAAGATATTGTTTCTACAGCTTTTTTTTGAGAGGATCCGTGTGATCTATATTCTCAGGCGACGCTATGTTTAATTGAATACACAGGGCTGTTTCTTGTCTCTTCTGTTTATACATGTCTTACGGTCACATGCTCTAAATTGACCGATCGGTATTTTACGTTCAAATCTGAACGTAGATAGTCAAATCTTACAAAGACCGTTGCAGGCTCTCGTTTTCCTTGCTTTCCCCAATCCCCTGACATTTGACCATGCACCACAGGAACTCCAAATTCGAGAAGAAACACCGCTAAAAGACCAGCCGAGAGCCTGTTCGCAGGCTATTGCATCTCCCACTGGGTGCATCTCAAAGCATAGGCTGCATCCCTTGAAGGCTGCATTTTTAGGGGTCATCACTTAATTTCATCTGCCGAATTGATGTGACATCATTTCATCTCCATTGAACAGCTTAGGTTAAAGTGACTCGTTACTGGTTTTCCTAACCTTAACCTTAACTCTAACCCCTAACCCCAAACCTAGCCCTAAACCTAACTCTAACGACTCCTAAAAATGCAGCCTTTGAAGGATGCAGCCTATGCTTTGAGATGCACGTCAACACTGCAATTTGACTGCAGTTACACCGATGACCACATGATATCACCAAAAAAAAAAAACAAATAAATAATACTAGAGACAATCTGGGATCCCACCAGCTGCAGCAGGGATGCTGGTATTGTTTTCAGTTGAGCAGTCCTCATTATATTGTGTTCAGTGAGTGCGTACTCAAATCACATCCGTCCTCCAGCTCAGCCTTTTTATTTCTACTTGCTACTCACCCGTAATGTTTCCTGATGCTTCTTAAAAGGTTGGCATGCTATCGTATTCAAGAGAATTATCTACTTTCATATTAACACTGGCAAAAATGCTCAGTGCTTTTGTATTAGTTTTATAGTAGTTTTGAAGCAGTTTTGCTGCAGCTTTCCCTGATGGCACACACACACTGACACACACACTCAGATTATTTGGAAACAGTACGAGCATCACTAACGCAGCTGGTAATTTTGACTGCTGTAATTCCCTTTCCTAATATAGCCTGTTGATTGGTTGTCTGTACATGTTACGACCCCTGAAGGATCAGTCAGTCAAGGGCTGTTGCGGAGCCGTAACATAACTTGATGCAATTGCACATGACATGCGAAGGTAAATTATATAGGCAGTTAGATTTGCTACAAGGAATTTTATTTACCTTTGTACTTTAAAAAAATGGCCACACATAAAATAAAAAAACTCACAGACATACGTTCAGGAGCAGGGAAACGTAGCGGGCGGCTGCCAAAGAAAATAGATAAGAAAAAAAAAAAAACCCAGCCTTTGACAGTGAGCACTCGCTCACTAAAAAAATACAGCGGATGGCGCACGCCCTCTAATCTGGTGTATTTAACAGAGTAACATCCTACGGGCAAGATGTATACCCCGAGGCCTCTACCCTGTCCCTCCCCTGACGAAGTCTACAAATACCATTAACATACAACAGAAAAAAAAACCAAAACTATACAAGGGACAAATCAACCACACTACATAGATCAACAAATGACAAGACTAACTCTAACAACAAAACATCAGCAACAAAGGAGTCCCCCTTTCTGTCGATGCAGCAGGTCTTAAATAGGGAGTCGGCCGCCTTCTGATTGGGTAACGGAATGGTTGGATTGATGAGAAAAACGCCAGAACAGCTGGAGACCTAATGAGAATGATAGTGAGAAGTAGACAGCAGAAGGAACCAAACGCACACACAGCCTGCGCAGAGATTACAACAATTAAATATACGCGATAAGCTAACTGTGCGTAAACACCCCCTAAGAGCAAACCTGTACTGGTTTGCGTAAAAATATACAAAATTGACCAAACATGATGCATCGTTCCTAGAAGAAAATACAAACATTATAAACAACAAAAAATCTCATACAACATTTACCTACACCATGGCCTACACTCTAAAGGGCATCAGCACAGACGTTTTTCACTGCCCTTCTTGTGTCGGATCTCTATATTATAGCCCTGAAGAATGAGAGCCCACCGCATGAGCCTCCGATTTTTATTATACATGCGACGCAGGAAAACTAACGGGTTGTGATCTGTATAGATCACAACAGGAACCACACTAGATCCCACGTAAACCTCAAAAAATTCGAGGGCCATCAATAATGCGAGGGTCTCTTGCTCGATGGTAGAATATCTACCTTGACATACATTAAACTTTCTAGAGAAATAACATATAGGATGGTCTAGACCCGATGCATCCTCCTGCAAGAGCACAGCACCTGCACCTATGTGGCTAGCGTCTACCTCCACTTTGAAAGGTCTCGAAGTCAGGAGCAGCGAGGACCGGTGCGTTATAAAGCAAAGCTTTGGCACACTCAAATGCATCGTTGGCATTCAGGAGTCCATTTATACGGGACCAGCGGACTCACCATAGTTGTTAAAGGTGCAACAGTAGCTGAAAATTCTTGCAAAAGGCTCCGGTAGTAACCAGCCATCCCGAGAAATCGACGAAGTTCACGCCTGGTGCTTGGCACAGGGAAAGATGTTATTGCAACCACCTTAGCCCCCACGGGACGCACAACCCCCCCACCACCCACCTGCTTACCCAAGTAGGGTAACCGTAGCCTTGCCGAACTCAAGACTTGGCAAGATTGAGCGTCAATGACGCCTGAGCTAAACGATCGAACACCAGCCTCAGGGTAGCCATGTGAGAGTTCCAATCTTTGGAATAAACCACCAGGTCATCAAGGTAAGCAGTGCAGTGCGGAACGTCAGCCAACACACAATTAACTGTTGTTGGAATGTGGCAGGCGACACGCATGCCAAAAGCCATCACTGTATATTGTTGGAAGGAGTCAGGGTCACAAATGCAGAGATTTCACATGCTCTAGCAGAAAGGGGTACCTGCCAGTATCCTTTCAGCAGATCTAATTTTGTTACATACTTTGCAGAGCCAATGGTATCAACACAATCGCTCTGCGCGTGGTAACGGATAGGAGTCTGGGATGGTCACGCTGTTCACCTTCCGATAATCCGTGCAAAAAACGAAAGGTACCATCCGGCTTTGGAACTAAAATGCAAGGTGAGCTCCACGGACTAGAACTAGGTAAAGCCAGACCATGATCCATCAAATACTTTACCTCCTTTTCATAATCTCACGTTTAGCCATATTTACGCCGCAGGGGTGTTGCTTAATTGCCTGGCAGAGCCAACATCTATATCATGCTCAATGACAGTCGTTCTCGAAGGGACATCATTAAATAGACACGAAACTTACCTATTAGATTACACACACAAGATCTCTTATCACTGTCTAAATAGGACAGATGTGACTCAAGAGACTGCAATAACTCAGAGTTCAACAACCGAGGCATTTGCAGGAGGGAACCACGCCGCTTCCAACCCATCCTCGCCCCAGACTCAACATCACCCGAGCAAACTGGTATTATTACAGGAAGAGCAGATTTGACGAGTGGCCCCTGTGGACCTTTTTTTCATCTGTACTCTCCTGAGCTCGAGAATGATAGAGCTTTAACATGTTCACATGGCAAACTCGAGTCTTATGCCTCCGATCGGGGTTTGAATAACGAAGTCCGTGTCACTGAGCTTACTCTCCACCACATATGGACCTGAAACACGTGCAGACAAGGAGGAACCTATGGTAGGTTGTAACACCAGAACCTGATCACCTGGGTACAACACACGGGGAACAGCCTTTGATCATAACGGCTTTTCATGCGCTCCTCCCGCGTAGTCGAAAGCGCCTCCCTAGCCATAGTACAAGCACTATGCAACCGCTCTCACTAAAGCGACGCACATAGCTTAATACATTCTCAGCAGGGGAAACCTTCCTTGAGCTAAGCTGGTCTTTAAGCACACTAAGTGGACCACTTAACAGTGTGTCCAAACACCAATTCAGCAGGACTAAACCCGAGGGATTCCTGTACTACAAGGGAGTGAGTAACAAAGCAAAAGGCACGCCCGGCCCCAGTCTTTCCCTGTCTCTGAACAGTATTTTCTGAGTACAGACTTGAGCGTTTGATGCCACCGCTCTAACGCCTCCCTGTGACTCAGGGTGGTATGCACTGACACACAATGCTCAATAGATAGAGAGGACAGTACTTGCTTGAACACATTGGACATGAAGTTAGACCCTTGGTCTGTTTGAACAACTTTAGGGAGTCCAAAGGTTGAGAAAAACTTTGTTAACGCCTTAACTACAGACTGAGCAGTGATTTTGCGTAACGGAATAGCCTCTGGGTACCGTGTAGCTAAACACATGATGGTTAACAAAAATTGGTTGCCTGACTTAGACTTAGTCAATGGACCAACAACATCAACCAAAACGTGCTGAAACGGCTCAGCTGACACGGGAATTGGGTGCAACGGAGCGACAGGGACAGCTTGATTAGGTTTGCCAGCAATCTGACAGGTATGGCAACTACGACAATAGGCAGCCACATCCCGTTTCAGCCCTGGCCAAAAGAACTGCCTCAACACGCGATCATAGGTTTTCGTAATGCCTAAATGACCAGACCAGATGTTATCATGTGCAAGGGACAAAACTTGCTGTCGAAAAGTTGTAGGCAGCACAATCTGCTGAACCACACTCCACTCACCCGCGCCAGGATGGGCAGTCCACATATGCATAAGGACATCGTCCTCTATAACATACTCAGATTATGGGCTTTAACATTACCACGGGCAGCGCCAAAATACTTGGCGAGGGTAGGATCATTTTTTCTGTGCGGCTATCAGCTCGCCGAGAAATAGACATGTTGGTAAAGTCAATGTTGGGATCAACACATACAGTCTTAGAAGATGTAGGGACAGAGCAGAGCACATCAGCAGCGTATAACCGAATCAGACAAATCCACCACGCTACCCAACTTACGGACTGAGTTTCGAGTCACCGCACAAGGGGGGAAAATGTGTGAAAAAGGTTCAGCTACCTCTTGCACTTCCAGGATGCTCCAGCAGCTCTAAAACAGGCAACACCTTACCACCAGCAAGATCATTACCCAATATAAAGGTAACACCTTTACGGGCAGAGTAGATCGCACACCAACCCGAAATTCACCACTTACCAACTCACATGACAAACATATCTGATGTAAAGGAACGGGCACATAACCCATCTCTATGCCTTGAACCAAAAACACTAGAACCACAATAGGAATCACTTGAAAATGGTAACACATCCGACAGAACAAATGACTGGTGCAGCACCGTATCTCGCAGTATTGTCACCTGCCGCTTATCATTAGGATTATTTTTTTTTCAGTGAAACCGAACCTTGTAAAATGAACGGCTCATATGTCGGATCAGGTACTTCAGCGTCACAGGATACCTGGGGCATAGTCACGCTTATGAGACAGAGTTTTAATAAGACCCACGCCTTTGGGTTTATCAGACGGAGCTTTTAGCTTGTTTGCGCTTTTAACGCCAAACAGTCTGCAATAATATGGCCAGGCTTACGGCAATAAAAACACACTCTCTCTCCTCTCTAGAGGAGGAACCTACCTCACGCTGAAGACTGGCCTGCGGTTTAACAGCAGGTGCCAGCGACCAAGTCCTACTCACAATCTTGTGAGTCAGAGCAAAACTCATCCGCCAGTACAGCGGCTACAGACAACGAAGAAGCCTTCTGTTCATTTAGATATGTGACTAAACGATCAGGCAAACAGTTCTAAATTCCTCGATCAAAATAAGCTCCCGGAGAGATGACAGATCGATGGCCTTACTGGCAGCACACCAGCGATCGAACAGCATCTCCTTCTCCCTAGCAAACTCCATAAAAGTCCTAGTGGCAGCTTTTTTATGGTTTCGAAATCGTTGCCTGTACGCTTCTGGAACCAGTTCAAAGGCACGCAACACAGCTGACTTAACTTTGTCATAAATCATACTATCTGCAAAAAAGACAACGCAGCCAATGCCTCCCTGAGCCTTACCAGTGAGCTTACATTGTAACAACAGAGGCCACGTATCCTTAGGCCACTTTAATGACGCAGCAATGCGTTCAAATGCACTGAAATAGGCATCCACATCAGCCTCATTAAACGGAGGAACCAACGCAATGTTCTTCCTCACATCAAACCTCTCAGGCTCATACGCAGGTAAAGAGGGCATGACAGAGGACGCGGACGAAAAGAGCCCAGCTCCTCCCGCTTCCAACTCTAACTTTCGTATACGCACCTCTTTGTCTGCTTGAATCTCAAGCCTTCGGATCTCCAAGCGGGTGCGCATGCTCCGCCCGCCTCTCCTTTCTTGAGCCTCTACCTGCAAAGCGAACTAAGCGCACTTTTTAAGCGCCGCATCAGTAGCATCCGAGGGAGGCGAATGAAATGAAAATCTCTCAGGAGATTTCGGGTCAAAACGAGGCAAAGAACGTGGGCGGCGGTCTAGACTCCACGGCTTCAACCACGGTAGACTTTAGACCTACCCCTGCCTCAACAACCGGCGAACTAGGCATGGGCATCGAACAAAGGCTTTCCCCCTTCATCCTGCAATTCACCCATGTCAACCAGCGGCTCATCAGAAACAAAGGCACTCAGGCCCAATACCTTACGATCAACCAGCACCTGCTTAACAGCCTCTCAGAGCGGTTTCACTAAAGCCTTCAAGGATCAACACCAAAATGCCCGCAATGGCATATAAATCCTTCTACGGCACTGCTCAAGGCGCAGTGACTGAAGGATCCCTCAAAAAAGTCATCTAAATCAAATGATGCCATATTCCAGTCTCTCCCTATCCAAATACCTCTTCCAGGCCAAATCACAAAATAGAACCCGACCACACAACTACCTACCAAAATTCAAAACTGGGGTACGCTACCACTTCGACCCAGAACAATTCCTCCACCGTCACGCACAATGCACCATTCATAGACACTGACAGTCCATGAAAAACCCTCGAACGAGCCCCCATTTATGTTACGACCCTGAAGGATCAGTCAGTCAAGGGCTGTTGCGGAGCCGTAACATAACTTGATGCAATTGCATGACATGCGAAGGTAAATTATATAGGCAGTTAGATTTGCTACAAGGAATTTTATTTACCTTGTACTTTAAAAATGGCCACACATAAAATAAAAAAACTCACAGACATACGTTCAGGAGCAGGGAAACGTAGTGGGCGGCTGCCAAAGAAAATGGATAAGAAAACAAAAAAAAACCCAGCCCCTTGACAGTGAGCACTCGCTCACTAAAAAAATACAGCGGATGGCGCACGCCCTCTAATCTGGTGTATTTAACAGAGTAACATCCTACGGGCAAGATGTATACCCCGAGGCCTCTACCCTGTCTCCCTCCCCTGACGAAGTCTACAAATACCATTAACATACAACAGAAAAAAAAACCAAAACTATACAAGGGACAAATCAACCACACTACATAGATCAACAAATGACAAGACTAACTCTAACAACAAAACATCAGCAACAAAGGAGTCCCCCCCCCTTTCTGTCGATGCAGCAGGTCTTAAATAGGGGAGTCGGCCGCCTTCTGATTGGGTAACGGAATGGTTGGATTGATGAGAAAACGCGTAACAGCTGGAGACCTAATGAGAATGATAGTGAGAAGTAGACAGCAGAAGGAACCAAACGACACACAGCCTACGCAGAGATTACAACAATTAAATATACGCATAAGCTAACTGTGCGTAACAGTACAGGAGAAGGTGTTTCCTTAGTGTTCTCTGGTTTGGTGGTGTGTGTTGCAGGGTGATGGACGGCATGACAGAAGCGTGTGTGAAGGGTGGGATTGAGGCATGTTTCTCCTCGGTGTCGTGTGTCTGTGCCCTGCTGGGGGCGCTGGAGGAGCTAAGTCAGGGGCGGGGCCTGCAGCCCGACCAGGCGCGAGCGCTCCTGTGCCGGCTGGACGAACTGAGGGAGGGGACCGAGTCTGCCCGCGAGTCCATGGAGGTCAACGAGGCCGACTTCCGCTGGCAGCGGCACATCCTCTCGTCTGAGCATGCTCCGTGGGACGCCCTGGCAGCCGAGCGCAGCCCCGACATCAGCATCAGCGTCACCACGGAGACGGGGCAGACCACGCTGGAGGGGGAGCTGGGGCAGACCACTCCTGAAGAGTGCGGGGAGGAGCCGCGGCTGAACTCGCCCTCCTCCTGCGGACCGGACGCCCCCGCGGACCGGCCCCTCCGCCTGGGGGCCCGAGAGGAGCCCTGCGGCCAGCCTGATGTGGTGCAGCGGAGCCACGGCCTGGTGTACCCCGACATCACCAACTTCCTGTCAGTGGAGTCGCGGGCGCGGTCCCACGGCTCCCGCTACAGCGAGAGCAACTTCAGCGTGGACGAGCAGGACCTGTCGCGCACCGAGTTCGACTCCTGCGACCAGTACTCCATGGCAGCCGAGAAGGACTCGGGCCGCTCCGACGTCTCGGACATGGGCTCCGACAACTGCTCGCTGGCGGACGAGGAGCAGACGCCACGGGACTGCCTGGGCCATCGGTCGCTCCGCACGGCCGCTCTGTCACTCAAGCTGCTGAAGAACCAGGAAGCGGACCAGCAGAGCGCGAGGCTTTTCGTCCAATCGCTGGCCGCGCTTCTCCCGCGTCTCCTGGCACTCCCCACCTGCGCCGATGCGGACGCCTCGCTGCAGAACTTCTCCTCCACCTTCTGCTCCGGCCTGCAGGCAGGTAAGGGCCTCGCTCGTGTACCTGCAGGGGGCGCCACTAAGTTAGGCAGGTAAGGGCTGCGCTCGTGTACCTGCAGGGGGCGCCACTGAGTTAGGCAGGTAAGGGCTGCACTCATGAACCTGCAGGGGGAGCCAGGCAGGGGGGAGTCAGGCAGGTCAGCTAATCAAAAACACAGATGTCCAAATACTAAATCTTGATTTGTACTTCTGCGTTGAATCTACGCCCTAGATTCGGGGAAGCTGCATTCCTTACACTGTAGCGTATGTTGCAGCCTGACGTACACTTCTCCAGAAGTGTAGCTGCGAGTCACTGGAATGCGGACCGCAGCAACTGTGGCGTGCCTTGGAAGTTTGGCATATCCGGCTGCTCATTCTGCCAGTAGCGATGCACACACACACCAGGAGGTAGGAATGTCACAGCGGTGTCGACTCTGTGTAGATTCAGTGCAGAAGTATAAATCAGCCTTAGGGATGTGTGAGCATTTTATACTCTCAGCCAAACCCACATGTGATGGTATTAAGAGCTGAGCTGGGCTTTTTTTTATTATTATTTGCGATTTAAGTCGTGAGCATCTGAAGGAACAATATGTAATATATTTGCTGTACTAAATCATAAAATGACCACAATGTGTCGTCAGAAACTAAAGAAGCATTATAAGCTAAAATACTGGCTTCTCTGACTATGTTGCTGAAGCCAGTATGTTCTCTGTAATGTCGGTCTCAGGAAGGGTCTGTTTATGTTTTGGCCTGTATGATCCAGATGTGAAACAAATTGGCAGCCAAACACCTCGTACTGCAGTTGTGGAAGTAAGAACTGGAGTAACAGCAATGATGCTGTATTCTTCTTCGACCTAAAAAGCTGTGGCATCCTTCTAAAAAGCTTCCTGACCAGAGTTATAATAATAATAATAATAATAATAATAATAATAAAAAAATACATTTTATTTATAGGCGTCTTTCTAACACTCAGCGTCACTGTACAGCAGAGTTAAAATTGTCAACAGACAATGCAACACAAACGACAATTATTAACCCTTTAAGGCCTAATGCAAAAATCCCAGCAGAGAATCATGCTGCCTTGTTTACCATAGTAACCTGTATTTGGGCTGAAGCACAGCTTCTCAGCTTTCTGGAACAGTTGGAATTTTTTTCTATTGCGCAAAACTTACAGTGATTACGGTACTTTCAAAATTACGCGCATATCTGTGTCGGCAACGACACGTTCTTAAAATGCGCACATGCTGTCCCGGTTTAAATGGGTTAAAGTGTCTACAACATCTGAATGAACAGGATGGGGATGAGATAATTGACTTTCAGACACAATATGCCAGTTTGAACAGCTGGGTTTTGAGCTGGGTTTTGAACATGGGAGGAGATTCAATGTTCCGGAGGTCAGGAGGGATAGAGTTCTAGAGGCGAGGAGCAGAGCGACTGAAGGCTCTGGACCCCATGGTGGTCAGACGGGCTGGTGGGATGGTGAGGTGGATGGATGAGGAGGATCTGAGGGAGCGAGTGGGAGTGTTGATATGAAGGAGTTCAGTCAGATATGGAGCAGCAAGGTTGTGGATGGCCTTAAAGGTGAGAAGTAGAATTTTGTAGTCAGTGCGGTATTTGACTGGAAGCCAGTGATGCTGCTGAAGTACCGGAGTGATATGTCTGGTGGAGGGAGTTCTTGTAACAATTTGGGCTGCAGCATTCTGAACCAGTTGGAGTTTGTGAATGGACTTTTGAGGGAGACCATCGAGCAGGGAATTACAATAATCAAGGCGAGATATGACCAGAGAATGAACCAGGACGGCAGTGCTGTTGGGTGTAAGGGACGGAGGGAGGCGGTTAATGTTTTGAAGATGGAAGAAGGCAGACCAGGTGACGTTATTGGTGTGGGCTTGAAATGATGGAGTGCTTCCAGGATGACACCCGAACTCTTGACCTGAGCAGAAGGGGAAACGATGGAGTTGTCAGTGGTAGTGTTGAAATTGTCAGTGTTTGATGTGGTGGATTTTGAGCCGACGAGATTGAGAGAATTGGAGGAAAACCAGGATTTGATTTTTTTGAAGACAGTCACAGAGGGAGGGTGGTGGGAAGGTGGAGGTGGGTTTGGTGGAGACATAGAGCTGGTTGTCATTTGCGTAACAATGGAAATTAATTTTAAACTTTTTGAAGATATGGCCAAGGGGGAAGAGATGGATAATGAATAGCAGTGGCCCCAAAACAGAGCCCTGGGGAACACCTGTAGTGACTAGAGATGGCTGGGATGTAATGGTGACTGTCTGTTTCCCTTACCAGAGTTGTTGTAAAATGGAAACATTTTTGGAGATGTACGCATTTCAAAGATTTAGAGGGCATGGAATCAAAAATGATTTCATGACCGATGTAGAGTTGGTTTATTTTTTCCTATCCTAAGCATTGAAATTCAGCTACTGGTAGCTTACCTTAACTAATTTAGGGCGACCTAGTGAGCAATATGTAATCGCTGTGGAAAGTAGTAACGTCCACTCCAGAGCATCCATTTTTGGGATAATGAGCTTCGGCTATTGCACTTAGCTTGTCACGCATCTAACTAACATTGAAAGTTGTAAAAATTCACTACAGCTGGTTCTAATTTACAAACAAACTCTGATGAACTCTCAGTGTAGGACTCATCGTTGCTTGTTGTCAAAGTTTCAGGATGTGCTCATCTTCCGCACATTCATGTTGGTTCAGTGTCCTTAACCTGGCAACCTGCGTGAGCTTCAAGTATGGGGAGGAGGGGCTGGGACAGCCAACTCTCAAGTGTTTTCAATATGGGCTGCAGTAGCCATTTTATATGTTGGCTCTCAGTGGAAGGTATTGTTCATTTGATAATGATGAAATGATATTAATGTAAAGTCATATTACTCTCAACCAGTGCCTTTCCAAGGTTCTGCTCAAAAGCTGAAATGGGACAGATTTGCGAAGGAGGATAGAAAAATGAAAAATAAGGTTCTCAACGATATCTATGATATTATTAATCTCTGTGCTAGGTGGAGGTTCTGGTAATTCACTGTCATGATGGTGTCTAACTGTTCAGTGTTAGAGGAAAGGTAATCCTGTTTGTGCTTATTACAGTTACTTGCATTGATCGCTTCTGCATAGTCAAAGCTGGATGTGGGATGTTGATTCTAATCAGTTGTGGACCTCTGATAAGGACAGCTAAAAACAACACAAACATGTAAAACTTTTCACACTAATCAGTCACACTTTACATGAGGTTGATGAAGCATTCTCACTTACATATCACAGCTGTCACAAAATGTCAGGACAGTTGAGGTCTGTTTATGTTAAATTCAGAATACTGCCGCAGCACTTACTGTCAAGTATGACAGTAACATCTGCCATAGAAATCACTTGTTAAAAAAATGTATGGAAGCATTATATCATTTGTATTTTACTGACTTCCTCTGTTACAACATCTCGTGACAGCGACAGCTGCACTGCCACGTATCTCAGCGTCATGTAAGTTTCATGTTGAGATTTTCAGCTGATGTTCGTGGTCCGTGACGGCAGCGTTCTCTCTGAGGTGTGGCCACAGATCAGTGCTGCCCTGTCCCTGCAGGTGGGATCCACTCGCCAGGGTTTGAGGGCAGCGGGAACCTGAGCTGTCAGGCCCTGATGAACGCTGACGGTCTGTACCTGGTGTCGTACTACGCCCTGCTGCTCAATCTCAAGCTGTGCTGCAGCGAGTTCTACCGCCGGAAACCTGCGCCTGTGCTGGTCAGCCTGGTGCGTAATGTCCTACGCCCTGATGCCCTGACCTATGGATACAAACTATTCTACAGAATCACAAACGCCCTGACCTATGGATACACACTATTCTGCACAATCGCATACGCCCTGACCTATGGATACACACTATTCTGCACAATCGCATACGCCCTGACCTATGGATACACACTATTCTGCACAATCGCATACGCCCTGACCTATGCATACAAACTATTCTGCACAATCACACACGCCCTGACCTATGCATACAAACTATTCTGCACAATCGCATACGCCCTGACCTATGGATACACACTATTCTGCACAATCGCATACGCCCTGACCTATGCATACACACTATTCTGCACAATTGCATACGCCCTGACCTATGGATACACACTATTCTGCACAATCGCATACGCCCTGACCTATGGATACACACTATTCTGCACAATTGCATACGACCTATGGACCTATGCATACAAACTATTCTGAACAATCGCATACGCCCTGACCTATGCATACAAACTATTCTGCACAATCGCATACGCCCTGACCTATGCATACAAACTATTCTGAACAATCGCATACGCCCTGACCTATGCATACAAACTATTCTGCACAATCGCATACGCCCTGACCAATGCGTACACACTATTCTACGCACTTTCATAAGCCCTGACCTACACACTCACATATGCACTGATGTACTTGATGATATGCATGTATGGGCACTTGTGGACTCGAGCACTAAAGACGGGCCATCTCTCCATGTGCTAAAGCCAGCTGCTGTTTCCTTGGCAAATAATTACACAACATGACGGAGGTGGGCGATCTTTTATATCTTTTATGGTAATGCTTTGGAAAGGTAATTAAACTCTAGTGGCTATAGTTTAATTCCCTTTTACCGTGATTTTATTATCTACAGCTTGCAGGGAAGTAAGGTATCAGGTTTTGTTTGACTAGAATCGGCTCACAGCATTGATCTAGTTGGAAACAACACCAGATCTCTCTCAAATCCCTCTTTTCTGTTAAAGACAGCAGGCACTATTTTAAACTGTGGAATTATCAAGATGTTTTTGCCTGGTGATTTTGGATCAGATGTCACAGGAAAAGGAAAGATTGTGGTCACTTTGACTTGGCTTGAAAGAGTGGACTACAGTCAGGGCAGTTTGCTGCAGCCTTGAGGTTTATAGCAATTGAAGCCATACTGAAATATGAGCCTTTTCTCATGGACTAACACCTGTTAAAGGCTGTGGAGTTTTCTTACTGAATGACAATCTGTGCACTGGGTCAGATACTACGATGCTGAAATGACTAAACCCTGCTATAACACATGCACACACATGTATGCACTCACGCGCGCACGCACGCGCACACACACGCACACATGCATAAATCCGAACACACGCACACACCTAGCGTGTAGACATACACACAAACACACACACTCTATCTCTCTCACTTACACATGCACAGCTCTCCTCAGGGTCCTGACTCAGGTTTTCCTCCTTTACAGAAGGAGTTTGTGCGGCAGATCCAAAGCAGTGGAGTGCTGGTGGTTCTGTCGCAGGCCTGGATTGAGGAGCTGTACCACCAGGTCTTAGAGAGGAACCTCCTGGGAGAAGCTGGGTACCGGGGTACCCCAGAGGAGCACTCCCTGCCCCTGATCACCATGCTCACAGGTAAACGCATCCTGCTCCATGTTTGCAAATTAACAATAAATGGACACTTCCTACTGTGCAAAGGATGCAGTACCCTGATATTCACAGGTGTACTCATTACTCTCCCTCCTATAATATTCCCCTCCCAGTCATACTTACAACTTCTAACTAAATTATACTTATAACCTTCTACCCTCAGTTCTACCTGTAACCTCACCCCTTAGTCATACCTGTAATCTCTCCCCTCAGTCATACCTGTAACCTCTCCCCTCAGTCATACCTGTAACCTCTCCCTTCAGTCTTACCTGTAACCTCTCCCCTCAATCATACTTGTAACCTCTCTCCTCAGTCATACCTGTAACCTCACCCCTCAGTCATACCTGTAACCTCTCCCTTCAGTCTTACCTGTAACCTCTCCCCTCAATCATGCCTGTAACCTCCCCCCTCAGTCATACCTGTAACCTCTCCTCTCAGTCTTACCTGTAACCTCACCCCTCAGTCATACCTGTAACCTCACCCCTCAGTCATACCTGTAACCTCTCCCTTCAGTCTTACCTGTAACCTCTCCCCTCAATCATGCCTGTAACCTCTCCCCTCAGTCATACCTGTAACCTCTCCCCTCTGTCATACCTGTAACCCCTCCCCTCAGTCTTACCTGTAACCTCTCCCCTCAGTCTTACCTGTAACCTCTCCCCTCAGTCATACCTGTAACCTCACCCCTCTGTCAAACCTGTAACCTCACCCCTCAGTCTTACCTGTAACCCCCCCTTCAGTCTTACCTGTAACCTCTCCCCTCAGTCTTACCTGTAACCTCTCCCCTCAGTCATACTTGTAACCTCACCCCTCTGTCATACCTGTAACCTCACCCCTCAGTCTTACCTGTAACCTCTCCCTCAGTCATACCTGTAACCCTTCCACACAGTCATGCTTGTACGTTTCCCTCAGTCACGCGTGTAACATTTACCCCCACAGTCATACCCATAACTTCTCGCTGCAGATATCGACGGCTTGGGCAGCAGTGCTATAGGGGGTCAGATGATCCACCAGGCTTCAGTGCAGCCCCCCTTCTGCTGTGACAAGAGTGCCAGTGATGCCCTCATGGCAGGTAAAGCCAAGCCACGCCCCCTCCCCCTCCCCATCTGCTGCTTGCTTGCTGAAGCTATCATCAACAGTTCTAAGCAAAGAGCATGCAACTATTGTTAGTGCTGTTACTAGCGGAAGTGTCCAGATCTGCCTTTCAAGGACACAGGTCCAGATTATCCATCAGCTGACCCTCAGTTTATTCTGTTGTGGCTGTGATTGGTTGCAGGCATGGTGTTCTCACGCTACATCCTGACTGGCTGCTGGAAGAATTTGATTGACACGCTGTCCACGCCTCTGACTGGGCGGATGGCGGGAAGCTCGAAGGGCTTGGCTTTCATCCTGGGGGCGGAGGGGGTGAAGGAGCAGAACCAGCGGGAGCGTGACACCATCTGCCTGAGCCTGGACGGACTGCGGAAGGCTGCCGGGCTCAGCTGTGCGCTTGGTAATACCACGGTCATCTGAGTGAAAGGACAGAGCATTATGGGAAGGAGGAATGCTAATCACTGTCTTCGGTCCATCTGAAGACAATGAGCCTACTACCATATTTCTAATTTTAAATGAATGATTTTCTGTGATATTCTTAGCTTTATTTTAAATTCAGATAATATACAATGACACGTTACATATACTGTGGGTCTTCCACATTTTCCAGAGTCAGACTCTCTCAGACTCACTGAGTGTGACTCTGATTCTCACTCTCACTCTTCCGATGTGACTCTGACTCTAATGCTGCATTCACATGGATCACAGTAGGCACTACACAACAAAACCTTAATATTGTGATTGTGCAGGCACCAGGAGATAAATATCATGACGTCACAATTATAAACTATACATCGTCATGTGAATGCAGCACAAGTCTGAGTCCCTATTTCTGAGTCCCTCTGTCTCTGAATGTTTGGCTCTTACTCTCACATTGACTCTTCTGGTGTGACGCTGATTTTGACTCTGACTCACGAGGACTGTGACTCTGACTCAGTCTCTCTGAGTAAACCCTGATTCTCGCTCTTGCCCTGCAGGTGTGGCTCTGTTACTCACGATGACACTTCAGGTTTCACTCTGAATCTAAAGCCCAGCATCCACTGACGGCGAAGCGTCGCGTCAAACGCTGAACATTTTTAAACACTCACTGGAAGCGTCAGTAGCATCAATCTTAAGGAATGACAACAGGACTAAGGAGCAACCCATGGGTTTCACTCTCAAAATATTCAACAAGACAAGCTTTAATTTTGAAAACATCTGCCAATAAAGCTTATTTTAAGTGATGGCAAAGTGCGATGTTCAGCTTACTGTGCACTATACTTTATATATGCCATTACTTTCCTCTTAAATTTAGCCATCTAGTAAGTTAACATTATTATGTAATTTGCTTCACCCAGCTGCGAGTTAGCTGGCTATGTTAAGTTCTTACCAGTGTACCTTGTGTTAGGTACGGTCTAACTGAAGATTGCTTGTTAACTTAAATGCCTGCAAAATAATTGATTTCTGTTCAAAAACCGCAACTTGGTAAAAAATCGGTTATATCGGTATGGACAATTGCGTCTGAGGTTTCTGCTAAATGTGTGCCACCAACCGTGACAGGGCAAAATTGTTAAATAACCTAAAAGACAAATATGTTTCTATTGAGTTGACACTCAAGAAATAGAACAGAGGCGAAAAATGAAAGACTGATGCCTGTCGACGCGCATTTCATGCCGCCAGTGGGCGTTGGGCTTAAATAACTCTTTCATTGTGACTTAGATAGCCACACCTGGCGAGCCAGGATGACTCTGACTTTAACTTTGACTGTCTAGCTTTAGCTCTGATCCCAACTCTGACTTTCTAGGTTTGACTCTGCCTCTCTCTCTGACTCTTTAGGTGTGATTCTGATTCTCTGTTTCTCAGTGTGATTTTGACTCTTACTCTGACTCACCAGTCCTGACTCTGACTCTAACTGTGACTCACCAGGTGTAGCAGCTAACTGCGCCTCTGCACTCGCCCAGATGGCTGCAGCTTCCTGTGTTCAGGAGGAGCGGGAGGAGAAAGAGGGGGAGAGCGGGGACGCCATCGCACAGGGTACTGCTCTTATTACACAGCACAGCACAGCACAGGCTACTGCTCTCATTACACTGCACAGCACAGCACAGGGGACTGCTCTCACTACACTGCACAGCACAGGGTACTGCTCTCATTACACTGCACAGCACAGCGCAGGGTACTGCTCTCACTACACTGCACAGCACAGCACAGGGTACTGCTCTCACTACACTGCACAGCACAGCACAGGGTACTGCTCTCACTACACTGCACAGCACAGCACAGGGTACTGCTCTCATTACACTGCACAGCACAGCACAGGGTACTGCTCTCACTACACTGCACAGCACAGCACAGGGTACTGCTCTCATTACACTGCACTGCACAGCACAGGGTACTGCTCTCATTACACTGCACAGCACAGCACAGGGTACTGCTCTCATTACACTGCACAGCACAGGGTACTGCTCTCATTACACTGCACAGCACAGGGTACTGCTCTCATTACACTGCACAGCACAGCACAGGGTACTGCTCTCATTACACTGCACTGCACAGCACAGGGTACTGCTCTCATTACACTGCACAGCACAGCACAGGGTACTGCTCTCACTACACTGCACAGCACAGCACAGGGTACTGCTCTCACTACACTGCACAGCACAGCACAGGGTACTGCTCTCATTACACTGCACAGCACAGCACAGGGTACTGCTCTCATTACACTGCACAGCACAGCACAGGGTACTGCTCTCATTACACTGCACAGCACAGCACAGGGTACTGCTCTCATTACACTGCACAGCACAGCACAGGGTACTGCTCTCATTACACTGCATTACACTGCATTACACTGCACACAGCACAGGGTACTGCTCATTACACTGCACAGCACAGCACAGGGTACTGCTCTCATTACACTGCACAGCACAGGGTACTGCTCTCATTACACTGCACAGCACAGGGTACTGCTCTCATTACACTGCACAGCACAGCACAGGGTACTGCTCTCATTACACTGCACAGCACAGGGTACTGCTGTGATTACACTGCACACAGCACAGGGTACTGCTATCATTACACTGCACAGCACAGCACAGGGTACTGCTCTCATTACACTGCACAGCACAGGGTACTGCTCTCATTACACTGCACAGCACAGCACAGGGTACTGCTATCATTACACTGCACAGCACAGCACAGGGTACTGCTCTCATTACACTGCACAGCACATTACATTGCACAGCACAGCACAGGGTACTGCTCTCATTACATTACACTGCACAGGGTACTGCTCTCATTACACAGGGTACTGCTATCATTACACACAGCACAGCACAGGGGCTCTCATTACTGGACAGCACAGGGTACTGCTCATTACACTGCACAGCACAGCACAGGGTACTGCTATAATTACACTGCACAGCACAGCTCAGGGTACTGCTCTCATTACACTGCAGAGCACAGGGTATTGCTCTCATTACACTGCACAGCACAACACAGGGTACTGTTTTTATTTCACTGCACAGCACAGGGTACTGCTCTCATTACACTGCACAGCACAGGGTACTGCTCTCATTACACTGCACAGCACAACACAGGGTACTGTTTTTATTACACTGCACAGCACAGGGTACTGCTTTCATTACACTGCACAGCACAGCACAGGGTACTGCTCTCATTACACACTGCACTGGACAGCACAGGGTCTGACTGCGCAGAGCACAGCACAGGCTGTTTTAGGTGACGCTGTCCCCATGTGATGTTTTGCAGTGAAGCAGAAGGTGGAGCAGAAGCTGGAGCAGATGGGGCGCCCCCAGGGGGTGCGTCTGCACACGGCGCATATGCTCTGCATGGACGCCATTCTCAACGTGGGCCTGGAGATGGGCAGCCACAACCAGGACTGCTGGCCACATGTGTTCAGGTACCACAGGGCAGTAGCCTAGCATGTGCACCATGTACACTAGAGCAGTAGCCTAGCATGTGTGGCCACACCTCTTCATGTACACTAGAGCAGTAGATTAGCATGTGTGCGCCTCACCTTTTCCAGTCTATGAGCCAGGATTATATGCGCTTGTCTCTGTGCATATGCGGAGTTGGTAACTGTTTGAGTGATAGCTAAAAGGCTGTTATATAGCACAGAGTTCGAAAGCCTCTTCGAGATTTAAGCAAGGGCTAATTTCCCGGTCTTGTTTGCCTGTGATCTGCAAAGTGAGTGCAGTAAGTTGGTTGATGTCCACCAGATTGGTTTGTATGATTGACTGAATATGTTTGTGTAATATGCACAGGTTTAGCATATGTGTTTGTGCAATATTTCTGTGAGTACTGTCTGTTTCGTTGATATCCACGGGTTTGCAGAGGACATATGTTGGCGTAATATCCGCTGGTGTGGTTATTATGTGTGGATAGCATTAGCAGGCTCAGTGAGTTCTGTGTGTCTGGTTGGTGTTCTCAGGGTTAGCGAGTACGTTAGCTCCCTGGAGCACACGCACTTCAGCGACGGAGGCTCCCAGCCCCCTGTGGCCATCACTCAGACCCAGCCGGCCGTGGACCTGGGCCTGGAGCTGAGCGGGGACTCCAGTCCGGTCGGGGAGCTGGGCATCAGTCAACCCGTCATCCAGCCCCTCTCCATCCAGGAGCTGCTGCGGGAGAGTGGGAGGGGCAAAGCCTTCGAGCTGCGCGGGGGGTCCCTGCTGGGCGGAGCCGGAGCAGCCAAGGCCGTGTGCACCCTCTCCACCCAGGCCGACAGGTAATCCGCCACCCTCCAAAATACCGCCATTTTTAACACATTACTATTATCTATGAGGTTCTAGAATGGCTCCTGCTAACTGATGAACTGTTATCGCCTTTCATTTGTGCGCCCATTGTCCTGCTGGGTAAGTGCCTTGGGCTGCCTCTTAGCCAATTGTATGCAGTGATATGAAACCTGAGAGCCAATGGCATGCTGTGATGGGGAAACCCTGTGAGCCAATCGTGTGCTGTGATGGGGAAACCCTGTGAGCCAATCGTGTGCTGTGATGGGGAAACCCTGTTAGCCAATGACATGTTGTGATGGTGAAATCTTGTGAGCCAATCCTGTCCAGTAATGGGGAAACCCTGTGAGCCAATCGTGTGCTGTGATGGGGTAGCCCTGTGAGCCAATGACATGCTGTGATCGCACTGACGGGTGGCCCATCTCTAGGCTGTTTGAAGAAGCTGCCAGTAAACTGAACCTGGTGGGTCTGGTGGGGTTTCTGCACCAGCTGAGGAAGGCTTCGCAGTCGCAGCTCTTCGATTCTGTCACTGAGACGGGGGACTACTCTCTAGCAATGCCAGGTAACTGTGCCACCGCCTCACTGGGACATTACAACTATATGATTTTTAAACAAACACATATTTCCAAAGGCTGTGGTGCCCAATCAAGTGCTATGGTGAGCTGAGAGTATGCAAGTTTTCATACTACCCAATCACTACACCTGCTGATCACACTGATTATTTTGCTCCTCTCTGCTTGAAAGTGAGCTAATCACTGAAATTAGCTGGTGTGGTGATTGGTTGGAATGAAACTTGCATGCTCTCAGCCCTCCGTAGCACACGATTGGGCACCACTGCCCAAAAGGGACCGGATGTATTGTTTGGTCATCTTCCATCATTGACTGTTTTTTGGGTTAGCGTGCTGCTGGCTTGTAAAAGTGTGCACTTTTCATTCTTCAAACTCTGGCCAAAAACAAATCTGTTAAGATCTGTGTAATTTCCAGGATATTACACTAACTGCAAAATCCCAAACTGTTGTTTTTGATGAAGTAGCTTGCGTTCCTTCAGACCCACATACAGTAAAGACTTTTTCAGCAGTGGAACTGTAGTTCACCTGCAGCAGGACGTGGTCTGTGATTGATTTTTAATGTTGAATCTGCTCATGTGAAGGCCTTGCTCTTTAAACTGCCCTTTAACCTCTGCAGGGGAGGCGAAGTCCACTCAGGACAGGCGTAGCGCCCTGCACCTCTTCCGGCTCGGGGAAGCCATGCTCCGTATCGTGAGGAACAAGACGCGCCCTCTCCTGCACATGATGAGGGCCTGGAGCGTGGTAGCGCCCCACCTGGTGGAGGTAGGGTTAGCAGTCCTGACTAGGGGTACGGTCATCAAGTCACTACACCAGAGTTAAGTGAGTGAAAAGCACCATCATGTTTAAAATCATCTAAGATGGGTGTCTTCAATTACTAGACTTGTTGATGTCATTACCGTAGTTTTAAAACTAGGCGTTTTCAGCATCAGGAACCAGCAGAGATCATGCCAACAGTGTCTATGTCCTTATTTTTCACTCATGGACCATCGGTTCTCCATGTATACAATTCATGAAGTGATAACGGTTAGTGCCCAGCCCGCAACAAATCGTAGGTGGCCTACAGTGCAAGGTTAACAATAAACAATGACCTCGCACACAGCTTTGTCCACACAGACTCTCTTAGTACATGTTTACTACTCTGTTTGGCAGGAGCTGTATGTTTCACAGTATGAACAGAAATATTAAATTGCTTAGCCCAGTTTCGTAGAACTACAGACATGTATCTGCAGTTAAAATATACTTGTTGTCTCTCCAGATCATGGTGTCTGTTCACAGGTGGATTGAATAAAAACTGTTCATGTCCATATTTCCACCTTCTTCCGAATTCTCGCCTTCTCCTGTTTCTAGGCTGCTTGCCATAAGGAGCGTCATGTATCCCAAAAGGCAGTATCATTTATCCATGATGTCCTGACGGAGGTTCTGACCAGCTGGGCTGAGCTGCCCCACTTCCACTTCAACGAGGCGCTGTTCCGGCCTTTTGAACACATCATGCAACTGGAGCTTTGCGACGAGGACGTGCAAGATCAGGTGAGACTTTGTCCTGATCACCTGCCAAAGAGGTGGGACCTGCCCTGATCATCTGCCAAACAGGTGAGACCTTGTGATGTCTAAATGATGGACATGGTGAATGAAATCAAGTCTGTTTGTTGCAGTAATGCACTCTGATGAGACCATATTATATATTCATAATTTCCGGGGGTCTATGGCAACATATACCTGCAACTTTACAGACTGCTGTAATGTAACTTAATATAAACCCCCTCACCTTCTCCATACACACTCTAGATGCCAATTTGTCACCACCCCCCACTTTGGAAGTGATTGCAGTTCTCTGTATGTTTATAATCTGTATCCTCATTCAGTCACTCACTATACTTGCAGTACCGACCTGCATTTCCCCAGTCCTCATTACTGCAGAGGAGCACTGTGGGCTGTAGTACTAATAATAACCCCAGTTCAGTGGCTCTGCCCCCATTAACCCTCCAGTGACCCCCGCAGGTGATCACCTCCATCGGGGAGCTGGTGGAGATGTGCTCGCCCCAGATACAGTCCGGCTGGAGACCCCTCTTCAGTGCTCTGAGGACTGTCCATGGGAACAAGACTGACATGAAGGATTACCTAGTGGGAGAGTACTCCATGGGTAAGATCTACTGCCCAATATCTGTAGTATTATATAATATTTTCTGTACCTGCTCAGGATTTGCAATCCCAGTTTGGCTTGATGTTGTGTACTGTAAACTGAATAAGAAATGGCCACTCAAGTCATGTATATCTACCTATTTACTTTTTTTCAAAAAAAAAAAAAAAAAAATGGCTGCAGTATTATAGAGGTATCCTGGGTCTGGAAAGGTTGCGACTGGAAGGTTTTTGATTTAGATTTCTGATCAAAATGAACAAATGCCATCTCTTTAAAATCTAGATTAAAAAAAAATGCAATGTTGAAGATTAGTTTATTTGCTCTTTGTGTGATTGTGATTGTATTATATTAACTGCAGTATTGTAACATCATTCAATAAAGTCAAACCATACTGCTGCTCTTCAGAGTCCTTTCACCACAGCAGTGAAGTTAATGATTTCATGTAATGTTTTTTTTTTTTTAAAGTTGTCAGTAAAGTACTTGATGGAAGCTCTGGAAAGCTGCTGTTCGATGCTTGTATGCTTCATCACACTGGTTTATTTTTTATATTCATAAATTGCTTTAAAGAAATGCTGAAATTCACTGGTATACTTTCATAGCTGTAGTATCAAATTAACTTGCCCTATTTTGAAAATCACTGAGTATCAGTGGTATTTGTAACAACAATGACAAATGTGATAGTGTGACAACCCTGATATGTACATATATTTGTTTGGTTCCCCAGATCTTTGTACATAGTACAGGATTAATGAACAGAAATGTGTCAGTTGTGTGTTTTTATGGTTTTGTGTCTGTCCGCTGTGAGCTGATGACCTTATTAACCCCTTGCCCAACCCCCACCTCACCAAAGGGAAGTCCCAAGCACCAGTGTTCGACGTCTTCGAAGCATTCATCAGCACAGACAACATCCAGGTGTTCGCCAACGCAGCCACCGACTACATCATGTGCCTTATGAAGTTCGTCAAGGGTTTAGGTAAGTCGCTGAGCACCTGTTCGCAGCTGGCGAGATATTAGCTGCCGCGGTGTGCTGTTTAGAGAGCGGGGCAGTGGATTGGTGTCTCTGAGCTGTTAGCGCTTGAGTAAGGCTCTGCTGCCCTTGTCCCCAGGAGAAGTGGACTATAAGGAGATTGGGGACTGTGTGCACGGAACAGGATACAGCTCTACAGACCTGTGTCTTCCAGCTCTGGACTACCTGCGGAAGTGCTCACAGGTGAGGAGGCTTGCCTTGTGATGTGTGTGTTTGCGTTTGTGCATGCATGAGCATGCGTGTGTGTGTTTGTGTGTGTGTTTATGTGCGTTCCTGTTCGCACATGGGGAGGTAGTTTTGAGGGTGCATAGGTACATTGTGATGATATTGGCTTTTTGGGGCTTCAATTCCAAAACTGCTTTTTTAATATTTAATTTGCATCTTTATTTTTTGTGTTAGGATATCTGTAGCTCACCTTAAGTGGTATTAAGTACCATGACTATGGCTACGCTCGCAGTGCTTCATCACATAGGGTCAAACCTCTAATGCCTGCTCCCTAACCTTTATCCTCCCGCTTAAAGGCAGGACTCTCTCTGTGTGGAATATCTTTAAATGTTTGACTCAGAGTGCTGTGTTTGCAGCTGCTTACCAAAATCTACAAGATGCCCTCTAAGCCCGTGTTCCTGGGGGCGCGTTTGGCCAGCCTGCCGATGAGGGCCCAGGAGAGGTCAGTGAGCAGCGATGAGGGCATGGACTCTATCCTGGGAGAGTTTGATGATGACACCGGTGAGTCCGCCTGAAGGCCTGGCGAATCTGCCTTCAGGAGCAAAGTTTGACCACTGAAAATACGGTTTTTTACCCAGAATATTCTCAAAGTTTATCGCTTGTTAACCAGCAAGATAGTACTGGCATCATAACGCAGCCATGAATTGTATAATTATGTGTGTGTGCATGCTTGTGTGTGTGTGTGCGCGTGCGTGTGCGCATGCGTTCAAATGTGTTTGTGTGCATGTGTGGCGTGTGTGTGTGTGTGTCTGTGTGAATGTGTCTTTGTACATGCGTGTGTTTGTGTGTGTGTGTGTGTGTGTGTGTGTATGTGTGTGCATGCATATATGTGTGTGTGTGTGTGTGTGTGTGTGTGTGTGTGTGTGTGTATATGTGTGTGCGTGCATATATGTGTGTGTGTGTGTGTGTGTGTACATGTGTGTGCGTGCATATATGTGTGTGTGCGCGCACGTGTGTGTGTGTGTGTGTGTGTGTGTGTATATGTGTGTGTGTGTGCGCGTGTGTATATGTGTGTGCGTGCATGTGTGTGTGTGTGTGTGTGTGTGTGTGTGTGTATGTGTTTGCGTGCATATATGTGTGTGTGCGCGCACGTGTGTGTGTGTGTGTGCGCAGGTCTGATACAGGTGTGGACGCTGCTCCTGGAGCAGCTGACTGCAGCGGTGTCTAACTGTCCGCGGCAGCATCAGCCCCCCACCCTGGAGCTTCTGTTCGAGCTGCTCAGAGAGGTCACCAAAATCCCCGGTATTTATTTACGACCCTTTATCTCTTTATCAAGGCTACTCAACCCTGTTCTGCTGTTTAAACACCACACACTCCTGTCCTGATTTTTAAAACCACACAAGTCTTTTCTGATGTTATGTAAAATGAGTGCAGAGCATGGTAGCGCTGGTGCAGTTCATGACTTACATCAGTAGTTCCTTGTTGTGGCGGTTGGAGGTTGTGATGTGTCTGTGAGCCACAGTCGGTAATTTGAGTGTTTTTTCCGTTGTCTTCTCAGGGCCAGGATTTGCCATATTCTCTGTGATCCAGCTGCTGCTACCGGTAATGTCACTCTGGTTGCAGCGTAGCCATGGCGACCACTCGTACTGGGATATCGCTGCGGCTAATTTCAAACACGCCATTGGCCTGTCGTGTGAGCTGGTGGTAGAGCACATCCACAGCTTTATTCACTCGGGTAAGGGCTGAGAGCATCAGTAATGGGGTTATGGAGCAAACAGGGACTGTATTTATGAATCCCAGTGGCGTTGTGTGTCTAATATAGCTATTTTAATGGGAGCTGAAGAGACCTTCAGTGCTGTGCCAAGATCTGAGGCGCTAGTTAAAAACGATTCAGAGATGCTGTCTAACTTATCACATTTTACTTAATATGGGAAAAATGTTCTATAAAGTGCTTGACTTTTCTGATAAAAACCTGCACCAGTTCTCTAAGGAAGAGCACATGTTGCAGGTTTATGAGGAAATTGTCCGGTAGGTCGTAATGGGCACACTGGAGTGCCACAGTTCCTCTGCAGCCTGTCTCGCCCAGCGTTTGGGCGGGTTGTTGTGCCGGCACTGACTCCCTGCCTTTGCCGCAGATATCGGTTACGAGAGCTTAATAAACCTGATGTTGAAGGACCTGTTCAAGCTGCTGGTGGCGGCTGTATCTGAACCTGCTGAGACCATCTCCAGAGTGGGCTGTTCCTGTATCAGGTACTTCCTCTCAGCACAGCCAATCAGATACAAGCTGCCAAGCACAGCCAATCAGATACAACCTGCCAGAAACGGCCAATCTGGTACAACCTGCCAGAAACAGCTTATTAGGCACAATTTACCAAGCCCCTTATTCTCCAGTCTACAAGTCGCACCAGAGTATGGGTTGCACTGAGGAAAACACATTGTTGAGATGAAAAATACATGAGATGATAAATGAGTGATGTCAAGAGGTGATGTACTTCTGTCTGAATGCCCAATTTGCGCAGTATGTGTGTGTACAGGCATGTATGTAGTGTATGTGAATGGTGTGTGTTTGACTCACTCTGTGGGCTGTGTCGCTATGGCAGGTACGTGCTGGTGACGGCTGGCCCAGTGTTTACAGAGGAGATGTGGAGGCTCGCCTGCTGCGCCCTGCAGGACGCTTTCTCCACCACTCTGGAGCCGGTGAAGGTAAAGAAGGCCGCTTAAAGACACCCCTGGTGCAGCCCCAAAACTCACGCGCACGCCTCGAAAAATCCAAAACATGAAAAGACAGCTGAAACTGCCCAAAACCTGAAACACGCTGAAGGAACACGTCTAAACCTGGAAATAAAAAAACACTCCTGGAGTGGATTCTGTAGGCCTAACTTTTGGTTACGTTACTTTACAGACAAACAAACTGCCAGCAGAGAACATTAGGTAGAAGAAGCTAACGCTGCTAGAAGGTGATGTGCGGCTAACATTCAATATGGCGGCAGAACAAGCAGCTTTTTTCAGTGCAGTTTCTGCCCAGGCATTTTCAGTGACTTGTACTCAGTAATTTCTGGGTATTCTAGTTAAAATCTGAAATTCCCTGAAACCTACACACCTAAAATAGCCCAGAACCAAAAACGCACGGTTAATGCGACCCGAACCAGTACAACACCTGAAATGCTCGGTGGTTAGGTGAGGATTGTTGGGGTTGGACAGTCATTGGCAGGTGGACTGTATTTTGTGTGACGCTGCGGTCTCCTGCAGAACCTGCTGGCCTGCTTCCACAGCGGGGCTGACAGCTTCACCGGAGACGCCTGCGAGGTGAAGGTCGCTGCTCCATCTCACTCTGCCTCCGCCGAGGCTGAATACTGGAGGATCCGCGCCATGGCACAGCAGGTGAGCTACAGACTGCTGCCACACCTGTATCAGAGGTGAGGTCACTCCTGACAAGTGTCAAAGGAGAGACTACATCAGTAAGTATTAGAGAAGAGGTCATGCCTCGCATGTGTAAGAGGATTAATAATTTCTAACCTGTATCAGAGGAGAGATCATGGCTAACGTGTTGAGAGTTGACATTATACCTAATCTGCATCAGAGCTGAAATGGTGCCAAACCATCACAAGCCTCTCCTGCATCAGAAATGAGGAGATGTCTGTGGTTTAAATCTGTATGTTCTAGAGTTCAGTGTAAATGAGCCATGCTCTTTATAAACAAAGAACAAATACATTTCAGTGTCTGTTGTGTGTCATTTGCAGTTGATAGTGGTTGAAATGCAGAATTTTTTTGTTCAGGAGAAGTGTAGAAAGCTGGCCTGGGAAGTTTCTGCTAAATTTATCTGTCCTCCTCATTCGCAGGTCTTTATGCTGGACACTCAGTGTTCCCCAAAAACCCCCAGCAACAAAGAGGGTTTTGAGCATGCTCAGTCCTGCGTCCTCATCATCGAACTGCCGCCCGACCAGCAATCCAACGGGCACACGCAGAAGAGGTGCGGCGTCACTCCGCTCTGCAACACTGCTGACTCCGCACTGTTCACTACTGCTCAAATGCTCACAATCACTTGCCATTGAAGTAGCTCTTATTTTATTCAATAAAAGTGTTTTTACAAAAGTAGATTATTTTAAATAAACACCAAAATGTATTGTAATATGTTTAATATTTCATGTATCTGGGGGCCAAAAATTTTTAAAGAATATACTACTGTGTTGTCCAGCCTTCTGATTTCTCTTCAAACGATCCCTTCAAGAGTTAATCACTGCTTTGCAAATTTTAGGTATTTGGGTTGTCATTTGGACTCGGGTATCATTCTCAATGGGTTTCAGTGATGATCGCTGCATTTTCTATTGGTCTGTCTTGAATGTGGACAGAATTCATGGACTTTACAACCTGGGTGATCCCAGCACAGCTGTACTCGGTCTAAATCAGGTGACTGAGCTTTAAATCAGGTGATTTCATCTGTGTGAAAATCACCCGTGATTCATGACTTCGTGGTGGTACCTAACACACCGATGAGCCAAAACATTATGACAGATGAAGCAAATGACATCATGATTATCTTGTAACGATGGCACTTTTACGATCTGCGAACAGGCCTTAGACAGTAAGTGAACAGTCAGTTCTCGTAGTCGACATGTTGGGTCCGTGAGAAAACGGACCTAAGTGACTTGCATGCCAGTGTCAGTTATAATTATACTTCATCTGCATAAACTTATATAATTTATCTGACTCTGGTAGGTGAATGTTTGTGGAAACCATCCTTGCTTTCTGTGGAACATTGTCATTGTTCGCTAACGGTCCTCATTCAGATGTTCAGTTCTTGTTAATCAGTGATGATCTTCTCTCCCATGCTGCTCTGGCTACAGGAAAGTTGGGTAAGGCCGTTCATGCATCATCTCATCGTCTCTCACAGTTAGCGCTGTGCTGTGGTAGCGTGGTGATCTCAAATAGCTTTCTCAAGTATGGTCTGTATGCAGTGCATGAAACAACAGTGTCATAGCTTATAAACACATCAAATTTAGACAGCTGATACCAGGCTACATGTGGCAAAGCTGTACTTCCATACAATGGAAAAACAAGGAAAGACCAAACTTGTCCCAAAAACAGAAAGCAGGTGCCTATATCCTGTAGTACAGTTTAATTCTGTGCTCTGGGACTTGAAGGCTATTACCCTGTTCCTCAAATCATGGCCCCTCAGAACTACTGGATTTCTTGCCTCCCTTTGCCTGAGAGTCTGGTATGACAACTATCTGGCCAATCAGAAGCACTAGTTGTCCACTGAATTTCCTGGAAGGAAAGAAAACCAGGGCTGGATTTGGATTTGGGGGTCCCTGCTGTAGTACACAATAAAAATTCCCGTAGATGCTTGATTATTACACATGAATTATGCCTGTATTAAATTATGAATCAGCTCATCTGGGACACAAGCTTCTGTATAGAGGCTGGCTGAACATAGAGTAGCACCAGCTTCTAATGGCAGATTTACGTGGCCGTTTTGATTTTATGTGGGACGCTGCTAAACTGGCAGCAGGTGGCACTTAGCAAATCATTCTGGGTATCTAGTACTGGCATTTAAGTCAACAGCACTGAAGGGGAAAACCAGTTGCCAACTCAATCTCAGTCTTGATCACAGAAAATTATTCATTAAACACTGTTTTTGAGAGCAAGCTGTTCAAAGTGGTCTGCTGGCAGTGCACCGCAAGGGTTATCAGCGTTAATGCGTAATATTTTTATAGTTTCATGATTAATCTCTATTCAGCTAATGCAAACAAACTAACTTTTGTGTTTTTCAATGAGTTTACAGTCTTGTACAAGCCCCTCTCATCATTACCTTCTGATCTTCAGGATTCCCTTCAGGACCATCGTGGTGAGCTTGCTGTCCCACCAGGTGTTGCTGCAGAACCTGTACGACATCCTTCTGGAGGAGTTTGTGAAGAGCGCAGGGCAGCCGGAAGCCCAGGAGAAGGGCACTCCTGTGTCCGAGCCCAAACCCTCGGGCTTCCTGCGCTACATCTCCATGCAGAACCTGGCCATCATCTTCGACCTGCTGCTTGACTCCTACCGCACCGCCCGCGACTTCGACACGCGGCCCGGCCTCAAGTACCTGCTCATGAAGGTGTCGGGGGTGTGCGGCGCGGCTAACCTGTACCGCCAGTCCGCCATGAGCTTCAACCTCTACTTCCAGGCGCTGCTGTGCGCCGTGCTGACCAATCAGGAGAACATCACGGCCGAGCAGGTGAAGAAGATCCTGTACGAGGACGAGGAGGGCAGCAGCGACTCCTCCCAGCAGTGCTCCTCGGAGGACGAGGACATCTTCGAGGAGACGGCGCAGGTGAGTCCGCCGCGGGGGAAGGAGAAACGGCAGTGGCGGACCAAGATCCCGTCTCTGAGCGTCCAGCCGGTCAGCGGCGGGGACTGGGCTTGGCTGGTCCATCGGCTGCACAAGCTCTGCATGGATCTCTGCAACAACTACATCCAGATGCACCTGGACCTGGAGAGCAGCTTGGAGGAGCCCCCCCACCTGAGGGGGGACCCCCTCTTCTTCCTCCCGGTCTTCCCCTCCGAGACCTCCACGCCCTCCACGGGCGGCCTGTCGGGCAAGGGCACGCCCTCCGAGGACGGGTTCCGGTGCCACCTGGCCGAAACGCCGTCGGAGGAGACGCCCAGCCCGGGGCACCCGGCTGGCGTCCTGCCCCAGGTGAAGGGGGAGAGGAGGGACATGGGACGGAAGAAGGAGTGGTGGGAATCGGCGGGGAACAAGCTGTACACCATCGCCACCGACAAGACCATCACCAAGCTAATGATTGAGTACAAGAGGAGGAAGCAGCAGCACAACCTCAGCAGCTTCGGGAAGGAGGCCAAACCCGCGGAGAAGAGGACGGAGCCGGTGAGCCTGAGGGGCCCCGACTCCCCGCTGCCCCAGAGGCCCCGGCAGCTGGTGGACCAGGGGCCCATGCGGCACTCGTTCAGTGCGGGGCCCGAGCTGCTGCGGCAGGAAAAGAGGCCGCGCTCGGGCTCCACTGCCAGCTCCCACAACATCTCGCTCAGAGACTCAGAGGCACAGATACAGGTGAGACTGCCCCCTGCAGGCTGGGAGGGTGAAGCGCCGCAAACACCCCGCAAATTTTGCTCTTCGGATATAACGGCTCCGTTTTACATCGGAGCACGTTCGTTTGATCGTGTTTTTGAAATGTACTCAAAGCCTTTATGCTTATTCTAAAATTTACAAGTAACAACATACAGCGTTTGCAGAGGTCCATGTGCACAGTCTGTTGTTCTAACTGATTCAAATTGTGGGTCTTTGTCTCCCTTCCTCTCTCCGTCCCTCCCTCCCTTTCCACCACTGCCATCTCCCTCTCTCTATCCCTTCCTTTCACCCTCTCTCTCCATCCCTCCCTCTCCTTCTTTCAGGCATGGACCAACATGGTTCTGACCATTCTGAACCAGGTCCAGCTCCTCCCGGACTCCACCTTTGTGGCTCTGCAGCCAGCAGTATTTCCCTGCATTAGTCAGCTGACGTGTCACGTGACCGACGTCAGGGTGCGGCAAGCCGTGCGGGAGTGGCTGGGCCGTGTGGGCAGAGTGTATGACATCATCCCGTGAGAAGCTGTCTGTACGGGTTCGCCGTGCCCCGGACTCTGAATAAACCAGGCGTCATGTGTTTGGCTGAATTCAGACTGAATAAACCAGGTTTCATGTGTTTGGCTGAGTGCCGGTTGTTCATTTTAATTATTCTTTGGTGTATTTTTCTGGGTCTTTGCTTGACCTCACACAAAATTAACTCAAGATGTTTGATATATTTTAAACAATATATTTTTCTTGAGTCATCCTCACGCATTATCACATATTTAATCATATTCTGCATTTGCTGTTATACTCACTGTAAAAATATTTATTACACTTGCCCTGCGAATACTTCACCCTATTATTATTCAAAACTGGTGTTTAATCTATTTATTTTGGTGCAACATTTCCATAAATCTGGCATGTTGTGCCACATGTTGTTGATAAATTAGAGATTTGAAAATGGTCAATTTCCATTTTCCTCATTTTCACATACATAAGCCTGTGTTGAACTTTCTTGGGAAAACAGTGCATCTTGCAGACGCCTGTAGATCTCTCAAACCTGTCCCCACATTCCAGCAGTGCGCCTCTGAGGTGTCTCGTGGTTTCAGTGAAACTGCATTGAGCAGAGAAGGAGGGACTAAGTCTGGAAAATAACAAAGTGAATGACACGCCCCCTATATCACCCTGTTCCTTGGCCACAGAATCCCCTGTTAATGCATTCTATACAGGATTTTTACTTTGGAAATATAATAATCATGCTGAGGCACATATAGGAGAAAAATTTGCTATCTACCTGTATTTTTTACTCTAGAATATACTCTGGGCACATTGAGGATAGATAGATGTGGCCACAGAGCTTAGGGTGTGGGATCTAGTTCAGCCTCAGCGACTGTCATGGCGGTAGTTAAAGAGTTACGGGTCAGTGGGTGAGCTGAGGACAGAGAAGAATAATTCCTTGATGGTGAACGGGGGACCACGGCAAGGCGAAAACTCCCTCACAGTATGGCGTTCGCTTATAGTGAAAGTTAGAATTGCATTTGAAAATTTTGGAGATCTTTATTAGCGACTGCCCGGTTTTTATTTATGTTGTCTCCGTTTTAGTTATTGCTGTGATCTAGCCGAACTGTTTCAGGAAAAAATCCGTTATTTCAACAGTTAGTCCAATTTAAAAACAAATGTCGATTGAATGTGAGTTCCTGTCTTCAAATGGGTACACCTGCTACGTATCTGTGACAAGTTACCTCTCTGCCCCACCATTTCATCTGAAATAAAGGAATGTTTCCATCTTCCAGAAGCCACAGTAGATGCTAATCAGCAGTGCTACCCTAGAACCATCTAATATGCTGTGGATTATTTGATTCTATCGCAGCTATTTAATGAAGATTTGATTTAAAAATTCAAATGAAAAAAAGCAAGAAGTTCAGTACTCTAATATTCCTGGGTTTTGAACTGGTGTCTGTCACAAAAAAATGAAAGTTTCTTTGGCAATAATGTAAAAAAACAAAATGTAGTTCAAGAAAAGTTTGTCAGTTTGTTATTACATAGGACATTTCTCTAACTAGTTGTCAGATGAAACCAGTGTTGCCTCTGCAAAGCTTTGAAAGAGTGTTTAGAGAAAGTGTCTGGAGGAAGAGATTTCAGGTTTGTCGCAGCCAGGTTCATGAATGTATCCTTCCTTATGCAAACTAGGGAGACAAGGTGTGAAAGTTCGACATGCAGCAGGGGTTTCTGTTGCATATTGTCCCGGCCTTGTGGTGGTCTCAATATGATTGTGGTTTTTCAGTGGAGTGGATTCACTCTCGTCCATTGTTGCTGTTTAGTGTCATCCAGAAGCGCGCAACTATTCCCTACAAATGACTTCTCTGTTACGGAAATGTTTCGCTAATGTATACATATTACATGATGCATAGATCCTGCCATGGAGAGTGCCTGTGCCATGGAGCACAGTTGCTATGCAGATTTGTTTCTCAAGCCAAACTAGATGTCAGTGTAACCTGTGAAGGCAGGGTTTGAATGTAAAATTGTAAATATTTACTTTCCCCGGAACAACTGCATCTTTCTGTTCTTAAACCAAGGTTGCTAATATTACTGTCTTGTTGGTTTTTTATTTCATGTATTTTACGATCCACGTGCTTGGTGTTCATTGTCACATCTCGGAGGGAAAGGACCAAAGACTGACTGTATGTCTGTATGTATGTAGATGTAGGACCATGCATTTATTTGGATCCAATATGCTGATGTTTCTCACGGAAGTGTGCATGCTGATTTGAGCCCTGTCTCATTCCGACTCGTCATACAGTGACGCTACCTGACCAAGCGTCAATATACGAAAAAAAAGGAGGCTTTTGGTGTCCGTATTCGACGCCAGTTTAAAATGAACCCCACCCCCTAACCCTTAACCCAAACTCTAACCCTAATCCTGAACGTCAAATAAGCCTCTTTTCTCATCCTATATTAAGGCTTCATCAGGTATCGTCACTTTATGACGAGTCGGGATGAGAATGCGTTGGATTTGTAAGTTGTAATGATGCGAGTTCTCTTTCACCAATAAGAATCTGTGGGTGTGGCTTTTTAAAACCATTTTTTAGTAGTAAAAAGTAAATCTAGGTCATGCTGCTCTTTGTGCACACAAATGCTCCTCTTATCACATTATTCCACTGAGCCAAGCATTCCATTCCATTTCATTCCAAACAGCACTGTATGGAAGTTGAATAGATGCATAGCCTCCCATGAATCATGAAGAATTAAAGGCACAATATGTTGGTTTATTTATTTTATTCTTTTTTTGCGGGGGGGCATTTTCTTTCCTTCTCCAAGATCGCCCATCAGTAATTGCAAACTGAATCAACAATTCATTAAAATGCAGAGTAAAAATTGGACAGCAAGGAGGTGAGATGTTTGAATGACAACATGGATTTGACCCAGTCACTTTGCTTACAGGAATGTACGCTTACAATGTCAACAAAAATGCATCTCAGCCATGCCAGTCTAATCATCTCTGATCGTTACGGTTGGCGTTTTCTGCAGCGCAGACTTTTTAATTTTGTTTTGACTAAATGTTGTTTTGTTTAAACATCGTGTCGATTTCAATGAACCACAAACAAGCTTATGTGCAAATATTTTATAAATATGGATCAAAGTGTCATTGTGATTTATGAGCTTCTGTATGGAGTGAGGTTTCATTTTGTGGCGAAATGCATCGATGCTTTGCTGCTAAGACGGCCTGAACCTTGTGGAGTAATTTCAAAAGCTCTCTGCCTTTGATAAAATTTTGAGACGAGCATTATTGGCACCATTCTGTTTCAGCCAAATTCACTCCTAAATGTATTTGGTCTAAAACTAATAAAAATAAATATGTATGTATGCTTTTTTTCTCAAGTGTTTCACAAATTGCGACATGTGAATGTGTGTTAGAATTAATGACTTCACAAACCATTGTATCTGAGCGAATCAAATGCTTTTTTACAAGGGCCTACTCTTGCTGACAAGAGGAGAGCAATAGCACTGCAACTTAACATTGGTGGAAACTGTATTGAAAACATTTCTTTGTACTCAAAGAAAGAAAAATATTCATCAGTATAGGAAGCTTAGTGTGAATCTCTCTGTTACATTAAAACAATGCTACCCAAGTTTTTAGGACCAACTTAGTGCGTTAGTTTGTATTCCAATCACAGCTGCACCTCTGCGTTGTACTTATTGCTTAATTTTCCATCACTTGAATAAAGCTAACCCTAAAGCAAGTTCATGGACACGGTGTCTGTTGACAGATATACAGCCCTCTGACTGAACAGCCTTTAACATGTTACACCTGCCCGTATTCTGACTCTGGAGGACAGTTAGCCCCTGTCCTCTGCCAATATAAATGAATCCCTCTCTTGATTGTGTTTCTACAGTAAGCCAATTAATATTCAGCCTCTTCAGAAAAGGGTTGCATCTGTATTCTCATATGTTGGCTGCTTTTTTCCCTTTCCACTTTACTTTTTCCCCCAACATCGCTAGAAAATGTAACGGTGGTCCAGGAAAAACATGCTGGGAGATTTTAAAGGTGTCTTGGGCTTGTTTGAGAAAAATGTGATTCCTTTTTCTTCAATACGCCATGAGTTCAATGGCGAAGATAGCCTTCCCAATTTATCAGAAAACATTAAGACACAAATGATGTATTTAATCACCACAGCTGCAGTGGATTTTAGGCCTTTTTTTTAGAACTTTCCTTTCTTCTAAAGGTTGGTCCTGTGTTAGCATGCTGGAACAAAGGAGCCAATTGCCTCCTTTCCTTCATAAAACTGACAGTTTGGCCTACACTGTCATGACTACCAACCAAACTATTTCCAGTTCATGTCTGTACCGAGGAAGGTTCCTCGCTCTTTAGAGAATTCAGATACAACCCTGGCCTTGAGTCAACGACCTAGACCTTTGTCCACCAGTTGTAGCTCCCACGAGGTCTGGCGAACTCCAAAACCTCATCCTATTTAAGGGCTGCCTTTGTGCAACACTTTCCCCTAAAAACAGTTTGAGGCCATGAAAGGCATGGCTATGGTTGTTTGTGAGACTCTGGTGAATGCTAGATGCCATCAATTACAGCAATGCTCGCACCATGATCCTCGGCTTCTTTATTGCTTCCTTCACCATCCTCCCTGTCCATGTGGAAAATATGCACTGGCATCCTGCTCATGGCATTGTTTACAAGCATCCTTCTGCATCATTTCATTACTGTTTATAATTAAATGCTACAGAGAGTCACAAAATCTTGGAGGTATGGGAATGCAAAGTGTGTACAGTTTGCCAGTAGGACATTCCAAATTCAGGTGAAATTGGAAATGCCATATTTATTTTCATACACAAATAATAATGGCATGTGAACACATTAAAACAGATTCATCATACATAGACAAAAAACAGGCACAAATATAATTAAGTTTGATTCCACAGTGTCCCATCTGGTGAGCTCAAAGACTGGAAAGAATCTGAATGACGCCCCCTCATGATCTGCCACGTTCTGGGCTTTCGTCTGATTTCCGGGCGGGATCCAGACTAGTTCCTTCATACATAACTTTGTTTTTTATTCCATCTTGGATCATTTTCTGCTGCAACCGGACCTTTGCATTATTATACCTGCAGTAGAACCTTAAAAGACATGACAACAAGCATTTTTATAATTCCATAAGACCATATTTCAGGAATGAATATGCCCATGCTGATATAACGAAAAATATAAAGGCAACTACCAAGATCCAAGAGTTGTCAGCAAGAATCCCGCGGCGCCAAAGTCAAAAGACCTTCTGACTCGACCTATTAGTAAAAAAAAAAAAAAAAAAAAGTTCATATGCATAATGATCATTATCATCATTTTGAGCTTCCTGACATGATTCAGAAAGCTGATAACTTTCAACTTTGTGAATGTCAGAATGCAGTCAGCATACAAGCAAGCTATCCCTTTGCTAATGCGAGGGTTCAACACACTTCCATGTTTAAAATGAACTGCATCTAACAACCATAAACAATATCTTTGAATTAAATGTTAACAATTGGTTGAAATGATGAGCCAGAAAATAGTCAACAGGGTGGACCAGGCAGACTATCTAGAAATAAGATCTATTCGCACTATATTCTTACTTGTAACCAAAAAGTGTCCCAATCCAGCGACAACTGATCCTCCTGCACCGTGGAGCAGCGAGTCTCTGGCGCATGGAGTGTTCTGAATGTCGAGTATTCCCAGCAGCTTGAAGGACTACAAGAAAACACAAAGCCATAATTTATAGCTTATAGACCACCGGCCTTGCACAAGACTGCCCACTACGCACGGCTGTCGGCATATTTGTACTTTGTCCGGCTAGAACATAAGCATAATAAGCATAGAAGCGTTCGCACTTCACTAATAATAACGTCAGCTTATTCATTCTTTCAAAGCTAGTTAACGGTAATGATTATACAAGCAAGCCAAAATGTCTCTTCAGTGTTCGGACAGCAAAAACACTTCGCTTTCTCGCTAAAGCAATGTACCCACATAATTTATTAAACGCTACAAAAACAGTTAGGAATTTAATGTGCTCACTTTTTTCCCGTCTTCTCCTTCACTTGTCATTGTAAGGAAACATTAAAGTTCATCAGGTAAGCCAATTTAATCGATTGCGGAAGTACGAGTCCGTCTTAAATTACCAGCCGTGTGTCTTCTCGGTGGGAAGCATTTTGAGTTCCTACGTGTGTTCTTGTGAAGCCGTTTCACCTCGTTGACCTGAGGCTGCGGCATAACTGCGTGAAACTGCACGATTATTACTATTACCCCGCCCCGCCCGAAGGGGCAGGGCAAGGGGTATTGTTTTTGGTTCGGTTTGTTTGTTTGTTTCTTTGTTTGTTTGTTAACATTTTAGCAGCAAAACTAATGGCTAGATTCATCCCAAATTGGGTTTAGGGATTGCCACTGACCCAGAATAGATGCCTATTGAATTTGTGAAAAATAGGTCGAAGTATGTGTGAGGGACGGGGTTTGTTGTGCCTGGCACCACTTGTTATTATTATTTTTATTATTATTATTATTATTATTATTATTCTGGAGCGAGGGAGAATTAATATGTAATTAATTAATTAATTAATTAATTAATATGTATGTAAAAATGTGGACACAGTCATGTATGCGGACGACACAGTAATTTTCACTTATGCCAAAAACACATATGAAGTCACTCAAAAGCTGTCATCTGCCCTGGCATGTCGACAGGACTGGCTAACAAAATCATGCCTCTCTCTGAACACTAAGAAAACGGTCAGTATGACATTTACCAAACCCAGGACTCATCTGTCTCCCTCTAAAATTTTTCTGAGAGGTGAGGAGATTCAAATTGTGAGTGAATTCAAATATCTTGGAGTTGTGCTGGACTCAACTTTGTCCTTCAAAAGCCATATTAAGAACGTCGTCAAAAATGTAAATTTTAACCTATATAACTTTAAACAGATCAGAACATCCTTGACTGATAGTGCGGCCCTCCTGTTTTTACATTCCATGATATTTTCACACATTGATTACTGTGTCTCTAGCTGGTCATTCACCTGTCCCTCTTTACTTAAACCTGTTGAATCCTGCTTCAAAAAGGCCTTAAAGGTTTTGGACAAGAAACCCTTTTCCTACCATCATTGCAGCATCCTGGCGAAGTACAGGCTCTTAAATTGGGCTAATTTTATAAATTTCAAAGCCACCTGTCTGGTGTATAAAATCCTGCATGGCCTGGCACCACCACCACTCAACCAGTTTGTCAAACGTAAATCTGCCAGAAGTTCCACTGCACGAACAACCAGAGCCATTGATCGGGGTGATTGTGAACCCTCTTTTAGAAGGACATCATTTTCTCTAAATGTTCTATCATTGAAAGGTTGTGCTCTCTGGAACAGTTTGCCACCTGCAATAAGGGAATGTTCAAGCCTGGAAGCGTTTAGGAAGCAGTTAAAATCATGGCGAGGCGAGAGCCAAGCCTGTGATCATGAATAGATCTGGTATACATGGGAAAGGGGTGTCCAGACTATTGTCAGTACATCTACGGTGCACACATAAGCGTACTTATGTATGGCACTTTCGTGTATTAATGTTACATAATCTACGTGTATATCACTGTACAATAATTTTTACACTTTTGCGAGTGCAGTGTATGTTTGGGCATCGTGCAATACAATCTTGAGCAATGTGGCAATGTGCAATGGAGAACTGAAAAATGTGCAATATATTGATATCTTAGCATTTTTGCACTTAGCACCTTAGCACTCGGCACTTTGACTATGCACTCTAGCACTTTAACTCTCGGCTCTTTGGCCATGCACTCTTGCTATTTATCCCCTAACTTTTGTCTTATCCTGTTATATTGATATGTTTTATGCTTGTGTTCTAGTCTCAGTGGTGTATGCTATTTTATATTCTCTTTTTCCTTATTGATTCTGCTCTGTGTTTCCATTTTTTATTGTTGACTACAACCTGCCATAGGGACTAAAGATGGAAATTAGCCTTTGGCTATAATCTTGCATATTTACATTTTTTCTTTTCTTTTTGAAAAAAAAAATGTCCATCGATATGCACTGTCCCTGTTTTAAAATAAATAAATAAATAACAGTTTTTCTTGCTTCACGATCTTCTGCAATGAGTATTGATTTCAGTGAATGATCTGTGACTCTAATTTCTGATAGCTCTGTTTGCATGAGGCTTCTCCCTGTGTGATCATCGTTGCATTCCATCAAAGCACAATTCTACTTCTCCACAGATGTATTTTCTATCCAGATGCTTACCAAGCAGTTTCAGCCCATGTTCCTGAGCACAGTGACTCACTCTCTGCCTGGTTCTGACCACACTGTCCCTGCACCATACTGAAGAATAACCAAGCAAATATATTCTCACCAAACACTGTTTGCACATGCCTGCTCCCTCAGGAAGAATACATAAAAATGCAGAGAGAATATCAGTGCTCTGCAGAATGTGGCCTAGCGTTATCTTGTTGGAATAAGCAGGAGACATAATTCTTTACCATTGCATATTAGTGCAAAATTTGACATTTTGAGTTGCAAATAGTTACTGATTTAAAATGAAAAATTTGGGGGTGATTAACTCAATGACGTCAACAACATATCACAAACAGATCTGGATCTAGATCTTTCTGGACCCAGAGATTGAATTTACACAAGATTGAGTTCTGTACACGTATGCCATTGTTGTAAAGTAACTTATAGAGGTAGAAACTTTCAACCATAACCAATTTATTGCTAAAATGATGGAGATTCAGCAGTGTGTTAACAGATTATGGTTCCTGCTACATAAAAAGAAAGAAAAAAAAGATTGAAGAACGTTTTGCAGGGTTATTGACAAATGGCGGATTTTTCAGCCTCGGTTTGCAGTCTCGGATTGCATTCATCGTATTTGCATTTTCCATGACGTGCCAACTTTTTTGAGAATTTGGATTGTATATTGAAACTGTAGTCAGTACACTGTCCTGTCATTGTGCGAAAACCATGGTGTTTCAAGGTAGTGGCCTTTATTTTTATCTTATAGTCCTTGATTTATAACCAGATATTACAGAGTGTACAATGGCTCAAGCCCTGAACTAGAAAAGCTGACATTGACTGCTGTTAAACAAACATCCCCAGCTTCATCGTGGATTAGAACTGATATAATCAGGACATTATGTCATTCGCACTCTGATCACCAGTCAGGGTAAGCAAGATTTGAGGAAGTAAAAGAAGCAAATTTTTTTTATTAACATCTCATGTGACAAACTGTCGTACAACAAGGACAAATGAGAGCCCAGATAAATGAGATAGCAAAGCTTTATTCTGCCTATTGTCACCTGACTTTGGAGAATCCGGTGTAGGAAATACTTTTTGTTCCAAGTGTTTGTTTGTTTGTGTGTTTGCTTAGCAATGTAGTGGCAACGATTTTTCAATAATCATTTCCAAACTAGCGACACAAGTTGGCCATGGTCCAGAATACAAGCTCTTTCATTTTGGACAAAGTAGGTCAAAGTTCAACAAAAATATGGGCCAAAGTAAAAAAAAATATATTTTCTCACCATAACCTCTGTTGTAAGTGTTGCATTGAGTTCATATCGAGCTTGAAAGATGCAGCTTTCAATTCTACATCCGCTGACATGCAAGACTTACTGTATGTCATGGAGACACCTGCTCCTTAACGGTAACGGGTTTGTTCAAAAATATTAAATGTCCATAATATTGTCACTATTCATTCAATTATGCTAAAATTTGACGCGGCCGTATTTGTGATATCTAATAATTGAACAAATATGGAGAGAATCAGCCCATCAACTTCTGGTTTCCAAGGCAACACTCTTTTCTCATTATGAGCAATGGAAACTCATTTCCCAGCACTAAAATATCTGCTAGTTGCTTCAAGTATGAAACTTAACAAATGTTGTCAGCAGATGAACACAGGATACATCACCAAAACGACAGCATCGCTCCTGGGGCTTTACCCCCATTTATCTCCGTCTCTTCACAGTCGCAACTGTTCCATCATGAATCTATCCCAGAGCATCCTTGACAAAGAGAGACATGTTCTCAGTGGAACTTTCCCCAAAAATAAAGGTTATGAAAAAATTCTCCCCATAGGCAAAATTCATGGGACAGGGTGTGGAGTCCAGAAACTCAACAGGGGAGCTTCACTGGGCTCCAGGAATGTTAACAATAAATTTTATTATCAAGTTACTGCAATTTGTTAAAATGAAAACTTTGGCATGGTGGTGATGCTGCAGCAAAGGTCATAGGGTGACTGGCATCAATGGGGCGGCATGGCTCAGGAGGTAGAGTGGGTGGTCTAGGAATCAGAAGGTTTCTGGTTCGATCCCCGGCTCCTCCAGAGAATGTGTCGAAGTGTCCTTGAGCAAGACCCTGAACCCCACACTGCTGCTGATGCGCAGGTTGGCACCTTGAGGCATAATTGTAAAATGCTTTGGGGTCATGTCATGTGACTAGAAAGTGCTATATAAATGCAGTCCATTTAGCACACTTGTTTATGCACCAGAAACAAACACAAAATGTATCATATCATTTTGATCAAAACTGTTTGATCTTGGCATTGGGAAATGTTACTTTTCACTAAGTGGTGGCACTACAAGGAACATTACGGAGACAACACAATAAGTAACTTCCTCAACAATGCAGCAGAAATGCTGAATGCAGGTTCGACATTTTTCCCATTAAAGCTGGTTAAGTTTTAGCTATTTTGAAAGGTGAAACGTTTGGCCCAGTGGTAGCACTACAGCAAAGGTTACAGGATGTCCAACATCAATAACAACCTTTCTCTTTGCACCAAAATGATCACAAGAAGTGCGACTTGAGTCCCAGTTCCTTATTTAGGAGAAAACTAGTTACTCATAGTTTAATTGTTTTTGGTTGGTAAGAATGATGAGCTACAAATAAGTCATGAGTAAAAAAAAATGTTTGGAGGATTTTAATTCAGCTACATTTTGAGCACAATATTTTAACTGAAGTTACGACATCAGTTTGTCATCAAGGCCTACGTCACCTCATAGATCAGTGGTCTTCAACGTCGTTCCTGTGGGTCGTTCCTGGGGACCCGCTGTGTATGCTGGTTTTTGTTCCAACCACAATTGTAATTGCAGGATTTTAACAAGCTGTTAATTGGTCTTAAGTGCATTTAATGTTTAGAGCAGTTGTTTGCCCTCTTAGCTCACAAGTTAATAGAGAATATCATACAGGCATTTTCATATTATGCCTTGCGCTTGTATCACAGGTGCAGATTCCCTGTATTTATTAGGAAGTGTATGAGTAAGAGATATACTATGTTTGCCATCAAGAATAAAACATACCATACCCACATTGCGATGTATTGGAAATAACAGCATAAAATGAGAGAAAACAATGTAACCAATCAAATTAAAGATGTAGTTGGCTCCTAATTGGTGAAAACTAATTGGCACATCATGACAAATTTATTCAACAAGCAAATGGTAAACAGTCAAACCAGTTTTATGTTAATCTAATTAAGTTACCTGAAGTTTTTTTGAAAGAATTTGAAACAGTTGTGTCCAGCAGCTTAATTTGGGGTTTACTGATTTCCTCAGAGTATAATTTGATTTGTTTAAAATGTTATATTACTCGAAATTCTCGAAGTATAGAAATAAACATAATATCTTCAAGGGCATTTTATTCTTCATAGCATGTATGGATGTTTCTCTGTAACATTTGGCTAAAGAGTAATTAACAACTATAAACATGGAAAGCACCAAATTAAGACATTAACAGCCAGTTAAAATCCTGCGATTACAATTGTGGTTGGAACAAAAATCAGCAAACACAGTGGGTCCCCACGAACGACATTGAAGACCACTGTCTTAGATGCATGTAGTGTTGTGTCACATCGAGCCGTATAATTGCCCATAATTTGGGTTGGGTCTACTGTGTCTTAATGTAAGGAGTCTGTTATCAAAAATGGATTGTATTAGGGCCTTGGTTCTTCGAGTAATCCTGATGTATTTCTTGCTACTGAATCTTGGTTGAATGTTTCTGTGTCGGACCATGATATAGCAGTGGTTGATAATAATGTTTTTTTTTTTTTTTAAAGATTTTTTTGGGGAATTTTTTCCTTTATTTGATGGTTAATGCAGTGTAGAGAGACAGGAAGGTTGGGGAGAAGAATGGGGGAAGGCATGCGGCAAATGACCCGAGCCGGAATCAATAAATAATCAATCAATCAATAACCTTTATTGCAGGGAAGTCCCACTGAGACAAAGGTCTCTTTTGCAGGGGAGCCCTGATTACAATAAAACAATTACAATGGAAGGTTAAAGACAAACAGCACACATAAAATACACAAAAGTCACAAACAACAATTTCAGATTAAAGAAATAACAAGTTTTAAACTGGAATAAAACATAAAAAAAATTAATTAAAAAAAATATATATATACACACATACACATATACACACACATATATATATATATATATATATATATATATATATATACATATACATACATACATATACATATATATATATATATATATATATATATATACACACACACATACATACATATATATTATATATACACATACACACACATATACATATAAATAAACATATAAGAACATAGGACAGAGAAAAATAAATGAGCATTGAACCCAGGTCGCTGCGGGAAGGACACAGCCTATATGGTACGCACGCTTAGACCGACGAGCCACCGGGGCACCCCCGTTAATAATGTTTTTAGCTGAGACAGGAGTAAGAGACGGGGAGGGGTGGTGATGTTTGTAAAATCCTCTCTCACTGTGAATGTTTTATTATCCTCCTCTATTCCTGAGCAGTTTGTGTGTCTAGATATTAAAATAGGTTTGGGTTGTGCAAGTTTTCCACTAGCAGGTGTGTATCGCCCACCAAGCGCTCTTTCATCCTCCATAACCAATCTCTGTAATATCTTGTCCACTTATGCTCACACTGAATTATTGGTTGCTGGTGATCTCAATATAGATTGGTTATCACCGTCCTCAAACCATTTTAAAGAGATCTGTGACGGCCTGACTCTCAAGCAACTTATTTCGGAGCCTACATGACCAAATTTTAAAGATTTATCTCGGTCAACTTTGATTAATCTGCTTTTAACAAATAGAGCGCATAAGTATGCCCTGAGCGGCGTCTTTCTCTTGGATTTCGGTGATCACTGCCCAGTAGCATGTGTTAGAGACATGAAAGTTACAAAGGCTCCTCCATGTTTTATTACTAAAAGAAATTTTAAACATTTCTGTGAACAGGCCTTCCTGCACAATATTTTCTGGAGTAATTTAAGCTCTGCAGGTTTTATTCCAGACCCTGACTTAGCATTGGCTCATTTTACTGCCATGTTTAATCGTGCTGTGGATAAGCATGCTCCGGTTAAGAGACTTAGGGTTAAGAATAGAAGAAACCCTTGGTTTTCGAATGTCTTATCCACGGAACTACGCGTCAGGGATGAACCATGGGTTAAAGCTAGGGAAACCCAGGCACACTCTGACTGGCAGGTTTTTAGAAAACTAAGAAATAAATGCTGCTCACTGATTAAAAAGGCGAAATCCGATTATTTTATCTCGTCATTGGCTAAAAGTCAGGGTAATCCTGCAAAGTTTTGGAAAATTGTGAAGTCCCTGAATCATAATCCTTCCTCATCTCTACCACACTCTATCCACACTGATTCTGGTCCTATTACTGATAAACACAAGATTTGTGATCTTTTTAACCAACATTTTATAGCGGCTGGAAACCTTTTTGAAAATTTTATTAATCAGTCCTCTACAGGAGATATGTTTGACCTCAGCTCTAGTTCATTCACAAATTCTCCAAAACCTAGTGTATTGTTTTCATTTTGGGAATTTCAAGTGAATGAGGTCCTACAAGATTTGAAACGAATTGATGTAAATAATTCCACTGGAGAGAATCTCCTAGTCCTGAGTTTTTTGCGTCTCGCAGCCCCAATGATTGCACATTCAATCACTAATATTTTTAACTTGTCATTATTGATGGGGACTATTCCCAGTGTATGGATAGCTGCTCATGTTTTTCCATTATTTAAGGGTGGTGATCCCAGTTCAGTCAACAGCTACTGACCCATCTAAAAATTGCCTTGCCTGGCTAAGATTTTAGAATCTCTCGTTGAGCAACAACTTTGCAGCTTTTTAACTTTCAACAACATTTTAACTTCACAGTAGTCTGGTTTCAGGCCTGGTCATAGCACCACTACAACAGCCTCATTGGTTATGAATGATATAGTAGCAGTTGTGGATAATAAACAAAAATGTGCAGCCCTATTTATTGATTTAGCAAAAGCTTTCGATACAGTAGTCCATATTATTTTATTAAAAAAGTTGTCCTCCATTGGTCTTGATCGTGTTGCCTGCTTGTGGTTCCAGGACTACCTCTCTAATAGAAAACAAGCTATTATGCTTGGGGATGCGAAGTCTCAATTTTTAAAAGTGACGAAAGGAGTACCCCAAGGATCCATACTTGGACAATTTTATTCACAGTTTATATAAATAATATTGCTCATAATATTGTAAATTGCAAGGTTCATTTTTATGCAGATGACATAGTACTTTACTTCTCTGCACCAATGTGTGCCCAGGCCCTTATCTACATGCAATCGGCTTTTAATCTTATTCAGCAAGCTCTAGCTGATCTTAAACTTGTTTTAAATACTGATAAAACTAAGTTCATGTTTTTTTTTTCTGCACGGAATGCAATTATGCCAAATGACTCAATTTTCTTGGTGACTGGTGCTCAAATTGAGCAAGTTCAGTCTTACAAATATTTGGGTATCTGGCTGGATTATGACTTTTCCTTTAAAACACGTGTCTAACTTGTCCAAGAAAATTAGAACAAAAATTGGGTTTCTTTACAGAAACAGGTTCTGTTTTTCATTAGACCGTAGGAAGAGGATTGTCCAGGCAATAATCTCACCCTTTTTGACTGTGGGGATGTCCTGTACATGCATGCCTCTGATAGTACTTTAAGACCTTTGGACGCAATTTATCATAGCGCTCTGCGTTTTATCACTGGTGATGGTTTCCAAACTCATCACTGTGTTTTATATAGTTCAGTATGGTGGTTTTTCCTTCATCTTAGAAGGAAGCTACATTGTATTTTATTTATTTATAAAGCATTGCTAGGCAGACTTCCTTCATATCTCACTAGGCTCATGTCCATCAAAATCAGAAGCCAACATATCAGATCGCAAGGGTGGATTTTGTTAGAGGCACCAAGGACTAGAACAAATCTGGGCTGTTCTGCTTTTAGCTCATATGCACCTTGTTTCTGTAATAAATGCCGAGACTCTCTGAAGCTTGATTGCCTTATTCCGTCTGAGTCCTTCAATAATCGTCTGTGGGAGATGTTACTTGAGGAGGCCAGAGGTACTTGCCTTTAGTTTTAACGTAGGACTTGTGCTCTGTCCTTTGTCCTTGTATGTTTCTATTCATTTTATTATTTTCTTTTTATCTTATTTTTAATTCTATTTTTAAAGTTTGTTTTTCCTTTAATCTGCAATTGTTGTATGTAATTGTGACTATGCTCTGTGTTTTTAAACTACTTTGTAATTGTTTTATTGTATTCAGGGCTCCCCTGCAAAAGAGACCTCGGTCTCAGTGAGACTTCCTTGTAATAAAGGCTATTGATTGATTGATAATCTCGTCATAAACCAATGCCAATACATAGATTTTTGACAATTGGCTGATGCAATATATTTATTTGAATCTAGCACCAGTTCATGTGAAAAAAAACTGAGCATTGCCACACATCAATATTTCATTCTGAGCCAAAGCTTTTTTTGACTACCTCACTCTCTCATAATTGTTATTAGCTTCATGATAGAAGATTAATGAATTGCAAAGCCAGTAAATTTTAGTACAAGAGCCTTGCAGCCATCCCAGAGTTTACACGAGGGACTTCTGTCAGTGGACCTTTTTGAACACTGGGGTCCAGTCAGTAACAAAGTAAGTACTTTTCTCAAGGTTTTGGTGGTCAGATGAGCAGCGTGTCTTACATTATGAGAGAGCACTCAGACGACAAGGCCAGTGGCCGTGAATCAAGCAAAGCTAATTTTGTTCTTTCCTGCCGTGTTCCATTAGAGATTACTTTAGCATTCTGGGAAAGGAACAAGAGGAAGTGTCGCTGTGCTGCAATAATCCACTCTGGCATTAAATGCTAAATTCAGGGCTGGCCAACAAGGTCGCAGTGTGGGCTGAGCTTCAAAACCATGACATCACTGCTACCACTATATAAAATAGACAAAGACTGATTTCAGATGCAAAGACCAAACATTAATGAGGCCAGTTGAGCACCTGAAATGCATTTTCACAGGTAAGTCAGGATCAGTCAAGTTCATTATGTACAGAGTGCAGAGAAAATGGGGTGAAATGGCTGTCTGACCATTAAAAAAAACGCAACACCTGGAAATTTATCAAAAATTGTGAATACTCAATTTAATTTGGAACAATGAATATATCCACATCCTTTTGTTGAACAAATCACAATCATATGAACAACAGTGAGCAATATTTAGTGAAGTAGGAAGAAAAAAAAAATCTGTTCTCACCGGATGTTGCATTTTTATGGTCATAAGTATGGAATAGCAGATTATTATTTGGTTTAAGTCACTTCCTTTCATTGTATTGCTGAATGAAAACAGTCTCATTGTAATATTCTTAAATATCAAGTTTAAACACACGTTTGTTTCAACTGAGCTGCAATTCATGTATCTCTGTATGACGTCTAAATGTGTAAATGTGTATACATTTATTACATGAACAGGTATTGTCACAATGAAGAATGTTAATGCAATGATAGTCAAAGACCCTTGCGCATTATCCAGCTCTGAAATCATTACCAGCCTTCTGCCACTCAGCTAACCTGCTTCTGTCAGCCTACAGCGTTACCGTGCAGACACCAGCCCACCTGTCTACAGACTGCTGACAAATTAATGGAAAAATCATCAGAAACAAACTTAATGAGGTGTTGGGTCCCCACAAGCTGTCAGATTAGCTTCAACATATCTAGGTATCGTGCCTACAAGTACAAATCTTTAGCGGAAGGGTGGAGTACCTTTCTTTCTAAAGATAGTCGCTCATTTGGTGTTTTTGATGATGGTGATGGAGAGCACTGTCAGACAGGATCTCCCATTTGAGTTCACTTTCAGTTGGTTTGAGATCTGGTGACTGTGAGGGCGGTGGTGTATTTTTGGGATCATTTTCATGCTCATAATACCAGTAAGCCCTTGTGTCCTGTGGGGTTTGGGCCATTGTCATCCCAGAAGAGACCCCTCCCATCATGGGAGGAGCTTCATCACAGGATATAAAAAACTATCAGGCAGAATAATTTGCATTGATCTGTCTGGCCGTTTAGGGCATGAGTGAACCCACACCAGCCAGGAAAATGAGCAGTAGCATCTGTGCTTGTTATGTTTGCCCACGTATTTATTCAGGTTTTTCCTTTAATGTGTCACCCATCTGTATATCCATTCATCGATATCTGCCTTCCCATTTAAATACAAGCGCATCCATGGTTAGCTGTATCCAACCTTAGTTTAGAGGTTAAACACAGCGATTCCATCTGGAACAACCAAAATTCCTCTTCAAGAGAATTTTTACTGCCAAAGACATCATTACATCATTCAAAATGGAAAAGCATGCATTTTAATTCACTTACTATGACCACAAGAACAAATACAGTATGACCATCTTTATTTCAACCCGTCCACTTTCTATAGCCTGTATTTGGAATGAATTTCCTGGCTTCAGCCATGTACTAAGATGACTTTACAAACACCAGATTTAACTTGTACTTTTGTGAAAAAAATTATTTGTTTTTCAACAGGATGGCAGTCTACCCAGAATGCACCTGGCTCTTCTTTGCATGCCTGTGTCAACTTGTGTCTGTTGGGAGCTCTTTTCTGCAACCGTGCGAGCCAATCAATGAAACCATTTCTGTGGAGAAGGACGGATGTCCTACATGTCTGGTGTTCCAAACATCGATCTGCAGTGGCCACTGCATCACCAAGGTACCTGGTCTCATCTCCGTCGCTGACCTGAGCCACATGTGCTCAGCGTGGGTGTTGATTTGAATCTGCAAAACTCCAGGCAGAAACTCCAGGTTCAGAGAGTAAAAATTCTCCCCAGAAATTTGTGCCAGTCGCCCGATTTATCCACTGCGCAGAACTTCTCCACCAGGAGGTGGAACCAATCGCAGAAACGGCTGAATGAGGTCAATGGTGAAAGAAAAACATGGCAGGAGTTTTACTCTCTGACCGCGGGATTCTCGCCTCTGCAGGCGAAGAGCTGAAGGCGTTTTAGCGCCTCAGGGATCTGTGTTCAAAGGAACAGTGTCACAGCTGAGCATGTGCAGTGAATGCCTGTAGGTCCTGAGAGATTCTCCAGATCCTCTGATTTTTTTTTTTTGTTATATTACAATATAACCGACAGTATAATGCCTTGGAATACGCACAATTTTTTTTCAATTGAAGCGTTCCTTTTGTTTATTTTCTAACACAAAAAGTGCAATTCAATATTACGGATGGTGAAGTCAATTTAGAAAAATATTCAAACCCCGAATGCCATGTTTTTACGGCCACAGCATTACATCAAAAAGAAAATACTGTATCTAGATCATGTACATAATTTTATATACATTTCTGCAGGACATATTCGGAATTGTTGGAAACTTTGGGATCTCCACTAGAATTTAAGATGGGTCCTAAGTTCCGCAGGTTTGAATACAGTTGCCGCATTTGGGGTCCTTAGTTTTTATGGGGGTAAAGTCCCTGGGAAAGTAAATCATGAATTTTCTGTAATCTGTTTATTTTTGTATCTTAAAGCTAGAGTATGCAATCTTGGAACAGCGAGCAAGATTTGAATGTCGCCTCACCTCTAAACCCACCCCCTCCCCTCAAGTCTCTGACCAAAGCCACGCCCCCTGACTCATTGCTTTGGTGAAACTCCAGAGGCCGTAGACACCCGTTAAAGGCACAAGGGAGGGGGCGGCCCGCTGCGTGTGCACGAGAAATGATTGACATCGTCAGTCATTCCTCCTGGCTCTGATTGGTTGTTTTGTCCCGGTCGCAGTGAAATCTTGCAGAAAGAATTAGAAGCACTAGATGGAGCCAGATGACTGATTTTCTCAAAGATCATCTGACTCACATCCCACTGTCAGGCAGAGGTGTAAAGTCCGGGTTCAGGAAGTAAAAATCCTCCCCAGAGCTTTATTCCAACCATCTGGATTTACTTCGGACAGAAGATAGAGCCAATGTGAATTATCAGCTCATTCTGTAGGAGGGAGAAAAACTTGGCAGGACTTTCACTTTCTGACCCCTGGATTTTACATCTCTGCTGTCAGGTCATAGTAACAGTTTTAACAAATGTCACAGAAAGTGATTTTTTTTAAAAATTGCAAACTCCAGCTTTAAGGTTATACAGCATACATACACAAACTACATCTCTGAACGAAATAGTATGCGCAGGTGCCTGAAGTTAAAATGGGAGGGTTTTGCCATTGGCTATGCCAGCGTTAATCTGATGTAGTCATTTGCACCAAATGACTGATTTTAGTCAGTGTAATATTGTGTCGATTATCAGAGCCGTCAAAAGCGTATTGTTTAAAGGTCCCCTATTATGTTACCAGGTGCACAGCCAATTAGTTATTACAAGCCATTTCAAAATCTTTCCCCTCTTGACATCACATGGGGAAGTAACCAACCAGAAGCAAGAAGAATTGATCAACTTCAGCCAAGCAGTCAATCAGATTTCATTATTCTGGGTGGTCACTCCCCCTTGTGATGTTAGGATGTCAGGGGAGATTTTGAACTGGCTTATAATGGCTAATTAGCTCTGCCCCTGGTGGCATAATAGGGGACCCTTAAAATTTTGTAGCTCACTCAAGTAGCATTTCGAAAGTCCACTGTTTCATAACCATGGATGTTTGGACTTTTTTGTGACTGATAAGTATCGATGCGTACCATTAACAAGTAGTAGAATTGTTAAACTCGAGTAAATACAAAATTAATTTAAGCTTGGCAGTAAAGCTTGGCAAATTTGATTTAAGCTGAAGTGACTGGAGGCATTCTGTGCTGTGTCCACATAACGTCCTGTTTTCCCATGGTCTGCTGTATATTTCGCCTGATGTAAGTCATTTCTGCATACTGATCGATGAATTCCCTGCACATTCCATTCACTGTCCTAAATAGCGTGTTATTTTAAATTTTTGAATGCAGCTCAAGCTGCAATCTCCTATAACATTTAACATGTAACATTAAACATCTAATATTTCTGGCACCGCGATGCCACTTTTGCCTTCCAGTTAACATTTCTGGAACTAAGATGCCAGTTTTCTACCTTCCGCTGAGCCTCCTTCCTTCAACACCAGGGGCATTTGAAGTCTTGTTCATAAGCCCCAAAAATCCCTTGCAGATCCAGTTATCTGAACATTTCACCAAAATGCTGCGCAACCGCTGAATAGGAGACAATATACAATTGTCCGAGAAGAGACCTCATCAGCGCTGGCACCAGGACGCCAATATTCCTGCCCTCTATACAGCTTCCATCTCCTATTGTAATCTTTGTTTTTAATTTTTCTCAGAACGTCTTTTAGTCTTGCTAGTATGTAGAAATTGCAGCATATTTACTCCATATGACAAGCTCTGTTTATGATTATGGATGCCTTGTACTATGTGTGAGTTTTACCTATAACATTTAATTGCAACCACCAGTTCAGTAAACATCGTTGTTTGCATTCAGTTGATGTTTTTCATGATTTGACTCTTGGCTCATGAATGATCATGCAGTACATTTTAAAAGCCTACTTGACAACATCAGGTCACACTTCCTGTTCCCCAGGACCCAAGCTACAAGAGCCCATTGTCCACAGTGTACCAGCGAGTGTGCACGTACAGGGATGTCCGCTACGAGACGGTTCGGTTACCGGACTGCCGTCCCGGCGTGGATCCGCTCGTGACCTTCCCTGTGGCTCTGAGCTGTGACTGTAGCCTCTGCACGATGGACACATCCGACTGCTCCATCCACAGCCTCAGGCCCGACTTCTGCATCAGCCAGAGCGCGGTTCTGACCAGTTAAAGAAGCCCACGGACTGACCCATTCTTAGCAGCATGCATCCCTGAAGAGAGAGAGCAGAGATCTTTTACACTGATGTCTTATCATGACTCAATCTCACTGCACACACTCCTGAATAAAGTGGTTTCTGCAAGTCATTGGAAGATAATCTTGTGTCATCTGTATCGTGTTCAAATTCCCTGCATTGAATGTTTGATGCAATGTATTGATGGAAATGGTGCAGTATTAAAAAATTCTCCTGGGATGCATGCTGGGAAAAAAATTGATGGGCCTCAGAGAGTGTGGACAGCTGGAGGCGAACACTGCAAATGAATGCATACATCTCAGCACGCGGATATTCCTGCTCTATGCTGAACACATGCATGTGCATACTCTCAGCTGAACATATGCATATTCCTGCTCAATGCTGAACAATGTGAAAAGGCAGTCGCTACAGGTACAGATGTCCATGTCAGTCGTCCTCGGGCTAAAGGTTCAGAGCCATATCAATGGCCAGCATCCTACAGATGCGAATAGTTTTCCCATTTCATGCCCTAGATGTCATAAAGCGACGTATGGGCAGATGCCATGGGCATTCGTGTAGATACGGGAAAGATGACCTTTCGCATCAGTTTTGATGCCGGTGATGTCCCTGTAGACTTCAATACAAAACCGACAGTATTCCACCACATCGTAAAAAGATGTAACTTACATGAATTGAACCTTGGCATTTCTGCTTATGAAGCAATCACTCTAGCCACTGGCCTACCACACTGACAGAGAAAATTTAGGTCTAAGTTGTATTTTTGCCCTTAATACCAACCCTAGTCCAAATCCTAAACTCAACCAAGTAGGATTGGTGCCTAAATCTAAACAAAAGTCCAAAGTAACTTGATATTAACTTGAAAATATAAAAAAATTATGCAATATCACTGTATACAGACAGAGACACTTTACTGTAAAATTACTGGGATTATGTGCACTATCTGCATGTTTGTTGTGGGCCATGATGACAGAGCACTATCGATACGTATGGTGTGAGACGCCTTTTCGGCGGTTCAACCACAACACTTACTTTATCACACGTACCAATTCTTTCTTCATTCTTCACAGATCCCTTTCCTACTCAGTCAAATAAAGATGAAAAACAGCCCCAAAGATATTCGATTAAAAATAGATTAGACCATTACCTCTCACTAAACATCTCACTTTATGTTGCATGCCTGTTGGCTTTAGATGTTTACTTCCAATCAAGCATGAGGGAGCAGCAGTATTCCAGAGACTTCAGACGCATTGCCCACAAAAACATTTAATGAGAAAAACAGAACAGAGATGAAAATTATGACAATACATGGCAAACACAAACAATGGAGGAAAGGAAGAACTTTGGACTCAATTGGAAGTACAGTGGAACTAAACTGGGGTGCATTTCCCAAAGGCGTCGTCGTCGTCCTCCAACTAGGGTTGTAATTTCCACTCTAAGAATTGTCATTAGCAGTTTTGGCTTTTCTGAGAACCTGAGTTACAAAGAACGTTCACATTGACCATTGTTGTGCGGTTGGAATGACAGCTCTGAAGTATAGTTAGTGTTTTTTTTCTCCAGGCTGTGTCAAACCAATACTACTTATGAAAGCTCATTGACTATGACCCAAAACACATCACTATATCAACCAAAATAATTTTTATGGCAAAAAGTGGAAGATTTGGGGCGGCACGCTGGCACAATGGGTTGCACTGCCGCGTGACAGTGAGGAGTTCATGTGTTTGAATCTGGCCTGGGGCTCTCTGTGTGGAGTTTGCATGTTCTCTCCCAGTCTAAAGACATGCATGCCAGGCTAATAGGAGACACTAAACTGCCCCTAGGTGTGAGCGTCTGCATGAATGGTGTGTGAATGGTGTGTGCACCTTGTGATAGATTAGTGAGTTGTCAAGGGTGTTTTCCTGCCTTTTGCCCAGAGTCAGCTGGGATAGGCTCCAGCTCCCCCGCGACCCTAGTGAGGAGGAAGGCAGTACAGATAATGGGTGGAAGATTCAGTCAGTCACCATAACTGAAGCCAACTGTGCACTCATTTCACTCGCTGAAGGAAAATTCCCCCAAAAACAAGCGGAAACTGCAGACAGCTGCAGTGATGGCCGAGCAGTGCAGAGATCTTGAGTGATTCATCTCAAACCCATTGTGGTGTTGTAAAGAGCCACTGTGATGAAAATTGTGTCACTGTTCAATTACCTGGGGACCTGTCTGTATCTATTGAAATAAATAGTAAATGTTGAATGTTAATTTAAATTAAAAATATAAACATAAATAAAAAATATGAATGTAAAAGTAAACATTAAAGGCTACATATAAATTTTAGATGTCAACCCTGGATTAACAACTCCAACTTGGTATGGAAAATGCACATAAAGACATAAAGCAGTGAATTATAAATTTACCATGACTTGAATTTATTTGCAGACAGTGTGAAGACAAGGTATTTTATTTTGGTCTAGTCAACTTAATTTTATTTGTAAATATATGTCTATTCCTGCCACTGAAGCCAGCAGCACATTCTTTAAAAAGTTGATATGGGAAAATTCAGGATGGTCAGAGACCTTTTTGTCCCTGGATTTTGCGTCCCCTGAATTTTTCATCCCCAAGGACTTTTCGTCCCCTAATAATGACAAAACGTGCCACCATTCTTGACAGACAGATGGACGGATGTACGACAGACGGATCACCATGATATATAAGGTTAGGGTTATAATGCAGGACGACGGCAAAGCATTATTGGGGAGGAACAATCCAGGGATGAAAAGTCCGGAGAAGAAAAACTCAGGGACAAAAAGTCCGGGCACTGAGAGTCCTTGAGCTAATTCAGAACTAGTAATAAGTAATAAGGTTTAAAAAAAGAAAAAAAAAAGAATAATGATGTGATTTGAAACAGCTCATGTCAGTGAATGATTTTATTCATGATTTGATGCAAAAGCAGCATTCAGAAAAGGTCAAGACCTTTGGAAGCAAAGATCGGCAATTTTCCCAAAAATGCATGAGAAAATCATTGACTGGTTTAAAAACAATGTTCCTCAAAGATAGATTGGAGGGTATTTTGATTTTTCACTCCGTACGGAGTGGAACATAATTTAGAAATTCAAGGAGTCTGAGAGGTACTTCTGTGCATAAAGGGCAAGGGCACAAGCCTAAGATTAATACCTCCGATCACTCAGATGACACTGCATCAATAACTGTCATTTATCTGCAAGAGATATAACCCTATGGTCTCATGATTACTTTGGCAAAACTTTATTAACACTGCAATATAGTTGCATCCACAAGTGCCGGTTAACTTCCCTGAGCGAAGAGGAAGCCCTCTGTTAACAGCGTACAGAAGCTCTGTCGACTGCTCTGGGCTTGGAGTCATCTGCGATAGACCCTCACACAGCGTAAATGTGTATTGTCATCAGATAAATCAATATTTCAGGGATTTTTTGGAAGAAATCGGTGCTGTGTTCTCCAGACCACAAAAGAAAAGGTTAATCCAGTCTGGTTCTAGTCAGGAGTTCAAAAGCTATGCTCTGTCGTGGTATGGGGTTGTGTCAGAGCCCTTGGCAAGGGTAACTTGCACTTCTGTGAAGGCACCATTAATGCTGAAATTTACACTGAAATTTTGGGGCAAAATATGCTGCCTTCAAGACATCTCTTTTCTAAAGACACCCAAGCAAAGGAGCATTTTGGTCATATTCTAATGGCATGGCTGCGTAAGAAAAGGGTGCGGGTGATGGACTGGCCTTCCAGCAGTCCAAACTTGTCCCCACTAAAAACATCCATTCTGAAATGCAAACTGCAACAACCCCGGACAGTTGCACTCATTAAGACTTTGCAGGAAGAATGGATAAAATTACATAAGAAAGACTTAATAACTTGGTGAGTTTAATCTTTTAAATATATCAACATTTGTTGCAAGACTCTTTTCCTCTTTGCTTATTGAGGGTGGTGGGTGGGTTTGGGCTACTTTAGTAACGTCTATGCCACAAACGGTTAAGTGTATTGGAAAGGAATGGCAGCACCACAAAGTTGTAAATACTTTACTGTCCCAGCTTTTTGAAATATAGTTCAGGCCTTAAAACTAAAATAAAGCGAGACCTTAGAATTACAGGGTTCTATCTAACATTTACAAAGTTTTGAGGAATTGGCTTGCAAAGTTTGGCCGCTCAGTGTACACTTAGAGAACTGGAACTTTGTAATTCTGATCTGAACCCAATTTAACAAATGAATTGAATAACCACGCTTAGATAGAACTATTTATTACCAATTATGTGCAATAGTTAACTCAATTTTGACCAAAATGTCAGTTAGAACCCTGTAATTCTAACGTCACAAAATGTTTATTTTCAAAAATCTGTAAAATTCATGAGGGAAAACATCAAAGAATGTGCTGTTGCATTGTTTTCAATATAATACAGGATAAAGATCGTTCACATATCACTGCTTTCAGTTTTAATTTTAATATAACATTCTGTCTGAACTTCCTGTGGTTTGGGGTTGTAAATGTAGGCGTTATATAGCTATAAGTACAAACTCTGATAGCAAACATAAATCTGAATTTCAAATGTTAATCTAAACAGAACGTTGAAACAAAATGCTTGGAATATACTTTAATTAGTGGTGCCACTTATGTATAATGTCAGCTGTTGTATGGAGGAGGGCGATCACACGCACTTTCTGCAAGAAAATTAACCCTTTGAGCGCCGAATACATTCTTAAGGAATTAAAAATGTAGTTATCCTGAGCTGTTGAAAACCTATCATGTGACAACTTGTTTAAAAGAGCTCCCGCAAGGGAGCTCTTTTAAACAAGTTGCCACATGATAGGTTTTCAACAGCATCTGGTTTTGATATCTTACATCACTGGGTGACTATAGTTGCCCACGGCGCTGAAAGGGTTAACAGCCTCAAAATAGCCAAAGCAAATTAGCTGAAGACAGAGACAGAGATGCAACCAGGTATGAAATAATCTATAAATTACTTCTTTTTCTGGTTTTATTTTTTCATGGATGCCTGACAAGAAAAAAAAACTCAAGGCGACTTAATCTCTGATGGCTTAATGACTGAGTGAAATGGCATGGAGTGAGCCCTCTGGGAGGTGAGATATAGGGCTATGATTAATAATGAACTAGTTGAAAATTAATGGGAAGGGAGAAATGTTACATAAGCACTCATGAACATCTGACATTATGACAAAACCCAGCCAAAATACTGCAATGTCATTAAAACGAGTATTCCTGTTCCATCACTGGTTTAACAAGCATCCTCTTGGAATCAAATGAAGAAGCCAATAGTCTTTTGTCCAATTTATTATGGAAATCAAATTGCGAGGAAATATTTCAAAACCATAACAAACTAAAACACTGCTGATATGTGGCCCCCCAGTACCAGAACAGAGACCCCTAGAGTGGGCACTTGCAAATTTATACTCGAGCAAATTGTTCTTGGCAGAGGCGGGTCTTTGTTGATTGGGCAGGGAACAATAAATGGAGGGGAAAACCAATGAATGACCTACAGGGGGCTTTGGAGGGAAATTCAGATGATAACATTGGGAGGGGGGATTGTCAGGTACAGATACTGAATTATGGGGGCAGGTGGGGCGTGGGGGTGGGGTGGGGTGGGGTGGGGGGTTGAATGCCTTCTTTCTCCACAGTAGAGGTTTTCAGTAGCATTGTGCTCAAGGATGTGCTTAGCTGCAGCATTAGTATTTTATGTAACTAGAGCTGTGCTCAGAGAGCGCAAGTACCTCCGCCAATGCACTCATGTAGGGTATTGTCGCATTCTATCGCCAGGTGGCAGCAAAACCCAAAAGCACGCCGATTGGAAATCCGGCCCATTGGAAAGACTTCAAATCTCCGCCAGCATAGCTGGATTTTATATCTCAGCCGTACTTTGGCCTAGATATGCCTAAATTTAATCACTTGTTCCTCTTGTGCTACTGTAACATCCTGCAAAGTTTGGTTGACATCTATGCAGCCGTTTTTTTAGATATTCTGCTAACAAACAGACAGACAAACAAACGGGCATGATCACATAACCTCCTCCAGCTTCGCTGGGTGGTGGTAATAACTCAAACACCATGATGCGCAGTGTCCAGAACTTGTGCAACAGCATTCCCAGAAAGACTGAAGCAGTTCTTAAGATGAGGGATACCCAATTCCTTTTCATTTTATTTTCACGTCATTAGGTGTTTCTCTTCTTCTTTTTTTTTTCCAAACACCTTTCATTTATACACCGGTGATATTTTCCAATGGCGCAGTGGATCTCTCTCTGCTCAGTCTGTGAGTCCTTAGTCCCCAGGAGCATTGTGGGATCTTCAGTGTGCGACCAGCGTCTTTCTTAATTAAGACGTACAGGAAGCAGTCAATCAAAGGGCTGCTGTACAGGGTTACTTCAAAAACAATCAACCAATTGAACTCACCCCAAATGCAGAATGTCAAAATAAATAAATAAAATATGATGGGGAAGGTCAAAACCAGGTAAAGGAGCAGGACAAATGCTATTATACCCATAATCCTTTTCTTCTGTTTGTGTGGGACTGAGATGGCGAGATAGAGGGCTCTGTATGTGGCCACAGTGCAGTACACCAGGATCGGAATCGGCAGGACGAGCACAACGGTGTATCCTATCAGTGCGTAAGAAACAGGTGCATCAGAAATGTGCAGAACGATGAGATAGAACACGTCAAACACCCAGACTGCCAGAGAAACGAATACTGGGAGTTTCACGGTGCGGCGACATCGATACCACAAAGGGTGTACAACCAGGATGTAACGCTCCAGCGCAATGCACACCATGAACCTAACACTGATAAATAGACCAAAAATAAACAAAATAAACCCAAAACCACGTATAGGTGTGAATTCTATTAGTCTGCCAATGATCTGAATGAAATCTGAAAAGAGGAGGTTGATGACATAGACGGGCGTGACAGGGTCAGATTTCACCTGACGATACAGGGCATACGTAGTCCAACAGAGAACTGGGAGCTCAATGCATATGGTTAATATGTCAATCACGTTTGATATATCCCTCAGAGTGACGGACAGCGATGAAGTGTTTCCCTCATCAGTCATACAGGAAAGGTCCTCCAGAAGCTCACTGGTTAAATTCATGTATTCCATTGTGTCCAGGCCAGCGGCTCAGTCTGGCAGTCTTCCCGTCATGAGAACAGTTCAAAGGTCACCCTATAGAGAGACATGACCAATGCGTTACTGTCGAATCAGAGGAGTTTATGTATGAGTGTACATCTACAGCTTCTCACAAAAGTGAGTACACCCCTCACATTTCAACAATTAATTTATTATCTTTTCAAGGGACAATGTTACAGAAATGAAACTTGAATATATTCTAGAGTATTCATTGTACAATATGTGTAGCAGTGTAGATTTGCTGCACTGTCCAAATAACTGAACACACAGTCACTATTTCCAAAATGGGTGGCAACAAAAGTGAGTACACACCCCAATTGGTAATGGTCAACCAAGCAATGAAACGTGTCTTATTCATCATGTTCATGCTTTTGTCTGTTCGACTGGGCCATATGAGGTTGTGTAACGTGTTGAAGGTTTAAATTGTTGTGCTTTGGGTGCAATGCTCTCATTCTGGTCACTGGATGGTCAACATGGCACCTCATGGGAAAGAACTCTGAGGATCTGAAAAAGAGAATTGTTGCTCTCCACAAAGATGGTCTGAGCTACAAGTAGATCTGTGAAACCATGAAACTGAGCTACAGCACGGTGGCCAAGGTTATCCAGTGGTTTTCCAAGACGGGTTCTACTCGGAACAGGCCTTGTCAGGGTCAACCGCAGAGGTTGAGTCCTTGCGCTCTGCGTCAGGTGCACAAGTTGGCTTCAGAAAACAGACGCAGGAGTGCTGGCAGCATTGCTAACGAGGTTGCAGCAGTGGGAGAACAGCCTGTCAGTGCTCAGACCATACGCCCTGCACTGCACCAAGTCGGTCTGCATGGCTGTCGGCCAAGACGGAAGCCTCTTCTGGAGCTAGCCCACAAGAAATCCCGAAAACAGTTTGCTGCAGACAACCAGTCCAAGAACATGAACTACTGGAACCATGTTCTGTGGTCTGACGAGACCAAGATAAACTTGTTCGGCTTAGATGGTGTCCAGCATGTGTGGCGGCACCCTGGTGAGGAGTACCAAGACAAGTGTGTAGTGCCTACAGTCAAGCATGGTGGTGACAGCATCATGGTCTGGGGCTGCATGAGTGGTTCTGGTCCTGGGGAGCTGCGCTTCATTGATGGAATAATGGATTCCAACATGTACTGTGACATTCTGAAGCAGAATATGATGCCCTCCCTTTGGAAACTGGGCCGCACAGCAGCTTTCCAACATGATAACAACCTCCAAGATGACAACTGCCTTCCTGAAGAAGCTGAAGCTGAAGGTGATGGCGTGACCAAGTATGTCTCCAGACCTGAATCCCATTGAGCACCGGTGGGGAATCCTCAAGAGGAAGGTGGAGGAGCAGCAGGTGTCCAACATCCACCAGCTCCGTGATGTTGTCATGGAGGAGTGGAGGAGGATCCCAGCAACAACCTGTGCAGCTCTGGTGAATTCCATGCCTCGGAGAATCAAGGCAGTGCTGGACAACAATGGTGGTCACACTAAATATTGACACTATGGACACAATTTGGCATGTTGACGGTGAGGTGTGCTCACTTTTGTTGCCACCCATTTTGGAAATAGTGACTGTTTGTGTGGTCTGGTTTATGAAACAAAAAGTCATTTGAGGGAAGTTATGCACATATATCTGCCATTTCTTGTTTTTATTTCATCACGGAACTTTATTTTCCTTGTTCATATCAAGCATAATGCGATGAATACAGTTTCTACTGCTATTATGTGATCGTGCTGTAACTCTGGCTAATGACCCCATTGTTCTGATTAACACAGCTATCAGCTCTTTGTGATGGGTGCGCCATTAGCCCCCGGTTACAGTCACTCAAAAAGAACTTGGAGGTAACAAAAAAAACAAAGATGTCCATTCCATTCCAATGAAGCATTGAAATTAAGACTTAGCAATTTTACCAGAACTGATACACATTACCAAATCCAGTAACCCCCATTCTCAATTGGATACGATTATTAGAAGTTCTGCTCTGATAGATGGGAAGGCATACAGAAAACACACACACACACACACACACACGCTCACACATGCACACGCTCACACACTCACAGGAACACAAACAGAAGAAGAGAGCTACTTCAGATCAAGATTACATTAAAATGTTTTGGATTATGTGTTGAAAAAAGTTAAGATCTTGTCTTAATTCACCCACAACTAGTGTGAAAATAATTTTTGGATGGTTTGAGGTGACAGCACACCTTTTCATCAAAAGCATCATGGGAGCTATTGCTGCCGACAGTCTATTTTTAAGTGTGTTGTTTGCAGATTCAAATGACTAAATTCCCAAGTTTGACAGAGATGTGACTTAAGTACCTGCTATCACCAACTAAACATAGCAGTATGTTTGCTTACAGCTTCAGAACAAGAATAATGATAACATGAACAAATTAGTGAACACCCCCAAATTTTGATTTCATAATGAAGCATTGAACCATTCAAAATTAGGAATAATAACCATGTAGTGCAACTATATTAGAAACTACATGCTGTCAAAAAGTAGCCTTAAACTTACCAGTCGAGGCTACTTTTTCCAGAGCTCTTCGACAGTTTTTCTCTGCCAAACTCACCATTCCATAAATTTGGCTAATGCTGACACTCACTGAGATAATGCATACGCAAATAACCTGGATTTGAACACAAACTTGAGTTGAATTCATAGAGGAATGAACTTGGCTCCCTCAGAAACATCCACCTGGGCAGAGAACACAATACATGAAGGGACACACCTCTCTCGATGAAACGTGTAGTTGGACAGGAGCTCTGTGCATCAGACTGTAATCAACTTTAACCCTTTCAGCGCCGTGGGCAACTATAGTTGCCCAATGATGTAAGATATCAAAATCAGACGCTGTTGAAAACCTATCATGTGTCAACTTGTTTAAAAGAGCTCCCGTTTTCAAAAGCTTAGGATAACTACATTTTTAATTCCTTGAAAATGTATTCAGCGCTCAAAGGGTTAAAATGCTGAATCTATAGTTATGAATGTGGTAACGAAATTAATTAATGACACTTACGTGGTTTGACAGCCTTCTCAGTGTAAAGGCCTCAGTAACTTATTCAGAATTGAGATGATATTGATAAGATCAGGAATCAGACGCAGGATATAATATTTTCACATTGATTTCAAACCATTATGATTCATCTCATTTTTCTCCAACAAACCTAAATGAGACATCCATCCATCCATCGATCCATGCCTCTTCCTCACCAGGGTCGCGGGGGAGCTGGAGCCTATCCCAGCTGACTCTGGGCGAAAGGCAGGGACCCTCCCTGGACAGCTTACCAATCCATCGCCGGGCGCAGACAGTACGTCATTGACACACCATTCACTCACACACTCATACACAATTTCGAGTCCCCAGTCAGCCTGACATGCACGTCTCTGGAATGTGGGAGGAAATCAGAGTATCTGGGGAAAACCCACGCGAACACGGGGAGAACATGCAAACTCCACACAGAAAAGCCCCAGGCCCGATTCGGACCCACTGTGCTGCCTGGGGTAGATAGTAAGGCTTGTGACTCCACCTGAGGTCTTTGAAAGGTAATCCAGTGTTATGGACACATCACCAAAGTAAACAGGTTACATTATTCTCAGTATTTTTATATTCAGTATTTAACATGTGATCTTTTCCTAAGTCTAACAAAACAACTCTCTATGAAAAGCAGTTCAACCGCTACTCAGAATCAACTATTGGCCCAGCATAAAGGGGGCGGAGCCACACCGTTTAATACAGCATGTGATCCTTTCCTCCTGTGTTCCAGCAACCCAATCCCAAACTCTCTATGGCAAACTGTCCGAAAGTCAGAAAGGATCAGAAATTGTCCATTCTGACCATATCTGGGGTTTATGAAAGAAAAGCCAACATCACAAAAGATTAAGGAGGAGATTGGGAAGATCAGTAAGTTGGCTTTGTCAAGGCAATTTAGCTGATTATTCATGTATGATTTATGAAAATGGGGGGGTAAGTAAGCAGTATAAATTTTAATGTGTGAGAAGTTTTTCTAAATGATATAACATATTCATGCTACAAATGCTCTGGTTATGAAATAAAAAGTCATATTTGGGCAGCTATAAAATGATGGACTCAGCTACTCCGTTTTACTGTTTTTCTTCATCCTTATCAGTCTGCCAGATGCGATGAATACATTATTTATACAGGCATACAGCACTCCTTTATATTCTAATTATTCCACTGTTGGAGCTCCCACAGCTGTCAGGCGTGTGCGGGTGAAGTGTCATTTGCCTCCAGGTCACATTTTCTAAATGAGAACAAATAGATGCAAATGGAAAAAAACACAAACCATGTCACGCCATGAACACGCATGTTCAGTTTGAAGAGATCATATTATTTCCATTTCCCAGTTAAATATTTTCATTTTTGTGGTCCGTTGACAAACATTTGCATGTTTCTATGGTCCAAAAGCACCTGGTTACAGCTGTACAGGTTGTGTGCAGCAGCTCAGCTCACTCAGCCTGAAACGCGCTTTTTTAGGCTCCTGTCTCTTTAAGGCTCCCTCCCTCCAAACACACTCTGTTGTGACTGACCAAGTGCACTTCAGGAAGTAGTGTTTGGTCAAATGAAGGATACTACAAAGATACTACCTGTCCACTCCCAATTAATGCCATTGTACTGCAGTTCGCTGCAATTCACCTAGAGGGCGCTGATGAGAGTCCTCAATGAACGAGAGTGAATGCCGCAGAATGGCTATATTTATTATTTACATTTGCTTCTCAATGAAAAAGCCAAAATTCTATTTGTTTTGGCAAATATAGTAGCCATTATGCATCAGATTTAAAACGGGAAAAATATCAATGGCCTTCGTTTTTCTTACAGGCTGTATGATTTTGCCCATAATACTCCAGCGTTCAGCAAATGTACTACTTAACTGACTGTGATCGAACAGCCTCCCTAAAGGGCACCAGCAGACTTCAAATTGCTGGCAGTGTTACCTTACTCTAACCCTCCAAAAAATAATTTGAGGAAAATCACAATAATTATAGTTTTGGCTTTTGATTAAATGCTATTCCTCAAGTATTTTCCAAAGATAACTAAAACTGACAGTAGGAGCGTGGTCTCATAAAACACAGTATGTGCTGAGGTTTGCCACCATCAAGTGTCTGGGTGACTGGCGCACAGTGGTTTGTTGTACATGATGCCATTATTACTTATGAAAACATATTTTACTACGATTGAAATCTAGGAAAAAAATCTAAAAATGGAACTTCAACTATTTTCTCAACCCCTTTTATCAAAAACAAAATTAAAATGGTAAAAAATAAGAAAAATTTCCCCCCATGAACATACAATTGAGGCTAAAGCTCCATAGGCTCTCACTCAGTCTGGACTATCTCACAAGCATCCCCCTCAATAAAACAGGAAGTTCTGAGTTATCCCTAATACAAATTCTCTGAGTATGTTTCTTTTAAAGGTCCTCCATTATGCAGCCATTTTTTCATAATTATTTTCGGTAAATGAGCTATGCCCTTTTAAAAAAAAGCAGGTATCAGTTCTTGTAATCTGTATGTCATCCGAAGAAGACATCTGACTCAACCTGCCTGATTTCATTTGTATTTCCCAGAAAAATACTGTACTACTCGCGTACAGTTTACTTGTTCAGCCGAGTCAAAGTTTGCGATCTGTTTGTAAAACTTTCAAAGTGAACAATGCCAAAAAGGTTCTGCGGCAAACTATTTGGTTTTTTCCTGCCATTTAATGGCACTGATAGCACAGCTCATAAACAGCCCATACAGCCGCTGGTAGGGCCATTCTGTTCTCTGTAAAAATGGCAGCCCGACACTGTGGCCCCAGTCACTGCTGTACACCGCCATGAAAAAGTATTTGCCCCGTTCCTGATTTCTTATTTTTTTGCATATCTGTCACACTTAAATGTTTCAGATCATCAAACAAATTTTAATATTAGACAAAGACAACCCGAGTAAATACAAAATGTGAATATTTAAATGATGATTTCATTTATTAAGGGGAAAAAGTTATCCAAACCTACCTGGCCCTATGTGATAAAGTAATTGCCCCCTAAATCCTAATAACTGGTTGTGCCACCCTCAGCGACAACAACTACAATCAAACATTTGCGATAACTGGCAATGAGTCTTTCACATCGCTGTGGAGGAATTGTGGCTCACTCTTCTTTGCAGAATTGTTTTAATTCAGCCACGTTGGAGGTTTTTGAGCATGAACGGCCTGTTTAAGGTCATGCCACTGCATCTCAAGTGGAATTAAGTCCGGTCTTTGACTAGGCCACTCCAAAATCTTCATTTTGGTTTTTTTTCAAGCCATTCAGAGGTGGACTTGCTGGTGTGTTTCGGATCATTGTCCTGCTGCATAACCCAAGTGCGCTGGAGCTTGAGGTCATGAACTGATGGTTGGACATTCTCCTTCAGGATTTTCCGGTAGAGAGCAGAATTCATGGTTCCATCCATTACGACAAGTCCTCCAGGTCCTGAAGCAGCAAAGCAGCCCCAAACATCACAATACCGCCATCATGTTTCACTGTTGGTATGATGTTCTTCATATGAAATTCTGTGTTAGTTTTATGCCTGATGTAACGGGACGCAGACCTTCCAAAAAGTTCAACTTTTGTCTTTTCAGTCCACAGAATATTTTCCCAGAAGTCTTGGGGATCATCAAGATGTATTTTGGCAAATGTGAGATGAGCCTTTGTGTTCTTTTTGGCCAGCAGTAGTTTTCGCCTTGGAACTCTCCCATGGGTGCCATTTTTGCCCAGTCTCTTTCTTATTGTTGAATTATTAACACTGACTTTAACTGAGGAAAGAGAGGCCTGAAGTTCTTCAGATGTTGTTCTGGGTTCTTTTGTGACCTCCTGGATGAGTCATCGATGCGCTCTTGGAGTAATTTTGGTTGGCTGGCCACTCCTGGGAAGGTTCATCACTGCTCCAAGTTTTCTCCATTTGTGGATAATGGCTCTCACCGTGGTTCGCTGGAGTCCCAAAGCCTTAGAAATGGCTTTGCAACCCTTTCCAGACTGATAGATATCAATTTCTTTGTTTCTCATCTGTTCTTGAATCTCTTTAGTTCGCGGCATGACGTGTTTCTTTTTGAGATCTTTTAGCCAACTTCACTTTGTCAAACAGGTTCAATTGAAGTTATTTCTTGATTCAACAGCTCTGGCAGTAATCAGGCCTGGGTGTGGCTAGTGAAATTGAACTTTAAAAAATGTGGTTAATCACAGTTAATTCATGATTTAAGAGGGGGGGGGCAATTACTTTTTCACATAGGGCCAGGTAGGTTTGAATAGCTTTTTTCCCTTAATAAATGAAACCATCATTTAAAAACTACACTTTGTATTTACTTGGGTTGTCTTTGTCTAATATTAAAATTTGTTTGATGATCTGAAACATGAAACGTGAAAAATATACAAAAAAGTAAGAAATCAGGAAGGGGGCAAATACTTCTTCACAGCACTGTATATGTTTTATGAATTGGCACAGAATAATAAGACTCAAGTTTTTTTTCCCGAACAGTGAGCAGCCACAGTCTCATTACGTCAATCCCCAAGTATTTTACTTTATTCTTCATATTATTGCGACTGAAGGCTGATTCTCCCCCACTGGAACAAACTGCAGAGGTGCGAGTGAGTGACATCGCACAGCTAGATCAAGGAGAGTTTTCAGAACAAATTCAGCATACAAAATGTTCAAAATGTCATTTAATCGTATTAAAACAGGGTAGAAATGGTCACGTCCTGAGTGTTATCATTGTTTTGCCCCACAGTCTAGCCGCCTTTGTCAGTTTCAGTCTCGTTTTTTCTATTCTCGTTATATTCTCGTTCCTCTCCCCTCGGCTGGAGTTTTCTCCCCTTGCATGCAAACTCCTTTCCAGTTTGATTGTCGTCTTTGTGTATTTAAGTTCTTGGCTTTTGCCCCTTTGCAAGACTGTTGTTTTCAGTCTTCGTTATTTAAAATAAAAAAAAATCAAGTATTTATTAAGGAAACTCTTCCCGATGCCAGCAGTCCTGGTGAATGGCACTTCCACAAACTCCCTCTTCATCCCAGTCCTTTGCCCTGCTAGACCCGATCCATTCGATTTAACGCCCCGGCTACTGACCATGGGCCAGTCCCTTCTATAACGCCGAGCCTGACCTCCAGTCTTCCTGTTTGCTCCCACCTGACCTCGGACCGTCTTCTGACGATCCTCTTCATTCGTGAACCGAAAACGCCCATTTCCTATTTATTAAAGACACCTATAAGGTCTGTGATTTGCGTGTGGCTCCTGTGTTGTGAAATTCAAGACAACAACCAAGCCTCCTCCATACAGGAGACGGAAGCTTGTGCAGTGAAGCACTGGAGTGTATAATGGATGTGACCTGACTGACAGGCAGACTTGAGAGAGAGAGAGAGAGAGAGAGGGAGAGAAACAGCCAAGGCAGTTTTCCACCCCTCGAGCTACAGTCAGCTGTCAGTCACTGACTGAACCAATCAAAAGAGTTCGATGTCCACGCGACAGTCAAGTGATTGGTCCAAATCAACAAAGCAATAAGAATATGGCAGCTCAACTCAATTTTGGTTGAGTGACGATTGGCTCTGCTCAGATGCCACGAGGTGCTGTCCTGAGCAGTGATACGGGTAACCCCGGTAACCGCGAAATGCTCTCGGGACCCCTGCCAATCACAGACGACCACAAGGGAAAGGGTAAGAGAATAGTGGCAGTGCCACGTCTGACGGCAGCCGGTCATCAGTCCTTGCAAACACACACAGCCAAGCGTGCATGGACACGCACACTCACGCAGGCTGTAAACAAAGCCTACAACCCCGTTCCCCAATAAAGTTGGGACACAATGTAAAATGTAAATAAAGTGTGTGCAATGATTTGGAAATCATTTAAACTCCATAATTACTTGAATATAGTATAAAGACTACATCAGATATTGAAACTGAAACTATTTTGTCTTGTAATTTGTTCATTTTGAATCTGACGCCAGCAACACTTTCAAAATAGTTGGGACAGGGGCATGTTTACCATGGTGTTGTTGCATCATATCTCCTAACAACACTCTTTGGGAACTAAGGAGACCAGCTGCCACAGTTTTGAAAACAAAATGTTCTCCCATTCTTGCTTGATGTGGGATTCCCGCTGCTCAACTTCATGGCCTTTGTCACATTTCGCTTTCATACTGCGCCAACTGTTTTCAGTGGGTAGCAGGTCTGGACTGCAGGCAGGCCAGTTTAGCACCAGGACTCTTTTACGATGAGTCTTGTTGTTGTAATATGTGCAGAATGTGGTTTCAAACAGAATCCTGTCTGTTTTTAAAGCAATGCCGCTAGAGGGCCTGAAGATCTTGGCCGTACAATGTTGTTTTTTGGCTTTATCCTTTGCATAGAGATTTCTCTGGAATCTCTGAAGCTTTTAAAGACATTGTATACTGTAGATGATAAAATTCCCAAAATCTTTGCAATTATTTATGTTTGCTCATGCAGTCTTTTAGAGTAGTGAAGCCCTCACCATTTTCACTTCTGAAAGACTCAGCCTCGCCGAGATGCTATTTTTATACCCAATCATGTTACTGACCTGTTGCCAATCAACCAAATTAGCTACGATATGTTCCAGCAGGTTTATGTTTTTCACATCTTACAACTTTTCCTGTGTTTTGTTGCCCCTGTCCTAACTTTTTTTAAACGTGTTAATGGCATCAAATTTGAAATTTGTTGATTTTTCAAAAAGCAATAAAATTCTGTTGAAATGCTTTGCTAATCATTGCATTCAGTTTCTATTTACATGTAACATAGGATTCCAACTTTATTGGTAACTAAGCTGTAAATTAATTTTTAAAAAGTTAAAATGTGCGTTGTGCATTATTTCAAACCATCAACTAGACTACATAATTAGAATAAAAAACAAAGAGTAAAAGAGTAGAAACAAGGCAAAACGCTGTCAGTAAACAGGTGCTCCAGCAGGACTACATCTCCTGAGTGTGTAAAAACAGAAAAAGGCCAAAGAGCAATTTAAAAAAAAAAAGTAAGAAATTCAGTAAAAATACAAACGTTAAAAAGAAACCGTTTCAGATTGACGTTTATAAAAGTGCAGTCCTGGGAGCCCAGAGTCGCAGAGTTGAGGCAGTTGGAGGACCGGAACTTTCTGTCGGAGTGTGGGGGGAGTTATTGCTGCTGGCAAAGGTGGGTGAAGCCTCTCAGCAGAGGAGGCCGGCCAGTCTTTATAGGAGAGTGCCGCGAGTCCAATCAGCAGTGGGAGGCGTGGCCTATCTGCGCGAGTGGCGCTTGGCTCGCGGCAGCGGGGAGGCGCAGCAGGAAGACAGGGAGGCGGAGGCAGCAGCGTCCTCGGCCTCCTCCAGCTCCCCCTGGAGCTCCTGACTGACGCTGGACTGCAGGGCGGCTGGGGTCAGCCACTCGCGGGGCAGGCAGCTCTGCAGGAAGGGCACGCAGGAGCTGAAGTAGGCCAGGCGGTTCACCCAGCGCGGGATCTCCCGCCGCACAGGATCTGAGGAGCCGAGAGAGCAGAGGGGCATCACAACACAGCCAACAACATGCACAGATACACGCAAACATACAAACACATAAGCACATACACACACACACACACACACACACACACACACATACATATGCACACACACACACACACACACATACATATGCATGCACAAACACACACACACACACACACACACATATGCATGCACAAACACACACACCCAAAAAAAACATATGCACATAAACACACAAGCAAGTATGCACGCACACAAACATACATTTACACACAGACACAAACAAACTCATGAATGCACACATACATGTGCACATATATGCACACATGCCAGCACACATACACACACGCACACATGCGCACTAACACACAGAAAAATGTACAAACAAACAAACACACACATGCACACAAGTGGTACACAAAGAAGCAGACACTGTATGATACAGACAGCAGCACAGGCAGTGTGGTACACACAGCAGCACAGGCAGTGTGGTACACACAGCAGCACAGGCAGTGTGGTACAGACAGCAGCACAGGCAGTGATACAGACAGCAGCACAGGCAGTGTGATATAGACAGCACAGGCAGTGGATATAGACAGCAGCACAGGCAGTGTGATACAGACAGCAGCACAGGCAGTGTGGTACAGACAGCAGGCACAGGCAGTGTGGTACAGACAGCAGCACAGGCAGTGTGGTACAGACACAGCATGGTGTCTGAGAGGGCAGAGGAGAAGTGGTTGCAGTTTTTGTGCATCAGGTGGTAGGCGTTTCCTTTGTACTCCTTCCCCATCTCCTGTGCAATACGCTCCACATCCTCCTCCGTGAAATCTGTGCTTCCCAGGACAATCGACTCCCTGCCAGAGGACAGAACAACCTCCTTCACCCCATCACACGCATCAAAGGACCTCCCTTCATCGACCCTCACCGCTAAACACCATCAGCGCTGCAGGAACAGGGAACACACACACCCCTCCCCTCCTCCCAACAACATCCATCCATCATCTGTGCACCCCACCATCTGCAGCTCAACAGGGCCAACAGAATGGGGCCCCAGAGGGGACCTTTAAAACCAGGGAGGGCGGAGGAAACGCAACACAACCCTCAGACTCACTTGAATTTAAAAGTCTCCCCGAGTTCTGTGGCATCACCGGGCGTGATCTCGAAGACTCCTGAGAATGAGTATGGATGTCCCCCGTAGGCAAACTCTGTAAAGAGCACAACCCCAATATCAGCATCTGCTGCCTCAAAAAATGGCACGCAGCTTGCAGAGGTGGATCAGGCAGATAAATCGAGATCTGCCCGCATTCTCATGACCGCTCCCATGCCTGTGTGCCGCCGCCCGGCCCCGTTGTATGAGGGGTTATTTAAGCTGCTCTCCTGCTTCCCCTCTGCTACAAAAACAAGGCTCTGCCTGCTGCAGTGCTGCAGCATTCTCTGCTGCTGCTGCAGTATCTCGCCTCACCGCAGTATCCTCCTGCGCTCTCCGCTCTCCTCTCCTCAAGCGCAGGGGGCAGCAGGGTCACAGCCCATACATCACACGGTCATTGTCTGCACTTATAAGCACTGCAATTAACTGTTTGCCCGTGAGCTGGGCAACTGACATATGGGTCATTCTGTGTCAACTCAACCAAAGCCCCCCACATCAAAATTTTGAGTTTGATAAAACTTTGCACATTTCATGATATATGCATTGGCAGTACTGAGGTCAAATATTTCAGCTCAATTATTGTGAGTTCCTGAAATTCAGCCTATTTTAGGGAAGGTGGGGTCAATTTTAACAAAATTGCCTTAATTTTGGAGGGAGTTTGAGGGCCTCAGAAATGGATTTTCAGAGCTGACAGACCCACAAGTTTCATTTTGTCATCAGAAAAGTTGCTGAACTCTTGGCTTAAGCTACTTTTCTTCACTCAGTATGTTTGGTTTACCTGTACTATGACCTGGGAAAAGCAAAAAACACCAATCATACTAATTTTATCAAAATTTAATGTATTTATTATTCTGTAACTAATTAAGATAGAGCCCTGAGACTTGGTATGCAAACTGTCTGTCAACTTTCTGAAGACCACAAAAAATATCAAAGTCACAATGGTTGTATTAAATGTTTCAATGACCTTAGAAGTTGGCTTCAGAATGAAAAGTGCGTTTTTTGGGTCATTATAGTGGGTATATATCTCAAAAGGGATAAAAGTGATCAAAGTCATATTTTTAGTGCTTGAAGGCATGGGTCCTGGGTCTAACATATTAAAAAACTGGAGATGTAAAACTCTTCCTTTAGACTGTACAGCTTGCCAATCATATTAGGCGTCTAACTTAATTTTTGGAGCACCTTAGCCATGGTGTAAGTGAAAAGATGAATGTGACACACAAACTTGTTCACCTCCGCCAAGGAGGTGTATGTTTTCGCTGGCGCTGGTTTGTTTGTTTGTCTGTCTGACTGTTAGCAGGATATCTCAAAAACGGCCACATGGATTTCAACCAAACTTTGCAGGATGTTAGAGTAGCACAAGAGGAACAAGTGACTAAATTTTGGCATATCTAGGCCAAAGTACAGCTGAGATATAGGCCAAAGTTCAAATCCAGCTATGCTGGCAGAGATTTCAAGTCTTTCCAATGGGCCGTGCCTTTGGGTTTTGCTGCCACCTGGCGGTGGAATGCAACAATACCCTACATCAGCCAACGAAAATACCTAATGCACAGAGTTGCTTTGGCGTGGCAGAGGTGCTGCGCTCTCTGAGTGCTCTTGTTTCATAATGAAATAGGTACATAGGCATTGTTATGAGACATGTTGATCACATTACAAATATGTTGACATATAAAGAAACATCAGAATAACTACTGAATGATTGAAAACAGGTCGTGACCAATCATTAATTTTAAGGGATTGTTTTGAGCTTCCCCAGTTGCCAGTTGATGAGCCGCCACTGCCATAGGGCCATGGGGCGGAAAAACCCAAAATTTCAGACATGGGATTATCGGAGGTTTCAGTTTGTATGTTGCTAAATATAGAAGTGGGGAATTCCAAAGTTTGATTTATAACCCTGGAAAGGTCTTGTGTATTACAATCATTGGAAAATTCTTTTTACATAGTAATTATTACTACGGTTACACTGTCATCTTTTCAGAAAATATTTTTTTCCAGCTTCCCTTTATTACACTACAATAAATCTGATAGCAGCACTGGTATATAATGACAATTCTTTTGTATGTCAAATACTGTGCTGGTAAGAGTAGATAATGATGCAACAGTGCTCTGTGAATGAAACAGTGTGATCATTAAAAGTTATTGGTGTGCTCTTCAGTCACAAATCATGGTATCTAGGCTTGAAACAAATGCCAAACCACTATTATGATGGGCGTGATGTAAAATCAAAAAGAACAGTTTTACATCTCCAGTTTTTTTATATGTTAGACCCAAGACCCTTGCCTTCAAGCACTAAAAATATAACATTGATCACTTGTGTCCCTTTTGAGATATACACCCACTGTAATGACTCAAAATACGCACTTTTCATTCTGAAGCCAACTTCCAAGGTTATTAAAACATTTTGTGTCTTTGATATTTTTTGTGGTCTTCAGAAAGTTGACCGACAGTTTGCATACCAAGTCTCAGGGCTCTATCTTAATTAGTTACAGAATAATAAATACATTATTTTGAAAAAATTAGTATGATTGGTGCTTTTTGCTTTTTCCAGGCCACAGTACAGGTAAACTAAACACACTGAGTAAAGAAAAGTAGCTTAAGCCAAGAGTTCAGCAACTTTTCTGATGACAAAATGAAACTTATGGGTCTGTTTGCTCTGCAAATGCATATCTCAGGCCCTCAAACTTACTCCAAAATTATGACAATTTTCTTAAAACTGACCCCCCCTCCCTAAAAGAAGCTAAATCTCAGGAACTGACAATAATTGAGCTTAAATTATTTCATCATTTCACACCAGATATATAAATCTTCCACTGTGAGGAATATAATAAACATTTTTTTTTTTTTGGTGGGGAAGTTCCTAAAATTTGGTTGATTTGATATGGAATTACCCATATTCAAATTCCAATAGTATCCAAATATCATTCTCATTTTCTGTATATGACAGTTTCAGTTTTCAGATATGGTATTTTCGGTTCAGCCACAGGGCTTTTGTCCTGAAGTACCACACGAACTTCATTTAGTCAGCCAAATTTTCATGAGCTCAGATGGCAACTTGGTGAGTTAATATACTTGTATACCCAAACAAACTATCGGTTTTTATTAGAAATCACATGATAATTCATAAAGTAATAAATAATTAATTAAAAATATTAATTCAGGGTCTGAATGGCACAAACCCGTAGAAAATGGCCAATATCTCACTTCATGTCTTATTCAGGCCGAGGGTTCATTTGAGGGGCTGATGGGAAGCCATATATTGCATATCAGTTCATGAACTTGGATTTGACCCTTGACTACAAGGTCAAACTTGAAACACCCTGTATCTTGCTTATTGCGCAAGCCACTCAATATTGCCTTGTGCACCCAAATCCACACAAGACAGACCAGTATCAATGCAAATTACTCAATTCTAGCAAAAGCCTAGTCTGATTCAGTCATCGGCGAACCTGTTCAATGTAGCCTGTCAGTTATCTGCATCATTACTTGCTTAACCAGTAACTTGTGAGGTTTACATGATAATAGTAAATATTACTGCATTTAGAGCTTATGTTTCTATCAGTAACAAATAGCAATATATATACTGCAAATTAGTTTGTGACATCAGACTTGCCTCAAAATGATGATCTTCCAGTACTTCTTGAGCAATACAAACATTCAGGTGTGAGTTGTCAGCAATCAAACTGCCTATTTTACAGTACTATTCCCATTACTAACATTAAAAACGCAGAACTGTGGCAAATTATATCCCTACCAGAGAAGGTGCTTTAAGAGTCTGTACATTATATAAAGTGGGAACCTATTCATTCACTGCCCTCTTGTGGCTAATTGTCTGAACTGCATGCCACTACACGGAGTTAATTGACAAAACCTGCATACAGGGAAAAGAAAGCACGACGGCACGGACCAGAAAAAATGGCACACAAAAAAAAACCCATCAGGCAGGTAAATAATAAAAAGCATGGGCATTTTAGCTTATTTCTGCTCATACAGCGAGCGGTCTTACCTCTGCCATAGACTTCTATCCCAGAGTGAAAGACTCCGATGCCCAGAGAGCTGGTGAACTCATTGATCCAGTACTGAAAATCAGAAGAGCAGCATCATGCCAGCTCTTCATTAAGGTTCTACAGTAATATATTTAAGTAACATGAAAGGCCACAGTCAAAGAATGAACACCTCCGCACACTTTATGAGAATGTGTACACATGTTGAATGCAAAATGCTAAATGACATTCCTGACATTAACAGCACACAGACCCTTAAGTCAATAAAAGACGTGAGATATCAAATCCTCATACACAATACAAATGAAGGGCATTTTTTCTGTCGTCAAAAAATAAATAAATAAATAAATAAACCCACACCCCAACCAAGCCTTCAATTTTGCCTTCAGAAAGTGAAATGTAAGCCCTGCTACATTCAGCTCATTGCCTTGGCCTTTCCTTTGAGGAACATTTCATCTCTTCGCCTCAAAAAAGTCAAACTGCTTCCTCAGCATGCCCTGGGTTGTTGTCCATCTGAACAGTGAAACGCCATCCAAGGTGTTTTTGAACACTTGGCTGAATCAGAGTAGATACTGTAAGCCAGCGTTCCCCAAATCACGATCCTCATGGGCCAAGACCTGCTGGTTTTCCATCCTCCCTTGACCTGGGAGTCAGGTGTAAAGAAAGTCTAGCCAATCAGAAACAATAATTGTTCAGTTCTTGCCAGGAGGGAAAGGAAACCAGGGCTGGATTTAGATTCGAGGGCCAGATGTGAGGAGCCCTGCTTAAGCTTTCTACATTTAATAATCCATCCAGCTGCTTCTGTCAGATAACAGATCAACAAATACAAACCCCAATTCCAATGAAGTTGGGACGCTGTGTAAAATGTGAATAAAAACAGAATGCAATGATTTGCAAATCTCATAAACCCACATTTTATTCACAACAGAACATAGACAACATATCTGATGTTGAAAGTGAGGCATTTTACCACTTCATGAAAAATATTAGCTCATTTTGAATTTAATCGCAGCAACACATCTCAAAAAAGTTGGGACGGAGCAACAAAAGGCTGTCAAAGTAAAATAATAAACAGCTGGAGGAGCATTTTACAACTAATTAGGTTAATTGGCAACAGGTCAGTAATATGATTGGGTGTAAAAAGAGTGTTTCAGAGAGGCAGAGTCTCTCAGAAGTACAGATGGGCAGAGGCTCACCAATCTGCAAAAAACTGAGTCTAAAAATTGTGGAACAATTTCAGAAAAATGTTCCTCAATGTAAAATTGCAAAGATTTTGCATATCCCACCATCTGCAGTACATAATATCATCAAAACATTCAGAGAATACAGAGAAATCTCTGTGCGCAAGGGACAAGTCCAAAGGTCAATATTGGATGCTCGTGATCTTTGGGCCCTCAGGCAGCACTGCATTAAAAACAGGCATAATTCTGCACTGAATTCAGTGCAAGCCAAGGGCTCAGGAACACTTTCAGAAATCACTGTCTGTGAACACAGTTTGCCGTGCAATCCACAAATGCAAGTTAAAGCTGTATCATGCAAAGAAGCCGCCAAATGTGAACACGATCCAGAAATGCCGCCATCTTCTCTGGGCCAAACCTCAGTTAAAGTGGACTGAGGCAAAATGGAAAACTGTTCTGTGGTCAGATGAATCAAAATTTGAAGTTCTTTTTGGAAACCACAGATGCCGTGTCGTGCGGACTAGAGCGGAAAGGGACCATCTAGCTTGTCATCAGTGCACAGTTCAAAAGCCTGCACCCTCTGATGGTCTGGGGTTGCATTAGTGCCTATGGCATCCGGGCAGTTTACACAACAGGAAAGGCATTATCAATGCTGAAAAGAATATAGACGTTTTACAACAACGTCTCTTTCAGGGAAGTCATGCATATTTCAGCAAGACAATGGTAACCCACATACTGCACCCATCACAACAGCATGGCTTAGTTGTAGAAGAGTCCGGGTGCTGAAATGGCCTGCCTGCAGTCCAGACCTTTCACCAACAGAAAACATTTGACGAATCATAATACGAAAAATCTGGCTTAGAAGACCCAGGACTGTTGAGCCGCTAGAATCCTACATCAGACAAGAGTGGGACAACATCCCTCTTCCAAAACTCCAGCAACTGGTCTCCTCACTTCCCAGATATTTACAGACTGTTGTTAAAAGAAGAGGGGATGCTACACAATGGTAAACATGGCCCTGCCCCAATTTTTTTGAGATGTTTTTGAGTGTTGCTGCCATCAAATTCAAAATGAGCTAATATTTTTCATGAAATGGTAAAATGTCTCACTTTCAACATCTGATTTGTTGTCTGTGTTCTATTGTGAATAAAATGTGGGTTTATGAGATTTGCAAATCATTGCATTCTGTTTTTATGCACGTTTTCCGCAATGTCCCAACTTCATTGGAATTGGGGTTTGTACAAGAAAATCAGTTTCATTGACGGCCCCGTTTGTCCGAGCTATAACTATCTCCCACCATGTTACATAGAGGAGCTGGTGTATCTCAGATCATGAACACTTTCCTCAGCATTGCTCTCCTCCTCCCTTCAAACTAGAACAACTGATCTTTGTCTCATCTGTCCAAAGAATGTTGTTCTGGGCCTGTACAGGCCTTTTTGGATCTTCTTTGACAAACGCTAATCCGGGCTCCCCGTTTTCAAGGATTACCAACGGTTTACATCTTGTGGTAAACCGTCTGTATTTACTCAGGTGAAGTCTTCTCTTTGTTGTCCACTTCAACACAGATACACCTACCTCCTGGAGGGTGTCCACAATTTGGCCAACTGTTGTGACAGTTTTTCCATCACCAAGTGTCATCCACCATGGTTGTTATACATGATCTTCCAGGCATTTTAGTGTTCCTGTACTCAACAATGCATTTTTCCTTTTTAGGACCTTACCCACAATTGGATTTGGACACACCTAACGTTTTTGCCATTTCTCTGATGGGTTTGTTGTAATTTCCTGACCTAATGATCGTTCGCTTCACTGGTGGTGACAAATCTTCAGATTTCATATTGGGAGTTAACAGCAAAAAATTCCAAATGCAGGCACCATACTGGAAATCATCTCTACCTTTTGCCTGCCAAATCATAGCATCATGCACTTGACAATTGAATATCTATGCAGCTAATTGCCCAATTACTTTTAGTCGCTTAAAAATGAGGGGAACAGGTATTAAAGAGCTATAATTCCCACACCATCAATTTTGGGTGGATGTAAGCTAAATAAAAGCAGAGAATCTGAGCTTTGAGCTTATGTTCACTGTTAAATTTCAACTCCAGTATGCTGTTGTAAACAGTCAAATAAGTTTATTTTGACAAAAAACCTTTAACCCTCTATGGTACGGTGTTGCCTTGAGGCAACATTGAATATTTGACCTCATATAAAGAAAGTGAGGCATCCCTGACATTGGTAATCACCACCTTAAGAGCCTGGAACCCCTATACTAAACAATTAAAATGCAAACTACTGGTCAAATGACCCAATGGCTGCTATTTTGAATCCTCTTTCAGCACATGTGCTCCTGCCACACAACGCCACATTTCCTCTTACTAAAAGTGCAATTTTTTACAGATTTTTAGCCCGTAAATCATCATCAAAAAAATTGAGCAACCTTCATTGGTAAGTAAAGATGTATTTTTAATGATTTTACAAAATGTGTATTCATATATATTTAAGAAAATAGCAAAAAACTGCATGTTGCCCTGAGGCAACGTTGTACCATAATGGAATCACTTGAGGCTATGCAGGGTATAATGGGTCAGTATACAAGTATATTACATTTGTAAGGAAAATAGTTTAAATTATACATTATATTTGCCATAAATAAGATTTTTAAATGCATCTATAAGAATATGTAATTCACGTACTATAAATGTGCCTATTTTAATGCAGGAGATGAACCCAAACGTTTTCTATGGCAAGCCGAAAATATATAAAGCACAGGTGGCACTGCCAGTAGATGAGAGTGAGGATGAGATGTCATATAGTGATGAGGAAGATGAGGTCGTAGTTGCAAACCTGCAGGGACAGAGTGAGAGTGAGAGTGATGACGAGGCTGAGGAAGATGAAGGTGGAGTAGAAGTAGACAGTTGTCAGGAACCTGTGGGTGCAGGTGCATTTGTGTGTGCATAAACATGTTTCTGAACATTAGGATAGTTTTTTTACTCTTTTTAATATTTAATCAGACAGGTTTTAATCAGTTATAATGATTAGATAAGATGATTCTGATGGGTACGATGGTATGATGATTGAAAGATATTTGTGTTCCAAATGGTACAATGTTGTTGAGAGCAGGGGTTGAATATATTATGTGCCTTTTTGTGAAGTATGAAATCTCTTGTGTTCCAGAAACCAAATAAATCTCTTAGTTTAAGTGTTTGATGAAAGAAATACATGTTTTGAAGAAATATGATTCTTTTTTTTTCTGTTGATAACATCAAATGTTATGTTTTTTCCGTTATGGTACAATGTTGCCTAGAGGCAACAATTTTTTAAAAACTAAATGAAATCATTTTTTTTGAAAAAGTGTATAGATTTTGTTAAAATGTCCCATTTTAAGATTGAAAAACAACACAAATTTTTTTTTACCCATTGCGATCATAATGCGTACCATAGAGGGTTAATATGTCCAAATATTCATGGACCTGACAGTATATTACAACTGAAGGATTTTGATCTTTTGTGGAGAGAACAGGGAATTTGACCCAAAAAGGCTTGCCAATTTTCCCACCACTAGTGTGTACCAAACACAGAGCACTTAAGAGGCATTTTTCTAAGATAAGCACAGTTTTGGCAGACCGTGGAAACTCACCATCTCCAAATTTGTTCATATTTCACAGTTTTGAAGTTTTATGGCTGTAATAGAAAAATCACCCATGTCTGTTCCAATTAACCCCTCCCCTGCCACGTGGGCCACGCCCATTTTTTGGGGGTAGTTTAACAACCCTAGCCGTTACAGAGCATTTATGTTTGAACAGAACTTCTGGCCCATGGTTTTCACTGTTACAGGGCACTACCATGGCCAAAGTGTACCATCTTTACAAGTAAAATTTGAGGGCACGTTTCTGCCTGAAAGTAGTGCCACCTGGATTGTGGGAAAAAAAAAAAAAAAACATGAATTGTGCATCCAAGATATTTGGCCCTAGCTCAAGACAGAATAGAGTGCCCATGGAGTTTATGGAAGTGTCCTTGAACAATAATAATGGGCAAATACCTTGGGCCACCTATTCTGCGAGGAGAAATAGGGTCTCAAACTATGGATGACAGGCGACCAGGCCCATGTTCGCACCACGCCCATTTCCAGCAGAATCAGCACCCCCCCCCCCCAAAAAAAATGTAAGTGTAGGATGCAGCTCTGATGTCTTAATTTTTAATATCAACTTAAAACTGTATGGGCTACACATAGAGAATGCCATTTTAACCCTTTCTAGACCATTACGTTTCACCTCAGCATGTGTATGCAAATGTTCATGAAATGTCCACAAAATATCCAGGTGGCGCTAGCATCAGACAGTAACATGTGCCCATTAATCATTTTAGTAGAGATGGTACACTTTGGCCATGGTAGTGCCCTGTAACAGTGAAAACCATGGGCCAATAGTTCTGTTCAAAACAAATGTTCTCAAACAGCTAGGGTTGTGAAACAACCCAAAAAAATGGGCGTGGCCCATGCAGCAGGGGAGGGGTTAATCGGAACTGACATGGGTGATTTTTCTATTCCAGGCACAGAACTTTATCTAGCACTGTATTAAGCGTGGTATTAAAAACTCCCAGAGTTTCTGCCTCTACAACATGACATGGCAAGCAAGTCTGCATTTTCGCCAATCTCAGCATGAGAAACATACTTCCCATTATCTGAGCTAAACTTACCCCTGGCTAATTTATAACCCGCGGTTTTGCAAACTGACCTTAAATAATTCTGCTTTGTTCACTTTGGAAATCCCTTTTTTTAGTTCAGTGCTGTAGTCTGACAAATGTATTCAGAAATACAACCTCCTAGGGCTGGGACGATTCTGAATCGATTTTTTTTTAAGGCGTAGTACCACCACCTGCTACCATGGGGCTAACATCCGAGCTTTCCCTTTTCCTTGATTAAACCCGACGAGGTTGAACAAAAGTGCCAAACATCAAAGGGCATGTGAATGCTTCGAAAAAAAAAACTTGACTGACATTAGTATTTTTCGCCACATGCTGCACGGAGCCATTACAGAATCGTCTCCTATTTACCAATTAGGTTACTTTCTAAGAAAAGTAACCTGTTCCAGTTTACTTGCTTGATTGGCAATCAAATGGTCACTCTAAGTTGAATGAGTAGAGCTGTTTATTAAGACAACATGTTTGATTGCTGCATTTTCAAATTTAAATGGCCACAGAACAGCACAGCACTAACACGATTGCCATTGGCATTTTGTGCGACTGTGATAATTTATATCTCACATTCATGTTTCATCCCTTTTCAAAATGTTTTCCTGCTTGTGTATTTTTAGACACATAAAAGGATCTTTTACAAGTCTGTTTTAAATTAATCTTTAATAATGTCCCAAAATGCTACAATGAGAGATGTAATTCAGAGGAAGATTTTTTTAATTATTCAAATTATAGGCATTCTTTCACTCTAACACCGTGAGCCCAGTTAGGTTTGTCTGCTTTTCACTATCACATCTTAATCGTGATAGGCTACTGAAATTGCTTGATTGTTATTTAGGACAAGTACACGGGAACAGATTTAGGGAAGGCGGAGCACCTGCAATTAGCTTAAATCTAAACTTTTTCCGGCGGCATTTTAAATCGTTTTTAAGCCGCTTCAGGGTGTGTATATTTCAAGAAATTACACGCCACTGCCTACACACCCCATGACAGCAAGTGGTCTTATCACACTTTAAAAAAAAAATCCTCTTCAACATCACCATCCCAACTCTGCATTTAATCTCTCATTGTAGTATTTTAGGAGATCTATAATGATAAAATAATAATAAAGAGAGATCGCCCTGGATTTCAAGCGTCAAAAAATACACAAGATGGAGAACATTCTGTAAAGCGGATGAAACGTGAATGTGAGATATAAATTATCACAGTAGCACCTAAAATGCCGTGGCAATGGCAATCGTGTTCATGCTGTGCTGTTTGTGGCCATTTAAATTTGAAAATGCAGCAATCAAACATGCTGTCTTAATAAAAGCTCACTCATTCAACTTAGAGAGTAAATGATCCACCATTTGATTGCTAATCAAGCAAGTAAACTGGAACAGGTTACTTTTCTTAGAGTAACCTAATTGGTAAATAGGAGACAATTCTGTCATCCTTTACTTGGCTCCGTGCAGCATGTCGCCGAAAAATACTAATGTCAGTCAAGTTTTTTTCCGGAAGCATTCACATGCCCTTTGATGTTTGGGCTCATCCCAAGGCCGGGTTTAATCAAGGAAAAGGAAAGCTCGGATGTTCGCCCCCATGGTAGCAGGTGGTGGCACTACGCCTTAAAAAAAAATCAATTCAGAATCGTCCCAGCCCTACAACCTCCCTTGATTTATACTCAATACTTCTGGATATATATCCCAGCATCCTCTTGGCCTTTTTTACGGCACAGTCTAGAACCTGAAAGGATTTGCTCAGTAGTCACTCCCTTGTCTTTTTCCAAGTGGAGCACTTTCTAATTCTGAACCTCCAATAATGGAATCCAGCGTAATGTTTTAATTTACCACGTGGAATTTTACATTTAGCCTCACTTAAATTCATTTGCCAAATTTCCACCCTTGAGCAGATGGCAACAGCGGACTCTAAACCATCACCCAAGCCATTTTGCAAATTTAGCCATTTACTTTCAATGCTCTTTTCAGGTTCATAACGTCGATGAGGAACAGCAGTGGTCCCAGCACCAATCCCTGTGGGACCCCACATCTCACTTCCACTTTGTCCTCTATGATTTACTGCACCACCTTTGAGCAAAGAAAGCTGATGATTACTTTGGCCCAAAAAATTAGCGTATAAATTGTACTTCATTATAATGTTCCAAATCCATGCATTTGAGTAACTACCTTCAGTCAGATGCATCACACTGAAGCAGCAGATATTAGGACCCCTTAGTTCAACATTTAAAGTTCCTGGGAACTTTGACCATCAATTCTTTTTTCTCCATCAGTTTGGAATACAGCATACAGTAACATGGTATGAGAGGATTACTACTTTTACCCAGATAGATCAGAAAATCTAAAGATTTTCCTTTCCCAATGGCTGGATTCAAGTGGGGCACAACTCCATTATTCCCAAGGTAACGTCGCACGTTTTACTCAGATAATCACCAGACTTCATCGGCAAGGGGCTCAACCAATCCCAGAGTGAATAAATTTCCCCAGCCACCGCAAACATTCATTATGGCCACGTTCATACAGTCCACGGGACAGGTTTGATGAGTCTAGTCAGCGATGTTTGGCTTTATCCAGACTGCAAGCAAATCAGCTCTTTTAAGACAGGCTGTCCACATTATTTCCAAGTGATTACATTTGCTGGACACGCAACGCCATCGCCAACCTATCTGCATGGGCTGCAGTGCAAAGGCACAGTGGTATGACCAAAACAAGCTGTAAGTGCCAGATGACAATTTATTTATCAGTTTTTTCAAGCACCAATGTCCTGCTCCATCATCTGTTTACGGTCCTATCATTTTTGCATTCTGGATTTGACTTTGTTGTTAGTGACTGAGCCATGTGGGTCATTCCATGTCTATACAGCCAATATTGAGGTGCCTTGTACATGACACCTCTCAGATTTTGCTCAAATTTTGTCCAAAAATACTTTATGGTACCAAACAAAAGAATCCCAATCCGTCAGTATCTAAATGAAAATGAAATTTGGGTGAAACACCCTTTTGACTTACGTGAATTGGTAATTTCATTTTGTAGCATTTTGGAAGGACCATAAGCGTAATAGAGACAGGAAGCTGAAATTTCATGTGCTATGCATTCTTATATATCAGGATTCTGCAGCCAGAATCACCATGAGAGATCAGAGGGGTGAGAGGAGGGCCCCCAAAATCCAAATTTTTTTTGCAAGTGATTTTTCTCTTTTGGGGGTCCCTAGGATTCAGTTCAGTTAATGTTACTGTTTGAAATGTGTTTCTCCCTCATATTTGGGAACTTTCCCACCACCAAACTAAGTTTTAGGATAATAGTACCATTGGTGGAGGACTTGTGGGGGTCAGAAAACCAGGACCAAAAATGAACCCTGGACTTCAGACACCCAGATGACCCTGTGGCACTGGATGATGGTAATGGCATTTTAACCAGACAAATATATGCATATTTAAACATTCATTTAGTGAAATAAAAACTTTGATTATCAACCTCCTTCTGTATGAACGCATTTTACAAAAAAAGGCATTCTGAGACCCTTATTTGGCAGAAATTTCTATGTCCAGAAACAGGATTACGTAGAAAAATTGTCAAAAATCAGTTATAATAACATTAATACAAGTATCCAAAATTATGCAAAAAGGGACTTTAACCCCTAGTACACCATAACACGACCATGACCTAATGCAGTGGGAAACCAGGTTACAACATACTGTCAACATGGTCAAGGTTGATCACTCCATGCAAGATCAGGCATCCCATGTTATACTACCATGTATCCCAATAAATTATGTTGTTTATGATTCCTACCAAATAAGATATAGCTAAGGGTTAAAATAAGGGCCCAAGTACTGTATGTCTTAAGCAAGGGTAGTGTCAATTCGCTGGAACCCAATCAGAATAAATTTGCAAGGATTCCAAGTGATGCAAGACACTTGAGGAAGAAGCAACATGGTGACGTCTATGTGAAATTCATGAAAAGTGCCTACAATATCCCTTCTTGATCATCTGACCAGGAACAGGTTCTATGCCGGGTGCCATTCCAGCATATTCTCCACTGTATAGAAGCACGTGAAATTCATGGACGTGGTGCGCGCCAGTGCAAAGTTGCGGAATATGACCATCAAAAAATCATGTTGCTGCTTCCTCAATTTGTGGGACAAAAGACCTGAAGGATTCTGAATAAATGGTTTTCCTTTTTCCTGGTAACAACAGAATACTACCACGTGTCCCAATAAATTATGTTGCTTATGTGCTGAAACCACGTCTTGAACAATTGTTGGCAGTATGTTGTAACCTGGTTTCCCACTACATTAGGTCATGGTCGTGTTATGGTGTACAAGGGGTTTAAGTCCCTTTCTGCATCATTCTGGATGCTTACCTCAGGTTTTCATTGATGAACATCTGTATTAATGTAATTATAAAAGATTTTAGAGAGTTTAGTCCACTCTTTCTATGTAATCCTGTTTGACCTAGTTTCTGGACTTCGAAGTTCTTAAAAAGGGTCTCAGAATGCCTTTTTTCATAAAATATACTCAAAATTTGATAGGGATCATACGAATTTTTTTGTGAAATGACATGCAAATTTGGTAACTGCCACTAATGAACAATATATTGGATAAATGACATGCAGTCAGACACAAAACACATTTGCACGTACATTTCATGACATTAAATGAGCGTGCAGCTTCACAGTTTGGCTTTGACTAACACTTCACCATTTCAACTCAGACGTGTGTGTTGCTTGTTGGTGAAAATTTGGAAGTTCCCAAATTTTTTGCATTACATTTAGCAATATCAATGTCTCCTCAACGTCTTAGACGTCGATTGACTTCAGAGCAATTGGGAAGATGCATCGGAATGCTTGACTCTGGCTTCTCACAACGCCACGTTGCTAATGCACTTAACGTCAGCCAAAGCGCCAGAACAGAGCGTGCAACCGCATCAAACGTTTGGTACAGCAGCACACCGTCATGGGGGTGGTCGCCAGAGATCGACTACACAACGACAAGACCACTTTTCACACTTCAGGCACGACGTCATCCTTTCTGGACAGCCACCACCCTACGAAATGACCTTCATAACGCCACGGGGGTCAGGGTGTCCACTCATAAGATACGGAATCGTGTTCATACTGCCGGCCTCAACTCAAGAAGGCCATGTGTTCGAATCCCACTGACCATGCGTCATAGGCGTGACCGTTTGGATTGGGCTCACGATCATGTCACATGGACACACAACGATTGGGCTCCAGTTCTCTTTACTGATGAGTCCCGATATTGCTTGGACTTTACTGACAGGAGGCAACGGGTGTGGCGAAGACAACGTGAGCGATTTAATGTTGCCTACATTAATGAACACGACCGTTATGGTGGCGGATCAATTATGGTCTGGGCAGGAATAAGCAGGAACGGCAGAACGGACCTGCATGTCATGGGGAGAGGGACGATGACAGGGTACGGTACAGGGATGAGATCCTCAATGTGTACGTAAGATGTGTACACTGGTGCTGTTGGCCCTGATTTCATCTTGATGGATGATAACGCCCGTCCCCATCATGCTAGGGTGGTGAATCAATTCCTAGAGCAGGAGACAATTGTCCGCATGGACTGGCCTGCTGGCGTTCGCGGACCTAAACCCTATCGAGCATGCGTGGAACATGCTGCAGGTCGCCATTTCGGTCGAGGGCACAACCCACAACTCTAGAAGAGCTCGGAAATGCCCTTGTTGAAGAATGGAACAACATTCCAATTGCAAGCATCCGGGTTCTGATTGACAGTAAGACCCGACGTTGTCAAGCCGTCATTCAAGCTAGGGGAGGCCATACCCGTTATTGACATTAACTGTGGTAATGAAACATCAAACGAACAATGTCTGTTTTCACTTTACATGTCAGAGGTGAAACCATGAAGTGTTCGTGAAAGCCAAAAGTGTGAGGCTGCACGCTCATTTAATGTCATTAAATGCACTTGCCAATGTGTTTTGTGTCTGACTGCATGTCATTTATCCAATATATTGTTCATCAGTGGCAGTTACCAAATTTGCATGTCATTTCACAAAAAAATTCCTATGATCCCTATCAAATTTTGAGTAGTATATATGTTCATATAGAAGGAGGTTGATAATCAAAGTTTTTATTTCATTAAATGAATGTTTAAATATGTCTATTTGTCTAGTATAAATGCCATTACCATCATCCAGTGCCCACAGGGTCATCTGGGTGTCTGAAGTCCAGGGTCTGAGAGGATCATTTTGGTCCGAAGTGGTTTTCTGACCCCCACAAGTCCTCCACCAATGGTACCATTATCCTAAAACTTAGTTTAGTGGCGGGAAAGTTCCCAAATATGAGGGAGAAACACATTTCAAACAGTAACATTCACTGAACTGAATCCTAGGTACCCCCAAAAAGAGAAAAATCACTTGCTACCTTAAAAAAAATTTGGATTTTGGGGGCCCTCCTCTCACCCCTCTGATCTCTCATGGTGATACTGGCTGCAGAATCCTGATATATGGGCCAGAATGCATGAGCACATGAAATTTCAGCTTCCTGTCTCTATTATGTGAGAAGTTATGGTCCTTCCAAAATGCTACAAAACGAAATGACCAATTCACATAAGTCAAAAAGGGGCGTTTCACCAAAATTTCAAGAAACTTTCAAGCGAAAACCGTCGGAGATACTGACATGAAACTTGGGATTCTTTTGTTTGGTACCATAAAGTATTTTTGGACAAAGTTTGAGTAAAATCTGAGAGGTGTCAGGTGGCTGAGTTGACATGGAATGACCCATGTTGGAAGTGTCGCTAAAAATACATTGGAATCCGATCATAGCGGCAAAAGCATCCAGACTGAGACACTGCGGCTTGCATCTGACTTGCAAAATTGCAGTTCATGTGGTTTTTTGCCCTCCAAACTTTCTAAAATTATTCTGGATTCAATATGGATATGCCAAAAAAACTCACTTGGGCTGGCATTCTCTACAAGGCCTTTGTTACCATTTTATCATTAGCATGTTATTTTTTTATTCATTGTTTTCATTTAAACTCAGGCGGATGCTTCAGAACATAGTCCATCTTGAAGGCCGCGGCCACTCGTAAGGCAGCCGTGTGGCCAGATTGGGAACTATGAATTCTGCCCTTTTAAAACTGTTAAAGGCATGTAAACTTTATGGATTTATCATCTGTAGGTTCAGAGTTTTCAAATGACACCAAGTTTATTAAAAACGGACAGTTTTGAAGATTACAGTCAGTGTATAAACTTGTGGTCCTACGATAGTGGGGGTCCCCCTTTGACGATTTCGTTCATTTATAACTGTAGTTCCCAATTTGCCAATTGGAAATGAGCCACAAGGCTGCGTTGCGAATAGCCACTTCCCATTTGGAAATATGACATCAATTTTATAAATCCGTGTTTCCAGGGCCTTTAAGACACTGACAGTGGAAATAATATGCATGCATATTGAAAGGTTCTGAACCTATGCCAAATATAACAGCAGACACAGGTGTTCACATTGGTTGTACTGACTGGCCAAAGTGACATTTCACGAGATTGGCCTGTGAATTATGTGGTTTCCTTGATGGTGGTGAAGCAAATGAAATTTTGCCGTGATTTTATACTACACTTATAAAATTGTAAACGGTCCCACAACTACATTACCGAAGCATCACACAGCCAGTCATCATAATCATGACACAGCTTCTACAGATAGTAGCCTAATATTTATCAAGTGAGCAGTTCTCCTGTGATCTGGAAAAACCTAGTACATATGTCACTTTTGGGAGAAACTGAGTTTGACCCTCATTTGCGGTAATTAAGAGAGGTGAAAATCTTAATACAAAAGCTATTAGTGTTATTTGAACTGTCAAAATCAGGTTTCTATAATTTCTTCCAGTTAGAAAAAGTCCAGAATCCAAAGGTTTTTGTTCAGTTGCGGGAATCCTTGCTACTGATAAATTCACTAGGTTTTTCCAGATCACAGGAGAGTTGAGAATAACTATCCCCTTAAGTGTTCTTGTCATCGTAACTGCTGAGTCGTGTTAGCGTGCTTGAGAAAGGTTAAGTCACTTTGAAACCAGCTTAACTAGCAGTAAAACCAACTTCGAGCGGAACATAAACCAAGAAGCTATTCAACTAGAGACAGAAATCATTGCATACAAAACGCTCCTTTCGGTTTCAAGTAAACCAATTTGGGCAGCAATAAACCGCATGGTTTCCATTTGACGGATAATTCCTTGCAGACGTATGCATTTTAGAATGACGTCCTCCTTGTTGATAATGAAATATTTATGCCTTAAGTTACTTTAATACCAATAATGAATGATTTTCCGCTGCTTAAACACTGGATGCTGAGTTTCGGACCTTTGCGGATTAACCATTTCATAGCATGTTAAATGATGACGCTGCTGTATTTAATTAAAAAAAAAAAAATCAGCGAACTAGCGAGCTAACGGGTTTGTTTTTGCCGTTAGTGCGCGGAGTGTTTTGAGGCGCCTTGTTGCAAAGCCGAAGTTAACTTAGCTATATACAGTGCATTACCCAGAAGTATAGCGCTTTTCCTTTATGTTGCATAGCGGTGATTCAAGCGTTAAGCTGCATTCACACCGGACGCGAAACGAATTTTTCGCACGACAGATTACATTCAAAGTCAATGCGAAGACGCGAATACACGCGTTTCGCGTCTTCGCATTGACTTTGAATGTAATCTGTCGTGCGAAAAATTTCGTTTCGCGTCCAGTGTGAAAGCGGCTTTAGTCCGGGAAGTAAGTTAGCTAGACAGCCGGCTACGTGCCTCTAAACAAGCACTAACAAAGGAAATGATGAAGTTACGTCAGGTACTCACCATATCATAGACGTTCAAAATGATCGGCTCGTTTGCCATCAGATGTTATTCCGTCGCCAGATGTTGGCACAAACACCACAGGGTGTGGCCAGTTAAGATAAATTAGACAACAAGGGAGCTGCCTTAGCTCGCCAACGGCTATTAATATTCCGTCACTTAACTCCGCACAGCTAGCGACCAAGATCACAAATGGTCCAGCCTCAGTACGTCCAGAAACCGGACGGAAATGGTTCTCCGGGGAATTCTGACATTTGATCCTCTTAAGCTACTTCTAAAAACTGCAACTAGCTCGCTTGCTAACAAAAGGCGAATAAACCCAGTGGTTATCCTCAAACGAAAGAAGTGCCTTGATGGCTATTGGCTATCGACCGTCAACGTTACCACACCATTGCTCAGAGAAGGGCAAAAAAGGACACGGATTTTGGACGGATAGCAGCTTTCCGTCGGCCGCTTCCATCCAGATAAGACGGAATAGACTAAAGTGCCGTCAAGTCGGCTTGACGGAGGACAACAGAAGAATTCAGCAAAATCGCTTCATGGCAGATCAACACGTTGGACACAAACGTGTACAGAAGCGGCTCACTCGCGTCATTTGGGCAAGTGAAAGTCCCGCAAAGTGAAGAGCAGCACTCGATTAGCCTGCCTAGTATGACAGCTCGCTCGCAGCACTCGATTAGCCTGCCTAGTATGACAGCTCGCTCGCAGCACTCGATTAGCCTGCCTAGTATGACAGCTGGCTCGCAGCGCTCGATTAGCCTGCCTAGTATGACAGCTGGCTCGCAGCGCTCGATTAGCCTGCCTAGTATGACAGCTGGCTCATGCCTGGATCCATATGATCGGTAATCTTCATGTGCGCTCCGGAGCAGAACCACACGGACTTCATTACAGAGCAGAGTCTGAATCACATTTGAATGGATTTGGGGAAAAAATGGAAAATGATGTGGCGGATGGGGTATAAAAAAGGAAAATTAATTGGAAATGAAGATGAGAATGGGATATTTGTCGTTGGAATGGAGGCAGTTGTGCAGTAAATAATCTTTAACTGCCAGAATTTATAACGGTCAGGCGGATTTCTATTAGGGGTTGATATATGTGTGATAGTAAATGGCCTGAAATTTCTTTTGGTGTAATATCTATACTGACCAAAACTTGCAATGCTCAGGTTTATTTTAATACAACTATTTTATTATGAGGCATTCTCAAATGCAAGTTTCAGTTTAATGCCACGTTTTAGAACAATTAGTGAGGAATAACGCAGTCCCAGCCTAAGTCACTTTGAAAGGGTATTCCGGACAAAGTATCTGGTGTTCCCACCTTTAGAGTCACACACAGACTGAATTCTCCTGTGCATGGAGTCAATCAGGTTCCATATTTCCACCTGTGTGATACGGTCCCATTCCTCAGTGAGAGCCTGGCATAACTGTTGGAGGGTTGAGGGTTCTGGATCACGCCTTCTGAATGTCCCAAAGGTGCTCGATTGGGTTTAAATCTGGGGAAAACACAGGCCAATCAAGACACTGAACATTGTGCTGCCTCAGGTAATCCTGACAGGCCCTGGCGACATGTGGTCTCGCGTTATCCTGTTGCAGCGTCAAGTAGCGAGTCACGAGGAACAGCCACAGGGGCTAAATGTCAGCGGAATTCGTGTTCAGGTTTCCATCGATGAAAACCAGCTCTGGCTTGTGTCTGGCACTTATTCCAGCCCACACCATGACACTAGGTCGGTCACGCTCCAAGACATTTCGGCATAATGTTCCCCTCGCCTACACCAACGCGATACTTCACCCACGCTCAGTTTTTGGGACTCGTCTGAAAACAAGAACTCCATGGAGTGCAAGCCCAAATGTGCCCTTGAGGCGTAGGGCGGCGAGGGAGTCAGCACCAGACCACAATGTGGGCGTCGGTTGTTCAGTCGAGCTTGCAAAACAGTTTGGTCGCTTATCCTGTTCTAGATGAGAAGTGCGATCGGAGGTGCTGGAGACGAATTTGGTCCTGTTGAGGGGTGGTTACACGTGACCTGGGGAGTACATGGACGGTCGTTTGTGCTTCCTGTGTCATGGAACCGCCTCAATAAATGGTCGACACATGGACACCCAGATCCAACGTCTCTGTGCCAGAATTTTGCTGAAGACATCCCATGGTCTAAAGTTGCACCAGAAGAATGCCAAGGAATATTTAAGTTCCCCATTCCTCTGGCTATTTATTGGCCACATTTCATAAGGATTGGTGATTGAGTTCTGCTCAGCCTGAGTGGTGTGGCAAACATCTCAGCTGTGTGCATTCAGGTGGAACGGACTGCCTGACGAAAAACTAAACAATACTTAATGAGCTTTTTTGCAGTGTGGATATACAGGCTGAAATTTGTTAGAAAATTAAGCATACCAAAAATATTTTGAAATTTCAAATGTTGCGTTGGAAGTTTTGATCAGTATATTAGTAAATAGGAAAATTCCAGGTTTTCAGGTTCCAGAAGTCAACTGTTTGGTTTTTATGGTCTTGAGAAGGGTCACCCTCCAGAGGGCCAAAATTGAACTTTTAAGAAAAATAGGTTTTTGAGTTGAAATATCTCAGTGCGCCCTCAATAGCCCAGCTTCATTTTTACTGTTGTCAGTCTATATTAGGAGGAGTTTTGGAAAATGATGAAATTTTGGTGGGCTGTTGAGGGCGCCACCTATAGGGGGCACTTGAAAACACCATCTTGGACCAAAGTAGCAGTCACATTTGAGGCATTTCTTGCTTGCGCCCTCATTAGCCCAAGCTTGTTTATGCATGATATGATTCTATCACAGTGCCTTGTACTATTCCACTTGAAATTGTAGTGGGACAGTGAGGGCGCGGAACTACAGGTGGTGCTCAATTCGGTGAAAATGCAAAAATAGGGGTATTCCGCGGCTGTAGATCTCCATGCGCCCCAATCAGATTTGAATGAAATCTGTTTTATTTGATAGCCCTACATGTCCACTATGTGTACCAAAAAGATTGATGTGAGGTTCAACTTTTTAAACCTTTTTTGACCATCATTCTGAAAGGTTTGACGTGACCATTCCATACGCTTGTCTATGTAGTGCTGTTATGGTACATAAGTCAGCATAGGTGTCAGTTTGAATTCAATGCCAATGGATGATTTTTAGTGGAGCAATCAGCAATTTAAAGCTCTCTTCTGAACCAATGGATAGGGTCCAGCCTTCTGCTGACTTCCTTTGGAATGTTTAGAAGATTGGAGGTGGGGCCGGACGGATTGCACGCTTCACCGCTCATGAATAAATTGTTTACTTCTTTTGTCATGCTAATTTCAGGAAAATGAATCACTCATTATCTCCATCATCCTTACTTTGTTAGAGAAAACTCAAGTGAAAGTATGATGTCAGACACTTGGTTTTCCCCCCTAGTCTGTTATTTTTTGGAGATAACGATGGAAAACATGAAACGAGCCAAGAGTTAGAAAGTACAAATTGTGCACATTGTCAGGTGAAACTGAAAGTACACAGTGCTACAGCTTGATTCATACAGATGTGAATGAGAAAATGTGGTGAATCCTTTTTGATGATCTTTTCCACCTTCTGCTCAGCAGAGGGTTCTATCTGATCCCTCATCCTCGGCCCACCCACATGTGTGCAGTTACATGTATTGCTTTTCCTGTCCCAGTCTCACTGCTGCTCAATTGGATGAATAGATTTTTATTTCAGGCCCTCCAGCTAATGAAATAACCCTTGGCCAAGGGCCAGATGTGTGCACCTTCAGTTGGTTACCTTTCCATCATGCCTTGTTGCCTTCATCCCTTTATTCAATCCATAGACCATATATTGTACTAATTGGCGTTTGAAACCTTGCCTTACTGGGATGGTCAAAAAGGGGTTAATACAGTTGAACCCCACTTCAATCTTTTTGGTACTTACAGTGGACATGTAGGGCTATCAAATAAAACAGATTTCATTCAAATCTGATGGGGGCGCATGGAGATCTACAGCCGCAGAATACCCCTATTTTTGCATTTTCACCGAATTGAGCGCCACCTATAGTTCTGCGCCCTCACCATCCCACTACAATTTCAAGTGAAATGGCACAAGGCACTGTTATCAAATCATATCATGTATAAACAAGCTTGGGCTAGTGAGGGCGCAGGCAACGAATACCTCAAACGTAAGTGCTACTTGGGCTCAAAGTGGTGTTTTCAAGCGCCCCCTATAGGTGGCGCCCTCAAAAGCCCACCAAAATTTTGTGATTTTCCAAAACTCCTCCCAACACAGATTGACATCAGTGAAAATGAAGCTGGGCTATTGAGGGCGCACTGAGATATTTCAACTCAAAAACCTATTTTTGTTAAAAGTTCAATTTTGGCCCTCCAGAGGGTGACCCTTCTGGAGGCCCTAGCAACCAAACCTTTCACTTCTGGAACCTGAAAATTTGGGATTTTCCTGTCTACCCAAAGGCCTTCCATTGGAAAAAAATTCAGTCAACTATCTAACAGACATATATCACCCACCGCCTGAATGGTATAAATTCTGGCAGTTAAGTTATACTCAGTAGGAAGATTAGTGAGATAAAATCGGAGATGATTGCTGCAATGATGACACGGGTTGTATGATCTTATAAGGGCAGCCTGTTTTCTAAGGAAGGAAAAGGACTTCGTTAAGAGGGTGGTCAGTGGCGTACATTGTGTACCTCTCTCTGTTGGGACTGATGCCTTCATGGAGATGGAGGGAGTTTGTGGAGCAAAGTGCTGAAAATGTACAGAGAAGGAATAGATCGGGATAGTTAGTCAATGCTGGAGTTCAACAGTGAGTGACCTGTGAGAGTATTTTCAGATTATTAGTCAGAGGGTGAGGTAAATGAAAGGGCTCCATTTAGGTGTGATGGGTGTCTAGGTGCGGGGACATGGCTCCCATGATTTCAGATTTACTGATACACAGGTGTGGTTATATTGTCTACTTGGCCATTGGCAAATTCCGCTGTTAGAGTGCTCAGGTGTTTTGCTTCAAAAATACCGTCATGCAAATTGTGCCTTCTTTCCATAACGTTATCACGCGCTAATGGCATTCATATCAGATGATCCGTACATAACAGTGAAATATAAAATCGTTGTCTTCTGAGTCAATTTTCTTTATTTTGTCAATATTTTTTTGTAAATATGTGGTGACAGCAACACAAACTGGCCTTGCTCCTGAGTCTCCTACCCTTTTTCAGATGTTCCAATAAAGCATGTTTTTATTCTGCAATAGTTTAGTTTGTAGTGGAGTTTGAAATTCCTTTGGAATATTGATATATTCCCCTGCACTGACTGGAAGTGCATAACAGGAAGTGACTTCATACAAGAGCAAGAAGTAGAAGCCGAGGGATGCGGTGACTTCATAACTGTGTCGGAGAATGGAAATGCTTTTCTGTGTGTGAGGTGAAAATAAAAGACTCATTTCCATTACCACTATACTTCACAAAAACAAACACACACAGAGGTCTGTTTTAACAAGTATTTTAGGCGAGCTTGTAGCCTGAAAATCTCATTTCCATTTCATTTTTTAGTTTGATAAGAAAACCAGGTCCCCAACTGTGTTTAGGCGATTTGACTTCTTTAAAAAATAGCCAATGTGTGTGTGTATATATATATGTATATATATACACACACACACACACAGTATATCTATAAATTCACTGGTCAAGCAGTCAACAACTGAAAGCAAACAAATATTTTCGAGCGGGAAAAGGGAAAAAAAATATTTCTACTCCCATCATGAGACTAAAACACAAGCTAACATGATTTTTTTTTCCAATGTACATTGCATATAAACCATTGCTTTCATATGCTGTATCAGGCAATCTGCTGAATATACAATACAGTGCATAAATTAGCACGTGAGCAGTGACTCAGTTAAAAAAATAGCTGAATTCCCAACATGAGTCACATGATGGGTATGTTATTACCCACAAATTAAAGCTGCTATTCTTTTCATCTATCCCACATTTTCATAATTTTCAAACCCATTATGCTGGTAAACAGATCGGAGGGAGAAAATTTTTTTGCCCTGATCTGAATACCAACTGAAGTGTAAATCTCATAAATATGAGGGATCAATCAATGAGGAAATTCACAAGTGTTTCCAGTTACACTTTTGAAATTTTGTGCTCACTTCACTTTCTCATGAGTGACGGTGCTGGTGAATCGGTCCCATTGAGCAGTAATGCGGTGATAGTTTGTAGTTTCACCGGTTATCGGCTGTCAATCATTTGCCCAACTAGTCGCAAACTCCAAATCCAGAGGACATTGCCAACTGACGACCACGTAACGTCCCGGACGTCGGAACAACTTTGGAACTATTTTTGAACTATAACTGGTCTTCATTTGATGTACAAGCAACGGTCATTCAAAGTCTCAGTGTTTGCTGGGAACCCAATTACTGGGAGATAAGCCCATTACCCGCTGTGCCATAGGTTCAACGAGCCACAAGAACATTTGCAGTCAAGGGAGTTTTCAGTCAACTCTGAATGTAAGGCTTAAACCCATAAAACTACATTCTCCTCTGCGCAATAACAACTGGAGTCTGTAGATTGAGAGTCGCAACAACTCAAGAATAGGAGCCGTCATTATTCCAATGCGGAAAACCGAGCTTATTCTCACAATGAAAATCGCTAGTTTTTTTTTTTTTTTTTTACTTTTAGTCCTTTACTCAATAGGAAAACAATTTTGGGCGAATACCGACAAACTTGCTCGCAATGGTTTCAACGAGCACGAAAAAAGAAAAAACAGAAAAACTCATTCACTCTGAGACGGTGCCTGGTGACGCGATGAAAACAAAACGCCTCCACGACCAGATTTTTTGGAACCTTCAAGTCACAACTCCTGCCACCTACAGCAGGTCCAGGAACTCTACCTGCACCCACTGTATCTTAAGAATTTAGCCCTGCGAAGTTTCTCTCATTCAACTTCTAGGCCCACTGGAAGCAGCCGAATGAGAAATCGAGTATTTCCTTTGCAATTATCACTCACTAGCAGTTAGGCACTTGTATCTCCTGTGTAACTCTCTTACCCCTGATCCATGTAATACTGGTGTGTGCCGAAATTGAGGTTTCAAAGGCTATCTCCTAGTTCTTACGGGGCCGGGGGAGTGTGTATAGTAAAAGTGGAAATATGTAGGGTGGCACACTTTAGTGGTTTTTCTTTTCATTTCACTCAGGCCTGGTTTCCCTTTGCTAGATGAAGGAGACCTTTGTTCCCACACGGTAGCGCAGGGGAGCCCCGTCTCTTGTTTTAATTCATGTTTTTCTGTTTCAGTTTCTTTACCACACAAAGTTATTGCACCATTTCACAAAAGCCAGCCATTTATACAATAAAAAGCCATACAATAAAGCATGTTTTTATTCTGCAATACAGCTATAGCGATTTTGAGCAATGGGGCTAAAGAGAGTAAATAATTCCTTTAAACATGAAAAGGGGTTAATTACGAAAAAGAAACACCCGTTTAAATTGTGATTGCTGTGCCGATTGGCACAACCACGCTGGGAAAATTGCTTGATTACGTGTTAGAGTTTTTCTAGAAACACTAGGTGGCAGTCTTTACTTGGAAAATGTCACCAACTTTTAACCCCTTAAACTCTAACTTTTCTCTTAAGTTTGCCCTTATGCAGGTTCAAAGTCAGGAAAAGGCATTCTCCGCATATTGTAGGACAATGTCACAGATATACTCTGTATCTGCTGGTTGCAGCACTTCACTGAAGCTACATCATACCTATATTGAGAAAAAAATTCAAACCCAGGACGCCAATGTTTTTACGGCCAAAGCATAATATCAAATGGAAAATATCTAGATCTTGTACATCATTTTAAACACATTTCCCTGTAATTCAGCAGGACATATTCGGAATCATTGAAAAACTTGGGATCTCCACTAGAATTTAACATAGGCCTGAAGTTGCACAGGTTTGAAAACAGCAGCTGCATTTGATGGACCAATATATGGCTCAGTTGGTTTTATAGGGTTAAACCCAGGTCTAACATTGTCTTTATACTTCAGTAAGCTCGTGTTCTCACTGAAGAAGCCTGGGATAGTAGTCAACATCTACAACCCCAATTCCGAAATAGTAGGGACGAAGTGTAAATTGTGAATAAAATCAAAGTGCAATGACTTTCAGATCACGAGGCAATATGTTATTTACAATAGAACATAGATAACATTTCAAATGTTGAAACTGAGACATTTTACATTTTTATCCACAAAATGAGCTTATTTCAAATTTTCTGGCTGCAACAGGTCTCAAAAAAGTTGGGACACAGGCATGAAAGGGCTGAAAAAAGCAAGTAATATATAAGAGAATCAGCTGAAAGAACATTTAGCAAGTAATTAAGTTAACTGGCATCAGGTTTGTAACATGATTGGCTATAAAAGGGATGTCTTAGAGAGGCTGAGTCTCTCAGAAAAAAAGATGGCCAGAGGCTCTCCAACCTGTGAAGGCTTGCGTAAAAAAATTGTGGAATACTTTAAAAACAATGTTCCTCAACGTCAAATTGCAAAGGCTTTGAAGGTCTCATCATCGACAGTGCATAACATCATCAAAAGATTCAGAGAAACTGGAAAAAATCTCTATCGTTAGGGACAAGGCAAGACCTTTACTGGATGCCCGTGATCTTCAGGCCCTCAGACGCCACTGCATCACTTACCGGCATGATTCTGTCATTGACATTACTAAATGGGCCCAGGAATACTTCAAGAAATCACTGTCTGTAAACACAGTCCGCCGTGCCATCCACAGATGCCACCTAAAACTCTATCATGCAAAAAGGAAGCCATTGTTGAGCATGATCCAGAAGTGCCGCCGTGTTCTGTGGGCCAAGGCTCATTTAAAATGGACTGTAGGAAAGTGGCAAAGTGTCCTGTGGTCAGACGAGTCCAAATTTGACATTCTTGTTGGAAATCATGGGCGTCTTGTTCTCCGGGCTAAAGAGGAGAAAGACCACTCCTCCTGTCATCAGCGTTCAGTTCAAAAGCCAGCATCTCTATTGGTATGGGGATGCATTAGTGAATATGGTGTGGGACACTTGCATGTTTTAAAAAGCACCATGAATGCTGAAAGGTATATAAAGGTTTTAGAGCAACATATGCTCCCCTCCAGATGACACCTATTCCAGGTAAGGCCTAGTGTATTTCAGCAGGACAATGCAAAACCACATACTGCAGCTATTACAACAGCATGGCTTTGTTGCAGAAGAATTCGTGTGCTGAACTGGCCTGCCTGCAGTCCTGATCTTTCACCGACTGAGAACATTTGATGCATAATTAAACAAAAAGTCCATCAAAGGAGACCCAAAACTCTCCAGCAGCTGGAAGCCTGTATTATACAAGAGTGGGATCAAATTCCAATGGCTAAACTCAAGAAACTTGTCTCCTCAATGCCCAGACGCCTCCACTCTGTGTTAAAAAGAAGAGGGGATGCTACACCATGGTAAATAGGCCCCTGTCCCAACTTTTTTGAGACCTGTAGCAGCCATCAAATTTGAAATGAGCTCATTTTGTGGATAAAATTGTAAAATTTCTCAGTTTCAACATTTGCTATGTTATCTCTGTTCTGTTGTGAATAAAATACTGGCTGGTGTGATTTGAAAATCTTCGCGTTTTGATTTTATTCACAATTTACACTTTGTCGCAACTATTTCGGAATTGGGGTTGTATATATAGCCGAAGGCCGACTAGAATCTGCCAGCCTATTTAAGTTAGTGGATTAAAACAAAAGTATTTCTTCATTTGCTTATGAAGGTTTCTCAAACTCTAATCCAGATCTATTCAAAAGTATAAAAGTGCCCTTGGAAAGTCATGGTTTACAAATCACACCTTTATCCACTTGCTATAAATTTTGTACAAATTCATTTAATGATGTCTTATTGAGCTTCATAACATCATAACACTGCATTGATCTGTGATCCTTGATTGTTTTGGATGTTACTGCAGTACTTTGCATAAGAATATACATCAGTAAGATCAAAACAATGCAAAACAGTAAAATATGAATGACTAATGTTGAAAACGCGTCGAGTCATATGACAACTGAACAAACACACAAAAATGTATCGGTAATTATACATTTAATCCATGGCATGATTCAACAGACTGACAGAACATATACGGTGGTTTCCTCCTTGGCCAGTTGACGAGAATTTTTTTTTTTCCTGATCTGCTCCGCACTAATGATTGTCAGCTGATGCTCTCGCTCAGACTCCACTATTGGTGCTTCAAATCAACATCACTGCTGCAAGCTCTCTGATTGGCTAGCACCACAAAGAGTGGACATTACTTATGTAATAAGTTATGACTAAGTGGTTTGACATTTACAGCACAGCCCTCGTGTCTGCATATGTTAATTTTGGGTTTTCAGGGGAAGGAAGGGCCTTTTTTTAATTCAGTATTCAGTCTCACTGGCTTTTTGACTCGGAGGTGTGTCACCATGATTTGAAATCTATCAATTGACCCAGATTAACCCTAAACAGCGCTAAATGCAGCTATTGTTGCTCAACGATGTAAGATATCAAAATCAAAGCTGTTGAAAACCTGTGATGTAGCAGCTTGTTTAAAAGAGCTCCCAGGAGCTCTTTTAAACAAGCTGCTACATGATAGGTTTTCAACAGAACAAGATCATTTATTTATCATGTTTTGAAAATTTATTTCAGCGCTCTAAGGATTACCCTGTATTATCTGCCGTCATCAATGTTCCCCGAGGGGTGGGATAGGATCAGTAGATTTTTATTGGTACATATTCGAATGGCTACTCAAACAGATGATTACACACATGACTGCAATTAGCTGCTCAGGTTGCACTTCATCACTTACCTGTTGATTTTATCTTTAAATTCAAAACTTATCTCAAGGACAGGAGTAAATTTTAAGGCCATGGGTGACTTCGTTGATTTCTAATCCAGCCAACATGATATTTTACAGCTCGAGACATATACAATCTGAAGCGAAGTACAGTACCTGAATGATGTGAGTGTTGATCATTTGCATCACTATGGCTGGAAAGTCTTTCTGATGACAATAACCCCTTGGTTTTGTTTACGCCTCGCTGGAATAAATCAACGTCTGAGATTCACTGATCTTTTCAATCTGTGTACTAACACTGTAGGATGTGCATTGAACGGTTTCAGATTTTTGCTGTGGTCTCTCAGTAGCAAAGTGAAACTCAAAAGCTCAGTATCTGGCATTTTTGTGATTTTGAAAAGCTTTCCTTTGGGGGGGGTGGGGGGGTCAATGCTTGACATTTTTGGGATGAAAACTGTTAGCGCTGAAAATACTGTGCTTGTTGTATTGGAAGCGAACTCCTTCACGATCACCTCATTGTCGCTGTGATGTGACGTACTCAAAAGATCCTGAGCAGGTTTAGTAGTCAGGACAGTTTTATGCATTCCACTCTTACTCTAGAATCCCTTTGGACTTTTGTCCTCCAAGACTAGTGTCCTCTTGTCCTCTTAGTCCAGTGCCCTCTTAGTCTAGTGTCCCCTTAAACTAGTGTCCCTTTTGGACTAATTTCCCCTTAGACTAGTGTCCCCTAAATCTAGTGTCCCCTTTGAAGTACTGACCTGAGACCAATGTCATCTTACACAAGTGCCCCCCTGGTCTATTGTCCTCTCAGACTGTTGTTCTCGCAGTCTAGTGTCCACTGTGGAGTCTGAGCCAGTGTCCATTTCATCTAGTGACCCTTTAGACTAGTGTCTCCTTAGTCCAGTGTCCCCTCGAGGCTAGTGTCCCCTTAGTTGAGTGCATCCTCAGGATAATATCCCTTCTGCAAATGCCAGGGGCAAACCCCTACTGTCAGTACTCAAGAAACAGGACTGTGGGGTTTTCGGCATTTCTCCGGAACATTATTTCCCATGAGTGAGTCACAGCATGCTTCTCATTTGAATACCGACATGCAAATAACACCTGAGATCATTATCTTCCTTTTCACCTCTACGGCTGGATTCTTGTAAGACTGACACCCAGCCTCGAAAAGAATACAAGTGGGGAGGAAGATAAAATTATATGGTGCCCATGTATTATGATCTCAAATATCACACTCATTTCTCAGATATACTCTGCAGTTTTTTTTTCCCTGTTTCCAGGTTTTTGATTTGTTAGTGGGCTAGCATGGTTCGCAGTCCTGTTTGCGCATGTGGGGACTGGCGGGGACACACTTCTGTAAACACATTGCATCTGTACTCTGTGCTGAGGTGCTTTCCAGGGGAGTGGAGTTTAAAATTCCTTTGGAATATTGATATATTCCCCTGCACTGACTGGAAGTGCGTAACAGGAAGTGACTTCATCCAAGAGCAAGAAGTAGAAGCCGAGGGATGCGGTGACTTCATAACTGTGTCAGAGAATGGAAATGCTTTTATGTGTGTGAGGTGAAAATAAAAGACTCATTTCCATTGCCACTATACTTCGCAAAAACAAACACACACAGAGGTCTGTTTTAACAAGTATTTCAGGCGAGCTTGTAGCCTGAAAATCTCATTTCCATTTCATTTTTAACAAGGTCCCCAACTGTGGTTAGGCGATTTGATTTATTTAAAAATTAGCCAATGTGTGCGTGTGTATATATATATATACTATTCAAAAAAAGTAGGGGATATTTTATTTTGAGATCAAAATTTTCACATATACAAAGGGATACGAAACCATGTTGTATAGTTCCTTACTGAGGAAGCATTTCCAAAGAAATTCATCACCCAAACACATCAATGACACTCTCACGATCTGCACGGGATGCTATTGATGATCAAGGGGGTTGTGCCACAAATTTGCATGACTCTGAATTGGAAGGTTAGAGCCACTGTAAAGGAAGATTTTGAAGAGAAAGCATCAGATTATCAGTGGTTGAAGTCGTTAATTAAACAGAGACCATGCGCCGTCTAACACAGGAGGAGAGGTTACGTGCCCTTGGCATGCTACAGGTTGGCACAAGACAGGTCGTTGTGGCAAGGGCAATGAATGTTTCCCAGTCTGTCATCAGCAGATTATGGTCCAGACATCGTGCTACAGGGTCTGTTCAGGATAGACCACGATCCGGTCGACCAAGGGCAACAACTCAGGCTCAGGACAGATTCATCCGCACTATTGTCTTGAGAAATCGTATGGTAACAGCAAATCAGATAAGGTCTCAACTTCAAAGGGATACTGGCTTGGTAGTGAGTGACCAGATCATCAGGAATCGTCTGCACAGATTTCACTTACACGCCCGACGTCCTCGTGTCATTCCCTGTTTGAGGGATCGTCACATTAGGGCCAGACTCCAATGGTGTCGTCATCATCAACGCTGGGATAATCGCCGATGGAACAACGTAATGTTCTCAGATGAGTCGAGGTTCACTGTGGACTTCCTTGACAGACACAGGAGGGTTTGGCGCCGGCGTAACTAACGTTTCCATGGCGTTAACGTCATTAGACATGATCCGTATGGGGGTGGATCTGTAATGGTGTGGGGAGGCATCACTGCTGCCGGCAGAACAGACTTGCATGTTGTTGCTGGGCGTGTCACGGGCAGTACTACGGGACAACATCTTGGCACCCCATGTTGTGCCGTTTGCACGTCGTTATGGCGCCGTTTCATTTTCCAAGATGACAATGCCAGATGTCATAGGGCCAGGATCGTTACAGATTACCTCCAGCAGCAGAATATCACCACATTACCATGGCCAGCACTCAGTCCGGACCTTCCCCCCATCGAGCATGTCTGGGACATGCTTGGACAGTGGCTACGCCTAACGTCAACAACCTCCTGCCAATGTCCAAGAACTTGCTGCAGCATTGCAACAGGAATGGAATAACGTTTCCCCAAAATGACCTGGGACGTCTCGTTAGGGAGTATGCCACGCCCGAATTCGAGCTTGTCTAGCCAACCGAGGGGGTTTTACCGCTACTGACTCTGTTTCACAATGGTGGTAAATTTGCTGTGTGACCCTGTGTTTGTGTCGACCCTTATTCTGGAGAATCTGTCCTTTACTGACTGTACACAGGGTTTGAATAAATTGACAAATGTTTCCTTAATGTTTTTATGTCATTTGTTTCCTTCCTGACCTCATGATCTGCATTTCATGGTACTTGTAAATCCAATATCCCCTACTTTTTTTGAATAGTATATATATACACACACACACAGTATATCTATAAATTCACTGGTCAAGCAGTCAACAACTGAAAGCAAACAAATATTTTTGAGCGGGAAAAGGGAAAAAAAATATTTCTACTCTCGTCATGAGACTGAAACACAAGCGAATATGATTTTTTTCAGTGTACACTGCATATAAACCATTGCTTTCATATTCTGTATCAGGAAATCTTCTGAATATGCAATACAGTGCATAAATTAGCATGTGAGCAGTGACTCAGTTAAAAAAATAGCTGAATTCCCAACATGAGTCACATGATGGGTATGTTATTACCCACAAATTAAAGCTGCTATTCTTTTCATCTATCCCACATTTTCATAATTTTCAAACCCATTATGCTGGTAAACAGATCGGAGGGAGAAATTTTTTTTGCCCTGATCTGAATACCAACTGAAGTGTAAATCTCATAAATATGAGGGATCAATCAATGAGGAAATTCACAAGTGTTTCCAGTTACACTTTTGAAATTTTGTGCTCACTTCACTTTCTCATGAGTGACGGTGCTGGTGAATCGGTCCCATTGAGCAGTAATGCGGTGATAGTTTGTAGTTTCACGGTTATCGGCTGTCAATCATTTGCCCAACTAGTCGCAAACTCCAAATCCAGAGGACATTGCCAACTGGCGACCACGTAACGTCCCGGACGCCGGAACAACTTTGGAACTATTTTTGAACTATAACTGGTCTTCATTTGATGTACAAGCAACGGTCATTCAAAGTCTCAGTGTTTGCTGGGAACCCAATTACTGGGAGATAAGCCCATTACCCGCTGTGCCACAGGTTCAACGAGCCACAAGAACATTTGCAGTCAAGGGAGTTTTCAGTCAACTCTGAATGTAAGGCTTAAACCCATAAAACTACATTCTCCTCTCTTAATAACAACTGGAGTCTGTAGATTGAGAGTCGCACAACTCAAGAATAGGAGCCGTCATTATTCCAATGCGGAAAACCTAGCTTATTCTCACAATGAAAATCGCTAGTTTTTTTTTTTTTTTACTTTTAGTCCTTTTCTCAAAAGGAAAACATTAATTTTGGGCGAATACTGACAAACTTGCTTGCAATGGTTTCAACGAGCACGAAAAAAGAAAAAACAGAAAAACTCATTCACTCTGAGATGGTGCCTGGTGAAAACAAAACGCCTCCACGACCAGATTTTTTGGAACCTTCAAGTCACAACTCCTGCCACCTACAGCAGGTCCAGGAACTCTACCTGCACCCACTGTATCTTAAGAATTTAGCCCTGCGAAGTTTCTCTCATTCAACTTCTAAGCCCACTGGAAGCAGCCGAATGAGAAATCGAGTATTTCCTTTGCAATTATCACTCACTAGCAGTTATGCACTTGTATCTCCTGTGTAACTCTCTTACCCCTGATCCATGTAATGCTGGTGTGTGCCGAAATTGAGGTTTCAAAGACTGTCTCCTAGTTCTTACAGGGCCGGGGGAGTGTGTATAGTAAAAGTGGAAAAATGTAGGGTGGCACACTTTCGTGGTTTTTCTTTTCACTTCACTCAGGCCTGGTTTCCCTTTGCTAGATGAAGGCGACCTTTGTTCCCCCACGGTAGCGCAGGGGAGCCCCGTCTCTTGTTTTCATTCATGTTTTTCTGTTTCAGTTTCTTTACCACACAAAGCTATTGCACCATTTCACAAAAGCCAGCCATTTATGTTCACAGGGTTGTTTTCCAGCTTATCACTAATGTACAGCATGCCCAGATGTCCTGGTGATTTCACCAGTCTTCGACCTAGATAGTGACGTCAGGAAGATACATGGGTGTTAGCCTCAAACTAATGATAAGGTAGCACGCTTTCCCACTGAAATTAGCGGTTTGACGCAGGTTTTTCAAACGCGGGTCGACCCGCTTACAATCGGCATTTGGCTCCTTTCCCATTGGCAAAAAAAAAAAAAGCCGGGTCTGTTCCCAAGCTTGGTCCTGGACTGGTCACCCACTATTTCTGCTGGTTTTTGTTCCAGCCACAATTGCAATCCTAAATCTTTAACCAGTTGCAAATTTTTCTTAACTGCACTACCCATACTCATATGGATTGTTTACACTGTTAAGCCACATTGTCAGAAACAGCTATTTGAGCTGTTGCTGAAGAGCTGCATTATTAACCTTTTCCAACCCGCAAAATGAGTAGCGCTCAGTTTACAACAGATGAATAACCGGCGTCAGCATCCTTTTTCTGACTCATGTAAAGATAAAGCTCCAGTAAATGATTAAAACCATACCTGGTTATAAACCTAAGACATTTAAGTTTACTTTCACACCATTATATTGACTGAAAACATTAATTTTGTTTTTGTATTTTAAGGTAAATTTCAATTGAATGTCTGCAAAGAAGTAGCCTGTCCCACTCAGGAAACAGTTCCGTTAACTGATGGTAATCAAAATGTTCGACATTAAACGATGGTTCTTTTTAGATATAGCGAGAAATAATACATCTTTACCTTTCTTGTTGAAGAAGGACAATACTGTGGTGGTTTTTAGTTTTAGACTTACGGGTTCAGCCTTCTCGCATCCTCGGTCATATGGCGAAGAAAATGTAATGGCTGGCTGCCCGGGCGTGCAAGCATCTCTAGTCTTTATCAAAACCGTTTCGGGAGAAAATTTAATATGAACGCTGCATACGGAGGCTGCGCCAGGTTAGATTATCTTAATAAAAGGTAACCACAATGTCTTACTAAAGCAAGGAAATGGCCTTAAAAGCTCCTTTTTTAATCGAAAATATTGCTTGTTTAAACAAACAAGGAAGGTGAGCTGAAGAATTTCGTAAAAGCGTAAATTAGCAGGTTGACCCGGGTCTGGCGTTCCCACTGCAAGCGATCGGGCCGAGCGATTGAAGGTGATTTTAACCGGCGTCGCTTGCCGAGTCGTTTGACACGGGTCGACGCGGGTAGGTGAGCCTTTCCCACTGCCACCAAAAGCCGATTGTTAGCGGGTTTAAACGGGTTTTTTGTCCAGTGGGAATATCGGGTTTAAACAGGTTTTTTGTCCAGTGGGAAAGGGGCAAGAGACTTACCACATCACCCTGCTCAAATGAAGCCATATTATACCCAAACTCACTGAAGTTTGGAGTCACTAGCAATTTTCACACGGATTAAATCAAAGAAATTTTGTGTAACGAGAAGAGAATGACCTGAAACGGGGAGCAAAACTAGCATTTCTGGAAACGGAATTACAGAATATGGAGTGCCCATGTCTTTCATCGAATTTAAACCTCACAAAGCTGTTGTGGGTTCCCCTGGATTGTAAAGTTTGTGAAATATGTCCACCTCCAAAGACACACAGATGAGAAATACTGCAGTCCATATGGAAATACACTGAGAACAAAAAACTAAAAAATAGTGGCAAAGCCACTGCGCCCGCTTGGCCAAACATGGCCAAAATGGAGCGCCCCATTGGCCAAATTATCGGTCCGATTCGGCTCAAACTCGAACTTGGTCTAGACCTTAAGACCATATATACACATATGAAATATGAAAAGGATCGGTCAAAAACTGAAGACGCTAGAGCGCAGACAAGCCAAAAGTTTACGCACGGCCGACAGACCACCACTAAAGACCCCGAGCATAGCATAAGCCCCTTGGACCTTTCGACCAAGCGGGCTAAAAACTAAAAGCCTGCTCACTAAGTTTTCAAAGCAGTGATTAAACCTCACGAAGGATTCAATGAGAAATCACTGACATAGATTTAAAATTATAAAGTACTGAGTAAAATAGTATTATCATTCAACCCCCCCCACACACACACACACACACACACACACACACACACGCACACGCACACACACTTAATATACAAAATAGAACATCCTGAAATACATTTTGGTGTTAGTTTCTTATAATATACTATTATACAAATACTGAATGAAATATCAAGATCTACTTTATTTGAAAGGTGATTCTAAATTTTTGAGTGGCAGGCTACTTGAAAAGGGAGGTCTAACAAGTCATTATGTGAAAGGAATATCAAAATGTAGATCAATATTAATGACAATACAATGTGTATTATTAAAATAATTTATTTCCAAGACAATGTATAAAGTATTGATAGACACAGAAGTGATCATTTTTAAAATGAATAAACGCTTAACAAATACAGATTTAATTAAACTGTACACTGTTAAACTGGAAAAAAAAAAGAAAATAGTCTTTCAAAGTTTCACTTAAGGTTAATGACCATGTTTGCGCCCGGAATGTTCCGGGTTTAAATGAACTACCATCATGTACACCACAACAGCTTATTAAAGTATGGTGCGATATTGAGAAGGTGACTCTGAAATTAGCTCAAAGCCATAAATGCGAGTATCATAAATACCTTTTCATAAGACAGAGAACTGCCTTTCTGTGAGTTCACTTTGGCAAAAGCACAGATTTTTTTTAATCCACATGTTCGTTCTTGCAAATAAGACAAAACTAGAAACATTTTTACCACATAATCCATGTTCTGGAGATACAAATTTTACAGGTAATGTTTTTCAATTCATCATGAGGACTCACACAGAAACAGGTTTATCTCTGTCGATATTTTTTGGCAGTCACTGCGACACCAAATAATGAATAATCACAAAAAACACAGGAGAACAAAACCAGTCGAGTTTGAGCAACTGCAGAGAAAGCGTCGCGCGAACACAGGCACTGAGCAGCAGAGCGGCGACCGAGGCCAGGAGGAGCAGGAGGTGCAGGAGGTGCGGGAGGTGCGGGAGGAGCAGGAGGTACAGGAGGCCCAGCAGGAGGAGCAGGGGGTGCAGGAGGAGCAGGAGGTACAGGAGGCCCAGCAGGAGGAGCAGGGGGTGCAGGAGGAGCAGGAGGTACAGGAGGCCCAGCAGGAGGAGCAGGAGGTACAGGAGGCCCAGCAGGAGGAGCAGGAGGTACAGGAGACCCAGCAGGAGGAGCAGGAGGTACAGGAGGCCCAGCAGGAGGAGCAGGGGGTGCAGGGGACCCAGCAGGAGGTGCAGGAGGCCAAAAGGCCCAGCAGGAGGTGCAATAGGAGCAGGGGGCCGAGTGGGATGTGCAGGAGGCCAAGGGACCCAGCAGGAGGTGAGGGAGGCCCAGCAAGAGGTGCAGGAGGCCAAGGGGCCCAGCAGGAGGCCAAAAGGCCCTGCAGGAGGTGCAAAAGGAGCAGGGGGCCCAGTGGGATGTGCAGGAGGCCAAGGGACCCAGCAGGAGGTGAGGGAGGCCCAGCAGGAGGTGCAGGAGGCCAAGGGGCCCAGCAGGAGGAGCAGGAGTGGACTTGCCCAACGCTGTGGAGTTTGCCGATTGGCTGCCAGGCGCTGAGGGGATTTAGCCACAGCCAGCTTCCAGTCGGGGGGATTTTCTCACACATTCGACGTGGGCGATTCCCTTCAGAGCGACAATGGGCTTTTATGGTGATGAGATTAATTACAGTCTGAGTCTATAAAAGCGAGCTTATCGGCCCAGGTCCAAAGAGGACTCTCTTCAGCGCGGTGAGCGGTACGATGAGCACCAGCTGATTCCCCTGTTAGGGTCACGGCTGAAGACGCACCTGCCTGCCATCGTTTCAGGGTGTGCCTTTCCATGGATGTGACATTGGGATGTATGGGCTATGCGAACACGGCACTTAAATCTACAAACTTGTTGACCGGCACAGTCCTGCTCAGGACTCGGGAGCTGGAGATGGGTTACTGAGGGCTCTAAGTACAGTTTCAGGTCTTTCTTACATTAAAAACTCGGGCAAATAAAGCAAGAAACACATTCATGCTTAAGCCAACAACTGAAGCCCTGACAGACCATCGAACTGAGCAGCGAGGCGACCGCGGAGACCGCTGAGGAACGGCCTTCATCACCCGTCACTGCTCTCCACCCTGTTTCCGTAATGCAGCTGCAATTTTACTCTGTGGCACTAATTTGGTACCACGGCCTTAAAGTGCATGCCAATACTACCCTGCATGAATACGCACACTAATTTAAATCATATCACTAAGATGAGAGATCATGATTAAGTTATAATGTGAGTGTTACTTGTTGGGTTTTTCATCATAACAAAAATAATGTTCGAGGTGTGCCCAGGCACTTGAACAGCGCATCACCATTAGAGTCATGTAAAAGAACGAACACCTTATTCCCGATTAAAACTCCACATTAAAACAGCAAAATCCAGTTCAGAAGTGAACAAAACTTGCGGCAGCTCTTCACTTTGCTGCAAGAGCACTGCCCAGCCACCTGTCCGTCACACACACATAAATCTCCACATCCCAGCACCAAAAACACCTACTCTATTCAAAATTCTCTCGATTTACACAAAACTCTAATTTACCCTGACCCTACCTCACCTCATCCAACCGGCCCTGCTAGTCACGCTAAGCTCTTTTGGTCCATAACGCGACCTGTTCCAACCAGCGACAAAAATTTCACCAGGGAAAAGAGCAGGAAGTCTGCTTTTAAATTTCACATTTCAGGTTTATTGTTTGGATGTGGGTGTGTGGATGCTTGGGTGTTCGATGTGTGTGACCGCGTGTGGATGCGACTGAACGTGTGTGAATGTTTGTGGCTGTACGTCAGTGTGAGGAGATGTGTGTGAGTGAGTGTCAGTGTGAGTGGATGTGTGTGAATGTGTGTGAATGTGAGTGGACGGTGTATGCGGACTCGCATGCATGTTCAGCCGGATGTGCGCTGACTGATGCGGATGTGTGTGGACGCGAGTCGATATGACTGGATGGCGAATGTAGATGCTCGTGGACGTATGAGGCTTCACGTGGATGTACGTGGACGTATGAGGGTTCACGAGGATGTGCGCACAAGCGTGCGAATATGATTGGTCAGCTCTGGCCTCCCCCACCGCCTGCCCCTCGGATCACGCCCTGTACACCTGCTTAAAGTGGTCACATTCATTGCAGTAGCCGTGCTTGTCCTGGTTGGCAAAGTGATCGCAGCCCTGGGTCCTGCAGCTCTGTTTGGGGCCATCTTTGGGCCCCTGAGTCCGCCGGCCCTCCCTGGGGCCCCTGGCCTGGCACTCAGCGCACAGCTCCAGGCAGCCGGGGCTGGCGTTCTTACAGCTGCCGCGACTGCAGTGCAGCCGAGTCTGTGTGTGCGTCTGTCTCGGCTGCGCAGCCCTCTGCAACAGGGAGACAGGAGATCCGCTCTGTGAGCCGCGGAGAGCAACGCACACACACACACTCGCACACACACACGCGCGCTCGTACACGCACACGCACACACACACACACACACACGCTCGCAAACACACACACGCGTGCTCACACACTCACACACACACGCTCGCACACACACTCACACACGCGGATGCACACAAAAACATTTCACTAAAGAGCCCCAGCGGATACAGACATTCATATTCCTGAAAGAAATATTGAAAACCATAATAAAGGGGGTCTTAATTGGTGTTTCAGTGCCATAAGGAGACTTGAAATTTTTATCAGGTCTTTATGTTAGACGTCCCAAACTCCAGCCCTCGAGGGCCTCAGTGTCCATGGGGTTTTGGGATCTCTGTTCAATCAGCAGCTAAGTCAGGCCTCATGAACAAGGTGTGCAGATTCTTGCCAATCAATGACTTCAATTAAGCACTGAAATGCGGAGATTAACGGAAAACAAGCAGACACTGGGACCCCCCAGGATTTCCGTCGTTTTTTTCTTGTTTAGCTTGCTTAGTAAAAGATATTATATTTTTGAGGTTAAACACAAAACAAAAATAGTTCTGTTCTTTGGTTTTGTGAAGATGTAAGTGTCATTACCGGAGGTGGGGACTGGTGTCCCCTCAGGGCCCGGGGCCCAGCCCTGTTCAGCCTGACTGCCTGCTCCCTCACAAAGCAGCGGCTGCAGTAGCCCTCGTACATGGGCTGGCCCTGTGAGTTGCAGCCGGCACCCAGGCACCGGGGGGCGTTGTTGAACCCCGCTTCTGAACGTGACGGGGCCAGGCGCTGGGACAACACGGGGTCTGGCCCTGGAACATTCCGGAAGAGCCCACTATCACCACGGGACATACACACAACTCCCTCATACTCACAAAACATTCCCATAATCAAGCAAAACATCTCCACAGTCACAAATAACATCCCAATACTCACTCATAACATCCTTATGCTCACACATAACATCCCCATAAGCAAGCAAAACAACCTGACACATAACATCCTCATAATTACACACAACATCCCCACTCTTATACACAACATCCCCATGCTTACAAACAACATCTGCATACTCACACATATCCCCATTCTCACAAAAAGCATCCTCATGATTACCCCATCATTACACGTAACATCCCTGCTCTTATATACAACCTCCCCTTACTTATGCACAATGTCCTAAAACTCACAAAAAACATCCCCAGAATTACACAAAACATCCCCATAGTCACATGCCACATCTCCACTCTCATACACAGCCTCCCTATACTTACACATAATATACTTGCAAAACAATCCACATAATGATAAACATCTTCATTCACACACAATATCCCCATACTCACTCAACATCCCTGTGGCTCACATACAATTCCATACAATAACAACATCCTCATGCTCGCACATAACATCCATCCTCATACTCATACACAATGCCCCCACACTCACACACAACATCCCCATATGCTCCTAAATACTGAAGTAAATTATTCAGGAATTGCATTTTTGGCTGCAGTACAATCTGTGGTGGCCTGTGACTGTGGTGGCCTACAATATGAGACTGTAGGCTGACACTGTCTTGTGATGTAGATGCAACCTTTGAGGATGAATGTTGCAGGAGATCTGAATCGGACTGACCCACTGCCTTCTATGGGCAGGGCTCCCCAAATCGCAGTCTTCTGGAAGCCAAAATCTGTTTTCCAACCTCCCTTTACCAGGGGTACACGATCTGGCCAATCAGTGCCAATAATTGCTCAGTTAATTGCCCGGGAGAGAGAAAAGCAGGGCTGGGTTAGGATTTGAGGGCCAGATTTGGGCAGCCCTGATTGGAACTGACTGATGAGTGACCTTCACTGTCAATAAAATGGCAGCCAATCAATCTAATAATTTATTTGGGCTATTAAGTCAGTCAGTGTAAATATTCCCTCTCCCAACCTTCCAAATAAAACTAATATGCAAACAAATATTATCTAGAACTAAAAAAAAAAAAAAAAAAAATCACACTAAGGCTGTACATGAGTTTATAAAACTACTCTATTTATTTATTACTCAGCTACAGCAGCAGTGAGATGTTAACTGAAAACATGGCCGACACAAGTTTTCGTGTCTGAGGAACACATTGCCCCTTTTTCAAAGCTACATACTGTATGCTGCCCAGCACTCTACTTTTTTTGGGCAGTTTAATGGAGCTCCGAAAAAGTGAAGACTGCAGTAGAAAAGGAAACCATAGTTATGACTCCTTACTGCATTTACCCAAAGTCCACTTCCACATATTGCTAATATCAGTGGTGGCTGGTAGGCTGGAAAAGTGTGGAGGCAGGTTGCTGATGTTTTTAGATGAGGGGGTTCAGGGGTAATGCTCTCTGAAAAATATTTTTTGGCCAAGTCATGCCACAATGGTTCATTTGGTGACCTGAGGGACAGTGTATATTCTCAGCGTCAGCAGCAGCATATAGAAGTAAAGCGTGTGCCGTGTCACAGCACTGACAGGGCTTGTTTTTCTTCATAGTGAATGCTTCAACTAATTCTCTTGTAACTAAATCTGTAGAAATGGCTATGAGCGTTCCTGCCAGTCTCTGAGAACTTGTCACCTTCTCAATGATGTCCAATTCATTTCACTAACAGCTTAAAATTAACAACTGAATCCTTGGATTGTGTTTGAAACCACAAAATTTAAATGCTTAAAATCATTAGCAAATGATTGGCATTTGGCTTTTCATACTTTCTTTAAAAAAACAAAAGTTGAAGTTAGTTAGGTGCGAACTGCCAAACTTGAAAGTGCACCAAACACAAGAACAACTATGACATTTACACGTTCTTGCCTCTCCCATCTGATGGGTTGTACCAAAACAACTGTCTCCAACTGCGTCCAACAATTGAAATACAACTAGAAATACACTATCCCGACAAAGTTTGGAATCACTCGCTGTTTTCGCATTGAGTAAATGGGATGAAATTCATGTTACAGCAAGAAAACAACCTAAATCATAAATCTAAACTCTGCAAGGACTTTCCATAGTGGAAAGACCAACAGTGGAAATGACAGAATATGAGTCACCTGATTTATGCCCCACAGAGCTGGAGCGGGATCACCTGGATCATAAAGTTAGTACAGAGTGCCCATGTTCAGAGACACACCCATGGGAAATACTGCAGTACACGGGGAAATCCACTGGGAAACTGAAACACTGAGCACCAGAATTTTCAAAACAGTGATTAAATTTCCTGGCGAATATTCTGGGAAATTACTAAAATGGATAAACTGCAATATTTATCATTCAAAAACTTTTTTGCCCCACTGAACAAAAAAAAAAAAAAAAAAAAAAATCTTAAAATACAGGGGGAATTTTTTTCATATAATTTGCAATTAGAAAAACGCAAACTGAAAAAAATATCAAGAACTATTTAAATGAATAGTGATTCCAAACTTTTACGTGGCAGTGAAGGCAACCAATGACATTCAAGACCTCAATTATATCAAGTCCTTTAGTTATAAAGATGTACTTCGCACAAAATTACAGTCACAATAACCGCTGACTCTAATGCTTGATTAATCCATTTGGCTGCAATAATTTTGGTGAACTCTGAGAGAGCGGCCAGGCGAGAATAACTTCAGTGGGTCTCACATCTAGAGCACAAATTTCTGAATTTCAACTAATCACACAAAACACCACCATACTCACATCCAACTCATTAAACACATCGTCATACTCACATCTTACTAATCACACACACTGCCATACTCACATCCAACTCATTAAACACATCATCATACTCACATCTTACTAATCACACACACTGCCATACTCACATCCAACTCATTAAACACATCATCATACTCACATCTTACTAATCACACACACTGCCATACTCACATCCAACTCATTAAACACATCGTCATACTCACATCTTACTAATCACACACACTGCCATACTCACATCCAACTCATTAAACATATCGTCATACTCACATCTTACTAATCACACACACTGCCATACTCACATCCAACTCATTAAACACATCATCATACTCACATCTTACCAATCACACACATTGCCATACTCACATCCTACTAATCACACGCACTGTCTGCCATACTCACAGAGTACTAATCAGAGTTGGGTCAGGTACTTCTAAAAGTACTTGAGTACAAGTACACATACTTTTAGAAGTATACTGGACAAAGAAAATTAGGGATCACCCCAATTTTCGAATTTGAAATATTTGATAGTTCAAATTATGTTCCATATCATATTTCAATATTAAAAATCAGAGTGATCCCTAACTTTCTTTGTCCAGTATACTTGGTCCAAGTACAAGTACTTTTGCCGCTTTTCAAAATGTTCTTGAGTCCAAGTACATGAATTTTCTCAAATACTCAAGTACAAGTACTTCTCATGTTTTCACCACAGTAGTTAAACTTCTCAGTTGAACAATTTTAACTTCTCAGTGACCCACTGTAATTAACTCACTAACTCATTAACCACCTCAATTACTAATGATCAAGGCAAGCTATTTAAAGATACTGCTCATCAATCAATTATACATCAATTAACAGACATGACAAAGAACAAAATTCAAACTACCATTCAAACAATTATGATGGATGAATCAAAATAACATAATAGTTGATTGATAAACAATATAATTTTAATCACGTTTAAAAAATATTTATTGGATATAAAAAACATTTGATGTAGATTTTACTTTACTAATGGGAAAATCTATGTAAAAAATACTAGATTTCAAAATACTTTAAAAATATTTGAAAGGTACTTGAAATGTACTTGAAAATTCAAGTACTTTTCAAATGTACTTGGTCCAAGTCCAAGTACTTTTACCGCTTTTGAAAAAGTACTTGAGTCCAAGTCCAAGTACTTGAAAAAGTACTTGCAAGTCCAAGTACTCAAGTACAAGTACCGACCCAACTCTGGTACTAATCACATACATTGCCATACTCACACCCAACTAATCACATACATTGCCATACTCACATCGTACTAATCACATAGAACACCTGCCTTCTAATACCCAACTAATCACACAGCACCATACTCAAACACATTTCCATAGTGATATCCTGCCGTATACTTTGTGTTGAGAGTTAAGTGTTTTCGACAGCACAAGAGTGCGAGCAGCAGTGCTGAGGTGATACTCACGGTGATTGGTCTGGTAGTCCACATAACAGATAGTGCAGTAGCCCAGTTTTTCGGGAGTGCCGTAGTACTGGCAGCCTTGCCTCTTGCAGAGCTGGCCCGTGCAGCCCTGTCGGTGCAGGGCGGAGAGGCTTGAGTCGCCCCGCACCTGGCCGGGGTCGGAGGCCGGCGCTGGCCTCTCTCCGGAGCCCCACTGGAGGCAGGAGGAGCAGAGCCCGTTAAACGTCCGCGGTGCCTCCTGCTGGCACAGGGAGCAGCGCTGGGTCCAGTCCTGTCCGCTCTGCCGAGCCGCGTAACAGCGTTCGCACAGCCCCTCGCGCTCCACACGCAGCGTGAACAAGCATCCCGCCGTCTTGCACTTCATGGCGTGAGTCTCGCTGTACAGGCTGAGGCTCGGGGCCGTGGGCGGAGCCGACCGGGGGCTAGGGAGGAGGGCGGGGCCTGGCTTCAACCCAGGCTCCGCCTCCAGGTAGCCCCCGCCCTGCCCGCCCGCTCGCCGCCTCTCGAAGCACTCGTGACAGTGGGGCTGCGTATCCACGGAGACGTAGTAAGAACACCTGGGCGTGGCGCAGCGGATCTCCACCAATGAGAGCTGGGAAACGGAGAAGGGCGGCGGCCTCTGGGGGCGGGGCTCCCAGGTGGGCTCCCGGTCCTCCTCCCAGCGCTTGTACTCGTGGTTGACCAGCTGCAGGTAGTCCTCCATCAGGTCCATGTCTTCCGGAAGGTTCCCTTCATCCAACCTGCCGCAGCCAACGGAAGAACAGAACAGTCACCACACGTCACCAGTTCTACAGCCAGCCATACCACACCAGTCCACTACAGCCAGCCATACCACACCAGTCCACTACAGCCAGCCATACCACACCAGTCCACTACAGCCAGCCATACCACGTCACCAGTCCACTGCAGCCAGCCATACCACACGTCACCAGTCCACTGCAGCCAGCCATACCACACCAGTCCACTGCAGCCAGCCATACCACACCAGTCCACTGCAGCCAGCCATACCACACCAGTCCACTGCAGCCAGCCATACCACACCAGTCCACTGCAGCCAGCCATACCACACCAGTCCACTGCAGCCAGCCATACCACACCAGTCCACTGCAGCCAGCCATACCACACCAGTCCACTGCAGCCAGCCATACCACACCAGTCCACTGCAGCCAGCCATAACACACCAGTCCACTGCAGCCAGCCATACCACACCAGTCCACTGCAGCCAGCCATAACACACCAGTCCACTGCAGCCAGCCATAACACACCAGTCCACTGCAGCCAGCCATAACACACCAGTCCACTGCAGCCAGCCATAACACACCAGTCCACTGCAGCCAGCCATAACACACCAGTCCACTGCAGCCAATCATACCACACCAGTCCACTGCAGCCAATCATACCACATCAGTCCACTGCAGCCAATCATACCACATCAGTCCACTGCAGCCAATCATACCACATCAGTCCACTGCAGCCAATCATACCACATCAGTCCACTGCAGCCAATCACATATCACTACGCCTTTACAGCCAATCATAACTCATAGGTCCTCTTCAGCCAAACACATCTCACTGGTCTTCTGCAGCAAATCACATCTCACTGGTCCTCTGCAGCAAGTCATACTACACCAGTCCACAGCAGCCAATCACAACTCACAGGTCCTCTTCAGCCAATCACATCTGACTACACCTTTGCGGCCAATCACATCTCACTGGACCTCTGCAGCAAATCACAACTCACTGGTCCTCAACAGCCAATCAAAAGTCACTGGTTCTCTGCAGCCAATCGCATCTCACTATGCCTTTGCAGCCAATCACAGCTCACTGGGCCTTAGAGGCCTATTAAGACTCACTGGGTTTTCTGTACAACCAATCTCATCTCAGGATCTCACTGCCAATCACATAGGGGTCTCTTGCTCCAATCCAACCTCACAAGATCTCTACAGCCAATCAAACATTGCAGGGTCTCTACAACCAATCAAGCCTCACTGGGCTTTTATTGCCAATCCTGCCTAACAGGGTCTGTGCTGCCAATCAAACCTTACAGGGCAACAGCTGGCCAAATCTCGTAAGGTCTCTATTAAGCCAATCACATCACCCAACGTCTCCACAGCCAATCCCTCTGCATAGCAACACAGTCCAGCCAGTTTAAAATATCTGAGGCTGATATGATGTCATCTCCTGCAATCCAAGGCAATACCATCGCAAGCAGCGCACAGCTATACTGTGTGAAGCGGAGACGCCTGACTTTAAAGTTTCGCAAAGTGAGGAATCTACTGTATTCTTTCACTTTGTAAAATAACAAGCATATTAACATCACTTCAGACCAACATCGATTACATTTTCAAAAATCTGTATTTCCGTTCTCTGAATGCAAGCAATATTACTTATTTAAAAATACACAATATGGATAACTGGAATAAGAGACAAATAAATGACTGAATGAATGAATTTAGGACTGACTGAGTGAGAAATGAATGAGTGAGTGAAAGAATGACTGACGGTGTGAGAGTGACGTCTCTCTGTGAACACACCTGGCCGCGTGAACGATCTCGGTGTTGAGCCCCAGTCCCGTGACGGAGATCTCGGTGAGGGACAGGTAATCACCAATCAGCCGTCTGCTCTGCGGCTGCTCCTTCTCCAATAGGAAGTGCACCTTCAGCTCCTCAAAACCACCCCTTCCTGGGCTGGCCAATGGCACGGCTCGGATCTCTGCAACACATGACGTGAGCACCAATCACATCTACCCATGCCATCCATAGCTGTTATTTCCCTGTTCCTCCGTGTATATGTTTATGTCTGAGGGTGTTATATGTCTGTGTGTCTGTGAGGTCATGCATGTCCCCACAAGTAATGGAATAAAAGATTATTTGATCTTTAGGGGGACATTTCCCAGTCCCTACAAGATAACTGAACTATTTTAGGGTTAAGGGTTAAGGTTAGAGTTTAAGATTAAAGTTAGGGGCTAAGGTTAGAGTCAGGGGTTAAGGTCAGAGTAAGAGGTTAAAGAGGGGTTAAGGTTTGGGTAAGGATAGGTTAAAGTTAGGTAGAGGTTAGGGTTAGGCCATGTAGTGCTTATGGTCAAGGTCAGGGTGAGGTATTAGGGAATGAATACAAGTAAATCAGATGTCCCCACAAACTATGAACACGTAAGTGTTTTTGTGTGTGTGTGTGTGTGTGTGTGTGTGTGTGTGTGTGTGTGTGTGTGTGTGTGTGTGTGTGTGTGTGTGTGTGTGTGTGTGTGTGTGTGTCACACTGCACACACATGACGGCAGACAGCCATGCTCACCTGGGCCGCTGTCTCTGACGGTCAGAAGGGGCGCGAAGTGCTGAGAGTGGTAGCCGAGGATTATGGGATACTTGTAGCACTCCCTGGGGGGCCAGTGTAAGGGGAGGTAGATGCCCCCCACATTGAGGGGGGAGAGTGAGGATCCAGACTCCATGCTCCTCAGAACCTCATCTACACAACCAAGGAAACACAATACTTACACAATAGCTAACAATGAACACACTCATTCACAAGAACACACAACTGCAGTGTAGCCAGTGTATTTCTGTTTTTTACTTCTTTTGCACACAGAGGTTAAAGATATTTCCACATCTACCGCATGAAGAGTAACAAGGACCAGTCAAAAAGGTTTAGACACACCCGCATTTTTTTTTAATAATCAATCATCCATAATGTGTGCTGCGATGCCTGATAATCAATTATTCAACAAACTCCTTTTCATTTTACAAAAAAAATATCTAAATCCATCAAACCAACCACGATATGTGAGAATAGTTCCTGAAAATACACTTTTGTTTCTACAAGGACAGTCATTCGATTACCGAAGTTCACATCCAGCACAGCTGTAGAAGTTCCTATCGATGTTCTGGACTTGTGCTTAACTCTCCTGGACCTTTCTGTCAAATAAGTCCCAAACCAGCTTGATTTTAATTCACTTTTTGGAAAATGGAAGGAAGTTGTTAGTCTGTTTATTTTGTCAACTATAGCAACTTTCTGAATTCCAAAATTTTGGTCACTATTCAGTGCGAAGTAAATTATTCTTTTTTTAACCCCGTACAACATGCCATTTTAGGTTCTACACAGAAGTTAAACCACGTGAATTTCTCTAAAGACAGGGAAATACAACACAAGTAAACTGTCCAAACTTTTGACAGATACAGCACTTATAGAGTGAATGAATGTAATTTAAAAGTAGGTAGGAAAGTGTCCTAAACGTAGATGTAACTCAGATGCGACGCTGAACAGTGGCACACCAGCAATGACGATGATGGGCCTGCGGAGGATGTTGGAGAGGATGAAGATGTGAATATCCTCCAGCGAGTCGTGCTGCAGGCCGCAGCGACTGGACCCCGGCGACGCCATCTTCACCACCTTCTCCCACTCGTCTTCCCAGTTCTACAACACACGGTGCACACCTGAGCACAGAGCGCTAACACTCTGAAACACACACCTGAGCACAGAGCGCTAACACTATGAAACACACACCTGAGCACTACAGCCCTGACCTGCCCTCCAACCACACACTCACCATAAGTGTGCGCTAGCGCTATCAGACTCACAATCATGGCGTAATATTCAGTACTCACTTGTGCATTTTAACCCCTTAACCCCTTAAGCCTGACGCCCCCGGTACCGGGGGCGGTGCTTACGCATGATAAATACAGCATGTTTCCAAATGGCAACATTGTCATGCGGCATATATGTGGATGTGCCATGTTCCCCCATTGTGCTGCTCTTAAATGACACCTCTACTCTTAAATTATCATGTGGTAAGAGGCGTGCTCTTTTATCTGGAATTACGGCTGCAAAAAAGATGTTGGCATTACAGTGGAAACCTCCACATACAGTTACAAAAGCTGAATGGATCGACAGATATCTTGACATAATAAATCTGGAATTGTCAGTAGCGAGAATGCATGGAGCTGGAGCTGATACCATTTTATTGTGGCGGACTATGGCTGACAAAATCAAGGAATTATTGTAAATATTCTTATTCTGTTCTTTTGACTCCTGCAGCAATTATATAGAGATCCATGGGGGGGGGGGGGATGGAAGATGCCGTTTTTTATGATTTGCAGTTATATTATTTTGGTTAGGTTTTTTTTTTCTTACCCGTTGTCCTTTGTTTTGTCAGATGTCTTAATGTATGTTTTTCTGTAAGTTATTTTTGGTTACTGTATGTTTTGTATATATATATAAATAAGAGACATCCTCTAGTGTGCTTTAATGTGTAATATTCACTAATTTCCTACAATGTGTGATATTAACTGTTGAGCAATCATGTTTGTTATTCACTACTGTGTGGTAATAAGCAGTATATACTAGTCTGCTGTATCATGTGACATTCACAAGTGTGTTGCACTGTGTGATTGAGACGATTGTAATGCCACGGCTAATGAGTGTTACCAGGCATGACGTGAAGCAGAGTGTCGTATTGATGAGCGCATGATCAAGAGCTGTAATGTGTGATACTCACTAATGTGTTGTAAGGTGTGATACTCACTAGTGTGTTGTAATGTGTGATACTCACTAGTGTGTTGTAAGGTGTGATACTCACTAGTATGTTGTAATGTGTGATACTCATTAGTATGTTGTAATGTGTGATACTCACGAGTGTGTTGTAATGCCCGATACTCACTAGTGTGTTGTAGCGCAGCCCCGTCTGTGTGAATTCTTGCGAATGCAGCAGCTGTGTCTGGAATCTCATGCGGAAGTTGCGCGTGTCCGTGTCCTTCAGAGCTCCGTACAGAGCCTTTCGCAGCACCAGGTCTGTGTCCTGCACCCCGAGCATGTACTGCGACGCCGCATGAAGCAGGCAGTTACCATCTCCTGCAGGACAGGGGATAAAGTGGATAGCAGGGGATAACTTTAGAAGATCATCCATTTGACAGCGCACATGAAAGCTTATGTGTCTGTGTTCAAAAAACACACTATTTTTAAATGTACGAGCATATGATAAATCTACTGACACACCTAAAAGGAATGCAACACTAATCCTGATATAACAACGCCTAAGTCAGACAACTTGTTTGCCCCACCACGTGATCCAGGGATTTAAACATTTATTTCCACGGTTGTCCTCCAGGGGTCCCCAAAGGCATCCCCACAGCACAAAGAGACAAAGGCTGTCGTTAAACTTCAGTCTCTGGTGCCAGAGAGCTGCACTCTGTCTGTAACTCAGCACATGAGAGAAATCTCCACTGACCCCTCAGAGCAGTTGACCACACAGCTAATAATGGTCAGAAAAATTAAAGTTTGGATTGAAAACCCACAGAACATTAGATCTATAGGAACAGGGTTGGTGAAGACTGTTGTGCAGAGACAGGCTTGACAAATTTGTGAAGTGAAGAGAAACATGCTTCCTGCAAGATTTAGGATTTTTCTTTAAGCTCGCAAGAAAAACATGATCCAGTGTAAGGTCTTAATCACTGAGGACAATCGTGGGTTCAGTGGAATCTACTTTATTTTTTTACTTTTTCAGTTTACGTGACATGTTACATAACTGCCCTCATTTTAATCTGGGTATTTCCCCACTGCTTTTAACAAAACCGCACATGCTCCTGCATGGTGTTAAAAGATACCATAACATATCCGTAGCAGTGCGTAATCAAACATGTGCTAAATTATTTTAAGTCACTTTATAAACTTAGATTACTGCATTGGGGCAAACAGTAAAATTGTTTGAGAAGTTTGACAGAGTAATCTCGGGTTCACAGAGGACTGCAGAGGTCAGGAGAGCAAGAGAAACAAAATAGTGGCCATGACTACAAGCCTCCCAAACAGCCGAACTATAGAGGAAGAGGCCAAGAGACGACTTCCACATAACTGCTGATGTCCTTCACATCTCACCTCTAAAAACAGGAAGTACCAGAACAGACACAGGACACTTTTAGCATTGAGACAAAGAAACCTACAGGTACAAGGACCTCAGCAGTCTGTCAATAAAAGGTTTTCCAAATTTGAGCAAAACTTTGTGAATGGTTGATGTTCCCAATACAGTTGGTTATGCTAGAATTTCATGAAAAATTCAGTTAAAAATTGTGAGGAAGTTGGTTACATGAAATATTCTCTACTTCAGTTTGAAATTGGGTAAAAACTACACACAATGTACCCTCAATGTTCAGTTCTAAAAATCATTCAAGCTATGACAAAAGTCATACATCTTATACGATCAAAAATACATTCGCCTGCTGTTTTAAAGAAAATCTATCCACAGAGCACAGAGGCCAGACCCACAGGGATCCTCTTTCAGTTCCAAACCTTGGCGGAAACTCAGAGAATTAGCAGAAGTGATACAAGACTGCTTTCACTGGCCAGCAGCCCTACTTCCCCCAGTAACAGCTGACCAATCGCAGCTCGTTTGTGCTGCACACCTGCAAGAATTATAAAATGTCCTAAAAAAAAAAAATCAAAGGTTAAACATGAACACTGTAAACTTTCCAGGGTATGATGGATGTGAATCGCACCTGCTGCTGGACACTAAAACACATTCCCTTGAGCAAGACAAAGAGACATGATCAATGTGAGAGAGATGGAACTGGACATGGAATAGACTGGATTAAATGTGAAACAGGATTAGATGTGAAACATGATTAGATGTGAGCAGACTGAATTGTAGAGGCAAAACAGACAGGATTAGATATGAAACAGACAGGATTAGTTGTTAAACTGATAGGATTAAATGTGATACAGGATTAGTTGTTAAACAGACAGGACTAGATGTGAAACAGACAGGATTAGTTGTTAAACAGACAGGACTAGATGTGAAACAGACAGAAATTTCCCAGTGCGTGGCTGTCAGTCAGTAAGAGTTGCGATTCATCACATGTACAGTATTTTATCCCGTCAGCCAGGAAATATTAAAGATGAAAATTAGCAGCGGACTTTCCGGGGGACTCTGCGTGCTGCAATGCCTCGACTATCTTTCCTGGGAGGGAGTAAAAAGGCCAGATATTTTTAAGCGGGGTTTGATTATTTTTAGAAATATGGACAATTTTGCATGCCCCTGACTCACGAGCTATAGTGTGGCACTGCCACTCCGCCCCCTCTCGTCTCCACGGGAAACACGTGTCGGAGGCGGAGTCAGTCAGAATCAGCTCAGCAGCAAACTCAGAGACGGAGTGTGACGCAGAGGAACGCTGAAACCACGGAAACAGGGCTTCTGTGAACGCAGCACTAAAATACAGACGAGAAAACAAACAACAAGCTCGAGATGCAAGGAGCTCAAAAATACTGCCACCCTAAGCCAGCAAGTCACCTCATCCCTGAGCAAAGCACTCTGAGCAAGCAGGCATTCACAGATCGAAACAACCCAGCAGAACACCTCAGCCCTGAGCACAACAGCACACTGAGCCAGCAGAACACCTCAGCCCTGAGCACAACAGCACACTGAGCCAGCAGAACACCTCAGCCCTGAACACAACAGCACACTGAGCCAGCAGAACACCTCAGCCCTGAGCACAACAGCACACTGAGCCAGCAGAACACCTCAGCCCTGAGCACAACAGCACTCTGAGCCAGCAGAACACCTCAGCCCTGAGCACAACAGCACTCTGAGCCAGCAGAACACCTCAGCCCTGAGCACAACAGCACTCTGAGCCAGCAGAACACCTCAGCCCTGAGCACAACAGCACACTGAGCCAGCAGAACACCTCAGCCCTGAGCACAACAGCACACTGAGCCAGCAGAACACCTCAGCCTAGGGCTGCTCAATTAATCGAATCGCGATTATTTTAAGCGCAATAAAAGTAACTGCCACTATGAGGCAGGCAGACGAGCTTGCTTATTACCTTTTCTATGACACATACCTAATGCGGTCATTTGAAATGCTTCCGAGAAGAAAACTGATTTGAAGTCCGCTAATTACCAGCGAGGTTGGACAGCCTCCATCGCCTTGGCATAATTAGCTTACCTTAAATTAATTCCCATGTACTTTGCCTAACTTGCAATCAAGCCATTTATTCAGCCAACTGACCAATCAAAACCAAAATCTGGCCAATAATGATTAAGAAGAGATAATGAGAAGCAGACGGACCTAACCAGGCTACCGTGTTAGATTGAAAAAATGTTAATAATCTGAATTAACAGCAGAACTCTGAATTCCACTGCTCGTATAATTTTTACGTATCATTAAAAAGATTTCTTAAAAATAAAATCATTTTAAGATGGTCTTGGTTTTTAACCGTTTCAAAACATACGCGAAGTGGAAAACATTTTGTGAAGCATATCTAACGTGAAGTGAGAGATGATTGTCGCATTGCACACAACAGATAAATTCAGCGAAGACTTGGCAAACACATTGAGGTAAATTACGTGCTGAACAACACAAAGTTAAGGTCCGCAAAGTCATCATCCTCTACCCAACAATTGCTTTCACCCCCTTCCCAATTACTTTGCTCAATTTGCAATCAAACAGTTGATTCGCTCAATTAGGCAATTATGCTTCACAAAATGTTCTCCACTTCACGTAGCCTATATTTTTAAGCAGTGGCGGGCGGTGGACAGAGAACAGGAGGGCGATAAACATGTCTTCAAACTGCTTATTAGTCTTGATTTGTTTTCAGTCAATTTCTCTGGTAAAAGACACTGTAACTCTCCCCTCTCAGGTATAACTAATTGTCTTCGTTAAGACGAAATCAAACGCATCAGTTGAACTCAAAAAAGAGCGCATTTCAATCTTTTTCAATTAAACAATCATTACGCACAGGTTTGACGACTTGCTTAGGATGTGACTAAGGCCTCATTTACATTGTCAGTATAATGTGACCCCATTCCGATTTTTTGCTCTTATCTGGCACAGATCGGATATGCTCCTTGACAGTGTAAACAGGAAAAAGACGCATGCATTCGGATATTTTGAGGTCGGATACAGGCCGCATTCATATGTGGAAATAAATCAGATATGTATCGGATATGTGCCAATGCGACCGCCGTGTAAACAGGCTTACACATTGCGTCTCTAACGTCATCAAATCTGCGACCATTTAGCTTATTTTGTCGCATAAACAGTGAACGCACAGTAAATGAACGAGGTTTTATATTTGAGAAGCTGGCAGACTGAACATGGAGGCTGTCTCGCACCGAGACATTCCTATGAACGGCTGAAGAGGCAATAATTGCAGCATATGCACAAGATGCAATTGTGGCCCTTTTCCTTCTTCTCTGCCTTAAAATCCCGGCAATGTTAGGCGAAGTTTTCATGCACCGCAACATTATCATCAAACATATCGTCGGCCTGCTGATAAAACCTCGTATCTTCAAAATGATAAACTTTACAGGAAAATAAAAAATAAACATAAAATTTAAAAAAATTAAATAAAATAAATATAAGTTAAAATATAAATAAAATAATAAATGTTTAATTTTGCATGTAAGAATAGTGGACATACGAGTTTTTGTTTCTTATCAATCTGGAGATACGAGGTTTTATCTGCAGGCCGACGATATGTCAGCATCATCCATTTTTTTGGCTTAGCAGTTAGCGCTTGGTGCAGAAGTAGGCGTGGCCTAAAGTTTAGTAAAATCTAAAAGCAGGCATGCGCGATATTTCAGATGTTGAAGCAAGTGTAATCGCGTGAATCAGATATGGGCCACTTGATAAAATACGTGTAACCGCACGGTAAAAAAAAAAAAAAAAAAAAAAAAATCGGATTCAGGCAGCAAATCTGATCTGGGCATCAAGACTTACAGTGTAAATACAGCCAAAATTTAACGGGGAAAATCCACAGTGTTTTTTTTCGTGAAGAGTTGCCTATTAAGGTATGTGAATTAAACACCTTATAGAATTTATTATTCACTCGCCTAAACATTTCATTATAAGGGAAACCAACATGTTGACCAAGAACAATGATTGAAATCGGCCCAGGTCACCCTAAATGGAGGCTGCCATGTTTAAAAGAATTGACAAACATTATCACTCGCAGAAGACAAGGAGCTGCACAATCCAGAAAGATCTCCTGATCCTGCACTATAGGCAGTGTGCGCAATCATTGCCCCGAGCTGCTGCTGGGTATCTGGTCCAGATTCCTGTGCCTAATTGGAGTTGTTTCCACAGCAAGTGCAAGAAATTTCAATTTAAATCAACAAAATAAATTAAAGATCATCACTGTGCAGCAGGATCTGAAGCCATCATGCCCAAAAAGTGCAAGGCATCTTACGCAAAACAAACGGCTTCAAAGTCTTTTGCTTTCAGCTGGATAGGGATGTGACATATTTAACCATTTTTTATGACCTTTGCCCTGTGCTGATGGGATCGGTTTTATTGGGGGTAATCTAACATTTACCCGAGCATCTCCGCTATTTTGATCCTGTTCAAATTTGCCATCTAGTTCAGTTCTTCTTCTAGTGTCTTTTAACTGCAGTGAAACCCTCTGTAAAAAATAACCCCAGGTAAACATTAAACCCGTGCAATTCAAATCCTCATAAAATACTTGACTGGCAAATGCATTATCAAGGTCCTGTGATAGTTCTGAAGAACTTCATCCTGTCTGAGGACTTTCTATTGCACTGACTTCAATCATAACGTTTCCTTTGGATGACCCGCTAATCTCAACTTTATTCCCCATTATTTAAGCCATTTTTTTTATTGTACGAGAAGTAACGATCATAAACAACAAAGGCTTTGGGCAAAATATTGGACAAGGGTCCATTGTGAATAATAAGATTAGATAAACATGCTCAGGGATGTTATCTGGCAAACTAAGGTTGTCAAAAAAGGGCTATAAAATGTAAACAGCATCAACGCTGGCGGTTTTCAAAAAAGCTGCCGCACAAACAACAATACTATGGCAACAGAAAACACATTTCAGGGATCACTTGCATGAGATAACAACAATCATCTCAACTTTTTGCCATTAAAATGAGCGCGAGCAACAGCGAGGCAAAATCATGACAATTTACATCCATCGGTGGTTGTCAGTATAGAGGTCAAGAGCAGAGTAATTCTTAACGTGAAGAAGACATTTGGGGACAGTGACTGAGTGGACCTTTAAGAATGAACAAGCAGAAATATTTCCCATTGCATCTGGAATGAATGCGCCAACAAATATCTCTTAGCTACAGCATGAATATTCCGGGTTTGTACAACAGACAATATTACGGCTTCAAACAGACTGATACACAGGATATAAAGAGGGCAAGACTTTTCCCCAGTACATTTGCTGGATGTCTAGATGTGTGCCAAAGTCCAGTCAATCAAGGCCACAGAGCTAACAAACCAACTTCCAAACAAAAGTTCCAGAAAGTTCCACTATCACTGTGATGTCACTTCCCAATGATGCAGGCCTGATACTCCACACTGTTCCCTGAGCAGAAACACAAGCCAAAAGACAATGAGAGGAACACAGGGCCACACAAGTCAGCAGTGTGGGCTACAGCGAGTGTGGTTATGAGTTTGGGCTACAGCGAGTGTGGTTATGAGTTTGGGCTAAAGCGAGTGTGGTTAAGAGTTTGGGCTAAAGCGAGTGTGGTTATGAGTTTGGGCTAAAGCGAGTGTGGTTATGAGTTTGGGTAATGTCTGTGGGTCATGTCTCTGGTCTGTCGCCCCGAGATTAAGCGCAGTAATTCTGACGTGTGAGCACGTATTGGGCCATGGCTAACACCTGAGTCATCAGGCCATTATTACACTGCTCACTCACTGTGGGGTTGTCCACATTTGCTGAGTCTGTGTACACATGCATCCTTTCACACTAAAGAGGAAATTCCCACTACGCTGGTGGGGAAAAAATATGTGTCACATCCCTGATCTCTCTGACCTCCTCACATCTCTTTACAGGAAAACCTGAGCTCAAATCCATCCATGGGAAAATCTGAGGAACAGGAAGCTGGGAATGTCCTCTCCTTCGCCGACGAACAGCATCGAGTCGGCTTTTCTCTCCGCCTTGTGCAATGGCTTGTCTAAGGGGGTTTTCTGCTATTGCAAAAATTAAAGTCGACTTAGCTTCGTGGAACTGAATGTGCGCTTTTCATAGGTTGCATTTCAGGAACACCCACAAAAAAAAAGCACACACCGAGGTTACTCATAAGGAAACAGTGGTTTTCACCAGACCACCGACTGAAAAAGCAGACAAACCCCACTCCACACACCAACACATAATTCAGCAACCTTCAACTCTCAGGTGGAAATATCTCATATTTAGTTACTGGAGTTTCCAACAGTAAGTGCTGAAATATTCTTATGACACACAGTTCCTTCACTAAACTTCTGAAGCCCCAGAGTCCCGGGCAAACCTCAAAATGACAGTCAGAACCCGGACGCAGGGTTCATTTTCTAACGTGACTGGCAGCAATAATACCTGAATCAAGTGTTTCCATACTATCGAGCTCCATTTTCCCAGTATACACTAACCTCAGGGCACTGGAAAGTGCATTCTACAAATGCTGACTGGGTCACACACACCCATACGCCCTATTCAGAAAACATTTTACACACAATTATTTATTTATTAATTTATTTTCCACAGACAAATTGCTAGATTATTTAATTTCAATCTAATTTAATTTTGTCAGCAAGAGTAACAACACTCCAAAAAATACCTGTCTTAACAAGTGCCTCAGTCTAATTAAGTCACTAAAAATCTTAATTTCAATAGCGCAAAATATTAGCATGTTTTACATCACTAAGGGTTTGACAAGTTGAATTTTTACCCCATTGGCAAATCTTGAAATCAGTCAATTCACCTTGCCACAGTGGCAGATCTTTTTGAGGAACAGACATGAGATTTTAAAGCTAAATGTAACAATGAAATATAAGGATCTACTCTCCGGGGATTTTATATATTTTCTGTAACATAATTCCATGGGTAATTTTTTCCAGATTTTTCTGTAGTCAGTCCATAATTAATTTAATTTTCATTTGACTCAGCTAGCTAGACGCCAAGAAAATTACCATTAAAAAAAACCAGCATAGCATGTCAAAACCATATGCCAAAAGCTTGTTTTCTAGCGGCCATTGCAGTGTTAAAATGGCCCAAGTGAGAACTTTGAAACCAGCATGTTTTTCAACAAAAGCACTTCGCACAGCAGAACATGTAAACTTTAGAAAGAGAGCAGCAATTGGCTATAACTGATATAATCACATGGATAATCTCAGGTGTAATTCAAAAACTATGCACATTAATTTCCAGTCATGGGCTCTCTTGAAAGAACAAGTCTGCAAATAAATATTATTTTCAGTGAATTTGTTGTTTCCAGAAATGAATAATGGCAATTCCATGCATTTCCGTTCTCTCCACACCAGCGTAAGAACACTAACTCCCCCGACAGGAGAGCCGGACCGAGACCCTGACTCTCACCGTTTGTTCGCAGCGGGACCAGGCTCTTCACCTCGCGGCACCAGTTGAGCTTCTTCTCCTGCTCTAGGGCGGTCTGCATGGCTCGGTCCAGCAGGACCCCCTGCACCAGCTGGCAGAAGGCCTGGGGGAAGTGGCCGGTGGGCAGCATCTCCACGGTGTGGCGGTGAAGGGTCCGGAGGTGATGTATAACTCCGCCGTTGTTGGCCGGCTTCACCACGTCGTTCGGGACCTGCTCCCGGATCTTCATCGCCTTCAGAAGGTTGCTCACAAACAGGAACTTGGGCAGGAAGTTGTGCCCCTGGGACATCCTCTGTACCGGATGGTATGAGAACCAGTGGAAACTGGAAAACACACAAGCATGTGACTTTAGTGGCAGCTAATAATACACAAAGTCCTCTAAATAGCTACTGTCAGCACTGACAAGAAGCTAGGATCATCATAACTAAAATGATGCATATTACAAACTGCTGAACCCTGACAAGCCTGCTTTTGCAAACATAACAAAGTTATTTCCTCATATGTTCAAGCCCAGAACTCAATGCTGATTCAGTCATTTCTTTGAAGAGCATGTTCCCCAAATTCAGAAGCTAATACACAATGTTTCTGGATAATGTCTGTGGTGTTGCAAATCCTTCAACAGTGTAGGCCCACTAGAAAATTAATTTCGTTAGGATTCAAGGCCTCGTCATCGGAGATGATGTCATCTGCCATCAACGAGCTGGCTTCAATAGCTCCGTACAGCCTCAGAACTGAAAATCATGCAACAACTCTGGCCATGCTAAACAACCTGTGTCAAAGCCTGACAGGACTAAATGCATGTAAAAGGTACAAATATGACACATCTTTCATTAAAATGGGACAAGTGATAAATACTCTTCTCATGATGATTTTATCTGTTGTTGAGCAGCTGTTCTTAAAACACCTGTTCGAAAGCAGTTCCAAGGTTGGCACGATGTTAGGCCTACACTGTCTGGCTTACTAGCCACTGCTACAGCCACACACAACTGCCACTAATAATAATAATAATAATAATAATAATAATAATGATTATTATTATTATTCTTATTATTCGTTCACGTGAGTTACTGCTAGCAATAGACATCTACAGCCTACAAGACAATAACATTGCTAGCTAGGTGTCTGGCAACGGCTAACCAAACCTCTTCAAAATGTGTCAATTCAAAGGCTGCTAATAATGACGGTCTTTCGGACTGAACAAAACATGAGCGCATTTAGGCCGCAGACAGAACATCCCGCATCAGCGAACGCACTTCCTCCAACACGCATCTGTCAGAAGCATGCTGTGCGTCTGCTTGCCCCATTCCTGGAGATGCACTCATTTTTGTGTGACCCAAGTCAGCTGACTGCCAATACCTACGATTAGTCGCTCGAAATGGTCATTTCAGATCTAGTAATATGAACTAGCTCGTATATTATATTCAGCGCTCAGTCATTAAGAAACATTTTATCGATGAGCGCATCATTGTAAGGTTCCTGGGAACACCAATGTAAGCACTGATGTGATTCGCTATATTGTGATCAATCTATATAATGCATGATATTATAAAGTGCAGTTACGCGTAGTCAATAAGCTAGCAAGTACGGCTGGTAAATACTCAAGCATAACACGTACCTATAAAAGACGTCGGTGTCAACAACAGTCCCTCAACGATGGCCAGGCGATCCTGTTGTCCCTTTAACCAGAATAACCAAATCGATGCAGACCGCCATTAAGGCTTCACAATCCAACCCAATCCACTTAGTATCGTACGGTAACGCTATCGTTACAACGTTTGGCCGTCAGCTTCCCAGTGCGAATGTGCGTGCGTGTGTGTAACGTTACCCAACGCGATTAACTTTGTGCACAAATTTTTTTTTTTTTTTTTTTTAAATATGGTCAGGAAAAAACCCAGACTGCGGGGATTTCCGTCTACGGGACTTTCCAGAGCTTTCACAACCCTGCTCCAAACAGGATTGTTCTAAAACGACCGCTAGGGGCACACGATCACAGTGACATCACGGCAGTCTTTTGTGTGTCTTGTCGTGGGATGCAGGGCGCAGAGAAACGACTAGCTCCACCCACTGTCTACATAGAACCCTTACGTCATTTCATGAGCTGCAGTATCTGCCAGTTACCTGTACGGAATCATCGCTGTGGTCTTCCTAAATCTCAGTCATCTCGTTGAAGGAATGGTGGGCCTTTCAAAACTGACGGACCCACTGATTTCTCAAAGTTCAGAACTAATGGCTAATTCAAACAATCAATGCATGCGTTAAGGAGAAACTCGACCTTAGGTGATATAAACATGATGTTCAAAATACTGATTGAGTAAATCAGAGATTACTTACCCAAAATACTGATAAAAAGCAGTCAGGAATTGCGAATCCTTGTGTCCAAATCTATGTTAATATCAAGCTAACTGGAAAGTTTTTTTCAGTCAATATATTCAGTCAGATGGCACTGTGGCGCAGTGGGTAGCGCTTCCGCCTCGCAATATGAAGGTCGGGGGCCTTTCTGTGTGGTGAGCCTGTTCTTCTCGTGTTAGCGTGAGTCTCCTCCGGGTACTCTGGTCTTCCCCCACAGACCTAATACATGCATACTCAGCTAATTGGAGCCTCCAAAGTCCCTACAGGTACGAGTGTGTGTGAATGGTGTGCGCGCCCTGCGATGGATTGGTGAGCTGTCCAGGTGGGGTCCCTGCCTTTCGCCCATAGCCCGCTGGGATAGGCTCCAGCTCACCTGTGACAGTAGAGGGGAAGAGAAAAAAAAAGTCGAAGTCTTTCCTGAGTGCAGGTCACCCATCAGTTCAGTGCTTAACTTGGTTTCTGTTGCATGACATAATTAGGAATATTGCTACTCCCCCTGGATGGGATGCTAGTCCATCGCAGGTCACTCCCCAGTTCTTTGTTTGGTTTCCATCAACAATTTTCCAGGACCTAATTATGCACCTGGGTGGAGTGGGGTGCTCTGGGAGCGTTTTGCCCATAAACATGCCACAAGAGCCGTGGCCAGGACTTGAACTCAGGACCCCTCAGTCCCAGGTCAAGTACAGTTAACCACTGCGCCACCACATACCCCAGAAGAGGCACAGCTAATGGATAAATATACTACACGGTTAGGCCCATGTGTATTTTGACAGTGAAATAATTTTCAATCTTTACTCTGTAGACTGTCACAATGGAAATTTGAATTGAAGCAATCAAAACGTGCTTGATATATAAACTTTCAGCTTAAAAGACTTTGTTAAAAATTTTCAATCCCTGTGGGAATCACAACCATTTTTATACATAGATCCCCATTTGTCGAGGAACGTACAGACTTCATCAAACGCTGGGTTCCTTCCCGAGCCACCCTGTCTTACCTTCTGCCGACACTGTTACTGACTTTAGTACCTGCTTTTGGGGCATTTACCAGTGACTGTAGAACACTCAATTTATTTGCCTTAAAAAGTCTTGGGTTGCTTTTGCCAGTATGGTTTGGGCCACAGTCAATCTGCTCAGTGATATGCTGTTCAATAATTTTTCAAACACTTGGCTGAATCATAGCTGATATGAGAGCCCAATACACATTTCAACCGTCACATCACCAATAAATACAAGGGAACAAGCTTCATTGGCGCCCATATATATGCCCACGATACCTTCACCATACTATACAGATGAGGAGGTTTACTGAGAAACATAAGCATTGACATCTTCGGGCAGAAATTATTCTTAAGTCAAAGTTTGAATGGAGTTTGTGGGTGATGTGGGTTGGTAATAAATATTTGTCAGCTGGCAACAATTCTTTTAACCCTATCTGATGCAGTATGCGCTAATCATTTCTTAAACAACCATGCTGGAAGACGTATCCCATGGTTCTGGAAAATACGTTACTGCGTTTACCCTATTTTAGACTGGTGAAAGCATCAGGGTAAGAAAGGAAGCCCTTAAAGTGATACACTCATCATGTATAGTGCCCACTGTGCAAGCCTCTGGAGGCAGTGTTATGATCTTGGGTTGCTTCAATTAGTCGAGTCTAGGCTTAGCAGTGTAATGCAGCAATAAAATGAAGTCAGCAGACCACCCGAATGTCCTGAATAACCATGTTATCTCATCAATGGATTTTAATCCCTGACCACACAGACATCTTTCAAGATGACAATGTTGATATTCACTGGGCCAAAATTGTGAAAGGGTGGTTCAGCAAGTGCCAAGATTAATTTTCACATATGAAGTGACCACCACAGAGTCCTGACCTTAACTAAACCTTTAAGTCTTTGGGGTGTGTCGGAGAAGGCTTTTATGGAGTGTTTTGACTGTCCTGTCCTAAATACAGGATCTTCGCCAAAACTTGTATCAACTCTGGTCACAAGCACATGTTGCAAAACAGCAAACGATCGTCAAAACAAAACCACAAAGATTGCCCAACATGATGAAAGCTAAAGATGGTCCAACAAAATGATGATGCGTGCAACTTTTTTTTAGCCAGCTTGTCTACATACTGTAGCTGGTTCGCTATTTATTTGTCCAGTTATCCACTAACATTAGCTAACATTATCCATGATTCAGAATAGAATTTAGGGCGTACCCTCAAAGGTTATTTTTATCCCCGCAAAATATTCCATTTACGTAGCTACAGTAGGGCAGATAAGTTGTTTGAGCAAACGACAGGCATGAACCCAACTATCAAATATCTTCCTCTTTTTTATTATTCCTTGACATGAAACTTTAAAGGCCAAATTGTGTGCACTTCAGATTTGTAACTAAGGATGGGTTCAGAACCGTAGACCAGCTCACTGCATTTCAACAGCTGGCTCGGCAGCTTTGCATTAAATTGCATTAGATAGAGAAACCATTTAGCAATACTGAAATTATTAATTGATATAATTACAAGCTAATACGAACATCTGAATGCATTGTTTTATCATTTATTCTTCAGGAGTACAGTACATCCTGCTATTAGCTATCTTTCTAAATAAACTTTCACGGCACTATCATTAGTATGCTCCCGGTCGATTCTAATGAGACGATTTGTGCATCTCAAAGCTTAAGCTGCATCCTTCGAAGGCTGCATTTTTAGGGGTCGTCGCATAATTCCATCCATCAAACTGACATGATGTCATTTTATCTTCGTTAAATAGCTTTGGTTTAAGCGAGTCGTCTCTGCTTTCCCCAAGCCTAAACTCAACTCTAACCCCTAACTCCAAACCTAGCCCTAAACCTAACCCTAAATTTAACTTTATCCCTTACCTTGAAAGTTAGTTTAGCGGATGGAAGTAAATGACAACCCCTAAAAATGCAACCTTCGAAGGATGTAGCCTACGCATTGGCCGTTTCTCAAAGCGTAGGCTGCATCCTTTGATGGCTGCATTTATAAGGATCATCACATAATTCCAGCTGACATTTAGGGTAAGGGACAACGTTAAATTTAGGGTTAGGTTTTGGGTTAATGGTTAGAGTTAAGGTTAAGGTTTAGGGAAATCAGTGACAACTCACTTAAACCAAAGCTGTTTAACGGAGATGAAATGACACTACGTCAGTTCGGCAGATGAAGTTAAAACCCCTAAAAATGCAGCCTTCAAAGGATGCAGCCTATGCTTTGAGATGCACCCATTGAGATTAACACACACTTTCTAATTGCAACACTTGGCCCATCTTCTTTCTCTTTTGTTGAGTTTTGACACAGTTTAATACATAGGTCTCGCATTACTGCCATCTGCTGGACTGTCCCTCGGTCTATCTGCTGCGGCACATCTGTTGCATACCTGAAGAGGCGCAAGACGGAAATGTTGCAGAATTCAGCAGCATGTGTGAGAAGTGAAAATCACAAACGATGCCAGGAAGGTTCTCACAGTAATTTACCGGGAACTTTGTGTGGAAAACCTACTTCCTGAAGTGTGCTTTTGATAAGACAAACTATTGGGGTTTTTCTTCATTTGGGAAATAATTCTGTAATCCACCACACGTTTTCATGGTCTTCTGGGCCTTTTGGTGTTTCTGAGCTCGTCAGTGCATTTTTTTCTTTTTAGGAATGAGAAGAACCAGCTTATTTGGCGGCAACAAGATCTGATTTTTCAGCTTAACGATGGCTTGCTTTCCTGGCTGTGACAGCTCATTAGACTTCATGCTGAGAGAGTTAACAGCAAAAAAATATAATGCAAATTCCTCATTTGAAATCAGTTCTGGACATTTTATCTGCTTTCTTATGAAAGAAATAATGAGGGAATAACAGTCATCTGGCCATGAAACAGCTGAACAGCCAACTGTCCAATTATTTTTGGTTCCTTTAAAAAATGGGAGGGGGGGCAAAATATATAAAAAGTGCTGTAATTTTTGCAGTGTTCACCTGATTTGAATGTAAATACTCCCAAATTAAACCTGAAAGTCTGCAAGAAAGTGGACGCGTATGAACCCCGAATGTATGGACGGGACTTTGCCCTGACTGATGGCGAGCAGTTCGTCAGCTTGAGCTGATGAGATTGGGAAGGCGAAAAAAGCCAGACGGCAAGCTTTTTAGATTTTAAACAGCCCATGTGTACAGGCAAAAAGCCACATGGATTCCGATCTGACCGTTCTCATTCATGTCACATGACTACGTATCAGATTTGTATCCGATCTAGGAAAACATATGAAAGTGGCTCAATTCTGATTTAAGGACTGGATATAAGACCGGATTTCTGTGTTGGATGTTGGGTAGTAATGGCCGACATCCCTGTAAAACGTTGCACTGATGTCAGGTACAGCACCCTTTGAGTGGCAGACTGGGCTGGTGGTTCGATCTGGATGGTGGGCTCCAACTACAGGGGGATCACATTGCTCAGACTCCCATGTAACACTTATGCCAGGGATGCTGGAAAAGAAGCTACCCCTGACTGTCGAACCTTAGATTCAGGAGGAGCGAAGCGGGTTCTGCTCTAGCTGTGGAACAGTGGACCAATGTTTTGTCCTTGCATGGATACTAGAGGGGTCATGGGAGTTTGACCATCCATTCTACATGTGTTTTGTGGACTTAGGGAAGGCTTATGACCGTGTTCCACGAGGTATCCTGTGGGGGGTGCTGTGGGAATATGGGGTTCCAGAGCTGTTAGTTGGAGCCGTCCAATCCCTGTACAACCAAAGCAGGAGTTGTGTCCGCATTCGTGGAACTAAATCAGACTCGTTTCCAGTTGGTGCTGGACTTTGCCAAGGGTGTGCCTTGTCACCTATTCTGTTCATGATTTTCATGGACAGGACATCAAGGTGCAGCCGAGGCTCAGAGGGCGTCCAGTTTGGGGGCCTCAGGATTGCATCTCTGCTGTTTGCAGATGATGTTGTCCTGTTGGCTCCATCATGCTGTGACCTCCAACCATAGACTGTATAAAAAGATGGACAAAGCACCTGAAAAGTGAGGCCAATGCGGAAATTGCATTCTATTTTATGGCCAGCAGATGGCGACGTTGGTGGTTGCAGAAAGATGTTCAATGCTATAGAAGTCTATAAGAAAATGACCCTACTTTCCCACCTGATTTGTTATTTCAATAATGATTTTGCACATTATTTTATGGTATCTATCGCAAGTTCAAGTCTCCTTCAATATATCATGATGTTCACTTTCGCAACTTATGGTCCCAAATAGACTAGAATAAAAGATAAAGCCAGATATGCTTTAGGGGCGTGGCTATCCTCTGGTCCTCATCAGATACGGTCAGATCCACCTGTAGATCCACCCCTCACTCCTCCCTGGATCTTCAATTCACGCTCTCGTCCAATGGGAATCACATCCGGTTTCAAAATGATAAAATGGCGCTGTTCAAATTGCCAAAATCGAGGCTTCCTAAATGGTATGCTGAAACCAATGGGTGACGTCACGGTTGCTTCGTCCATCTTTTTATACAGTCTATGCCTCAAACGCACACTGAAGCGGTTCACAGCTGAGTGTGAAGCGACCAGAATGAGATCAGCACCTCCAAGTCTGAGGCCATGGTTCTCTCCTGGAAAAAGGTGGATTGTCCTCTTCAGGTGGGGGGTGAGTTGTTACCCCAAGTGGAGGAGTTTAAGTATCTCGAGGTCCTATTCATGAGTGAGGGTACGATAAAGCGGTAGATCAACAGGCAGATCGGTGCAGTATGTGCAGTAAAGCAGATGTTGTACCGGTCCGTCATGGTGAGGAAGGAGCTGAGCTTAAAGGCGAAGGTCTCGATTTACAGGTTGATTTATGCATCAGCCCTCACCTATGGTCATGAGCTCTAGGTAGTGACCAAAAGGACAAGATTGCGAATACGAGCAACCGAAATGAGCTTTCTCCGCAGGGTGGCTGGGCTGACCCTTAGGGATAGGGTGAGGAGCTTGGACATCCGGGAGCGGCTCAGAGTAGAACCGCTGCTCCTCCTCGTCGAGAGAAGTCAGTTGAGGTGGTTCTGGTTCCGATGCCTCCTGGATGCCTCCCTTTAGAGGTTTTCTGGGCATGTCCAACTGGGAGGAGCCCCGAGGCAGACCCAGGACATGCTGGAGGGATTATATCTCCCGTCTGGCCTGGGAACGGCTTGGGATCCCCCAGGAAGAGCTGGAGGAAGTCGCTGGGGAGGGGGTCGCCTGGGCCTCTCTACTTAGTCTGTAACCCCCACAACCCGGCTCCAGATAAGCGGCAGAGAATGGATGGATTTCTATGTCCACACAACCCTGAAAACATCAGATCTGTGTCACATTCCAGGGGGAAAAATCAGATTTGAGTCCCTTCAGCCTCGTTGTGCTAACGTAGCTTTGGTATCTAGTCTTAATTATTGGCTTTAAATTTCCCTAAGTCAATTTTAGTTGTTTGTCAACATGAGGACTGGAGGTTTTCTGCTGAAGGTCTCTGAAGTCAGGAAGCTGAGAAATGATACGGATGAAATAGTTAAAAGATATAGGCCGACCTATTACTCAATTCAACTGATAAAGCACTGGTAAGATCAACAATCAATCATCTATTAGGCCAATAAAGATGTGAGCAGTTGATTGCAAAATAATTGCAATCACAATGGCAAAAACAACTTTCCAGCGAACCACAAACATGGCTCAAGAGGTATGAATGAATGTGTCTATGACCATTGTGTGCAGTAGAATTCACTATTACAACCTCTTATTAACTGCGAGTTAAGTGGGAAAAAATCTGATGGAATGACAGAGATTCACTTGAATCACAATGACGGCTAGAGTGTGGCGTTCACAGGAACTTTACCTAATAAGGAGCTATTTTGTGTACTCCACTCAACTCAACTTTATTTATGTCCCGGCAGAGCAAGCTGTTGTGCAGCAAGGCATACAGTACAGAAACAACACAGGAAAATACAGAAGTTTACAGGAGGGATGGAGAGAATGGTGGGTGATTGGATAAAAATAAAATAAAATACAACACCGCTGCTAGTTCTGTCTGGCACGGCTAACTTTGAGAGGCTACCCACGACAACAGTACCACCTAGTGGTCAGCTCGGAAAGGTGCACCTTATCCTGAAAGCATCACTTCCGGTTTCTTTAAGAATTGCTCGTATTTACTTCACCTCTGAAGTTCACGGTCCACCAGTCAGTTTCTATCGCAGATATTTACCTCTATCAGTATTGACGAACTTGGAGCTCAGCCGAAACCCTTCTGTAGTCTCTATTTTAATAAAAGCTGTTACTAACACCAAGAACCAATGCAGTTACAATCTACTTACACAAGGGGGAAGTCATGTTCCATGCATTAACAGTGTAATGTCGTACACAACTGATGCTTGTTCATATTTGCATGATTTTGTATTTGTGATTAAATTGGAACGCGGGCTTAGTTAAAGAGCTGCACACAGGCGGAGAAGACCAAAATCAATGTACTTGATTTTTATGTACATCAAGGGTGCGAATCAGAGAAGATTTTAGAAGGTAAGACACCAACTGATATGACAGCAATTCAGCAGTTTTTAGGCTCAAATTAATGGCAGTCTTAACAAGAAAGCTGTATCATCACTGAATTGCTGAGGGACCCTCAGTAACTCAGTTGTAAATTTAGAGCTTTTCATGGAAGAGAAAGTGATTATTACGAGAGGTCATCTGCTGACATGGTCGAAACGTTTATCACTAAATCCTATTTGGACATTATTGACCCAATCTGATCATGGCCAGATGTTGTGCGAAAAATGTTGCAAAACTTAACTAGAAAGAGGGTACAGGCCTTATTGATTGTCTTGATAGCAGTGGAAGACAATTGCGCTGTTATAATGGATTCCAATCCCAAACCAATAGTGTTTCAATAGTAATACATTTTTGTTCCTGCTCTCATTAATAATGTATCACCTCCCACGAAAACCCGTATTTGCAATTGTCATATTCCATGGGGAGAACTTGCCCTTCCTGAATCTGTATCTTCCACCTTTTTTATCAGGGTGTTATTTGGTGGATTTAGCTAGGCCTCTGTGTATTTGAGATCGAACAACCCGTGAACATCTCCTGCTGTTGTGTGTTATATCTTAACATTATATTACAGAGAATGTCATCATAATCTGTGCGGTGTCCAGCTACCGTACATGCACTTGATCTCTGTAAGGGCATCTCACAAACTGGGGTAACGAGCAGGATTACGGAGCTGGCTGTGTAACTCTCCAGAGTAAAAACAGGGAACCCTCAGAAATCGGGAACACAGGTCAAACCCTTGAGAGATTTTTCCTGTTTTACTCTGCTGTGCATGTAGTGTGGTTATCCAGGCCCAGGGTGTGATGGTTTTTGTTTATACCTTGAACAAATACTTGTAGCAGCTGGGGTGAGTTATGTATGAAGAAATCATTTGCAAACCCCCTACTTGTCTTGGCAAGATTTTAGTTTGATTTGCAGTCTTTTAGCTTTTTGTTGTCAACCAATTGGATCGTTTTAGTGGTCTTTGTGCGCGCAATTATTCACCAATGAGAGGCCTGTTGAACAACCTCAGCTTTTTTGATTTGATCTGTAAAAAAAAAAAACACTGTTCTAGAAGTCAGTGGCAATATAGTCTGGTTTATTTTCACCTCTGTGACGATTCTAGTGGATGGGGTATTGTCGTCCCCACTCCTGTGTGTCCGTCTGTCAATCAGTTTGCCTTCCTGTACTCCCATCGCTTGTTACCGCTCTAGCTGCTGAGCAGTTGTAGGCACAGCCCTCGAATTTAACTCCATTATTGGGTGTCTCCAGAAGCCTATTTGATGTGAAGGTCATAGGTTCAATTTAGACCTCTGTTTTTGTAGGTCAATTGTTGGCCACGCCCACCAGTCAGGCTCGCTGAGGGGGTATGTAACGCCAAGTGCAATTATTTTAGATAAGTAACTTCTATTCTTTATGGCATGCATAGCTATTTCTGACGTGATGTTCCTTAAGAAGGTAAATAATCCCTCAAAGAGGAAAAACATGATTCATACGAGTAAACGGTTTGTTGAACCACAGGTTTAGGGATTACAGCTGCAGTTAAACCATGACCAACAGAAATGTGCGTCCTCAGGAAGTAAATGGGACAGCATCTTTCAGTCAGTCACTGGGGGAGGTTGCATTTGTTTGCCAGCTTGAACCCTAAGTACTGCTTGCCTTGCACTGATGTACCAGTTTAGTAAGTCTGTGCAACACTCAGCAATATGGCAGGACTCATGACAATGCATGTTTCATTGTATTTTATCAGTCAAATATTGTTGCCTATTGCAGTGCAGTACTCCAGCCTTACCGGCCGCATTATTACTGTGAGAGATCTGTCTGCAACAACCGAGGTTTGAAAAAAGTATTTGCTCCCTTTCCAATTTCTGCTTTTCTTTTTCTTGTTTGTCATATTGAAATATTTCGCATCATTCGTCTAAGATAAAGAGGAAGACAATGTGAGTGACCACAAAATACAGCTTTTAAATTATAATTTCTTTTAATTAAAGTAAAGACTTATTCAAAACCTATATCACCCATGTGAAAAAAATAATTGTCGCCTCCCCCTCCACCTAATAACAGGTTGTGCCATTCATGGCAGCAACACCTGCAATCAAATGTTTGTGATAACTGGCAATGAGTATTTTACATCGCTGGGGAGGAATTTTAGCCCACTCGTCTGCAGAATTGTTTTAATTCAGCCACATTTGAGCGTTTTCAAGCATGAACTGCTTGTTTCACTTCATGCTACTATATCTCTATTGACCAGTTCGGTCGTGCGCATGCTCTTTGCAGATTACTTATGACAGAAGATGAAAATGGTTGTCTCTTGCTGCGTTGTTGGATGCACAAATCGCTTTTAAAAACGAAGGAAAGGAAACAAGGAATTCCGTATTCAACCTCCACCGATATTGAATATCCATTTTTTTCATCTTACCTTGATGTTTGGCTGCCCAGAGAAACATTTGAGTGTGTAAAAATGTCAAGCGCACATCCAGTCAAGAAAATTTAGAGTTTAATTTCTAGTGCGGCTATAAGTGGTAACAGCATATAACGGCGGCAGCCATGTTACTGATGACACACCGGGTTGCCAAGGCATGCGCAGCATATGCATTTGTGACACTAAATATTAATATTAAATTTGAAACCCCCTTTTCACCAATAAGACTCCCCAAAATATATTGGCGTCCCCTTTTAAATTCGTTCTGGCTAATGGAAAGCTGAAAAAAAGTAGAGGTTGAATAAGGAATTCTTTCCCAAATTTGTTGCAGGAACACCTTAGCCATTAGCTAAGTTATGGCATGGGGCCCAATTATCTTGGTGTTAATGACATTAATTCACGTATGCAAAACTAACTGGCAAGCAAATTCAACTTTATAGGCTATATACAACAAGTAATGTAATCGCAATCACAAAGAAGCCAAATAAATATTGCAAGAAATCTGTGCTGAAACAGCCGAAATAAAAACCATGTCAAGCTAGTTTTCAGACGTTTTAAGTGACATCGCAGTTGAAAAAGAGTGGCCTGTAAATGGGGATGGTTAGCCTGTCGCATGCAAATGTTTGTTTGACAGCAGACGTTTTTTGATTATTGTTTCAACTAATTCTCCTTCTTTGAGCTTTGAGGTTGGTACATCCAAATTTTTGGACATCTGTCTCAGTTCATAAACCTTGAGTCGAGAAATTATTCTCCTCTCGCTGACTACAGGTTTGTTTACAATCTCCAGTTTTTCTTCTGCCACTCACAATGTCCAGTGCTCATGCGCTCTCCAAATTTAGCTTTTTCATGCCTTTAAAGGAGGAGACAGCACCTTGGCAAAGTATATTTCAGTGGAAAGTGGAATACTTGAAGTGTCTAAAATGCATAGTTTTATAATTTTTAATTCGGTAATGATCCAGTGCGGCGCATTTTTAAACCAGCGATGCTTCAAATTGGCTTCAATACCGGGGGGCAGACATTTTTACTTGGGGAATGTTCTGATTTTGAATTTGATCCTCGGAAACCTCACCTTTAAAATGCTTAATAACCTAAACCTCTTGCAGTTTACGTCTCCCGATTAGCCACAGTTGCTCAGACTAATTGGTAAAAACCGACGACAGTCTAATTTACTTTTGATACCATTGTTATGCATTGCTCCACAAAATTATGAGGCGACTTCTGCATATAAATGCCGATGTAACACATCAATATGTCTTTATAATTCCAGCACTTGTGTTGCTCGTTTCGGAGCACAAATTTGCGGAAATTAGTTTGCGAGGCTGCGGGAATCTGTTCTTTATTTTGAATGTTGTCACGGCTAAAGGGCGCTGTAAGGTTGCACAGCTGTGTGACAATTCTAAGGACGGCGAAAATAAATGATGCAAAATAGTGAAAGTTTTGGATTTAGGCTACAATGCCATATCAATGATATAAATGTAGGCCATGGGAATTCACCTTTCATTATCATTTCTAATTATAGATGATGTATTGGTCTTGGTCGCTCAGTCGATAAATTGTTTGATTGTTAATCAGGCCAGCTTAAATAAAAGCAGATTGCGGACAGCCAAGCCCTAAAGGGAGAGCTTACTGAAGGCCCTTTGAAGAGCCATTGTCTGTAAGGTTCAGGCAGGTGGTGATAGTCACCTTCTTCAATTTTGCTGAAAGTTTGGTGGTTTTATATCCCTATCCTCACTAGAAAATTCCAAAATTTTTTTGGCCCTACCTGCACCAGTTTGGGTTTTAGGGGTCAATCAAGTGCAAGCCGAAATAGGGCCTAAAATGCCAAATGACCAAAATTTGATTTTTGGGTTGCTCTTATTCACTGCGCGAACTTTATCCCAAAGTAGAAGTTGGAAAGTTGAATTATAGGGGGGATGATCAGTGGAAAGAGCGATTTCCGGCCTGGGATCGTCTTCGCGCAACATATAGGGGGCGCTCCAATATGGCCGCAATCCATTTTCGTCACTAGTTTGCACCCCTTATACTCTGTGCGCGATCAGTGCCCCAGAACTTTTACAGCTGCACCACACTGGTATGTAGTTAGACTATCTATTTGAGGTGAGAAAAAGTTGGGATAATGTATGCGCACACCAACAGGTTGCGCCGAACATGGCAAAATGCTAAAATTTGGCGTATTTCAGCACCACCTGTTGGCGTGCGCGGTCGATTGACATGGCAAAGGTTTGTTGCATAATGAAGTATAGAGGTCACCCTTTTAGTTTATGAAAGCTATTTCTTGGGATAAGGACTACTGTCCATAATAGGTGGCGCTTTACTAACAGATGTACTGGTACACGTGTAAAGCAATATCCACTCAAAATTGCTCATGATTGGTCCAGCTGAAATGCGCGGTGAAAACCCCAAGGAAATACTTTTGTATGAGATGTCCTTCACCCTTAAACTTGCAGTTATTGCAAAGGGAACAATGGGATCATGACTGCGCAAGTCAATACAAGCGGTGCTAAAATGCTACTTCCGTGGAACATGAAGAGTTGAATGGAGCATACAAGATTGTTGTTCATTTGTAAAATTTTGTTCTGAACCACTTAAAAATGGGTACAAATACAATAAAATAGAACACAAGAGCCCAAGCCTAGTCTGCATGCAAGTCTATCCACCTGTATAAAATGGGCCTGTAACTATACAAGAAGTTGTTTTGTGAAAAAAAAATGCCAGTTTTGTATCCATTTGGAATGTTTGTATATTCATCCAAGCCAGTTCTGGCACTTTAAGGGCGTTCACATACGTGGATGATTCTGGATAAAACCTTAGATTTAAAAAGTGGCTTTTCAATAGTCTGAAACAATGGAGTAAACAGGAAGTACTAGTGGTGCCCCCAATCAATAATTGATGTAACTAATGAAACCACACATATGCCAGAGATGGTTGAAAAATCAATAATCATTACCTGAAATAAGGTCAAGTCCATCACAGGGCCTGTTCTACTGGGGCACACCATTGAAATGCACCTATAGCAGCTTATATTGACATGCGCAAAGAATATCCCATGATTTTTGTCATTGGAATTTCATTGATAAAGGCTAAAGACATAATTCATGAAAACATATCCTTGGGATAATGGCTGCGCATTTCATAACTTGACCAATCATGCGCAATTTGGAGCGGATATTGCTTTACTCGTGTACCAGTACATCTGTTAGTGAAGTGCCACCTATTATCGACAGTAGTCCTTATCCCAAGAAATGGCTTTCATAAACTAAAAGGGTGATTTCCATACTTCATTATGCAACAAACCTTTGCCCTGTAGGTCGACCGCTCACACCAACAGGTGGCGCTGAAATACGTCAAATTTTACCATTTCGCCATGTTCGGCGGCACCTATTGGTGAGCGCATACATTATCCCAACTTTTCCTCACCTGTAATGGATAGTCTAACTACATACCAGTGTGGTGCAGCTGTAAAAGTTCTGGGGCACTGATCGTGCACAGAGTATAAGGGGTGCAAACTAGTGACGAAAATGGATTGCGGCCATATTGGAACGCCCCCTATATGTTGCGCGAAGAAGATCCCAGGCCGAAAATCGCTCTTTCCACTGATCATCCCCCCTATAATTCAATTTTCCAACTTTGACTTTGGGATAAAGTTTGCGCAGTGAATAAGAGCAACCCAAAAATCAAATTTTGGTCATTTGACATTTTAGGCCCTATTTCGGCTTGCACTTGATTGACCCCTAAAACCCAAACTGGTGCAGGTAGGGCCAAAAAATTTGGGGAATTTTCTAGTTAGGGTAGGGACATAAAACCACCAAAGTTTCAGCAAAATTGAAGAAGGTGACTATCACCATCTGCCTGAACTTTCCAGACAATGGCTCTGAACCAGGGGCGGCGTTAGACTTGAAAATTCTGGGGCTAATATCCCTCTCTTTGACAACAATTAGTCCTGGCTAATTCAAGATGGTTTTCCTTCATTAACACGTTTTCCAATTCAAGAATAATCAAGTGGCTATTGAAGACACGGCTTCTCTCCCCCATGCAATCTAAAAGCGACAAAATAATGGGCTACATTCAGAACACAAAAATAATTTAATTATAATTAGGTCTATGCACCGGCACTCGGCGACGGCATTTCAGAACTCTTCAGCGAATGAAGGTAATTTCGGCGACAAGTACGTACACCTGTTTTTTTTCAGCACGGTCAGGCAACTCGCTGTAAAAAATAGACAGCTGTCTGATTGGAAAATGTGAACGGACGAAACCACGTACTAGTCACCAAAATTAGTTCATTCGCTGAAGAGTTCTGAAATGCCGTCGCCGAGTGCCGATGCATAGACCTAATTATAATTAAATTATTTTTCTGTACTGAATGTAGCCCATTATTTTGTTGCTTTTAGATCGCATGGGGGAGAGAAGCCGTGTCTTCAATTGCCACTTGATTATTCTTGAATTGGAAAACGTGTTAATAAAGGAAAACCATCTAGAATTTGCCAGGACTAATTGTTGTCAATAAAGGGAGGGATATTAGCCCCGGAATTTTCAAGTCTAACGCCGCCCCTGCTCTGAACTACTCCATGGCCCGGATGAAAGGAAAGAGAACAACTGATGTCACGTAAGAGAATAACTGACGCACAAGCACCGCGGCACTGGCGTTTGATTGGATAATGCATTCGAAATGCACACTCACCCACTATATAGGGCACTGTGTAGTGAATGTTCTACATTGAAAACAATATAGAGAGTGAGTGAGCGAGTGGACAAGCGTGCATTCCGAACGCAGCCTTAGGTTCCCCAAGTAAAAATGTCTGCCCCTGGTATTGACGCCGATTTGAAGACTTTCCAGTTTAAAAATTTGTCGCACTGGATCATTACCAAATTAGAATTGATAAAACTATGCGTTTTAGACACTTCAAGAATTCTACTTTCCGCTGAAATATACTTTGCCAAGGTGCTGTCTCCTCCTTTAAACTGAAAGCCTCTATTGGATTCAAGTCAGGATTTGACCTGTCTGCTCCAAAACCTTTATTTTTTTTGAACCAATCAGAGGTGGACTTGGTTGTGTGCTTTGCATCATTGACCTGCTACATAACCCAACTGCACTTGAACTTCATGTCACAAACTGATGGTCGGACATTCTCCTTCAGGACTTTCTGGTAGAGAGCGGAATGCATATCTCCATCAGTTATGGCAAGTTGCCCAGGTCCTGACTCAGCAAAGCAGCCCCAGACCATCACACTACCACCACCGTGTTTGACTGTAGGTATGATGTTCTTATTGTGGAATGTGGTCTTAGTATTACGCCAGATGTAATGGGGCCCATAGCTTCCAAAAAGTTCCACTTTTGACTCATCAATCCAAAGAATGTGATCCCAAAAGTCTTAGGGGTCGACACCTTTGTGTTCTTTATAGACAGCAGTGGTTTTTGCCTTGCAGCCCTTCAATGGATGCAATTTTTGGCCAGTCTCTTATTGTGGAATCATGAACACTGACCTTAACTGAGACTAGTGAGGTGTGCAGTTCTTCATATGATAGTCTGAGTTCTTTTATGACCTCCCTGATAGGTTGCCGATGGAGGAATTATGGTTGCCCAGCCACTCCTGAGAAGGTTCACCACTGCTCCAAGTTTTCTCCTTTTGTAGATAATGGATCTCAGCATGGTTTGCTGGAGTCTCGGCATCTTTAAAATGGCTTTGTAGCTTTTTCCGGACTGATAGATGTTAATGACTTTGCTTCTCATCTGTTTTTGAATTTCTTTAGATTGCCGCATTGTGTGCTGTTTTTTGCCAACTTAATATCACCAGACAGGTTCTATTTAACAGATGTTTAGACTCAACAGGGCTGACATTCATCATGTCTGGGTGTGTCTAGTGAAATGAAACACAATTATCATATAAATCTGTTTAATTGATTGATTCAGTAACTAAGGGGGCAATTACTTTTTCCACATAGGGTCAAGTCGGGTCGGATAGCTTTTTTCCTTCAATAAATGAAATTATAATTTAAAAACTGCATTTTGTGATTACTGTGGTGATGTTTGTCTACTATTAAAATTAGTTTGATGATTTGAAACATTTAAGTGTAACAAATATGCAAAAATAGAAGAAATCGGGAAGCGTACAAATACTTTTTTCACAGCACTGTATACTGACCCACTCCAAAATCAGATTTTGCAAAGGATACACCAGCGGGCTGCTGATGTAGTTTAAAAAGTAATTTAACTTAAAAAAAAATTATTTAATGAGTTATTTAAAAATCCTGACATGAATTGCCCCTGTTTCACAGAGCATGTAGAGCTAGACGATGTGTTACTTGGGTGTTCAGTCCCATTTAAAAATAACTGGTACTGTCCCTCAGTCGCCTCACAGCTAAGACATGTCACTGCGAGCCTTGTGTTTGGGTGTTCAAATCCCAGCCACACCATTACCAGCTATGGCACATCCACGCCAGGGTAATAGTTAAGAATGGAAGCACGTAGCTAACGACACTAAAATGAAAATACATTCTCAGAAATGCATTTTTGTTTTCAAGATGCAAATGCATTATTTGTTTCATAATGAAAATGTAATCCTCCACTTTACGTTTTCATTTTTTCATTTTCAAATCCATGCATGCAATTTTTGTAACAAACTGAAATTAAAATACATTCCAAAGTACCATTTCAATTTTCAAAAAGTGCCCTGCCATATCACTGACAAAAATTAATCAGAAACACAAATCTTATAATGCAAATTCATTCTCAGAAACGCCTTGTCTTTTTTGAGAGGCAAGCACATTATTCTTTTCATTGTGAAAATGATAACGTGATCGACTCTGCGTTTTCATTTTCAAGTCCATGTATGCACTTTTTATAACAAATTGAAAATTAAAATACATTCCCCATTTGTGTTTTCATTTGCAGGAATTTCTCCGCCATGACGCAAAAAAATTAAATAAAAACTCAGAAACTAAAATGAAAATGCATTCTCGGAAATGCTTCTTTTTCAAGAAGTACAACCCCAATTCCGAAATAGTTGGGACAAAGTGTAAATTGTGAATAAAATCAAAATGCAATGACTTTCAGATCACATGAGCCAATATGTTATTTACAATAGAACATAGATAACATTTCAAATGTTGAAACTGAGACATTTTACATTTTTATCCACAAAATGAGCTCATTTCAAATTTTCTGGCTGCAACAGATCTCAAAAAAGTTGGGACACAGGCAAAAAAGGGCTGAAAAAGCAATTAATATATAAGAGAATCAGCTGAAAGAACATTTAGCAAGTAATTAAGTTAACTGGCATCAGGTATGTAACATAATTGGCTATGAAAGGGATGTCTTAGGGAGGCTGAGTCTCTCAGAAGTAAAGATGGCCAGAGGCTCTCCAACCTGTGAAGGCTTGCATAAAAAAATTGTGGAATACTTTAAAACAATTTTCCTCAACGTCAAATTGAAAAGGCTTTGAAGGTCTCATCATCGACAGTGCATAACATCATCAAAAGACTCAGAAAAACTGGAAAAATCTCTGTGCATGAGGGACAAGACCGAAGACCTTTACTGGATGCTCGTGATCTTCGGGCCCTCAGACGCCACTACATCAACCACTGCAATGATTCTGTCATTGACATTACTACATGGGCCCAGGAATACTTCAAGAAACCACTGTCTGTAAACACAGTCCGCCGTGCCATCCACAGATGCCACCTAAAACTCGATCATGCAAAAAGGAAGCCATTGTTGAGCATGATCCAGAAGCGCTGCCGTGTTTCTGTGGGCCAAGGCTCATTTAAAATGGACTGCAGCAAAGTGGCAAAGTGTCCTGTGGTCAGACGAGTCCAAATTTGAAATTCTTGTTGGAAATCATGGGCGTTGTGTCCTCCGGGTTAAAGAGGAGAAAGACCACCCCTCCTGTAATCAGCGTTCAGTTCAAAAGCCAGCATCTCTGATGGTATGGGGATGCATTAGTGCATTTGGTGTGGGACACTTGCATGTTTTAAAAAGCACCATGAATGATGAAAGGTATACAAAGGTTTTAGGGCGACATATGCTCCCCTCCAGACAACATCTATTCCAAGGAAGGCCTTGTGTATCTCAGCAGAACAATGCAAAACCACATACTGCAGCTATTACAACAGCATAGCTTCGTAGTAGAAGAGTCCATGTGCTGAACTGGCCTGCCTGCAGTCCTGATCTTTTACCGATTGAGAACATTTGGCGCATAATTAAATGAAAAGTCCATCAAAGGAGACCCAAAACTCTCCAGCAGCTGGAAGCCTGTACTAAACAAGAGTGAGATCAAATTCCAATGGCTAATCTCAAGAAACTTGTCTCCTCAATGCCCAGACGCCTCCACTCTGTGTTAAAAAGAAGAGGGGATGCTACACCATGGTAAACAGGCCCCTGTCCCAACTTTTTTCAGACCTGTAGCAGCCATCAAATTAGAAATGAGCTCATTTTGTGGATAAAGTGACATTTCTCAATTTCAACATTTGCTATGTTATCTCTGTTCTATTGTGAATAAAATACTGGCTGGTGTAATTTGAAAGTCATTGCGTTTTGATTTTATTCACAATTTACACTTTGTCCCAACTATTTCGGAATTGGGGTTGGACATGCATTTTGTATCACATAGTTAAAAAGATAATGCAGTGTCCCATTGCAATTTCAATGTCAGGGCACGACACACTTTTTCTAATAATATTGAAACGAAAAGGCATTCGGTGAGGAGGTGGGACTTTCATGGTACGGATTGGATTTTAATACAAAGTGGTCTCATTGGATTTCAATTGGGCCATTCTTGGCTCGCTGATCGGGTGCCTGACATCACTTAAGTACTTCAGGTATAACGTTATTTTCTTTGGATTGGAAATGTAAATTCTTTTGTGATTGAGCAAAACAAACAAATGTCTTTGTCCCGAACATTTCGAGCAATATGTTAATCAAATGTGAGCCTAATAGTGTCTTATATAATGTGTTACACATAAAGCAACTTTCTGGCAGTATTGTAATTTGCTCATAATCGGCTGCGCTTTTGGCTTGTCAGAGTGGACACATCACGAACCACGGTTCAGTTCGCAGGGTATGTTGTGTTTAAAGCCGGGGTTTTCAGTGTCACAATACTGGCTCTCTTTTACCCTGCTATGGTAACTTACGGTGTCTGCTTATGAGTTTGGGCTCTGTCGAGCCAGCTCACACAAATAAAGCCTCACCAATGTTGAAATTGTTTGTGTAATGTGAGCAGAAACTGGCAGCCATAAACATAAGATTAGCATTTAAAGTGAGTACCAATAGCTAATGAGCAAGCTAGAATCATCAGATTCAGGTGATGTCACAAATGAAGTTCTGTGTCAGCCTTCAAGACTATAGCCAACATTAGCGTTGGCTTGCTAATTATTAAAATTAGCTTGTTAACGACAGGGGTAAGTTGCATCATAACAGCTGAGTCAATAACACACAAGAGGTCAACGTATGTCCGCAACATTAACTATAGCCAGAAATGACAGCTAATGTAGGATAGGCTACGTAGACTAGCTAATACTGAAATTAAGCAGCAGTAGCAGTTCTGTCCTACAATCCTCCCATTTTTTGCATTCAATGACTGTATTTTCGGCTAAGATGTTTATGGCATAGCTCAGAACATTTCCCATGAATATCAGTCGATTTTCTGTTTATGTCATGGACATGCAGCCCTCCATTGCACACTGCAGACCACGCAGTCAACATTTTGAGCTTATTTGCCCACCCCAATAACAAAACGATTTACACTCGCAATCAAAATAAAATAATGGTATGCTTGAAGTGAGTCACACTTTATCGAACAACTGGATTTATAACACCAGCCAACCAATCAGCTAGTCAAGGTTGGACCAGTTGACATCCAATGCGACCGCTTTGTATTAATATCCACTCCGTACCATGGCATGGAGGAAAGTCCCGCCTCCTTACAGAATGCATTTTTGTTTTAATATTGTCGGAAAAAGCGTGTAGCGCCATGACATTGAAATTGTAATGGGCGACTGCATTATCCTTTTTTTTTATAAGACACAAAAGGCATATACTTTTTGAAAAAGAAGAATCATTTCCAAGCATGCATTTTCATTATAAGTTTAGAGATTTCGGTTTTTTTTTTGCGTTATGGTGGAGCACTTCTTGCAAATGAAAACGCAAATGGGAATGTATTTTAATATTCAATTTGTTAAAAAAAAGTGCATACATGGATTTGAAAATGACGACACAAAGTGTACAATTACATTATCATTTTCACAATGATACAAATAATGTGCTTGCCTTTCGAAAAAAGAAAAGGCATTTCCGAGAATTAATTTGCATTGTAAGATTTGTGTTTTCGTTTTATTTTTGTTTGTGATATGGCGGGGAATTTTTGAAAATTAAAATACAAATGGGGAATGTATTTTAATTTTCAATTTGTTATAAAAAGTGCATACGTGGACTTGAAAATGAAAATGTAAACTGGAAGATCACATTTTCATTTTCATTATGATACAAATAATGCGTTTGCATCTTAAAAATTAAACTGCATGCGTCCCGGTGGCTCATCGGTCTAAGTGCGCGTACCATAAGGGCTGTGTCCTTCCCGCGGCGGCCTGGGTTCGATTCCAGCTCAGGTCATTTGCTGCATGTCTTCCCCCATTCTTCTCTCCAACCTTCCTGTCTCTCTGCACTGTATAACTGTCAAGTGGGGGAAAAATTCCCAAAAAAATAATCTTTAAAAAAAAAAAAATTAAAATGCATTTCGAGTATGTATTTTCATTTTGCTATCGTTAGCTATAATTTAATATCGTTAGCTTCCATAGTTAAGCTGGTCAAGAATTGAAGACCTGGGTGCAAGAAGTACTTTAGTCACAAAATAACACTCTTGAGATATTAAGGGTCAAAGTTTTGAAAACATGCTGCAGATACTTTTTTTAAAAGATAACATTCAGTGGCGCCTGCTGCTAGTCCCAGGGGTTATACAAAGTAGACAGACACGTTTTTGTGGAAAAATAATGCTTTATTACCAAAAAACAAGAAAATCAGTTTCGGACTTTGGTACTTCTTACCATAAAATGCCTGGACTTCAGTACTTATTGCCATAAAATGCATGGACTTCGGTACTTTTACCACACAAATGCCGTTTCAATCATTTTCTGATTGCCAAACAGTCATTTTTGCTACGCTTGTCACATGACACATACTAGCAGCTGATTGGACAGTCATGGACTTAGGCACTTGTTCCTGATGACGTCAAGGACTTGAGTATTTCTTGCACAAAAATTCAGTAGATTCAGGGAAGGCCGTATATCAGTATTGAGGACTTGAGTGCTTATATTTGGAATTTTTTGGCTTTAAATGATGCACATGACACTCTACTTTATGGTAGTAGTGTCAGCTCAATTTTTGGAAAATGTGACTTAAGTACTTCTTGCACCCAGGTCTTCAATTCATATGTGCTTTACTCAGTAGCAACTACTTCTGGTTGGCCAGGCGAATGTAGCTCTAAGAGCTAAATTGCACGCTGACTTTGTGATCCTCTGATGGCATAGCCGGTGACAGTGAGCAATTAGCAGTGTGGCTGCATAGTGTAAAGAAGCGAGGGCTGGTCGTCATATTAGTCGGAGGGATCTCGTGCCCTGGCATCTCCCTCCTGAGTCGATGGGAGCTGGTTGCTTTGCGGTAGGCTAAACAGTCCGGCTGTGTTCAGGATGGGGGGGGGGGGGGACAAAAAAATTATTTAAAAAATGACTGGCATGGAAGAAGATTTGTTTTCTAGCTCAGTGCTGAGGCAAATGATTCTTGATTGAAGACTGAGCAGTTTAACAGTCGAATCACATGAACCCTCTTACAAAAGCATGGCTAAGCTAAAATATCATTAAAAACAGCTGTAACCACACCAAGCACCTGTATTCCAATGATAACTGAGCATGCCGATTAACTGTAATGAGGAAAACCTGAAACCCTCACAAATCTGTAATACAAAGCTTAAAAAGCTGTGCTGGGTTTCATTCAATGCACTTATCCGGCTGACTCATTAGTTCAGCATGGTGGTTGGTGAAGGTTGGACGTCTACCCATCATTTAGTCTATGTCTGAAACAGTCCTCAGAGAAACTCTGTTCTGGAAGTACTGCCGCCCAAATTTTGAGAGCACAGCTTTGTTCTGCAGCGCCAAAATAATAAAATTCTTTGACATTCAAAGCAGTTATTTGCTGTAAACTGGAAATATTGAAGCAGTGCTCCCAGGCGTCCGTCACGGCTGACTGGGACTAAACGATTCAATGGGCGTCCCTGGCAGTATAGCAGGCTGCTGTATGTAGAGAGAGGAGTTTGGAGTCAGTACTAAGTGTGACTGCCCTCTGTGGGAAATGGGAGAGGAGGCTTGATTTTATATTCTGTCTGCTTTCAAAAACCTTCATGGCACATTCCTTTACCAGGTGTTTACGGCGCACAAACAGAGAACAAATGCACACGGAGGTGCATTTGGATTTTCAACATGAATAAAACATGACAACAACGGTACTCATCTACTGTCTGAAATTAGTGTCATGGGGTAGCCTGTTCCATAAAAACTGGGAGTTTACAGCGGAACAGTGAAAGTGAAATTTTCGTACACGTTGTATTCGATATTTGACTAGCCAGCACCTGAGGGGTTAATGCAGGAGCACGATAACGTCCGCAATTAAAATAGAGGCCACCGCGGTATATTAACCCACAGAGCTGGCCGCCAGACCAGTAGGGTATCAGACGGGCCTCTCTCTCTCTTCAGAAAGTGCGGCAGCGCATCTTTATGAAAACTGGGGAAGTCTATAAAAATCAGCCTTCGGTCTCCCTACCGTCAGTTTACCACTAAAACATTTTTATAATCAGACTTTATTGTTCATTCCCTGCTTGTAGGAGATGCGCCCATGTTCATTCTTTAAAAGGGCAAATCAACCATAATTCAGTTTATAAACTGCGGCGGCAGTTGAGAATGCCGGGATGAATATTCATTAGAATCCCTCAAGCTGCCACGCACCATGATTCATTAGGCATATGTAAATATCACTCACTTTAATTGCCCCTAAACTGACTCAACATAATGTTGTCATTAGCAAATTATTACTTACTTGTGTAACTAATGGTACAGTATGCCGTGCATGTTAAATCCTCGCATATATGATTGCGAGTGTAATCCGCTTTTCGGGGAGTCGGGCTTTTTTCTCCTCTCTCTCTCTCTTTTTTTCTCCGTGTGCTCTTGGTTTAACCCCGCTTGATTTATACTGATACTGGGCGAAGTGGAGTGAGCGAAGCGGTTCAGTTAGCGTCTTCTTCGCCTATTAAACAAACCGCAATGTTGATGGCTTAAGGGAGTAACTGTTTTCTCCCGCTCCTTGCTTACGTGGCTCGTTTTACATGCAATATATCCATTTTAATGGTGGTAATTACGTGTAAGAGTTAATAACTCGTCGTCGAACCAAAGGGGTAAGCTTTTTTTGATTTTATAGATTGCTCAAAGGGGACACTTTCTCGGCATGTTTTAGGGCAGTGTTTCATCATTCATTATTATAATGAATTAGATAAATGCACAAAGCTTGATTTGAGGTCACATTACGACATAGTGAATTACTACACCAAGGAGCTGTCTGAAAGGTTAATTAAAACACAAAGTCATAGATGTAGTTTTTCCACCACCCCCAGCCCACAAATAAAAGATCTCTTTATAAACTGTGAGAGGTCAAAAATATAAATATAATCTCTCCAGATCCTTTTGTATCTCAGTGAGAGTTTTCTTATGTACCCCCCAGGCCTACCAATCAAGACCTCAAGTTCTACGGTCACGCAGCTTTGTGTTTCTGCCTTCTGGGGGACCGCTGCTGAGCCGGTTATCCCTTCAAACACAAAATGTTCTCACAGTGTTGCTGAAAGGTTGTCAATGTTCGAGTAACATCGTGAAAACATTTTGTTGGTTTTGCTTGTTCGACACATGAGGGCATTAAATCAGGTCTGCAAGGGACAAAACCCCATGGTATTAATCTCTGCGTGTGACTGGAGCGCATGCGAAGGGGATCGCTCTTCAAAACCTGTTCATTACGATATGAAATTGCGTTGGCACTGATTGTGCCCTCATACGTAATGTCATGTGCCCTCTGATGTGCTCCACGTTACTCTCCAAAGGGCCTGCTGTTGAATTCTGTACGGGAAAATGACTGGAACAGCTAGCTTTCATGAGTATTTCATGTTTTATGTGTTATTTCTCCGCAGATGTGCACCATTAGCTGTGTGGCATATACTGATTGATGAGGAAGTGCACTATTTGACCAAAAGTATGTGGACACTCCTTGGGGTTCTGCAGCTTTTCATGGTTTCCATGGTTTGGGCAGGGCCTCTTATTTCCATTGCAGGAAAGTTTAGAGGTTTCAGTATACAGTGACATTCTAGATGATTCTCTTCTTCCAACAGCTTGGAATTGGCCCTATCCTGTGTGCCTTTGCTGGTTCCCCGCACACAGAGTGAAGTCCTTGCATGGTTTCTCTGAACTGGTGTAGAGTAGCTTGGTTTTGCTGCACTGAGCTCTTACGTCAGCCCTCACATGCCATTGGAATCAGCCGGAAAGCCCTTCATCCATGACAAATCACTCATCTTTATTTCCAGACCTCGCTGATGCTGGTGCTTTGGCTTCTGAAGTGGGTGTGAAACCACAGCACTTATGAGTTAAGCCAAAGCGCTATCACCCCGTTCTTCACGTGGATAATGTCTCCAAGGGCACAGGCTCTTGCCAGTGGCTGGCCCAACATTGATATTATCCTTAGTAGTAAACTGTTTATTTTTGCTGCAGGTTAAACACATACACTAGATGACCAGAAGTGTGCTCTTCCAATATCTCAGTCCAAAATGATGGACATCAATATGGAGTCAGACCCCCTATGCTGCTGTAATACAGGTGTATCCAATCTTCTGGAAAGGTTCTCCATTCATGCTAGAACAGCTCTGCTGGGACAGGCTTTCGTGCCGGCAGAAACGCATCGGAGAGACCGGGCAGTGATGTTGGGCAATTATGCCTCAATCAAAGTCAGCTTTTCAGCATATTCTGGACCAAGGAGTGACAAATTTTTGAAACATTTCTATAAATAAGGGGGGAAAAGCCCAAAAATGTGCCCACTGGCTTCATTTTTCCTTTCAAATTTAAAAACAGCCATTTGCTAGTTGGAAGTTATATGTTATATTAACCCTTAGAGCACTGAAATAAATTTTTAAAGAATATAAATGTAATTACCTTGTGCTGTTGAAAACCTATCGCGTGTCAACTTGTTTAAAAGAGCTCCCCTGCGGGAGCTCTTGCAAACAAGTCACCACATGATAGTTTTCTACAGCTTTGACTTTGATATCTTACATTGTTGAGCAACAACAACTGCATTCAGCACTCTAAGGGTTAATAGAACATAATGCTCAGTCGTTCACTCAAATGTCCGGCTTGTAGATTGTGAAATTCGGCTGCAGCTATTAGTTTGCTGACTTTAAAACAAATTATTGCAACTGGTCTATTTGATAACAAGGTGTGATTACTGTAAATTGTCATACAATACATTAGTGTTTAAATGCAGACACGGAAGAGCATCCTTAGAAATGAAAAATAAGTTTGCCTGTAATTCTATGCTAAATAATTCTGCATCTGTCAATGGCGAGTTTGTTTGCTATTCATCCTGGCTAGTTGCCCCACATTTCCATAAAATATTGTTATAAAATTATTCTGCCATTTCTTGTCGTGACTTACTTTTTATAATGCGTTGCTAACCTTCTCCAGAAATAACTGCCAGGAATTAATTGTATGAAAAACAAGTTCTGAATCGATGTAAATATTGAATATTAACCTGTCTGCATTGTACGGGGAAATTGACTCTTAGTGTCTACATTTTGTGGGCAGAATATTTCAGTTGCACAGGTAAATTTAATAGAGTCGTACATTTAGCATTGAACCTCAGCATGCAGATGCTAAATGAGGAGAGAGGGCTGGGCTGGGTGTGAAGGTCAGGACACCGGTGTGTTTGACAGATGTGGACACTGCTTTTTTCATGAAACAGTTGAAGAATGTGAACATATCTTAGAGAAAATAATGATTATTATTTCATGGTGTGATACATCTTCAAATTCATGCTTGCATTAACAAAATATGCATTTCTAACACTCCCTTTGTAAAATGATGCAAACAAAGAACACACTGTGTTTTGACTGAGTCCTGTCGCTTTCTCTGATGCTGATTTTGATGCAGTTTTGCATGTCATCCAGATTATTATGACTGGAGCCGGGCCACGTATATTAGCGATCGGCAGAATATGTTATCATAACAACCAGGTATACCGCGCTCAGTCGTAAAGCAGGTGAGAGTTGGACAGCCATGCTAAAGGGCATGTCTGAAAGGATTAATATTTACTGATTTCACTGGTGTTCGGTAATGATGCCAACACGTCAGTACGTGTCGCCGTATGGACCCTACTGAAGAGATGACAAATGATCTGTTTAGTCTTTGTTTGATATAAATTAAATGTAGATAGATGCTGTAGAATTATTATACTGTAGAATTAATTCTGACATTCAGCACATGATTAGTATGACGGCGAAACACTCTGTCCAAAACAAATGCATCACTGTCAGAACGAGCAGTATGGGCTGAAAATACGTCAAAGCTTCTGAAAATTCTCCCGACCATTAACCCCTGCAATTACAGCACACAGTTATCTCCACACCCTCTCTCTTCCTGAAATGGAGTCTAGTGTTTACAACAGCAACATTATTATTATTATTATTATTATTATTGATGATATTATTTTTGTGATTATCATTATTATTAGTAATGGTAATAGCAATAGTAGTATAGTATTAGTAATGGTCACATTTCAAATAAAAAAGTTAAAAAAAAGTTTAAAAAATTCTGTACTTATGAAAACAAGAATATATTATAATTTCATGAGCAAACTGGAGTAAAATATACAAATGAATTTGCAAATTACAAATGAAACTGCGGTATTAATAGGTAGGCTGATATATTGTATAGATTAAGATCTGGACGATACGTCTGATTTTATGAGCAACCCCAGACAGCTGTTCTGTTGGCACAGTTTCATTGATTCAGTTTGTCTAAACTGAGAAACACTTCTGTGAAATCCAGTATCCGTTCTGTAATCTTTGGTTTAGCAATTAAGAATTTGGCTTACATATTTCACACCTGCTTTACGAGACAGTCTGGAAGATGTTATGTCTTTAGTCATAGTAACACTTTTTTCCACACAATATTTTGTTGCTAGTGATGTATAATTAGCCCTAATAAGGTTATTGCAATATTTTGAGATTTTTATTCCACTGCAAACTATCTGAGCTGTTATGCGCAAGTTGTAATTATTCCTTTCAAAACTAAACTCTGCCTCCATATTCCTCCTGCATTGTGTCTCCCTGTAATGAGGCTCGTTTTCTGTCGTGTTCAAAATTTAGGGTAAACGTGGTCAAAACTGTTTTAAACATGAATTCATCAGTTCCCGTGACTTCATTAATGGCTACCAGTCCTGAAATGCTGCGGGAAACAGCAGTTTTGCATGGGGGTGCCTGGCAGCCGGAGCAGGAGCTGACGTTCTTGTTCTGTGGTAATGTTCTTGTTCTCTGGTAATGGGGAGTGTTCAGCACCGGTCCGGGAGTGAGCTCCACACTGGTAATTGGGCCTCGGCCCTGTGATCTGAGGAGTGAAACATTCATGGGGACGGCAGTGCGAGCCAGTTTGACGACCCCGCGGCAATTTAACAGGCCTACGCACCTCCCGCCCCCAACCCCAAACAACCCCACCCCCCCTAAATAACAAACCCGCCCAACTCCCCCGCCCAAGAGTCACAAACATGCAAATTTTTACAGCCCAGCAATTAAGCTGTTTGGAGATTTTATGGGGCCAGTTGTGCTTCGCACAATAATCCAGTGTAAAAAACTGGGGAGAAGGAGAGGTGTGGGCTGGGGGTGTGGAATAGGGGAGTCGGCTAATAAACTGCTGTGATGGATGGCTCTCTATCCCCAGCGGGCTGAGCACCATGTAAATTGGCCCAGACAATGCATTATGGATAAGGCGGTTGAGATTATTGCTTGTTAATGTGCCTCCCATCCCCTCCCCTCCAACCCGGTGCCCTCTGCCTGCGTACTGTTGGTGGCCTGGTCCCCTCATTGTGCAGGTCTTTGGGTACAGATGGGAGGAGAGAGGGAGAGAGGGAGGGAGAGAGAGAGAGAGTGTTAGCAGTAGGCTACAGAGCTGTGGTCGCGTGGTCATATGCTTCAGTCCCCTCTCCGTCTGTCGCTGGACTGTGACGGCCTTGGCCTTATGTCGGAGGGAGGGGGTGTAGCGGTTCAGTCAGCCCACATGGGGTGGGGCCTTTCAGATGGAGCTCCAGGGAGCTGCATCCGCGTTGGGGCCGTTTTGGTTGGGGTTTACTCAGTGGTGGATTAAGCTAATCCCAGATCAGTCCCTGGAGAGCCGATCCTCAGGCATAACCTGTGACGCTCCTCACATTTTTGGCTATTATGGTGATGACAGGGGGGAAAAAATTGTCACTTGTGTAGCTGGCCTGCTCACAGGGATTCCTGCCTAAAACGGGTTTTTCGCTGCATGCCAAACGTTTCACGTCAGGACAACAAATACTCTCTGTAGACCTCAACATAGTCATAACAGCTGAAAGCATGAAGCATTTCTTCCAAATAATTGCTGTTAGCCATTCACTAGAATACATGTTTTCTTATTTTCTGTCTAATAATGCACCTGTATCCTGTGTTGTGGGAAATGGGTGGATCATCAATTATAAAAGGGGAGGGGGGGGGGAAGAGAGATATTTATGCTTAAATAAAGGTCATTCTTCCTGCTGTTAAATGAACAAAAACAGTTGCGCACAGAATTCAGGGTCAGTGCGTCAGTATACATTATCCTTATCCCAGAATTTATCGAACTGCATTGAGACTGGCTTTGGAATGAGACGCTAAACACTCCTAATTCTCTGTGCGTCAAACAGAATTCTTAGTGATCCTAGAGCATGAATATGTGGATCTGTGATGCGCTGGGACCGGTAACGTGGCCACCAGTATCAAAGTGCGAAAGTCTTAGTGAGGAAATTCAGAAGGGCTTCTGGGATATCTGCAGCGAGCTGCGCTGAAGCCTTGCCTGCGTTCAGTAAATAAACGCAGCATATGGCGAATACCTCTCTATCACATCCGCAGGAGTCTGACATTTTAAAGGCGCGCTTTAGCTGGCTCGTTCTATGTCATTAAGGGTTTATGCGCACAGTAGTTTAAATACCTGTTGTGCGAGTTCGACACCTCCAGTTAGCGGCGAGATTGAGTTGATTTGAGAGATTTCATGCACCATATGCTGGCAAAGCAAGACCCCTTCAATTACCGCCGAGCGCCGTGCTCAAGCGCGGCTTGATAGCGGCATCATTTCGCCTTGTTTATCTAACTCCACTGTTAATGTAATTTATTGAGCAGATAAAGAAAGCGAACCGCTTTACTTCCTCTGTCGCATGCAAAGCAGGCAGACTGAGGATATGCTAATAAGGATGTCGGAACAACTTTTCAGCTGTAAAACAAATTATTTGCATTTGACAGAGTACATAATAAAGGAGTAATTAGCATTTCAGTACATCTCGGGGGGGAAAAAAACGTTATAAAATGCAGGTTGCGACGGTGCTTTTAAAATTTCGACCGGAAATACCCTTCATAACATTTAACTGTTAAGTCTTCAGGTTGGACTGCAGTTTCACTGCGTCGCAACTGACAGTCCACTCATACAGCTGCTGACGTCATGGGCGAACATGTCCCTCAATTCAGGACAGATCAATTACTGAGCAGTTTTGTTCTGGACTGCAGTGGAAAGTACGTAGCAGGACGCCAACTACATGGCAGTTTGCCATTTTACAGACCGTGTCTTTGGGTATGGTGTCTACTGCGTTTGAGATAAATACATTTCTCCCCTTTCAGTTCAGTTTGAAGTGAATCATGAAGACTTCTTTGGATGCGCGTGCATGGCCTACTCTTCCGGAGAAATAAGCGGCTAGAATCATTTAGGATTAACTCTTAGAGCGCTGAAATGAAAATATTCTAACATATAAATTTAATTATCTTGCACTGTTGAAAACCTATCATGGGGTGACTTGTTTACAAGTCGCCTCATGATAGGTTTTCAACAGCTTTGATTTTGATATCTTACATCATTGAGCAACAATAACTGCATTTAGCATTCCAAGGGTTAAAAATGTACTACCTTGGCTGTGTCCTTTCCGCAGCGACCTGGGTTCGAATCCGGCTCAGGTCATTTGCTGCATGTCTTCCCCCATTCTTCTCCCCAACCTTCCTGTCTCTCTACACTGTACAACTGTCAAATAAAGCAAAAATTCCCCAAAAAAAAAATCTGTAAAAAAAAATGTACTACCTTAAGTGCCCTAATCCTTCATGATCTGCCTAAGACATGTCTTGAAATAATTTTAAGCCATCCTTATAGTTTTTAAAACTATTTGAGATGCTTTAATTCTGGCCAAGTGCTGGATTTAAGGTTTAGAACAAGGAGTTTTGGCATTTTTTTGTCACTTTGCGCTTGTGTTAGCCATCATATCAAACAGCTGAGGCCACTGCCGGTCAGGAAGGACGTGCTCTCAAGCACCAGTGTGCGCTTTGTCAGCTTCCTGCTCGTCCCAAACATGACTGACAGGCTCATGGGTGTTCTCTGTATCTCCAAGAAGTTGCACTGGGAATTTTCGGAAGATGGATCCTGTATATCACATTTCCTTGTTGCTTGTTGTGGGAATGGCTGTGAAATTATGCTACTTGTATTGTGCCAAGCTGAAAAACAGCAGCATAATGTTGTGTGCGAGCGAACGCACCGAACTGCCGAGTTTTCTAACGGCCGAGCAGCTAATCCAGCTGATCCACAGCATCTGTCTCATTCCAGTGGCGGCTGTTTGTCGGGAAACATAAACAGGTTCGGACCGGTGGGGAGGCGGACAGATGAGGCGGCAGATTCCCCGTAAGACGGGAGGACGAATCGAGCCGCGCAGATGGCGCTGTGAAGAGCACCGTGCAAACCCAACGCTCCTGTTTACACTCTTTCATGTCCCGCCATTCTCCTCTCCATCCAGTCAGGAGTGGGTTCTGTTGGACGGAGAGAGACATGAAATAAATTTCAGTTAAAGGCTTTTGAATCCATGAGCATTTGGCACATTTTTCATAAACATTTCTGAAACAGTAACAGTAAGCACAGTTAGATTTTCAAGGTACTGATGTTCTCGCCTCTAAGTTTGTTTACTGCTAATATTGTTCAATCCAGCCGGTGGCTTTGGCTGGTTATTATGGAGAGCAGAATTATGGAGGGTGGATTACTTTAAAAGATGTAGAATGAGACCTTCCGTTGACCTACGTTATTGTGCATTATGTATGCATGTGTACATATGTGTGTGTGTGTGTGTGTGTGTTTTCATTTGTGTGCATGTGTGCCTGCATTTGTGTATGGGTGTAGTTATGTACTTATGAGTGCACGCATTTGCATGCATGTGTATTTGTATGTGTCTGTGCATGCGTGCATGTGTGTGTTTATTTGCGTGCATGTATGTGTGTGTGTCCCTGTGTGTGTGAGTGTGTGTGTACGCATGCATGTGTGTGTGTGTGTGTGTGCGCGTGCATCTGTGTGTTTGTGCATGTATGTGTGTGTGTCCACGTGTACTTGTGTGTGTGCGTGCATGTATGTGTGTGTGTTTGTGGGTGTGTACTTGTATGCATGTGCGTGTGTGTGTGTGTATCTGTGTGTTTGTACATGTATTTGTGTGTGTGCGTGCATGTATGTGTGTGTTTGAAAATATATCCCTACCTTTACTCAAGAGTGAGGTATATCGACTTGAGAGCAGAAATATTGGTTTCACGCGCGGATTTTGCAAAGTTTTTCCCCGAAATTCTGCTCTCGCTCTCACACAGTCGCTGCTGCGCTTGGATCAGCTGCTGCTGTTCGGACGGTTGTTGTGCGCGAACTTCAGCCATTTCTCCTCACGCTCAAAACTACCCCTGAGTGCTCAGAACATTTCCGCTTGCACTTGGATTTTTTTTTTGTGTTGCATTCCTGTCAGAAACTGTAAACCAATAGAATGACAGGTTTTGTGTTGACCTGTGAAATAGTCCCTGCCTCGTTGCTTACCTGTCCGTTTTACAGTTTACTTGGTTATGAGGTTCACACGCTCCTGCCCTCTGGGGCTGCACATGCACTTCCATTGCTTTCTTTATGACTTTTGAATAAAAGGACAGTTTATATATTTATACACCAGAAGCAGAAATGTTCCAAGCACACAGAGGCAGTTTGAGCGTGAGGACAAAAGGCTGAAGTTCGCGCGTAAAACATCCTGCCAAGCAGCAGCAGCTGATCCAAGCGCAGCAGGGACTGTGTGAGTGTGAGAGCAGAACTTTGGGGAAAAACTTTGCAAAATCTGTGGATGAAACCAATAATTCTGCTCTCAAGTCCATATACCACACACTCGAGTGAAAATAGGAATTTACCTCCATATTTGTCTGTATGTGTGTGAGCGTGTGCATGTGTGTGTGTCTATGTGTGCACTTGTGTGTGTCTGTGCGCGCTCATGTGTGTTTGTGCGTGTGCTCGTGTGTGTGTGTGTGTGTGCGCTCGTGTGTGTGTGTGTGTGTGTGTGTGTGTGTATGTGTATGAGTGTGTGTGTGTATATGTGTGTGTGTGTGTGCGCTCGTGTGTGTGTGTGTGTGTGTGTGTGTGTGCGTGCGCTCATGTGTGTACAGACGAGGCTGCTGTCCGTGCCACTCTCACCCCATTAGTATGGTAATGAGGCTTGTGTGACAGGTGGCCTTACAACCAGCATAATTAACTTTCCCCATTAGCTGCTGCTCCGACAAAACAGATGCAGGGGCTGGGACCGCCACAGAACCACAGGTCCCGAGTGCGGAGTGCAGGACGCGTGACACTCCTCGCCCATCCCGGGGGCGGAGCCTCCGCGCTCCTCCCAAACCCATTAAATTACCCTCCATCCAAACGCAACTGTCCTCGCTTTCAGTGCAACGATGGGACGCCGATAGTGTTTACCGACTGTACTGCGGTCTGCCCGCTACCGTACATTCCTGCGCACCAACCCACCCCCACCCCACACCCGGCCTCTCCGAGGGACCCATTTATATATGCTAATGATTCACTTCTTTCAAACATTTCCCCATTGGAAAAAAAGGACGGTTTCACTTTGACAAGAGCTGGCGACAAATGATGCGGCTGATGTCGCAAACTGCCGCTCTCCCTGTTGTTGGCCCATTACTCATTTATGGGCCTCGCTCAGACGACACGGGGCCATGAATGAATTGGCAGGGACCGTTTAGCTTTCTTTTGTTATTTATTCATGCGTGTATTTATTTATTTGTTTATTTATGGGAGTCATCTGAAAGAGGAACAAGGGGGGCGTTTCACCTACAGAACTTCCCATCTGCAGAAAACAAAAGTTTGTCTCGGAGTAGGTCAGTGCTGCTAAAGTGACGACAGTTCTGAAATGCCATATGTGTATGTACATACAGCCAGGTGCACCTTGGGTAAAAATGACAGAAGAAAGGCTGTGTAAAATAACCCCATTAATGATCCAAGTTCAAATATATGGGAAAACTGCAGTATCTCCTTTCAAAACATTTTATCTCATGTTTCTGTATTTTCCATTGTGTAACACCATTTTAATGAAAAATACAGGTGTGAAGATTATAGGCTTTCTTGTTCTACTACTTTGCGCTGACTTCTGAGACGATCTTTGAAAACTTGTTTTGAGGGTTTTTTTAACCATTCCTGGAAGCAGGGATTTTCAAGATCATTATTTTCTTTGGGTTTTCACTTTAAAACTGCCCTGTGCTGTTCAAACCATGGGATTTTTATGGGATTTAAGTCCAGAGATGGACAATGCTATTGCAGAACATGGATGTTGTTTCACGGGACTATTTGTCTCTGCTAGACGGATGGATTCATCTGTGGCCAGATTTTAGCCTGCTAGAAGAGGAAACCAGAATTTATGTGGAAATCTCCTTGTTCTTGGTAGATTTAGATATATGCCACAGATAGTAATTAGTGCCCCTGGACCAGAACAGGCAAAACAATTCTAGAGCATCAATGATCCACCTCCATATTTGGCTGCAGGCATTAGGTGCTTACTTGTATATGGATTTTCTTTTGTGGCGTTTGCCCAAAAATTTTCATTTTATCCTAATCTGACTGTGGCACTCCAGTCATAGGATGCCAGTACATGTTGTCCTGACAGTGATGAGGAGGATGGTTAGGGAAGCAATAAAGTACTCCGTGATAATGGTTCAAGAATTGCAGAAGCAATGGAGGAGTCTGCTGTTTTTGCCAAATACAAAACCATTTAAAGACCCAAAGATGATTGCAATGCAAAAGTACTGACAATCTGCCTGTATTTTGTGGTATATTCTGCACTTGCTATGAATTCATTGATGAGCCATAACATTATGACAACATGCTTCATATGTTGTTGGTCCTCAGCGAGCAGCTTCAACGGCTCTGACAAGTTATTGTCCTCATGAATGCCTGGACTCGGGGTTTCCCGGCAGAACATATCCCTGAGCATCATGTTCCATCCACCAGCATGTCTTCTTCCCAAAGTGCATCCTGGTGCCATCTCTTCCCCAGACAAACAGCGCACACATACCCCACAGATGTTCATGATGAGAAAGGAATCAGGAAGAATCGGACGGGACCAGGCCAACTTCTTCCATTGCTCCAAGGTCCAGTGTCAATGCTCGCATGCCCATTGTAGGTGGCTCCAGCTGTGAGCAGGGGTCAGAATGGCCACCCTGATCGGCCTGTGGTACCAGAGCCCTGTACCCAGCTGAGGTCGATGCACAGAGTGTTGTGACACGTTCCTCCATGAAACATTATTATGATTTCTTGCCACTTCTGCCACAGTCGCCCTTCTGTCGGTTTGAACCAGACGGGATGGCCTTCATTGCCCCAGTCATGCACGATCCATTTCTTCCACATCTAACATGTCAGGTATGTTACGGAAACAGTTGTTTCACATTGGATACTTATACCTTCAGTGGTGGATTAACTTAAAAGTAAAATAAATGAATAGTTTTGTGTTTGGCTATATAGCTCTTAAATGTTATGGAAAACATGGAACTGTCCTCATTGGTCCCAAATACAAAACCCTTGAGTATGTAGTAGAAACGCGGAAATAAATGACCAGTTTTACTGCACTGCTGCCACACTTTTGAGCGCACCGTGTTCATGTTCATCGCTGTGCCAGTGCTCCAAATTTAATTTTTGAAATCTCATTCTCCTCATTTGTGGCTCACGTATCAGGGAATGTCTTGTGAAAAAGATGACTGGCGGTAGATGATTTCCTCAGTTACATAATAAAATTTCGTGCTTGAGTTTACATACATGCTGTGACTGTTAGGTAAAGCCCAACACGGAACATTAATTCTTTGACTTCCTGCTCTTAATTCAGTGTCTGCTTTCTCATCACAGCTGATGGAAATGCCCCTGACCAACATCACTGTTGACTGCCGGAATGGCTTGGTTCTCCCAATCCCGGAGTATACAGGCTAACACTCTCTCCTGTCTGCTGGGGTCTGTAGCTAATTGGATAAGTATTAGTTTAACTTGGTCCCCACCCCCGACCCCATGAGCTAATGACAGTACCTGCCAGGCGAATGGCCCTTGACGAGGGAGTGTTAATGAGGGGTAGTGTCTCCGCAGGGGGGCTCTGTGTTCCCCAGGGAGGCCGCTGTCGAGCCGGGAGGTGTGAGAGGGAAAGGTGGGCTCGCTGACGCACGATGGTTTATTGCCTGTAATTACTGCTTGATAGTGCTGGTAATGCACTGGCAGCCCAATGTGAAGGTTATTCTGACTGACCGGGAGGGGCAGAGGTCACATGCTTCCTCTCCTTTAGCGCCCTCCTAAGAGGCTAGCCCACCCACATGCACACGCACACACACACACACACACACACACACACACACAGACCCACATGCGCTTGCACACACACACGCACACGCACGCGAGCAAGCGCGTGCACACACACACGCACAATCACGCGCACATGAACACACACACACACACACGCACATGCACAGTCACACGCACACACACACACGTGAACACACACATACGCGCACACACGAACACACACACACATGCATGCACGTGAACACGTACACATACACGCACTGTGACGCACACACATGCACTGATGCATTCTCAGACATATATTTATACAGTATATATGCACTGTATTTGTTAAATTTGCATACAAATTAATGCAAAAACAAAACAACCTTTTCCCCACGCAGGCACCGTCAAAAAATCAAAACTTAGATTTATGTATGTGGGGTCACCTGGCTCTATGCAACTGTGTTGAGGAACTTCTAAGATTCTAAGCTGAAATAATACTGAAATCAAGTTACTCAGAGGTTACATCACTCATGTACAGAACAAGTCAACATAACATCAAAAGATAAATCTCACGTTTGGGTTTTTGGAGTGCACACGCACACACACAGGCCCCAGCTGGTCCTCAAACCCTGGACCTTCAGGCTGTGGAGAAGCAGAGCAGTTTGGGAACTGGACTGAACACTGTCCCAGGTGAGACTGCAGTTCAACCCACAGTGGAAATGGCCGCCGTGACCGTGTCAGTACAGCCAGTGCACTGCCCTCACTTTCACTGGAGTTATTCGGGTAGCTACTCCCCTCCCAGAGTTAAATACCTGATTTCTCAAGATATCCATGTTCTCTGGAGGAGCTGAGGCTGCATCTGTCTCGACTGCAGAGAGGAAGAGTGCAGCCATTACTTTTCAAAAGCCAGGAAGCCGCTTTGATACCGTGCGGCTTTGTGAGAATAAAGATGCTCAAACATCTGAATTTTACCTCCCACTTAGCCGATATGGCTAATGTGTAATTAATGAAACAACCTCTGTTCGATCGAGTCGCACAATGGCGACCAGGCATCCCGCCGGCCGCGTCGCTGCTGAAGAAAAGCCAGCCCTTCCCCTGCATATATGTAACTGTGTGCGCACAATGCCACCCCCCCTCTGCTGCAGTTTATCTGTCAGGCTTACATCTTAATCCCTCTCGCTTGGCCCTCCTCCGAGATCCCCCATCCAAGCCTTCATTTTCTGGTCACCTGAGTCCATTGGAAGGGGCCGAGGCGGACATGAAGTAACACACAAAGCCCGATGGGGGCCAGCCGGCCCAACAGAGCCGGCGACGGAGCCTGAAAGGGGGCAGAAGGAGATGAACAATCGCCCCTCCTGAATGGGGCAGTTAAAAAACAAGGCGGGGAGAGGCGGTCGCTCGAACAGAGACTCGGTCAGGGAGGGGAGGGGAGAGGACAGACCCCTGTACCCCCCCCCCACACACACACACACAAACCCGACAGTTTCTACACAGCAGAAGGGCCTGAGCGAGCCTCACCAAAACTTCCAAAGAGACACCTCCATACGACTAATAGATCCTCAAACGCATGTGCCATTTTGGACACCGACTGTAACATTTCTGTACTTAGGCATTAAGCTGCTTTCACACCGGACGCGAAACGAATTTTTCGCGCGGCAGATTACATTCAAAGTCAATGCAAAGACGTGAATACATGCGAAACGCGTGTATTCGCGTCTTTGCATTGACTTTGAATGTAAGCTGTCGCGCGAAAAATTCGTTTCGCGTCCGGTGCGAAAGCAGCTTAAATCTTTCATCAGAGTACGGTTTAATCATAACAGTATAAAGGACAGTTGAGAGAGGGTCCTGAACACTCAGTCTGAATTTTACGGAATGACTGTGGCTTATTACCTTAGCAAGGCATCACATTTCTGCAATATGAGATGTGCTGGCAGCTTTCTGATGGCCAGTGCTCGCACACACTGGACCACCCTCCTTAGAACTGTCATTTAATTAATGCGCCTCTTTCTTGGAATCATCTTCTAAACTGGCAAACACACAAAAAAACTAAACACATACTCTCGCTGGCAGTCTCTTCCACTAACTATTTAATTAGACCAGTTTATCCACATGCAGATACACTTCTGAACATTCTGTTCAAAAGTTCGTACGACAAAGTTTTCAGAGAACTCTCCCGTAAAATTATCAGAACATCTTTGAGCGTGTTAACGGGTTAAAAAGTAAGATTAAAAAGTAAGCAAGAGCCTTTGAAAGTAAAACTGCTACTGATGCTTCTGTCAGCTTAACAAAGTGCAGTTCTTTCTGAACCGTGGAATTCAAAATGGAACATGAAGGTGGATACGTGGCACTGAAATGTTAATTCCTCTGGTTTTCCCTAATTAATGTAATACTACGGCAGAACAAAAAAAAAAAACAAAAAAAAACGCACATAATATTAATTAGAATGATGGTAGTTCCTTCTTGGGAACTGCTTAATTTGAGAGCTTTCATCGTTTCTTCATGATGTTAATGAGATAATTTTCATACGAATGTTTGTCAGTAAGATAACACAAAGCATAATTGGGCAGTAATATTTCCAGTTTGCTGCATTCGCAGTTTGCCGCAGGGTGCAGATTACTTTTTGACTGAATGAAATAAGTTTTAAAATATTTTTTGATGATTTTTTTCCATAATAGTATTACGCATTAGGTGTTCATTGTCTGTGGTAATTGAGTTCCCCGACAAGGTAAAAAAAAAAAAAAAAAAAAGCTTCTGATTCACATCTTTAAATACCTTACACACAAAATTTCATTTGAGCATACATCGATACAATAAGGAATGTATTTGTATATTCAGTTATATTAAACAGAATTCAAATAGTTTTCATGTAATTAATTGTTTCCAATTAAACATTTACTGCAAAGTTGAGCAAAATATGGGAATAGGCGCTGCATAATACTCTGAGATGCAGTAGAGTACTTTGGTTGACTAGAACACTCTGAGGTTTGGTCAAATGAGCCCCTCAGAACAACTGTGGTCTAACTCCATTTTTTATCATTTTGAGAAAACAGCTTCCAAAGTTTCGACATTGTCAAATTCAGCATGCCAGTAAGTATTTAGACCCGTCTTGAAGTGACATCCTTTGAATCTTCGCTTTCATGGTCAGAAAGTATTTTTCAACGTTGACGATTTTTGTTATTTTTGCATGTTTCACTTAAAAACTAAGAATTTTGGAGTCACACCACTCTTGCACTACTATCTATATTTCAGAGGTGGAACTGACAATCTTCTGGCTCATTATTGCATGAATAGATTTTACCTTTAGCATGAAAAATATGGGTCTAACTCGGAAAATGAGAAAATTGGAGTTAGACCACTATTGTTCTGAGGGGCTCAAATAATCTAACGTGCAGGAGACCGACGCTGTAGAATGTTCTGAGGTTCAGTATAATACTCTGAGATGGAAATGTGATGACCAGTGCACTGATGCAACAGACATTGGTTTAGTAATAGAGGGGAGGATTCAAGTGCAAAGAACGTGAGCCTTTAATAAGCTGAAGTATGGTTCAGCGAAAAGGAAAGATACAAGCTCATTATATCAAAACAGACTGATACCCAGTCAGACTTGTACAGGACAGAACTCTGAGAAACAAAAGAGCAGGCTGTACAAAGGCTTTGTGCCAACTTACGAAACAAAAAGGGTTTAAATACTAAACATAATCAATGAACTAAATGGGCAACAGGTGGGACAAATTAAAGGGGAAGCAGGAGCAGACCGGTCTCAATATCCAGGGGAGGCTGAGTGCTGGACAGGACATGTGGGAGGGGTGACCGTACCAGAGGCCGGAGAGGTGCGCGCCCAGATGATGACCCTGTCTTGAAGAGTGTACAGTACATACATTTTACCCACCGGCAGAGTCGCTGGAGCTGGCTCCTCCCAAAGCCCACGGCGGACATCTTCTATTCGCCAACAGATAAGTAAGATGAGGGGGGAGGCCAGGAATATGGGCCCTTCCGCATCAGGGTCAGTCTCCGCATCATGGTGTCGAGACATGGCACCTGCATCTGCTTTAGAATTCTTAGAACCAGGGTGATAGGTTATGGAAAAATTGAATCTTGAAAGGAATAGTGCCCATCTACCTTGATATGGATTTGGTCTCCTGGCAGTACGGATGTGCTCCAGCGGTGGTCAGTCAACGCTACATATGGATGCAGGGCCCCCTCAAGCCAGTACCTCCACTCCTTTAGTACTAGCTTCACTGCCAGCAGATCACCGGTGCCTATGTCATGATTGCATTCTGCCAAAGACAACTTACAGGAAAAGAATGCATGTGGATAAAGCTTCTTAGGTGATCCGTGCTATTGAGAAAGGACTCCTGCACTGGAGGTGTCCACTTCCACCACAAAAGGCTTATCTGGATCAGGAAGCTTCCAGATGGGGGCTGTTTTTTTAACTGTCATTTTAGATCGCAGAATGCCTGCTGTGCTTCTGCGGTCCAGGTGATGCCCCATGGCTTACACTTGTGAAGTGACATGAGGGGCATGGAAACCATGCTGAAATTTTTAATGAACCAGCAGTAGAAGTTGGTAAAGCCCAGGAAATATTGGAGCTCCATCACTGTGGGACTGGCCAGTTAGCTACTGCCTCTATTTTTCCTGACTCCATGGAAATTCCCTCAGGCCCGATCACATATTCCAGGAGGGAGATAGTAGTCTGGTGGAAGACACATTTCTCAGACTTTACAAACAGTTGATGAGCTAAAAGATGGGTTAGTACCTTCTTTACATGGCGTTCTTACTCAGGGTTGGATGGAGAATACATCAGGATGTCATCAATATAGGTGAGTACATACATTCCAAGCATGTTCCGTAACATGTCCTTTATGAAGGACTGGAAAATGGAGGGAGCGTTAACCAACCCATACGGCATCACGCAGTACTCGTAATGCCAGAAGTGGTGCTGAAGACGGTCTTTCACTTGTCACCTTCCTGGATTTGGATTAGGTTGTAGGCACTGCACAGGTCGAGCTTGGTAAAGTATTTTGCTCCTCTGCACTGTTCTATTGCGCTGGGGACCAGAGAAAGAGGGTACCAATACTTCATCGTAACCTCATTCAATCCTCTGTAGTCGATGTAGGGGTGAAGACCTCTGTCCATCTTCTCCACAAAAAATAGCTTGTGAAGGCTGGCAAGGTAGCTGGTCAAATGAACGCTTGCTGGAGAGGTTCTTGGATGTATTGTTCTACGGCGATGGTTTCCGCCACAGAGAAAGGGTACACATGGCTCTGTGGAGGTGAAGCACCAGACAGCAACTCAATGGTACAGTTCTATGGGCAATGAGGGTGAAGGCGTGTGGCCTTAGTCTTCCTGAAGACAGCCTTCAACTGACAATTCTCCTCTGGAACATTGGCCATGACGGCAGTTTCTGGGCTCTTGGCAGCAGTAGCGGCACATAAGAGGGGGTTGCAGTGCTTCTGACAATAGAGAAAGCAGGAACAGGCCAGTCTCAATATTCAGGGGAGGCTGAGCGCTGCATAGAAGACACAGGAGGAGTGAAAGGAATATAATTATAGGAGGTATATAATACTCTGAGGCACAGTCGAGCACTAAAGTACAGTAGAATACTCTGGGGCTTAATAGAATATTTTGAGGTTCATTAGAATGCTTTGAGGTGCACCGGAACATTCTGTTTTTTTCTGTTGAATACACTGAGGTCCAGGAAATGCTCTGACAGGAAATGGAAATCTCTGGATCACAGAAGAATACTTTGAGGTTCAATAAAATACTCTTTTAGGTTCACATTAATACTTTGAGGTTCAATATAATACTCTGTGGTGCAGTAGAATATTGTGAGGTTTTTTTTATAATTCTTTGTGGTGTAGTAGAATACTCTGAGATTCATTAATAACCTCTGATGTGCAGTAGAATACTTTGTGGTTTAATATTATACTCTGAGGTTCAGGAGAATACTCTGAGGATCAATAAAATACTCTGAGGTTCAGTATTATACTCCAAGGTGCAGTGGAAGACTCTGTAGTTCAGTAAAATACTCTGAGGTTCTGTGTAATGCTCTGCAGTGCATTACTGTACTCTGTGGCCCAGTAGCATACTCGGAGGTGCAGTAGAATATTTTGTGGTTATCAATGATACTTTGAGGTGTGGTAGAATACATTGAGATTCATTAATGAACTCTGATGTGCAGTAGAATACTTTGATTAGAATAATAGTCTGAGGTGAAGTAGAACACTGAGGTGTAGTATAATACTCTGAGGTGTAGTAGAACACTGAGGTGTTGTATAATATTCTGAGGTGCGGTAGAACACTGAGGTGTAGTACAACACTCTGAGGTGCAGTAGAACACTGAGGTGTTGTATAATACTCTGAGGTGCAGTAGAACACTGAGGTGTAGTATAATACTCTGAGGTGCAGTATAATACTCTGAGGTAGCGTAGAATACTCTGAGGTGCAGTAGAACACCAAGGTGTAGTGTAATACTCTGAGGTGTAGTAGAACACTGAGGTGTTGTATAATACTCTGAGGTGCAGTAGAACACTGAGGTGTAGTATAATACTCTGAGGTGCAGTATAATACTCTGAGGTAGCGTAGAATATTCTGAGGTGCAGTAGAACACTGAGGTGTAGTATAATACTCTGAGGTAGCGTAGAATACTCTGAGGTGCAGTAGAACACCGAGGTGTAGTACAATACTCTGAGGTGTAGTAAAACACTGAGGTGTAGTAAAATACTCTGAGGTGCAGTAGAACACTGAGGTGTAGTATAATACTCTGAGGTGTAGTAGAACACTGAGGTGTAGTATAATACTCTGAGGTGCAGTAGAACACTGAGGTGTAGTATAATACTCTGAGGTGTAGTAAAACACTGAGGTGTAGTATAATACTCTGAGGTGTAGTAGAACACTGAGGTGTAGCATAATACTCTGAGGTGTAGTAAAACACTGAGGTGTAGTATAATACTCTGAGGTGTAGTAGAATACTGAGGTGTAGTATAATACTCTGAAGTAGCGTAGAATACTCTTGGGTGCAGTAGAACACCAAGGTATAGTATAATACTCTGAGGTGCAGTAGACCACTGAGGTGTAGTATAATACTCTGAGGTAGAGTAGAACACTGAGGTGTAGTATAATACTCTGAGGTGTAGTAAAACACTAAGGTGTAGTATAATACTCTGAGGTGTAGTAAAACACTGAGGTGTAGTATAATACTCTGAGGTGTAGTAAAACACTGAGGTGTAGTATAATACTCTGAGGTGCAGTAGAACACTGAGGTGTAGTATAATACTCTGAGGTGTAGTAGAACACTGAGGTGTAGTATAATACTCTGAGGTTGAGTAGAACACTGAGGTGTACTATAATACTCTGAGGTGTAGTAGAACACTGAGGTGCAGTATAATATTCTGAGGTGTAGTAAAACACTGAGGTGTAGTATAATACTCTGAGGTGTAGTAGGACGCTCAGAGGTGCAGTACAATACTCTGAGGAGTAGTATAATACTCTAAGGTGCAGTAGAACAGAGGTGCAGTATAATACTCTGAGGTGTAGTAGGACGCTCAGAGGTGCAGTATAATACTCTGAGGAGTAGTATAATACTCTGAGGCGCAGTAGGACACTCTGAGATGCAGTACAATATTGTGTATATTATAGAATAGGGGAGAGCAAGGTAAATTGTCCCATATGCAAGTTTTCTTTCTGTGAAATAAAATTTATATTACCACATTTATTATAACTACAGCCCTGGTACAATGAAAACAAGATATTTTCAATGTGAAAAAAACAAGCGAGGGAAGAACAATGGCTGAATACTTTCTGCTGTTCGGCCGATGAAATCAAAACTTTACGACCCATACAAAGTCATGATGTGATTGAACACACTGCAAAAGGTCAGTTTCAAGCTTATAATATTTTTAATCAGTAAATTTTGTAACAGTGCATCATTTTTGGTGGTGCACAATGGTCAGTGTTTTGTTGCTGCTAAGTTGGGCATCAGTGCACTGCCCGAAAGTGGGTGTTCATGTAAATATGGGATCAATGTAAAATACATTTGGTAAGATCAAGAGGAGAATTCAGCCTGATGCCCTGATGCAGTTTTGCACGTGTTGTACACCTGTGATATAAATAGATAGATCTGTGTGTTGCCACCAAAGATTATTAGTTGCATCATCTTAAAATGTCTAATTAATGTTGTATTCACTCATCCAGTTTTTCCTCCATTAATCACCATTTGCCTTTATATCAGTATTCTATTAAAGTTTTATCAGTTTCATTTAATGACTGTTGTCTGTAAAATGATCTTGCTTATCTCAGATGTTGCACTTTGAAAGCAATAGTGCTGGGTAGATTTGTTATGGGTAGAACAAACACACACACACACACACACACACTCACATACACACACACCCACACACACGCACTCACACACACACATACACACCACACACACACACACACACACACACACTCACACGCACACACACACACACGCACACACTCACATACACACACAAACACAAACATACACACAAAACACACACTCACACACGCACACACACGCATACACACCACACACAAACACACACACACTCACATGCACACACACAAATGCACACACACTCACATACACACAAGCACAAACATACACACACACTCACATACATGCAGTCACATACACACAGACACACTACAGTGATGACATAACCTGCTTTATGTATGAATGCATGATATTAATAATGGCAGAAATACAGTACTTTAGTATGTGTTCGAATAAGGTACGTGCATTCATCTTTCCCTCTCTCTGCTTTCTTGCCTCAGGGTAAAGTGGGAAAGTTATAGAGTGAAAAAACTGAATAAACTGATGTTTACAATTTTTTAAACTCACATTATTATTAAATATTACTCTTTAAAACATTGTCTATGAAGGAATAAATATCTAGTGCTCATTTGTCATTTTTTATTGATCCAGGCCTCTGGATCTAAATCACCGAGACCCACCAATTACTTACAACCATTTACCTACAGCCAATTACTTAAAACCATTTACTAACAAAATTTACTTACAACCCTTTACTCACAACCAATTATTTACAACCCTTTACTCACAACCAATTACTAACAACCATTTACTTACAACCAATTACTTACAACCATTTACTTACAACCAATTACTTAAAACCATTTACTAAAAAAATTTACTTGCAACCCTTAACTTAGAACCAATTACTTACAACCATTTACTTACAACCAAATACTTACAACATTTACTTACAACCATTAACGTAACATAGGCTGAATTTAAGTTTATTGTAGTTACATCATGCTGCAGTCATTAAATATTTCAAAGACGGAGATGATTGGATTTCATTATATTTATTATTATTATTATTATTATTATTATAGGCTGATCCCATGATCTATGTACTTCAGACACCGAGCCTCAGGTCTGGATAATAGTACCTCTCTTTAATTGTCATGTCAGCCTGTAATCACTGCCTTTGGCCCACTCTGGTGCACAGTGGATCACTTCTATTGCAGCAAGCTTAATGCAGGCTGGCCTGGTGTGCTGGACTGTGCTGGAGCATCAATGTTCCCAAACACAGAGGTGCGGTGTAGAGCTGTTTAACCTTTTCAGGCACACGATTGCAAATATGTGATGAGAATGTTCTTAGCATATTCTGGTGCTGAAGACACCATTACTAATAGGTAACTCAAAGCAATTGAGGTCTAAAACATTGACTTAGCGTACTGTCAGAACACTTCAAACACTCATGGAACTAATTTAGCTCCAGAACAGCAAGGGATTTTGAGGGAAAAAAGCCTACTGTTGAATTCAGTTCAAAGAACATGCCGTCTCAGAAGAAAAATACTTCTCAGACCATGCCTCTGTGTAGTTACTAAACTTATTAAACTTAATATGCTGTTTTTTGATGTTTTGATTTGCCCACAATAGTTTTGAAAAATTGTTATTGTATATTCATATATCACTTGCTTTACTTGCAGTTGTGTGTTATAAAATAAGGTTCAATATCTGTGACCATGTAAAACTTTGGGCGCATTCTTGAAATGTGTAAACTCGTCACACACTTTTTTGGCACTATATTTGGAATACTTCTTGGCTCTGTTACACTGTCTTTATTTGGGTTTTAGCACAAAGGGATATTTGTTGTAAAGAAAATGTATGCCTTCTTCAATGCCAAACGTATTTCTTTTTTGATTTCGTTTGTTTGAGTTGGCAGGGGAACTCCAGTGTCCACCGGGCGGACGGTTAGCGGTGGGATCATGAAGAGGCCGGGGGCTTCGGGGGAGAGCGCAATGCTGTGGGCGCTACCTGCTGCGACCGTTCAGGGAACGAAGGCGACCGAATGAAAAAAGACTCAATTTGGTGGCAAACGTGCTGATGCAGAATTGGGGGGGTCTTGGTGGGCTGGTGTTTCGGAGGAGTTTGTTGCGACTGGCCAGAGGGTGGAGTTCTGTTGCAGGGCCAGCCTACTGGGTGGGTCTGCTGCCCCTAAGAGTTGAGTAGGTGAGAGGACTCCCTCTTCTTCTTCAAAAAATACCCCAGAGCCACCCCTAGAGCCAACGGGACAATAAAGCCCCCCCTCCCATCTCCCTCTCCCCTCCCCTCCTCACACACTGAGACATTTTTCCACATTGCTCGGATTAGGAACACTTTCACTTAGATCTATGTGTGTTGCCCCTACACACAAAGAAACACTTGGAGGCAGGATTAGTGGGATTAAAAGGGATTCACATATGTCCAGTTCAAGCAATTGGTATTCAAAGCTTTACACTTTCAAATGCCACCAAGAGAGAGCAAAGACGCTGAGGGCTTTTCTTAGCATTGCTGCACCTTACGAGCAAAGGCTCCTTTTCTCCCCAAACAATGCGATCGCCGCTATACTCCTCCTCTTTCTGCAAGTTTTTTTTAATCATTATTGTAAGATGCAGTCTGTGATGTGTTCTGATAGACGGACGATGGATCGCGGATCCTTTCATATCATTCTCTTATGCAATTTTTTTAATGTTACGTCTCAGCGGCTCATTTGAAGGCTGTTTTGATTTACATGAAAAGAAGTACTTTTCTATTGCCGAAAATCCTTGATATTAATCCAAAACCTCAAAAAATTTTCTGATAAATGCTCAACTTCTCAGTGCATCTCCTAATTATTAAAATTAACTTTGTACTGGAAACTGGTTCCGACAACAGCACTCTCAATTATTATTATTATTATTATTACGGTCTCTGTCCGAATAGTTCTTGGTTATTTGTTCCTAATGAACTCATCATATTGGCTCTCATGTCTGATTGAACTGAAATTGAATAAGTCTGAAATAACACACCTTCAGATTGTCCAAGCTGATAATCTATTGTCATTATTGAATGTAAGGCAGTGGTCTATATGATACCATGACAATAATAATGTCACAAAATAAAAATGATTTCTGCCTCCTCTCCCAGTACTCCGAATTCTCTTATAAGAAAATAAATGCAGTCTTTCAGTTTGAATGTTCAAATTTTTGTGACAGTGCGCACATACTATTTACTATCTTACAGTGGACATATAACCTGGTGTTCCGCAAAATCCATTTTTTCATTCATTCATTCATTCATCATTGCCCCCACTTTCCTGCCATTTTTTCATATTTATTTTGCATTGTATTTTATCTTTATTGAAGCAGGAAGTCTCATTGAGATACGAAATCTCTTCTGCAAGAGAGCCCTGGCCACGAATGCAGCCAACACAATGCCAACGTAAAACAATACAACACAAATAACATATAAAACAAACAGTTTTAAAATCACAAGAGGAATTTGGATACATATGAGAACCTTCCATTTACAGGAAGTCACAAGCTACACCCTTTCGAGCTAAAGGTTTTGTTATTTACAGATATGTTGCCCTGAATGCAGCCTGGTGGTACCATTCTGGAGAGCTTTTCATCGTACGCTTTTTCTCTTTGGCATTTGATTCTAAATTACACCGTCTCCATCACCTCGTGATCATTTAAAGTTACCTGCAAATGAAACACCGTTACTTTGGTTTTTCTGCCGTTTATTACCCACATGTCCAGATGAGAATATTCCAGTGTAAGCACATGAACCTGTATTTTAGCAGATAACCTGTTATCATAATTGACACCTATATTCAAATACAGTCAACATATTAGCATTATCAGAAGTCACTACAAGACTTAACGTCCAAAAAACCACTTAAGGATATTCTACAGTTTTCATGTTAAAGTCCAAAAACCTTGGCTTAGGAATGGATCTAATCCAACTGTACCGAGAACTGCACATAAATTATCTTTATTTAAGCAGTTTATTCAACTAACTGTACATTTGGTTGCTAATAGGAGGAGGAAGATGGGTTTGTACAAGAAACAAAATGGAGGATTTGAGTGTCTTTAGAGTGAAAGAGCAGCAGAGCCTGAAGATTCTGGAGCGGAGACTTAGACAGATAGTTTATAAATCCCTTAATTTGCGCAGTGCTTGTGAGTGAGTGACTAAATGAATTAAATAATCTAACAAGACAAATACATAGCCAACTTGCACATTTACCCTGTAATACTCTGAGGAATACATAAGCATGCTTTAAACATGATACAAGTTGGTTCTGCTTTTATACATCCATAATAAACTTTTGTCATGGTGAATGTATTTACATTTTTTGGCCATATAAATGGCTTATCACATAACAATGAGCTGCAAAAGTAAAATGTTTGACAGGCAAAATTATTATTTTCCAGTTTTAAAGAAGTAAACATGAGAATTGACATTTAAATTGCATGTGTTACAATTCTTTCATTCACAAATGTAATACCTGTATGAGTGGGTTGGTTGTGTTTTGGCTATTTTTTGAGAGTGTTGATGTTGTTTGGTCAGTTTGAAATCATCAAGCCCTTGGATTGAGTCCATCACTGGAAATGATTTTTTTTATTCCAAGTAGTATGGAATTTGTCACTAAATTTTTCATTGGCCAATTTGATACATCTCATCAAACATACCTCATGTAAATACACCTGAATGGCACACAGACGACATGAGATGAGGAGGCTGTTGTGCATATTGCACTTCCAATTAGGGACAATGAAAGATGTCAATCTTCTGAGTCCTTCTTCTGAAGAAATATAATCACTAAGGGAAAAAAAAGTTCCTGGAATAAAATGTTATTGGACAGTTCTGATCGAATGAATCATTTAATCTCAGACTGAAGTGTGCGCAAAAAACGGTTACATCTGTCTAAATTTGTATTTTCTAAAGTACCATCCTTTGCATGCCTACTATTGGGCCTTCGTGGCCTAAATACGTCTCCTTCGTTGCTAGAAAAAAAAAAAATAAAATAAATAAATAAATAAATAATGGATATCGCATTTAGCTGGTACAGTAACCCCGGAAAATACTGGAGCCTATAACATTATCTATTCAACATCTTTTAATCACAAAGACTCCCAGGCAAATGCAGAGAGTCAGCCCATTAAAAACGCTCCAGTTTCAAGTCGAAAAATTCTGTAAGCACCTACATGACGTCACACTGTCAGAGCGACAAGCTACAATGCGCGCAGTTTGATACGTCCCTGTAGGCCTACATATCCGACATTTGTAAAGCATAATTTTATCAATCACAATATATCAGGATTAGACAAGGCTGCCGGTAAATAAGCATTTTAAAGCCGGTGGCCAAAATTTCGCCGCCACAGGCTCATTCCAAAACTAATCTAAAATCAGACGGTATCAGTTCTCCACGTGGCTAAATTCACGTTGAAGTCTTTGCTTTTGGTGTGAAATAATGAATTAATCATGTTTTGAACTTTCTGGTGAATTCCATTTTCTGATTAGCATGCTCTTCGTAATATAATGCGCATAAAGTTATAAATAGCGGCTGGTAGCCTATGTAAATCAGTATAAGCCACATGCATCCTCCGTGTACCACTGTGTTTAACGCCACGCCCTTATGTCAGACTCTCCATCTTTCAGTAAAATTTGGCATCCAGGCGGAAAAAAAAATTCGCAGGCGGCGAGGGCCTCGGCCTCGGAGCCGACATAGCAGTGGGTGTCGGCGAGTCCCCTCACTAAAATATTCTTCTGCAGTGGTTTTACCGCCCTCCTACATGGATCGGACGCTCTGTAAAACCCGGAAAAGTAGTTCTCATCTCCGCTCCCCCAGGCCCCCACCACCCAAAGCACAGACTGCTCGGTCTTGTCTGCCAACTCATTAGTTTGTTAATTTGATGAAATATCAATATTACTATAATCTCACAATGATAATTCAGTTAGCCCATTTCTGCGTTTATGCGAGTGTGTGTGAGCGCGTGCGTGCGTGCGTGCGTGTGAGCCCTGCGAACGTTTAAATATACCACGCTCAATTGCACACCTCGTGAGAAACTCATGGTTTATCCAAATGCAGCTTTAAAAAATATAGAAAGAAGCATTAATGTTATATGAGCAGGAGGTGGTACGTTGTCTCACGGGTAATCTGTCACATCGTGCATCACTCCAAACTCTGAGACCTTACCTCAAAAATTGAATAGCTATTTATTAGTAACTGTATTCCGAGGTCAACATCCTGCACTCTGAAATGGAGTAGTTCCACACAACTGAGTTAAGTAACTAAAAACTAATTTCATTGATTAAACTGGTCCTCACAATAATCTGTCATAACATTTTTCTTTTTCTAGTCCTCAAAAGTACAAAGTGTGGTGCTTTGCATTGTGTGATAAATAAACACTAACAAAACTTTTTTGGTACGAATGCTCAAATGTATGTTTTTGTCCTGAAAAGAAGAGAGTGTATTTCAATGTTTTAACTGCAGTCTTGTGTGAAGCTAACCTTGAGATATAGCCTGCATTACTACAAATGTAAGTTTGGGGAAAGTTGTCTCAATGACTCAGGTAATGTTTCTGATAATACCATATAATGTTATTCTAAATGGATTATTAGCAGCAGCTATATATGGTTTGAGATAGGCTTCAAAGCAGAGTCTGACAGTCAAATTTACCGTGTGTGTGTGTGTGTGTGTGTGCCTGTTTCTGTGTGTGTATTTATGTCTGTGTTTGTGTGTGTGTGTTTATGCGTATTTATGGGTGTGTGTGTGTTAGTGTTTATGTGTTTGTGTATGTGTGTTTCTGTGTATGTGTCTGTATGTGTGTGTGGATGTGTGTTTATGTATGTGTTTGTGTGTGTGTATGTGTCAGTGTGTGTGTGTGTGTGTGTATGAGTATGTGTGTGTGTGTGGGGGGAAGGGGGAAGTTAAGTAATGATACTGGTGCTTCACTGATGTAGCAGTAAATTTATTCTCATATGCACAGACACAAACAGAACTTTATACAGTATTATTATGGTTGTGTATTGTAATTTGCATAGTGGTAACCTAGGAGACTGGTCTAGGCTTTTGAACCTGTGGTAGTGACCATCTTCCTTTAAATGACTAATGGGAAATTATGTCTTGAAGGAAGGAAAGAACGAAGGGAGGAAGATGGTTATAAAAGAAAGACAGAATGACAGCATTCCACCAGATATCATGCCATCAACAGTGTGCCTTCTTTATTCATAATGTAAGCATGGTTATAACTTTGTATCGAAATATGAACATGCATTTAATTAAAAAAAAAACTGTGCAAGAGATTTCTTTCTTTTATTTAGTTTGTCTTTTATTCCATTTATTCCAATATTACAAATAGTGTGAAACATGCTCCTTCCCGATATAATTTACGCGTACAGCCCAAGTATTTGTCTTGTTATTGTTAGGGCAGAACTTGACGGTGGGCTATTTTTTCTAAACAAGTTTTTTTTTCCTACTGCTAATTTTTTGACAAACTAATGCCTACTGCTACCACTGCAGCCTGCCTCTACTACTGCTAATAATAATAATAATAATAATAATAATAATAATTATTATTATTATTATTATTATTATTATTCCCGATAATAACTGATTCACATTGTCCACGCAGAGATTTCGTTCAAAATGTAAATAATGGAAGGACAGAGGTATTATATTTTAGGTAACATTAAATATGCAAACGAGGGCTCCGTTATTTACTGCGGTCCTGCAATTTCATCATGGTATATTCCCATAAAATAAAATTTAAAAAATGGTCGATGAACTTTGAATCAAATAGGCCCATATGAATATTTTTTTTTATTAAGGTTTTAAGGGTTTATTATGTGGATAATTTCGGAAAATATGACTTCGGGTGCATGTTTTGTTAGCAGGCATCACAGAAGATATAGGTAATTAAAGTATTTATATTTTGAGAACAATACTGAAGGGCACATGCAACTTTTAGGTACTTTTTAATTGGTGAAGTAATTCAATTAGATTCCATAGGCATCTGAGCTGAGCCTGCAATTTTTGCGTAAATTGCCAAAATCGAATTTAGTCCTGATGGTAGAGAAATATCCGATGGGCCGGTGTAGAATCTGGAGCTTAATTGACTAATTGCAAACTATAAACGGATCCACCTCTGGAGCTTCACTTAAAACCGAACCCCCTTATTTAGCCAATTTGGGTTGATCAAAGGGTTTGTTGCAAAAGTGAAAAATTAATATTGATTAATATGCGACGCAACGATTTTACATTCCTGAAATTGAGAAATTTTGTTTGATTAAAGAAGCTTTGAAACATGATGACTGTTAAAAAAAAAAAAAAAAAAAATAATAATAATAATAATAATAATAATAATACTTGAAAGTAACATCTTACAGTATAGGCCAATCTCTTGCGTAAAGATTAAACGAGGAAACTTTCCCGAATTTGATAAGCGACTGCACCAGTTGCTATATCAGGGTAAATCTGACAGAAAGAGCATTGTATGTGGATCAGTTCTGCTCTAGGCTAAGATCTGAGATCTAATTCTGTCAAGTTTCGATCAATTATCTGACGCAAAAGTTACTTCTCACATATTAAAAGTTTTTTTTCCCTTTGTTCGTTGGAAAAAAGATTATGACGTTCATGTCTGCAGGCCTACTGTCCTGAACTCACCCACACGCTGTAACGTGTTTCAGGGAATCTAAAATATAGTTCTGCTTGACTCTTCCAAATAAGCAACCTTTGATAGGGTGCCACATGGAGCACGCAAACTGTTTTTCATGTAGCATTATATTTATCTGCCTCGCGTTTCTGATTGTTATGGTGTTGTTGTTCTATTTCTTGTTTTTGAAGCTTTTTTTACATGTAGAAAACTCCATAACTCTGGCTGAATATATATATATATATATATATATATATATATATATATTCTTAATGATCATGTCTAAGAAATTACTGATATGAAATGTAGCCTACCGTATTTGACCTATGCTCTTAATAGCTGTTCCAGAGACTCTCGGCATGCACGTTTCACTTTAGATTTCAGCGTCTGTCAGATAAGCTCAGTGCAATGACATGAAGCCTAACGCAGATGCACGCAAATTTTTAAATATAAATTTTAAAAATCTATATGTATTACTTATTGACAGCATTTCAATCTAAAAACAATCATTCTTTTAAAAATAGCCCTTCCAAAAATATATACCACTGATACAGTTTACCGCTGGCGTAGCTAGTTGAGGGCAAGGTTGGCAATAAATCTCTGAGTTTAATTTAGCAGAAAAAAAGAAGCATGCAATGGGATGCGCATAAGATAAACCGATGAGACAATCGAGAGAAAAAAAACGAACCCGTTATTATATCTAGTGAGCTGAGGAGTGTTTTCAAGTTGCCTTGGTTTCAGAAGATCCAGGACTGAAGTGTCCCCCACGGTGGCAAAACAATGAGTTTGAATAGACGTTCTCTGGTCAATGGGACAGTCAAAGCACGCCGCCCCATATAACGCGGACGTCATCCTAACGAGACCATATGAATAGGAGGGCTTCTTTGTGCCCTACTCTTAAGCAGCTCTATAAATACGCACATCCCCCTGTTACCTCGCGACAGACCAAGAGGTGCACCCTCGAGATAAAAGTAAACAAAACAACTGAAGCCAACGGCTAGAGACCGTTTTATATTGATTGACTACCCTTGAAAAACCAAAGACAGCGCGCCGACGACAAAATCAGGTGACCAGGCACGACTGAATTTAAAATAGAGGCAGAGACGGGGAGTAAAGTGACCTCCTACCCAGCTGAACTAATAAAATGAATTCTGATTCCAGCTCGAGCAGAGCCTCTTCGCCAGATATGGACGGGATCTATCTTAGAGACCACCAGCTGCAAGACGGACGGCTCAATTCCGTGTCCTCCACGCAGAACGAAATTCTACAGAAGATGTCGAGTGAACATATTTCCAGGAACGGGGATAAAACACCCACAGGGAGCAAGTATAAACTGAAGAAGCAGGTTACCGAGCAAGAGGTACAGCAACTCAGACTGAAAATCAACGGACGAGAGCGCAAGAGGATGCATGACTTGAATTTGGCGATGGACGGACTCAGAGAGGTGATGCCTTATGCTCACGGGCCGTCCGTGAGGAAGTTGTCCAAAATCGCCACCCTTCTGCTCGCCAGAAATTATATTTTGATGCTCACGAGCTCTTTGGACGAGATGAAGAGGCTGGTTGGAGAGATTTACGGGGGGCATCACTCTGCGTTTCACTGCAGTGCAGTCGGTCACTCGGGCGGTCACACGGTGCACACCGGTAACACTACTCACCAGGTGCACCCGTTACTCGGAGGCGCACTTCCTTCTACAACGTCGTCCACGCTTTCAACCACTTTACCCGGACTAACCTCCATCCGTGCTCCCCATTCCCTGCTCAAGACGGCGCCTACGCCCCCGCTTCCGATCGGGGGTGGTTTCCAGCACTGGGCCGGTTTACCTTGTCCGTGTACCATATGCCAGGTGCCCCCACCCCCACACATTCCTATCACCTCAGCCGGCCTCACAAGACTTTCATCCGAAAATAAGGATGTAATGAAGTAGGGGTGGAACACTGAGCATCTTTAAATGAACAGACTATACAGCCAAGTATTGTGATGATTTCATGTTCCTTGAGGGAGATTTGAGATAGAAAACACGCAAAACTGCATGCCTGCAACTTGATATTCAGTTCGTTCGTTCGGTCTTTTGTTCATTTTTCTTCCTTGTAACAAGGATTTATTTGGTCTAAAGAAAGTTTTTATGGTAACAGGTCCGCTGGTTATTCGGTGTTTCCAGAGATGCATCACACGATGTAAATAATTTTAGCGTATTAAAATGGATCATACTCGCTCAATATGTTGTTAGACATAGTGATCCGGGATAACTTGGTGAGAAGCTGGTAAATGAGAAATGTACTGTGTTGTGTCATGAAGTGGGAGTGAGGTGCATGCAGGTTTAAATGGATTTTCTTTCTTTTTCTTGTTTTCTTTTTACAAAATTCATCATTTGGTGGAATGGCGGATGCGCTGCGTTCCTTGTAACAAGGACTGTTAAATAAAAAATAAAAAACTGAAATGGGTTGATTATTTCCATGGCCATGTATAAATATAGATAAATAAATAAAACGTATGTACAGGTCGAGAATACAGTAAAACTATATTATTGCTTTGCTGTTTTTTCCAGTACTAAAATAGTTTTATTTTAGCTTCATGTGGTAATTAAGTGTCCACATTCACCTTTTAAGTTTTTGTTTGTTTTATTATTATTATTTGAGGAATTTTCGCATGGCTCGTGTGGTTACAGTAGCTGCAAAGCATGTTTTATTTGCTGGAAATTTTGTTATGCCCAGAGACAAAGTTGTGTCTTTATTTTTGTACATTGTCGATGATTATTGATATATTTATTATCGCCCAGTGTTCCTGGATAACGTTTCAATAAACTATTATGATAAAATGCTATTTTCGTTGTATTTATTTATTACCTTGACTATTCATCTTTTTAATTAATTAGCCTTTTTTTTCTGGTTATTTCGTGTTGTGCTGGGAGTGTGATTGGTAGGGCTAATTTATGCGCAACTTTCATTTAGAATCAGATTTTTCCATGAATGTTTTCCTAAAATGTTAGCCTTTCAGTATTCAAATTTATTTGGTTTTGTTTTTTCACTAAAAATAATTTTGATTTCAGCTCGAGACCGCGCGCATACACTACCTCAGTTAATGACAAAATCTCTTCTTTATAGCAGTTTTTGAGCTAAAACGCCTGTTGGAGAACTGAACTTTCCCTTGCCGGTCTCATAACCCTCGTTTTGTTAATTTCTTTGACTTATTTTGGAGGTACCCGATGGAAATATGTTATTTTCCTTGTTTTCTCGGGAAATAAACGAGGAGCATTCAGTTTCGAGTTCAAAATTATGTGTCATTGTGTTATTTTCTTTAAAAAAAATAAATTAATTAATTAATGACCTAAATCTAGACATCTCGCGTGGGTTAATCCAGAAAGTATTCGCTTGAGTCAGTTGAATTGACTTTTGGCCTATATTGCATACACCTGGCTAAACTGTCATTTGAATTAAAACTTGTCATAAACACCAATTTCTGTCCTCGCATACTGCTCAAAAAATTCAAACGAATCGGGCAAACCTCGCAGAATAATGTAGAGACTTAGGCTAATTAACAGTTAAAGGTCATGCGAGGATGCGGGCCGTCGATCGCCTGAAATGATGAATACGCTACGAAGCCTACGTTCATACTGAGAAGTGTATTTTCAATAACTCATTGATTTATTACTTAACTAAGATCTTCGATGAAAACATATGTCATAATTTAGTTTTCAAAATTATCTCAAGGCTAAAATGCCAGCCATCGCCCTAGTGTTGGCCCCGAGCAGTCGCCCTTTCCCTTTTACTGTCTTGTGCGCAGAAAACTTTCAAGTGCTCAATATGCTTGCGCGCGTGTTGGCCTACCTGAAAGTTAGTATTCTGACGTGAAAGGTTCCTGGGGAGTTTAACTTACACCCAATAATCGCCTGTTGAGCTGCGTACAAGAGCTTCTTCCTCCAGTTCCGAGGTCATCTCAAAACTCATGACATATTATTCACTGCTTTTTGGCTCAGAAAATCATTCGAGTTCTCTAGTTGTCCAGAACATTCTCAACATGCTCCAGAAATAAGCAGAAAACAGAATATTGTCGTATCATATGCAATACTGACCGTGTAGTTTGTAAACACACTTTAATATACAGCAGATTAAGTTGTAAAATGAAATATCTGATAATAACAAGCATTTTATATTAGCTCTGAAAATAGTGCAATTGATAATTTTAGCGAAAACAACGTCTTAATGCTTTTCTAAATTTGACTTGGGGGAGACGGCAGAGAGCGAAAGGTGTGTGACTCACGTTAGAAACGCAAAGCTGCAAACTAGTCCCCAGGGCCCTTTCAACGCCGCGCCGCAGATCAGATAGGCAGCAGTAGAATATATGTTTGCGGAGATTACAAGTTAATTGTTCACGAGGGAACGGGGAAAAACACATCAGAGAATGTTCGGATTACAGAACAAACATAATGCATTCAGCCTTCATTCTTAGAACATGTAAATCAGTCCGTGGATTAAAACCCCTTTTGTAAATTTCTCCTTGTGAAGCTCAAGTTCATTTCTGCAAGTAACTGCCTGTGGTTGGGCGATTGAAAGGGCGGAACGAGCCGAACACTGTTTTAAGGGCGCAGGCACTTGCAAAGACTGAGCACGGATAGAAAGAGCGAGGCAGATGGGACGGAGTAGAAGGGAGCAACACGATCACGGAGTGTCACTGAAATCTCCTCTGGGCATCGCGTGCAAAGCTTGTGAACCATCAATTATTATGAGCCTTCAAATTCAACTTCTTGGCATGTTATACGTGATAATCACAGAAAACAAATTAAAGCTTGCATCTGAAGAAAAATTGAATTGATTAATATAAAAACTCAAATGGAAGAACGGGTCTTTCATGGCACGACATAAGCACGAGTAAAAATACAATAATTTCAGTATAACAGCAACATTTGCGCAGAATTTTAGTTCATTTAAAACCCAAGATCATTCGTCTGTCTAACTTATTCGGCACTGCCGGATGCCGTCTGGGTCGTTTGGGCGTTATGACTCAAAGGAAGCGCTGACCTCGGCCGCGACGCAGAGTTCCCATCTGAGGTTTGGTCTGTTTCCAAACCCCGACGAACAGAATTCGTGCAGCAACACTGTTGTCAGCTGTCGGCCTACAAGTCGAGATTGACGTTTCCATACAACGCCTTTTCAGTGGGTAACTCTTGAAGCTGGTCTATGTGAAATCTTGGCGTATTTGTCATAATAATCCCGATTGTCAAATCGGGAGCGAAAAAAAAACCCTCAAAAAGTGTCTTTTATAAATAGGCTACAATGAAAAGTCTTTAAGTTTGGCCTACAGCGGTGTATCTGTCGTATTCGTGATTACAATATAAATTTAAATATGTCCACAGTTCGCTTTTTAGACCGAGTATCTTTATTATTCATCAAGCTTAAGTTTTTGTATCGTTTGTAATTCATGTCTATCTTGATTCGTGTGGCACGTTTGTTTCACTGACGAAGTAAATTGAAACTAATTACAAGACCTAGTGCATACTTTTGTGCCTTACATGAATGTGCGCGTTTTAATTTCTGAGCTGTTCCCGTTGTTCCCGTTAATTACAGTTATGTGTAATGTAGTCGATTAAAACTCATCACTGCTGGAGATTCATTAGGAATGCTGATTGGAAAAACAACTGTGAAAAGAATCTTCAGTTTCTGAAAACACGTTTTCGTGGTTTAGATCCTAACTTGTCAGTAATGTGGCGTGTCAGTATCGGGGCATATAATATCCCAAACAACACTGCCGAACATGATTGGACCCTTCACGCGGCAAGTCTATTTTACTGGGCTATATTTCTGTCGCGTATAAGCCAAACCTATCGTGTCTGTAGCAATAATCAAATTGTATTTTATATATCATTTTATGTGGAAAAATAAATCATTCAATGTCAATATCAAAAATTTTTCATGAAAACAATTCGGTATTTCCATTTAGCATCATTGATTTGATAAAAATAAAAGAATGTAGCAACTGGTAGCCTACTTCTAGTAATTGGCATTGCTTTTGAACAGCAACTGGACCTCAATTGACTGTACTAATGGATGTAAATACGGGTTACATCTTACAGTGAAGGTGGCCATGCTCTTGGCCCCGGATCTGTCACTTTTAAATTTCTTTAAAACAATAACTGATATTGAAAGTATATTCCCCAATACAGTGCAATTATCGTTAGTTATTAAATTAATGTATTATAAAACATTTCACCTTTGACTTTGAGAATCTTATAGAGAAACATTCTCGGTGTTTGATCAACTTTGTTGCAGTTATCTTTTCCCCATGAAGACTCAGTCACAACTGAAACCTTTCTCATCGCAGTCATTTTGCTGAGAAAAAAATTAAACCTGCGGCAATTAATGTCCGAAATCACTTGTAGTAGTCTACATGGAGGTTTTTCACCGAAGGTTGGCCTAATATGATTTTACTTGCGGAAATGCGCTGTAGTCGAACTTGGTCTGTTACAGCACACTGCGCTCCCCTGCGCTCCGTGTTTTTGGCCTGAAGTTCATTCCGTTTCGGGAGCATTGAATAGGCGCCAGATTCCTCGCGCGACCAGCCGGAAAGTCAGCAGAGGAGTTCCCTATTATCTCAAATCAAGCGTTCAGAGACAATGCCCTAAAGGCCTCGGACAAAACAACTTTTTGCTAAGTAGCTTTTTTGTTTTCAGATCTGACAAATGGCTTGCCATCTTCAGAGGACACACCTGTTACTGGAAACACTCGAGATTTTACACATCGAGAGAGGGCCCTTGTTAGGCTCGGAGTCCCATCAAAGGGTTTCACAATGGACATGGTCAGTAACAATACCGATAGCCTCGGGGCAGCGGCTGCTGTCAGTGGCTCGCTTGTGCAGGGCAAGGCAGTGCGCTGCAATTGAAAATAAATTTCAGTTGAATAAGTGCGTCGGCTGCGTCGAAGGAGCCGCTGCCCCGAGAACAAAGGCGGTTGGGAGGATAAGTTATTGACTCCCCTGACAGGCCGATGGCAGTTCATTATGCTCCCTAAATTCTCTGCTCTCTGTGTCTGTGGCTGAATTAGGTGGCAGGTGCACGAGCCATTTCACTGCCCCCCTCGGGAATGCCCCGGGCTCGTCGTCAGCTGATTTCATAGACAAATGTTTACATCATACAGCCAAAACAGAAAGCATATTTCCATCATAAGAGCATTTTGCTTCAGTCATTATTGTGGTGGGCAATTTGCATACTAATTGAGTTAGTCTCTCTTTTTTGTGTGCACGGACCTGGTGGCAGAAAGCTGACTTTTGCAAGACTCTCTTATTTGTTTCCTGTGATGTATGAAATATTGCTCCACCTGCAACTTTTTTGTTTGTTTGTTTATGATGATGATGATGATGATGATGATGATTTTTTTTTTTTTTGGGAGAAGGAGTATGGTGTGTGTGTGTGTGTGGGGGGGTATTTGACATGGTGCATTAACAAAATAGAAATAGCGTAACTGAAAATAAAATTGTTTCAAATTCCCTTCGGTGATGAGAGAATAAAACCGCATTCTCAGTTTTACCCCCTAAATACCTTAACCGCAACTCAATAACGGTATATGCATTTCGACGGTAATTATTTAAAGGCGGGTAATGAAGCTGGCGCAGCTTCTTATGTCATGGTGCTAGAACTGTGTCACCAATACTAGCGTCATGTCCCATTCTCAATACATTCAAATGCCAATGGTTTCAATACTTGAATCAATAGCTACTTAACGATTAGTGCACAACTTTACATAGGCTCACATCATCCGTATGGTTTTGTCATGAAAGAGGTATACAGTACAAGTTATTGTTTGCTTAACTGGTTGTGGATTAATCACTGAATACAGTCTTAAATTCAACCTTGTACTTCCTCAGTGATTGTTCATTTTTCTTATTAATAATAATAATAATAATAATAATAATAATGATGATAATAATAATATCATTATTATTATTGTAATCATGATCATTATTATTGCTGCACTGATAATGATAAATGATATACAGGGTCGGGGTCAGTGGCGACCGATGGACAGAAAGCAGGGAGGGCGTAACACATGCCTTTAAATGGACGATTAGTCTTGATCTCTTTTCAATCGTTTTCCTTGATGAAAGATACTCACCTCTCTAAGGTGTGGCCAATTCTCTTTGTTAAGACAAGAAATGAAACACATCATTTGGATGCAAAATGTGCACATTTCAAACTTTGTTTTCTTTGTTTTCATTTAAACAGTCATGACGCGTAAGTTTGATGCCCTGCTTTGCAGGATATTACAAAAGTTAACGCGGAAAATCCAGAGCAGTTTTATTTAACTTCGTGATTGGGAGCCAATTAAGGCAGGTGAATGAAACATTTTCACTGAATTTATTATTTACTCGCCTCAGCATTTCATTAAAAAGGAAGCTGTGTGTTTCACTACTAATGGATAATTCCCATTGTTGGAAACTGTGTTAATCAAGAACAATGATTGAGGACAGGCCAATCATCTGTTTCAAGGGATGTCTTCCGCCCTCTCTGTTTTCTGCTCAGGAGCCGCCACTAAAACTGAATACTTCTTCTTTTGTGCCAGGTAAAGACAGATAACAACTTTCCAAGTGCTGTGTTGTGAGATCGTACAGGTGAAGCTCAGGAATAAAGTGCTGTGCTGTGAGATCGTACAGGTGAAGCTCAGGAATAAAGTGCTGTGCTGTGAGATCGTACGGGTGAAGCTCAGGAATAAAGTGCTGTGCTGTGAGATCGTACGGGTGAAGCTCAGGAATAAAGTGCTGTGCTGTGAGATCGTACGGGTGAAGCTCAGGAATAAAGTGCTGTGCTGTGAGATCGTACAGGTGAAGCTCAGGAATAAAGTGCTGTGCTGTGAGATTGTATGGGTGAAGCTCAGGAATAAAGTGCTGTGCTGTGAGATCGTACGGGTGAAGCTCAGGAATAAAGTGCTGTGCTGTGAGATCGTACGGGTGAAGCTCAGGAATAAAGTGCTGTGCTGTGAGATCGTACGGGTGAAGCTCAGGAATAAAGTGCTGTGCTGTGAGATTGTATGGGTGAAGCTCAGGAATAAAGTGCTGTGCTGTGAGATCGTACGGGTGAAGCTCAGGAATAAAGTGCTGTGCTGTGAGATCGTACGGGTGAAGCTCAGGAATAAAGTGCTGTGCTGTGAGATTGTACAGGTGAAGCTCAGGAATAAAGTGCTGTGCTGTGAGATCGTATGGGTGAAGCTCAGGAATAAAGTGCTGTGCTGTGAGATCGTACGAGTGAAGCTCAGGAATAAAGTGCTGTGCTTTGAAATCGTATGGGTAAAGCTCAGGAATAAAGTTTGCTGTGTTCCTGTCATGATGTCACTTTGATTGTAAATAGTTGGCTTGCTATTTACAGTTGCACTCAGAAGTTTGCATAATGAATTTGTGAAATATTGCCATTTATTTTGAAAATATGACTCATCATGCAAAAAACTTGTCTTTTATTTAAGATTAATGATCATGTGAAGTAATTTATCATCACATGTGTTTAGCTCCTTTTTTTTTAATCATAATGATAACTGAAATCACACAAATGGCCCTAATAACTTCACATACCCTTGAATGTTTGACCTTGTTATATAGACACACTCAGGTTTAAACGGCTATTAAGGGTTAATTTTTCACACTTGTAACTAATTGTAACCAGTGTCTGTGTATAGTCATTGAGTTTGTTAGCTCCTGAGTGGATGCACTGATCTGGCTAGACACTGAGCCATGGGGAGCGGAAAAGAACTGTCTAAGGACCTTCGTAACAAGGTGGTTCAACTTTCTAAAGATGGGAAAGGATATTAAAAGATATTCAAAGACTTGAAAATGCCAGTCAGTACTGTTTAGTCTGTAATTAACCCTATCTAGACTGGGCTTTTTGGGGCTTCCTTGGTATTATTATGACCTATTATGACGTCATAATGACATCATGTTTTGATTTTATTGCCCAAAACTGTCACAATAGGGTAATCTCTTACAAATTTAAATTACATAAGATATTCTAAATATAATGGAATAAGTATATGTTAAAAAGTAAATCTGGAAACTACAGTGATGAAACCGAAATCGGCGATTTTTTGTCAGACATACCTGTTAGAAAACCATTGCCATGGAAATGGCAAAGATGGTGGACTTGACTTACTGGTATAAAATTGTTCCCAGACAAGTTTTAGGAAAAGTCACCAATTTTGGTGGTCCTAGCTCAAGCCGTTCAGAAATTATACGACGCGAAAATTGGCGCGGGCATGAAAAGCCCCGGTGTAGATAGGGTTAAGAGGTAGAAAATTAGGGGATATGTTGATACCAAGCCAAGGTCAGGTAGGCCAAGAAAGATTTCAGCCCAAACTGCCAGGAGAATTGTTCAGGACACAAAAAAAAAATCCACAAGCTCCCTCAAGAGAAATACAGGATGTTCTGGAAAAAGATGGCTTGGTTATTTCAAGGAGCACAATGAGGAGGTACTTAAACAACAATGAGCTGCATGGTCGAGTTGCGAGAAGGAAGCTATTATTACGCCATTCCCACAAAAAAAAAACCCCTAAAACATACCAGACCACACCTTGACACGCCTCACAGCTGACAAGACAAAAATACAACTTTATGATCACAACCATAAGTGCTATGTTTGGAGAGGCCCATGGTGAAAACTATACCATTCCCACTGTAAAGCATGGTGGTGGATCTCTGATGTTTTGGTGGTGTAAGAGCTCTAAAGGCACAGGGAATCTCGTGAAAATTGACGGTAAGATGAATGCAGCATGCTATCAGGAAATACTAGCAGACAATTTGCATTCTTCAGCACGAAAGCTGTGCATGGGATGCACTTGGACTTTCCAGCATGACAATGATCCAAAGCACAAGGCCAAGTTGACCCTCCAGTGGCTACAGAAGAGAAAGGTGAAGGTTCTGGAGTGGCCATCACAGTCTCCTGACCTCAATATCATCGAGCCGCTTTGGGGAGATCTCAAACGTGCAGTTCCTGCAAGACGACTAAAGAATTTGCAGGAGGAAGAATGGGCAGCTACACCACCTGAGAGAATTAGGGGCCTCCTTGATAACTATCACAAAAGACTCCACACTGTTATTGATGCTAAAGGGGGCAATACACAGTATCAGGAACTAAGGGTATGCACACTTTTGAACAGGATTCATTTCATTTTTTTCCCCTTATTGCCATGTTTTATTTGATGATTGTGCCATTCTACATGACCTACAGTTGGATATGAATCCAATAAGAAATAAAAGAAATGTGTTTTGCCTGGCAATTCATGTTTACTTTAAAAAATGTTACCTATTTTACAAATTCAGCTAGGGTATGCAAACTTTTGAACACAACTGTATTTGTTGAAATAGATCGCAAGCTAGCCAGCTTGGCTTATTGCATTCTACAGGAACAGCATGGATTACTTCTAGTTTTGTCAGTGTTTGAGTGCGTCCGTTTGGAAGCATGTTGTGGCCCTCAACTGCTTTCCTTCATGTATTATAGAGTTTGGACTTGTTCTTTCTTTTCATCACTGAATTTATTACAACTATGTCCACTTTGTAAAAGGCTCACAAATGTAAGAAGTGATATTGTAGTTCTTTCCTGTGGCTTTGTTCATTCTGATGTGGATGCAAACCTGTAGAAGTGATTGTGTGGTAGGGTACCTTGCCCAATGTTTGCCCGGATGTGGTTGTTTCGGCTCATATTTGGCATACTGAGGCAATGCAAAATTCAACTGTTGTATTTCTATCTCTGGTGTTTCTTATTTTCTCTGAAAGAAAGCACATAGAATGCATTTTAAAAGCAAATATCCAAAATTTCTTCCTGGACTCACCTGACGATGGGACAGTCACTGTGAGACTTTGATCTATAAGGTACCATGATAAGATGCTGATGACTTCCCCATATACATGAATGCCTGGATGACTAAACACTTATTACAGGTTGATATTGTGACATTGACATCATTTGAAAAGCGCACTGAGATCGATTGCATCGCAAAGACACTGGAGGAGCCTGCTGATCTGTGGTGCCTGCATCTGAAGGCTGAGTTTCCTGTAAATACAAAGGAAAGAGGAATCAAGCCATCATTTAAGGGAGGGGGTACCGTCGTCCCCCGTGTCTGACAGATGGCGTTTGCTAGCGGGCCGTAAATGGCTGTGACTGAACGCTGCTCTGTCTGCCAGTAACCCTCAGCTAAGGGACTCCCAGAGAGGGTGCTACTGCCCTGACTCCACAGAAAACAAACTGCCCTGGACTCTCCGCCACAGACGGTCTCGGCTCTCTCATGGCCCAATACATTTGGGCGAAGAGTAGGGTGAAGGGAACCTGCAAACCTATTGAAGAGTCAGAGTGACTGCGGGCGACAGTTCTGCGGCATCCTGAAAGAAACAGGAGTAAATGTTTGTATTTCCTCACCAGCAGGATTCATAGATCAGTAACAGGACTCTGCTGGTCTCCACTGACTCATAAATGGTCCAATGAGATGTGCTTCCTGAGGCCACTGTGACAGCTGCTTGGCTGATTAGGTGGCGTCCTGGCCAGCAGGGGCCGCTGTGGCACAAAGTGAAATGAGGGTGGGGTTGGGTGGGGTCGGGGACACCTGACTGCCAAGCGCTGAATGGCACTGGGAGGGCAGTTTAGTCTATTTTACAAGTGAGATGAAAATTCAAATTGATACACTGGAGTTAGCTGCAGAAGCTAATGTTCATCACTAGACTCAGGGTTGCATGTCTTTGCTATGGGAAACTGAAGCGTCCAGGGGAAACGCATACGAACATGGCGGGATGTACTCTCCACACACTCTCGTTTACATATAAGGACAGAGGCCAGGCGGACCTCACACCATGTCCTGCGTCATACACAACAGCAGCAGCGCTATAGCCACTGCACCACAGTCTCAGAAACAGAGCATCAGCGCTGATGCAGAGCCCTCTCTCCAGCAAATAAATGAGAGATCATTAGCGATTAGCGCAACACACGGGTCTGCTCCCTGAGGGGAAAAGCATTTGAAACAAATCAGATTGAACAGAACTGATACAGAGAATGCTTAATGAAATGGACAAAAGGTATTGGGGGCCGCTAATTGCACGCAAGCGCGGCGTTCCTGTTGTAGCTCATTCAGCTGACAGATCACGCCGCCGCCGCAGCTAATGGGGCAACTATTTAGCAGGGAGATGGCTGACGCTTTGACAGCTTGGCTAAATCAGGTTTCCGCGGCACCACATGATGTTTATGGAAATGAGGAGGTACAGATGGGGCAGTATAGCTCTGTTTTGGGCCACAGCGAGCCAAGCAGTGTTCTCATCGCTAATGACAGTCTTTTTTTTTGTGCTTTATATAACATCGAGGGAGATTTTCTCTACTCTGTCACGGCTTCCTACTGCATAGGTATCTCTGGGCATCTGAGATACAGCACTGTGACCGTACAGAAAAGTTTCGGGAGCTGCTCGTCTCCTTCCCCGAGCTCCGTGCTCTCCCGAGTATCGCTCTTGGCAGAGCGGCGGCTGGCAGCCCAGGCTGAGACGGGCACGTGCCAAAGCGAATCAGTCACAGTTGGTGCTTTTGATCAATCTCAACCCAAAGCAGGAGCCGACAGACAGCTTGCGACAAAAACAAACAAGCAAATCAGTGACAACATCTATTTTTAAAACTGTAGCCTCAAATCTCATATTTTTTTGATAACGGAAGATGGCCAACTGCAAAGCTGTGAAGTAGTCTTTTCTAAGTCACCATAGATTGAAGGTCGCTGAGTGCACTCAACAAATCTGTGTTAACCGCACTCGAGTTTATAAAATCAAGTGTAGGTCCTATGGGGGTCTCATGTCTGAGTTGATATCTACGTGAGAGACCACACTGAACTTTACTGTGTGGATTGCAGTCGGTGCAGTGTTGTGAAAAAGTATTTGTCCCCATCCCCAGTATCTTAAATTTATGCGTATTTTGCTCGCTTACATGTTTCAGATCATCAAACTAATTTTACTATTAGAGAAATGTAACCTGTGCAAACAAAAAAAAACGCAGTTTTAAAATAATGATTCCATTTGTTGAAGGAAAAAACGTATCTAACCCTACCTCGCCCATTGTGAAACAGCAGTTTCCTGCTTAGTTATGGGTTATTCAACCATCCATCTATTATCTATATCAGATTCTTCCTTACTAGGATTGCCGGGGAGCTGGAGCCAATCCCAGCTGACTATAGGTGAAAGACAAGGACCCACCCTGGACAAACCATCGCAGGATGCACTCACCCTTCACACGCTATTCACTCGCACACTCATACCTTCAGACAATTTAGAGTCCTTGATTAGCCTGAGATGCATGTCTTCGGACTATGGGAGGAAACCAGATTACCTGTAGGAAACCCGTGTTATCACTGGGAGAAACATGCAAACTCCACACAGAAAGGTCCCAGGTTGAATTCAAACCCATAACCTGTGAAGACCGCCAGCCCTGTTGAACCTTAAACATTACGTAAATACATTGTAGAACCTATCCAAAAATGAGAAGTAGGCAAAAAGCAGCACATGATGCTGCGATCCAAAGGAATTGCAGAGGAGATAAGAAACAAAGTTGTTGACATCTATTAGTCTGGAAAGGGTTACAAAGCCATTTCTAAGTCTCTGAGATTCAGGTGAACCACAGTGAGAGCCATTATGTACTAATGGAGAAAAGTTGGAACAGTGGTGAACTTTGCCAGGTGAGGCTGGCCTACCTGAATTCCTCCTAGTGCTCATCAATGACTCACCCAAGACATCACAAAAGAACCCAGACTAACATCAGAAGAACTAAAGGCCTCACATGTCTCAGTTAAGGTCAGTTTTCACGATTCCACAATGAGAAAGAGACGAGGCAAAAATGGCAGCCATCAAGCGAAAACCACTGCTGACTAACAAAAGAACACGAAGATTCTTCTCACTTTTGCCAAAAATATCCTGGTGACCCCCCTAGAGTTGTGCGATAATATTCTGAGAACTGATGAGTCAATGATGGATCTTTTTGGAAGACTCCGGTCCCGTGAAGCTACCACAGCACCCCACAATAATAATAAGATCATACCAATTACGGTGGTGGTGGTGTAAGACTGCTTTGCTGCTTCAGGACCAGGGTGGCTTGCCATAACTGATGGAACCATGAATTCTGCTTCAGTTCATGCCCTAAAGTTCATGCGCAGTTAGATTATGCAGCAGGACAATGATCCAAAGCAAACAGGTAAGTCCAACGCTGTATGGATCAAAAGAAACACAGACAGCTGATTGCAGTTGATTCTGCCAGGGACGGCACCATCAGTCTGTAAATTTGGGGGGGGGGGGGGGAATTAGGTAATACAGGCTTTGAATTACTAGTTACCTTCAACAAATAAATGGTCATTTAAAAACTGCATTTTGTTTTTACATGTTACCATTGTCATACAATAAAATTATTTTGATGATCTGAAACAATAAATTATGACAAATAAGCCATAATAGAGGAAATTGGGAATTGGGCAAATACTTTTCACAATACTCTGGATTATTTAACTAAGAAGTTTCAGCTTGGTTCGTGCAACACTGATGCAGAAGTTGTTCCTACTGACCTAAAGACACATCAATCTTAAAGCGATTTTTTTAATACAGATTTTTTGAATCCTTTGAAATGGAATACCATCAGTATGTGATACACCCATTAAGTTTTCTGGCAGAATGCATGCTGGGTAACACTGAGATTTTTTTTTTTTATCTGAAGAGGTAACAAGGTGCCTGGCACAGTGGTACTTACAGAAGGAAAGTTCTGGGCTTGAATGCAGTGGAGACTGTATGCTCCACTCGAGTCCAGGCATGCTCGGCTCATTACCCTCGATATTGCCCGTAGGGATGAGTCTGTAAGTGAATCTGTGCGTATGTGCAGGACCAGTGTTAGATCAGTAAACTGACCAGGGAGTGTCCTTGTTGGATCTTGGATGAATGACTGAATTTAATAAAGTAAGAGAATATGATAAAGCGCATTATAAATATAACCATAAAAAACAAAATGTATTTGTCAAAGTATTGTATTTTGTGGAATTTAGGAAAATATGCTAAAACTCAACACATGATGAAAAAAGGTGCTTGGTATTTGATAGTTAACTTATAGATTTTGCAAAAAAAAAAAAGAATGGGTGTATTTAGTGTGAATATATTGAAAAGTAGCACGTAATGACAATGTTTTATTTGCTTATTTTGTTTGTTTTTGCTTCTGCATACCATTTATTCCAGAAATAAGATCAGTGTTGGGGAAGTTATTTTCATAAAATTATTTGTTACCTATTCGCTGTGACCCTTAAATTAAAGTAATATTTTACTTTTGAGTTTCCTCTCCAGAACAACCAAAAATGAAGAAAATTAACGTGAAAACTGCAATAGCAACCAAATATCAATGATAAGGAAACCTTTCATACTGTGAGTATTATAAGTATATTGTGAGACAGATGTTGTTAGACACTGATGATAATATTGTCGAGTAAGATGACACATTCAGTACAGCAAGATTGTGGAAGCTGGGCACACAGCAGCAATTATGTTGTCTCACATATTTTATTTTTCAAATTTCAGAGTAGTACAATGTCCCTTTTCGCCCATTTCCATTGATTATATGAGGGTGCATGTTTGCATGCAGAGGGCAAGTTGATATCAGATATACAAAACCCAAAACCAGTGAAGTTGGCACGTTATGTAAATCGTAGATAAAAACAGAATACAATGATTTGCAAATCCTTTTCAACTTATATTCAATTGAATACACTGCAAAGACAAGATGTTTAATGTTCAAACTGAGAAACTTTATTGTTTTTTTGCAAATAATCATTAACTTAGAATTTAAAGGCAGCAACACATTGCAAAAAAAAGTTGGCACAGGGCCTTTTTACCACTGTGTTACATCACCTTTCCTTTTAACGACACTCAGTAAACGTTTGGGAACTGAGGAGACCAATTTTGAAGCTTTTCAGGTGGAACTCTTTTCCCATTCTTGCTTGATGTACAGCTTAAGTTGTTCAACAGTCCGGGGTCTCCGTTGTCGATTTTACGCTTCATAATGCGCCACACATTTTCAATGGGAGACAGGTCTGGACTACAGGCAGGCCAGTCTAGTACCGCACTCTTTTACTACGGAGCCATGCTGTTGTAACACGTGCAGAATGTGGCTTGGCATTGTCTTGCTGAAATAAGCAGGGGCGTCCATGAAAAAGACGTTGCTTGGATGGCAACATATGTCGCTCCAAAACCTGTATGTACCTTTCAGCATTAATGGTGCCTTCACATATGTGTAAGTTGCCCATGCCTTGGGCACTAATACACCCCCATACCATCACAGATGCTGGCTTTTGAACTTTGCGCCTATAACAGTCCGGATGGTTCTTTTCCTCTTTGGTCCGGAGGACACGACGTCCACAGTTTCCAAAAACAATTCGAAATGTGGACTCGTCAGACCACAGAACACTTTTCCACTTTGCATCAGTCCATCTTAGATGAGCTTGGGCCCAGCGAAGCCGGCGGCGTTTCTGGGTGCTGTTGATAAATGGCTTTCGCTTTGCACTGTAGAGTTTTAACTTGCGCTTGCAGATGTAGCGACAAACTGTAGTTACTGACAGTGGTTTTCTGAACTGTTCCTGAGCCCATGTTATGATGTCCTTTACACACTGATATCGGTTTTTGATGCAGTACCGCCTGAGGGATCGAAGGTCACGGGCATTCAATGTTGGTTTTCGGCCTTGTCGCTTACGTGCAGTGATTTCTCCAGATTCTCTGAACCTTTTGACGATATTACGGACCGTAGATGATGAAATCCCTAAATTTCTTGCAATAGCTCGTTGAGGAATGTTGTTTTTAAACTGTTCGACAATCAGCTCACGCATTTGTTCACTAAGTGGTGACCCTCGCCCCATCCTTGTTTGTGAATGACTGAGCATTTCAGGGAAGCTGCTTTTATACCCAATCATGGCACCCACCTGTTCCCAATTAGCCCGTTCACCTGTGGGATGTTCCAAATAAGTGTTTGATGAGCATTCGTCAACTCTCTCAGTCTTTTTTGCCACTTGTGCCAGCTTTTTTGAAACATGTTGCAGGCATCAAATTCCAAATGAGCTAATATTTGCAAAAAATTACAAAGTTTACCTGTTCGAACATTAAGTAACTTGTCTTTGCAGTGTATTCAATTGAATATAGGTTGAAAAGGATTTGCAAATCATTGTATTCTGTTTTTATTTACGATTTACACAACGTGCCAACTTCACTGGTTTTGGGGTTGTAATTTGATGACAGGAAATCATCCTTCTTTGATCCTGGAGTACATACAGTAGTCCAAAAAATGAGTAATAGCATATTACTCTACCTAAAGACTCTATCTCAAGTTTTACACAAATTTTAATGAGTTACTCGTCATATCTCTTAATTATGCATACAAGTAATTAACTCTACTGAAGTAATGTACAGGAAATGGTCAAATCATCAGAAACACTGACCTGAATGCCAGCTTTGGGAAGCTCCCAATATTTTTTGCTGAGATTCTTCTGATATGGGTTGATTCAGTTCTGTGGTGATTTTTGGAGCAACAGGTCAGTGGCAGCTATCTTGTGTCTGTATATCAGTGTCAGAGAGCTTTAACTTGAGGCCACAATTCCTTGTTGTTTTTGCTGGTTTGGGTGTTTGGCAGAAGTTGTTTCTGACTCAGTTCCCCTTGCCGCCTTAGAGTGGCACTGTCACGACCGAACATGCAAAGTAAACTTGAAAAAGAAAAAGACCATTTTTCCCGCAAGTTTGTCACTGATGGAAATTGCTAGTTTATATCATGTTTAATCAAAGCTGTTAATAAAAGCTATCCATTCCAAGAATGAATTATTTAGTTTAGGGCAGGACTCAGGGTATTTATATTCAGTTCCCCCCCAGCCCTCAACATTAAGTTTGCTTGTGCAAACTTTGAAACGTTTGTGTGTTGTGACGTCTGGCGGTAGATGTACCCTCATGTAACCTCTGCAGACTTGACTGTCGATATTTGATTACACGTGGTACGATAGAAAATAAACAAAATGGAAACAAATACGCTAAAAATTGCGGATATTCCATGGCGTTACATTCTCAGCAATACTGCAAGATATCAAAGTCACTTACTGAAACCAAGATCATGGACAGCTGAACTATGTCTCTGCTTACCGATGAGTATGCCCTGAGCATCCTCGGCCGTGAATTTTGTGAGCGATGCAGCAGGAATTCAGGCCCCACCACTTTGCCGAAGTGGAACTGTATAGCATTCTCTGCTTGCTTTGTTTGGAGACTGATCAGCAAAGTGCTGCTGGTTAGACCTTCCTCTTGAGCGGACACATTCTGCTGATTAGCTCTTGGATGAACAGGAATCACCTGCTTTAGCAATACTACTTCAGAGACCTCACAGTGAAAACCATTCAGGAGGATGACCGGTATTTCTCCAACCGCCCATATTACTGCCAGCTCTGAATAAAAGGCAGTAGAATTCAGTATTAGTATTTTTGTCATCAAATCTAAATGTTTCCAATTTTCAAACTTGCTTAGCCAGTCCTATTTTATGATTTTATATTAATGAAAAACCTGCTAAAATGGGAAGCTGGGGCCTCAGCTTTTTTTTTAGCAGCATCTGTGGAGGTTATTGCTTTGGTAGAGAAATTAAAGATGTTGATTTGCATGCCACTCAATTGATAATCTGCAGAAGCAGATTTTTTTAAAGATTTATCTCTAAACTCAATTGAATAACGGTATCCAGAGTGAAGCCTTCCTCAGTAGGCCCGGCCCGGGATGGGGGGCAGTGGGAGTGCTATGGAGAGAGACAGCTCATTACGGGCGGGAATTAGCGCTTGTGTGGAAAACAGAAGCGACAGCGCGGGTGGCCTGCCGGCCGCATGGCTGCTAGCGTACGCGCGTCGCTGCGGGCCAGAGCCATCATATGGACAAATCACAACTGATCTGGGGGTGTAATGGCTGCCAGATGCTAGCGCTTTGTACCCTGTGACTCTTCTGGGAGATAGCCTAATCTAAGAAGACATACTGCCGGGGAGCAAGAGGGGGTGTGTGTATATGTATGCAGATGAGTCAAAAACTACCGGCCCCCCCCGCTCCCCCGCTCCCCCATGCTATCCCATATGCACCAATAAAGGCCAAATGCTGCTGAAAGGTTGTGAATTTTTCACGGTCAATGTGCACTTATTGAAAAACGAGGAAGTGTCATTTATCATAGACCTGATTGTTACTTCCTTATGGGACACTCTGAGTGAGGAGCTTTTCAGTCTGATTTTTGGTCTTTCAATAGTAGCTTTGTATGACCAGATAAGACTAGTTAAGCCCACTACTCCTCTGCAGCTCGGGTCCGTATCCAAGCACCCCATGTATAGTTTTAGGGGTTTCGGTCTAGAAGCACAGATATGCTTGTCGTTCATGGGCCACTGCACTAGTGTGTCCTATGGATTGCACGGTAGAAAGGCGATTGGGTAGTATTATTTTGAGGTATATTGGCAGTAATGCGGTGTGATGTCGTTATGTTTTTTGGTACATTGGCAGTAATGTGATGGTGTTGTGACATGGTAACGATGTATGTCGGCAGGAATGTGAAGTGATGGCCTTATTCTGGGATATTTTTGCGGCCCTTATTTGCAGGTAAATCGGCAGTGATCTGATATGACGGTTTTGCTTTGTGGTGTGCAGTGTGATGGCATAATTTTATGACACGTTAGCTATAGTGTGGGGTTTTGGTGTTATTTGTGGCTTGTTCGCTGTAAGGTGGCGAGATTGCACTAATTTGTGGTATAATGGCAGAATGGTGTTGTAGTGGTGTTACTTTGTGATACATTGGCAGTAAGGTGGTATGATGGTGTTATGTTGTGGTATTATGGCAGAAAAATGGTGGGATGGTGTTATGGCAGTAAAATGATGAGATGGTGTTATTTTGTACTGTTATGGCAGTATGGTGGTATCATGGTGTTATTTTGTGATTCGTTGGCAGTAACGTGGTATGATGGTGTTAGTTTGTTGTATGTTGGCAGTAAAGAGTTATGATGGTGTTATTTTGTGGTATTATGACAGTGAAATGGTGGTATGATAGCGTTATTTTGTGGTATTTTGGAAACAAAATGGTGGGATGGTGTTATTTTGTCGTATTATGGCAGTATGGTGGTGCAATTGTGTTATTTTGTGATTCGTTGGCAGTAACGTGGTATGATGGTGTTATTTTGTCGTATGTTGCCAGTAAAGTGTTATGATCGCATTATTTTGTCGTATTGTGACAGTAAAATGGTGGAGTGGTGTTATTTTGTGGTGTTATAGCATTAAAATGGTGGGAAGGTGTTATTTTGTGGTATGTTTTCAGTAAGGAGGTGTGTGGCTGCAGGCATTTGCCTCACCTGCATTTAAAGCCCTACCTAGGTGGGGCACAAAGCCTGGGAGAAAAGTGTAAGTGACACAGGGGATCCTGCGTTGCCCCCCTCTGACTGAGGAAGCAGAAGCTGCCCCTCTTCTCTCACCTGTCCGAATCCAGCCCAATCAATCAGCGTCTCACAAGGGTCTTACTCTATCTCCATCTGTCCTTCCCCCTGTGGTGCTGGCTGGGGGGGAGGGGGGTCTGTGGGAAGGGTAGCAGGAAACACCTCATTATCCCATTAGCATGGCGCTAAATAGCCTTAAATGTAAAACATGGTCTCCTCTGGATTCAAATGGCATTAGTACTGCATGTGAATGCCTCCTTAGGACTGTGAGTGAAGCAGGGCAGGGAGATGGTCTTTGTGATGCGCAGAATTTCCCAAACAAAGAGAGGCAACGGCACACTTCCCTACACCGCTGAGCTTTCGGGCCTTTCTGCCTGTTAGGCACACATCTGTGACACCAAACTGCCACGAACGGCAGCGTCACACTCATTTATCGCCTCGCATTCGCTGTGTGATGCTGCAGGTATGCAGGTACAACAGGGCAGCGGTATAGAATCATGTTTAAAGAAGTAGGCTTGATTCTAACCTGTGCTGCTGATGTTCAGCCCCTGTGCAGAAATTCTCAAGTTGAATTAATTTAGTGAAACATTCAGTTGTTATAAAATTGGAAAGTAAACTGTGCTATTCACTGGATTAACACTGAGGTGCTGAAAACATAATGTAAGCTGGCTGTCCTGTGATTTGCATCATGTGTGCATTCTTATGTCTGTATTGGCCTGAATCGAATTCTAAATGTCAGCCTAATTCAATAGCGTTACTGCTTTGATTGCTCAAAAGTGTAAGATGGCTGGCCAGCTCCAGAGGAAATCTTCAGGATGATGTCAAGGGTTTATAGTTTATTGTGGATTATTCAGTGAAGAATTTTCCAGATAAACCACATGAATTTTAATTTTTACTGGGACGCCAGGGTTGGCTTGGAATTAGGAGCGCTCCTGACATCCGATCTCAAACACAAGGTGTCTAATCCTCCCCAAATACTGAATCCAGAAAATATGAGTCACCCACCCCTTTGTTAAAGCTGGCCTTACACCGCAAGCGCCAGAAAGGCTAGAAGAAGAAGGGCCCACTGTCACTCTCTGACAGGAGGAGAACGGACGTTCCTGACATCACTCACCTGTCCGATCCAGCCTGATCAATCAGCATGGCTCTTCCTCCCCATCTGTCTTTACCTTTCTCAATCCAGATGGAGAAAAGGAAATTATTCTCCCATTAGCAACTCATTAAAGGGCCATAAGTGTGCTGTATGGGTCTTTACTGGGCTCAGGTCTGAGTGGTACTCGCATGTGAATACCTGTGCTGGGCTTTGTGCCTGGGCTGCAGGGAGCTGTCCCGGGCCGGCAGGGACCCCCTGTGTTATTCACAGGCTCCTGTGGCCCGGATGGGGTTGTCCTGAGGTCATCTATCACTCCCTGTCAAAATAGCCACTCCAAAAAGAGACCCCCCACCCATCCATACACACTTAGGGCTGTCACAGAGCTCAAGCTGTGTTATCGCGGGGGGGGTGCTCTCCCATCTCCTGTCCTGTGGCAGTAGAAGCCCAGGAGTTCTGAGTTTTGATTGGAGCTTTTCAGTGCTTGTGCTTTCTGCAGAGCTGATGTTAGCCATCATTTTCTTGCTGTTTTTCAATTACAGGAAGCATTACTATGTCAGCACAGTGCGTATGTTACTTATACACAAGCAGCGCTCATACAGTACCATATCATGCGAGCAGCGGTGCACAGTACTGGGGTTATTGTGTGCTGACAATGGAGGAGGGCCTGGATGGCCCGGGACGCAGGGTGCAGGCGCCAGCTTGGGCTGTACACACCCCCATCGCCCATCTGAAGGGTGTGAAATCAGCATGATTAATAATTACAATTATTTCCACATGCGCCAGTTGCTCTTCAACACGGTGGGGGGGTTGAAGTAATTCATTTTCCTGTAAATGGCCACAGCCATGCTTTCTGTTCCTTGTGGGGAGTGGTGGTGTTTATGAAAAGACTGAGCAGCACCGATGGTGAATATTCATAACCAACAGCAAGGTAGACTACTAGCTTGCACAGTTCAAAATAAGTAGGTCTAAATATGTCTATTTTCTCAGCTAATTTCACTCTCCAAGTGCTATCCAAGACAAAGATGGCAACATGCAGGGACATATGCCACCTTGAGCCCCCAACATATGCCTGCATATGTCATATGAACGTCGTCTATTCCAGGGATGTTCCTGCATTTTCCGGCAGGACAAAGCCAGACCACATTCTTCACAGACTACAGGTATGTGCCACATAAGCAGAGAGAGAGTGGGTGCTAGACTGGCCTGCCTGCAGTCTTGATCTGTTTCTGAATGAAAATGTATAGCGCATTATGAAGCAAAATATATGACAACAAAGGCCCCATACATTTGCACAGCTGAAGATCTGCATAAGGAAGAATGGGAGAGAATTCAGCCCCGCTCAACTTGACCAATGGATGTCTTCAGTGCTCAATTGCTTACTGAGTGTGATTAAAGGACTTGGGGATATTACACAATGGCAAACAGTCCCCTGTGATAACTTTCTTAAACTCTTCCGCAGTGATCTCATTGCCTATCTTATATCATATTGCACATCGTATATCAATTAGCTACGGTGGCTAAGAGGGGCAAATGCACTGCAACGGCCCAAAACATCTCCAATTGGAGAAACGCGCTGCAAAAGCAAAAATGATACAAATTCAAAAACACGCAAACCACAAAAGCAAATGCAAGAGAAAAACGCTGTAGTTCGTTCCTATCCCAGTGCTCTTCGACTTGAGAACTCCAGTCATGGGCTTTTCCACCTGAACATTCCTGTGTTACCAACATTATCACTCTGCTTACAGGAAAGCCTCAAGAGTTTGGAACAGCGGTGTGGGATACCAATGCAAGGAGTTCACGGTTTAGATGAGGTGAGTGTTTGATCGGTTATCTTCTGGCAGAGAGGCAGCGAGCGAAATCACAGGGCCGTGACAAGGTACATGCTCCATTTATGCTTATGCTATAGAATTTTGCATGTTGGCAGTGTCATGAGGCTAGAATGATCATGCCCTGTCTGATGCATTTTTGAATGGATTATCTGACTCTGTGAAAGATGAGTTAGTCTCCCGAGAACTGCCCAGAGATCTACCTAGCCTTATGGACCGAGCTGGTCGCATTGCACAGATTACTCAGTAAGAGTGAGGGCTCTGACACATCCAAGAGCTGGTCCTTTCACCCCTCAGTCTTCCAGCCCATCAGCCGAGCCCATGCAGCTCGATCAAGCCAGGATTAAACCTGAGGAATGAAAGCACCAACGAGACATGAAGGCACGATTTTACTGTAGCTAAATGGGCCATTTATTTCAGTCTTTTCCTTTAAAATGAAAAGCCTACCAGTGAGATTAGGGGCCCTGGTGATCGAGGTACAGAATCAATCCCCGATCAAACGGTCATTCTTGCCAGTTGTGCTCATTAATGGTAATCAGTCCGATGATCTCCAGGTGCTTATTATCTCACGAGCTACTAAAAACCTAATCTTTTCTGCCACTGCAAAGTGTCTTGGGATTCCAGTACTTGCTCTTGATCTGCACCTCACTGTCTTAATCTTTGATGGCAGTAGTTTGACCTCCATCACCCACAGAACGAACACAGAACTGTGTCATTAAGAATGTCTGGCAACCACTAAGAGGTAATCCATTGTTATGTCTTGGACAATCCCTACATCCCAATTCTTCGCTTACCCTGGCTGTCTTTACACAATACTCATAAACAGGGTGAACAATATCATTTCGGGGGAGGGAGCCCTTTCTGTTTGTCCCAGTGCTTTAGGTATGCCTGTCCTCATGCCCAGTGGGATAACAGCTGTAGAGGAATTCCCAAATCTTTCTGATGTGCTCTTCAAATATCATGACCTAAAACTTGTCTTCAGTAAATCTTGTGCAGTTTCCCTTCCCCCTCATAAGCCCTATGACTGTGTTATAGACCTTCTTCCTGGAACTACACCACCTAAGGGTCGACATTACTCTGTCTTCCTCTGAAAGAGAAGTTAAGATTAAGTGAGAATACATATATCTCAGAGTCGCTGGCTACTGACATCATCCATCCCTCCTTATCTCCTGCTGGAGCTGGGATTTTTTTTCCTTATGAAAAGGGAAAAGTCTTTGCGCTCCTGCATTGACTACCATGGATTAAATGACATCACCATAATGAACATTAACCTCTAACTTTCACGTTAACTGCTTTTGAGTTACTACAGGGGGCCCAGATTCTTGACCTGCAGAATGCCTATCACCTTGTGAGGATTTGAGAGGGGAAAAGTGGAAAACAGCCTTTAACACCCCTACAGGCTACTATGAATACCTTATGATACGGCTCGGTCTGACTAATGCCCCAGCCATGTTTCAAGCTCTTATTAATGATCTCCTGGGTGACAACCTCAATGTTGTGTTTGTTTATCTTGATGATATATTGATTGTTTTCTGGCTCCCTCGATGAATACAGGCTCCATGTCAGGTAGGTCTTTCAGCAACTACTAGAAAATAAACTTTTTGTCATGACAGAGAAATGTCAATTCAGTCTGATTTTTGGGTTTTATTATTTCCCCCTCCAAGGTCCACATGGATTGTACAACACTGAACGCGGTTGCTGATTTATCCTCTCCTTTCTGCTGATGCAAACTCCAGCAGTTTCTGGGATTCAGACTTCTATGGACAATTCATGTGGGACTACAGTTCCGAGGCTGGTCCCCTCACAGCACTACCTTCCACAAAGGTCCCTTTCTGCTGGGATGGACAAGCCAAGGAGGCCTTCTCATAACTCAAAATTTCACTTCTGTGCCAATACTCACCATTCCAGACCCTTCACTGCAGTTTGTAGTAGAGGTTGATGCCTTGGAGTCAGGAGTGGGAGCCATTCTGTCACAGAGGTCACCTGGTGACTGCAAAGTGCCTCCATGTGCTTTTTCTTTTCTTTCTCATCAGCTTTTTCCCTCAGAGAAACTTTGATGTTGGTGACAGGGAGCTGCTAGCAGTGAAATTGGCTCTGGAGGAATGGAGGCATTGGTTGGAGGGGCTGAGCCTCCTTTCATTGTGTGGACTGACCACAAAAACCTAGAATATATCAGAAATGCTAAGAGCCAATATTCACGTCAGGCTATATGGTCTCTCTTTCTCATGTTTTAATTTCATGCTGTCTTACCAACCAGGGCGAAGAATGCCAAGCCTGATACTCTGTCAAGAGTTTTTTCCTCTGTCCAGAACCCAATCTCTAGTGAGACCGTTATCCCTCCATAAAGTATGGTGGGAGCAGCTTTGAGAGTGGAAACTCTGGTTCTAAGGGCTCAAGATCAGGACCCTGAACCAGGTAATGAGCCCCCTAACTGCCTCTTTGTGTCTCTCTCAGTGCAATCACAGGTGTTGTAGTGGGGGCATAACTCCAGAATCACCTATCATCCTGGGAGAGCTTAGACCCTGGCACTCACCCAACAGCGGTTTAGATGCCTGTCCATTAAAGATGATGTTCAGACGTCTGTGCTGCTTGTGATGTCTGTGTCAGGAATTAGGCAGGTAACAGATCTCCTGCTAGTCTATTAAGGCCACTTTCTGTTCCCTGGCCACATACAGCCTTAGATTTTGTGACTGGATTCTCTAATTTGGATGACAACACCAGCATCCTTACAATCTTGGACCGCTTTTCAAAAACAGCTCATTTCATCCCTTTACCTAAGGCACCCACTAGAAAAGAAACAGCTGCATTGTTGATCATCTGTGTTTTCCGCCTGCACGGACTGCCTTCCAATATTATATCAGATTCTGGCCCCCAATTCTCTGCCTAGTTTTGGAAAGCTTCATGCAAGCTACTTAGCGCTTCTAGTCTGCCATCAGGTTTCCACTCTCAGATTAACAGATAGACTGAACGGGTGAACCAGAAATTGTAAGTGACCCTCCGATGCTCGACCTCTCAGGAAGCAGCATCTTAGAGTAAATCCTTTCCCTGGATAGAGTACGTCCACAACTCCTCACTCCCCTCTGCCATAAGCCTCTCCCCCTTTCAGTGCTCTGCGGGTCACCAACCCACCCTCTTCCCTGCCCAAGAGGAAGAGGTTTCCGTATCCTCCACCCAGGCTTTTGTACATCGGTGCAGGAGGACCTAGCCACGGGCCAGAACCCTGCTATTGCACTCCGTAAGACTAACGAGCAGGCATACAGACACTGCTCAGTAGCACCCGCATACCATGTTGACCAATGGGTGATTCTTTCCACTTGATCTGCCTCTTAAGTCCATCCCCTGCAAGTTGGCTCCCAGGTTCTTTGGACTATACCGAATCTGTAAGATGCCTAATCCCTGCTCCATTAGTCTCTCTTTGCCATTGTCTATGCACTGTATTCACCCAACTTTCCATGTCTCCTGAGTGTCTTGTCTCTAGTCCTCTATCACCACCCTGGAAATCCCCTCCTCCTCCCAGGTTTCTTGATGGCGGGGAGGTTTTTGACGTCAGAAGACCTCTGAAGGTGTGACGCTGAGGCAGGGGCTTACAGTACCTTGTCGACTGGGAGGGTTACAACCCAGAGGGGAGGAGCTGGGTTCCCTCCAGATTCATCATGGACCCCACCCTCATCACCGAATTCCATCGACTGCACCCTGAGGCACTGGCTGGGATGCCTAATGGCATCCTTGGGAGGCATAGGTGCCGATTTTTGTTAAACCTACAATGACTTACTGCTATTAAAAAAATCATAATAATAAATAAAAAATAAAAAAGTTGGAAAACGCATGTGTTTTTGCAACGTAGAACATTACCAGCTATGAACGACACGAACGCCCGTGCGCGTACATACACACACACACACACACACGCACACTCACTCACAGAAATGCACTGATGATACACATCACACAGAAATAAATAATCAGTATCACCCAATCAGTTCAAGAGGGCCATCTGAATAAAAAGCGTTGACCAAATCCATAATCCGACATGGAGACTGGATATAATATATGCCAAGCCAGAGACTACATGAGAACACAGCTTTCCCTGGTGCTGAAAGTCATTGAACCATGACATAATTTTCAGCACCTAACCTCCTCCATTTGTTCATTAATCACTCCTTGATATTCTGCTGTCAACCATCACCAGTGCTACCAAGTTTAGATGAGACAGATATGATTATCAATCAAAAGTTCAAGGACACACACCAACAAAGTAATAATCATAGCCACCAAAATTACAAAGGTAAAAAGACTCATATGAGCATAAATCATAATGCAAATCCTTGATCCAAAACAAATCTGACATTACCTCATAAGCATAGTACTACAGAACACCAATCAAAACGCTGCATAAATATAATGGTTAAGAGGCAAACATATTAACATATCAAACAAATTACTGTATGATAGGCTATTGAACAGAGTTGTGCTACATCACAGCACGCGCAATCAAATACATTTGGTTGATAATCAATAAATAGACCTACACAGCTACTACATGCTAAAAACTTTTTTTGTTCACTCACCATTGATATTACTTCTTGATGAGGAAAGTGTTACTCCTTGTAACTGTGTGCTTAATGAACTGCTTTGTGATTTCATTATAACTTCACCATTTAGTTAGCTTGGTAGCATTCACATGCTCCAAATGTAACTAGCAAAGTGGGCAAAAAAGGCTTTCTAGCTAGCTAGCTAGTTCGCTAGCATAAACGATAAATGGACTGCATTTATATAGCGCTTTTCTAGTCACATGACATGACCCCAAAGCGCGTTACAATTATGCCTCTCATTCACTCCGATGGCGGAGGCTGCCATGCAAGGCGCCAACCTGCACATCAGGAGCAGTGTGAGGTTCAGTGTCTCACTCAAGGACACTTCGACACAGCTCTGGATTCCTAGACCAACCGTTCTACCTCCTGAGCCATGCCACCCCACTGTCAGCCTTGCTAGCTGACAGTTACATTTGGTGCATAGTTTGCTACTCTAAGGTCTAGCCTACCTAGTTTGGCTTACCTAGCTTGGTAGATATTAATGTTTTGCAACTAGTACCAATTTACATTAAAAGCCAAGCTAATCAGCCTTGTGAATGTGTCACTGACCTAGCTACACGGCTAATTCATGACTACTTGCAAATCCAACACTAGTTAAGTAGCAAAATAATTGCGATTTACTGTTTGATTGGTTTACATGTACTGAAATTAGGTAGCTGAGCAGGCGAACTAGCTTGTTAGCCTAGCGTGCGAGCTAGTTTGTTGGTTTCTTTCATCAACGTTAGCTGGCAAACTTTATTTTTGATGCCTATTAATGCCAACTAGCAAGCTAAATGCTTGCGATTCAATTCTAGCTAAGTAAGCGAAATAATGGCTATTCACTTCTGTTCTTTTGCATTACTAGCACCAAATATAACTGTTAGCTAGCTAGGCTAGCAAACTACCTAGCTAAGCAAAAAAACTAACGTTAGCTTGCTTGGTAGCTAAAAAAGCTTGGAGCACTTCCATTGTGTTGATGTGGATACACAACATTTCTGTTTTCGCAGTGCGTTTCTCCAATTGGAGATGTTTTTGGCTTGTTGCACTGTGTGTTTGCCCCTGTCAGCCACCTTAAAGGTGCACTATGCAAGTTTGTTTACTTTCACTTCTGTTGACATTCGAACTCAAACAAAACAGAGGTAGCCCGCCCCTCCCTCCCATAGTTCCCTCCTTCCCATGCTTCCATAACTGTCAACTCTTGTCAGTGATTGGCCGGGACGGTTTGTTATGTTATGGGGCACAGCCTGTGCCCCTTGTGTTTATTTGCAGTTTGTGACGCCTGTGCAGTCTCCAGAGCCCAGATTTTTTTTACAGTGAATTTAGGGGCAGGCAGCTAGCAGATCGTGGAGAGATGTTGGCGAATTGAGACAAAAATATAATCGCGGAGAAAGTAAACAAACTTGCATAGTGCACCTTTAAATCAGTGATTCTTTATTTAAAGGTATAACTGAATTTAATTTGAGTCAACTACTTTTCTTTCAATTATGGTTTGTTTAATTATTGAAAAAGGTTAACCCTAAATATCAACTTGATTCAAACAGTGGATTGAGCATAATCGTCTTGAGAAAGTTGATTTCACGAGAGTTGGCGAAAACGAAAATGATTCGCCGGCTTCACAGGAAGTGACGTCATCTCAGGAACCATGCATGTATTGCACTGTATTTCATCAATGGAAGACTCCTACGATTCTTCAAGTTCAACTAGTGATTTTAGTTGTTCTTAATAAAACCCCCCCAAAAAATATTTGTGCCCCCTTTTAAAATCGTTCTGGCTAAAAAAAAAATTTTAAAAAGCCAAAAAAGTGGAGGTTGAGTGTGGTTCTCTTGCCCCATGCTGAAAAAGTCCGATTGTAGCGAAGATGTATCTGGTTTTCCAAATGATAAGTGTCCGGACATTCTAAATTACCTGGTGCTTCAGACCTCGTAGAAGTAATAAAATATGAGAACAGATTCCGTGCAGAGTAAATTGTTTGCAATAAAGCAGGCATGATAGAAGAAAACAATGTCAATTACTGACATACAAGTGCCAGATTCTGCTGAAGGACTGAACACCCAACAGTTGAATGACCTCCTCATTTTGTTATATATGGCCTCGTCAATAGCTCTCTGTGTAAAAGTGGTCAAGGTTGTTTTGTTGATTTTGTCTTTTTCAGTTTCTGGTTTAAGAAAGAGAATTTCGTTCAATCGAGACTGATTCTTTATATTTCCATGACAGAGGTGTTAAGTTGGTGCCCAGTCAGGATTCATCGTGTCAGCTGGTTTCCCTGCATGTAAAAATACCTCCAGAGCTGGCTTAACAATATTAAGTTTCAAACTAGAGAGGCACTCATAGAGTGCAAACCTCCGCCAAGGCAGCACAATCCAAATGTGCATGAGTGGGAGCAAAGTTGAGTTATCGCGTGTGATAGGATTTCAAGATGGCTGCCATGGGGGCCATACTGTTTCAGTGATTGCGGTCAAAATCAATAGGGTCCATCCTGGATGTAATAGCAATCCACCCAAAAAATTTCAGACAAATCCGTGCATTACTTTTTGAGTTATGTTGTTCACAAACAGACAAACAAACAAACAAACAAACAGGGGCGAAAACATAACAAAAACACTTGTCGCCAATTTTTCTAATCCCGACATGCAACGGTACACCAGGGAATTCCTATTGTGACACGCGCACTGATTGGCTGGCGCTTGCCAGGTCTCTCAAGCGCCAGCCAATCAGTGCGCGTGTCACAATTTCATGGCTGTGCCGTGAACGATTCTGGGCAGGAAGTTAGATTTCAGGGGTGAAGTTTTGTCTTTTCCAGACTTATTCTTCGGAACGAGAGGGAGTTACGATGAATAGTTGGTGCCGAACGAATCTTTAATATGTCGTTGTTACGCCGATACCAGACACAAGGTAAAACAAAAGAAAGTTTTGACGCTAGCAGCGGTAGAAGACAAGTGGTGTCTGTCGATTTCCATTTTTGCAGGTTTTGTCAATGGCACGGCATGTGACTCCGCTGGGCCAGTAAATGTCAGAGTGTTAAAACAAGCCCTCGGAGGCACATGAGTGGGGCTAATTGAAAGTCAGATTTATAAATATCCACCCACAGTGACACGCAGGGTCTAGCCGCAAACGGCATCCTCAGTTATATCAAGTTTACTTTTATTCCGTCAATTTTGTTAAATGTTTATGTTTAAATCAGGGGACGCACACTACCGTCACCACATTATGGCACTAAAGTCCGCGAATGTTTAATCGTAATTTCCGTTTGACATTCTCCTGATGCACAGGATAGCAGCTGGTGTTGTGTCCGATTCGGTTGCACATTAAATAACGTACCACCTAAAAACGCAAAGCAATGATATGCGTAAAAGGCATAGAGTATTCATATTCAGGCTTCACGAAACATTTCACTTTGAAATTGAAGACAAAACACGTAGCAAATGCACAAATCACAGGAGATGGCAGGGTATTAGAATTTATCGCTTTACGATGCGTCATCTCATCTGATACCTTTCCTTAGAACAAAATGCTTCATCAGCATCCGTAAGGTTATTTTCCTTGCAATTTTCGTAAAATAGGGGCAGCACAATAACTTTCTCAAGGGGAATTAGGGGAACAGAATTGGACACAACCCCGTTGCTTCTAATTTCGTTACGAACAGGGTCACAGACAAACGCATTTCATAAATGCAGCAGCTTCGGTGAGCAAATGCAACTTGTATGAAAGGTAAGGCAACGTACAGTATATTTATCAAGCTGCCTAAAACAACACACGTTTCAAAAACACAATTTGAAGACCTGTTTCAATGATGGCAAGTGAAGCCAGTTTCCTAGCGATAATGCGGAAGCAAGTTGTCTTTTGCAGAGACGATTCTCTCTGACCAATCAGTGGGCTGCAATGTTTCACGTCACATTTTAGTACCTCCTAGTACCTGGTCGGCTGTTTTTTTGGAACCCCAGGAGAGCAGGTACCAGAAAAAGTACCTACTAGTACCTGATACCAGGTACTTTTTTCCTAATGGACAAGCAAAAAAGGCGAGTAGAGTAGAGTAGAGCTGGTACCGTGTAGTGGAAAAGCGCCATTTCTCTCCTCTGTTTGTTATTACCCCTGGAATTCGATGGAACATAAAAATACCCCTTTGTTTTCAGTGCAGAATTACTACATCTCTTCACTGCACAATTATAAACTATGGCAATTCAGGTAAAAAAGCTAAGAAACGTAGTAAGCCGAGACTGAATTCCCCATTGAACTGTATTGTGAGTACACCAGCAACTTATGTTCATACCAATGCTCATAAAACCACTTTCAGTCTGAGAAATCGAAGGAGGTACTTCAAAACAGTCATCTTTGAAGTGCTGGGAACATACCACAACCGATGTGCTGGAAGGTTTCACGTACACGGGTTTCGAGTACACGAAGTCGGCCCTCGTTGCTGGACAAAATTTATTCACCCACTGTGCCACGGACCTTGGGGAACGAATGAGTTGACACACCACTGGCTGCATTCGCAGTGGCACTACAGCCAAACACAACACATCTATTCACCATTTCCGACGATATTCAGCACAATATAAAAGCGTGTATTCAGATGTAAATCTATTGTATTCGCCATTCGTTGTGCACCTGAGATCGCTCAGGGTTCGTGAGATGACGTCACCGCCAAAGATTACCGAAGATTTTCGTTCTGATGGAATGGGCGTGGTTGGGGATAGAAAATTTAAAATAAAAAAGTCCATTGCGTAAAGTCGATATTTTTCGATTTATTTATTCAATTCAGACAATAATACACTTTCTCAACCCCAATGTTGACAACATTCAGCTATACCTTTAAGCTGGCGCACATGGGTGCTCAGCCTTTCGGGGCCCGGGCACCCACGGAATCGGCGCCTATGGTGGGAGGGGGGTACTGTCACTGTACAGCCACCTCCTAGTCAATGTTTTCCCTTGTTTGTCATGCATACCTCATCTGATGCCAGCTCCTGGCTGGATCCGGGCCAGGTTTTATCTCTGCCTTGTCACCTGGCTTCCTGACTGAGGAACTCACCAATCAACAGTGGCTGTTTTTGCCTGAGCCCTACCTGTAACTCTGCAGGTGGTCTTGTGTTTTTCACTGGACTGCATTCCATGTGCCTAGAGTGACTGTTAGCTGCAAATATCAGTATTGCATTAAAGAGATTTCTTGCCACCTCTTATCTCAGTCTGCTTTTGGGACTTCATCTGAACTAGGCCTTGTAGCCCCTGAGAGGGAATGCAGCATGCTTGTTGCCACACAGTTTCATACTTAATATTGCATGTTTCCTTTGTATGGAGTCACTCTAATGTTTTGCCTGATGTTACTCTGTTTGCAATCAGCATACATGCTGATGTCCCTGCATGTGGACGAAAAGGTCTTGCTTCATTATGAGAATTGAAAGGAAAAGCAATATGCTTGTCACTACACATGGTTTCTTTCCTTATGCAGCCAATTTCCTTTGCATCCAGTCACTCTTATAATCTCTTAACGGATGTGCCTCTGCCGATCTACCTTCGTTCAGAGGAGAGGTCATACATGTTTGCTTGAATTCAAGGGAAACATAACAAGCTTTTCGCCGCGTAAGAGGCTGCATTTCTGTGCCTTCACAAAGAGGAAACACATGTGGTGGAAACATTATGCACATCTTTTTGTCACTAAGGAGATTCATTGCTTTTTCCCTGTTTGGTAGTTCTCTGTTCTTAAATAAGTGTTTGCATCTCAAGGGGTTGGACAGCACATAAGGAAAGGTTGTCACCAACTAAACCATATCACTTAAATTGTTATCATTTAACTGCAATTAGCTTCTAAGATTCCAGGTTCCTGAGTAAAAGCCAATATATTTTATGCTAAAAATCAGGGAGCAGCATTGCACTCTACCTTCCTTATGTATGGAGCACTATACCATACTCTAGATGTATGGCAAAGAAAATGAAATATGGTGATTTAACAAAACAAACAAAAAAAAAAACACGGGGGTTGTTGAACACTTCAACATACATATATGCATACATACTGACATACACACTATCATATGCTCATGCACATATGAAGCCCAACATTCTGTGAGAGTTGATATTTTTGTGTTTTTGTCTTTATGTATGACTAAATATTGCTCAGTCATTCAGTGAATTTCAATCAGCTCAACACAAAAATGTGGATATATTAATTGGTCTGTTGCAATATTTCAGACTCCAGATGAAATTCAATTTTTAAATATTCATACACTCATACATACATACCCATATAGACACATACACAGATACATACATACTGTACATATATACCCATATACACACAAACATACATACATAAATACATACACACACACGTACATACACATGTATGTACATACCTACACACATACACATCCAAATGTATGTGGATACCTGCTCATCCAATATCTGGTTCCAAAATCATGGGAAGTAATTCGGGGTTGGTCCCCCCTTTGAAGCCTCTGCTGCTCTGGGACGGCTTTCCACCAGATGTTAGAACATTGCAATGGTGGTTTGCTTCAGTTCCAGCCAACTAGTGCGGTCAGGCAGTGATGTTAAGCAATTGGGCTGATAGTGATCGATGGGTTTGAACTCAAGGCTCCGTGTGGGCCAGTTCTTCTACACTGATCTTTAAAGCCATATATGGATCTCACTGCGAGCACTGAGACATCATGATGCTCCAACAGGGACGGATATTTCCAAACCTGACCACAGAATCATCTGCAGTGTCATTGCAAGCTATAGCATTAAGATTTCCCCTCAGTGAAACAAAGAAGCCCACATTCCACGGCATGAAAAACAGCCTAATACAAGCCTTGACGGAGGTGCATATGAAAGATAAGGTCCCTGTTTGAATTGTGACTGAATGTCACTTTGTTAAAGGCACAAAGAGTCCACACCGTGTCCCTGCCAGCCCTCTTTCCTCCCGAACACACAGCTTTGGCCCAGACCCCGCAGGAAATCAGACGGAGCTACAGCCAGCTGAGAGGCCACAGTGATGTGTCTATCAGCGCTGGACCAAACACTTGATTAACACGCTCATTAATCACCATCAAAACTGTATTAGTGCTGCAGATCTCCACGCAGAGAGAAGCTGACAGCAAGTGGTCGTAAACCTGTCCAAAACTTAATTTGATTACTGTCCGACCAGCATCTGTGCCATTTCTTGGAGGTTGGTTTTGATGAAATGAAACAGACAGGCCACTCAAGCATTTAATAGACATCTTCAGTAAATAACAGCCAGGGGCCGGTGCTGGCTAAAGATGCTCTAAAGTCTTCAGAAGGCTCTAGAGCTTTCTAAAAACTATGGAACTGTCAACACTTTCGATTCCTCACTGTCTTTACAATTGAATAATGCATTTCTTTAGTAGGGAAATGCCAACACTTCTGCAGACATAGGATAGGATCTGAAGCATGGAATCAATCTTTCAGTCAATAAATAATTTAAAAAAGTGATGCAAATATAAGAAGTTGAAAAAATACATATGGGCTGTGCTCCCGTGATTAAACTAGTGACAGTCGCGGTTTTGAGCTTTTCTGTTGCCGCCGAACCGTGGTTGCGTCAGCCTCCGAGGCTGCGAGCGCGGTAAGGGTGCACAGGAGAGCCATTAGGAGATGTCTGTCTGGGAGCAGACGGACAGATCTGGGGCAGGGGCGCGTGGGTCTGTGCAGCGGGTGATGGGACGTAGCGGCGCAAGCCGTCGCCGTGGCGGCGCTTAAGACCTGGTGGTTGCCGCGGCGACACGCCGGAGGCAAAGAGAAGCTGCCACTCAAACAGGAGGCCTGCAGGCATCCCGCTCCACCTGACATATCTCCGCAGATGGGCCAGATCCCCAGGTGGAGCCGGCGAAACTATCGCCATTAATCATCGCTTAAACCCAGCACTGAGGGAAGACCTCAGGTTAGCCATCATTTGGAAATAAATTGTGTGAAAAATAGCTCTGGCATTACAGAGACTGCATGAAATTCCCTTGTGAGAGCTCGCTAAGTGTGAAAACAGCCTCATCCAAATAGCTAAGTAATCTGTCAGTTAGTTAAAGACATCATAATTCATTTTCCCCTATCATAGCCAGAATGATAGCGGACTCGTCTGTTTGGTCTGTGCTTTTCATACAGTTATCCTCCTTATTAGCTTTTATTAAGGGGGGATGAATTTTGAATCCTTCAGAAACTGGCATGTTTAGAAAACCAAAGGTCGACCTGGCTTGCTTGTGTGGACAGAACCAAAATATTTCTTGTATCCGCCAACATCGATTTCATCACGGAACATTCATTGTTGCAGATTTTGTTAACTTGTTTTGGCCAACAATACTTGTACTTCAGTGCTTTATTACCAGAAAATACGCAATTCAAATTAAAATATATCAGTGATATAATATTGAGGCAATACTGCCAACATTTTTTTTCAGTATATCATTTTAATTTTCCGTTACACTCTTGACTGCATGCCAGAAGTCTATCTACAACACAAAGTGGTACAATGTTGATAAATTAAGCATTTGAAGAATTGTATCTATTGGTACATTTCAAACATTTAAATTTGCTCTCAATTTCGTCACAGGGCTGGGTGTTTCATATAGCACAAAGTCAGTAAGAAAATGCTTATGATGCATGGTAAACTAAGCACCAAATAAAATAATGAACAGCAGTAACTATACGGCTACAGAATATTGATGTAAAAGCCTCCAATTCACTTGTGTATTATCAAATCAATCAAATAATGCAGATATCCATCCAATCTTCCTCCAAGCCGACATTAGTCTAAAATATTTAATGTATACAACAGTAGTGGAGTGAGTCTTTGTGGTAGTTTTTTAGCAAAAAAACTTCAGGGTGAACCTATGCATAAGGTAAAATATTGTTTATTTTGCTTTGTGCAGCACAGATTTGTTTCCAAGTGTATTCCAAAGTTATGTTAGATCTATTCTTGGAGTCAGAAATATGTTATAATTGCATATTTCAACAGTTGTTTACACTGTTATAAATTGACAGTTAAATTAACACATTGTCTCCTTGTTATTTTAACTATAAGAAGAGTCCTGCTCGCATTTAACTGTGGTTTACAGTTAACATACACAGAACCTCTGTTATAAGCTGATTGTAAAATTACAGTTAAAATAACTGGCAAAAAAGGTGCAAGTTTACAACAGTGTATGCATAAATAAGAACATCATAATCGCAGCAAAGTTAACAAATGTTCAACGCTTATTGAAATGGATGAAATTCAGGTTATCCCATCATTAAAACGCGGAGTGGCATGCATGATCTTTAAGCTGTCTGACAATCGTAACAGTTATACTGCGAGAGAAGCCCACACGGCGAAGCATTGGCATTGGTGCCTCATTTCCATAGAGACAGAGGACCAGTCCAAAGCAGAGTCTTAAATACTAGATTCACAAAATATGTTCAGTCTTGGTAACATACAGTCTACTTACAGTATTTTGCCCCATGCTGTGCTATAACAAATGGATGAGAAGGTTGTTTGTCAGGTGAAATTTCCTCAGTTTAGAGAGAGTGTAAAATGCAAGGACATGCACTTTCCAAGGATTTTGCGGAGTGTACTCAAGTGTACCCTTTCCAGGATGTGAACTGTACTTTTTAGGAGGTTCCACCAGAGTAAGGGGCACTGCCTTCCACAGTGAACAACCTTTAGTTCCAATCACAGTCTAACAAATAAGGTCATTGTAATGCTAGGCATCTTTGGACAATACTGGTGTACGTTGAAAAATGGCATGGAAGCCATTTTGGATGGCAAACAGTATGCCTTATGCACTTGAGAGCATGCATGTATTTTAAGGACACAGTTTCTAGAAAGCGGTTTCTGGCGGGCCAAACTGAACAAAACCCTGCAAAGCTTGGATCCACTCTGGAAAAAAAAATTAATGTTTTTAAAACCAAAATAATACTTTCATTCACCATTGTAGCACTAATCAATGCAAACAGCCAACTCTCTGGGTCCCCCATCCTGAAGTGTTTGTGCTAATGTGCTGTTTTAGTGCTGTAGAAACCGACCCCATCATCCTGTGAAGAAGTTAATAAAATATTTAAATTCATTCTACACAACCTGACTCACTTCATATGCAATCTCTTTGTCCTGGTTTGACCCATTTAACACTGTTTAATAAGAAGCTAATACATTTCTTTACATAGAATCTTCAGTTTCTTGCTCATTACTTATGAGGGTCTGAAAATATCTAGTTGTGTTTTATACTGTATGCTTTTTGTATATGTATTCATTATTTTTCATAGTTTTAGCAGTTCATTATATTATTTTAGCTTCTCCATTCTTCTCTCTCACTGATTATGTTCTTTCTGTCTCGCACTCACGTGCACCGCCCCTCCTTCATTGTTAACTGTTTAATTGCCTCCTCTTTTGTAGCCACACCTCTCTGCACATGCTCAGCTGCCCTGCACACCTGTTGCCCATTCATATAAGTCACTTAGCTTCTCGTAATATACGTCTCGCCCCCCATTACAGATTGCAAGCTTGTCTTAGTCTGTTTCCAGTGTATAGCATATGGGTCTAAGACTTCCCTGAGTACCATTTGGTCTGTTTCAAGGTTTCCAATTCTGTCTTGCCCTTTGTGTTTGACTGATTACCCATGCTTCATTTGTATTTTGGTTTTTGATATTCTCTCCGTGACTTGGATTTGGTCCACTGACTTCCTGGTTCTGAATATTGGACTGTTACTGATTACGATTCTGGATTTGCCCTACTGTACCGAAGTCTCACTGCCTGTCACTGACTTGTATTACCTGACCTTGGTTTTCAATAAAACCTGTGAATTGGATATCTTTCTGCGTGAGTTCTGACTCTGCCCCTTGTCAGTCGTCTCATGCATATAATACCCTTTTTCCCTAAAATAACTAGCGACTGGCAAGTTTCTTGGAAAAGTTGTTTTATTTTGGCCAGTTTCATACAAAAATTTAACTTTATAAATGCCTGTGTACTTGACAACATTGCAAATTAAAAAGACCTATTAATTTCTGTCCCGCTGCGATAATCAATATGGCCGCCACGGCAGGGCAAGGGCAAGGCTGAGGGGTCCCGCTCGCGTCAGCGCGCTATTTTTTTTTTCTTCCTGTCTGTTGTCAGGGAACAGGAAATGTGCAAAAAAGAAAGAGGTTACAAACAGGAAGTAGCCATCGTAAGGGAAGAGGAAATTCATGGAGGCAAAAATTGTGCAGGAAATATACAACCCCAACTCCGAAATAGTTGGGACGAAGTGTAAATTGTGAATAAAATCAAAATTCAATGACTTTTAGATCACATGAGCCAGTATGTTATTTACAATAGAACATAGATAACATTTCAAATGTTGAAACTGAGACATTTTACATTTTTATCCACAAAATGAGCTTATTTCAAATTTTCTGGCTGCAACAAGTCTCAAAAAAGTTGGGACACAGGCAAAAAAAGGCCTGAAAAAGCAATTAATTTATAAGAGAATCAGCTGAAAGAACATTTAGCAAGTAATTAATTTACTGGCATCAGGTGTGTAACGTGATTGGCTGAAAAAGGGATGTCTTACGTACAGTTGGCCAGAGGCTCTCCAACCTGTGAAGGCTTGCGTAAAAAAATTGTGGAAAACTTTAAAAACAATGTTCCTCAATGTCAAATTGCAAAGGCTTTGAAGGTCTCAACATCAAGAGTGCATAACATCATCAAAAGATTCAGAGAAACTGGAAAAATTTCTGTGTGTAAGGGACAAGGCCAAAGACATTTACTGGATTCCCGTGATCTTCGGGCCCTCAGACGCCACTGCATCACTCACCGGCATGATTCTGACATTGACATTACTGAATGGGCCCAGGAATACTTCAAGAAACCACTGTCTGTAAACGCAGTCCGCCGTGCCGTCCACAGATGCCACCTAAAACTCTATCATGCAAAAAGGAAGCCATTGTTGAGCATGATCCAGAAGCGATGCTGTGTTCTGTGGGCCAAGGCTCATTTAAAATGGACTGTAGCAAAGTGGCAAAGTGTCCTGTGGTCAGACGAGTCCAAATTTGACATTCTTGTTGGAAATCATGGGCGTCGTGTCCTCCGGGCTAAAGAGGAGAAAGACCACCCCTCCTGTTATCAGAGTTCAGTTCAAAAGCCAGCATCTCTGATGGTATGGAGATGTATTAGTGCATACGGTGTGGGACACTTGCATGTTTTAAAAAGCACCATGAATGCTGAAAGGTATATGAAGGTTTTAGAGCAACATATGCTCCCCTCCAGACGACATCTATTCCAGGGAAGGCCTTGTGTATTTCAGCAGGACAATGCAAAACCACATGCTGCAGCAATTACAACAGCATGGCTCCGTAGTAGAAGAGTCTGGGTGCTGAACTGGCCTGCCTGCAGTCCTGATCTTTCACCGATTGAGAACATTTGGCGCATAATTAAAGGAAAAGTCCATCAAAGGAGACCCAAAACTCTCCAGCAGCTGGAAGCCTGTATTAAACAAGACTTGGATCAAATTCCAATGGCTAAACTCAAGAAACTTGTCTCCTCAATGCCCAGACCCCTCCACTCTGTGTTAAAAAGAAGAGGGGATGCTACACCATGGTAAACAGGCCCCTGTCCCAACTTTTTTGGGACCTGTAGCAGCCATCAAATTTGAAATGAGCTAATTTTGTGGATAAAATTGTAAAATTTCTGTTTCAACATTTTCTATGTTGTCTCTGTTCTATTGTGAATAAAATACTGGCTGGTGTTATTTGAAAGTCATTGCGTTTAGATTTTATTCACAATTTACACTTTGTCCCAACTATTTCGGAATTGGGGTTGTAAAACAGGCCAGGGGCACAGAGGGATTATGATCTATTTCAGTATTTAATGAGAAGTATTGACCCTAATATTTCATATGCAGTCATTCCATCAATGAAACATCTGTAAGGTTTTGTAATTGTAAACTGAAATGGTCTAATGTATAGCCAGATTGTATCATTTTCAAACTGTAATTTCAAAAATATCCTCTGATGATATATGTCTGTAGAAATGGCTGTAACTGTTTTGTTTGTTTATTTGTTTGTTTTTAGCCAAACTGTTTCTGACATGGACACGGGCAGTACTGGGATTATTTTATCTTCCATCCTGACTCACTGAAGGCTCATTTGCAGTCCAAATGAAAGGATTACTGCGCGCTCTTGGCAAGCTGTCCGGCAGATGATTAATGACTGTTGAAGCAAGGCATTTTGGTGGCAATTTTCCATACACTATTGGCATTTTAGTTATGCCCAGGACTGCCTGTGATTGAGGCCTCAGGGCATGTTAAACAAGAGCCCTCATTGCGTTTGTCAGTCGAGTAAAAAATAATTATACATAATCCATAAAATCAATACAATAGGAAGCAGGAGTTCAACTCTGAGTGTTGAGACATTTGTAAATATGATTAATACTTTACAATTTGTTCAAAAGCTTTCTTGAAGCCCACACACTCAATTCCGTTGGTGTTAGCAAAGACTTATATATTTGTTATCTTCTGCATTGTGGTGTAATTGTGTTGAGCTATTCCACACGTGAATGGAACAGTGTCTTAAACAGATTTCACTGCTATCCTCAAGCAAATCAGAAATTTGTCAATGAATTTAGCAAAATACCAATTACTTACTGAAGCAGGATATTTACATTAGATTTGACCATTTATAACATAGTGACATGCATTCGAGTTTGGCGGCAACTCTGCTTGACTGATGTTCTGGAACAATCTGAGCCAGCATGACACAGACGGTCCCTGAGATCACAAACCCTTCAGCAGAGCCTGAGATTCAGGACGTTTACATTAATGAACACGATATGAACAGATTCTGCTGACGATAAACAATGTTATTTGTGAAGGAGGAGGATGGGGAGGTGGAGTAGGAGTGGTGTAGAGGGCACAGAGCCAGAGAAATGAACGAACGCTGCCTTGGTTAAAAGAGCTCACCAACTGGATGGGAGATGCCCAGGTTAAAGCGCTTATCCTGGACCAAATTTGTCTTTTTTTGTCAAAAAATCGTGCCTTTAAGCACCAAATCCTAAGGGTTATTTTGCCAAGGGTGGTCCGCGTATAGAGCAATTTTTAGTTTACCGGCTCTATGGGCCGATAAGCTATTTTTGTGGTGTGGCGTCCGTCGTCCGTCGTCCGGAACATTTTTTTTTTGCCCTGATGAATTTTCATGTCAATTTGCGATAACATACTACTAGACCATATCTCCAGATCCTTTTCTTTTTTTGGATTTTTGATCAAATCATTTTTGTCCGTTTTATGGGCCCTTGAAATTTTGGCCCCACTGTTAAAGATAGGACTGAGAATTAAAAAAAAAAGATTTCTCAAAAACTGCGATACAAATTTTTTTCTAAATCAGGCAATCAACTCGCCTTGGTACACTTCATGGACAGTGCGAGCGTCATTTTGATTGAATCGACGGAAGTGGGTCTATTGAGGGCACTGTACTTTATGAATATGTAAGATGGCCTGTGGAAGCCAAATGGTTGCAGAAAGAGATTAAGTTTGTATTATCGACATATAGGAAGTCATAAATGACCTCTATTTTGGCAATATTAAATTTGACCTAAGATTACTTTGAAAGGTCAAACTCGAGGTCAGGGAAAATATTAACCATGTTTAAAGTTGACTTTCAATGACTTGAAATTTAAAAAAATTATTTCTCAAAAACTGTCGCATAACTTTTTTTCTAAATTTGGCAATCAACTCGCCTTGATACACATTAATTACAGGGTGAGTGCCATTTTGATTGAATCGACGGAAGCAGGTCTAGTGGGGGCGCTGTACTTTAACATTGGGTCTTATGGAGAATGGGCAAAATCGCCTGTGGAATTTAAATGGTTGCCGATAGAGATTAAGTTTGTATCACTGACATATAGGTAGTTATATATGACATATTTTGGCCGTGTTAAAGTTGACCTCAGATGACCTTGAAAGGTCAAACTTGAGGTCAAGGAAAATTACAATTTTCAAAGGCTTCTAGGCTTGAAAATATTAAGATTGGGAACATGTGTATTGAACACTTATTGGAAGTCATATATGAACTTTCATTTGGTGGCCTTGAACTTGACCTTCGGTGACCTTCGAAGGTCAAACTTTACATAGTGAAATTTCAATGACTTCTATCACCAAAACTATTACAGATAGAGCTTAGGTTTGTATTGTGGCCATATAGGAAATCATGTATGAAGTTTAATTGGGTGACCTTGAACTTGACCTTCAGTGCCCTTCAACAGCCAAACCATACAGTGAAATTTCAATGATTTATATCAGCAAAATCATTACAGATTGAGTGTAGATTTGTATTGGAGCCATATAGGAAGTCATGTATGAACTTTCATTTGGTGACCTTCATATTGACCTTCGAAGGTCAAACTTGACCAAGAAAAAATTCTATGACTTCTGTCACTGAACAGGTCAGAGATGTAGGCTAAGTTTGAGTTACTGACATAGGAAGTCACATATGAACTTTCATTTGGTGACATTTAACTTGACTGTTGGCGACCTTTGAAGGTCAAACTTGACATAATACAATTACAATGACTTGTATTGCGAAAACGGTCACAGATTGAGTCTAGGTTTGTATTAGAGACATATTGAAAGTCATATATGAACTTTCATTTGGTGACCTTCGTATTGATCTTCAAAGGTCAAATGTGACCTAGTGAGAATTCAATGACTTGTATCACTAAAACGGTCACAGATAGAGCCTAGGTTTGTGTTACAGACATCTAGGAAGTCACATATGAACTTTCATTTGGTGACATTCAACTTGACTGTCAGTGACCTTTGAGGGTCAAACTCGACAGTGAAATTACAATGACTTGTATCACCAAAATGGTCACAGATTGAGCCAAGGTTTGTATCGAGGCATTTATTAAGTCATGTATGAAGTCCATTTGCTGACCACAACTTGACCCTCAGTGACCTTTAAAGTTCACAATTGACATATTGAATTTTCAAGGACTTGTATCACCAAAACTGCTTCAGAGCTTGGGCTTGTGTTTGTATTACAAGAGGTCTTATAAATGAGCCCCTAAGAACCATACTGGGCCAACCCATGTTGGGGTACTTTTGAGAAAATGGGACTCAAAGTTGCCAGCCTCCTCTGTCATCTAGAGTAACTGGCAACTAAAACACTACATATGTTACAAACTCAAAATATATAAAATTATGCACATGCACTTTTTGCTCAGGTTTTTGATGCATAATCATTGTTTAAAGTGAAACCTACCTCCTTCTGAAGAGGAACCATGATCTTCTGATTCATTTGGGACAAACTCTGGGTCTCCATTATCTTCCACTTCACCACCATCATCATCAATCATAGGATGCAATTCCTCATCAGTGAGATATGTAGCCTCCATGTTTACAATGAATTATGGGAAGGTTGTGGGATGGCCTATTATGGCTAAGGCAGTGCAGTGCATATGTACAGGGGCAGAGAAGACGTTTTCTTGTATTAACAATCCATGTGGGAAGATTGGGTTGGCCCATTTAAGAAATGTAGATCTCAGTTTTCTGCACACGCTCACAACCTCAACTGATTTTCGCCAAAAGTGCGAGAAGGCCCAATATGGTTCTTAGGGGCTCAAATGTATGTGAACTTTTATTTAGTGACCTTGACATTGATTTACATTGATTCAAATGTCGAACCTCACATGAAATTTTCATAACTTGAATCATCACTATAAGACTGCTTGCCGGTAAGCTACAGGACCCTTAGTCCTATTTTTGAAAATTACCAGAAGCGTCTGGAAAAATCCCCAGGGAGTCCTTAGCCATAATTGATCCAGATTCGTGACATCACCTGCGGTTCCCCCATATCCAGGGTGCTGAGAGACCCAGCACCTGCATGGATCAGTGCGCGGTCACCGACATTTACCGACTGCAGCTAAACAACAGCGTATCTGATATAGAATCGCCGTCTGTCCATGATATTGTCTTGGAATACTTCAAATACTTCAAATAACACCCAAAATCACAAATATAAACACCATAAACAAAAACGCAACCTCCGAGTATATCCACTATCAACAAAACGACCTGCGCCGACTATGGGCTGCTGGAACCGCACGTGACGTCAGAGAAAGTCATTTTCAAATCTTCAAGTCAAATCTTCAAAGTCAAGATTCAAATTGCAAGCTTTTTTTCACGCCAGATGAATTGTGCCTAAAATACTCATATTAAACCAGGTATATCTGACACTGATCGATGTATTATATTGGTTAAAATGCGTAAAGTGACTTAAAATCCTATGTAGTATCTCAAAATTGGGTGCATTTTACGGTTTAACTCAGCCAGGATATGCCCTTTAAGAATGATTGGAGAGAAAGGGGCTTGTCACGAGGTCTGACTTCCATGTTGGCCTGAACTAACTCCAAAGCTCCATTTATTTACTCATAACTTATTTAGTAGTTGCATAACCATATTTCCTCTGTTCAGGTATAGGACATTTGTTCACAGTAAGCCAACAGTTAGCACATAAAAATGTTCAGGAAAGGAACTGGCTTTGTCCTCAACAACTTTAGATGGTAATCAAGTTTCTGGTAGATAAAATGCAGATTCTGTACTTTTATTAATGGGTATTTTTATACGGTTGTGTTTGGTTCAAATATTGCACCTGGGGAAAAGTTAAGCAGTGTCAAATTCTTAGAACAAGTTCCACTTCACTAAGGACCTAAATTACTAAAAATCAACAAATATTTCCCAGTTCATGGGAATATGGCTTGGATGTATCTTTTTGGCGTTCAGAATCAGTTTGAAAAGAATTTGATCTTTACTTCACTCTTTATTAGCTTTTAAAGGCAGTTTTCAACATATTTAATGCTGTCAGAGGCATGAGCCCAGTGTCCTTTAAAGATGCCACTGAGACCTGTTTTTGCTGAAAACTGTCCCCTGAAATCTTTGATTAGAAGAACAAAATCAATATCCGACTGAGATTAAACCTAAGTTTTCAGAGGTGTCAACTAACTGCTAACATTCTGCACATACAGTCAAGCACGGTTCATGACAAAGCCTTTTGAATGTGAAATGCACGTGAAATACATGCTGAAACCATCGTGCAAATCTACGGAGTGTAGGACTTGCCAATTTTTGGAAAATTCCATTTTAAATTTTGCGATGCATAACGCCCTGGGGCATATATAAAAATCCACGCTTTTTGGGCCCTTTCATATGTTTTCCAATTCCCACGCTATTCTGACTTTCATATGCCTAATGTTAACCCACAGATCCAACAATCTTTCTCATTCATTATCATCTCTATCTGATGTGCAGTATATTCCACTGTCTGATTCATACAGTATATATTAGGACATTGACAAAGTTAATGTTACCTTTACTGTTTGCCACAACATATTGAAGTTGAATTGAAATAATGAATTTAAGCTCGAAGTGCAGATGGACAGTGAACCGAAGCATATTGTGAAAGCAATCAGAGACTTGAGCTTAATCCACTCTGTTGTGGCGTATTTAGAGCAGCACTGAAAATGTAAAGCTACTCAGTTAGAGAACCACTTGTTTAAACAAAGCGAGGTCGCAAAACTTGATTTGGAAAATGGTGCGCCAGGTTGTGAAGTCATTTGCCAACATTCTGATTCCTAGATCCGCAGTATCAGGTTGAGGTAGAAAACTCATGTTCAGAAAGTATAATTTCTCCTTGGGAACTAGGTCCAATTGCGAGAATTTCCTAACTAGCACAATAAATCAGCTATACGGTAGAACTAATTAGTGATATCTGCTGGCTGGTATTATGGGTCTTGTAAAGAAACGTCGAGACTGGTATTTTCTGACCCCAGGCATTTCCATCTCCGGTACCGGGGTTCGAGCAGGAACGATGAGGGTCTTCCTTACACAGCCCCTGTGAAAAGAGGGAGGGGAAGGGGAGGAGGAGTTAACTTCTGTCGTTCATTTTGCCTTTGATCTTTCATTCTCTTCTCGCCTCAGCAGTGAAATGAGGGATAGAGGGTTATCAGGGAGAGGGGAAGCAATAGTCTACCTAACCCCCTTGATCAAGACCTTAAAGGACCCTGCTGCACCCAATCGATCACCTGTGGCATGCGCTGACCATCGGCACCTCAGCGCGTCTCGCCCCTCGTCCCCTCGTCACAATAATTATTAATTATTAAACTGCTCTGATTGTCCAGCAACACTCGGCCAGTAGGGGAGACCCTGACCTCTGCTCTACTGAAGAGTTCGTCTTTTCAGCTCGGGGAGGGGGGGTGGGGCGAGCAGAGAGGAACTGAAATGACCACCGTGAGAAAATTTCATTTGTCTTGCAGAAATATCGAGCAATATTGCTCGAGCGAGATGCGTGAGATTAAATCTTGTTGCTAAGTCACAGATAACAAGCTCAATTAAAAAAATCATTCACTCTAAATTTTACTTCTAATTCCAGTCTGTCTTTGAAGCTCGTTAAATGATGAATGTAGGTCATGACACAGAGAAGGAGAGGCAGCACAGCATGCTGGGTATTGTGGCGACTACCTACTATTCTCTGAAGGTTAAAATCTTTCCATTCGGCGAAGATTAATTGTTTTGCACAATTTTTCATTCCACCAGATGCCTTCCCAGTGCCGCTGTGCGCAAAATATAATTACTGTTTCAGTGGGGTTGGGGGGTTGGGGGGGGGTGGCATCTGACCATTTGAAAATTTGTCCATCAGGACGAAACAATGAAACTTGCCCAGTATTTGCCAGAGTCTCCACTAGCCTGCCAGAAGGCATTCATGGAAAGCAACTCTGCCAATAATGTGCACCGTATTTAAAAGGCCTTGTCACAACCAGGCTGAAACATGGGACAATATCCTTAACAGTTTATTTCATATTAATTTAGTGATATTGTTAGCTATTGATTTTACCATCTGACAGTTTGCATGGAGCAAAAGCGACAGGGCACACTGCCATGGTTTGACATTCTGAATCTATTTTATCTGCAGTATATATCCAGCCAGTAAAAACTAATTTAAAAAAAATAGTAAGAGGAAGCTAGTGTTTGATGCTTTCTCCCGTATACCCCAAAGATAAGTGTGTCATGAGCGCTAATATTAACAAGCATGCATGCGTAATTAAACAAACAAGACCAGGTCAAAACTATATTTGTATATTGTTGGAACTTTTATGGTCTGATTGCAAAATTGAGGGCAATGAGTGACGGCCAATGGGGAAAGTACACTCGGCAGAACTACCAATGGTGTGACCTCAGTAGTCACTCAGTCACACACTAACTCACTCACTCGCTAAGCCACGGACATCCAGAGATGTAAGTCTGGCCAAAGCCTGCTAGCCTCAATAGTAGTCTGACGCAGTAGTCACTGGGAGATAGTCACCCATCCATCGGCAAGTGCCGTTTCACCCAGTCCTGCTCAGTGTTCACGCCTTGTTTTGTTACTTCGAACAGTCAAGCATAAACGCAGAAAAACATGCATTCGCAGTGTTTGTGTTCAAACAGGGTTTCACAGTCAGGTGGGGAAATCTTATGGCTATCCGGGCCATTTGTGGGATGGCATTCCAGGAGTATTTACTGTCTTTGACTAACGTCTCATGTTTGCGAAGGATCTGTGGTCATTCAGCCATTCCAGGAGCACGCTGTCAGGGGAATAAGTGCCCTTCAGTAACCTCACCTGTTAACACACGATAACTCTCAAGCTGTTCCCTTTCAAGTTCAGCTGATCAGCAATCGAACATGCAGTCTTCAGATTTTCACGCAGGTTTTTCTATTGAGGTCAGGTGGCCATTGTAGAACCTTGATTTTGAGGTCATGTACTATTGTGGTGTTGATTTTGGTTGAAGCTGTCTGGCAGAGCCGATCACGTTTGCAGTAAATATCTGCTAGTATTTGATAAATCCACGATACCATGAATCCAAGGTCAAGTTGTCCAGGGCATCTGGAAATAAAACATCCCATAATATTGCACACCCACCACCATACTTCACAGTGGGGATTGGGTTCTGTATGGAACGGCTACCTCTGTTTTCATGCCAAAGAGCTTCAGTTTGGTCTATTCTGACCATAGAACCTGGTCCCACTGGAATTTCCAGTACTGTTTGGCAAACTATATGTGCATGTTTTGGTATTTTGATAACAACGGAGGCTTTTGTCTGGAAATCCTGCCAAACATCTTGTAGCTGAGTTGATGGCATCTGATCTTAGTTTTGGAGACTTTCTGACAATGAATATTTGCATATATCTGACTGTGATCCTGTGAGTTTCCCGCGCTACTTGAACCCTCACCATGCGTGTGTTCAAAGTAGGCACAGGTTCACGTCCAGGATGATTGTTATCATTGCCATATGCCTTAAGCTTCTTAACCCTTTGAGTGCCAAATACATTTTCAAGGAATTAAAAATGTAGTTACCCTGAGCTGTTGAAAACTTATCATGTGGCAACTTCTGCGGGAGCTCTTTTAAACAAGTTGCCACATGATAGGTTTTCAACAGCATCTGACTTTGATATCTTACATCATTGGGCAACTATAGTTGCTCACGGCGCTGAAAGGGTTAACTATTGCCCTGATTGTCAAAATGGGTATTTTAACATGGGTGCCTAAAGGAAACTAGCTTGTTTGTTGCATCACATTTTTACCTCAAGGTTAAAGGAAGTCATCGGAGACCAAATTTTCCTAGTCACCATGGTGAACTTAAAAAACTTTAAAAAACTCGAAGGGCACTGCGTGGAGCACAAACAGTACCTCCGCCATGCCATGTGTCAGTATTATTGGTTCTTCCAGATTTAGAATCCAGAATATGTTCTGGATCACTTCCAAAATTGAATCTCAACTCATCTTTGGACTACCATTTACCATCCTACCAAATTTCATGCCAAACCGTTCAAACTTTTTGAGCTATCTTGTTAACAGACAAACACAGGTGAAAACACAACCTCCTCAGCGGAGGTAATAAAACATGAATTTGGAATATACTTTATATTTTTCTTATGAGACTTTTAGGGTGCCGATGCTTGTGGCAAAGATTTTAGATTTTTTTATATATATTTTTTTTCAATCATTTTTTAGGCTCAAGGTTAAATTTTTGTGAACACTTGGAGCCTGAGTGGCACAGATCCGCACCGGAGACACAACAATCACAAACTATCGCTGCATTAGGAAAAAAACTTCCTTACATGAATGTTACACCTCTGTTGGGTTAAGTTAACCCTTCACTTGCCACACTGAGCTTTGTTTGGACGTCCTACCCCTCTGCATCCAGTGGAGGACGAGGACAGACTGAGTAAGTGGCTATGAGAGGGGACAACCCATGATCGTGTTGTTGCATAATTTTTAAAGTTGGTTTCAAGAACAAAATACACTCAGGGTTAATATTTTGAATAAAATCCGTATCCACATTTTCATAGTCTTTTGTTCGGCCCGGGGGGCACTGTATGCTTGATTCCAAAGTTCTGAAAAATTGGGCACAGCATGGAAAATACAAATAAAATCAAAAAGGACTGATTTGAAAAATCCATTTACTCTCCTCTATATTGACAACTGTACAACAGCACATTATTTCATGTTCTATTAATTTGATTGCTTATTGAAATAAAATGTGATAACTGCAAAAGAATTAAATAGAGTTGGCACAGTCAACTGTTTACCACTGTGTTACATCACTATGCTTCTTAGTCACACTCGTAAAGCATTTGGGCACTGAGGACACCAAGGTTCAGCAAGCAGAACTTGCCTTCATTTCTCCAATATAGAGATCTTCAGCTATGCAATTGTACATGGCTGTCACTGCTGAATATTTTAGTTCACAATACGCCATTCATTCTCAATCGAGGACGGATCAGGACTGCAGGCCAATATAGCACCCACACTCTGCCCACATTTCCATGCACTTGTAATCTGTGCAGAAAGTAGTTGGGCATTGTCTGTCTGCAAAATGCAGGGGCGTCCTGGGACCAGACAAAGTCTAGATGCCAGCATATGTTACTCAAAAATTCGTTCACATCTTTCTGCATTAATGGTGTTCACACAAATGTGCGAGTACCCAAAGTCACGCGCGATGACACTCCCCCGTACCATGACAGATGCTAGCTTTTGGACCTAATGCTGATAGTAGCTTGAGTTGTCCTTGTTGTCTTTGTTTCAGAGAACATGGTGGCTGTTTCTTCCAAAGTCCACTTACAATGTTGATTCATTGGACTACAAAATATGCCTTTACTGTGCCCTTGGCCATCTCAGATGACACTGAGCCCAGAGAAGTCGGTGGCGCTTTTAGACAGTGTTGATGGCTGGCTTTGCTTCTGTATAGAAAAGCTGTATTGTGCATCTGCGGAATTGAATGACAATGGGATGAAGGAGGAAATTTAATAAAGTATTTCTGAGCCCATGGCATATATCCATTACAGCCACATGATGGTTCTTAAAACAGTGATGTCTGAAGAATCGGAGATCATGTGAATTCAGAATGTTTTTTAAATGTACCCCTCACAAACAGGTTTCACTAGACTTTCAATATTTTAACACTAGGTTTCAATATTTTAATTTCGCTATGCATTTTAGAGGACAAAGTGCCCAAAATCCTACCAATTTGTTTTTTTGGGGGGGGAAAGTTGTTCACAAATGGATCAATTTTAAATTTATGCATCTGTTGGCAAATTGGTGAGCCTTGACCCATCTTTACTTTTGCTGGACTCAGACAACTGGGAGGTACACATTTTTTTTTTCTGTGCTGTTTGATTTTGCCATGAGCGAAAATGCGTGAGTTTGAAGGTTGGCATTAAAATACAGGTACTCCTGTTATTCACTAAAACGATGCCATTAAACCTATCAGAGGCTTCTAAAGCCTTGACATAGTAATTTTCTGGAATTTTCCGAGCTGTTTGAAAGGACAGACAACTCAATGTAAGTAAACTTCTGGCCCACTGGAATTGTGATATAGTGAATTATAAGTAAAATAATCTTTCTGCAAACAATTTTTGCCATACACAAAATAGATGTCCTAATAGACTTGCCAAAACTATTGTTTGTTAGCAGTAAAGTGGTATGTCAACTCCTGCCTTCAACTGCATGTATGTTTACATTGTTTGACCTACTGTTGATTATCCACTAAAAGCTTAACTTTAGTTACTCCAATAAAATTGGGAATTTAGTCATTTCCCCCTTGAAATTTAACCCTCATGGCCACAATGGGTGGCACCGTCGCCTCACATCAAGAGGGTTGCGGGTTCAAAGCCGGACTGGAGCCTTTCTGTGTGGAGTTTTTTTGTCCTCCTCGTGTTTGTGTGGGATGTCTCTGGGCATTGCGGTTTCCTCCTATAGTCTATAGGCATGCATGCATGGTTAACTGAAGACCCTAATTTGTCCGTTGGTATGAGTGTGTGAGTGATTGGTTTCTGCATGGTGTGTTGCACCCCGCAATGGTTTGGCGAGCTGTTCAGGGTGTGTTCCTGCCTTTTGCCCATAGTCAGCTGGGATAGGTCAGCTGCAGCTCCCCTCGCCAACCTAGTGAGGAAGTCTCAGGTATAGATAATGGATGGATGGATGGATGGATTGATGGATGAATGGATGGATGGATAGATGGATGAATGGATGGATGGATGGATAGATGGACGGCCACAGTGTGTTGGTAGGTGTAATTGGTGGCTTAAATATTTTAATGCAATATAATTATTTGCTTGTTTTTTATCAGTTTAGTTTCATGACCCTGATTGCCAGTGTTTTTTTGATATAATACATTAATTCCATTGCACATGTTCACTATGTCAGTTGTTCAAGGGTCCAATGGTTGTTACCCCATATGAATTGATTCTGCAAACTTGGAGATACAAGATGCCTGAATTTCATACATTCAGGTTAGGGAAACCAGCCATATAGGTTACTCTTTAAATCTGTATATAACAGTGAATTACCATTTCATAAAATAATCTTTTATTTAGTTGTCCCATATGTGATAATTAGACTTTTTTTCAGCATGGATACCCTATAACCTGGGGGAATGTGGTCTGAATCTGATTCAAAAACCTTGTATTAAACCATGTGCGGTTTAGTATGCAAGGTCATTACCATAGTCACATCTATTAGGGTCAACGCTCTGGTGTTTTTGGCCACCCTTATAAAAATTTACTATGGTTAACTATAGTTTATTACAGTAAAATTGATGTAAACTGTAGTAAACTACACTTCACTACAGTAAACTATAGTTTGCTGCAGATATACTATAGTAATTGAATATCATTGCTATAGTTTACTATAGTAGTTTGACTTTTGTGGTTTACTTTAGTATCACTATAGTAAACTACAGAGTTACTATAGTATATCTATAGTAATTCCGCAAAATACCATAGTTACTATAGTAAACTATAGTATTTTTACTGTAGTATTTTGCGGTAATTTTTCATAAGGGCAATTATTCCTTGATTATCAAGAATTAAAAACAACTTTGGTGCAAACATCCTAAACTTCAGTCCTCCTAAAGAAGGATTAGCGGTTTTTCTCCTCAATCATATGTTGGTAAATAGTATAGAAAACAAAGCGTGCCTTTTCTCCAGTCACCAGTGAGACACCCGACAGAGAGAGCCCAAGAGCTTCATAACCTGGGAACGGCGGATCCGCTTCCATAAAAATCTCTCCCTCAAATGCAATGCAATTCCTGCTGCTTCCTTATTGTGATCCAGAGACGCTTTGTCTGGGACCTGCGACAGTTCTAAAGACGTTTGGGTTCTGTAGTTCATAAATCTCGGCCCAGCCTTCGCAGTCTCCCCGGACCCAGCTCTATATCATATTCTGTGGCGCTGCCGCAACGGCACTGAATGGTCACTCTCAAACACAGACACTAGCAGGAGGTCCGGCACATAAGGGTTAAATATGGTTCAATCCAAAGAGCTCTTCACACGCCTGGTTGTTAAAAAAAAAATAAGTTATGTTGGTTCTAAGTCTTTTTCTGCAGTCAGAAATGACACATCTCTGTGGGTAGCACATTGCTGTCCCACATCTGAACTTCATGCATGAATGTTGAATTGGAGACCACTCCAAGAGAGAAATCCCATCATTGTTTTTGGACTGACCATTAAACCCACAGAGAAGAAAGGATAGACAATGCTGACATCACATTCACACCACTTTTTATGCTGAAGCAGCCATGAGCTGCGCTTCCTGTGGCATAACTGTGCACATAACAACATCAAGTCATTGCAAAACAACTTCGTCAAGATCTTATAGGTCTCTTCCCTGTGATAAAATTCCAAGTGTGATGTGAATGTATTTCAAATCCTCTGAAAGCATTTGACAAATAATAACTGTTATTGAGTATTTTTGTACATTCTGTTGAATTATGATACAAATTTTAATCAGTCTTAAAATTGATGTGGTTAAAATGCAATAAAATAAATCCACATAGGCTCTATTTTAGATTAAATTTAACTTTAAATTTTAGAACATTTGGGTCATATAAATTTGCCATTTTGTAGGAGGATGATGATCTTAGAGACATCTAGTGCGCAAGTCAAGTGATACTCATGCTTACATGAGCACACACACTAACCATTAATACGCAGTACGTGTAAGAACAAATGTGCAGGTGTATATCTGTCTAAATATATATGTATTTTAAATACATTTGAAATTATGTTACACATTTACAAAAACACAAACCTTGCTAACTGAAAAAAAATGTGAAGTCACAACTAAACCATATCTAAAAAGCTCGGAAAATGTTCCAAAAAATAATACTTTTCTGGTTTAGGTTGGACTTTTTTCCAGGTCATGCCTTCCTGTCTCGTAATTTCCAAAAAGCACTGGATCTAATGCCTTGCTGCTGTGCTTGGACGTCTGTCCAAGCTAAGGACGAAGGCTTTGGCCCAGAATGCTATCGCTCAGTGCGGATTTTTATCACTCTGCACGGAATGCTATCGCTCAACCCGGCATGCTATCGCTAGGCCCGGAATGCTATCATTTGGCCCAAAAAGCAATCATTTGGCCCAGAATGCTATCACTCAGTCCAGAATGTTATCGCCCTGCCCATAATGCTATTGCTCAGTCTGAAATGTTATCGCCCTGCCCATAATGCTATCGCTCAGTCCGAAATGTTATCGCCCTGCCTATAAGTTATCGCTCAGCCCAGAATGCTATTGCTCGGCACGGAATGCTATCGCTCAGCCCAGAATGCTATTGCTCGGCATGGAATGCTATCGCTCAGCCCAGAATGCTATTGCTCGGCACGGAATGCTATCACTCAGCTGGAATACTACTGCTCTGCCCAGAATGCAATCGCTCAGCCTGGAATGCTATCTGTCAGTCTAGAATGCTATAGATCAGCCCGGAATGCTGTCATTCAGCCCAGAATGCTATCGCCCGGCCTGGAGTGCGATCGCTCAACTTGGAATGCCATTGCTCGGCCCAGAATGCTATTGCTCGGCCTGAAATGCTATCGCTCAGCCTGGAATGCTATCATTCAACCCAAAATGCTGTCGCTCGGCCCGGGAATGCAGTCGTTGAACCCGGAATGTTATTGGTCAGTTCGGAATGCTATTGCTCAATCCAGAATGCTATCTCTCAGCTCAGAATGCCATTGCTCGGCCTGGAATGCTATCATTTGGCCCAAAATGCTATCACTCAGCCCGACATGCTATTCCTCAGCTTAAAATGCAATTGCTCAGCCCGGAATGCAATTCTTTGGCCTGGAATACTATTGCTCAACTTAGAATGCTATCATTCAGCCCGAAATGCTATCGCTCGGCCCAGAATGCAATAGTTTGACCGGAATGCAATTTCTCAGTCCGGAATGCTATCGCTCAACCCAGAATGTTATCATTCGGCCTGGAATGCAATCATTTGGCCCAGAATGCTATCACTCAGTCTGGAATGTTATCGCTCTGCCCATAACCATCGCTGAACCCAGAGTGCTATCGCTCGGCCCAGAATGCCGTCGCTCAGCCTGGAATGCTATCGCTCAGCCCGGAATACTATAGCCCAGTCTGAAGTGCTATTGTTCAGCTTGGAATGCAATCGCTCAGCCCTGAATGCTATCGCTCGGTCTGGAACACTATCGCTCGGCTCGAAATGCTGCTGCTTAGTCCAGAATGCTATCGCCCAGTCTGGAATGCTATCACTCAGCCTTGAATGGTATCAGTCAGTTTGGGATGCTATCGTTCAGTCCAGAATGCTGCTATCGCCTAGTCCAGAATACTATTGCTCAGCCCAGAATGCTATCACTTGACCCGGAATGCTATCACTCGGCTCGGAATGCTATTGCTTCGCCTGGAATGCTGTTGCTTGGCCTGGAATGCTATAGCTCTGCCCTGAATGTTACCGTTCAGCCCTAAATGCTATAATGTGGCCCAAAATGCAATCGTTCGGCCCAAAATGCTGTCATTCAATCTGGTTTGCTGCCACTCAACCCCAACACCCTGTTCTCTCTCCTCTGGTTGCCTCCCTGTTATTCTGCTATGGGCAGATCTGTCACTGCTTGTGACTGCCATGAAAAGAGTCCTTCAGTTCCTCTCACACAGACAAGACACTGCAGGCTGCTGCAGCCAGGTACATCACCATGGAGATGGCAGGACGGTTTGAGCGGGCTCGCAGGCCCGAGGGGAGGCCTTGCTTCCATGGGCGAGTCTGAAGCTTGGCGCTCACCTTTGACACGGCTCTCTAAAAGGGAGTTTGTTTTCCGATTTGCACGCTTGATCCGCGCATGACGGAAAACAAACAGCAGTAAACAGCGCTCCACAGGTTCAAAGGCAGGCTGGGAGCTGAGGCCTAGGCCCCTACGCCTGTGTTCACATGAGTATCAATCTGTTTCGAGTCTTTGAAGTGAACGAGGAATAAAAGAATATTGTTAGATGACTCTGAAAAGGAGAAGGAGAATAGGGTTCCGCTTAATAGAAGCGGATGATTGTGTTTTGAATGAGCGTTCAGTCAAAAAGTAATGGACAATGTTCCCCAGAACAATATAAAATTCATAGCTCCCTCATACTAAATGTTTCTGGCTATTTCCATTTATGCAGTTTGCTGTGTTTTGGGAGAAATTTTTCATTTTTTGGCACTATACTCCACAATATTATTTATATTTATAATCTAACAATGCAAATTTTCAGTCTCAGCTTTTATGTTTTGGGTGTTTTTATACATGTTTATTGCACCAAGCAGCAACATCGGTAGTTGCACGGTGGCTATTTCAGGGTAGGCATAATGTTTGGGACGAATGGCTGTCCTTCATTTCTGGTAAATCAGATGGGTTCAGTTACTCCCTGCGTACCGGTATAAGATGCTTTCACCGTCACCTTTAGACTTTGGGAGTATAATTGCTGAACATGTCACAAAGAGAAATAAATAGGGTGAGATGCAAATCTCTCACGAGCTGCAGAATGGCCAGGAAACAGTTTGCTGTTCCGTTACTGCAGGTTCTGCAGACCTCTGGAAGAGCTGGAGTCTCGAGGTCAGATCTTGCTAGCAGACCTTCTTTCTGGAATGCAGTTTTAGGCAGTTTTTATTGGCTTTAATGTGTTCTGCAGACAGTCCCTGTTTTTAATCTAAAGGACTGATCTTTGGGGTTTGATTCATTGTGATAAAAATTTTTCATCATCAACTTAATAAGTGTTCCTTTTTGTGCTGATTTCTGTGATTACTGAGCTAAATCCTCAATTTCACCTCTCATCCCTAAGGAATCTTAATTCTGTTCCAAACTGTTGATTTTAATCATTCCTGATTGTTTTTTTTTTTCTCATTATTATTATTATTATTATTAGTGAGCATTATATTGATTACTATGACTTTGTTTCACCACTTGTGGTTCTCTTTCAAAGGTCAATGACAGACTGGAAAGATGAGAAAAACCAAGAATCAAGACCTTGAATGTATCCCTGCAACAAGAAAGCAGTAAAACCCAATTAATGAGGAATCCCAGCATAGCTACTTGTCCCAAATATAACGGCTCCCAGAATTGTGGGACTGCGCATTAAAAGTAATATCTATATAGTGAAACCAAAAATTAATGAATGTACATTAAAGCTAATTAATTGCACTCCATGGGTAGATTTTGATTTTATTTTCCAGAATTATGGAGAAAAGTGCAAAATGAAGAAAAAATGATCCCAAACATTATTTCACTGACTGTATGTACAGTAAAGCACCAGATTGATTTTTGTCCTGATTATAATTAGAGTTTTATGAAATATGGTCATTTTAAAACCCAGCTACATCTCTAAGATCTTTTGGTGAGACCAAAATATCAAATTATTTAAGTGATACAACATAATGGCCAGTAATTGTAATGGTTACAGAAGGGGTGTTGCATTTTTCGGTATCAGTAGCTTTTTATATATATATGTATGTTTCTTTTTAAATTTTTTCTATTAAATCATTTTTTCTAGTTGAATGCATTGATTAATAATAAGAAAAGTTCACTGAACTTAGCTTAAATTGCATCAACAGAATATCAGGAATTTTTACACAATACTACTGCCATGAATGATATTTTTGTATGTCAAAAAAAAAAAAAACAAAACATAATGGACACATGCAATCAAATGACCTAGGGAAAAAAGCAAGAAAAAAATTTTAAGAGTGAAAGTGATTGTGATCATAATTTTGTAAAAAAAAAAAAAAGTAAAATTCTCATACCACGCGTTTTGCTTGGCTCTCATATTTTTCTCATTTAATACTTATTATATTCACTGTCATTCTTTCAGCTCTATGACTAGACTTTATAATGTATATTTTAGCATGTATAGTTTTATAGAGAGAAAAGAAAATTTACCGTTTAATTATCAACATTTGTTCAGTGTCTGGTCAATAAACATCCAGACTCATTAACACCTTGCCACTTAAACCCAAGTTTAACAACTAACTGATAAAAACTGATAAAAATTAACACCTGGCCAATAAGAACTTGGGTAATTGAACACCCAGTGAATTAAAACCTGTTTAACTGAACACCCAGGCAGCATAAACCAGGCTTATTTATCATTCAGCCGATAAACAGCCAAACTCATTTTCACGCAGCCAAGAAAAATGTCTTACCAATAAAAAACCTGAATTAATGCAACACCTGACCTATAAAAATCAGATTCATTAAGCGCCAGGTGAATTAAAACCGGGTTTGTTCAACTTCCAGCGCAACAATAAAAATGCTGCTTGATTCTCAATTGTTTTGTACTGTTAATAAAAAATGGCCGACGAGGAACAAAGGAGCCTCGAAGACGTCTCTGTGAAATTTGTTGTCAGGCACTTAATTTCATCCCAAAGGAATGTTGTTATATTTGTGTTCCGCTCTGACGAAACCAAAGATTTCTGACAAGAGAGATCGCAAGGACAATGGAGAGGGGAAGAGGCCCTTTTTAACTCGTTCTTTTATATTTCCACACAAACATGCTCAGACAACACTCTGCTTTCAGCTAATTAAGCTGTTTTAAAGAGAGCTAGTCTAACAGGGGCGTCTTGGTGGGGAAGCTGGGAGTCAATGGGCCGCTACTGAGGAGACCACATTTATGGGCCAACTTCAGCTATTGTGTCCTCAGAGAGACCCTTTCTCCTCACTGCCTCTCCAGTCCTGACCCAGCACTGACAGAAGAATGCAGCGGCCTGACCTCTCCGTTCGCGACAAAGGACACAATCGCAGAATAAAATTTCATGGCGCTGTGCGCTTTCTCTCCTATGCCAAGATTCCTTGGATGTTCCACGGCTTTCAGGCGTGCTATAGCTTGTGTAGTGGAGCGACGGGGTAACAGCTAAGTGCAATCTGACCTGCAGTTTAGCTCACCATGAGATGCAGCTCATAATCCCGATATTGAGGGTGGGCTGTGTTCAGCCGTGGCATGTTTTACGATTCTATTCCCTTTGTACTAAGCTGGAAGATGCATTGTATTGTCAAACTTGATCAACAAGAGCAATAACCTTTACTTGAGAGAGATGATATGATAAGTCTGCATCATTTCAGATAGAAGTTAAATGGGGCTGTCCCTTGGTCAAGATGAGTTTAAAAGTGCAATAAAATATTTGCCTATTGGTGACTTTGCTTAATCTCAACGAAAAAAAACCGAGGAAAACCCCACTATTGGGTGAGCTGAAGAGGAGACGGGCCTGAGGACCGTGGACAGATCATGTGTAGAGGTACAGTCTCCAGTTCCATCCCCTGTATTCTCTCTAAGCTTATAAGATCTTACCAGCGAAGATCCAGGGCTGCATCATTGGTAAAGAGCGGTTGTTCAAAGTATTGAATGCAGGGGTGTCAATGATTGTGGCACATAGTGTTTTTTTTTTTTAATTATTATTTGTTTATGAGGAATTTTTTTGGCATAAATCCACTTTAATTAACGGTTACATTTTTCTAATTTTTTCGACGTGAGATTAAGCTGTTTCACAAAATGCTCAATTTCCCATAACCCTTTTTTGCTCATCTTTACCAGGGGTGCCAATAATTGTGCTGTCATTCCACTGCTCCTTTTACAAGTAATTCCTCAGAATTCATTTAGTTAAAAAAGTTTCCAAAGGTATGGTGTAATAAAACAGTATTAATAATTGGTAGAATAAACAATTCATCTTAAGGAAATCTTTCTTGACACATTGACCAGTTCCCTCTGACTGGTTCTAAATTGTGCGTAATTGGCTACCAAAAAAAGACCGCAAAGACTGTGAGTCGACCCTGTTTTAATGAAAAAGACTTTATTGTTAATGGTGGTACAACCACCACTGAAGTTCTAAATGGTTGTGTCCAAATCAATATTGGTACCTTGCTATGCAATGCAGATACAAACAACCATTATATTCATTATATTCCCGTAGCTGTACTGCTGTTGAAATTGTATGTTTACCACTATCTAATTTCCCATTGCAAAACAAAGACATGTTCGAAATGTGGTTAATTTTCAGGCGCTCGATTATGAAATTATTAGTGTCGTATAATAATTTCATATTTTCACAACATAAAGTGCACTAATGTCCTTGAACAGATACATTTACAATAAAGCAATGTTGGATTGATCAGGCTCGCTAAATGCTCTAAAACACAAATACGCTGTTTCCTTGGTCCAGACCCCAGCACTCAGCCCACCCACTCAGTACAATTGCTAAATAAACATGCTACTGCTAGTACATTCTGTGTACTTGCACCTCAGAAATACCAGAATGCACTGCGTTCGCACCATTATCAAGGGCCCCTAGAGTTGGCTCAGGAGCGAGTTCACTTTTCCTGGTATAGTATGAAATCAGCCCTGTGCGAGTGTCCCACATTTTCCTCTATGTAACAGTGAATACTTAAAAGGAGCATTGTTTTAAGTGCTTGCCGCTTCTGAAATAAATTAAGTTGACACTTGTTTGGCCTGTGACAAGCTTTGACCCTTATTTATATGTGTGAAAACACTATCCTCTGTCAAACTTGATGAAGAGAGATTTATCCTCAGTGCATCTGTTTACAGGCTGCTTTTCATCTACTGGGATGAAATTTGCTGGGGAGGCTTGGAAGCGACTGCATTTCCCTGGTTAAATCGCCGTTGCCACAAGGCCCCACCGTGTCTGCTGGTCTTGATTTATGTCCAAATTTCTGTTTGTTCTCTGCAAGGGTCGGATCTCCTCCGTGGCCATACGAAAGCAGCTCTGCGTCAGACGACCATGTCGATGCTGAAAACCCAAATCTCCTATCATCAGTAGTTGCCATAACTTTTTTTATTCAAAGAGTTAAAAAAAAAACTGTCAACGCCACCTGCTACTTTTTCAAGGCTTTGCCAGTTTTTTCCTCTTTAGCAAGAGCCATGTGTTGTCATAATGTAGCACCATTAAACAAAGTGTTTAGCGCAGTTTTACCAGAGCCAAAACATGAAGAACAAAGCATACCAATTATAGAGTCATTTATGTGTTTGTTAAGGCTTCAAATGGGCCCAGCTTTCTCTGGCTGGCCATATTGAGGAGGTCACGGTGAACATCTGAGATACTGCTTTATGACAGTACATGTAATGGCTCTCTTCTTTTAATACAAAAGGGAAAAAAACTGTGTTCCTTATAACAATTTGGCTCTAAATGTCTCCACTCATTGCTCTGGCGTCTGCACCAGCATGTGTTTCAGGGATTGTTCTGGACGGGAAAATGCCGAAACAGCAGGGAGCAGAAGATAAACAGGCAATTCGTGACTCATTAAAAAAGGCGATGGTGGCCAACACTGTAGAGAGTGTAAGGACCCCGTTCCAACTGGGCTGTAAACTTTTCTCCACCAGCTGGACAGAGCATCTGTCGGCCTGCGCGAGGAGCGCTAATCCGCCGCAAATGATGTCGGAGCGTCACATTTAAAAAACCTGACGACTTACATAACCGCTCTGATTGGGCATCCAGGGAACTGTTTGAGCAATGACACAGCTTAATGTCAGGAAGTTATGGCCGCCGTTGCGCGGTGTGGCCTGCCCGTTGGACGCGGGGACACTGGCTACGGCTCGGTTTGTATTTTACACACCAGAGGGCAACCTGCTGACTTTGGAGGGGGGCGGGGGTCCGAGCGACCTCAAATCTGTCGCTATCCAACACCCCCACCCCTCGCCCGCCGTAACCCGCTAAGGAGCTTCACCAAGGGATTCAACTGCCATAGTTTCAGCTATCTGTCATGTTCTCATCTGTGCCGTGTTTAATGTTTATTCCGGAACATTCCGTGGAGGTAAGAAACTGTGATACCCTGAATGTGTGCAAATAGAGTTGCAAATGGAACCTGTTACAGTTGGATATTCGCGTTTTCTGCGCTCTTCCCTTAAAATGACAAATGACGTCTCGTGTCAATATAAAAGACCGCAAGATAGCCAGCCTGTTATTATCCAGCTATTGAGCAGAGGCGCTGCTCTGTGATGAATAACGCAGCCTCCATAAATCTAAGCGCAGGCTAGCTTGCTCTGGAGGTAATGGCAATGTTTACCACCTAATTAAGCTGCGAGAGAAGATTTAGGCATAAAAAATGGATAAGCGACGGCGGGGCTCGCGGCAGCTGTATTCGAGACGAGGGTCTGCTCTTCACAGAGCAACAGAAGGGATACCTTTCATTCTGCATCGTCAGGGTGTAATTCAGAGTTTCTCAAACTTTTACGAGTCCCCAAACTAATCTTTTTGGAATATGAAAACATTAGCATATGGTGGAGGACAGTGCTGGGTGGAGGAGCGCGGCTCCCCGGTGGAGCATTGAGAGAGGGGTGACATTCACATTAAAGCATCTCTTTGGCCCCCTGCTCCATTTTATTTGGGACCAGAGGAATCTGGCTTGTTCTGCACCCCCCGACTTGCAGGGGGGCCCCCAGAAAATATTGGGGGAGAGCCACCAGATTCTGAGAGAGTCTGTTCTCCGCAGACAGGGGTTAACTCACTCGCTCTCTGAGCAGCATTAAAAATCTGCTGTTTCATGAATATGAATTTGACTATTTATGGCTTTTGCGGAAATTGCCAGCGCTCCGGCGCAATGGAATCGCTGCACGGGTGCCCGGCCAGATGGGGCGCAATATGGCGCGTTTCTGCATAGGCAGATGTGCTGAGCTGGGTCATCGAGGGCTGGTCACAAGCCCAGCATCTGGAGGACCAGGCCAGCCTGCCCACACAAATTCACCCTTCCTATGTGTGAGCAACATCGGGAAAGCGTCATTCATGAGCTGGTGTGCCCGCTGTGGTAAACCGGTCTGTAGTGGGTTTGCATCCTCTCAGCTCTAAACCTATCGTTAAGGGATTCAGGTCGGAACCCATCAGTGTGGCATCAGCCCCAAACCTGTCAGTAAGTAAAGGCTCAGCTCTTAACCCGTCAGTGCTGGGTTCAGCTCTAAACCAATCAGTGAGGGGCTCAGCTCTAAACCAATCAATGATGGACCCAGATCTACCTCACAGCCATGGGTTCATCTCTCTTGGACTCTAAACCCAACCGTGGTTTCGTCTCACGCGAAGAAAGTTGCATCCAGCTGTGGACCCATCGCGTGTGACAACAGAGAGGTGCGGTCCCCCGAGGCACATCCCACCCCCTGCGTCAGACAGACAGTCAGAGGCTGTCAATCATCCTGACAGCCCAGCAGTCTGGCTCAACATGGGCCTGTCATGGGCTGATGGACATGAAGACTTTCCCACCTGGTAGGGGGTCAGGCAGCGGCCGGACCTGTGAGACGGACTCTGCGGTCTTCAGTACGTCATACGCACTGATGCAGTGCAGAACCTCGCATTTCAACCCATTTGAACTGGGTCTGGCATCTAACGCACTTATCATTTCAATTAGAGGTGCAAAAATTCTGAATTTATACCACATCCAAATGCTTTCACTGCCAATCTTCAGCAGCTCTGCACTGATACGAGTTCCTGTCTTGCAGAATTTGTGAAGACTTAATGAACTACTGTTGGCGGCGAGATTATATAAAGTACTGCGGCAAACTTCTGATTATTTTGTTAAAAGTTTGTTTAATTTAAATGATAATTATTTTCAGAATCACACGTTTAACTTGATTCATTTACATTTCTTAAATATTTGATTACAATATGCACTGACTGTAAGCTCCCATGAAGAGTATAATATGGATGGATTGCAGATTTTTTTTTGCCCAACTTGCATTAGGCAGATATAATCACAAAAGTGTGATTGCCCAATTAAACAATAATATGACAATTTCACAGTACAGCTGCTTCTAGGCAATTATTAAACTTACTGATGCAATAAAACATCTTAATGTGGCTTAGTTTTTATCACTCAGCCCAAAAATGTACACATACCCGACTGAATTAGCAGTATAGGCAGCTGTTAGATATTATTGAGTCCCGAAGGTTAAAACCTATGCTTGTTATTTGAAATATGTGCGCACTGGATGGTACTTGACTTTGCTGCAAAGGGATAAAAATCTTGACGCTGTTCATAGGGAATATGTTCCTAATATGCTTTAAAAAAATGCTTCTATTTTTACGTTAAGTACAGTAGTTAAATATTATATCAGTAAAATTGATGAACAAATTCTTATGAGGAAAAATTAATTTAAAATATGACAGGCTAATGAAATGGGTGCTGCGATACGATATTTAAATAACTGAGGGTTTGTCGATGTGGTTTAAGTTGGGAATGTGACTTGGGTTTGTGATGTGGTGGGGATTTGGGGTGCAGTTTAATTAGGGTTCACCCTGTGTTTTATGCAGCTCAGGAGGTTCAGACCTGTGAACTCCATCACGGAGTGACCAGGTGATTATTGCCCTAATGGCTTCAAAAATTACATAAAATAATTGGTTAATGTAGTGATGTCAACCTTGAAAGCAGCCCAAGTTGTCAAATGGCTTTAATTCTTTTCTTTTTTTTATTCTATATCTTTCATTTTAAATTCTATATACTAGTAAATGTATACTGTGTATTTTTTTACACTGTAAAAAATGATATCCCTATTAAGTTGTGCACTTATTTCTTCTCTTTTTTTGCCACTTGTCATGACAAGTTTTACATACTGAACACAAGTTGATAAACTTAAAGTTATCCATTGTCTTGACTAATTATGAGTTGATACAAAGCTTATATTCAAGGTGTGTTTACTCATATTTAGTTTACACACATTTGCAGCGGTGAAATTTCCTTCCCAGTTAAATTTTTTACAGTGTGGTTTACGGTGACACTATGATGGCCCATTCTACAGTGGCCATGTTTGCAGATATTGCAGAGAGATTTTCGCTCAACATCGTTTGCAAAATTTCAGAGTGAAAATGGAGCCAAGGTACTGGATATCCGAGCATGAGACACAATGGTCTCTAGTGGCACCGATACATGCACCCCCCCTTCCCCTCTGCCGAAGCCCGAACCCCATTCTTATGAATAATTAGTGATGTGTGTCAATATTGCACCCCATAGTAACCATATGGTTAGCTTGAGCAGACAGGCGATTGTTTGGTGCTGTGAAATATTGTGTTTCCCTGCGAGTCTTGGAGCCAGCATAAGCGAGAGCTGTTGTTGGGAGTGACAGTTTCTTTGTGCATCTGAATGGGGAGAGGTCTGAGGAAAGCATGCGAGCGGGCCCAGACAGAATGTCCTGACCCCCGGCAGAAAGACCGATTTGACATGGTATAGGACCCTGCCTTCATCCTCCAACATCCGCCATTGCACCTACCCACACAGGCCTCGCTGACTCACGGACGCCTTTCGCCTCGGATCTCATATTCGCCTTTACTGGAGGCATGAAGTGCGGTCTCTTTCCCTAAACGCTGTCAGTGCGACATACAGACCTTGTTTAGTGCGGCAGTTATGCTGAAAAATAACTGGGCAGTCTTCAAAAATAATAAAACTCAGATGCAGAATGAAGAATTGGGCCTTTAAACCATTCTCAAAAGCAGTATGTGCAGAAAACACCAGATCCAGCTTACCTATTATCTTTGAACTTGTGCTATTGGTAATTCCGTACATTTATTCACTTGCGACAAAGAAGAAACACTGGCTGTGCTTTTGCAGTATTTCTTAACCCTTTGAGCGCCATAGGCAACTATAGTTGCCCAATGGTGTAAGATTTCAAAACCAGATGCTGTTGAAAACCTATCATGTGGCAACTTTTTTAAAAGAGCTCCCCTGGGAGCTCTTTTAAACAAGTTGACACAAGATAGGTTTTCAACAGCTCAGGATAACTACATTTTTAATTCCTTGAAATGTATTCGGCGCTCAAAGGGTTAAGTTCGAAATTACAATTCTGATTCATTTTGATGTTAATACTGGCAGTGAGAAGAATGTTTCCTGAGACACAACCCAAACACGCAAGCCGTCACACAGGTTGAGCCAAACGACCCTTTCACAGCCCATCCCTGTATCCACTGTGTCATTACTGGAATTAGAAGAGGCAGAACACATTAATTTTGGGCCAAGTCCAATGGCTGGTTTTGTAAATCCAGCTCTACAGTTTACGGTTGCTGTTTTTGGGAACACGTGGTATAGTGGGTTGGAAACTTGTGACTGAGGCTGTACGCAGGTGATTAACTGCCATTATACCCTGGGACAAGTGCCCCGTCATGAAATGTCTCAGTTGATATCAAGTGAAATAAATTGCTTGTTTAAAATGAAGACTGTGAATTGGCTATTATCTATTGAGGGCCTATATTATATTGCATTATATTGTATCTTCACTGATACACTTAGTGACAGGTGAGAATTGCTGCCTCACCTGCTTGGACGCCTGAAAGCTATATCGTCTTCAACATTTCAGGTATCAGACCTTCACAACAGACTCCCTGTCAGCGTACATTTTCTCTGGTTAAACAGGCCATATCTGAAGTGAGAATATTTTTACACCATTGGTCTCAGATTGTGAACATTTCAGAATTCTGCAACAGCGACTACTCTGATTTCTTCAGCTGTGTACACTAAATACTTTTGCACAGCACTTCCAAAAATATCTTCTCATCCATAATCCACTCCAAAGTGACGCATGCCATGGGTCCTGTACAATGAGTCCGAAAAGTGGACCATTTCAATATTTCAATTTATTGATGTTTCGGGCTGAGGCCGGGTAAATTCACCTGACCTGCCCAATTTTATCGCTGTTTAGTTAACATTCTTACTTGCAGGAACTTGCATACAAAGATCACAAAGATGCCGAGCTGAAACTGAAGAAATTCGATTGAGGCGGAGATGTAATCCCAGGAACTGTAGACTTGGTCAACGAATTGTCAACTATGCTATTGTTAATTGAACTAAAAATGACAAACAGTAACAAAATGGCTTTATCACCAAAGGCTGTATAACTGAGACCCTACATGAAGTGCTACTGATTGATGTCCTCTGATGTTTAGTGTATTATCTTCAAATGTTTATCGTCAGGTATATTATTTTCAAACACCTGATCGACCCTTTGCTTTACCCTTAATGCTAATCTTGAGCCTCGTGCCTAATGGCAGCTCGGATGGCTACCCAGAGTCCCACACAATAGGTCCCAAGCCTTCTTTCATGGGATAATGCGTAGGCCACTTGTAGTCTTCAAATGAGAGAGCAACAAGCACAGGGTTCTTTCCTGTTTTTGCTGAATCGGGGCTACTCAGCGTTAAACCACAGTTTGATGCATTTGTCCACACTGACCCACATCAAGAGCTTAATTATCCTGTGTTAATCTCACAAACTTTCCCCCTGTTACAACGCCTCCGATTAGCAGACCAACCGTCAACCTGAAGGCCGCAGAGCAGACCAGAGGTCGAAGGTCACATCTCTTCTCATCAACTCCGCCTCCCTCCTCTGAACAGTAGGCGTGTCCCCTGCCTGTTCCCTCCAGTGAGAATGATTCTCGCTTGCTGAGCGCGCTGTTAAAGTGAGTGATGGCACTTAAGTAAGCAGACCCCTGAAGTAAATCATTCACCAACCGCACTGGCCCCGGGCCCCCAGGGGTAAGCAAGAGATTCCTCTCGCGTCTATGTGCACCCTGCCAAGTGATGTCATTGAATCGAGTAATTATCAAAACAACAATGGTTGACGGCGAATGGCTTTGAACTTTTTAAGACTAAATTTAAAAAAAAAACGGTGAGTGCGGCATACTTTAAAAGGTAAGTGACACTGTTACAATAGGGTTAACAGGAATAAGTTAGGCCCCTACTGGGGAAGATCTTATAGAGCAGCAGAACGTGCGCTAACATCGTGCTGATCACCAGGAAGGGTTTCTCTGGGCAGCGAACAGTTTAAAATACACGGCACGGTACCCAAGCATGCATTTAACTCCTTTCTAACTCCATATATTCATCTGAACTTATGCTTTGATCCCAGGAGGAGGCCTCATTTATAAATCACAAGAGATATGAATGCAGAGGAAATTGAGTTATAAACCAGGACCTAACTGAGCCGCAAAAAAAGTAACACTCTTACCCTATTGGTGCGCATTTCAAAGAGATTTTGTCTACTTGTTGCTTCTGCAAGTTTAAGCCTATGGCAAAAATAAACTGTTAATCGCAGTTTTTTATTTTGGCCATGTTTTAACCAGCAATTCAAAACTAACTAATGATACTCCAATACTGATAATTTCAGCAAAATTCATTGGTTAATACAACCGCAGCTCAGAAAAAGTTGGGACAATATCAAATACACATAAAAACGATAAGCAGTGAATTCTATATTTACTTTGCCTTGTATTTCATTGCAGACAGTATGAAAACAAGATATTTAATGTTTGCTCTTGTGGATTTCATTTTATCCGTAAATACAAATCCATTCCTGCCATTCATGCCAGCAACACATTCCAAAACACTTGAGATTGGTACAGTTCAGGACTAGTAATGTGGTTAAAAAAAAAAAAAGAGTAATGTGATTTGCAACAGTTAATGTCAGCAGGTGATTGTAATCATGAGTTGGTACCGAAGCTTACAGGAAATGCCTAGTCCTTCATCTTCAGCAAAGATGGGCCAAGGATCACCAATTATCCCTCTAGAAAGGGATTTGGATATTTCACCCTCAACTGTGCATAACATAATAAAAATAGTCAAGGAATCTGGAGAAATTTCTGTGCATTACATGCAAGGGCCCCAGCTGAAACTGAATACCTGTGATCCGGATCACTCAGACAAGACTGCATCAGGCACTGTCATTCACCAATGAGTGATATAAGCGCAAGGGCTCAGGATTACTTTGGCAAACCTTTGTCAAGTAGAGTAATTCATGGTGACATCCACAGATGTCAGCTAAAATTTTACTGTGCCAAAAGCAAGCCTTATGTTAGCAGTGTCCAGAAGCGCTGTCAACTTCTCTGGGCCCAGAGAAATCTGCAATAGACCAGTGGCGACTGGTCATTAGGGGCAGGTGGGCACAGCCCCACCTGGTGTCACCAGAAAGGACCGTAGGCAAATTCCATTATTAATTCTCAAACATGATCATATTATCTGATTAAATGTATTATCTATAAATTTAGCATTTTCCTAAAGTGCATGGAATTTGTGTTTGAATTTAAGTTCATGTTTATTGGTCTCTGTTTTGCTGCTTCAGACCGATCTCCTGATCCATGTCCGCATGAATGGGGCTGGCCCCCCTTACGCAATGCAATGTTAACGATACGTGTGAAAATATAAGTACGCATGCTCAGAGTGTTGGCTGTATTAGTGGAGGTAGCACGAATTTGTTGGCATGTGGGGCTGACAGCCCCAAGCCCCACTACAGCGTCATTTCATCAGGTATCATAGATATATACGTAGACGTCGCATCAGTGGTGAAGAGGCGTGCCTACCGGGCGACCATGTTAGTACAGGGTTAGAAGTATCAAACAATTTCTACAAATCATTACTCGCTGAATTTTGGACTGATTTCCAAGCGCTTTGATTTGTTATAAACGTAACACATTTAGCTATGATCCAGGATGCCCTGATACTCTAAAATGCCGGTTTTACTACCAAAATACAACTTCGTATTCACAACAGTCGAGCGCTTAAACTTAAATCTACACCAAAGATGCCAGATTTTTTGCGCTGCATATGGATGCTGAACGAGATATCAATACCAGATCTAGTGGAATTACCTTTCACAGGTAAGATTTAACGATAGATTTTGGATGTATTTGTGTATTATAACATTATGTTGAGAGCTACTGTAACTATTTGTCCACCAGTGAAATGCTAACGTAGCTAGGCTAGACTAGCCCTAGTCATGGAAGCTGAGGCTTTATAACAAATAAATCATAATTATAATGTATAGTTATCCGGGTATTTCTCCACACCACCCAATTTTATTACAATCCTATCTTTTCTTCTGAACGACTAACAAAGAGGATGTGATTGCATTTCAAAGCTGGTTACTAAGGCTGCCAGGTCAGATTCTAACGTTAGTATTAAGTTTACAAGATTGTTGTTGGACCAGGTATTTTATACCAGTTGGATACAAAGAAATGCTCTTTCTTTTCACAATTTCTCTATCATTTTTGTAATATTAAAAAGGCCTGACTCTACTATCATTTTTAAATGATATTAAAAAGACTTGAAAAAATATGTTGCAGTTCATAGATATTTCTCATATCTATTTCAATATGTTGCAACATTATGACAGTAAGACAACGGTATACTAATGTATAATATCTTATGCTGGATCGAGGCTAGATGGTGATGACAGTGTGTCACACATATGCTTAAGGATAAGGTTATTGTCATAATGCTGTCATATAGTGGATCGATCCTAATAAGTTGTCTGTGCGTGCGGTTTGCTGTGGCACTTAGTGGTGTTGAGCGCTCTACTTTGTTTATGGCCTTGTAGGCTCTGAGCGTTGTGGAGCAACGGTGGCAGATGGCTTTTAAACAAACGTCGATCTCCCTATTGGCGAAATCTCACTCACTCACATGCGCTGTCTCTCCCTTGTCTCCTCCGTGTGTGTGCGTGTGTGCGATAATGTTGACTTTTAACTAAAAGCTTGTAAGGTAAAATGGCAGCAGACAAACTAATTTATCACAAATTGTTGTATAGAAATCACCCCATACCCCTCGTTTACTGTGCCACCCCCCCAGACCTGAAATACATTCTTGCCCCACCAAGTTTTTACACTTAAAAACGCCACTGCAATAGACCATCATCACGCAGTAGAAATGTGGATGGTGGTCTGACAAATTAATATTTTTGGTCATTTTTGGAAGAAATGGACACCATGTGCTCTGAAACAAAAAAGAAAAGGATCATTCAGACTGTTAGCAATCAACAAGTCTAAAAGCCACGCTCTGTTATGGGTGGGGGTTGTGTCAGTGCCCTTTGCAATGATAACTTGCACTTCCGTGAAAACACCATTAATGCCGAAAAGTTCACTGAAGGCAGTAACATATGCTGCTTTCAAGATATCTTTTTCAGGGACACCTATGCATGTTTCAGCAAGACAATGCAAAACTGCATTAGCAGGCATTACCAAGGCTTGACTGCGTACAAAGGGGTTACGGGTGCTGGACTGGCCTGTCTGTAGTCCCGACATGTCCCTTGCTGAGAACATGTGAGACATTTTGAAAGGCAAAATGCACAACAAAAACCCTGCACTGTAATACACCTGAAGACCTGTTTACTAAAAAAAAATGGCAAAATTACAAAGTAGTGTATACTTTACTGTCCCAATTTTTAAAAAATATGTTGCAAGAATCAAAATTGAAATGAGTACTATATTAAAAATCAATAAAATTCATGAAGGGAAACATCAAATAATGTGCTGTTGTGTTGTTTTCAGTGCTATGCAGGTCAAATATTATTTACAAATTACTGCTCTCAATTTTAGTTTCAGCTTGGGGTTTGTCCATTTTTATTCAGCCTGGAACAGACAAACTTTTTAAAATACATTTCCACATTTTTTTTTTTTTACAAACGTTTTCAAATTGTATTTATATTTTGCTGTTATCTCTGTTAAGATGAACACGTTCCATACACAGGCTGCTTTTCATATTCATAATTAAGAAAGTTATTGACTTATTCAGATACCAAGAGAGCAGTGAGGTTTTTGCCAGATCTCTAGGCAAATATTCTTGAATCAGTCGTCCCACAATTAGAAGGAAAAACGAAAGCAGCACAAAGTCCAGACTCCATAATCGTGTTTGCCACTACTCAATGACCACTTTTCTGCTTGCACCGTGTTAGCAATCCACACACAAGTAAATAAACAGTTTAATGTTTTATTAAGTCGGAATAAAGGACCGCCGGGTCCCAGGAACAGACAGGGAAGATAAATGGCAGGGGGGTGGCCCCGCCTTCTTAAAACAGCTACCTCATGTTGACTGATGTCAGGAGTTTGCAGATGAAAGTAAGGTAGCCTGACTCTTCCCATGCCGACAAAGAGCAGGCGCTGGGCTGAGCTGGGCGGGATGGGCCCTCTGTAACCTGGGAGCCGGGGTGGGGCCGGCTGAGTAATGCCGCCCTCACAAAGGGCCTGACAGCAGAAGTGTGGAGAGACTGATGGGGCTCCCGCCGCTGTCGGCTCTCTGCCTCTGCCCTGACTCCGCCCCTTTCTCCCAGCCCGGACAGTGGCGCCCCAGCGATGGCACCCTACTGACCCCTCCTGCGGCGGCCTTACCCAGCAGCTCTGAGAGTACTCAACCGCTATTTAACCCATGCCATGGGCAGCCAGGCAGGGCTGCATACAGACTTCTTTAAAGGCAGAACTGCAGTGCGATAGACACAGCTCTGAGGGGACAGTGTTCCCAGGGTCCAAGCTATAAAGGCTCAGGCCCAGGACAAAATATTCTGGGATGGCCCCGACAGAACACACCCTGGCCCCGAGACAGAACTTCCAGTTTCCCTCACTGTCAGCAACCATGACCGACCCTTCATAAGCCGTGCAGTTTTCTTAACAGCTAATTTTATGTCAAGAGCAGCAGACTGGCATCTCCTTGGCTGTTTTCACTTACTTTTCGATAGAGTTCTCAGGGTACGATTGTATAAGAACCACTTTATTTCAAAGAATGCATGTTCAGTAATTAGGTTCACATTGGTGTGAGAAAGCAAAGTCTGTTTATTCTGCACTGAAAACAGGAAGCAGTGAGTCTCCCTGTCACAGTAAACAGGAAAAGGCCCCTTGTAGTAGTGAATATAGACAAGTCTTCCTGTGGTGGCAAAAAGGAAGCAGAGAGTCTCTCTATGGCAGTAAAGAAGAGGCAGAGAGTCATACTAAGAGAGTAAACAGGAATCAAAGCATCTCCCTGCGGCAGTGAACAGGAAGCAGAGTGAGTCTCTGTGCCATTAAACAGGAAGCAGTGTTCGAGTGGCTGTAAACAGGAAGCAGAGTGTGTCTCTGCACTAGTAAACAGGAAGCAGAGTGAGTCTCTGCACTAGTAAACAGGAAGCAGAGTGTGTCTCTGCACTAGTAAACAGGAAGCAGAGTGAGTCTCTGCACTAGTAAACAGGAAGCAGAGTGAGTCTCTGCACTTGTAAACAGGAAGCAGAGTCCCAGTGGCAGTAAACAGGAAACAGAATGTATTTCTGCGGTGAGAAACAGGAAGTAGAGTGTGTCTCTGTACCAGTAAACAGGAAGAAAAGTGCGCCAGTGGCAGTGAGATGAATGCATGCTTCCCCATCACCTGCTCCATACAGCAGCCGTCCCCCAGATCTGGCCCCGGACCCCTACCCCCCCCCCCTCCAGCCCCCACTGGGAGGAAGCGCCACTCCCGCGGTGGGGTGAGGCCGCCCCCGGCCCAGCATGGCCAGCGGCCCCTGGCCTTGGGAACGCATCGGCGGCAGTTTGGCGGTTTGCATGTGTATGTGCTTGGCCCGCTGCCCGCAGATCCTTTTGTCCCGGGCAGGCAGGGGTGCTGATCGCCAATCTGAAGCGTGTCGTCCTGGGGCTCCTCGCGCTCCTCTGGCCCCTCCCTCCCTCTGTATCCTGTACGAGGGTCCAGGGCTCTGGCGCTTTATCGCTGCAGCACCGCGCCTTCGCCACTGTGCGGCTTCCAGACCTCGGCACCATGGCAACTGGGTCAGCAGAATCTGAGAGAGCATCTATGTACAGGAATGTAAAAGTCCTCCTGACTTTCCACCCGCTGACAGATGCAATACAGCACTGATCTATGCAACCTGCACTATGGCGTTTATCTGCTTCGAGAATGACCTCCAGTTCAATTTTTTACAAATTTAATTCTAATATTTTTTTTTTCGGGGTCTTGCATTCGCATCCTTGAATTAAAAAACCATGAATTCAACTCATGCTTAACAAGACAAGAGAGAGTAACCTGAGTAAATAACAAAACTTCACGGGCAATTTACCTGAGGGACAATCCTGTCCGTTCCTCAGCCAAATTGAGTCATTGTCAGTCATTGGAAACTGAGGTATGTCACTCGCCAATTATGTTCTGTATCTTACCAGTGGTCTCCCTATTTGTGATGGTATCACTGTATTATGGGATGGCATCTATGTTGAATAGCATTGTGATCCAATCAAGGGCCCAAACTGCGGAGGCAAGAACCAGCATGCACAGGCCATTCGCCATCACACGTGTAAGCCGTGATTGGACAAGACACTACACATTACAAATTTTGGGTAAACGGACCCCTAGATTCAGTCACTCAGCCAGGGTAAAAACATGCAATTTTATGACAACGAAGTTGCATTGAATTTAATCACACAAACCTGTAAAACTCCTTAAAAAATGAACACAGTTTCAGGCATTAGCCAAACAACAGAAAGGTGCAGTCTAGCAGGATTGGCTGCAATGTTTCTCATTGAGCGGGAAACAGCAGGACTGGCTCCAGTATTTCTGACAGAGGGGGTAGTTAGCAGGACCTCTTTGAGCTCAGAGGCATTTGTGATGGACCACCACTCAGCATAAACTTAAATTATCATCAGGCAAATTAATCCAGGTCTGTTTTGGAATAAATAGATGCTGTGGGGTCTAAATCAAGGAAGCAAAGGACCATCCAGACTGTACCCAGCAACAAGTCCAAAAGCCACGGCCTTTTATGGTGTGGGGTAACTTGCAGTTCATTGAAGGCATCATTTTGCTGAAACGTACATTCAGGTTTTGGAGCAACATACCATGTCTACAAGACCACATCTTTTCCAGGGACGCTCACGCATATTTTGACAAGACGACCCAAAACTGCATTCTACACGTATTACAAAGATATGGCAGCATAATGGGTGCTGGACTGGGCTGCCTGCAGTCCTGACTGGTCCACAATAGAAAATGTGTGGCGTATTTTAAAATAAAAATTCCATACTGATGCACTCCTTAAGACTTGTTTTCAGGAAGAATGGGACAAAATTACACCTGAAACACAATTATGTGATGTCTTAAGAGTGCCTTTTACTCAGCCCAAGGGTGCCAACACACCATCTCCAAATCTCTTCATACTTCATAATTATTGAGTTTGGGGCTGGGAATAGGGAAATCAGTCACGACCTTGGTAATTAACCCCTCCCCTGCTGAGCAGGCCACGCCCACTTTTCTGTGCCATTTTGAGCGGTAACAAATTTGTCTGCTCCATGTTTCAACCTCTATGGAGGTCCCATGTTTTTATCAATTATTCTTGAAACTTTGAAACTAGAGTTGGTGGACTGCAACTTGAAGTGAAAAAAATCATGGGACCTCCATGTAGGTTGATGCTAGCGCCACCTGAAGTCATAAATGATGCCATTTCCGACACATGGAAATTGGGTCCTAGTTCCATCCTACATAAAGGTCGCAAACAAATTACAACTATTTTCCAATCTTTGCATGCCAGACATCAATAATCAGCAATGAAAGTTTTGGGACCTTTGTGCAGGAGGGAGAATAAGGGACCAAAAGTGGGGTAGATGGGCGTGGTCACCCAACTTCGAGCCACGCCCACTAAAACCTACATGACCCCCCAGGTGGACCGTCACCAGTATCTGCTACATCCACATATGAACTTTCGAAATTGCCAATAAAAAGCTTGGGACCTTTTCATTCCATGCAGGTATCAACCCTTTTATTTGTCATATTTCAGTATTTAATCAGTATCTGTGTCCACACAAATTGTGTAAATTACGTACATGTATCTTTTAAGCCAAGTTCCATTTCATACTTCTCCTTTTAAATCAGAGTTCAGTAATCTTCAAAAGGCCATTTTAGCGCCAATAAATTTTGACATTAACCCCTTCTTTTAATACATTTCAGTTAAAATCTGGGCACACATCTGGGCTTCTGCCTCACAGGGTTTTTCAGCTGTATCTTTCGGCCCACGTCCTGTTTCACACTTCTCTTATCAGGTGTCGAGTCATTTATAAACAGGCTCTTCCTAATCTTCCTTTTGGTGTTGCTAACAGGAATGACCTACATAGCCTGGCTTAAATCCATCAGCACTGGTCTCTTTTACACACTATCACTCGTTGAGGCTAGCAGGGGTCTGTTGTTCATGGCAGTACACATCATACATGATTTGGATAAAGAAGAAACTACATGGTATGTAACTCTCGTTCCAAGCGCTTTTTGCGATTTACTTTCGCATGTATGATTCAATGCACATTTCAATATCAAGTTTCTCTTTCTCCAGACAGAGGCTGCATAAATTCGAAATTCTTTGTTAACATGTACTGAAATGCCAACCTCCTGAAACTACTGTTCTCATTAGTCTTCAAAAGATGGCCCACAATAATGAATTTTTTTGTGGTACAGCGAAAATTGTTTTGGTATTCATCACCTCTGTCTTGTGCAGATTTGACACATAGTTCCTGTCGAAATCCTTGTAAAGAAATCTACTTGAGGATTTATATCCAAGGCATCACTTAGTGCAGTGGTTCTCAAACTCGGTCCTGATGCCCCACTGTGTACGCTGGTTTTTATTCCAACCACAATTGCAGCCTTAGGAATTTAACAAGCTGTTGATTTGTCTTTTTTAGGTGCAGTTATCTTAAGAGCAGTTATTTATCCTCTTAGGCCACATCTGAAAAACCATGAAGATGCCAAGAAGAATAAAATGCCATGAAGAATAAAAATTTCATATCCAAATAGAGATAAAGTAGAAACTTGTACAAATAACTGCAGAGGAAAACAATTTAACTGAACATTTAATCAACACACAATCAATAGGTTCCTCACTGGAGAAACTGTTGACACATGGGGCTCTAAATTCGTTGACCAGGCGCAGGCGCGGCGAATGGGGGGAGCGCCGCGCCAATGGGGTGTATCCAGGCGTATTTTTCAATTTTGTGCCCGGCGCAAGTACTCCTCTGACCCGCCTCTGTCCCTCCTGCCGGCGCAAGTGGCAAAGAGGGAGGAGAGAAGGCGTGAGTGGGTTTAACACAGCCGAGTCAAATCTTCACCAATCAAATCAGCTTCTCTCCTTTCCTTTAAAATGTTGGAATAAAGAAGCCTCTGTCCTATATCTGCATGATGCGTTAATGTTGCATTTTACTTTGCTGCTTCAGGCATGTTTTCTGCACCGCTTACGTCTATATTAAGCATTACGAATATGAGTTAGCTGGCTACCTAGGGCATTCGCGAATTATTGCCATTAGCGAACTTGAATGGAATTTCAAAACGAAACTATGTCAGATCATTCAAACTTATGAAGTTGGAATGAAATACGACAGTTGCTCATTTATTTCTTCTGCCTGCATCATTGGGAAGAGAAACGATGGATAGCGTGTTCCTATTATTACACCCTGTTGCTGCTTAAAATTTTGGGATTAACATGCATGGACAACAATGCAAGATACGTTACACATTTATTTTCAATATGCGATCTTAACTCAGGAGATCAGAGCAATCAGGCTGTATTCCTTTCCCCCACTAAAAACGATAAAACCTAGCGACAATAATAGTATTAAGCCACTTGCACTGGGCCTTGAAAGCAATTTTTGCGCAACAGATTACATTCAAAGTCAATGCAAAGACGCAAATACAGGCGTGTATTCGCATCTTTGCATTGACTTTGAATGTAATCAGTCGTGCAAAAAATTCGTTGCCGTCCATCAAGCTATACTGAGCATAGAACATAAGCATTATATATATATATATATATAAATATATATATGCACTGCCTGATGCCGAGGCAGTTTGTGGTTGGCTGAGAAAGATGGGAAGTTGTTAGTTTGCATCACAGATTCAGCTGCGTTGATTAAGCCAGGTCGAGTTTCCATTACGCGTGCCAACCGCCTTTGATCTGACATCAGGACAATCGATATAGATACTATAATGTATGTGCTGATCCAGATAGTTACATTAAATAGTGGTTGCTGTAATTATTTATTGCACTGAAATGTGCCTGACATTCTGGAAACCTGCCTGTGAGGTTTTGGTGACGTGCGCGCACTGCGCGCCGGTCAGCCAAATTACCACTGCACAGAAAGTAAACCAGGTTGGAGCTGGCAAGCTCTCTGCGCACTTTCGGCGGAGCCTCTATCCATGAAACTGTCACTGCGTCATGATGAATATGTGACACCTCCCCCTACTACGCCGCCACACCCATCTCGGCGCACGTCCGTCTACCAAATTGCCAAAGTGGCTGCGCACAGTGTTGCACCGCACAAAATTACCACTGCGCGGGCTGCACCGGATGAAATTACCACTGTGTGCCACCTTTACCACCTGCGCTGCGCCAAGAAATTGGAGCCCATGGTTGCAAAAACTAACAATTTATTGGGCAAACAATAGAGTCACACCTGTTTTGTTTCATATTTATTTTATTAAGTTCAGGCAAATTATTTTGAAAGAAAGCCAAACACCTGTGGTAAACTACCAAATTTAAAGCTTACTGATTTTCTCAGAGTCTAATTTGATCTGTTTAGAAATGCTTTTACCTGAAAGTCCTCACAATATTGAAAAATAAGCACAATATATTCAAGGGTTTTTTATTCTTCATGGCACAATGGATATGTCCCAGAAATATCAACTAACTCATCCTGACAAAAGAATTTTCAATTGTGAATCAAACTTACATTGAAATAAACAGGAATGTATTTTCTACGTACATAATGTACACAATTTGTGTGGACACAGATACTGATGAAATACTGAAATATGACAAATAAAAGTGTTAATATCTGAATGGAATGAAAATGTCCCAAGCTTTTTTATTGGCAAAATTGTAAGTTCATATGTGGATGTAGCAGATACTGGTGATGATCCACCTGGGGGGCCATGCAGGTTTTAGTAGGCGTGGCTCGAAGTTGGGTGACCACGCCCATCTACCCCATTTTTGGTCCCTTATTCTCCTTCCTGCACTAAGGTCCCAAAACTTTTATTGCTGATTATTGATGTCTGGCATGCAAAGATTGGAAACAGTTGTAATTTGTTTGGGACCTTTATGTAGGTTGGAACTAGGGCCCAATTTCCATGTGTCAGAAATGGCATCGCTTATGACTTCAGGTGGCGTTAGTGTCAACCTACATGGAGGTCCCAGGATTTTTTTCACTTCAAGTTGCAGTCCACCAACTCTAGTTTCAAGAATAATTGATAAAAACTTGGGACCTCCATGTAGGTTGAAATATGGAGCAGTCAAATTTGTTACCGCTCAATACGGCACAGAAAAGTGGGCGTGGCCTGCTCAGCAGGGGAGGGGTTAATTACCAAGGTCATGACTGATTTCCATATTCCCAGCCCCAAACTCAAGAATTATGAAGGATGAAGAGATTTGGAGATGGTGAGGTGGCCACTTTGCCAGTATTGGTTTGATCTTAGAAAAAGGCACTCTGAAGTGCCTAAATATTTATTTTTGCATCTTGAAGAGGAATGACAATATTAATGCCCAACTTTCTCATAATATGTTGCAACAAATAGAGCTGAAATATGTTCTTTTGAAAATCAATTAAATTTATGCAGTGAAACATCAATTAATGTTTTGTTGTATTATTTTCTGCATAATACAGGTCAAAGATAATTTACAAACCACTGATATCATCCCAACCTTTTCTTATTTGGAGTTGTATATCTGAATTGAACCTAAGCACAAGGACCCAGAGGTGCTCAGATAAAGATGTGGCTCTGCACTGTAACCTGAACAGGCGATGATTTGCACTTCGCAATCCCTCCTCCTTTTGTCAGAGTAAAACAAACAAAACTTCCCCTGGACATAAGCAATGTGCTGGCCCTAGTGGTAGGAGCTTTCTTCGTGAGAAGCACAATATGTTGAGTTTACAAAGTGGTAAAATGTTAGGGTTTTTCTCCTTCTACGTGCTTTTTACAAAAATGGAAAGAGGCATCTTGCCGATGGTGTGTCTGAAGGCTCTGAACCATCATTCAGTGAAATGATGTTTTCACATGCTAACGAGCTAACATCTGATGAGTTTAATCAGGCTGGGGGACTGGAAAAACGCTTCATCTGTCAGTATCATACTGAGCCACTGGTAGTACCTTCCTTTCGCTTTCCATGGGAAAAGGTAAAATTGTCCGCCTATTCGGTCGCATTAGTGGCGCACATTGCTATGGGAGCATTACATCAGGAGGGAATACGTGTTTCAGTGCATCTGCATGACTCTTCTGGCTTGTGTTAGGCCTGCTCCTGGGGGTTTGCTGTCAAGAACGCTGCTATTCTGATACCTGACGTCAAAGGATTCACCGTCAATCGCAACAAGAACATATTTACTGTGAACCAGCAACACCTTGGGCTCAAGCTGAATTCACTGTTGATGACGGCGTGCCTCAGAGAAGAAATTATTGCTTCCCTCCCAGCGAGACTACAGTCATCGATTCTCCAGTGATGCTGCATCAGTGTCCTCATGTTTGTACGCCGGTTGAGATGTAGGGCAACGGTATCCACTGTAGTCCCCAATGGGATTGCTTAGAATGAGGCTAGTTCAATTCTGGAATTCAGAGGAATGCTTTTCGACCCAGTAAGAGACCGACTACATCTGAAATAAGTTCTACAGTCCATTTGGCACCCTCTCGTACTGGTAAAAGGCATAGATGGTTATGCCTTCTTGTACTGCTCGAGGGTGTACGCATGGGGTAGAGAACATCTCTGTGCACCACAATGGATGTTCAGAACTTGGAAAGCTTGGGCCTACTTTTGTGCTCATGCAGCAAGTGCTTTCACATTAAAAACGAGTCATTCAATCGTGGAGAATCCATACTCTTCCTTTCCTACACTCACTTTAATTCTAATGCTGTGTGCTGTTTTAGATTTATGGAGAAGCGTGGTCCTATCGCTCAATCCCCTCTGCTTAAGTTGTCACGTCTATACAGGTGCTAAGCTAATGCATAGTGTATTATATATCACACTATCCAGAATTTATTTCCGATATGTCCACAGAAATGAACAAACCCGCATCGGTTCTGAGCACCAGTGTTGGAAAGCCACTTTGTGAGATAATGGCTCATATAGCATGTATAAATGAAAGGTCCATCCATGTCATTGCTTCTTCTGTCTGTCAGAAAGGTTATGATGATTGTACAGTCATTGCCCTCCCTCAGGTGAAATGCTTATTGCAATGGATTCAGTTCCAAAAGAGAGGATCTTAAACGAGTGGACATGTCAGATGAAAGGTATGTAATGAGTTGGGTAAATTTTTTGTCGCAACAAACACAAAATTTACTCAATGAGTTTCATAACATTCTCATGACACGACTAAGAGTATAAGATTTTGTTTATCACATAACTGAATTGCGTAATATGATAGAAAACAAATGTAATTTCCATGAGCGCCCATTATGTGTTAGCAATGAGTGAACTCCATTGCTCTGCGAACTTAATCAGTCTCTGAGTCACAGACATTCGATCTAGCAATGGTTTGTCAATTCAGTCAACTGAGTAGCTAGCTAATGTTAGCTTGCTAACCAACAAGCTAATATTACATAATAGTTATGAAAAAGTACAGTACTGCATGCAAGCTAGCTAGCTAGCTAGGTAACATGAACTTAGTTATGCCATGGCACTTAGATAAGTTGCTACAGCGCTGAGCCACACTGATTTGACAAATGTTACACCTTGTATTCAGTTTGGCTAGTGATTAACACCATGATGCTACGTGGGGCGATTTTTTCCCCATGCTCTCAGCCGATGAAATATTCGCAAATGCAGTAAGTACCTTGGGTAATATCAAAAATATGTCTGGGCAATGAAAAAAGTACTACAGTTATGTGATAAAACCCATTACTACACTCTGCTTTTACCTGCTTTTACCCCTAATCCTGCTTTTACCCCAAAAGCACATCCTTCTTCTCATGTGTGTTGGCCCTGGTGGAATATAAAGTGCCCTCACTTTTCATGACAAGGAGGAGGGATACTTCTTTACATGCTGGGCTCAATACGCTCTATTGATGTGCATTTGATGTTTGCAGTGCATTAGACAATCAGATCAGCTGTCTGAGCTGCTGATAGAAAGCTGCTGCTTTGCTAAGACTTGCCCACCGGCTCCCTGATGTGATTAACTTTGGGATGGGTCTGTTCCCAAGCTACCCGAGGCTTGGCAGCAGCCCAGGCCTGTTTTTAGAGGGTGAATATGCAGAAAATTTGTATAGCGGTGCAAGGGAGCTTGCCGTGCTGCTTTGTACATTATCGGCTAGATATGACACCAGCATTGGTCGCATATGCGGCTTTAAGCTCAGTATGTAAATGGAAGTGACTGTTGCTCGAAAGTAGTTTCACTTGCCGCCTTTAAACTATGGCCAGAAGCCGCCTATATGTTGTCCATCATCCAGCTCAGGTACTCTGTTACTGGTGTATGTAATCCATGCTCTGAGTGATGGCTCTGACCCCTCAGTTTTTCCTGTCCCCTCCTCCCACTTTCAGGAAAAGAGATATCGCCCCTTAACACTTCCAACTGTTAGCTGGTCCACACCAGGGAGCTGATGAGGAGGGCATGATCTGGGTAATAGGGCTTCCTATTTATAACTAGAGGCACTCCGTGAGTGCAAACTGTCTCTGCTAAGTCAGCACAGTCAAAATCTTGCTGAATGAACATGACTCATAAGAAATTTAAGGATAGGTTCCGTTCCTGATGCGAGACCAATCAACCCACAAAATTTGAGTGATATCATTGGGAGTAAAGTTTAGTTATTGCGTGACATAGCATTTCAAGATGGCTGCCGTTGCAGCCATATTTGTTTGACCATTTGGGTCAAAATTAGTAGGGTCCACCCCAATGTAAGAGCAACCTACCCACAAAATTTCAGAAATATCCGTTCATAGCTTTTTGAGTTATCTAGTACACAGACGGACAGACAGGCCGACAAACCAAGGCTTGCAAAAACATAACCTCCTTGGCAGAGGTAAAAATGGGCCCTTCCCCAACTTGCCTGGCTGCCTATAACAGCCTGTGGTCTGATTTTTATTTAGAGGCGTAGAATTCCCACAAATGCCCAGTCCAGCAGCGATAAACCCCACCTGATGTGAGCGAAAATGTATTGTGTTGCTCTCATCAATTGTAGAATTCCCTCTCAGTTATGACAAAATATCTGAGAGGTAAAGGAACACGTGTTGTCTTACCGTGTCACAGGATCGAGAGAAATTTAAAGCTTGTTAAAATTATCTGACTCCTTCTTAAACTAGAGGCTATCCGAGAGTGCAAACGTCTGCCGATCGCGGTCAAAATCAGTAGGGTCCATCCCTGATGTAATAACAACCCACCCACAAAATTTCAGAGATATCTGTTCGTTACTTTTTGAGTTATCTTGTACATAAACAGACAGACAGGCAAAAGTGGGAAAAAACATAACCTCCTTCGCGAAGGTATTAATCCTTAACCTTCCTCCAGACCGACAGTGACACGCAATAGGCTGCACACGACCATAGTGGGGCTCTGTAAGAGCGCTATCTAGCTATGCAGATGCAGACATGCCTTTGGCCGGTACAGCCTGCAATAATGCTATTAAAGGAGGAGACCTCACTTCAGCAAAGTATATTTCAGCGGAAAGTAGAATTCTTGAAGTGTCTAAAACACATATTTTAATTTGATAATAATCCAGTGCGATGCGTTTTTGAACCAGCGAGTCTTCAAATTGGCTTCAATATCAGGGGGCAGACATTTTTACTTGGGGAATCTTCTGATTTTGAATTTGATCTTCGGAAACCTCACCTTTAAAAAATGCTTAATAACCTACACCTCTCGCAGTTTATATCTCCCGATTAGCCACAGTTGCTCAGACTAATTGGTAAAAACTGACGAAAGTCTAATTTACTTTTGATAGCATTGTTATGCATTGCACCACTAAATTATGAGGCTTCTTCTTCTTTGCATAAATGACGACATAAAATATGAATATGTCATTATAATTTCAGCGCTTGTGTTGCTTGTTAAGCAGCACAGATTTACGTAAATTAGTTTGCGAGGCTGCGAGAATCCGTTCCATGTTCTGAATGTTGTCATGGCTAAAGGGCGCTGTAAGGCAAGTTGCACAGCTGTGTGACAATCCTAAGGACAGCGAAAATAAATGCTGCAAAGTCAGCGAAAGTTTTGGATTCACAATGTCATATCAATTATATAAATGTAGGCAATAGGAATTTACCATTTCATTATTAGAAATTCATCATTTCTAATTATAGATCACGTAGTGGTCTTGGTCGCTTAGTCGATAAATTGTTTGATTGTTAATCAGGCCAGCTTAAATAAAAGCAGCTTGCGGGCAGTCAAGCCGTGAAGATTGAGCTTACTGAAGGCCTTCTGAACAACACCATGGCCCGGATGAAGGGAAAGAGAACAACTGACGTCACGAAAGAGAATAACTGACGCCACAAGCACATAAAGCACAGCGGCACTGGCGTTTGATGTACACTCACCCACTATATAGGGCACTGTGTAGTGAATGTTCTACATTGAAAACAATATAAAGAGAGTGAGTGAGCGAGTGGACAAGTGTGCATTCCGAACGCAGCCTTAGATTCCCCAAGTAAAAATGTCTGCCCCCTGATATTGATGCTGATTTGAAGACACGCCAGTTTTAAAATGCGTCGCACTGGATCATTACCAAACTAAAATTTATAAAACTACGTATGCATTTTAGACACTACAGGAATTCTACTTTCCGCTGTAATACACTTTGCGGAGGTGCAGTCTCCTCCTTTAAATGTACTTGCAACAGCTCTGCGTGAACAGGTGCGTGACTGCGGGGTGCAGATACCGTATGGCTGGGATCCTTAAATCTGGACCTCGAATTAAAATCCAGCCCTAATTTTTTCCCCCAGGTAGTAAATGAGGGCTTAGTGACTGTGATTGGCCAGACCGTCTTCTTTACCTGAGTCCCTGGCAAAGCGAGGGTGGAAAACCAGCAGTTCTTGGACCTTGAAGACCATGACTTGAGGACCAGGGCCCTATGATCTATGCGTGTCATGAAAATTAATTGTTGTGCAATGGATGGTTATTTTTATTTTTTTAATTTAACCCTTATTTAACCAGGGAAGTCCCGTTGAGATTGAAATCTCTTTTTTTAAGGGAGCCCTGGGGGTTGAGGTGGGGAGGGAGAGGGCAATTTGCACAGCTAATTAGATCAGGGGATGATTAGGTGGCAGGTGGAAAGAGCCAGGTAGGGACTTTAGCCATGACACCGGGGAACCCCCTACTCTTATTGCAGAGTGTCATAGGATCTTTAATGACCACAGAGAGTCAGGACCTTGGTTTAACGTCTAATCCGAAAGACGGCGTCTCCTTCAGTATAGTATCCCCATCACTGTACTGGGGCATTGGGGATTATTCCACCAGAGGGAAGATCGCAACCTACTGGCCACCAACACCTCTTCCAGCAGCAACCTGGTTTTCCTCAGTGGTCTCCCATCCAAGGACTGGCCAAGCCCACACCTGCTTAGCTTCAGCCACACGGCTGGAGCAGATTGAATAGTGGTATGGCTGCTGGCAATCAGTCCAAGGAATACCTGGTGATGATAAATATGATTTACTTACAAATGTACACATGACGCTCAGGCAAAATTCAAAAGTCCAAAAAGAAGCAGAGATCAAACCCAGGAAATCGGATGGGCAGACAAATCCTAAGGGGTGGGCAAGAATCGAAGTCAAACAGAAGGATGTCGCAGAATCACTAATAAGAAACAGGTGTACTGGGTGCTCGGCTCTGAATGAAATAGATCAACGTTCTGACAAGGAACAGACTGCAGAGTGGGACTATATATACACAAGGTAGGTAACAATCTAGGCGGGGTAACAGGTGTGTGGGATGAGCTAGACATTAACTAAGAGGGGAGACGCAAGTGGTAATGACAATCACTGATTGGGAAAGAGAAAGACTCGGACTGGATTCACAAGACAATCTAAACATAACAGCTCCAGTTACGGAGTGGCTGAGTGGGAGAGGCGAGAGAAGCAGATTAGATGAAGAGACAGCTGCAAAGAGTTTGCAGTAATTAAGAAAAGGACTGGGATAAGCAAAGAGAGGGCGGAGTTACAGATCAGCGGGGAAAGTCAAGAGATTCAGTCAATAATGTTAGTACTTTGTGAAATAACAAATCTACCCAAATGATGCACATTAGTTAGTTATTTACAAGGTTAGTGCATTATTAAGGATTAGTAAATTAACTGGACAAAACATAAAGTGTTAGGAGGTGTTCGTCTTAACTAGTAAGTAGTAGGAAGGAAGTTAAACAAGAAGTGAAGAAAGTTCGTGAGACACCGGAAAACTTCTGAAATCACCCGAAATGTGACGGCTCGCAGACAGGGGAGTGCACAGGCATAAATACACAGATGACGCAATACATAACAGGGGAAGACAATGGTGCGAAGAACTGGTAATGGTCGTGAAAATAAAAACATAAAATTGAACCAAACAGAAAAATAAAACTCACAGAAAATGTGAACTAAGCAGAAAACCAGATCATAACAGACCCCCCAAGAAACGTCTCTTGGTATTTTAACAGCTGGTACTGGGTGGTCAGCATGAAAGTCCTTTAACACGTCTTTATCAAAAACAAATTTGCTGGGAATCCAGCACCTCTCATCGGGACCGTAGCCCTCCCAGTCCACGAGGTATTGAAGGCCACAGCCCCACCGATGACAGTCCAAGATCTTCTGGACGGTGAAGGCCACTTCACCGTCGATGATTCGGGGGTTAGGCGGGGGATCAGGAGCCGGACAAAGGTGGTGGGAGACAACAGGTTTCAGGCGGGACACAAGAAAGGTAGGATGGATGCAGCGCATAGACAGGGGAAGCTTGAGGTGCACAGCTGTAGGACTGATGATGCGCGTCATGGTGTAAGGGCAGATGTAGCGCGGAGTGAGTTTGGAAGAGTCTACCTTTAAAGGGCTGTCTCTGGTTGCCAGCCAAATCCATTGCCCCTCACGATAGGCTGGAGCCTTGGAACGGTGTTTGTCTGCATTCTCCTTCATGCGTTGACTGGCCTGGAGCAGGTTGCGTCTGGTGGTCCTCCATGTCCGGGCACAGTGACAAATGAAAGCCTCGGGGGACAGGACCCCCACCTCCGCCTCCTGGTTGGGAAAGAGCGGTGGCTGATAGCCAAGAGAACATTCCAAAGGAGATAACCCAGTAGCTGATGAAGTATGGGAGTTGATGGTGTATTTGGCTCAGGGTGGAGGTGGGGTTGTTGGAGCATGAACATCTGAGGACTGTTTCAATGCATTGATTTGCCTGCTTGGTCTGGCCGTTAGCTTGGGGGTGAAAGCCAGAAGTGAGACTAACAGTGGTGCCTCGGAGTTTGCAAAAAGCTTTCTAGAAGTTGGCGGTGAATTGGAGACCCCCTGTTGGAAAAATGTGTTGTGTGAGGGAATGCCATGCCATGCAGTCTGATGACACGTTGGATGAGAAGGGTAGCAGTTTTGCGTGCAGAGGGGAGTTTAACCAAGGGAACAAAATGAACTGATTTAGAGAACTGGGCCCGTATTCACAAAGTATCTTATCTTACCGCCAGGAGTACTCCTGAGTCGCGCTAAAACATTTTATGTAGGAGTAAAATCTTAAAAGTTATTCGCAAAGCCGCTGAGAGCAACTTTTAGTTAAGAAAACTGGTAACTCCTAGAATAGGAGTAGCTCTGAGATAGGTGGGAGTAAATCTCCGTTGCTATGGATGACGTCAGTTCTCATGCACGAGTCTTGGGACAATGAGCACGGTGATTGGTTGTTTAGTGACAGGGCGGCCCATTAAAAAAATGAGGAAATAGTCCACGCGGCTGGTTTGTCCCATAAAATAATATGTTGAGCACTCCTGAAAATGCACTATGCGCAGTCCCCACATATCACGCTCTAGGCAAATAAACATACGTAGGAAAGAGATAATTGTAAAAACGCCAATAGCATAAAACGAGTCAATAATAAAACGCGTCATTTTCCCCAATAATTGGCAACTTATTACCCAATGAGAATATGTTGCGATCATTTAAATGTCGGGCTGTTCAAGTTTGTTTGCCCTAAACTGTCATGGATGAAAATTCAAAAAGGACGCGAAAGCCCAACTGGAGCTACGACCAGTTACTGCTGCTGGACCAGTTGGTGCTGGAGCGAAAGCAAGGGAAATTTGCCTCGGGGGTGAACAGCAAATCCTCGGACGACAGATGACTGCAAGAAGCGGTGGTATGGGCTGCAATCGTAGGGGAGGTCCGAGATTGCAGCCTATAAACGGGCTATCATTTAAACAGGAAAGCATACTAAGCTTGGTTTGTTATTTATAGCCTACAATTTAAACATGTATACAAAATATGACATAGGCTGGTATTATTATGATGATCTATTAAATGTAACCCTCGCTCAACAGCCTAATAAAATAATTCATGCATCGCAGGAAGAGGTACAGCACCAAAGCCACTGTCCCCGAGCAAGTGGCATCGCAGGCACATAATGCCTGTCAAATAATTGGCATAAGCTGCTTTCTATTAAAATGCGAGTCGTGCGTGGATCCTGGCCATTTCGCAACAATGTCCAAAATATTGTATTTGGCATCAAATACTATCTGGGTGTTGATGGAATGAACTTTTTTTCTATTTACAAATACCTCTTCATCTTGGGTCGGAGAAATAATTCAAATATGGGTCTCGTCAATAGCACTGATGATACCGGGCATACCTGAGATGTTCATGAGTTCAAGTTTGATTCTGTGTTGTTGGCGAATGTCCATTGGAAACCGGATAAACTGTAGAATGATATGGGGTTCACTGAGCGCAATGATTGTTTGTTAATTGAGCGACTGACAGATGACTGTGAAACCCCTAAATTGTCCGCGTTGCAAAGTTGCATTTTTCCGATGGCGAAATAACGAAGTGTTGTCAAACATTTTATTTCGGGGCTTATTGGGTTGTTTCTCATAGTTGGAGATGTAATTCTCTCCCTCACCAAGTCAACAACAAATAAAATCCCTTCACGTTCGATACGATATCTTTTCAACAACTGCGCATCATTCAGAATTTCCAAGTCATTCCATCTTTCAACAGCAGCAGCCATTTTCCGATTCTTTGTGAATAGGTTTTAGCAAGTTAGGAGTCCTCTTGACTACTTTTAAGCTCTCCCAGACTTAGGAGCTACTTTTAGGCCTAAAATGCTTTGTGAATAACACTTAGTAAAAATAATTAGGAGTCCTAAATTTACGACTGACACGCCCATTTTTTTAAGGAATTTCTCCTAAATCCGGCAGTTAGGACCTCCTTTTAGCACTAAGATGCTTTGTGAATACGGGCCCTGATCTACAATAGTGAGTATGGTGGTGTGACTGTTGAAGGGAGAAAGACCTGTGATAAAATCTAGGGAGATGTGAGACCAGGGGCATTGTGGGATAGGAAGTGGCTGAAGCAGACCAGAAGGGGGATGGTGTGATACCTTATTCTGACCACAGACTTAGCAGACAGCAACGAATTCCGCGATGTCCTTTCTCATATGCGGCTACCAAAATCTGCATTGGATGAAGGTGAAGGTCCGGTTGATCCCAGGGTGACACAAAAATTTAGAGGAGTGCCCCCACTGGATGACTGGTGACCGGACTGATGCTGGAACATAGAGACAGTTATGGGACAATTACTGGAACAAACTTCGTTACCCTGGGCCTCCCGGACAGTGTCCTCGATGGGGAGGTTGATGGCACGGACAAAAACCTTCGATGGCATGATGGTCTTGGGAGCAGCATGCTCAGTGGGTTGGTCGAATCTTCGGGACAAGGCATCAGACTTGATGTTTCTAGAGCCAGGTCTGCAGGCAAGAGTGAAGTTAAAGCGAGAGAAAAACATGGACCATCTGGCTTGTTGGGAATTTAATCGTTTAGCAGACTGTAAGTACTCAAGATTCTTATCATCAGTCCAGACTAAAAAGGCAACCCATGAACCCTCTAGCCAATGGCGCCACTCCTCCAAAGCCAATTTAACGGCTAGAAGTTCACGGTTCCCAATGTCGTAATTTTGCTCAATGGGGGTTAGACGATGGGAAAAGTAGGCACAAGGATGCATCTTGTTGTCTCAGGGTGAACGCTATGAGAGGACAGCCCCCACCCCTATGTCTGAGACGTCGACCTCCACAATGAATTAGGCACTGGGGTCCGGATGAGTGAGGATGGGGGTTGTGGTGAAGTGTTTCTTGAGTGAACAGAAGGCTTCTTCAGCGTCCTAGTTCCAGGAAAACCTTCTCTTCTTAGAAGTGAGAGCGGCGAGTGGGGCAGCCAGAGTGCTGTAGTTAAGGATGAACCGGTGGTAGAAATTGGCAAATCCAAGAAAGCGTTGTAACTCCTTCCTGCTTCCTGGTGTGAGCCACTCCAAAATTGCTGTAACTTGTAAATGGCTGAATCCATACGAACACTTCCAGCAGAGATGATGCAACCCAGGAAGGAGGTGGTGGACACAGAGAATTCACACTTCTCAGCCTTTGACAAACAGCCGGTTCTCCAGCAGCCCTTTTAAAACTTTAAGCATGTGCCCCTTGTGCTCCTCTTGTGACTTGGAGAAGATCAGGATGTCATCTAGTTAAACAAAGGTGAACCTGTTTATCATGTCCCTGAGAACATCATTTACTAGCGACTGGAAGACATCGGGGGCATTAGTGAGGCCGAACAGCATAACCAGGTACTCCCAGTGTCCTGTAGGAGTATTAAACACCGTCTTCCATTCAACTCCTTCTCTGATACGCACAAGGTGGTAGGCCTTGTGTAGATCCAGCTCGGTAAAAACCACAGTATCATATAATAATTCAAAGGCAGAAGACATGAGAGGCAGCGGATTACAATTTTTAACTGTAACATCATTCAGGGCACGATAATAGATGCAGGGGCAAAGTGTACCATCCTTCTTGCCCACGAAGAAGAATCCAGCCCAAGAAGGGGAGGAAGAAGGAAGGATAATGCCTGCCGCTAAGGACTCTGTAAGATACTTCTCCATGGCCTCAGACTCAGGTCTTAACAGGGAGAACAGTCGTCCCCTGGGAGGAGCCATTCATGGCTTCCGCTCGATGGCGCAGTCATAGGGACGATGGGGCAGCAGACAGGTAGCGCGGGACTTAGAGAAAACCTCTTTGAGGTCAAGGTATTTGGGGGGAATCTTCTTCAGGTGAGGAATCTCCTCAAGCAGTGGAGTGACAACTGGAGTGTGGGCTTTCTGGAGACACTTGGAAAGGCAGGTGGGGCTCTAGCCCAAAAGTTTGTGAGATTTCCAATCAATCTTGGGGTTGTGGGCGGCCATACATGGGTGACCCAGTAGGACAGGAGATTTGGGGGTGTCAATGATGTACAGGGAGATCTCTTCCTGACGGTTTCCGGAGATGAGCAGCTTGAGTGGAATGGTGGAATGGGTGATGCGGCTGATCCTCTGACCATTGAGGGAACTGGCCACTAGCGGGCGTGGGAGCTCGATAAGCGGAATCCCCCACTTGGCAGCCCCAGCGTCCAGGAAGCTCTCCTCCGGAATTCACCAGAGAAGACGTATTCCGAGAACCCCCCTCCCACTCCAGGGTGACAGGAAAACAGGTGCGATTCTTGGATGAGGAGTCAACTGGATTAACGGCCAACAGTGAGGAGTTAGTTATTTACAATGGTGCAAAGAATTGGCAATGGTCATGAAAACAACAAAATACAAATAAACCTAACAGAGAAATAAACTAAAACTAAACTAAACAGAAAACCACATCATAACAGTATGAATCTGAAAATGCACAGCAGAGAGATGAGAAAAATGAACGTCACGCAGGAACTCGTGTTCAAGAATCTCCCAGATCCATTCCACTTCTCCACTTAAATACCCAACGATCAACAGAAAGGGAATGTGCGCACAATTTGTGTATTAATGCGCACACCAAACATTTGCTTGTCACTGTTTTTGCAACTGTATGTATATGTGCATGCTGCATAGGGATGCATGGGCACATGTATGTGTTTGTGAGTGTGTGTGTGTGTGTGTGTGTGTGTGTGTGTGTTTGTGTGTGTGTGTTTGTGTGTGCGCGCTGCATGACATTCCCTTAAACTCTAGAATATGTTCTGTGCAAATGAACTGGTGGGGACAGGAAGAGGGAAGTATGTGTGTGGACAGGAAGAGGGAGGTATGCGTATTGTGGCTCCGCACCCGTCTGTTTCCCAGCCCCACGTCGCCGCGGAAAGTGTCAGAATGACCATGGGATCAGTTCAGCTCCCAGCGGGGGAGCCCAGCACAGCATTATGTGTGACATGATACTCAACAATTCCCACCCATAGCAACTACTTAAGAATGCTGCTTAGCATTTCGTTCAACAAAAATGTATGAAATCGCATTAATAAAGACAAGATTTCCTCGGCTCTGAGGAAGAGGCCCTGGGACAGAAATGGAGCCTTGATCAAAGGCAGTTTTCAGGGCCCCGCATATATTAAGCAAATGCTGTGTGTTTGTAGCTGAAGCACAATGCACATAAAGCAAACTAAACACTGCTGAATACATTTTCCCAAACACAATTAACAGCCATTAAAATCATTCCTGCTTAATTTCGAAAACTGTCAACTTTCTTATTTTATCAGCAGCAGGAGAGCAGAGTGATTGCATGGATTGTAAAACTAAACTAGTGAAGACATTCGGCAATAATTTGAAGCAGGAAACATATAATGTAGATTATCACTCTGGATAAGATTATACCCTGCAGTAAATACTTCACACTTGCCTTCGGTTCTTAACCTTTTAAGTACCTTTTTTTTAAAACAGACTCAGGCGAAGTAATGGGTTGTGCACTGCCCTTTGGGAAATGTAGTTTGTTCAGGGCAGGATAGCTTCATCTGTTAAGGTTCAGGCTGCAGCGCTTCTCAGTTCTCACTTGCCTGACACAGTGTGATGTCACGCAGGTGACCCAGCCGAACACCACGTCTGAGGAGGAGGACATTCAAGGGCACCAACAGTCTAAGCGCGGTCTCCCTGGCGACCAGTCAGAGAAGTGAAACAGAAATCATCACGAGCAGCAGAGATTCATTACGGCCAAACACAGCAACTCCTCATCGGCAGGTCCATATGTCAGGAGCGGAAAAAGCAGGAACAAAACCGGAATCCATCTCTTTGTTCCAGAATCACTGGAAGTGCTCTGTTTAATCTTAAGCCAGGGACGGCAGTGGTTTGAATTTGTGTGATTGCTTGTGGATAAATTACTCATAATCACCAGATGAAAGTGTAGCAAAAGGTAGCACTACTTTCTGTCATTTGCACAGGTGGTGTAATTAGGCAGCTTCTGAGATAGCTTCCTCAGCCTTGCTCACACACACACACACACACACACACACACACACACACACACACACACGGGTAGTTACTCTGTAGTGTTTCCCAAATGGGTCACTTCATTACTAATCTGCTAATGAGTCAGGACCGGGATCCTTTACATGTGTTCCTTAATTCTAGGTGCTCGTCCCTTCTGTTCCCCCTCTTTTGGCACTGTCCATGCTAATTAACAGGAGAAATCATTTCTGCTTTCCAAAACCCAGCATCTGGCTGTGTAGACTGACGGGCGCACACCCACAGATCTCCATCCAGGAGCTGTAATGGCCTCATCTCTCCGCTTTCTCCTCGCGCTAGAAATGACAGACACCACACAAAGGCAGTCCGTGTGTCTGTCTCCTCCTCGCCCTAATTTGCAGTTGGGCTTTAATTGTGTGACCGGGTTGTGATCTCGGCAGATTGCGATTTCGCACACCTGTGTGCACAGAGAAACTGTCGGAACCCATGAAAACAAATAAGTAGAGCAAGGCCAGTTCGATGTCTAATCTCCAATCTCTCTCTTTATTGGTTGGTTTAGATCCGGAATGCGCTCACAAAGTCGTTTAAAACGTCTCTGAGCAAAAGTAAGAAAAAAGAAACAACACATGTGACAGCATGGTTGAAATAGATTTTTTAATCATTCAGAATCATAACCAATCCTCTTTCTGGGAGAACGTTTCTTTGCTTCTTTTATTGCGCAGATGTTGTTTATCTGCTTTGTTTGTAGGTGCTGCTGACAAATCCAGTCAGCACTAAAAAGATGGCAAAAACACCAACGCAAACTGTGAAATGGCATTCAAAGCTTTTGGAACAATCCATTCCTGCCGCAAACATTCAGTCAGCCACAGAGAAAACTGCTGAAGAACAGAAATAAAGATCACAATTTTAGTATTTCAATAAAATTTGTCATTTTTTGTGTGTTTGCTCCAGGTTTTGAGTCCCTTCATGGTATCATTATATCGCGCTCACATTCTACCAGAAGCATTACACCAGAGGAATCTGTCCATTTCTAAGCACAAAGGACTTCATAGGCATGCACAAGATAATCATATCCAGTATTCATAATAATGTAGTTTTAGTCTAGTAATTTAAGAGCAATTCAGATGTATTTGCAAGTTTTACTCTTTTTTTTTTTTTTTACCCTGTATAAATATCACTTGATCCCAGTGTGTTCCACTGCATTAGGCAGATCATGTGAGAATTTACCCAAGATAAATAGCTGCACAGACACTCCGTTTTCCCATTTACCACTCTTAGATTGACTATTTTTTCAGTAACTACCCAAGTGATCTTCACATAAAATAAAGATGCTGTGCAAATAAAATTTCTAAACATCTCAATTTTGTTGAATATTATTTAAAATACCCCAAATAATTACGGAAATTAATTTTAGGTTTTGCATGGCTGAGGAGCTGAGGAGACAAATTCTTTTGACTTTATTTATGCTAGAAAAACATCCTCAATATTTTTCCTTTGGAGGGGAAAAGTGTATGTGGGCTTATTTACATCATAACTGAAACTGCATTCAACTGCGTCTTTATTCATCTTCAGATTTTAGATACTTTCCAATTGTCTTTGATGGATGAAATGCTTCCTCTTAAAGTATCGCTGAAACCAACATTTTATCTGCTACTCTGGCACAGTTATGAGATATTCCCCTGTAAAGCTCCCAGTACTGCATGTTAATGATAACCTTTATTATAAAGAAAGGCTCTCTAATTTGTAATTCAAGTAACCGCATCCTAAACTTTGTCTCATGCAGTGATTAAAAAAATTATTTTTTGTATAACTTATGTAGTTTGCACACCATATGCAGGCAGTAACATGATTTGGGTATTTAAGAAACGTTCTTATTCAGAGAACACTTGCTTTACATTTGGACATTAAGCATACTCGTTTATCCAGAGTAAATCTTACATTTATTTTTGGCGTTTGGCAGACTTTCTTTTCTACATGAGGTGAAACAGGGGAAAGACAAAGCAGGGGTGATAAGTCTACATTCCGTCTAATTTGGGAATGTCCTGCTAATAACAGTAACTGTCCTGCAGCATGTAATGAACACAGGGTAAGCAATGCAACTCTCCTGTGATCTGGAAAACCCTAGTACATTTGTCACTTTTGGAAGAAACTGAGTTTGACCCTCTTTTGCAGTAATTAAGAGTGGTGAAAATCTTAAAACACTAGCTATTAGTGTTATTTGAACTGTCTAGATCAAGTTTCTATTATTTTTTTCGGTTAGGAGAAGTCAAGAATCCAAAGGTTTTTGTTCAGTTGCAAGAATCCTTTCCACTGATAAATTCACTAGGTTTCTCCAGATCACAGGAGAACTGGCTGAAGTATACTATGTGAGCTAAAATCCATCATCTTAGTTATTAAATTGTGCAATACAGTCATTTCAGGATATCTATGGCAGAATTATCTATATAAATTATGCAGTGGCAGCGCCAGAGATTTTTTCAAGCTGGTACTATAGTGGGGCTGAATCATTCAGTGATGGGGCTGATGGATGTACCATATGGTTTCCTTATTTCCGCAAAAGCCAGACGCGCAACATTCAAAAGTAAGTTTCAGACATGGTTTTACCAATGCCTCCACTGATTCACAAAACTACAGCGATTTTTGAAATGAATACACAAGTGAACTGCATCAGCAACATGGGAGACACCCCGGGCTACACAAGAGCATAAACAATAACCTAGCCAGAGTGCACAGCATCAATCACACACCAATCCAGCAATCAGCATTAAATGCATGCTTTTCAACTGAAAAACAATGTCTACTACTATCCATATTACATTGACAGACAAAACCAAAAGATACCCTACTTTAAAGTCAAATAAGGAAAACAGCAGCTGCGAGGCTTTGTTGGAGTTGTAGGCATAGATATATACGTACATTTAGAACACTAGATTGCTGATGACCCATTTACATCACCCAAAGTGAAGCACCTGGCTGCCATGTTGATACGCCCAACTTCTTCATTAAAATAAGTGGGTTCCTACGTGGCCAATTTCAAAGAAATTAATATAATCCTTAAAATGCAGAGATGTGCGGCTACGTTTTGCAGCAATATTCATTCGAAGGACCATAATAAAATGTTTCATGCGTACGTTGTCATGGAAACACATATCTATTAATTTAATGGAGAAAATTGTGTTTGCGTGTGGCTAGTTAACTAGCCATCCATTGACTTGAATAGACCACTGACCACTAACAAGCTAGCTACTTAATTGACATTAACATGTAATTGACATTCTACGGCAATACTTCTTAGCGGCAAAATATTTAAAACAGTGGATAAGTTGCTTTGTCTGTTTATACAGATTTCCAAAAGACAAGGAGGAAAGAAACTCTGGGCTGTTAAAAGTCAGGAGAAAAAACTTTTCGCCATCTGCTCGATTAGTGCTGTGCAGCGATTATTTAGTCAAGCAAAGCTTAGGAAGTAGTGTTGTGATGAGACTCGAGCATCACTCATTTAATCAACCAATCAATGTGCCGTTAGCAAGACCACGAGCTGGTAAGATTCACAAACAACTTATCCAGGAGTTAACGATAATGTCACTTTGATTTGAGAAGTGAAATTTGTTGAAGAAGTCGTTATTTTAAATAGTGCTTCCGTTTAACAATGTTGGCATTAACTATATGATTCAACATAAACAATTCAGTTGACGGCAAATATGCTCAACCAGGGTACAATGAAGTAAAGAAACCAGAAAGTTATTTGATAATGTATACAATTCATCACCGTTTCTTATTACAACAAAAACTTCAATCAACAAGAAGAGGCTACTGATAGCCTTTACTCGGGGCGATGAGCTTTTCACCTCATGCTCGTAACTAAAATTTCGATATGCGTTGCATTCGCAACCGAGCCTAATGCTGCGTTCGATTTGCACTGGGAAGTCAGATTTCCGAGCTCCCTGTCAGAAATTTCAATTTGAACGCCCCCTGAAGTTTGATTTCCAACTCAGAAAGTCGGAGATTCCTGACCTACCCCAAGTTCCAAGTTCCAAATTCAAGATGGCTGCACTGTAAATCAACAATACGCGAAAGTTGTTATAACAACCTGTTTATTTGCAATTCTGTGTTATTCGCGTTTCATTAAATCAGTCGTACTCACAGTGCTGAATCAAGCTTATCGGTGGACTTATTGCTACAGTGTTTGCCTGCGAAAAATACAGAGTGAGGCGTTGTTATCAACTTGTATTGCTAATAATAGCTAATAAATGCTATCCTGGCTAGAGGACACCCCACTGACCTCAAGTCAGTTTTCCGACTTAATAGAACGCAGTCGTTATTCCCTACTAGGGTGAGTAGTATGTTAGTGCGCGGTTTTGAACACGGCCCAAGTCTAAAAATGTTGGAAAAAATGTTGGAAACCGCGCACTAACATACTACTCGCACTACCGATGACGTTAGAGTTAGGGGGTAGGGTGTTCACTTATGCGTGGGGAGTGAGTTTGTGTCCGCGAGAAGTTCCCGGATGTATACTAGATCAGGCAGATATTTTGTGGGTGCATCGTAAGCTCACTATTCATACACAAATTGCCCAAGATGCAACACGACGTAAACCGCCAGAAAAACTCGCTGAGGAATAATAATAAGAAGAAGCAACAGGAAGAGTTCGTTTGTTGTGGGTAGCGTGTTGTGTGGCTAGTGCGTAGTGAGAATAGTTAATGTAAACCATAGAGCGCAGTTTCAAACACGGCCTTGGTTCCTACCGGCCCGAGTAATTATGTAATTATCTTACCAGAGTGTCATTAAAAGCCTTGGTCCCATTGACTTGTTAACTTTTCTGGTCGTACGTTAACGTTTTTGCAGTCACATTTTCGGTCTTGCCTTTAGTGCGAGTGCCTCTTTACCCCCCCAAAAAGTACATATTTAGGGAGACAAGATCCTCCTCTGCCCAGCGATACCAAAATAACACTGACTCACGCTAGTGTTTTCGGAAATGCAGTTTTAAAGTGAAAATGAATGGGAATCTACAAGCGAAATTTTCATCCAGGTGTATGCGCTGCTGGAACAGATGCTTCACTTGAGCGTATCCTGTCAGCAATCTAGTGTTCTATATACCTATTAGCGACTCACCGAACTGACAACAAAAGAAGTGCAGAGTGGATCTGACCTTAGACCAGCAGAGCAGAGTTAATAAATTTCAAAAAATATGCTCAGAAAAAAGCTAGAATTTCAATGTGAAAATTGAGATATTGCTGGTGGTGCTGTTGTAATCTCCCAGCGCCGCCCATGATAACATGAGTTAAACGGAGGAGGATCTTGAGGCCTGGCCAGTTCAGGATCTCTTTACAGGGAAACTAGGGTGACATCCTCTAGCTGTGTTACTATGAAAATTACGTAGGATTTTGTTGCTGCGCTTTTTTTATTATTATTATTATTATTATTATTTGTGGTGTCTTGCTTGTACTTTCATAAAATTCCTGAAAGATTTAACTTTTTCAAACTAGAACACAATAAATTTTGGAAAATATTTGGAGGGAAGTACACTTGTTAACAACAACAGATAGATCATCTTTATATTGACAAAAACTGTCAACAGAACTTATGTTCTACAGAAAGTGCCCATAACACTTTTTTATGAGGGCATGGACTCATATACATATACATAATGCATGTTCATTCTAAGTTCAGCATCGAAAGGGATATGACTACACTGCCACCAAGTGGTTTATTGTAGTATAGCCCCATCTTGCTGTTCAACGCGTCTTCGATGTATTCCTCATTCGGAGATGCACCGATGATCCGCATATTAAATTTATTAGGGTAATTCTCCAGTTTGGGGACAAATTCATGTCCGGTGACTTTAGGAGCAGGCCGATTCCAAAAATTCCTGGTAATTAATGAAACACTTGTTTTCAATGGTTTACCAGGTCGCAAAAAAAAAAAATCAATGGAGCAAAAAGTGACTTGCTTCAAAAGCCTTCTTTTACATTCACAGTCAAACTTCAGAGGGTAGTGAAATTTGCCTGTCCGAATTAAAGGTGTCCCTTAAACATTTGGCATTTCTGATGCAAAGCAGGTAAGTTGTTTGCTCATTTTTAGGCATTATGTCAAGATCACTATTTTCTCAGATATTCTGCTCAGGTGGCGGTCACCTGGCATCCATAGATTTTTACTTGTGACTCAAATTACCCTTGTCCTGAATTTTCATCCACACGTTATGGCTAGATTGTGCTGCCATCTATATGGATTACGTGAAGTACTAATTTTATTTGGCCAATCACAGCCCCTTGTTCCATCTGGTGAACTTCAAAATGGAGGCATAGCCTTCCTTGCCAGATTTTAAATTTTCATGAAAAAATAGAAAAATTACATTAGAACCTTAATTCCCCCATCACCTCTGTTACACCCACTGATAAATAGAGTACCAGTCAAAAGTTTGGACACACTTATATCCTGCGACAGCGCTAAATTTAAATGGCTTAATTTCTCTATTCAATCTCAAATGGAATCTGGAAAGAGGTGAACTGTCAGAAGTTAAAAGAGAATAATTTACTTGTTAAAATAGTGTCCATAATTTTGGAATAATCAAAAAAGTCGTATTTTGCAAAGTAAACAGACAAACAAGCTCCTTCCATTTTCCAACGGCTGAATTAAAGTCCTGCTGTTTTGGAACTTATCGGGCAAGAAAGTCAATGAGAAGCAAACCGTAAGTGCAGCACATCTTTGGGACCTTAGACAGCCGCTCAGCTGCAAAGTCATTATAGCTTTATAACTGCCCTGGTTTAAAAAAAAAAAATATGAGTATGCTCAGCAAATATGAAGACAAATGCTGGTTAGTTTCATAGATTTAAGAATTAGATTTTTTTTTTTTTTTTTGCAAAATGAAGGATGCATTTCTTTGTTTAAGATTTATTAAAAGAAAAATGTGGGTATGTCCAAACTTTTGACTGGCATTGTAAGTGAAAACCGAAATTATTTAATATAATTCTGGAAAGAGTGTGAAACTCACGAGAGCGCTGTCTTGGGTTCTGGTACTGAGGTACTGTAGAGATGCATACAGGTAAAATAAGTCAAAAATCATCAACTCTGTTACAGTCAACTCCGTTACAATTTTTCTGAAACGAAGTTGATGATTTGAAGAAAAAATGCTAAAAATAATGCAGCCATGGAAGCTACACGAACCATTATTTGCAGCGAGATCTCAGGAGTGATCAGTGATCAGTGATCTCTGATTGTTGAACGTCATTTGGACAACTTTCCCCCATGTCATTTCCAGATCAAACCTTTACAGGTTGCCATTTTTTTTTTAAGGTGTGAAATTTCAAAATTTTCTTCTTTCAAAGCCTTTACTTTGTTTTATGTCTTATGAACATACCTGTAATCTATTGTTTTATGTCTTATGAACATACCTGTAATCTATTGTATGTTGATGTGTGAAACATTATCTGCGCCCTGAAATTTCAATTTTATTTGTTAAACTGAGTAAATAGACATTTGCAACGGAGTCGACACAGTGACTTGGTGTCCTTTATTTATCATTAAAAAAATAATTTTGTTGAAGGAAAAGTGCACTGCTTTTAGTGGTCTGGGAATCCTCTGATATTCCCTTCTTTGAAAATAAAATTTAATTTAACATTCAAAGAAGGTTGTTTTCCCACTATTTGGAAAGTCTAATTTGTCCCTAACCGGTGACTTTCCCATATGCTGTTTTGGTGCGTTAAGATCTCAACATTAACCGAACAGTGTACCATGAACAAAACCATATAATTATTCCAACCTGTTCTCCAACCATACGCTCAAATAGGTCGATTATTCTCATTTGCTCTGATTTATGACCCATAGGAGCGTCTCCTAAAATCGCGCCCCTACTGGCAGCAGGAAGGTACTGTTAGAGTTACAGTTTCAGTTCCGGATACAGTGTCAGTCATATTTACACTTAAAATAACGGTTTGGGTAAGGATTAGGGTTGGGTTTAGGGTTATGGTAAGGGTTAGAATTAAGATTAGGGTTGGGATTTGGTTTAGGTCACGGATTTACTGACAGCGACGCTGACGATCGAAACCAGATTGTAGTTATTTAAATGACCGCTAGAGGTAACTCTCAAACGTAACTTTAAGTCGTAATAAGCTGCTTGAAAAATGACCTTTGCGGGCGTATTTTGTTGGAGCACAGGCTCATCCCTGTCCTGGTGTCTTTTTTCCTCTTCTCTTTTTTCTTCTTGTTTTAGTGTCCAGAGGAGTATGTACACTTCATCATTTTGCTGGGCGACAGCTTACACTTTAGCCTATCCGGTGAAATTTCAACTTTCCTGGTTGAAAGTTCACGTTTATTTGTGATGATTTATGAAAATATTGGCAATGAAAATGTATATGTACTTGCAAATGTGATAAATTTCTCAAAAACTGAAATGTGCAGCACAGCCCAACAAGCTAGCTGCATTACAATCTGCAGACGTCTTTGTGTACTTTATGCATCACTGAATTCGAAATGCAATAAATGTTGCCACCTAAGGCCGCCTAAGGTTTAAAAATGAACGGCGCTAAGAGCCCTTATTCATTTTTCTTCTTAGGGGATGGGGGTTGCTAGATTTCTCTCCTAAATTATCACACGGACATTGATACAGTAAAATCTGGATGTAATTCAGACTTTGACATCCCACCAGTATAATTTAATATCGCTTGCGTGGACTAGGTTTAGCAGCGCTAGATTACTCGTATTGCAAGACCTAAATTCTAATTTGCATTGTAGCTACAAAGCTTACACAACACTAGGTGGCGCAATATCCCTCCACTTTGTCCGAGAATGAGGCAGCCTTTGCTATAGCCGCGAGTATGATGATGTATGCAAAACTATCAAAACTTTTTCGAGCGCGTTCACAGTATTAATGTTTTCATTCACTTGCGATGTCATGAGAAAGACAGAGCATAGTTATTTGCCCAAAGTAGATTAAGCTAAAATAAAGGAACCCCTTGCGCTTCAGCCCCTCTCTTGCCAGAGGTCGGTGCCCACAGAAAAGGACAAATTCAGAACAAATGAAGGAACAGACTGGAGCTTTCGAATCAGAGTCAAACCAGAGTTTATTGAGAGGAAGACTGTGCGTTTAAACGCTAGTCTTCTTCCTCTCAATCAAACTGAGTTTGATTCTGAGTGCTCCAGTCTGTTCCTTCATTTGTTTTAGATTAAGCTAACTTAATGTTAAAACGCGGCTCAGTGTGTAACATTAAGCACTAATAAGTCGGAGGCGCTAGCTACATTGGCTAATGTGACTTCTATATTTCTGAACTTCCAAGAGTATTTGCGATTTAGCTACCATCTGTCGACAATGAATAATTGGTACACTTCTGAGCTAGCTAATTCTTCATGCAATAATATATCTGACAGAGAAAACAAGCTGTCAGGTCCTTGGCAAGATGGTAAGTAGGGCACCAGGGCTAGGAGTAGAGATGAGGACCCAGGTGCAGGGACGTGGAGTTTATTAAATAAGCAGTGAGGGAGCAAACAAAACAAATGCAAAGTTTCAGGACAACATAAAGGGGAGCACGCCTAACACAAAAGGGGAACCAAATAAGGCTACTTGCCCAACTAGGGAGAAACTAAGCTATAAATACTTAAGGTAATCTAATTAATTAAAAGGAAGCAGGTGAGGATAATTAAGACAGAGGGAAACTGAGATAATTGATTGATTATTGCAGGGCAGGTGGCCAGACAAAGGAATGCCAGAGGGGGGCTTTACACAAGCTGCTCTAACCTTTCGTAACCTGTAGATAGCTGCATTATGGTAGCTAGCTAGCTAGGTAACCTACAGTGGCCGCCACTCTGATAAAAAATTGTGGAGGTCTGAAATCAGACCTGCGTCGTTCCTGATTGGCCTGTTTCAACCAATGCGTAATCAAGAATTAGAATATTTATGTGTTAGTGCAAGGAGTACAACCCTTGTTGAGGTTAGAATTCCAACAATATGAACTTGAAGAAAAGGGGTCTGGATAGGCTCTTTTTACTTTCTGTAACTAAGGCATTTGATTGGAATTGACGGTCAGTGAGTTGGGTTGGTGAGCCGTGCTTTCTTCTGATTCTCCACAACCCCAAATGCTGCGATTCAACCAAATGCAAAACGAATCGTTTGCGCAGCCAGATTATATGCAAAGTCAATACAAAGACGTGAATAAGCGTGAGAAGGTGACGAACTTGCGTCTATTTGCGTCTTTGCATTGACTTTGAATGTAATCTGGCCGCGTGAATAATTTGTTTTGCGTTTGGTGGAAGCGTAGCATAAAAGGGGTTACTTTTAGGGGGCTTTCGAGGCAGCGTCCCGGGCTGATCTGTAATGCCTTCATGGGAAGCTTAATGTGGCTTTTATAAATTTACTGGAGTTTTTATTAATCATTGCAAAATGTGCCAATTTGAGTGGCCTTTGGGGCCCCTTTTCTCATTTTTTGGAGGGGCCCCAAACATGCTGTGTTCTCCTCTCCTGGCGGCGCGTGTCTGTGTGATACTGAGCACGCAAGAAACTGTTATTCTTTTACCTGCCAAGAGAAAGACTGATGTAACCTCCTGCATAGAATAACAGAATAAATTTGCATGCTAGAGTGCATTTTACAGTGCATACAGCACTGACTGTGTTCAACTGAATGAGTATTTGATGTTTCAGAGAAAGGCACTGGAACAGTCTAAATTGGTGGCAGTTTATTTGACTCCAGAAATGGCAGAGAGAGAGAGAGAGAGAGGTCAGAATTAGGGATAAGTAACGGTTATGGTTAGGGTTTGGGTTAGGCATGCGTTGCTTATTGCTAAGATTTGGAAGAAGAGGTAGACACACACAAAGAATTAATGGACATCAATGTAATGTCCTCACAAGGATACAAGTACAAGAATGCATGCTTGTTTGTTTGTGTGTGCGTGTATGTGTGTGTGTGTGTGAATGAGAGAGAGAGAGAGAGAGAGAGATACTGTAAAGGTGTATTGGGCACAAACACCGTGATAAGCAGGTGCCCTCATACAGGTAGACCCAGTGTGGCCGGGTGCCCTGTTACACAGGTGTGCCCAGTGGAGGGCAGTGAAAGTCATGTCACAGATGGCATAACTTCACACACTGGCAGCCTCTGTGACAGGGTGCCCTATTGTCTTAATTGTGTTTTTAAAAGCGGGAATAAAGTGGGGAGAGCCGTGAGCCGAGCCCCCGCACAGAGACATGACCGCCGCCTCTTCTGCGCGTCCGCGACAAGCCCTCGCCTTCCCGTCTTCCAGCGCAGCCATCAAAACGAGAATTGCCCATCAGAGATGTCACGCGCGCCATTTGCGAGATGCTTAAATTATTCAGCAGCGGAGCGCAAGAGCAGGAGAGCAGGCCGGCATATGCAACCGTCCCAGCGGGCGGGTCCGATCCTGGCACGCACGTCGCGCTGGTCTTAAAGGCCGTGTCCTGGCAACCGGCCAGTGCAGAGCCAATCACTTCCTCCATCTGCACCTCCCCCATGTCCCTCTGTTTGCGTCCTGTTGCTCTCGCTCTTATTTCACCAGCAACGCTTCACCATCGCTTATCTGCTGTCCTCTGCGCTTCGGTTGCTGGCGGAAAAATTTAGAATTTGTGGCAGTTTACATTTCCTGTGAAACATCAGTGACAATTAATTTAATATTATGGTTTTGTTTTTACAAACCAAGATTGCATATATAAAATATAACACAGGGAAAAGATTTTCATTGTATTAAGCAACTCATAATTCAAGATCAATTTGATGGCGGTTGGTAAGAATACTTATTTCTGCTGTCCAAGACAATCATGGGTAAAATCGCTCACTTTCAGAGCCAGGGAAAATCTGTCAGACAGGCACTGAGCTGTAGCGTGTCTGAGGTCAGTGCTGGAGAAATGAAATACCGGCTTCCTGTTAGGAAATCGTGGGCTTTCTAATGTTTCTGAAGAAGAGCACAGTTCAGTCGGAATTGGTAAAATCATTTAACTGGAAAGGCTGAGTAATTTAACTGAGTAAGGATGGGGTTATTGACAGCTGCTCTCAGTGTGGTTATGCAGCGGCGCACAAATAGAGAAGTGCTGTTTCTGCTACAGACAGGAATGACTTCAGTCTCTCTGCACTCTGAGCTGGAGCTGTAATGGTTGTGCTCTCAGCACCAGTGACGTGCACGGAGAACAGTAAATGCAGGACTGGACCCAGGTGCGAAGATGGACTTGGTTGAATTCATTATGAATTCTGCACAGCAAGAAGGCGACACAGGATACAAAATACAAGGAATCAAGGTTCCTGGATAATACTATTGGTAATACAAACACTGGATGTTAGCTACAGTTCTATTACAAATAGAAAGAGACACAGAATCGAGGTTCAGGGATATAAATTGCAGCACTGAACATAAATAGTAACGGTGCGGCAGTTAAAACTAATAACACTCGCTAATGTGGGAGATACACGCTTACTGCGGGAGATTTAATAATACACGCTAATGCGGGAGATACAAGCGAATGCGGGAGAACTGATAATACACGCTAATGCGGGAGATACACCATAATGCTGGAGATGAGTTTAAGCAAGACTAGGCAGTTAATACAGGCTTGAGAGGCTTAGGAGGTTTATGAGACTTCACCCCGAATGGGTGCGAAGCTCAGACTTAAATAGGAGCACCACACAGTGGAAATAAGACACAGATGCAGGCAGTGATTACGGAGCTGAAGAATGCGGTCCGGGTCTTAATAAGCTGATCTGTGAAGACGCCGAGGGCGTGGCGTTACAAGAACAAAACACTGTGGAGGGATAAAAGCAACAAAGGAACTTCAAAGTAGAATAAACTGAATACATACCAAATTTAACACCAGATATTATAACAAGTCATTTCTGGAAATGGTCCATAAGTCAAAGTAAAGTGGTATAAAATGTATTACAGCCCAGAAGAAAGTATCTGATACAATTAAGGCAAACAACATAATTTTGCAAGTGAAATTCTGTCTTGTTGCCAGGGTGAGTGTTCTTGCCAAGTGTAAGCTGCTCTGTGGAGGTGAAGTTCAGGGGTCCGGCCTCGTGTTTATCCTGCCCATTAACTCAGCAGCCAATTTCACTAATTAGCTCTAAATCCTGGCTGAAGAGAACTTGCCAATTAGTAAATGCAGGTGCCTGAAACTACATACTGGAGAGGACTTGTACAGAGAGGACCTGGATTTTCCACATTGACTCCTCCATCAGCAGACAGGAGACCAGCAGGACGAGTGTCCTTGTGGAGCAGATTAGCATTAGTACAGAAGGGTTATGAACATAATGGCAGTCGCTATCAGCCAAGATGGAGATGCAGGTAAGTCGGGGAGGGGAACACCCCATTGGCATTCCCTGTGGTCTGCACCATGTGGCCTTCAGTGTGTCCTTCCCCATGAGGATGGAAGGGTGGATGATGGCCACGCAAGCCTCATGGGCGTGGGGTCCCAGGCCCTTCAGCAGCTGCATGCTGTGTCCCAGCTCTGGTGGCCAGTGTGGCACGGTCAGCCTCTCGACCCTCTGCACAGAGACAAACGAATCATAGGCCGCCCTGCTACCCAAGGCCTCCCGCCTGACCTGGGAACAGGTGGCCTGCAAGGGAGGTGTTGAGCAGAAGAGCCACATTGAATGTTGTTATGACCTCTGTCCTAGTATTGATTCTGCCTCGCTCTTAATTGAATGTTTCCACTTCTGTGGGGGCGGTGCTTTTTAACGCTGCTGCTTGCAATGGCCAGTTGGATACGAGCTCTTCGACCTCGGATCTACCTTTCTTGTAGTGTGAGTAATTTGTTGCCTTCCGTGTTGGACCGGTTTGCCTTTGACTTACGATTCTTGCCTTGTCCTTTTTTTGGTTTGTTTGGATTTTTGTGGTTGACCCTTAGCTTGTCAAATTTTGCCTCGAATTCTAGCTATTGCCCTTTGGTCTGGCTGCTCGGCGAATTCCTGGTATTTGACCTCAGTTTCTGAATCTGACTTCCCCTCTCATCTTTCCCCTTTGCATGCTGTTTGGTTACTCCAGTTAGATAGGGTGCTCCTTCCATTGGGACACTTTTTTGTTATTTTGCTTTGTTATTTTTTGAAGGTGGTACTGAGTGGAAACTTGTTTCCACTGGGGGTACACTATTCGTTCCCTCAGTCTTCACTTGTTGACAGAGCGTTCAGGAGTTAAGTGTTTAGAAACCTTTGAAGACTAGCAGTAGGATTAGCTTTATTCTGGTTAGGCAGTATTGGGACCGGAGTTACTATTCAGTGTGCAATTCATGCCTATCGCAGTTCTCGCCGCCTCTTCTTCCCTCATTTATCAACCTGTTGCCACCTGAGCTAGACCAGGTCGTAACAGAAGTGGGGGCTCATCCGAATTTAGCATGACCGAATGTAACTTGGAGGAATTTACCATTTTTCCAACTAAAAAAGAAATTTGACTGATGCAAAAAGAACAATATGTTGATCAAAGCCGACTTCTACAACATTTCAGTGCCACGAAGTAAGGCGAAACGGGAAATACAGACAGTGCTTTATATGGAATTGGTGGAACAGGGATATTTCCCTGACGGAGGGTCCCCGAGTGTTGCGTAAGATTTGGCGGCGGTTCAGAATCCGACTGTAGCGCAGGCTAAAGCTGAGAGTAGTGCGCCTCCCGGTAAGTTGCACTCGTCTATGGGAGACCCAACGCTCCATTCACATTCAAAAGAACTGGAGCTGGAGCTTAGCAGGCAGGAGCATCAGAATCGGTTGCTCCAACTCCGCGGTTATGACACGGAAACGGACAGGTCAAGTTAAAGGAGCTTGGTTTACGAGCTCGGGAATCGAAACTCGCTGCAATACCCCCGAAATCTCAAGTCGATTCTTCTACTGCTGCTTTTCCATCACGCAACAATCCATCTCTCGCCCATCGTCATGAAGCAGTTTCGCAGAAGCCCTCTGCAGCGATTTCGCTAGATTTAAATCTCAGTTGGCAAATTCGTTATGTTCCCCGTTCAAGGAAAGTGAAGTTGATAAATATTTCCCTATTTTCGAAAGAACTGCAACAACTATAGGGTGGTCACAAAGTATTTGGACATTGCAATTAAATGTCAGTTTGTTGGGAGAGCTCAGGAAGTGTGTTCATCTTTGTCTCTTGAGGACAGCATGAATTTCGATGCAGTGAAAACTGCTGTGTTGCAGACATGTGAATTTGTTCCTAAGGCTTACCTGCAACAATTCAGGAAGCGTGTAGAAACCAGCAGTTGCTGAGTTTGCTGAGAAAATCTGTTCTTTTCAACAAATGGTGTTCGGCAAGTGAAGTAAGTTCATTTGAGCAACAGAAGCAGTTGATTTTGCTTGAGGAATTTAAAAAACAGCAATCCTGATAGAATGGCTGCATTTTGAAATGAGCGGAAAGTATCTACGATTGAAGAAGTGGCCACGCGTGCTGACGAATTTGTCCTCACACATAAGACTGTCTTTTCGTCTCCTAAAAGTGTTGATGCACGTCGCTCAGGGCGGGGTTGTACCTGTTTTGGTGAAAGTAAAACCTCCAATCAATTCCACTGAGCCCCAACAGTGTTTGTATTGCCACGAAACTGGATGCTTTATTGCCATCTGCCCAGCGTTAAAATGCAAAAAATCAAAATCAATCAGGAGTGCCAGCCAGTCAGGCGCTGGACGAGCTGGTGGGCAGATCCGTCACCATGGCACTGAGTGCAGGTGTCGTGGCTGGAGTTGATGTCACAGCAGGCAGCCCAGTCTCACCCCAACGCGTCATAAAGCGACGCTACCTGACCAAGAGTTGATATACAATGCAAAAGCAAGCTGTTGGTGTCTTTATTTGACGCCAGTTTACAACAAACCCTACCCACTAACCCTTAACCTGAACCCTAACCCTAAGCGTCAAATAAGGACGCCAAAAGCCTCCTTTTGCATTGGATATGGACGCTCGGTCAGGTAGCGTCACATTATGACAAGTCAGGATGAGAATGTGTTGCTGCGGGGAACCGGGCCGCGAGCGCATGAATACATGTGCAAGCTGCGCTCAGTCACGTGCACCAGTGTCAAGCCGCACCAGAGGAAGCAGCCCTCACCACCTTCTCAGAAGATCGTGAGAGCTGCCTCATAGTAAATCTAAATTGATATATGTGTTGTAGATGTCACATATATTTCAGGCTTATGCTGGAAATATGGCAGAGATTGATGATCTGCATTTAGTTGCTCCATTTTCTGTATGAAAGATCCTGAACAAAGAGAAAAGGGAAGCAAGTGGTGGTAATTCTGAGCCTGTTTTTGTGCTTTAAGCACATTCATGGTGCTGGGCATGCATGTGGGAGGGGCCTATGGGTAACCTCTGCTACCATTTCCCCATAAAACTAGCAGGAAGTTAGTGAGTGTTGCTGACTCATACCTCTTTCAAACAGAAGTGTGTGTATTTGCTTTGATTTTAGTGGTATCACTGGACATTTCTCCACTTCTGATGATCCATATACATTTATAATATTGAAAAAAATTATTTTATCCACACACTGTCTCTCATATACACACACACACACCTGAGTTCTTTTCACAGAGGTGGAATAACTTGGCCAGAATGCAAAGATTCCAGTAAGAAATTGTTATATGTTTTCAACAGAGCAAGCAATGTTCAGTCTTCCTGGATTGTACAGGAGCCTGTGATGTGAGGCCTGTTTACATATTACTTGAGTATGATGGAACTTCACAGATTCACAGCACATTTACTGCGAATGAAAGTGATATTTGCGGTGGTCAATTGAAAAAAAACAACCAAAAAGCCAATGTTACACCCTACTATCAGTCTGCTAGTGCCGTGTGTGGACTTAGGATGTGTTCAGGAAATGCATTTAGCTAGTAAACTTAATGGCTTATGTTATTCATACCCAGCCTGCATAATTTGATGTGTACAGTAGGTAGCTAGCTTGCAACAGAGCTACGTGATAACTAAGCTCATGTACTAAAAGGCTGCCAAACTCCAAAGATTCAAGTTTGGGTGACAGCTACTTTATCTCAAAAGGCTGCTGCTTGATGATGTTGCCAGCTAGCTAGCTAACAAAGCTAAAATTGCCCAGTGAAAAGCTCAAACACAGCATCAAATGAGTACAAATATTGCACTTCCTCAAATAGCCATTGACATTGTCAGAGAACCAAAAGGGTTCACCTCAAAGCTGATAAACCCAAATGAAACGTCCGAAACTGAATACAGCTTTTAGATGTCCAAGTTACGTGCACTATTGTCAGTTTGCGGCGGGCTGGGTGAAAAAAAGCGGCAAGCTGAGGCGAAAGCTAGGTTGCAATTAAAAGCACGCAAATACGGCATGGCGAAAATGTAACAACTTATTTAAAAAAAAAAAGCACAATCAGTCCGATGAGCAAGACAAATTTTCACAGAAATGAGTGTTATTTTGTGCTTCCCTGGCCAGAATTGGATGCAAGTAGTTAGCTGGCTACGGTAGATGTGAAATGGAGGTATTCACCACTTTGATAACCACTCCTGGGGGACGGAGGGGCTGACTCCCAAATGACATCACAGATGACACAGACCTTTCTTCACAAACTGAAATATATTGCTAAGGTGAGGGAAAAGGGGAGTTGGAGAAACCGTAACTAAGATTCCTTTCCTTCCTGGGAAGCTGTGCCGCCGTCCTCTAGTCATGACCTGGAGAGGTGGGAGGAAAGTAGCAGAAGAGGGGGGTTAACTGATCTCCCAGGCCCAGGCTCTATGTCCTCCTCCAGTTCCTTCCCAGGTTCTGTTCGGGCCCTGTGGACGGTTCCTGTTAACCCTTAAAGCGCCAAAGGCAGCATTTGCCACTCGCTAATACAATGAAATAAAATCAAAGCTTTTGAAAACCTTTCATGTGGCGACTCGTTGAAAAGCGGGAGCTCTTTTCAACAAGTCGACACATGATAGGTTTTCAAAAGCTCAAGATATTTACATTTTTTAAGCGTTTGAAAATTGGTTTCGGTGCCCTAAGGGTTAATTCACACAATTCACACGGTTAGTAGGCCCGCTCACTGTCACTTCCCTGTGAGCTACCCTGTCCCCTCAGACTCGATAGCTCTGCCTTATATCTGCTGCAGGCTGATGAATAATCCAGGCCAGCTGTGTCTGTGGCACGCAGTTCAGCTATGGTACATTGGCTGTCCATGGTACTGAGCAGGTGGTTAGGATATTTCTGGCCTTCCACCCCTAAAGCCGCGTTTCCACCAAACGGGAAACAAAATTTCTCCTCGCTTTATTCGCTGGAGTTTGACCACGAGATCATTTATATTTTTTCGCTTTGAAGCTTTTTGTTTTTTGATCTCCCGCCCCTTCGCATGAAGATCCCATTAATTTCTATGGGAAAACAACCTGGCAGAGGATTGATACGCGAATTCATATCGCCGATCAATAGCAACGCCAGTTGAGCATTGTTTACGCTCAAGGGATGGGCGGTACTTCCTGCAATCTGCAAAAATCAAGATTGTGACGACGCTAATGTTGCTATGCTAATGTCACGAACATTTTACTTCATGAACATTGTGCCGGCTTGAGAATAAAAATATTCACAAAACTGATGATGTTCTCATATTCAATGTTGAGCTAGACCACTATTTTGTTGTGAGACTGAGATCTGCAAGTTATGTGTCACAGCTAGCTCGCTAGCTACCAAGCTAGGTAGCTAGCATTCCTATTATCTAAAGCAATGCAGCTAACTGCAGTTGGAATATGAAGCTTGGTAGCCTAGCTAGAGAATGTTGATGCTTGTAGCAATGATGCTATTCAGAACACTGCTCTACTCGCACAAGTTTTTCGCGAAAGAATATGTCTATGGGGAGCGAAATGCGAATTTCATGCATTCGCGCTGCTTTGCGCGGGCCATTCATGTCGCGCCGCGTTTCCTGCATGCTTCACATCGCCCGGCGCAAACTAGCATCTTTTCACGTGTATTTGCGCCTTTACATTGACTTTGAATGTAATCTGGTCACGCGAAAAATATGTTTTGCGTTTGGTGGAAACACAGTATAAGGCCTTGCGCCAGTAGTAAAGCCGCTTTCAATGGTGCTGCAGGCGTTTCCGCAGCTCTGTGGGGCACCGACCTGTTATTGGGTCACTACACAAGTAAGGTTCATCCAATACACTTCAGCTGAGCTAGAAACACAAAACAAACATCACTAGCATGACTATTGCTAAAATTGAGCCTTTATCAGGCTTTGATTGTAATCATTTTATTAACATGCTAGCTAGCTTGGTTAGCAAGCTAACTGATCGAAGCAATGTGCAGTTCTATTGTATTGTACAGGACCGTGTGATATGGTGTGTTTTTAGATATTAATTTAGTATGATGCAACTTCACAGTTTCAACCAAATTATAATCAGCTCATCCGCTACACTATATCTGTTCATTTGCAAAGTTAGAAGTTCATGGGAAGCTCCATTCTTGAGATATTGAGTCAGAAAGGATTGTGACTCACTCGCTCACTCACTCTCTTCCATTGTGGCCATATTAACTTGCTATCGCAGGGGGAAAAAAACTTCTACCATTTCTATAGTTGTAATACAGTATTTTGTATCAGTGACCAGAACTTGCGAATCAGTCCATTTCAAACAGGCTCAAGGCCAGAGATGAAGGTGGAGTTTCTCAACATTCATAGAATGTGGCATCCTCTGTGCATAGTATTCATAGTCATCATACATACATACATACATACATACATACATACATATATAGTCAGTCTTGACTTGTTTTGTGGATGTAATGCTGAATGATGTTTCTCGCCGAAGGTTTTGACTTCCTGCCTCATCCAAAACATAGAGATTTGCTTTAAACAAGGAATTTACCCGATGTGTAAAATATGTCCCCACTGAACATTGTGGGGTCACATGTGTGATTTGACCCAACAATCATTGTGCCCAAGTACCATGAAAATCCACTGTAGTATTTGGACACAGTGACCTTCAGACCATTTTGGATCAATGACCTCAAATGACCCCTAGATGACCTTTGACACACCCCCCCCACCTGTAGGAAGAACATGTGTGACTTGACCCAAGGATCATTGCATCCAAGTTTCATGAAAATGCAGTGAAGTATGTGGATAGAGTGATCAATTATGTAAAGGGTTAACATTTTTCGTGGACAGTTGGACAGACGGACGGACGGATACACATGCTGCTCATTTCATTGTCCCTTTCCAAAATTCTTTTGGCGGGGACAATAATTGGATCCATCTTGCCTGCAGCTACTCTTTAAATATTCAGTGAAAAAGTAAAGGCATCAAAGACATCACCTATAATAACTTTATTATCTTCATTCCTCAAAATCACCCTGACCGATAGCTGTTCTCTGAAGTAATTCAGGGCTGTATAATGTTACTCTACCTGGACTCAGCAGCAGCCAAACACACGTTTCGCCCAGGAGAAAGTTCAGTGATCATGCAAAGTTGCAATCAAAATTATACAACCCCCATTTCAAATTTGGTTTACTGGCAAAATATACAAACTTTCAGCAGTTTAAAATTTAACACAAAATGCCACTTTTAATGACTACTGTAGTCTCAAAATTATTCAACCCCCCAGATAGAATCCGTAATAAGAGCATATTTGCAAATCTCAAGCACACCTAATGCAGCTAATCAAGAGCTTAATTAGTTGCATCAGGTTAGCCTGAGATAGAACACATCAAATACTTGCACTTGCTAGGGGTTTGTTGACAGTGACATTTGATTGCATATTAGAAATATGGCTGTCAAGAGAATTGTCCAAAAAGCTAATAGAGGATATCATTGCCTGGCACAAACAAGAAAAAGGATATAAAAGCACGGAATTTCATAGAGATACAATTGGAAGCATAGTTCACAAGTTCAGAGTTAAAGGAAGAGTGGCTACAGTACCAGGATGTGGCAGAAAGAGGATGCTATGAATGGCTGTCACCAGATTCCTGAGGAGACGGGTGGTCAAAAACCCTCGCGTGGCTGCAGGAGACCCGCAGCAAGACTTGGAGGCAGGAGGCACTGAGGTTTCAGTTTGCACAGCAGGGCACATACTAAACACTGAAGGTCTCCAAGACACACACCACAACTGATCCAAAAGCACAAGCTCCAATATGCTCAAAACCATATAAATAAGCCACAGAAGTTTGGGGATACTGTTCTGTGGAGTGATGAAACAAAACTGGAATATTTTGGGCTTATGAATCAGTGGTATGTCTGCAGGAGGAATAAAGAAGCATATGCTGAAAAGTACACCCTACAGTGAAGAATTATGGGGGATTTTTGATGCTCTGCGGCTGCCTTGCTTCCTCTGGCACTGGAAACCTGCAAAGTTGGAGGGCAAGATGGATTCAGTCAAGTACCAGGATATCCAAGGAGAAAATGTCATGCCGTCTGTGCGGAAGCTGACGCTTGGGCATCATTGGACCTTCCAAAAGAACAATGATCCTAAGCATACCTCAACATCCACCAAGGCTTGGTTTCAGAAGAAGGCTGGGAAGATTCTAGAGTGCCCATCACCCTCGCCTCACTTGAACCCCATAAAAAATCTCTGGTAGGATTTGAAGAAGGCAGTTGCAGCATGCAAGCCCTAGAATATTAGAGTACTGGAGGCCTTTGTCCATGAGAACAAAGGACAACTTTGAGGACAACTTTGTCCATGACACTGCAAACAGCTGAAAGTTTGTAAATTTTGCCAGTAAACCTAATTTGCAACGGGGGTTGAATAATTTTTATTGCAACTGTAGATCTGCAGTTTCCTCTGTTAAGTGCTGATAATAATATAATAATATTCTAAGATCTGATTTTGTTCATTTGCTATTAATGTTTCCCCAAACATCTCACAATTAACAACATTTTAGGGCATCGTCTTATTACTTTGGGCCAAACTTGATTGTAAGAGACCTGATACACGGGGGTGGGTTTAGATATTTTCTTTAATTGGGGGGCCAGGTGGGGGCACAGACTTATAGAAGGGACATGTAACTAATGTAAATAATATAGTAAAAAGTAAAATGGTTTATTGGATTCTGGGTAATACCATCCAATTACCTGGATTCTAGGTAATAAAAATGTGTGCCATATTAACCTCTTCACACATTACAAATCAAGCCAATCCTTGCCTATTGTACATGACCCCCTATTTATGCCTTTATAACTCAGGATTTGAGTGTCATAGAGACTCAAAAATGATTTTAATGAAGCAAGACTCTTGTATCACTGGGAAATAAAACTAATTTCCATTTTTATTTTTTTGACTTTGGGACTAAAAAGCTGGAAACACAAGGGAGCGTCTTGAAAATTCAACACTAAAGTTGTTTTGCAATGAGGTATCGAGACAAAATGAATAGCTTGACCCTAAAACTATGAATTTCCTGGATCATTAAACATCGACCAGAAGTGTGCCAGATCTGAGAATGAAGTTCATTGCAAATGATTCCATGAAGCCAAATACAAGCTGCCCCCCTAGCTCTCCAAACAGCTGAAGCTGGAGTGATTTTTGCTTTGGTGTGCATTATAAATAATGCAATGTTTTACTTCCAGCCTTTTTGACACATGGGACAAACCTTTGCATCAAATGCAAGTGCAAACCATTAATGTTTTTGATAGTCAAAATGAGGAGGCTCATATAGTACCTAGATCCATTTGGTCACAGTCGCACGCTTGTTGCTCACTGCAGTAACACTCACTTATACAATTGTATTTGCCGCGGGAGATATGAAGATGCAACTTAAGATTGCCAGTAATATGTTCCTGAATATGTGTCCAATCTGCGACAGTGGCACACCACAACTGCTGCTATTGGCCTAACACAATGTGCGCACGCGCAAGGGAGCCAGTTAGCTTGGAATCCAGCAGGGACATAACACTGGTTCCAACTAGCTATGTAGTGAAGTTGCTAACAATGTAAGCAACTAAGCTTGGAGACATACCACTGAACAGTGATGCCAGGGTTTCTCTAACTGATTAGCAAACATGATGTAAGTTATTGCTATAATGGTCCAGGTAGTAGATATTGAGTTTTTGAACTTACACAGCAAAGTCAACAAGACAGCCTGCTTTTGTGCCACTAACATGTCACCTTTTGAAACTGTAACGAACGTTACAGCTTACATTTGCTGCCCGGCCCCCTGAACTGTCTCCTGATCAGTGTTAGTCAGTCACAGTGGGCCTAACTTTCTATTAGTCTTAATTTAGTGTAAATTTAGTAGATTATGTGTTACGTTCATCTAATATCTTTAAAAAGTCAAAGATTTCTGTGTTTGCACTTGTGAATCCGATCATTTCCCTACTGTTCTCTCATTATCTAGGTGCTTTAAATCAGTAAATGAAGGGTTGATTTCCACAGGTATGCAAGTCCGTTTTTCTCGCTTTAGAGAAACAAGATTTTAAGAATTTAACAACTTGTGGGGATCATGTTACACGTGTTAAGCTGATATAAATGTAATAAATATCAGAAAAGATGTCTTAGAACATATTAGGAGACCTTCTAGCCTCTATCTTGATTCTTGGCCCAGAGATTTCCGGCACCAGTCTGCAGACTTGAGTACTTTTATAAGCAAACGCCTCACAATAACGAAAATTGAACTTGATTTAAAAAATTAACAGCATTAAATGTTATTATTTTAGAGTGCCAAAACAAAGCATCTTTTTGAAAACAAAACACACCACTTCCTAATGAAAATGAACAGTAAATATAGTCATACTAGTATACTATAGTCATGGATGTCAAAAAGCTTCTTGAACAAAATGAATGGAAGATACAGTGAAATGGAAGGTAAATTCAGCTGAACAAAGCTCATGATAAAAACCAATCTCCATAAATTATGAATGGGCAGAACCACCATCCAAACAGGTTAAAAGACTTCATTCGTCATCGATAGGGATGTGGCGGGTAATTAGAAAGTTCAGCCAAAGAATGAGCAGCTAAAAAAGATTATCTTTTGCCAGACTTCTTTTTCGCTTGTTTTTAGCCCAGGTTTCTGGCGGCCTGGGTCTTTTTTTTTTTTTTTTTTTTTTGAGTCCACTCACACACACACACACACACACACACACACACACACACACACACACACACACACAGCCTGGCCTGTAGAGTCAGCCATGTTGGTAAGGTAAGAAAGCTGCAGTGGCTGCTTTGCCAACCAATTTTCTAAGCGATGCTTTGATTGGCTGACTGGACTTGTGTACTTGTAGAAGTTTTAGACTGGACTTGGTCACCACGAGAGGTAGCTTCTTGGGGAATTTCCAATTCATTGCTCATTTTATTTTGTACTTGAGTGTTTCTTGGCCAAAATTAGCTAATGTGGCTTATTCCTCATCAAGGAAAGAATGGATTTGTAGTGTTATCTGATTTTTAATGAATATGGACTTGAGCACTTATGGAAATAACCCCTTCAAATGTGTATCACTGTGATGAAACATTTTAAATAACATCCATTGCTTCTTTTTGAGAAGTGATATGTGTGATGTATTCAGGAACTATGTCTCTGACGCATTACATAATCTTAGTATAAACGAGTTTATTCAAAAGTTGAGTGATAATGTTGTTTTAGCCGTTAATGCTTTAACTTGTATCTGACAAGACTGTGCCTCTGCCTACGGTCTGTCTTCTCGTCCCAGAAAGCGACATGATACTGTTCAAAATAAATGGTACGACTGGGAGTGTCAAAAGCTTAAGTTTGAGAAGTTTCAGGAATTAAATAACTTTAGAATCAATAGTGATAAAGGAAGTCTGAGTATTGTATATTGAGAAACAGATATAGGACTGTGTCCACAGAAAAGAACAGATTTTGAAGAAGCCTGTGTTGAAGAACTTCTTCATACAAGTAGTGACAGTAAGACATTCTGGAAAAAAATGAGCTCGTTAACTCGTACTCCCAGTTTCTTTTCTACTAGTATTACTGCAGAGGACAGGTGCAACTATTCTATGGACATTTTAAATGTCACTAATATTCCCTCTGATGATGAAACACTTACTTATGCAGATTATTTACTTGACAATCATGATGAAGATACATGTGATTTTTGTAATGATGATGATGTATATTATATTCTTAACTGTGATATTACCAGTGTAGAAATTGAAGCAGCCATAAATGACCTGAAGATGGGAAAATCCTCTGAACCAGTCTCGCTCCCTACTCTATCATAGCGTATGATCAGAACTTTCAGGACAGTAATGTATTATCAAACTTAACACTACTGCTGTCCACCAGACCTTACATTTGTGGAATCTGTTTTCAGGCTATTGACTCTTGCAGTTTATTATTAGACTTTTTCTGGGTTCAAGTTTTAATCAAAGTTTCATAACGTGAGTATGAGACCAAAGATATAGAAAGTATAAGGCTCAAACAGTTCAAATGCGGGACAGTAGTGCCCCCTTGTGGATTTTTCTGAGCTGTGATCCAGTGATTGATTGACATTAGTGCGATAATCTTGCACACATTAATTTAATTTTATCTAAAAGCCGGTTGTCTGCGTCCTGCGGATGAAGTGTTGTTTTTTTTTTTTTTTTTTTTTGGCTTTTTACTCTGCCCGTGAGGAGAGGGGTATTGTTTTTGGTGTTTTTGGCATGTGTGTGTGTGTGTGTGTGTGTGTGTGTGTGTGTTAGTATGATTGTTTGCCTGTTTGTCAGCAGTGTAGCACAAAAGCGATGCCCTCAAATTCCACAAAATTTCCCAGAAAGGTGTGCAGTGGACCCAGGTTTGCCCGATTTAATTCTGGCTCTAATTGGATTCAAAAGTTTTATTTCTGCCTCCAGCCATCTGCTACAATGTGGTGTGATGTCATCAGGCTTGTTTGTGGTGGGGGTTGAATTTCAGGGGGTTCCAGGTTATTCGGTGCCATAAGAGCTAAAACTTCCCCCTCAGTCGGGGTGTGTCGTGCATCAAATCACTCTTTTATTGACTTTTTCTCTTTGTTTTTTTGTGGTAGTTCCTCCTCCAGTGAACCTGACCGTACAGTGCCACAATCTCAGTGTGATGGCCTACTGGAACTACAGTCAGCCATCTCTACAGCCCAACTTCACTGTGAAGCTCATCCCTTACACACGGTAGGTGCTTCTCTTGGCCAGAGAGTGGGTAATGACCGTCATTTTTGGAAACCTGATTTCTTTTCAAAGCATCTGCTGTGAGTTTTGAGCAGATTGATTTGGCCCTCGGAGCTTAAGACCTCGGTGTTTAGGAACCAGTGAGCATTTACTTATTTTATTCATTTAATTTTGTTTGTCCAATGTTATTTTTTGAGATTTTGGAGTGGTTGTACTGACGTGCCATTATTTTGCAATGGGGCGATTCTATGATTCTCCCACTTTCTGTTTTGAAAACATAACTTAAATAGGTCAGAAAATGCCTCAAAGTGGACAAAAGATAAATATGGAAATGTTGAAATGCCATATTAATGAGGTGCACCAAAATTAGTCAAAGCTGTGTAGACAGGCAGTGGTTGATTGAAACTTTATGCAGATTTTTTGGACTGACCGGTCTCGAATTGTTAACATTTGATCTGGGCAGTGACCCCTTAATTGTGGCATTTTCGGAACGTGTAATTTCTATATACATTTATTTTTTTAAAGATGAAGAATCTTCGCCAGGAGGCCATATTTCAAATGCTCACTCATCTCGTACCAATACGGGGAAACAGCATTTTTTGATATCCTCTTCATACAGTGAGGCCCGCAGTGCACCTGAAATCTGACAAAAACCCGGAAGTCGGGTCAAAATATTATCGCTCTTCTACAAGGCTCCCCCAGGGGGCGCTGATGTGCAGATGGTTTGCTCCAGGTGTCCTCATGCTCCCCTCCTGTGGTGAATGCACTGCTGCCAATCATTCTTCAGGCCTCTCATCACACGGAAAGAAAATGTTTGTTAGTTTAGGACTCAGTGATTGGGTTAGTAAGGAGGCCATTTCAAGTATAACTTTTAGAAGGAAATGTAAAAACTCTCTGTTGAAGAACCTTGCATGTAGTGTTTGGACCCATTGCTAACGGTCGTTTGGGTCGCCTTTTCTCCTTGTTAAGTTAAAATGAGCATGAATAGCCTGATTCTTGACCTGTTTTCAGTCATTCATGTAAATTACCATTGCAGAAACTCCGAAAACTCTCAACATTATCAGGTGTGGACAGTTTTCAATAATAACACATACCTGTCAACTCTCATGCATTTGGCGTGAGTTTTAGTGGCATATTTACGTTCCTCCGCTGTAGTCGGCAATGATTCAATCAACGCTTATGTAAGAGATTCTCGTGCGGGCTTCAAGTCCTTGTGTATGGAGGTTTATCAGTTTCACCTGCGTTACGGTGGATTTCACCACTAGTAATTGGAAACCGATAATGACTTCGGACTGGAAGCAATGCATGTGTTTCATGATCTTTTAAATTGTTCAAATGAAATGTGCGCAGGACTAGGAAAAGGGGTCACTTGGGATTTTTTCCATTCTGAGATTAACGGGGTATCTCAGTGATATCCCAGTGATAGTGATATCCCAGCACTACTGTACTGTTAATTTACAATACTTAGCTGTGCGCAAATTCACCCAATTTCTTTCTCAAAATGAAACATAACGCGTTGCTGAATACCCCTCGGCCCGGACACGATTTCCTGCCTCAACGTCACAGCGTTAAGGTCAAAGGTCAAATCCAGCAAAAAAAGGTGACGTTGCACATCTATGTGTCACAGTGAGTTACCATACCAAATTTGGTGAAGCTGCAATCAGTAGTTGCTGAGTACTGACCCATTTAAGATTTCCTGCCTCAAAGTCACAGCGCAAAGGTCAAAGGTGAAATCCAGCAAAAAACATGACATTGCACATATGTGTGTGATAGTGAGTTACCATACCAAATTTGGTGAAGCTGTGAGAATTAGTTGCCGAGTACTGACCCGAGCAAGATTTCCAGGGTGAAGGTCACAGCGCTAAGGTGAAAGGTCAAATCCAGCAAAAAACCTGACGTTGCACATCTATGGGTCATAGTGAGTTACCATACCAAATTTGGTGAAGCTGCGATGATGAGTTGCCAAGTACTGACCCGGGCAAGATTTCCAGGGTCAAGGTCACAGCGCTAAGGTGAAAGGTCAAATCCAGCAAAAAACCTGACGTTGCACATCTATGGATCATAGTGAGTTACCATACCAAATTTGGTAAAGCTGCGATCATAAGTTGCCGAGTACTGGCCCGGACAAAATCATGGACGGACGACGGACGATAGACGACGGACGACAGACGGACACGCAGGTGACGACAATACCCCTCCGGGCCAGAGTCAGCCGAGGGGTAAAAACTTGGATCACTCTTTGATTATGTTGGAAAATCTCAATTTTCATAATGCCGGGTTTACACATAACGACGACAAGTCACGAATGCCACGAATCTAAATTCATGACCGAGGATCACGAATTTGAATTGAATTTGATGATTCGGGGCAGAGGCGTCACGCGCCGTCACGAACTGTCACGACCTGTTACCACACGTTATGATTAATGGCACGAATCGCTGGCGAATCATCACGAATCATTACGCACGGTCACAAATATTGCCCCGCACTGGTGCACGCTGTTGCGCGCTGCTGCCCGCCATTGCGAATCGTCACATTCTGTCACAAATCTGTCATCTGTCAGGCGAATTTGGTATATATATGGTTCCACAGAATCAGACCAAGGAACGTCCACATACTTTTGCATCTGCATGTATCACCCCCCACAACCCCTAGCTACTATCGGCTCATACCTGTACTTTTCTTTCCTCTCGAATTCTCTACCTGACACTGCTGCTCCTCCTCTTTCACCTCCCGCCACCACCCTCTGGGACCCACTGGCTTTATAAATCGCAGCAGCTTTAAAATTGCGTTCCTTATGCATTTTATCATTACTTTCGGTGAAAAATGTCGCTGTCTAGCACCCCTGAAGAGCATGTTATGCACTGTGGACGCTATTTTCGGCCACAATGTACAGAATGTGACAGTATGGGCTCCAAGAACCATCAAGAACACACTATGAATGCTGTCACACTCTATTACGAATCATCACTAATCACCACGAATCGACGCGCTCAGTTGCGAACTCCACGAATCGAGGGTGATTCGTGACATTCGTGGAAGATTTTTTGGCAGCCAAAAACATGTTCCACGAATATCACAAATGTCACAAACCGACAGGCGCTGTTAAGAACCCTATTCAGATGCATTAAGTCACAATACGAATATCACGATTGTGCCACGAATGACGGTAGAATGATATTCGTAACGCATCATGCCTATGTGTATACCCAGCTTAAAATGACCCAAGTGACCCATTTTCCTAGTCCTGCGCACAAATAAGATCATTTGAAACGTCTTTATGCAATTGCTTCCAACCCAAGTTTAGAAAAGCGTGAGAAGTCCGGAGTCATAATTACTAGTGGTGAAATCCACCGTAACGCACGTGAAACTGAAACATCCATGCACAAGGACTTCGATTCCGCGTGAGAATCTCTTGGTTCAGCCAATGATGTTGTCCACTCAAGTGTTTTCTTTAGCTCTGTGACCTCAAGCAGTGCGGCTAACTGCAGTTTGAATGTAGCCTAGCTAGCCAATGTTGCTTCTAGTACCTATGGTGCTATTCAGAACACTGCTCTACTCGTGCAAATTTTTCGCTAAAGAATATTTTGACCTGGAGTGTTTTCGTGCATTTGCGCCGTTCACGCAGGCCATTCACATCACGTCGCGTCTCCCGCATGATTTGCATTGCCAGGCGCAAACTATTGTCTTTTTGTGCATATTTGCGTCTTTGCATTGACTTCGAATGTAATCCGGTCACGCGATAAATTCGTTTCACGTTCGGTGTATACGGATGATAACAGATGAAGCAACTAGGGGTGTCAACGTTTACAATTTTTTCTACACGTGTAAACGGGACTTCTAACCGACGTGTACCCGGTTACACGTGGGAGATTTATTATCTTTTTTCTCTCGCAGTTGCGCTATATAACCACTAAAGGGTTCTGTCTCCATTCAAATACCTCCTAATCCCATTAAATCAAAGCCATTCCAGTAGTTATCAGACAAAAACGTTTATTCAGCTTAACAGAACTTAAAAATTAGGCAACCCATCTCACCATTTTAACGCTGAGGCCTACTTATGACAGAAAGTAAAATGAGTTGAAAATAAAATCATCTATCATTTTGACAGACAAGAAAACATACAAGTGAAAGCTGAAAAAGGTTTAACCTTCTTTTTTAATCATTGTTTTAACTATTGCTGACTTTTGTACAATTTTTTTTTAAACTTAAAGTGCAAACTGCACCCCTCTCTCGCAACGGGAGCTGCGTCTGAATTTTAATATACGTCTCATAGTAAAAGTAATCTGGAATTGGCGAGAGAAAGCAACTCAAAAAGAAGCCAAAGTAAGCTGAAGTGATAGGAAAAAACTTCACCTTTATATCCACAAAGTTAGAAAAGTAGAGGGGGACTCTCACAATTATTCACCAAAATTGGCGAAAAAAATATGTTTTCTTCCTCCTCTTTAGACGCGAGGATATGTGATCAGGTCGTGAAAAGCCGACAGAACACCAACCAACAATATAATGTACAACAACACGCAACAATATAGGCTAAAATAACAATAACAATAACAATAACAGCTGTTGTAAGCCAGCTTTGCCTGACATAGACTACACTCAACAGTATTTCCACTGGCAGTTTGTTCGAAAAACTGTCACACGGTGCTCCGCTTGTTGCTCGCCGCCATCGCGTCCCCGAGTCAACTTGAAGTGACGTGACACTGGCTGTGGCTGCGGGTTTTTTTTTTTTTTTTTTTTTTTAATATATCAACGTAACATTGCGCCCCATGCATCTGTATGCGGAGAACTGCACTAGTGGGAACATTTAATTGTAAAGTTAGTTAATGTTATCATCTGAAGCTTTCAGGCAACATTATCACCCCTAAAAATACTATAAATATTGGTGAGAAATGAACGAGGAGGAGGAGGAAAAATGACGTGTGCACGGTTATTGATTTTTCTAAACGGGTATGATTTGTTATCCGTGTACCCGTTTATACGTGTAGATGTTGACACCCCTAGAAGCAACCCTGCCCATAAGAAGCTACATTTCCCAGAGGGCAATGCATGACCCATTACTTAGCCTAAGGCCATGTGCGAAACCGCGCTCTACGGTCTACATACACTATTCTCACGACACACTAGCCACACCAAACGCTACTCACTACGAACAAACTCTACCTGTTGCTTCTTCTTCTTGTTTTTCCTCAGCGAGTTTTTCTGGCGGTTTACGTCGCGTTGCATCTTGGGCAATTTGTGTATGAATAGTGAGCTTATGATGCACCCACAAAATATCTGCCTGAACTAGTATACATCCGGGAACTTCTCGCGGACACAAACTCATGACGCGTTCCATTTACCTCGGAAGTCAGAAGTCAGAGTTGGGAATGACGTCACAGCAGAGTTATCAGTGTTCCGGTTACAAAGTCGAAAAAAACTTGCCAACCGCCATAAAACGGGAAGAAGAGTCGTAAAACAAGATGGCAACATCTACGAAAGCTATTCTCGCGCTTGCCTTGTCCAAATATAAGCAACTTCTGGTCCTCCTGCAACCTTCAAACACAGTGGATGAAGAGGACACACAAAGGCGCACAAGGTATCCTATAATAATACTGTCTTTCGGCGTATTTCATTGTTTACAAATATTACAGGAGCCTCTACTTACTGTTTACACATGGGGCAGCCATCTTCGAATGTTAACTCGGGGGAGGTGAAGATTCGACCTCGGGGGGCGTTCCAGTTGAAACTTCCGACTTGGAACTCGGAAATCCCGACTTCCGAGTACAAATGGAACGCACTATCACTCCCCACGCATAAGTGAACACCCTACCCCATTACTCTGACGTCATCAGTAGTGCGAGTAGTATGTGAGAGCGTGGTTTCCAGCACGGCCTGAGTCTATTAAAAAAGGTATCTTAAAGGTTAAGAACCGAAGGCAGATGAAAAGTATTTACTGCAGGGTATAATCTTATGCAGAATGATAATCTACATTATATGTTTCCTACTTCAAATTATTGCCGAATGTCTTCACTAGTTTAGTTTTACAATCCATGCAATCACTTTGCTCTCCTGCTGCTGATAAAATAAGAAAGTTGACAGTATACGAAATGAAGCAGGAATGATTTTAGTGCCAGCAGCCATACCACTATTCGATCTGCTCCAGCCGTGTGGCTGAAGCTAAGCAGGTGTGGGCTTGGTCAGTACTTGGATGGGAGACTGCCTGGGAAAACCAAGTTGCTGCTGGAAGAGGTGTTGGTGGCCAGTAGGTTGCGATCTTCCCTCTGGTGGAAGAATCCCTAGTGCCCCAGTGCAGTGATGGGGACACTGTCCTGAAGGGGACGTCGTCTTTTGGATGAGACGTTAAACCGAGGTCCTGACTCACTGTGGTCATTAAAGATCCTATGACACTCTTCGATAAGAGTAGGGGGTTCCCCGATGTCATGGCTAAAGTCCCAGCCTGGCTCTTTCGACCTGCCACCTAATCATCCCCTGATCATATTGGCTGTGCAAATTGCCCTCTCCCTCCCCACCTCAACCCCCAGGGCTCCCTTGAAAAAGAGATTTCAATCTCAACGGGACTTCCCTGGTTAAAGGTACACTAGGCTCCCGCAGATTTGTTACAATTTTTTTAAATTCTTATTCTACCTCTACAGTGGTAGATAGAGCTATGAAACACAAGATGTTTGACACTGGAATGAAAAAAATATGTCTATCCTGTAAGGGGCAAGAGGTAAAAAACAACAGCCAATCAAACGTACGACCAACTCAAATGATTGGAATGATACAGCTGTCAATCAAACCCCACAGGCACAGATTTTCAGGTGTGGCTTTGGAAGCATTATGGTGCGCTGTGATTGGTGGTGGGCGTAGTTGCATTGAACTGCAGGATTTGAAAGTTCTGCCCTCAAACCCACGGGCGCCTAGTGTTACTTAAAAAGGGTTAAATAAAAAATAAAAGTGGCTGTTAATTGTGTTTGGGAAAATGTATTCAGCAGTATTTAGTTTGCTTTATGTGCATTGTGCTTCAGCTACAAACACACAGCATTGCTTAATATATGCGGGGCCCCGAAAACTGCCTTTGATCAGGGCTCCATTTCTGTTCCAGGGCCTCTTCCTCAGAGCCGAGGAAATCTTGTCTTTATTAATGCGATTTCATACATTTTTGTTGAACGAAATGCTAAGCAGCATTCTTAAGTAGTTGCTATGGGTGGGAATTGTTGAGTATCATGTCACACATAATGCTGTGCTGGGCTCCCCCGCTGGGAGCTGAACCCATGGTCATTCTGACACTTTCCGCGGCGATTACTTGGGGATGAGTGCAATATGCAAATTTTTTTAAATGTATTAATGGTTTTATATTCCCCAATAGTGAACGGACTGTAACTTAAAAAATGAGCCCTTTCCTGACTTGCTCGGCTGTTTATAACAGCCTGTGGACTGATTTTAATTTTGAGGTGTAGAATTCCAACAAATGGCCGGTCCAGCAGTGATAAACCCCACCGTATGTGAGTGAAAACTGTGTCGCCGTCATCAATTGTAGAAGTCCTTCTCAGTTATGCCAAAAGTCAGAAATATCTGAGAGTTAAAGGAACACGTGTTGTCTTATCATGTTATAGGATTGAGAGAAATTTAAAGCATATTAAAATGATCTGACCCCATGTTAAATAATCCTGTACCTTCCGCTGCACTAACAGTGACAAACAGAAGGCTGCACGTGACCGTAGTGGGGCTCTGTAAGAGTGCTCTCCAGCTATGCAGATGCACACATGCCTTTGTCTGGTACAGCCAGCAATAATGCAGTTAAATGTACTTGTGTCGGACACATGTGAACAGGTGAATGACCACGCGGTGCAGATATCCTACGACCAGTGCGTGTGTCAGAACTGAAAATTAATTGCTGTTGTAATGTGGTAAAAAGCCACTAGATGGCAGTATTGACATTTTTTTTGTTAAGCAATCTAAAGCTAGGTTTGGGCATGTCCCGGGCATGCCTCAGAGGGGGCTGGAAAAGAATATATAAGGAAAAAAATCGAGAGAGTGTAGTAGTAGGAGAAATTGCAAGGAGAAATTGTGGAAGGATACATTTGACCAGACCTGTCACTCTTTTCAAGACCTGTGAAGCTTTTTGTGGATTTTTGCCTGTGTTGGAGCATTTTCCTGTCCCAAGACATCGCAACATAGCAGAGCCATCTCCAGTACAAAGGAACTGTAAATATCTCATTTTTTATTTGATTTCAATCTTGGTCAGTAGAGGTAGATTGTAGACTAGTTCAAAGTGTGTGTTTAATTAAATCTGTTGAAATTTAAGAATTTTGTCTGTCATCCCTTGCTGTCCGTGACGTCATAACAAATTGACGCCATAACAAATTGGGGCCATAACAAATTGGGGGCTCGGGTCCGGGATAGACCATTGTGCGAGTCATTTATTGAAAATCTAAAATTTCAAATAGTGAAATTGTTTTTTGAATTTTCCTATATATATTTTGGCAGATCAACAGCAATGGATGATTTCTTGGCATCACCAACCGTAGAGGTTTTGAAGTCTTTTAAAAAGACAGAACTGCTAGAAATATGCAGACAGTTAGAGCTGACAGATGTAGAACCAGCCATGCGAAAAGCAAGACTGGCTAGAGAGATTGTTGAATATTACATTGATGAAAATGTGTTTGCACCAGGAGATCTAGAACAGTTTCCGGTGTAAAATCCCAATGTAGAATTGGAACTTAAATTAAAAATGCTAGAGATTGAAAGGGAGGAAAAAGAAAAACAAAGAGAATTTGAGAGAGAAAGAAAAAAAGAAAGGGAGGAAAAAGAAAAAAAGGCAGTTTGAGTTAGAAAAATTAGCAAGAGAAGAAAAAAGAAAGGGAGGAAAAAAAAAAAACAAAAAGAGAATTTGAGAGAGAGAAAGAGGAAAGAGCAGAAAGAGAGAGACAGAGACAGAGAGATTTCGATTTAGAAAAATTAGATAGAGAAGAAAGGCTCCAAATGGAGCTACTAAAAATCAAAATTCAAGCTGAAAACAAATTTCGGGCTAGCCAGGAGGTAAAGCTGGTGCCTCCATTCTCAGAGAAGGAGGTTGATAAGTATTTCCAATTTCGAGAAGGTAGCTAAGAGTTGTCAGTGGCCAAAGGAACACTGGCCTCTGATGTTGCAAACTGTCCTCAAGGGTAAAGCTCAACAAGACTATTCGGCTTTGTCTGCAGATGATTCCTCTGATTATGAGGTTGTCAAAAAGGTTATTTTGACAGCTTATGAGTTGGTCCCAGAGGCTTACCGACAGAAATTCAGAGGTCTGAAGAAATCTGACAATCAGACTTATGTGGAATTTGCTAACGAGAAGAAGGTTTGCTTTGAGCGCTGGTGTACTTCTATGGAGGTCAAGGATGATTTCAACTCACTAAAAGAGATAGTGTTAGTTGAAGAATTCAAGAACTGTGTCAAGGATGATATTAAGACCTACCTTAATGAGAAGCAAGCACTGAATTTGCAATCAGCTGCCAAGTTTGCAGACGAATATGTTCTAACACATAAGTCCAAATTTCAGTCTAGCAGTAATAATAGATGGCCCCAATTTCAGAAGAAAGGTAACGGTGATACCCAAGATTCCTCACCCAAAGACAAAGACAAATCTGGTGATGGTGCTCAGAAATCCAGTAAAAGGTCTGAACAAAGTGTGAAAGCTGACAGTGACAAAAGTGGTCTAGTTTGCAATTATTGCAAGAAATCTGGTCATGTTACAACTAACTGTTGGTTCCTTAAAGCTAAGAAAGAAAAAGAAAAGGATACCAAACCCAATGCCTTTGTGAAGACACGGTTAGAAACCCCTGTAGTAGATGACCGATCTGCTAAATTGCCTGCTCCTTGTGAGGCTAAGAAGCCTGATACTGCTGACTTTGTGAGGGAGGAATTTCTTCCATTTGTGCCAGAGGGATTTGTGGCTCTGAATGAGCATTCTCCTCCTGTCCCCATATATATCCTAAGGGATACCGGAGCTTCTCAATCACTTTTGTTGATGGACTCCTTGGAGTTACGTGATGAGACCGCTTCTGGGGATTTCATACTTGTACAAGGTATTGAAGGGAGGACTGTATCTGTACCCCTGCGCTCTGTATTCTTGAAGTCAGATTTAGTTACAGGACAGGTAGAAGTGGGACTTATGTCAAGTCTACCTATCAAGGGTGTTTCTCTGTTGCAAGGCAATGACCTGGCTAGGGGCAATGTAGTTCCCCCTGTTCATCTTACTTGACAGCCGAGCACTGAAGATGGAGATGAAGACCCATCTCTGTATCCTTCCTGTGCAGTGACTCGTGCTATGGCTAAGAAGGCTCAAGAAGAAGATGATGTGGTGCCTTCCAGCACCTTGAATAGTCATGACTCAGGTGGTTCGCCTCATGACTCGGTTCAGCCTACTATGGTTTCTCCGTTTGAGGACTTATCAGACACTTTTATCAGTTCTCTATTCAGCCAGCCAGATGGGTCTGGTGATTCTGATGTGTCTGGAGACTTGTCTCTGTCCAGAAAGCGGTTGATTCAGGAGCAAACCAATGATCCTGAAATTTGTGTACTAAAGAAGAGAGCCCTTCCTGATAAAGAAATAGACGCAGTTCCAGTTGGGTTTTATCTCAAGGATGGAGTGTTGATGCGGAAGTGGCGCCCTCCTGATATCCCTGCCAATGCAGATTGGGCAGTGGTCAAGCAAATTGTTGTTCCGAAGGTCTACAGGAATGAGATCTTAACAATGGCTCATAGTTTGCCTTTAGGAGGTCATCTTGGTGTTAACAAGACTGTTGATAAGATCATGAAACACTTCTTCTGGCCTAGACTTCGGAAAGATGTTTCCAACTTTTGCAAAACCTGTCACACTTGTCAGGTAGTTCGAAAACACCAGTTAGACCCACCTGTAGCTCCATTGCAGCCTATCCCAGCATTTGGGGAGCCCTTCTCCAAGGTCATTGTTGATTGTGTTGGTCCCTTACCCAAGTCTAGATCTGGAAATCAGTACTTGTTGACAATCATGTGTGCATCTACCAGATTCCCTGAAGCCATCCCTCTACGCAACATCAAGGCAACTGCAATTTCGAAGGCTTTGATAAAGTTCTTCACGTTGTTTAGCCTTCCCAGGGAAATTCAGTCAGATCAAGGTAGCAATTTCACTTCCGGATTGTTTCAGCAGGTTGTGCATGAACTAGGTGCGAAGCAGATTCTTTCCAGTGCCTATCACCCAGAGAGTCAGGGTGCCTTAGAGCGGTTTCATTCCACTCTCAAGACAATGATGAGGACTTATTGTTATGACCATGAGAAAGACTGGGATGAAGGTGTTCATTTGCTGTTGTTTGCAGCTAGAGAAGCAGTGCAGGAGTCTACTGGATTCAGTCCGTTTGAGCTAGTGTTTGGCCATGAAGTGAGAGGACCTTTGCTATTGTTGAGTGAACAATGGCAAGAGAAAGAGCCGCATATCAGTCTGTTAGACTATGTTAGCAAGTTCAAGGAAAGACTGCGTGCAGCTTGTGACCTAGCCAAAGAGAACTTGAAATCAAGTCAGGGAAAAATGAAAACTTGGTATGATCACAAGGCTAGAAGCCGTGAGTTTAAACCAGGAGACAAGGTCCTTGTGTTGTTTCCCTTGCAGTCCAATCCATTGCAGGCTAGATTTCATGGTCCTTATGAAATTCTGACAAAACTCAATGATCTCAATTACATTGTGAAGACTCCAGATAGGAGAAAGCCAAAACAGTTGTGTCACATTAACATGCTGAAGCCTTATCATGATAGGAATGCTAGGGTTGCAGCTGTCACTTCAGATCCTCCTATGGCCGAGACTTGTGAAGATGAGGGGGAGTTTCAAGATGATGAACCTAGAATTAAAGCTGAAGTTCTTTCATGTAAATTGTCAAATTCTGAAGTGTTGCAAAATCTTGATGTAAAACTCCAGCACTTAGAACCCTCACAGAAAGATCAGTTTGAGAGGTTGATCAAGAAATATAAAGATCTATTTCCTGATGTTCCAAAGAGAGTTTCTATAGCCTCTCATGATGTAGATGTTGGTGATGCCAAACCAATAAAACAGCATCCGTACCGGATGAATCCTGAAAAGAAAGATTGCTGAGAAAGAGGTTGAGTACATGTTAGAACATGATATTATCAGACCCTCTAACTCAGATTGGAGTTCACCCTGTGTTCTAGTTCCAAAACCTGATGGAAGTACTAGATTCTGTACAGATTATTGCAAAAGTCAATGCTGTAACTAGAACTGATGTGTTTCCAATACCTAGGATTGATGATTGTATCGATAGAGTAGGGCAAGCAAAGTTTCTGACCAAGATTGATTTATTGAAGGGTTATTGGTGCGTGCCTTTAACTGAGAGGGCCAAGAGCATCTCTGCTTTTGCCACACCATCTGGGTTATACCAGTATGAAGTCCTACCCTTTGGCATGAAAAAAATGCCCCAGCCACGTTCAAAGGATGATACAGTCTACAATCGCCGGATTGCCACACACGGGTGCGTACATCGGCGACCTGATCACATGGAGTGACTCCTGGGAAGAACATCTGAAAGATGTAGAGGCGTTGTTCAGCACTTGACCCAGGCTAACCTGACTGTTAACCTGAACAAGAGTGACTTTGGTTGTGCTACTGTCACGTATCTTGGCTACGTCATAGGCCAGGGTAAGGTGGCACCCATAAATGCTAAAGTCCAAGCCATCATGGACTTTCCAGTTCCTGACAACAAAAAAGCTTTGCGCCGCTTCCTTGGAATGATCGGGTACTACCGCAAGTTCTGCAAGAACTTTGCTGAGATTGCTCTCAGTCTCACCAACCAACTGAAGAAAGGCATAAATTTCACTTGGGATGAAGCATGCCAAAGAGCGTTCGATCGCCTGAAGTCTCTGCTATGTCACTTCCCCGTGCTCAAATCTCCTGACTTCAACAAACCGCTCTCCATGGCGGTCGATGCTAGCGACCAAGCTTGTGGATCTGTGCTCCTACTGAGAAGTGACTCTGATGACATTGAGCATCCCGTGGCATACTTCTCCAGGAAGTTCAATCGCCACCAAAAGAACTATTCCACAATTGAGAAGGAGCTGTTGGCTCTGGTTCTATCCTTACAACACTTTGAGGTTTATGTTTGTACAGGGCAAAAGCCAATGATTGTATATACTGACCACAATCCGTTAATGTTTTTGAGTAAGATGAAAAACAAGAATCGGAGATTGTTGAATTGGAGTTTGATTTTACAAGAGTTTGACTTGGAAATTAAGCATGTAAAGGGTGCTGACAATGTAATTGCCGATTGCTTATCCCGTGTTTGAGTATGTGTATATATATCACGTGTTTATTAGCATATTGTATTATATGTATATATATATACAAGTGTCTACTTAACCATTTTTGTATTGAAAATAAAAATTTTGCCTTTATAAGTCAAAATTTTTCCCTTTTGGAATGGAGGTGTAATGTGGTAAAAAGCCACTAGATGGCAGTATTGACATTTTTTTTTTGTTAAGCAATCTAAAGCTAGGTTTGGGCATGTCCCGGGCATGCCTCAGAGGGGGCTGGAAAAGAGTATATAAGGAGAAAAATCGAGAGAGTGTAGTAGTAGGAGAAATTGCAAGGAGAAATTGTGGAAGGATACATTTGACCAGACCTGTCACTCTTTTCAAGACCTGTGAAGCTTTTTGTGGATTTTGCCTGTGTTGGAGCATTTTCCTATCCCAAGACATCGCAACATAGCAGCGCCATCTCCATTACCGAGGGACTGTAAATATGTCTTTTCTTTTTATTTCAATCTTGGTCAGTAGAGGTAGATTGTAGACTAGTTCAAAGTGTGCGTTTAATTAAATCTGTTGAAGTTTAAGAATTTTGTCTGTCATCCCTTGCTGTCCGTGACGCCATAACAAATTGGGGCCATAACACTGTGCAGTGGATGGTTATCAGTCAAAGAGGTTTGAGGCCATATCCATATGGCCCATGATCTAAAAAAGTGGCTTTCCAACACTGGTGCTCAGAACTGATGCGGGTTTGTTCATTTCTGTGGACATATCGGAAATAAATTCTGGATAGTGTGATATATAATACACCATGCATTAGCTTAGCACCTGTGTAGAGGTGACAACTCTAGCAGAGGGGATTGAGCGATAGGACGATGCTTCTCCGTAAATCTAAAACAGCACAGAGCATTACAATTAAAGTGAGTGTAGGAAAGGAAGAGTATGGATTCTCCACGATTTAATGACTCAGTTTTAATGTGAAAACACTTGTTGCTGCATGAGCACAAAAGTAGGCCCAAGCTTTCCAAGTTCTGAACATCCATTGTGGTGCACAGAGATGTTCTCTACCCCATGCATACACCCTCGAGCAGTACAAGAAGGCATAACCATTGATGCCTTTTACCAGTACGAGAGGGTGCCAAATGGACTGCAGAACTTATTTCAGATGTAGTCGGTCTCTTATTGGGTCGAAAAGCATTCCTCTCACCCAGAATTGAACTAGCCTCATTCTAAGCAATCCCATTGGGGACTACAGTGGATACCGCTGCCGTACATCTCAACCGGCGTACAAACATGAGGACACTGATGCAGCATCACTGGAGAATCGATGACTGTAGTCTCGCTGGGAGGGAAGCAATAATTTCTTGTCTGAGGCACGCTGTCATCAACAGTGAATTCAGCTTGAGCCCAAGGTGTTGCTGGTTCACAGTAAATATGTTCTTGTTGCGATTGACGGTGAATCCTTTGACGTGGGGTATCAGAATAGCAGCGTTCTTGACAGCAAACCCCCAGGAGCAGGCCTAACACAAGCCAGAAGTGTCATGCAGATGCCCTGAAACACATATTCCCTTCTGATGTAATGCTCCCATAGCAATGTGCACCACTAATGTGACTGAATAGGCGGGCATTTTTACCTTTTCCCATGGAAAACGAAAGGAAGGTACTACCAGTGGCTCAGTATGATACTGACAGATGAAGCGTTTTTCCAGTCCCCCAGCCTGATTAAACTCATCAGATGTTAGCTCGTTAGCATGTGAAAACATCATTTCACTGAATGTTTGTAAATTATCTTTGACCGGTATTATAGTGAAAACAATACAACAGCACATTAATTGATGTTTTGCTGCGTGAATTTGATTGATTTTCAAAATAAACACACCTCAATTGTAGTTGTACCTCTTTGAAATATTGCCAATCCTCTACAAAATGCAAAAATAAATGTTTATGGACTGAGGACATCACGTGATTGAGTTTCAGGTGTAATTTTGTCCCATTCTTCCTGAAAACAAGTCTTAAGGAGTGCATCAGTATGGGATCTTTATTCTAAAATGCGTCTTACATTTTCTATTGTGGACCAGTCAAGTACATTTCAGCAAAATAATGCCTTCAATGAAATGCAAGTTACCCCACACCATAAAAGGCTGTGGCTTTTGGACTTGTTGCTGGTAACAGTCTGGATGGTCCTTTGCTTCCTTGGTTTTGACCCCACAGCATCTATTTCTTACAAAACAGACCTGGATTAATTTGCCTGATGATAATTTAAGTTTCCGCTGAGTGGTGGTCCATCACAAATGCCTCTGAGCCCAGAAAGGTCCTGCTAACTACCCCCTCTGTCTGTCAGAAATACTGGAGCCAGTCCTGCTGTTTCCCGCTCAATGAGAAACATTGCAGCCAATCCTGCTAAACTGCACCTTGCTGTTGTTTAGCCAATGCCTGAAACTGTGTTCATTTTTTTTACAGAGCTTTACATGTTTGTATGATTAAATTCATGTACAACTTCATCCTCATAAAATTGCATGTTTTTACCCTGGCTGAGTGACTGAATCTAAGGGTCCGTTTACCCAAAATTTGTAATGTGTAGTGTCTTGTCCAATCACGGCTTACACGTGTGATGGCGAATGGCCTGTGCATGCTGGTTCTTGCCTCCGCAGTTTGGGCCCTTGATTGGATCACAATGCTATTCAACATAGATGCCATCCCATAATACAGTGATACCATCACAAATAGGGAGACCAGTGGTAAGATACAGTACATAATTGGCGAGTGATGTACCTCAGTTTCCAATGACGGACAATGACTCAATTTGGCTGAGGAACGGACAGGATTGTCCCTCAGGTAAATTGCCCGTGAAGTTTTGTTATTTACTCAGGTTACTCGCTCTTGTCTTGTTAAGCATGAGTTGAATTCATGGTTTTTTAATTCAAGGATGCGAATGCAGGACCTCGAAAAAAAAATATTAGAATTAAATTTGTAAAAAATTGAACTGGAGGTCATTCTTAAAGCAGATAAACGCCATAGTGCAGGTTGCATAGATCAGTGCTGTACTGCATCTGTCAGTGGGTGGAAAGTCAGGAGGACTTTTACATTCCTGTACATAGATGCTCTCTCAGATTCTGCTGACCCAGTTGCCATGGTGCCGAGGTCTGGAAGCCGCACAGTGGCGAAGGCGCGGTGCTGCAGCGATAAAGCACCAGAGCCCTGGACCCTCGTACAGGATGCAGAGGGAGGAGGGGGGCCAGAGGGGCGCGAGGAGCCCCAGGGCGACACGCTTCAGATTGGCGATCAGCACCCCTGCCTGCCCGGGACAAAAGGATCTGCGGGCAGCGGGCCAAGCACATACACATGCAAACCGCCAAACTGCCGCCGATGCGTTCCCAAGGCCAGGGGCCGCTGGCCATGCTGGGCCGGGGGCGGCCTCACCCCACCGCGGGAGTGGCGCTTCCTCCCAGTGGGGGCTGGAGGGGGCGGGGGGTAGGGGTCCGGGGCCAGATCTGGGGGACGGCTGCTGTATGGAGCAGGTGATGGGGAAGCATGCATTCATCTCACCGCCACTGGGACACTTTTCTTCCTGTTTACTGGTACAGAGACACACTCTACTTCCTGTTTCTCACCGCAGAAATACATTCTGTTTCCTGTTTACTGCCACTGGGACACTGCTTCCTGTTTACTAGTGCAGACTCGCTCTGCTTCCTGACTCACTGTACTCACTCTGCTTCCTGTTTACTAGTGCAGAGACACACTCTGCTTCCTGTTTACAGCCACTGGAACGCTGCTTCCTGTTTAATGGCACAGAGAAACACTCTGCTTCCTGTTCACTGCCGCAGGGAGACTCTTTGATTCCTATTTACTGTCTTAGTGTGACTCTCTGCCTCTTCTTTACTGCCTCATTGAGACCCACTGCTCCCTGTTTACTGCTACAGGGAGATAGCTTGTTTACATTCATTACAACAGGGAGCCTATTTTCCAGTTGACTGCCACAAGGAGACTCTATGCTTCCAGTTTACTGTCATAGGGAGACCATAGACTGTATAAAAAGATGGACGCAGCACCTGGGTCTGAAAAGTGAGGCCAATGTGGAAATCTCTAAAAATTGCATTTTATTTAATGGCCAGCAGATGGCGACGTCGGTGGTTGCAGAGAGAATTTCAATGCTATGGAAGTCTATGAGAAAGTCACCCTAATTTCTCACCCGATTGATTATTTCAATAATGATTTTCCACATTATTTTATGGTATCTATCGCAATTTTCAAGTATCCTTTGAAATATCATGATGTTCATTTTGTAAATGATGGTCCCAAATAGACTAGAATTAAGGATAAAGCCAGAATATGCTTTAGGGGCATGGCTATCCTCTGGTCCTCATCAGATATGGTCAAATCCACCCGTAGACCCGCCCCTCGCTCCTCCCTGGATCTGCAATTCACGCTCTCGTCCAATAGGAATCACATCCGGTTTCAAAATGACAAAATGGCGCTGTTCAAATTGCCAAAATCTAAACTTCCTAATTCTATGCTGAAACCAATGGGTGACATCACGGTTGCTTTGTCCATATTTTCATACAGTCTATGAGAGATACTCCCTGCTTCCTGTTTTCAGTGCAGAGTAATCAGACTTTGCTTTCTCACGCCAATGTGAACCTAATTACTGAACATGCAATCTTTGAAAAAAAGTGAAGTTCTCATACAATCGTACCCTGAGAACTCCATTGAAAAGCAAGTTATCATGAAAAACAGCCAAGGAGATGCCAGTCTGCTGCTCTTTACATAAAATCAGCTGTCAAGAAAACTGCAGGGCTTGTGAAGGGTCGGTCATGGTTGCCGACAGTGAGGGAAACTGGAAGTTCTGTCTCAGGGCCAGGGTGTGTTGTATCGGGGCCATCCCAGAATATTTTGTCCTGGGCCTGCGCCTTTATAGCTTGGACCCTGGGAACACTGTCCCCTCAGAGCTGTGTCTATCGCACTGCAGTTCTGCCTTTAAAGAAGCCTGTATGCAGCCCTGCCTGGCTGCCCATGGCATGGGTTAAATAGCGGTTGAGTACTCTCAGAGCTGCTGGGTAAGGCCGCCGCAGGAGGGGTCAGTAGGGTGCCATCGCTGGGGTGCCGCGGTCCGGGCTGGGAGAAAGGGGCGGAGTCAGGGTAGAGGCAGAGAGCCGACAGCGGCGGGAGCCCCATCAGTCTCTCCACACTTCTGCTGTCAGGGCCTTTGTGAGGGCGGCATTACTCAGCCGGCCCCACCCCGGCTCCCAGGTTACAGAGGGCCCATCCCGCCCCGCTCAGCCCAGCGCCTGCTCTTTGTCGGCATGGGAAGAGTCAGGCTACCTTACTTTCATCTGCAAACTCCTGACATCAGTCAACATGAGGTGGCTGTTTAAAGAGGGCGGGGCCACCCCCCTGCCATTTATCTTCCCTGTCTGTTCCTGGGACCCGGCGGTCCTTTATTCCGACTAAATAAAACATTAAACTGTTTATTTACTTGTGTGTGGATTGCTAACACGGTGCAAGCAGAAAAGTGGTCATTGAGTAGTGGCAAACACGATTATGGAGTCTGGACTTTGTGCTGCTTTCGTTTTTCCTCCTAATTGTGGGACGACTGATTCAAGAATATTTGCCCAGAGATCTGTCAAGAACCTCACTGCTCTCTTGGTATCTGAATAGGTCAATAACTTTCTTAATTTTGAAGATGAAAAGCAGCCTGTGTATGGAAGATGTTCATCTTAACAGATTTTTGTTGTGAATTTTTTTTTCTAAAATGTCTCACGTTCTCAACTTGGGACAAGTACGGACTGCAGGCCGGCCAGTCCAGCACCCATTCCCCCTTGTCACGCAGCCATGCCTTTGTAATGCCTGGTAATACAGTTTTGTGTTGTCTTGCTGATATATGCATAGGCGTCCCTGGAAAAGATGTTTTGAAAAGAGCATATGCTCCTTGCTCCAAAATTTCAGTGTTATTTTCAGCATTAATGTTTTCACAGAAGCACAAGTTATCATTGCCAAGAGCACTGACACAACCCCTTACCATGATTGAGTATGGTTTTTGGACTTTTCTTTTTTGGTCCACAGCACGCATTTCTTCCAAAAATGACCTAAAATATTGATTTGTCAGAACACCATACACGTTTCCACTGTGTAATGACGGACAGTCACAGATGCCTCTGAGCTCAGAGAAGTTGACGGTGCTTCTGGACACCGTTATCAGATGGCTCACTTGTTGCACAGGAAAATTTTAACTTACATTTGTGGATGTAACCATGTATTGTTGTATTTGAAAAAGGTTTGCCGAAGTAATCTTGAGCCCCTGTGGTTATATCACTCATTGGAGATTGACGAATCCTGATGCAGAGCCATCTAAGTGAACGGAAATCATGGGTATTCAGCTTTGGCCTCTGCCATTTCCCGTTATGCACAGAAATTCTTTCACATTCCATGGACATTTTATTAACACTTTCAGCGCCGTGGGCAACTATAGTTGCCCAATGATGTAAGATATCAAAGTCAGATGCTGTTGAAAACCTATCATGTGGCAACTTGTTGAAAAGAGCTCCTACAGGGGAGCTCTTTTAAACAAGTTGCCGCATGATAGGTTTTCAACAGCTCAGGATAACAACATTTTTAATTCCTTGAAAATGTATTCGGCGCTCAAAGGGTTAAGAGCAAAGAAATTTTGTATGCATTGCTCAACATTAACTCTGGCTATAAAAATCCAGGCTGAAAAACTCTATGTTTGTGAAAAGTCATGATGCCACGACTGACACAACAAAACAGGGATCAGGCGATTGGAATGCTGATGGCCGGAATGAGTGCAGTCAGAGTTGCAGCACACTTTGGAGCCAATTTTGCGACTGATTCACGTCCGCAGATTCGATATAGGCAGAGATATTGACCACGAGATTGTCAGCAGCCTGGACAGCCATGAGTGGCCACGCGTGTGCAGGACTGTTGCATTCTTGTGATGCATTTAAGAACCTGCTTTCATCCAGCAATCCTGACCACTGCCGAGGTTCCTGAAAGACACCGTAACCATATCAGCTCCTGTATGGAGTGAAGACGGCTCTGGGATGGAGACAGCTCTTCATTTAGAGCACACGTTGGGATGGTCCTAACAGATTGCAGACATGTTACTCCTTGTCAGGCACATCCTTAATGGCGTCACATCCTTTTTAGTGATGAGTCGCGCTACTTGCTCAATCGCAATGTTGGGGGATGACGTGCATACCAGAGATGAGGTGAATGGCATGCTGACTCGTGTGCCATGCAAGTGGATTGATTCGGCAGCGGTAGTAGGAGGGTGTGGGCAGTTATAGGGTATGGCTGGAGGGTAGTGTGAGGGTGTGGGCAGCTATAGGGTGTGGCTAGAGGGTAGTGTGATGGTGTGGGTAGCTATAGGGTATGGCTGGAGGGTAGTGTGAGGGCAGCTATAGGGTGTGGCTGGAGGATAGTGTGAGGGTGTGGGCAGCTATAGGCTGTGGCTGGAGGGTAGTGTGAGGGTGTGGGCAGCTATAGGGTAATGGCTGGAGGGTAGTGAGAGGGTGTGGGCAGTTATAGGGTATGGCTGGAGGATAGTGTGAGGGTGTGGGCAGCTATAGGGTGTGGCTGGAGGGTAGTGTGAGGGTGTGGGCAGCTATAGGCTGTGGCTGGAGGGTAGTGTGAGGGTGTGGGCAGCTATAGGGTGTGGCTGGAGGGTAGTGTGAGGGTGTGGGCAGCTATAGGGTGTGGCTGGAGGGTAGTGTGAGGGTGTGGGCAGCGATAGGGTATAGCTGGAGGGTAGTGTGAGGGTGTGGGCAGCTATAGGGTATGGCTGCAAGGTAGTGTGATGGTGTGGGCAGCTATAGGGTATGGCTGGAGGGTAGTGTGATGGTGTGGGCAGCTATAGGGTATGGCTGAAGGGTAGTGTGAGGGTGTGGGCAGCTATAGGGTATAGCTGGAGGGTGGTGTGATGGTGTGGGCAGCTATAGGGTGTGGCTGGAGGGTAGTGTGAGGATGTGGGCAGCTATAGGGTATGGCTGGAGGGTAGTGTGAGGGTGTGGGCAGCTATAGGGTGTGGCTGGAGGGTAGTGTGAGGATGTGGGCAGCTATAGGGTGTGGCTGGAGGGTAGTGTGATGGTGTGGGTAGCTATAGGGTATGGCTGGAGGGTAGTGTGAGGGTGTGGGCAGCTATAGGGTGTGGCTGGAGGGTAGTTTGAGGGTGTGGGCAGCTATAGGCTGTGGCTGGAGGGTAGTGTGAGGGTGTGGGCAGCTATAGGGTAATGGCTGGAGGTCTCCACTGGTATTTGTTGATGGAACGCTGACAGCACAAAGCTATGTGGATGAGATCTTGGAACCACATATTGTGCCCCACATCCACCCAATCTTCATGCATGACAGCGTTCGTCCTCATACAGCAGGGATTACCTGGCACGGGCTGGACACTTACAACATAAGGGTGTTAGATTGGCCTTCTTATTCACTAGATATGAACCCCACTGAACATTGGGACATTCTGGATCGGCGAGCTCCCCATCAGAATCACCCTCTCACTGCTCACAATGACCTTCCTGCTGCTCTGTCGATAATTTGGTGAATGTAGGATTCAGGCACTGCTTGCAGCAAGTGGTGGACAAACACAGCATTAGGGTCTTTTTCCATATGATCCAGAAGAATGGTCTGATTTTGTAAAATTGTCAGGTCTATGTTAAGAAACCTGTTAATGTTAAAGATTTTGCTTTAAAAAATTCTTTTGCACTATTTAGAAGTCAAAAGCTGACACTGTTGTGTTTTTCATGCCTCTTAGTCATTTACTTGAAGGGGTTGAATAATTTTGAGCCTGCAGCAGACATTAAAAGTGGCATTTTGTGTTGAATTTGGAGAAGACATTTGTAATATTTGTTGTGTTGAGCTATTTAAATTGTTCTTGTTTGATTTGTTCATTGCAAACAGCTGAAAGTAAATTTCACCAGTAAACCTAATTTGCTGCGGGGGTTGAAAAATTTTGATTGCAACTGTACATACAGTGTTGTGAAAATGTATTTGCCCCCTTCCTAATTTCTTTTCTTTTTTTTTGCATTTTTGTCACACTTAAATGTTTCAGATCATCAGACAAATTTTAATTTTAGACAAGGATAACCTGAGTGAAGACAAAATGCAGTTTTTAAATGATGATTTCATTTATTTAGGGAAAAAGCAATTCAAACCTACCTGGCCCTATGTGAAAAAGTAATTGCCCCCTAAACTTGGTTGTGCCACCCTCGGCGACAAGAACTGCAATCAAGCATTTGCGATAACTGGCAATGAGTCTTTCACATCGCTGTGGAGGAATTTCGGCCCACTCTTCTTTGCAGAATTGTTTTAATTCAGCCATATTGGAGGGTTTTCAAGCATGAACAGCCTGTTTAACCTCCTCCAGTGTTCGTTGCTACCCCCCTTATTTCAGTGTTCGCGGTCTAAAATGACCGGTCTGTATTAAGTGCTCTTGTATTTACACAAAAGCCATAAATCATCACTTTATTATTTATTTATTTTTTAGAGTGAGTGAGACCGAGCGAGTGTGTTCACACACACGAGTGGCAATGTACAATCACCTTGGAGTGTGATTTGCAAACATAGGCATGGCATTTGTGACATGTTTGGCCGGTCATATTGTCTCTAGGGGCACAAAGCTGGCACAGACATTCTCCTCCATCTCCGGTTCAATTATATGGTCCAGAGCTTCTTGGAAAGACATCCGTTTACTCAGTTGCCTACTCATTGTGTTCACAGAGTAAAATGGGAGCACGGCACAAAGTTCCATTTGTGTGCTTTCTAGGAGGATATGATACATTGTTTAGTCCTGAGGGTGTGTTGCTTCCTATGGTCTCAGATCCTGTTTTCATCCCAGCACTTTTTTCGCGCAAGACAGATGTATCGCAATTTACGTAATTAGCACGTGCTCACTCATGCGTGACATATTGAGTATGTGCAATCGCTCAAAAAAGCACTGAACCATTGTCTATCAACCTATGTAAAAGGATTTTCAAAAAAGTATAGAATATTGCTTTTAGGGCAATTTTTCAAAGTGGGACTTTTTTTTATACACCCAGTTTATAAAATTTAAATGATGTTTTATTGCGCTAATAAACCTCGACATCAACCGAACAGTGGACCATAAACAACATCATACGATTACTCTGACCACTGCGGAGGAAAATGCAAATTGTGATACTCAGTACGCAATAAATGGTTGTTCACTGCCAAGAGAAACACTGATCTAGCCTCCTGCATAGAATGATAGAATAAATATGCATGCTAGTATGCATTTTACAGTGCATACTGCGCAGAGTGATCAACTGAATGAGTATTTGATGTTTCAGAATAAGGTGCAGGAACAGTGTAAATTGGTGGCATTTATTCAACTCTAAAAATGGCAGAGATCAGCGCTTGGCAGAGAGGTTCGTCTGCAGAGATAGAAACTTAACAGGGAGAAGTTTACTAGAAAGGAGAATTTAGCCCATAACGTTCAAGACAAATTTAGGTAACTGAAACTAAAGTCCCAGACAAAGCGATTATTTTCACACTGCCAGCAAGCTAAATTTGGTCAGGAAAATACGAGATGACTCTTCATCTTCTATCATGAAATATTAATGTGGGCATTGCAGAATAAATGGCTTAATTGGTCTACCGCACACCACAGAGGAGAACTTCAGCATCTGGGAGCAGAGACACCAGCTCTTCTGGGGGGTCCAGGACTCTGCCACAGTCTGTTACCTGCTCTCCCCCATACCCAGCGCTGCTCTCAGATCTGCAGTAATAACCACTGTTTGGGTTTTCATGCTAAGCTGTCAGCTGACTGACAATTAGATGAACAGTCGCAAAGTTATAAAGCAGGAAAGCAGCTCCATACATGTGTATGAGGGTAACCACCATACCTCATCACCAAAGGTCTGAAAGCATGGGAAATGTGTGTGTGTGTGTGTGTGTGTGTATGTGTGTGAGAAAGAGATTGTGTGTGTGAGTGAGTGCCTGTGCGTCCGTGTCTGCATGTGTGTGTGTGTGAGAGAGAGATACTGTAAAGGTGTATTGGGCGCAAACACCGTGATAAGCAGGTGCCCTCATACAGGTAGACCCAGTGTGGCCGGGTGCCCTGTTACACAGGTGTGCCCAGTGGAGGGCAGTGAAAGTCATGTCACAGATGGCATAACTTCACACGCTGGCAGCCTCTGTGACAGGGTGCCCTATTGTCTTAATTATGTTTTTAAAAGCGGGAATAAAGTGGGGAGAGCCGTGAGCCGAGCCCCCGCACAGAGACATGACCGCCGCCTCTTCCGCTCGTCCGCGACAAGCCCTCGCCTTCCCGTCTTCCAGCGCAGCCATCAAAACGAGAATCGCCCATCAGAGATGTCACGCGCCATTTGCGAGATGCTTAAATTATTCAGCAGCGGAGCGCAAGAGCAGGAGAGCAGGCCGGCATATGCAACCGTCCCAGCGGGCGGGTCCGATCCTGGCACGCACGTCGCGCTGGTCTTAAAGGCCGTGTCCTGGCAACCGGCCAGTGCAGAGCCAATCACTTCCTCCATCTGCACCCCCCCATGTCCCTCTGTTTGCGTCCTGTTGCTCTCGCTCTTATTTCACCAGCAACGCTTCACCATCACTTATCTGCGGTCCTCAGCGCTTCGGTTGCTGGCGGAAAAATTCAGAATTTGTGGCAGTTTACATTTCCTGTGAAACATCAGTGACAATTAATTTAATATTATTGTTTTTTACAACCAAGATTGCATATATAAAATATAACACAGGGAAAAGATTTTCATTGTATTAAGCAACTCATAATTCAAGATCAATTTGATGGCGGATGGTAAGAATACTTATTTCTGCTGTCCAAGACAATCATGGGGAAAATCGCTCACTTTCAGAGCCAGGGAAAATCTGTCAGACAGGCACTGAGCTGTAGCGTGTCTGAGGTCAGTGCTGGAGAAATGAAATACCGGCTTCCTGTTAGGAAATCATGGGCTTTCTAATGTTTCTGAAGAAGAGCGCAGTTCAGTCGGAATTGGTAAAATCATTTAACTGGAAAGGCTGAGTAATTTAACTGAGTAAGGATGGGGTTATTGACAGCTGCTCTCAGTGTGGTTATGCAGCGGCGCACAAATAGAGAAGTGCTGTTTCTGCTACAGACAGGAGTGACTTCAGTCTCTCTGCACTCTGAGCTGGAGCAAAACACTGCGGAGAGATAATAGCAACAAGAGCACTTCATAGTAATGCAAACAGAAAGCACCAAATTTAACACCAGATATTATAACAAGTCATTTCTGGAAATGGTCCATAAGTCAAAGTAAAGTGGTATAAAATGTATTACAGCCCAGAAGAAAGTATCTGATACGATTAAGGCAAACAACATAATTTTGCAAGTGAAATTCTGTCTTGTTGCCAGGGTGAGTGTTCTTGCCAAGTGTAAGCTGCTCTGTGGAGGTGAAGTTCAGGGGTTCGGCCACGTGTTTATCCTGCCCATTAACTCAGCAGCCAATTTCACTAATTAGCTCTAAATCCTGGCTGAAGAGAACCTGCCAATTAGTAAATGCAGGTGACTGAAACTAAGCACTGGACAGGACCTGTACAGAGAGGACCTGGATTTCCCACATAAGCTCCTCCATCAGTGGACAGGAGACCAGCAGGAATAAGATGAGTCTGTCCTTGTGGAATGATTAGCGTCAGCACAGAAGGGTAACCAACATAACAGCGGCCTCCAGCAGCCCAGATGGAGGCGCGGGAAAGTCAGGGAGAGGAGCACCCCATTGGCATCTCCTGTGGTCTGCACCATGTGGCCTTCAGTCCGCCCTCTCCCACGACGATGGATATGTGGATGATGGCTGCCCAGCTCCAGTGGCCGGTGCATCATGGTCCGCCTCTCCAGACTCCGCACGGAGAAGTACAGACCTTAGGCCGCCTGGCCGCTCGCACCAAACCCAGGACAGGTGGCGTGCGAGGGAGGTGTTCAGCAGAAGAGCCGCGTTGAGCACGCAGGTGCACCTGACGATCAGGCGCAGGCCGTGCAGGTGGGCGGATCCATTGCCGTGGCGCCGAGTGCAGATGCAGTGGCTGGAGTTGACGTCGCTGCTGCGGATCAGACCGCGAGCGCATGAGCACATGTGCAAGCTGCGCTCAGTCACGTACGCCAGTGTGGAGTCGCACCAGAGGAGGGTGGGGACTGCTGCCCGGATCACGCAGGTCAGCACCACACGACGTCTCTGCTCGGCCGGCTCCATCTCCATCAACCTCCTCTGCTTTCGGCTCTGATTGATGAGGACTGGCACGAGACTCTGGGGGAAACACTGAGACCAGACCAATGCTACTACTGTCGTTCTGGAAGCACAGAAAGTTCAGTGTGAAGGATAAAAGGCAACTGAATGTGTCAGACTGAACCTTGGGCCTTAGTCTGCAGGAAGACGGCAGCCTAAACTGTAACCGTCCTGGTAAAAACCAGACCATAGTTATGGGGAGGTTTTGGGTCAGTCATAAGGCTAAACTGTTTTTAGTCAGTAGTAGAACCAGACTGTGCCTCAGGGGTGGATTTGCCAGTTATGAAGGTATAATGTTGCTCTGGGGTGATTTTTGGTGGGTTATAAAGCCAGATTGTTACCTCTGGGTGGTTTTGGTTGTTATTAGGATGGACTGTGGTTCTGGGGAGTTTTTGTTGGTTTTAACACCTGACTGTGTCTCTGCAGTGATTGTTGTGTTGGTTTTCAAGTGAAACTGAGGACAAGGAGCTGTTTTGGATAAGTTTCGAAGCTGGTTCATGGATCTGGAGTTGTTCTGGTTCGGGTACCAATCCTGGCTGTGACTGCAAAACTGTTTTGGGGTACTTTCTTAAGCCAGACTGCAGATCTGAAGCTGTATTGCATGCCAACTCAAGTGGGGCATGTTTGGTCAGGTCTGAAGTTGGACTGTGGCTTTGATACGCCTCTACTATTCATGGATCTCATTCCCATAATTCTCTTTTCCTCAGCAGGTTGTGAGAGCTGCCTCATAGTAAATCTAAATTGATATATGTGTGTGGTAGATGTCACATATATTTCAGGCTTATGCTGGAAATATGGCGGAGATTGATGATCTGCATTCAGTTGCTCCATTTTCTGTATGAAAGATCCTGTACAAAGTGAAAAGGGAAGCAAGGGGTGGTGATTCTGAGCCTGTTTTTGTGCTTTAAGCACATTCATGGTGCTGGGCACGCATGTGGGAGGGGCCTATGGGTAACCTCTGCTACCATTTCCCCATAAAACTAGCAGGAAGTTAGTGAGTGTTGCTGACTCATACCTCTTTCAAACAGAAGTGTTTGTATTTGCTTTGATTTTAGTGGTATCACTGGACATTTCTACACTTATGACGATCCATATACATTTATAAAATTGAAATTAATTACTTTATCCACACACTGTCTCTCACATACACACACACACACACACACACACACACACACCTGAGTTCTTTTCACAGAGGTGGAATAACTTGGCCAGAATGCAAAGATTCCAGTAAGAAATTGTTATATGTTTTCAACAGAGCAAGCAATGTTCAGTCTTCCTGGATTGTACAGGAGCCTGCGATGTTAGGCCTGTTTGCATATTACTTGAGTATGATGGAACTTCACAGATTCACAGCACATTTGCTTTGAATGAAAGTGATATTTGCGGTGGTCAATGGACCTTTCTGACCTGTCAATCACATGTAGCAAAACAACCAATCAGATTGCCTTATCTTACTAAGGTCCAGCCTACCCTGATAGGACCGCCATATTGTCAGTCAGTCAGTCAGTGCAATCTTTAGCTGTTTGTAGTGCCGGTGAGATGAAGCTTCAAATATGGCCAAATTTGCGGTCTCGTGAGCATTTTGAGTTCCATGCACTGAGTAATAATGTCGTGGATGAAATTGGACCGCCATTCTGCCATTTAGTCTTAGTGAATCAATCCTCTGATTGCTAATCAAGCAAACTGATAGGGAGTTATCATTTGTTTAACGGTGAGGATTCTGCCTCCCCTAACTGACCTCCCACGGCACATCACTGATACGAATGAACCCCGTCACAGCATAATATGAAATTGAATTATAATCTTAAAACATGAAATCAATTACACAAATTATTCAGAAAAATCACGAGAATAGCAGTCAGAAATGTCGTGCCTCGCAGATGGACAGCCAGTTGCTGAACAATGGTCAAGAGAAAGGATGTACTCATTTTGATCAATTTTATCCTCGTGTGACTATTTTTATCATAATTCCCTTTTCAGTAACGGTCGTGGCAGCATACAAAATTGTGGACACCATACGTGGATTAGAGGAAATCAGCGACTCGCAGCAACACACTAGAAAACTTTCATCGCCGATCAAAGGTGTTTACAGAGTCCTTCCAGGAAACATAAAAATCAATAAATTGATGCGTACGTATAATCATAGAATACAAAACAAACAAGTCCAATGAATTTTGTACATGTAGGTTAAACACGCTGCGAGGGCTGCTTCATTGAATGTTTCTAGGGGGTGCTATAATGCCATTTTGCCACGCCCGTGTAAAACCCCTATATCATAGTAAAAAGTTTGACCGGCTTAATGAGTCTGCAAAATTTCGTGAGTTTTCAAGCATGCTGAGGCCCTCAAAAATGCAATTCTGTGTTAGGGGGCGCTATAGAGCCATCATATCACACTCAGTGCCAATGGGGATATCAAATCAAAGAGTATCATATTTTTAACTTATATGCCAAGTTTGGCGAGTTTTCAAGTATGCTAAGGCCCTCAAAAATGTCTTCGTAAAATCTGGAAAAGCGCAGGAAATGGCTCATAGCTCACTTCCTGTGAGGCGAAAAAATTTCAAAAGAATTGACAAAAAACTTCATCATGACTCCTAATGCCCCACCGAATTTCGTGAGAATCCAAGCAACTGCATTCCCAAATGGCCGCATATTTGGTGGCGCTATAGAGCCACCGGGGCACTTTGAAGCACAAGAACAACAATAATTTGTAGTTTTTCACATGATTGACATGTCTGCAAATTCTTGTGAGTTTTCGTGCATGGCAAAGCCCTCAAAAACGTGTTCTCGCAGCAGAATAATAATAATAATAAAAAGAAAAATAAAAAGAATAATAAAAATCCCTTCAAAAACAATAGGTTCCTGGCACCGGTCGGTGCTCGGGCCATAAATATGTCTTCGAAAATGGTCGTGATTTAGTGGACACAAAATGATTTTTTCATGTTTAGCTTAATTATCCTCAAAACCGACGGAAATTAGCGGGGGGGAGGAGGGGGAGTTGGTTCGTCGGCGTAAGGAAAGCCAGTTTCTCTGCGGAGTAGCAGTACATTTGAGCAGTGCCACTCACTCAAGACCTGTCAGCCGTGAGCACAGCGGACACGTCGGGCAATGACCGTTACCCATTAATTTCAGTCTGATACTTATGTTCTGACTAGAAAAGTTTTGTATCAAAGTGTAAATTATTCACTGGACTGTGAGTGAATAACATACGGGCAAATCTTCATAATATAGTCTAATTTTAATTTCCCACATCCTTTCAGTTAAAAACTGATTTTTTTATGTCACATTTTGGTGTCCTCTTTGAGCCAGAAAAAAAAATTTAATTAACTTAATTTAAAAAAAAAAACTACTTGGGTTCAAATGGTTGTTTTACCCTCTCTATGTCTCTAACATGTGGTTAACTAATTGAGTATGAATTAAATGCATCAATCATTACCTGCTGATAATAAAGCAATGAACAATAACTGTACAGAAAATCTCTCCAGTATTGTGAAAACACACACACACACACACACACACACACACGTGTACAGTACCAGTCAAAAGTTTGGACACACTTTGCTAATGTCACAGCGCTCAGTTTTTAGATAAATTTAAATGGCTAAACTTCTCTAAATAATCTCAAATGGAATCTTGTGAGAGGTAAATGGTCAGAAGTTAGAAGAGAATAATTTATTTGTTTGAATAGTGTCCAAAATTTTGGAATTTTTCTCAAAGAAGCCATATTTTGCAAAGTAAACAAAAACTGTTTTTGGACATATTGGGCAAACAGGCCTGCAAAAAGCTCACCACAAGTGCAGCGCATCTTTGGGAAGTTAGACAGCTACGCAGCTGCAAACTCATTATAGTCATATAATTGCCCTTGTGGGGGGAAAAAAATGTGAGTATGCATCATTACTGTCAGACTAGAGCCTGTAATAGTTATATTCCTGACTTTACAACGCTCAAAATATTCAATATCTGTGTCACATTCAGCCATATTTACTGTTGTGGAGATGATCTGGGTAGTCCTGAACTTTGACCGGGACTAGCATGCTTTGCGCGCAGCGAAATGCCGAATTAGTCTGTTCACAATGAATAGTGATCGGTTACCCAACAAATGAAACTGATATTATCTGACTCATTTTGCAATAGCTAGTCAGGTTTTCAGACGTGTTACTGTTAACTGTTCATGTTTTATCATGTAAACTGTTCACTGATGTTCCTTGTTCCAGGACATCATGGGAGTATGTCTCTTGAATATTATTAAGTTGCTGAAGTGGAGGCAATACAAAACTGCCTTTGTTCCATAATGCTGTCCCGTAGATGACTCATAAATATATTAGGATGTTGAGATAATTTTCTTTCACACTTAGATTGCCAGAGACTGTGCTTTTAAAGATGTAGTTTACATGAACCCCACATAATACTGACAAAGCATTACTCATCAGGAATCAAGAGAATCATTTTTTCCTGTGCCTAACTAGCTGTCCCGTACATAACCTCATGGGTAATGGTTTAATAAAAACAAAAAGTGCTTTCTGCAAATGGCAGTACAGGGGCAACACTCTTTCTACTTTGAAAAGACACATATGTCTGAACAAATCAATGTATTATTCAAAGCTATTTATTGGCTCGTTCAAAAATTAGGATGAATGATTATTGCCTGATCTCGAACATTGATGTACTCAAAAGTAAGCAAGCCACTGCAGTTGAACAAATTCTGAAAATTGCTGGTTAGTACTCAGTAGGCAGAGTCTGGCAGATCTGATGTACAGATTGCAGTTGGCTTTGAGGACAGGTTTCACTACTTTCATCACCATCACAGGGCTACCTGTAGGATTTGTCCCATACATAACTGCGGCAAATTGAATTTTTTGAACTCCCACCATTTTTAAATAAAGTAAAGTATTTGAAAACCGTTGTTTGTTTGTTTTCTCGTTTGATTTTTTGAATTCAAAAAAATTGAACAATTATGAGCATTTTCATGATGGTTGAAATTTCTTCCCTCTGGTTGACACTGATGGCAAGTTTTCTTGAAACATCCCATATATATATATATATAAATATATATAGACAACCTCAATTCCAAAATAGTTGGGACAAAGTGTAAATTGTGCATAAAATCAAAACGCAAATCACACCAGCCAGTATTTTATTCACAATAGAACAGAGATAACATAGCAAATGTTGAAACTGAGAAATTTTACAATTTTATCATAAAATGAGCTCATTTCAAATTTGATGGCTGCTACAGGTCTCAAAAAGTTGGGACAGGGGCCTGTTTACCATGGTGTAGCATCCTCTTCTTTTTAACACAGAGTGGAGGCATCTGGGCATTGAGGAGACAAGTTTCTTGAGTTTAGCCATTGGAATTTGATCCCACTCTTGTTTAATACAGGCTTCCAGCTGCTGGAGAGTTTTGGGTCTCCTTTGATGGACTTTTCGTTTAATTACACGCCAAATGTTCTCAATCGGTGAAAGATCAGGACTGCAGGGGGGCCAGTTCAGCACATGGCCTCTTCTACTACGAAGCCATGCTGTTGTAATAGCTGCAGTATGTGGTTTTGCATTGTCCTGCTGAAATACACAAGGCCTTCCCTGGAATAGATGTCGACTGAAGGGGAGCATATGTTGCTCTAAAACCTTTATATACCTTTCAGCATTCATGGTGCTTTTTAAAACATGCAAGTGTCCCACACCATATGCACTAATGCATCCCCATACCATCAGAGATGCCGGCTTTTGAACTGAACGCTGATAACAGGAGGGGTGGTCTTTCTCCTCTTTAGCCCGGAGGACACGACGCCCATGATTTCCAACAAGAATGTCAAATTTGGACTCGTCTGACCACAGGACACTTTGCCACTTTGCTACAGTCCATTTTAAATGAGCCTTGGCCCACAGAAAATGGTGGCGCTTCTGGATCATGCTCAAAAATGGCTTCATTTTTGCATGATAGTTTTAGGTGGCATCTGTGGATGGCACGGCAGACTGTGATTACATACAGTGGTTTCTTGAAGTATTCCTGGGCCCATTTAGTAATGTCAATGACAGAATCATGCCGAGTGATGCAGTGGCATCTGAGGGCCCGAAGATCACAGGCATCCAGTAAAGGTCTTCGGTCTTGTTCCTTACGCACAGAGATTTTTCCAGTTTCTCTGAATCTTTTGATGATGTTATGCACTGTTGATGATGAGACCTTCGAAGCCTTTGCAATTTGACATTGAGGAACATTGTTTTTAAAGTATTCCACAATTTTTTTACGCAAGCCTTCACAGGTTAGAGAGTCTCCGGCCGTCTTTACTTCTGAGAGACTCAGCCTCTCTAAGACATCCCTTTTATAGCCAATCATGTTACACACCTGATGCCAGTTAACTTAATTACTTGCTAAATGTTCTTTCAGCTGATTCTCTTATATATTCATTACTTTTTTGGCCCTTTTTTGCCTGTGTCCCAACTTTTTTGAGACCTGTTGCAGCCAGAAAATTTGAAATAAGCTCATTTTGTGAATAAAAATGTAAAATATCTCAGTTTCAACATTTGAAATGTAATCTATGTTCTGTTGTAAATAACACATTGGCTCATGTGATCTTAAAGTCATTGCATTTTGATTTTATTCACAATTTACACTTCGTCCCAACTATTTCGGAATTGGGGTTGCGTATATATATATATATATATATATATATATATATATATATATATATATATATATATATATATATATATATATATACATATAGAGAGAGAGAGAGAGAGAGAGAGTCGGAGAGAGAGAGATGTAGTAGTTGAAGTGCTTCTGTATAACTGGAAGGGAGGCGAAAGTGACTCTGTGGGGGACTGGACAGAGGGCAGTGAATGTGCTCATGGGAAGACCTTAGTATTTTTACTCAAAAATAATAAGCAAAAAAGGAAAACTATGAAATTAAGGGAATTCATTATGTATTGCAAAGTATTTTACAAGGTTTGAATATATGGCATCACATAATAGTCCAACAATTTTGCCTAATACCCTAACTAATGACCTAATTAAGCGGAATTAAATCAAAGTATTCCCAAATGGGTGAAAACTTTCTCTTTCTCTGGCTCCATCGCAAACAATAACAAACTCGCACACCGCACAAAATTTCAAAGCGCACTGACGAACTCCATCTACTGACAACAACCCACGAGCTGCAGAAGAGAACTGGGACATTTTATAGTTGAATCATCCACCAAAAGTGAACCCCCTTCTTGAAGCAGCATCCCAAATGAGGTTTCGCAGGTCATGAGTGACATTATTTCGCCGAGGTGACACAAGCATCGACACGGAGCTCCATTGGGAAGTGCCTCACATTTATGACACAAGCTCCGAAGCCTTGGTATCGAAAGTAACAGTACTAGCTGTTAGTAATAGGCCTGGTGTCAGACTTTTTCCAAAAATGGTTCTCAGATGCGCATGGGGAACGTATGATACTGACGAAAGGTACCCTGCCCTGCTACAAGGAGCTCAAGTAATCTGTTTTCCAAAGCCAAAAACGCAGCTGGAGAAGTGTTTGCGATGGATTAAGACAAGTGGAAGACCTCATATGCAATCCAATGTGAATAGGATCAACAAACACAGTGGACTTCTGCACGCTACAAACTAGTAGTTATTCTGCTGAGAGCACGTGCCATTCGTGCCACCCAGCACAGGCATGCCCAACGCTGGATGATATAAAACGTGTAGCCAGATGGTGAAGGATTTTGTAACAGCATGAAGTAATCTGCTTAGAAACTTTAGCGTGGGAGAAGCTGGCTCGGTAGCCAGCCAGCTGACTCAGAATGTCAGTCCCTTAGCCAAAATGAGTTCAGTTAGCTTGTCATAGAAATTTTCTGAAGTAAATCAATACTGTATAATATTACTCTCCCTGGACGCTGCAGCTGGCAAACATACACTTCCACCCAGATGAAAGTTCAATGATCATGTTGATCTGAAGTTTCCTCTGTTAAGTACCGATAATGATATAATAATATTCCAAGATCTGATTTCGACCATCTGCCGTTAATGTTTCTCCAAACATCTCATAATTAGCAACATTATAGAGCATCATCCTATTACTTTGGGCCAAACTTGATTGTAATAGACCTGATACGCTCTTAACAATTCTACAGAGATGGACACACCCTCTCACCCCTCTGAAACCGCATCTCCAGAGAGAGGATGGGCTCATTGCAGGAGCAGTACTTCTAAGCCTATTAACTCTACTGGTCTTCAATAATGACTCATGTTAATGTATGCAAGATTCAACGCGGTTTTAAATGTGAAACTTCCAAACCTGAGCTGTCTGAATAGAGAGAAGCACAAGTGTGCGCAGCATCACTGGGGGACTGATTCATTCTGCAGAAATGCTCCAGCCCATGTGAGCTGGACATGTATATTTTTGGTGTATTCAATTGTATCCTAGTCAGTTTGATTTATTTTTTCCTTTAAGGCAAAAAGCAAACACAATAACAGTATCCTTACATTGACCACTCTTAATATTCAGGTCATGAATATTCATTTTAGTCCAAACCGAGGCTTGAGACGCATAACTGGATCGGTGGTTTTGTTTACATGGTGTTTGCAATGGCTTGCCTGTGGAAGAGAACCATGATTTGGCATTTGTTCCAGATTTTTCTTCATCAGTAACTATGGCACTTTTCCCACAGCCCAGCTCATGACGTATTTTTGATATGACCTTAGGTACATATCACTTTTGCAGAAATTTCATTGAGAGTGAGAGGAAAAAAAAATCGAAAAAAAATCGCTCCACGTTAAGTCATGCTGTTAATATTTAGCCAAACTGAATGCACAATGTAATGTTGGTTAAATCGGTATAGCTCAGCACTGCAGCATGCTAGCTAAGTGCCACTCAGTTAACCTTACTTAGCTAGTATGCTCGTTGTACATTTCCATAACCAATTATGTAACATCACTTTATTAGCTAGCAAGCTAACGTTAGCAAGCCACTCAGTTGTCAGTGGAAGAAAACCATGATTTGGCATTTGTTCCATATTTTTATTTTGCGGCGGGGGATATTGGATCGCAGTCTGTCCATCCTTCTGGGCCACAATGGGGACAAGATATTTCTGAAACTGTTATACTTAGATGCAAATTTTGTACGCTTAATAAGCTACTCATGATCTATGTTGAGTATGAAAATGAATGTTGAAGCATATTTTTTTTACTGAGTTATGGCCCTTGATCGCGGCGGGGGATAATGATGACACTGTCATCTTGTTCTCTATCCCTTAACTGTGGTACGTTTCCCATAGCCCATCTCACGACATGAAGGTGATCAATACAAACCGTTGCTTGTTCGAACGCGAATGTGATAGCTTGACCGTGGTATAAGTTTGGAGAATGATGGCATTACTTTTCTGGCGCTTATGGAAATTACATTGCCTTGCTATTTGTAGCATCTCACTATTTCGGGGCTACTTAGTTCTACAGACTTGACACAAAGACGTGAGTTCTTTAACACAAACCCGGAAGGAAGTTTATTTAAAAATAAACTTCCCTTTTACGAAGAAATTGCAGGATCTTCCCCTTTAACTAGAGGTCGATACACATGCACTGATTACTCAGATCTGTAATGAAGCAACATGATGACACAAATTTCAAGAATAAAGTCCAATTATTTCTCACTGAAATTTCTGAGTCAGTAGCTTATTTTTTCACTCTTTTAGTCACAAATCAGCCTCTGCACAGGTTTCTTTACCCTAGTTGATCGTGTCAAAACAGGCGCAGGAGAATTCTGCTCCACAGGAACCGGATCAGGACTAAATTCCTCAGAATTCACTCCTCCAGGAATTTCTGCACCCGGTACCCCAGGTTCTGGTAACATGCCAACATTCTTCAACGAAACATCCTCCACTGAAGGAGTGAGTGTGTCCGGAATTTGGACAGTAGGTTCCTGTGGATCAGGCAGCTCCACTGGGGATTCTCCCTCGAAAACCTTCACCAAATGGTCCCCATGAACCATCTTGGTCACCTGGCCTATTTTGACTAAATAGCTCCTTAGGCCTTCAACTTCTACGATGCATCCTAACACCCATTTATTCAATCTACTCTGGGCCCTCATGTCTCTTACTCTCACCACATCCCCCAATTCAAAAGTTCTCTCGACCTTCCTGGTTTTGTCAAAAGACTGTTTCTGGGACTCCTGCTTCCGTTGAATAACTCTAGACAGGTCAGGTTTTATCAAATTCTACCTAATTCTGAGTTGTCTCTTAAAAAGCAACTCCGCAGGACTCACCCCAGTTGTACTCTTTGGTGTGGTTCTATACCTCAGTAGGAAATCAGCAATTCTATGCTTCAAGGAACGCTTGTTCTTACCTTCCAGAACCTGTTTGTGAAACTCTCTTTGAATACTCTTACCGTCCGCTCACCGGCACCATTGGACGCAGGATGGTAAGGTGCAACCAGCACATGTTTTATACCATTAGCTTTCACGAAGTTTCTAAACTCAAGAGCCGTGAACTGCGGCCCGTTGTCTGATACCAATTGCTCTGGCAACCCATGCTGGGCAAAAATCAACCTCAACTCGTCCAATGTTCTTGCAACAGTAGTATTTTGATGCATATGCTTGATCTCAACCCACTTAGAGTAACTGTCTATCAGAATCAAGAAGTGTTTGTTCTTGTCCTCACAGAAATCAATGTGTACTCTCTGGAATGGACGTGAACTCCACAACCATGGATGTAATGGAAGTTTGACAGGAGTCTGTCTCACTTGTTGGCATACCGAGCAGGATTTAACCCGTTCCTCAATGTTAGCATCTAAATTGGGCCACCATACATAGCAATGAGCTAGAGCTTTCATGCTACAAACACCGGGATGCTCCCAATGGAGTTCATCCAAAATATGACCCTGCAGTCTCTTGGGAACAATTACCCTGGAGCCCCAGAGGACACATCCTTTTCACAAGACAACTGGTCACGTCACTGAAAATAGAGCCTAAACACCATGGAGAGATTTCCTCCATCACTCGGCCACCCATTCAATACAAACTGGTGCACTCTACTCAATATGGGGTCTAACTCAAGTTGCCCTGGCCACGTGTTCAGCCACAATGGGACAATCGTCATCTATAGCTTTTACAGCAAAGACAGGACCTTCAACCCCCACCTTACTCAACTCAGGATCGGGCAAACGTGGCAGGGCATCACAGTTGGCGTGGGTCCCTGTACTCAATGTCGTAGTCATAAGCAGAGAGTATCAGCGCCCATCTCTGCATCCTGGCAGCCGCAATAGTTGGGATGCCAGATTTGGGACCAAGTATGGCTAATAACGGCTTGTGGTCCGTGACCAGTGTAAATTTCCTCCCGTGGAGAAAATCATGGAATTTTTTTACTGCAAAAATCAAGGACAGTGCCTCACGCTCTATCTTAGCATAGTTTCGCTCACTTTTGTTCATGGTTCTGGATGCATAACTCACAGGGCGTTCTTCACCAGATTCAAATTCATGCGAAAGCACGGCCACAAGGCCATAGGACGAAGCATCACACGCCAACCTCAACTTTTTCTTTGGGTCGTAATGGACTAGCAGTGTTTCACTTGTTAGATGCTGTTTGCAATTTTCAAATGACGCTTGACACTCACTTGACTAACTCCATTTCACATACTTTTTTAGAAGCTCATGAAGAGAATTCAACACCATAGCCAAATCAGGCAAAAACTGATGATAGTATTGTATCATACCTAACCATGACCGCAACTGTGACACATTGGTTGGGGCAGGAGCCTTCCTGATGGCTTCTACAGAACTTTCTACCGGTCTTATTCCTTCCCCACTGTATTCCAATCCAAGATATATTGTACTTGGTTTCAAGAATGCACATTTTGGCAAATTCAAGTGAACATTATTGTCAGACAGCCTCTCTAGGATCCTCTCAAGAATATCGAGGTTCTCTTGATCACTGTCGCCCCCCATCAGGATATCGTCCTGTTTGCAGACACATTTTGGTATTCCCTGCAAAATTTCATCCATCTTGGCTTGGAATATCTTTGGGGCTCTTTTGACACCATAAGGGAGTTTCAAGTAGGAATACAATCCTTTGTGTGTGTTTATAGTCAAGAACTTTTGGCTAGGTTCATCAACGCTAAGCTGTGCATAAGCATGAGACAAATCTAATCTGCTGAACACCTTTGAACCACCTAGCTGAACATACAAGTCTTGGGTAGTAGGCAAGGTAGTCTGTTCATCCTCAACTGAAGGATTCACACTGACTTTGTAGTCTCCACAAATTCTTACACTCTTGTTGGGCTTTGGCACTACAACAATTGGACTGGCCCAGTCTGACCTATCCACCTTTTTGATCACACCATTCTTTTCAAGTTTCTCTAACTCAGCTTCAACAGGGTCACGCAGTGCATAGGGCACCCTACGGGGTTTGTGAAATACTGGTTGTGCATCTGGTTTCACCCTAATGTGGGCCTCATGGCCTTTCAACCCACAGGCAAATCCAACTTTTGCCCATTGTATTCAACCTGGCACAGCAACTCACCACACACAGTTATCGGATCACCAGTGTAGGTACACAACCTTACACTACTCCTGCTCATAGGAATGTGACTGAACTGACTCCGATATACAGACTTGGACATGATGGTGTGGTCAGCTGTGGTGTCGACTTGCATTTTACAAAGTTTACCACTCAAATGTACAAATTCAAAATACCCCTCTTTGTAGGAGTGATCTGAGACCGATTGAACCTCTTTGACTTGGTAAATACTCAACAAATCGTCATCATCAACATCAGACATAACATTTCCCACAGCAACAGCTTTGACAGAGTTTTTTTTTCTTCCGCCTTTCCTGCTAGAGTTCCTGTTGACCGACTTTCTGTTCTCCGGTTTGGTTCTGCAATACCTGCTGAAATGTCCCTTTATGTTGCACTTGTGGCAGATTACATCTTTTTGAGGACATTCTGACGCCGCATGGTTGTTGCCACATCTGTGACCTGAAATACCAGTGATGGACCAATGCCCACCTCCTTTCTCCTTCCCCGAAGACCCCTTCTGTACACCGTCAGTTTTGTCAGGAGGGTGGAGTTCGTTCGACTGCTTTGACACCATCTCCATCGCCGATACAATGCGACAGGCATCGGCAAAATTAAGATCTACAGCGTTCAGAAGTTTATTCTGAATTTTGGTGGCCCGGAGTCCACACACGAATCTGTCACAGAGGGCATGATTTAGGAAATCGCCAAAATTGCAATGCACAGTGAGTTTTTTTTAACGCAAGAATGTAATCATCCACAGATTCACCCGACTGTTGGCCACGTTTCCAGAAATGGAAGCTTTCTGTAATTTCAAGTGGAGGCGGATTGAAATGGGCTTTCAGTGTATCAAAAATCTTGTTCAATTCAGTGTCACCTGGCTTGGCAGGAGCGACCAGGCTGGCCACTATCGAGTACACTTCCGGCCCAACCTCGCTGAGAAAAATGGCCTTTTTTCGTCGAACAACGGCCTCATGAGCCGCTACCTCAGCAGGAGCATCGCCTGGCAATTCAACAACGTTGTTAGCTAGAAAAAACACGGACAATCTCTCCGTATACGACTCAAATGTCTCTTTTGAGCTGTCATAATTTCCCACTCCACCGATGAAACCAACGCCGGCCATGTTTGTTTTCACTCTGGGCAAACAACGTGGGACAAGGCAGAATTTTATTGCCTAACATCGCCTCACAGGCACGACTACAGCATACCAAACTGTACTCCAGGCAAGGACGGCAATCGATACCTCAGTCATGTCCACAATCCTCGTTTGCCAGATGTAGCATCTCACTATTTAGGAGCTACTTAGTCCTACAGACTTGACACAAAGACGTGAGTTCTTTAACACGAACCTGTAAGGAAGTTTATTTAAAAAAAAACTGCACATGCGCAAGCCGTGGCACCAAATATGAAGGTACACAAAATATTCTACACAATTAAATTGTGCAATTCTTTTATGCGATAAACAGCATCATATACTCTCATTCGTGACCTGATTAGGCCACCGCTAGTGCCTTGATAAATAGAACCACTGGAGACGTGTATCGTGGTCATAAAACCCCTGCAGTTCCAGCCCTTCATCTCTCCTTACGAAGATAGTCTTTTGGAAAATGAGGTAAAATAAGATCAGCATGCAATTTAGTATCCCCAGTACACTGCGGGACACAACAGTGAAACGCTGATTGGAACGCGGCCATTCTTATGCTGTGTTTCCATCGAACGCAAAACCAATTTTTTCGCACGACCAAATTACATTCAAAGTGAATGCAAAGACACGAATACACGCAAAGACGCTAGTGACTCCCACCTGATTCGTGTCGCCCAGCGTGACGTAAATGGCTTGCACAAACAGCGCGAATGCTCGAGATTCGCATTTCGGTCCATGTCAAAATATTCTTTTGCGAAAAATTCGCACAAGTAGAGCAGTGTTCTGAATAGCATCATTGACCACTCTTAAATTCTATGCATATCACGAATTCCAATGCCAAAACGAGGCTTGACTTGCGACACTAGGAATGGCCGCGTGCCAATCAACGTTTCACTACTGCGTTCCACTGTGTATTGGGGAAACTAGATTGCACGCTGACCTTATTTTTCATCGTTTTCTGAAAGATTATCTTCGTAAGGAGATATGAAAGGCCGGAACTACAGGAATTTTATGATAGCGAGACACAGTCCCTGTGGTTCGATTTATCAAGGCATTTGCGGTGGCCTGATCAGGTCACAACTGACATTATAAGTTGCTTTTTATCACATAACTAAATTGCGCAATTGAATAGAAAACCAATGTCATTTCCAGAAACACCAGAATAGTCATGCCATCATTCTGCTAAGTTACACTGTGGTCAAGCTATCTCTTTCACATTTGAATGAGCCATGGTTCGTATTGATCACTTTCATGACATGATTTATGCTATGGAAAAAGTACTGCAGTTAAGTGATAGAGAAAAATATGGAACAAATGCCAAATCACGGTTTTCTTCCACTGTCAACTGAGTGGATAGCTAACCTTAGCACGCTAGCTAACGAACTGATGTTAATGTTTATAGAAGGATCCTGTGACCACACTAGCAAAGTAAAGTTAACTTATTTATAAGAGTGGCACTTAGCTAGCATGCTACATTGCTAAGCCCTACCAATTTGACCAACATTACACTCGGCATTCAGTTTGTCTCAACATTAACAGCAATGACTTAATATAGAGCGATTTTTTTTCTCATGCTCTCAAACTGTGAAATTTCCGCAAAAGTTTATATGTACCTATGGTAATATCAAAAACATGTCATGAGTTGGGCTATGGGAAAAGTGCTATAGTTCCGCGTTGAAGAAAAATCTGGAACAAATGCCAAATCACAGTCCTCTTCTATGGTCAAGCCATTGTGAACACCATGTACAAAAGTACACAAAGCCGCCGACCCAGTTATGCGTCTCAAGCCTCGGTTTGGACAAAAATGAATATTCATGACTTGAATATTAAGTGGTCAATTGCTACCAGCAGCATCATTGGCTAGCTAGGTCACCGAATTTCATATTCAAACCACAGTTAGCTGTGGTTACACGCGTCTTTGCATTGACTTTGAATGTAATCTGACATGCGAAAAATTTGTTTCGCGTCCGGTGTGAAAGCAGCTTAACTGTTTCAGCCACTGACAGAGAGTGACGCTATTAAAACACCAACTGCAGAAAAAGTGTGACCAAAAAGGCAGTTATTTTGATGTTTGACAGTAGTGGAACTGCAGGGCTTTGGTAGTGAAGGTAGCGTGAGTGCTGAACTAGTCCTCTGCAGGCATATTCTGAATTACGACAAGCTGGCCGAACTGAGCCCAGACTTGGACACTGTCCTCAGAGCCCTGCTACGCAGCGCAGGGCACAGCTACTTTCAATGGGAAACAAAGATCATGTCACTTCTAATATGTGAAAACAGCGACAGAGCAGTACACGGATAATCAAGAGTCCTGTCAGCTTCTCAGTGCAAAATCTACAACCCCAATTCCGAAATAGTTGGGACGAAGTGTAAATTGTGAATAAAATCAAAATGCAATGACTTTCAGATAAGAGCCAATATGTTATTTACAATAGAACATAGATAACATTTCAAATGTTGAAACTGAGACATTTTACATTTTTATCCACAAAATCAGCTTACTGCAAATTTTCTGGCTGCAACAGGTCTCAAAAAAGTTGGGACACAGGCAACAAAGGGCTGAAAAAGCAATTAATATAGAAGAGAATCAGATGAAAGAACATTTAGCAAGTAATTACATTAACTGGCATCAGGTGTGTAACATACTTGGCTATAAAAGGGATGTCTTAGAGAGGCTGAGTCTCTCAGAAGTAAAGATGGCCAGAAGCTCTCCAACCCGCGAAGGCTTGCGTAAAAAAATTGTGGAATACTTTAAAAATAATGTTCCTCATCGTCAAATTGCAAAGGCTTCGAAGGTTTCATCATCGACAGTGCATAACATCATCAAAAGACCCAGAGAAACTGAAAAAATCTCTGTGCGTAAGGGACAAGGCCGAAGACCTTTTATTGGATGCCCGTGATCTTTGGGCCCTCAGACACCACTGCATCACTCACCAGCATGATTCTGTCATTGACATTACTAAATGGGCCCAGGAGTACTTCAAGAAACCACTGTCTGTAAACACAGTCTGCCGTGCCATCCACAGATGCCACCTAAAACTCTATCATGCAAAAAAGAAGCCATTGTTGAGCATGACCCAGAAGTGCCGCCATGTTCTGTGGGCCAAGGCTCATTTAAAATGGACTGTAGCAAAGTGGCAAAGTGTCCTGTGGTCAGACGAGTCCAAATTTGACATTCTTGTTGGAAATCATGGGTGTCGTGTCCTCCGGGCTAAAGAGGAGAAAGACCACCCCTCCTGTTATCAGCGTTCATTTCAAAAGCCAGCATCTCTGATGGTATGGGGATGCATTAGTGCATATGGTGTGGGACACTTGCATGTTTTAAAAAGCACCATGAATGCTGAAAGGTATATAAAGGTTTTAGAGCCACATATGCAACATCTATTCCAGGGAAGGCCTTGTGTATTTCAGCAGGACAATGCACACCACATACTGCAGCTATTACAACAGCATGGCTTCATAGTAGAAGAGTCTGTGTGCTGAACTGGCTTGCCTGCAGTCCTGATCTTTCACCGATTGAGAACATTTGGCGCATAGTTAAACGAAAAGTCAGTCAAAGGAGACCCAAAACTCTCCAGCAGCTGGAAGCCTGTATTAAACAAGAGTTGGATCAAATTCCAATGGCTAATCTCAAGAAACTTGTCTCCTGAATGCCCAGACGCCTCTACTCTGTGTTAAAAAGAGGAGGAGATGATACACCATGGTAAACAGGCCCCTGTCCCAACTTTTTTGAGACCTGTAGCAGCCATCAAATTTGAAATGAGCTCATTTTGTGGATAAAATTGTAAAATTTCTCAGTTTCAACATTCGCTATGTTATCTCTGTTCTATTGTGAATAAAATACTGGCTGGTGTGATTTGAAAGTCATTGCGTTTTGATCTTATTCACAATTTACACTTTGTCCCGACTATTTCGGAATTGGAGTTGTATTGTTGTTTCTGTTTTACAAGCCTGTCTGAAATGAGAGGCTGCGGTGCCTGTGATCTGCGTGTTTGGGCTGTACCATGGTGCGTGGTCCTCCAGCATGACCAAAAATGGCTCCGTTTGAAGAACAAACAATGAACAGAGCAGCAGTTTTTGACTTGTGAAAGCAGTAGAGAATGACGGCTGATTGAGGACAAAAGGGGGCGGGGACCGGCATGTTTGTACAGTGTGTCCTTTGGATTAGTTCCATTTAGACAAAAGCACGTTGGTTTGTATACGGAGGCCAAATATAACATGATCTCTGAGGTATTATCATAGAGTATCTGAAATAGTAAGTCCACAGTGCAGAGATTGTAAAATTAATCAGACTAATACAGTTAGCTACATAACTTTTTTAAGTTGGCTTTGAACTCTAAAATTCAAAATTTGTAATACAGGAATTCACATGAACTCAGTCAAAGAGTCATGCTTTTCATCTTCACGCTTCATGCTGATTTTTGTGAAGTTATTCCACAGATGGGGCTCGTCAACAAAAAAGTCCATTTTTGGATGTTTTCCTTCCTGCGAACAGATGCCTTATTTTAAAAATGTATAATAGTCAAACAAGATCTCTTCTGTGAATATCATGGTATAATGGAATAATTCTGTGAAGGTGGTGTTGCATCAGTATGGGGAAATTGACCATGAAAGCTTTTGATTCCTTACCATATTGACTGTGTGGAGAGATGTACGTGGGCCTAGAAAATGCATTTGTTTTTTGTATAATATGTGCTAGGACAGATGTGGGCCAAATTTACAACCCCAATTCCGAAATAGTTTGGACAAAGTGTAAATTGTGAATAAAATCAATAAAAGACTTTCAGATCACATGAGCCAATTTGTAATTTACAATAGAACATAGATAACATTTCAAATGTTGAAACTGAGACATTTTACATTTTCATCCACAAAATGAGCTTATTTCAAATTTTCTAGCAGCAACCGGTCTCAAAAAAGTTGGGACACAGGCAAAGAAGGACTGAAAAAGCAATTATTATATTAGAGAATCAGCTGAAAGAACATTTAGCAAGGAATTAAGTCAACTGGCGTCAGGTGTGTAACATGATTAGCTATAAAAGGGATGTCTTAGAGAGGCTGAGTCTCTCAGAAGTAAAGATGGCCAGAGGTTCTCCAACCTGTGAAGGCTTGTGTAAAAAAATTGTGGAATACTTTAAAAACAATGTTCCTCAACGCCAAATTGCAAAGGCTTTGAAGGTCTCATCATTGACAGTGCATTACATCATCAGAAGATTCAAAGAAACAGGAAAAATCTCTGTGAGTGAGGAACAAGGCCGAAGACCTTTACTGGATGCCCGTGATCTTTGGGCCCTCAGACACCACTGCATCACTCACCGGCATGATTCTGTCATTGACATTACTAAATGGGCCCAGGAGTACTTCAAGAAACCACTGTCTGTAAACACAGTCCGCCGTGCCATCCACAGATGCCACCTAAAACTCTATCATGCAAAAAGGAAGCCATTGTTGAGCATGATCCAGAAGCGCTGCCATGTTCTGTGGGCCAAGGCTCATTTAAAATGGACTGTAGCAAAGTGGCAAAGTGTCCTGTGGTCAGACGAGTCCAAATTTGACATTCTTGTTGGAAATCATGGGCGTCTTGTTCTCCGGGCTAAAGAGGAGAAAGACCACCCCTCCTGTTATCAGCGTTCAGTTCAAAAGCCAGCATCTCTGATAGTATGGGGATGCATTAGTGCAAATGGTGCGGGACACTTGCATGTTTTAAAAAGCACCATGAATGCTGAAAGGTATATAAAGGTTTTAGAGCAACATATGCTCCCCTCCAGATGACACCTATTCAAGGGAAGGCCATGTGTATTTCAGCAGGACAATGCAAAACCACATACTGCAGCTATTACAACAGCATGGCTTCGTAGTAGAACAGTCCGTGAGCTGAACTGGCCTGCCTGCAGTCCTGATCTTTCACCGATTTGAGAACCTTTGGCGCATAATTAAATTAAAAGTCTGTCAAAGGAGACCCCAAAACTCTCCAGTAGCTGGAAGCCTGTATTAAACAAGAGTGAGATCAAATTCCAATGGCTAAACTCAAGAAACTTGTCTCCTCAATGCCCAGACGCCTCTACTCTGTGTTAAAAAGAAGAGGGGATGCCACACCATGGTAAACAGGCCCCTGTCCCAACTTTTTTGAGACCTGTAGCAGCCATCAAATTTGAAATGAACTCATTTTTGGATAAAATTGTAAAATTTCTGTTTCAACATTTGCTATGTTATCTCTGTTCTATTGTGAATAAAATACTGGCTGGTGTGATTTGAAAGTCATTGCGTTTTGATTTTATTCACAATTTATACTTTGTCCCAACTATTTTGTAATTGGGTTGTAATAGAGCAAATTCACTTTAGGCCTCCAGGGACACTCGAGCATTGCACCTGATCCTCCCAAACTTAAGGTTCACCGGAGGGTCAGCATGGGTGCCGAAGTTAGCCGGTATCTTGGATTTTTCAAGAATAATGTGGATTACGCATACTCATATATTGGGACCGCTTGCCGTTTGACTACCGATATGGTCAGACTCCTTCTGGAAGATTAGCTCATCCAGCTGGTCTTGAGCTAGCAGTAGGAGCTTCTTTATCAAGTTTTTTTGAGATTTATGAGTTTTTGCCTCTTCTCAGCTGTACACTCTCTCTCAGTGATTTTAAAGGGCTATATGAATCTGACTGAGTTCTCTCTGTTGAGCTGTGATTATGGTTATACTTTGAATTTAGCATATTTCAGGATATTTTCCCACCACAGCGGGTTGGTCAGATTGGCAGTTTCATCCACCTTTCTCAGCAAGTTCACTGTAAAAGGGCTGAATTCAGCACTGTGCCTACTGCGTAGTATTGGCTAATATTGGTCCTAAAGTTCCACATGAGAAAACAAATTCGCATTTTAATGACCACTCAACGGTCAACTCCACAACATTTAGGAGATCGGTATAAAGAAATAAGAATGACCGCTGTCTCTTACATCAAAACTATGCATTACCGATGCTTCCCATGCCAACTGTTTACACTGAGCGAGCAACCACAGAGACGCGCGCGCACCCCCTGGTACTCGCGTGCACGTGCATTGAAGACAACCAGAGTGGAATGCACTATAGATTCGATGTGCAGCAATAAGTTGTCCGTTATTAAACGATTGTGCTTAATGTCAAAATGGGTACACAATGCGCGGTCCAAAATGAACGATTAGCCAACGTTCTGTGAGCCCAAGTCATACTCCGCTCTATCTGCTCGTCCGCTCCTTTTGCTGGAATTTCCCGGCTGAGTTCTCGGAACTGCTCCTCCCATCGAACGTGCTGCGAGCGCAGTGCGAGTCAGCGGTAGAGCCCTGGTGCACCATGCCGCATGCGTAGCGAGTCGGTTGCTTCCTTTCCATAATGTTGTCAAACCTTTAGGACCCGAATCCGTTTGTTAGCCCAATACGTTGAGTGAGTTTGTACTTAAGTGTTTATTAGGTCAACTGCTTGCTTTTGACGATGAGAAGCTTAGCTGCGACCGTATTACTGGCGTTTCTGATGATCCTGAAGGAAGGCTTCAGTGGTGAGTGTTTACTGTCTAGGTACTGAAACCGACCGTCACTGAAAGGCTGTGTGTTTGGACATGTCAGAGATGTTTCCATTGTTTTGATTGACTGGCAGATCAGAGTGCCGTCGGGAAAGCATTTCTTGTATATCCCCTATTTTAGCCAACAGCTGTATACGTAGTTCGTCTTTTAACATTGATTTAACGTCAGCGATTTAACTGTTGGGGTTGTATTTATAGTTACCGAGTTACTAATTCAGCAGTTCCATTTGAACACCTACGAATAGGTCATATTTATTTGCTAGAACCTTTAAAGCAAAAACTATTTTTGCCTTTATCACGCCTCTCTTTTTGTTCTACGTTTCTTCCGATTACCGGATTGATAACTTTTGCGGCCTAAGTGACAAACGTAACGCAAACGTTATCAAGTCTGGGAATCGGAAGAAACGTAGAGGGTGGTGTACTGCGAAGCAAGATTAGTGGGTTTGCGAGGTCTGTTGGGCCTGAAGCTGGGCTTTTCAATGTCACGAAGGTGCCACTCTTTTAACGTGGCTAGATCACTATCGTAACTTACGCCGCAAACTTAACCTGGTCGGGACAGGTTATGTGGCGAGTTTCGGCTTAAATCGGCCATAAATGTGCTGCTTTGTCACTAAGCACCTCCTTTGAAGATGGCATCACTTGTCCCTTGGTGCCCGAATCGTACGCGGTTCTCTTCGGAGGGAGACTAGCATGACCCGTTAGCTTTTTCCGACGATATTCTCTATGAACGCTACATGTTTACAGCTGAGGGATTGCGTGACTTACGCAATCTACTGGAGCTGTATGTTGGCAATGTAACTAAGAGAAGTCGTGCGCTTACAGTTGCGCAAACGGTATGCATTACGTTGCAGTTTTTTGCCACGAACCTACATGCGTTCAATTGGTGATGCAGAAAATCTGAGCAAGCATATCGTATGCCACGCTATACATTTTATACAGCATACCATTAACATAAAATACTCATGAAAGCAAAGCAACATAGGGCCTACCACTTTGAAGAATGGTCTTATGCTTTGTTTTAACTTGCTGCTATGTGCTTTCGACAGTGGTAGTGCTGCAACTATTGAAGCACCAATTGTAAAATTAATTAGTATTTTATCATACTAACCATTGTTTTGATATGCCATAGGCCTATTGTAAATTTGTAATGGTGCAATATGTTAGGGTTATAGGTGGGCTGGGATTTTCTTAAAATAACATATCATTCCGTATTTAAAAAAGTAGTGGGGAAAAAATACTTTGAGCCAAAAATAAATTAATAAGTAAAACTGAGTATACTGTTGGGTCATTCCATCTCGACTAGACCAGTGGTCTGAACTTGACACCCTCAAAAAAATTGGGCAAAACTATATATTGTAGTACATGACATAATTTTCATGCATGCCGAAATCTAGACCTCTAGGTCAATTAACCCCTGAGATACGGCCCTCGCAGTGTACAGCAACCTTACAAGTTCCCGCATTCATTGAATTTTCAATGGTTTTCAGTGTTGATTTTGAATCTTTCCTAAAAAGGTAATACTCTCCTGAATGGTGATTCTAGCAGAACTTTTTACATAGATTTCAAATCTGGCACCATTTTTGGGCTAGGGGTTAGTGCAATTCCACCAATTAGTAAACCTATAAATGGAATTTTCTATATAGTGCTACACATCTCTGTAATGCATCATTTTAAAGGCTTGTAGCCCTATTTTTCAAAACCAATGAGAAAACCTGGGTGGAAGATATATGTTAATATAAATATCAGTGTTTTTGAAAGATGGAATAAAGGAGTCCAGATATCCCTGATTGATGCATATTTAAAAATTTGTGATTTTTTTTTCTATCTAAGATTATCTTTGTCCAGCAAATTTTTTGTTGGAGTGATTTTTACATAAGGCCCTAGTATTTATTGTATTAATAAAACATCTGTTTGATTTAAAATAAAAAATTAATTTGCATACTAAGTACACACACTTTTCACATGTACGTCCAACACCAAAAATGATTCTTTATAATTGTCCCATCAATATGCACTGCCAAACTAACTTGATATCCTGGATTAAATGTGTATATAATGTCTTTATTATAATGGACTAGTTTATTGTAATCAGGTATTTGCAACATGTTGGGAATACTGGCGTCAAATTTTGTTCGTCCCACACCCCGTATGTCCGACACCACAGTTTCCAATAGTTTAAAGCTCATGGACACTGTAATTTGTAACAATAATAGTTATTACTTTTGTACCACCAGTTCTGGTATTGGAGGAAAGCATTTCATAGGGATAGGAAGAGGAATAGGAACTACTTAGTGCGATTGCATCATCTTTTTGCTACCACCTTTATACTGAAAGGAAATTCGATTTTGAAGTTCGATTTTCAAGTTCCAAAGATTTTAAGACATTGGACTTGAAAAAAGGTGAGTGCGAGGAAGTGAATGTGTCCAAATAGTTGATAAGAAATCATGGCATATGAACATCTGATAGCTATATGGAAATCAAGATCATTCGGGGCTTCGCGGTGCGTCCTCCGATCGCGTATCGCAACTCGGCTGGGTTTTGCTATAGTAGTCAAAACGGGTGTTTTGTTTTTTCCGTTACACGTTTTTTGGTTGTGTCCTAGTTGGGGAGTCTCATTTTGACGTAGTTCACACATTGGCACACAGGTGCCATTGTGAATATTTCGATTTGATAAACGGGAACCAACTGAATTTTTCACGCATAACATTTGAGTTTGTGCTCACGAAAGCATGGATCGTTTTATTGAATGTAAGTAAAATAATCATTGAAACCTGTAATATATTCATTTTTATATATTTCCCCATCATTGTGCTGAATGTGAGCGAATTGAGTGATTGATTGATCGATTAGTGAGTGATATTTGAGTCTCATCACAGCACTCCTTTCTAAGCTTCGCTTATCCAGAAGTAAAAATGCGGTTTTGCTGACTCAGGTTCGCGTGTTAGGGCTGCACATGTAAAAATAAAACTGTCTACTACCAGCGACATTACCAGAATGCAGGTTAGCACTCAACCTATTTCCAAGTGAGAATCGGGAAAGTGATTGAATTAATTTACTGAGCAAAGTGTTATGTATTCAATAGGAGAAACTGAATGTTTGATACCAGTTGTGTTTGATACCTGCAGTGTTATTTATTTGTTGAGTTACCTTACTTATCAGCCAACTTGCCAAGGTTAGAAGTCGTATTATGTTCATTATATGGGGATCGAGTTGGCTTAAAATTGCATGCAGACCCTGTACGTCCAACACCAAAAAAGGTTTTTATATATGTTATTTTTTAGTCACCTACTCATAAACCTACTTGCAGAGGTTTGAATGTGGTATTTTGTTCATTAAGATATGATAAAGTTTAAAATATGTTTGTTGGGGACGAGGATCCAGTAGATGTAAAATTACCTTCTGACCTTGTACATCCGACACCAAAAATGGTTTGATTTGTTACTTTTTTACAAACCTTACCAACCCTCCAGACTAACTTTTGGACCTAGGAGCGCATGCGCTCCCAACCTGAAAAAGTTGGGCGCACAGGCCAAAATTTAGGCGCGCTGGCCAAAACTGTGGTCACACAAAGTACCATGATACTTTTCTGAATAAGCCCAAATAAAGATACCTGAACAGACTATCAGTTGTTGCTGCATTTATTTAAGAAACATTATCAGAAAGCACTTTGTGAACTGAAAAGTAGATTTTGATGTTCGCAAGAATGTTTGAAAAATGTACAAATGCAGTTATCATTTTGGAGAGTTATCATACAAGTCTAAATGTACGTACAAGTCTCCATTTCTCCAAGGGACAACTTTTCATCAAACCCTCCCCAGTACATAAACTGAATCATTCATAGAAAAATTATGGCCAAATTTGGATGAGCACCCCCTAAAACCAACATATGGGGATAAATCAATGAATAACTCCCAATTAGCACTGTGCTAGTTCTAAAATTTATAACTGTTATTGTTGCTGCCATCCCAAGGAACAATTTGACACCAAACATGGCTTAATTGCTTTGAAAATATGAGACCCAGGAGGAATTGAAGCCGTAAAAAGCATGATTTGGCTACATTTTTTCATCACGAATTGAAAGTTTAACATTAAAATTAATATAGTTCCCTAAGTGAGCCACCCTAAATATTTGGTAAAAAGTAGGTGCAGTATGCCAAGTTCGTTAGCACAAAGTTTCAAGGAATTCTTTCACCGGTAACAATGTAGTAGGACGGCTTATTATAATAATAAGTTTACCAGTTTTTTTTTTTTATTTTTTTTAATTTCGCTATGTAGATTTTGCACATTTCGAAGGGTAACGGAAAAGCACACAGAGAGTGAGGACGATGTCCGACGTTATCAGCCCCAAAAAAACAGTCTGCTTCGTGACCGTACACTGTTCGTCACACACAGTCTCATATTTGAGGCATTGCGCTGATAAAGCCTATGGTCGTCGCAGGAGTACATTGGACAGGCGTAAACAGTTAGTTTTTGAATCAGTTTTGAACATTTGTTGCAATCGACAAAATACTATTCCTCTGACACCTGGCCAATTATCGGAACCCCAAAGAAAACGGACTATAAATCTATAAGAACCGCAGGTTTTCTCATCTTTATCGTACTCTAATGAAAATAAAAAATCTTGCACACGGACCAACCAGTCACCGATTTCATACATACTGCATGAATAATCATGTACATGCAGAACTTCAGATCAGAGTGGAAGTGCGCATCCAACCTAATCCATCAGGATAGAAGGTTAGCGATTGATATTGAAACGCTAAATAAAACCATTCGCCACTGGACGCAAGCACCCATACATAGCTGGTATCGACAAGACTCAAAACTGTGTCACGAACAGTCTACGGTCACGAAGCAGACTGTGTTTTCGGGCTAATAATGTCGGACATCGTTCTCACTCTCCAGGTGCGTTTCCATTACCCTTAGAAATGCGCAAAATCTAAATAGCGAAATAAAAAACCGGTAATGAAAACACTTTCTGAGATCATGAAATTTGCTCTCCGATCTGCAGTAGTAGTCACCGAAGCCAAGGCCTACTACGTAGACTATTGGACTTCTGCAGCAGACCAGCTAGTGTACTTGTAATTTCGCGTATTGTGGAGCACTTACATCGTTATTGTCAGACAAGGTTTTACAATTTCGCCGCGCGCACAACTCAACTGACAGTGACAAGGTCGAATACTTCGCCATGCTCATCGATGCATGAGTACAGCCGAGCTGTGATTGGCTGATGGCACCAGCCGATCTGTGATTGGCTGATGTACGTAATGGTACCAACCGACTTGCAGAAAAAAATTTGCGGCCGGCGGCTGATAATTAGGGAGTGAATCGCTGCCCAGAATAGACGCACAGTGCATGAAGTGTTGGTCTGCGCGACCGATGTGAGAATGTAAGTCGCAAAACGTAAATCTTGGTCGCAGTCTGGAGCGCTGCTTACTCATAAACCTACTTGTAGAGGTTTGAAGTTGTGGTATTTTGTTCATTTTATATGATAAAGTTTAAAATGCGTTTGTTAGAGATGAAGATCCAGTTGGATTTTAAATTACATTCAGACGTCGTACATCCGACGCCAAAGAATGTACATCCAACAGTGTGTTTAGTGGTACGTTACATGCTCATAATAAAAAGTATGGATTCCCTTATGTAATCTTGTTTGAGTGTACCGTCTTGGAGAATCAGTCATGGATTAATAATTGGAAAAGGTTTAAACACTTCACAGAGATCCCAAAACAAATCATGTACATGTCATTAAAGCCATTTGTCTGAGTACGTCCGATACCAAGGTATTTTGGAGCGACATCTCCTACACTATGAAGAGGAGCTATACCCCTGCATACCAGATGATTGCCATAACCTGGATGTGTAATCTGCCCATACGACAGCTATCTGCTCACTTCACTGTGCTCTGAGTTGACTTACGAAGTGTCTGAAATGTACGTCCGACACCATGGAATTGCCCTGTAATTTACTAAAGCCATCCCAAATCTGGAAAAAATTCACGATGCTGAAATTTTTGAGTATTTTGAACAGCCCTAGGACTACACCTAATGACTGTAGAATATTGTACTTTGGCATATTTAACAACAAAATGTGTAACTTTAACCCCAAAGATTAACAACGACTATTACATGTACTGTAGTGGTTTTAAAGGGGTGTCAAATCCATTCCGCGGTATTATTAACCTGGTTTCTTACCCAAGCAGTGGAGCAAAAATTCTGATACTTGGTCCATTACAATATTTGGACTGACTATTTCAACATTTCCAAGTGTGATCGTGTGGACTTCATTCTAAGTATTTTAAATTCACTGCTGAATATGGTGTGTTTTTGGGGTTCGTAGGCAGGATATTTGATGAATCAGTACTGCACTGATATTTCGTTTATTATTTCAAATATTTTTCAAGACAGCAAAGGGGTCATAAATGGTGATCCCAGAAGAACTTTTTGCGTAGATTGCAAGTTTCTTATCTGATTTGGAATAAGGGTCGCATGAGGGCACTCACTGGCATGATTCTGTCATTGACATTACTAAATGGGCCCAGGAATACTTCAAGAAACCACTGTCTGTAAACACAGTCCGCCGTGCCATCCACAGATGCCACCTAAAACTTTATCATGCAGAAAGGAAGCCATTGTTGAGTATGATCCAGAAGCGCCGCCCCGTTCTGTGGGCCAAGGCTCATTTTAAATGGAATGTAGCAAAGTGTCCTGTGGTTAGACGAGTCCAAATTTGACATTCTTGTTGGAAATCATGGGTTTTGTGTCCTCCGGGCTAAAGAGGAGAAAGACCACCCCTCCTGTTATCAGCGTTCAGTTCAAAAGCCAGCATCTCTGATGGTACGGGGATGGTTAGTGCATATGGTGTGGGACACTTGCATGTTTTAAAAAGCACCATGAATGCTGAAAGGTATATAAAGGTTTGAGAGCAACATATGCTCCCCTACAGACGACCTCTATTCCAGGGAAGGCCTTGTGTATTTCAGCAGGACAATGCAAAACCACATACTGCAGCCATTACAACAGCATGGCTCCGTAGTAGAAGAGTCTGTGTGCTGAACTGGCCTGCCTGCAGTCCTGATCTTTCACCGATTGAGAACATTTGGCGCATAATTAAACGAAAAGTCCGTCAAAGGAGCCCCAAAACTCTCCAGCAGCTGGAAGCCTGTATTAAACAAGAGTGGGAACAAATTCCAATGGCTAAACTCAAGAAACTTGTCTCCTCAATGCCCAGACACCTCCACTCTGTGTTAAAAAGAAGAGGGGATGCTACACCACGGTAAACAGGCCCCTGTCCCAGCTTTTTTGAGACATGTAGCAGCCATCAAATTTGTAATGAGCTCATTTTGTGGATAAAATTGTAAAATTTCTCAGTTACAACATTTGCTATGTTATCTCTGTTCTATTGTGAATAAAATACTGGCTGGTGTGATTTGGAAGTCATTGCATTTTGATTTTATTCACAATTTACACTTTGTCCCAACTATTTCGGAATTGGGGTTGTACATTTAATGTTGCCACAGTTACCAAGGAATACGAAAGATCTCCTCTTTCAGCAAGGAGACGTGCTGCACGGGCCGCATTACCGCTTTCAGAAACCCTCGAACATTAGCAGTTTGAGTAATGTGTGTGCTGTGGTTACAAGTAGAGGTAGTGAAGACCTCTGAAATAAAATGCAGTGTTAGTGTGCACGTGCATGTACGAGCAGGTGCGCATGTGATTGTGGTAACTCCTTTGTAATTGCTGGTTTGCTGTTCATGTTGTGAACAGGATGAATGCGGCTTGCTCTTGCTGGAGCGTGGGTGATAATGCGCAGGTCAGATGTGCTTGCCTGCTACTCGGGGTCATTCTCAGGCTTTGAATCTGTTATTATGAAAATAAAGGGTGTTTAACAGGAACAGAGAGCTGCAGTGTCAAAGAGGTATTGCCTTAAACTTGCATATTTATCAGTTCTGGACATAAAGCCTGGGAAACTGAGAAATCCTGCTGGGCAGTTCCATGGTGACTGACGTTACATTCAGTGCAGGAACTGGCCGCTTGGCCTGGTAGCAAAACTTGGACCTGTTTGATGTTCATATTTTGTGACTGCATACTAGGGACTAGGTCTGCTTGGAGGCAGGAAGAAACTTTGCTTTTGTTTTTTATAAATTAGTAGGATGTAAAATTGTGAGCGTGACGGATGTTACGCAAAAACGGCCATTAAGGAGATTCATCAACTTTATTGCAAACTTGTCTTCAAACCATACAAGGCCGATATCTTTTTCATTCCAAGATATAAGTTAACATGCAACTGAAATTCTAGAAATTATTGCCATGTTCCAAATAAAAAGCATTATCAGAATGGTTACATAATTATGTGTGACTCACGTAATGTGACTCACGTTAGTTTGTCACTCAGAGTTCAAAGTTACAGAGAATGAATTTCTGTCAATGAAACAAGATAATTTGACAAGCAATTTTCATACTCTACATATTCATGTTTTCTCGACCATACCAGGTGCAGCGCTGACAACACCCTCTGGCTGCAAGTGAGATGTGAACACTCGGTCACTTAATTCACACAGATTTAATGAATGACCTTCATTAGCCTGACAGGCTTAATTGTAATTGTCATTTTTAATTGTAAAAAAAAAAAAAAAAAATTAAAAGCTTCTCACCTGATATTGTAAACCACAACCACTGGCTGACAGGGTCAAAAACTTAAAAATAATGGCGAGGAAAAACAGGCTGGAAAAGGCGGAGTTGGGTGAGTTTGTAAAGCCCAGTATCCCAATATGAAGTCATTCTGCTGCACTCCTAATGAACATTATGCATGAGGTGAACCCACCTGAGCACTGGACAGTATTATATGCGCGTCTCGCTGACAGTACCAGTACACCCGTGCCATAATGTTCGCTGAAATGGTCGGAACTACTCTCAAGTCAGACATTTCCGTGGCACCTCGGGCAGTTTCGAAGCTGAGAATACGCGTAAAAAATAGTATAATTGTGTAAAAAAACTATATTCCTGTAAAAAAATTAATAAACAACCTAGATGGCGGCTTCTGTCAACAGCGCCGAGGCACTTCAGTCTTTCATTAAGAGCAAAGAAAACAGAAATACAGCCATCTTAACCGATAGGAGCATTCACAAATTCCAGAAATGGCTGGAAATTCAAGGCGAGATCATTAAAAATATATTTAACCTTAAAAAAAAAAAAAAAATACATACAACGAATACAAATAGTAAGGTAGCGATTGTTGTCACTTACTGTTGTCCGTGTGTAGCTTTCAGTTCATTTAGTCTCGTTAAACCATCTAACGTTAGCTGTCACGCATTATTTATGTATGAAATGTTGAATTAGAACTTATTTTGTTTCACAAATGAATACAAAAAATGGCGCATATAATACATAGTTTACCGTGCTCGTGTTTGTAGCGTCTGGGGAATTTTGGAACTTGTTGGGCCGCGGAGGGATGCTTACTGCACGAGACAGAATCCCTCCGCGGTCCAGCTCGTTCCGAAATTCCAATCCGCTACAAACACTCGCACCGTAACCTATATTTATAGAGGGCGTGGTGTCTTTAGTTGACTAGAATCATCTTGTCTTGGCTGCGCTGCAGCACAGCGGTTGCCCTGTTATGCCTGATAAACTTTCTTAGGTGGCGTGGTCAGCAGTAGACACGTTCTTTGTGTACATGATGGGATCATCTTCTTTGAGTGTATTAACGTACATAAACTGGTGATATCCTGACAAACTATAGCCAGATACTGAAAAGCACTTGTACAGATATCGGTGATAAATTAAATAGAGCACTTCAAACCTGCTTATCAAGGATAGAGGTAGATTTAAGAGATTTTTCTGCAGTTACTACCGTACTTGTTTCTTTGGATGAAGCCAGGAAGAGGAAATGCATCATTGCAAAATCATGAATATTCATGTTGATGCTGCTGCCATCTAATGACAATAAACAACACTAATCCTTTGTTTTAAAGACGGCTTGTCAGAGACAAGTATTTTGCCGCACAACTTTGTTGTAGCTTGTTGTGTTGAACTGTGACTGATGTTACAGACCCGGGTTTACTTGTGACTGACGTTGCGTGTGACTGACGTTACCAACTTTGTTGCATTCTCAGGCAAGACTGATACATAAAAAGCAACAACTGGATTGTGTTTTAGGTTAATGCTGACTAAGTCTAATAAATATATGGATAATAGTTTGGAATATTCAAATAATTTTTTACTGCACTACATTTGACTTTTGTGATGGATGTTACAGCTGTGAGTCTAGTTTATTTGAAAGGAATTTTGAACCTAATGCTTTGAACAAGCCATTTTCTGCTGTGGTCACCTTGTCAGTGTGGACACTGGAATTACAAAACTAAAGCGTCGGATAAGAAACAAGTTTACACACTCGATATAAATTGAGGCTAATTCATGCATATTTTGATGGCGGAAAAACATGAAAAAGCGTGTCCTTTTCGATGCACCATAACTACCTCCACCACATCATCCCAAGCAAAACAACTTTTGTTTTACGAAGCTGAACATCTGTTCTGTTCATTTCAAGCACTGTTTTCCCCAGTTTCTGGAGATTAATTTTTGGCCTCTGAGCTTCTGCAAAATAGCATTGCCCTGCTATAGTTAACAATTTAGGCTGTAGATTGAGAACATGGTGGGTGTGGCCTTCAGATGTGAAAGCAACCACCGCTTGTGAAAGTGAAAAACATTTATCTGAGTCTTCAGTGGTAAGGAACCGAAACTGGGTCATTTGACTGAAAACTGAGGTGATGTTTCGGAGAGTCCGTCTCAGTCTGGTGCCCAGAGAACTCCCCTCATCAGTGGGCCAATACTTTCACTTCAGAATGTTCCAAAGTGCACTTTTCATCTCATTTTATTTACGCATTTTAAAGGGTTAGAAAAAAAGGACACAAACGTGGGAAAACACACCTGAGGATGCCTAAAGACCCTTGAGGGGCGTGAAAGGTTGCATTCTCCAGAATTATTCACAATCATACTGAGGTCATATGAGAATGCATTCAATACAGGGGTCAGAAGGCATTCTCTCCGATAAGAAAAAAAGCCTGAACACTCAATCAGACATGCGTCCGAAGGTCGATTACGTTCACATCATCTCTCATCATCACACACGCTCAGTTTGGATAGCCAAGGGAAACTTCGCTTAGGTAAAATAATTGATTTCACAGCTCTTTTGAAAGGTTATGAAGGAAAGCACAAGATGTGAAGGTAAGCAGTTCTATATTCTGGATCGAAGATAACTGCCACTAAATTTGCTTTAAGGAGTGCAAGGGGGAGGAAAAAAAAGTTTTAAGGGGACCAGAACAGCGTGTGGGATACATAGGGAAATTATTGTTATATTGAGATAATCTATGGACTGCAAAAGGAAGGTTTTTTTTTTTTTTTTTTTTTTTTTTTAAAGATTAATGAACAGATAGACTAATTTGAAGGTGATTCACCTGATTAATAGTGCAGAAAGGAGAGCTGAGCAGAGTACTTTGAAAGCACATAACTTATTATTCTTACTGCCCCTTTTTCAAGATGGTACATCGGCTCAAGTTTGCTCTGATAAGTACGAGCCCGAACTAAGTTACAACACTTCGGATATATCTTTGAGCAATGTAAAGTAATTGCAATCTCAGCATTAGTCAGGTGACAGATTTTTCCCAAAATATAATGCCCTACTGAGCCAAAACATCATGACCATCTGCTTAATATGCTGTTGGTGCTGCACATGCCACAAAAACACCCTCCGACCTGCCGAGGCATGGGCCCTACAAGATCGCTGAAGATGCCCTTTGGCATCTTGGCAGAAGATCCTTTTAGCCCTGTAACGCGTGAGGTGGAGGCGCTATGGACCAGGCTCACAAATCCTGGAGATCCTGCAGATGCTTGTTTGGATTGAGGTCACATGTGTGGCGTAAGAGCAGCAGTCGCAGTGCAGGCAGATCCCCTGCTGGTTTCCTTGTCCGAGCTTGTAGCAGTGCTAGACATCAACTCTCAGATTTACAGTTCACCTTCATCAACAAGAAGCTCCTTGTTGGCTGTAGTCTTGTACAGAGGGTGACAGTAATAAGTTTGCCATCGTTTAAAGTGGGGTCATTCTATATCTGCTGGGCCAATGGTCTGAACTGGACCCCTTCAAAAAAAACCTGAAAAAAATCATGGATTTTTTTCATCATGAGATGGGTCATTTTGCAAAATTTTTGGTCAACTCATTTTTCACAGAGATGTGGCCTTTAAAATTATTGGTCAAATTTTTTAAAGTGTTTGAGTTCTTATCCTCCAAAAAATTGGTTTATTTGACATGGAATGACCCGGTGCTTGTGTGAACAAGTTGTCTCGATTGTAGCTTTTCAAAGGCAGCTTTTTGCCACTGCCAACGAAATTGGGGGGATTTTACGTTTTCTCGTCCGTCTGTTTGTCTGTCCGTTTGTAATCAATGTGACAGAAAAAGTTCTGGACCAATTTTGATGGAACTTCGTGGGAAGATTGTATATGACAACAGTAAGATGTGCTTACATTTTCACAGGCCAAGGTCAAAGATCAAGTCAGCATTGCTGAAAAGGTAAAACACGATGCTGGTGGTGGCAGGCACTCGACAAAGTGCTCAGATTTTTTTGTTTTAATTTCAGGCAGTTCACAATTAGACCCGCAGTTCTTAGTTTGTTGGTAAGAACCTTTCTGCTGCCCTAATCCTGCAGTTGATTGACCACAATGCATTCAGCTGCATTGGTGGACTCTAGTTATCGTGGTGTTTTGAGTCCGTCGAAGGAGCACTTGGCTTTGTTGACAATATGGTGTCGGTGTGAACAGACACCTCGCTGTGTGATGGCTGCTCGTAACCGCTGTGAAGGCGAAACGAGTTGGTGTTAGACGAGCAGCTGAGTGATGACTCACTTCAGGCGGCTGTGGTTAACACAGTGCCATGTGTGGTTAAGAACTGTACAGCGGTGCTACCTGCCGGCGTCTTGTTAATTTAAAGCAAAGGCATAGTAGGAGTGGGACGGCTCAGTGCTAGTGGCGTCTCTACAGCCTGCCTTTTGATGTTTGTGGTATTCGCGGAGAGTTCGTTCAAATTGTGGTTCTCCCTGCTGTTGGAAATTGGAATTTGGAAGCAGCAGAACATGCTGTAGCCGAGCATCTATCAACTAAAGGTGCAGGCAGAAAGACGAAGAGTATTTCGCAAAATCATGGGACAAAATGGCTTATTGATGATCATATCAAGGTCATCGAAGCGCAAGCATGCAAGATCAACTTGCTTTGACTGAGTAAATATGGACTGTTATTACTGGGCTGGAAATGACACTGCTGCAGAGGCTAACCACATGATCACTTCCCGGCTTCATTTGTTGAAACGGGGCAGCTGATTGAGATGCAATGTGTGGTGAGGCGTGACGAAAAAAAATCCTGCAGCCAAAGCAGTGGCACAGAAGAGAGTTCAGTGTGTTTGTCGGAGAGCGTGACGGCCTTATGCACTTACTGGCACGACAAAAACGAGACACAACTAAAAAAAGGAAGAGGCTAGTCGCCCCACGACGGTTCAGCTTGAAAGATCTAAGAGCAGGACAGATTATGAAATTAAATCTCTTATTGGCCCAACTGCGGGGCAAACAGCAGAAGTGCTTCTCTTGTCGGCCGCGTTGTGGGGCAGATAGCCGATCTCTTTCCCCCAATTCGCCCCGCTGTGGGGCGAATAGCCGCTTCCTTAAAGGAATGCATTTCCTACACTTGACAGTTAATGATACGATGTAGTTTGCCAACATTGACAATATCAGAAAGATGTTATGGATCGTCTTTCACGAATCGCGAAATGCACCATCCATTGAAGGTCGACGACAGTGACTCGTACTTAAACTAATAACCTGCAGTTAATCCATTTCCAATTTTGTCTCCATCATTGTCAACTGTAGGCGCCCAGTAGCCTAACTACCGCTTTAAAATTAAAAAAGGGGCATCAAACAGAATTTTATCATTTATTGCATCACAAAATACCTGAAAAAAGGTGCTCTGCCAATATAGAATGTGTCCTTATCCTAAACATGACCTTGACAACGTGTCCTTATCCTAAACATGACCTTGACATCTTCTAATTTGTTCCACCTTTGAGGATGACTCGTGATTCTCACGTCTTGTTACATTGTGCTCGGCAAAGCTTGCACATGACTGGCTGTGGCCCGTGCGTAGGTCCTGTGTCTCATGAGGTTTGTTGTCATTTGGCGAGAAGGATTGCCTCGGAGCCTCTGTAGGGAAGCTGATTTGTAAACCTCAGAAGTTTCATTATTTCAAAATTCATGTTCCTGTTCTTTGTTTTAATTTGCCCTTCCATAGCCGTCTTGTTTGCTTTAAAAAGTGCAAGGTCGGCCACATTGGATTCATTTCATGAAAATTTGCGGAAGAGTGGAAGAAGTTTCACGCATAATACACAGACTCCCCTGCATCTGTGCTGAAGATTCATGTGAAGACGTCAAGCCTTCGTAACTTCAGCTGCTTCCTGCATGGAGGTGTCTGCTCTTTGATTCTTATCTGGTTTCTTAGAATTTGACTTCACCTGTGTCTTATTTTCACTGGAAACAAACACGGTGACATACTGCTTTGGAAGAGCAGGGGTTAAGGTGTTCCAGTCCTAAATATCTCCCTTTGTCATCACTCGCTGTCTCGTCCTGTGTTTTATATTAAAGGGTCATAGTAAATACAGTGCCCCTGTATGCCCCTCTGGCCCTGGCAAGTTTTTGAAATCATGAGGTTCTTAACCTGTGTCTAATCTCCATCCTTGAACCCGAACTCTCTCCTAATGCATCTCTGTTTCTTTGGGGCTGGTTTGAATAAAATTCCTCGTGACCCCTTCATGCAGTTTATTACCAAACCTTACTGTTCTGAAATCCATTATCAAACACTCCGCAGCTTAAATTAGCGCGTGGATAATGCTGTTAAAATGGCCTTCTTTGCAGATGTGGAACAGTGCCCAGTTCCATCTGTGCAGCCTGAACTCCCATGTTAAAAGAGAGTAGTGGGCAGAATTGAAGGACTGGAAATGCAGCCCTGCTGTTGGGGGAGAGAGCTGCTATTTATATTAAGTCATTGGGGTCAGACTGTGTTCACCAGGTGCAGTGGTAATTCTTGGTCCTGTTTAACCACTATGTTGGCTGGGCAAAATTTTGTCCTGACTCGACATCCTCAAGAATTTAATATCCACAGAAGCTTGTGCAAAAAAATGAAGCAGTGTTTAATGTAACCAAAAATAATTGCAAAACTCAGACAAAAATTTAAGAATAAATAAAGAATCAAAAGATAAACGTGGGATTCAGTGAGTATTGCCAGGCAGTCTCTGAAATGGGCCTAGAGGAAATTACCTTTTCCTTCCTGCTCCAGCCACACCCTCCAGGCATTCTGTTGGTCTTTATGGCCTCTATCCGTCCACTCAATGGGTTCAACTCGAACAGAAAACAGCTTATGCAGTTTGACAGAATTTTGGCTCCTACACAAGGTGGCGGTTAGGATGTTGAAATCTCAGGTTTTTGTCAGTGGGTGAGGAACGGCCTTTATGCAGTCATTATCTTACCGTAAAGTACATTTTATTTGATTGTTCTGCTTAATACACCACAAGGCAGAAGGTTTTCACAGAAAGTACTATGAAGGATGTTTTTTGATAGATTACAGTGGATTTTGTTGGATGTTGTTCTTGAGTTTGTATCAGAAGCAGAATGAAACCCTGCATATGGGCTCCCTGTAAGGATTATATTGTTGCTGTTAGCTGCACTGATGAAATATCGCTCACAATACTGGGTCATTCCATGTTAAATCATCCAGATTTTGAGAAATTTTCTAGGTCACCTCCTCAAAAATTTTTGAAAAAATTCACGAGTAAATATTCACACAAAATAAGAAAAATGCGAAATATTAGGCCAGTATCTCAAATAGATTTCAAGATATAGCCCTTCAAAATTTGACTAAAGTATAAAATATAGTAATTATAATATTAAAGGTTCTTGGCAAACCCATGTTCAGCCAACTTTGGCAACTTATTGCTCCAAACTGATTGCTTATACAGGGCTGAAATTGGGTTTACTGACCATATTCATCCCCAAGAATCTGAAAATGGCCTTAGCTTCTGTGTATCTTGATCCACTTTTGTATGGTAAAATCGGCCTCAAAATCAGCCGAAAACACACAATGCCCAAAAACGACACCACATTTTATGACCTGTAACTCAGGAACTAAGTAAGATAAAAGGCTAGAATTCATTTTTTATGATTTATGATATATCTCTCTGTAAAAATGCAGTAATCCAAATAATATAATTTGTAGAAGTTTAATTTCTAAGTAAATTTTTCCAGTTTTGCCCCAAAATGCCCTTTTTTGGGGGAAAAAAATGACCATCAGCGCTCCAGACTGCAACCAGAATGGTCGCATTTTCGGCCAAGATTTACGTTTTGCGCCTTACATTCTCACATCGGTCGCGCAACCAACACTTCATGCACAGTGCGCCTATTCTGGGCAGCGATTCACTCCCTAATTATCAGCCGCCGGCCGCAAATTTTTTTCTGCAGGTCGGTTGGTACCATTACGTACATCAGCCAATCACAGATCGGCTGGTGTCATCAGCCAATCACAGCTCGGCTGTACTCATGCATCGATGAGCATGGCGAAGTATTCGACCTTGTCACTGTCAGCTGAGTTGTGCGCGCGGCAAAATTGTAAAACCTTGTCTGACAATAATGATGTAAGTGCTCCACAATACGCGAAATTACAAGTACACTAGCTGGTCTGCTGCAGAAGTCCAATAGTCTATGTAGTAGGCCTTGGCTTCGGTGACTACTACTGCAGATCGGAGAGCAAATTTCATGATCTCAGAAAGTGTTTTCATTACCGGTTTTTTATTTCGCTATTTAGATTTTGCGCATTTCTAAGGGTAATGGAAAAGCACCTGGAGAGTGAGAACGATGTCCAACGTTATTAGCCGAAAACACAGTCACCGTGATGTGAGACTGTTCGTGACACAGTTTTGAGTCTTGTTGATACCAGCTATGGGTGCTTGCGTCCAGTGGCGAATGGTTTTATTTAGCGTTTTCAATATCAATCGCTAACCTTCTATCCTGATGGATTAGGTTGGATGCGCACTTCCAATCTGATCTGAAGTTCCGCATGTACATGATTATTCATGCAGTATGTATGAAATCGGTGACTGGTTGGTCCGAGTGCAAGATTATTTATTTTCATTAGAGTACGATAAAGATGAGAAAAGCTTCGGTTCTTATAGATTTATAGGCCGTTTTCTTTGGGGTTCCGATAATTGGCCAGCTGTCAGAGGAATAGTATTTTGTCGATTGCAACAAATGTTCAAAACTGATTCAACAAGAGGCTCCTCAGAGCCTGTACTCGGGCCAGGTCTAGGCCTGGGCCAATCCATAGATATATACATTTGGAACAGTAGATTTCTGATGATGTCATATTTACATTATCCAAAGTGAAGCACCTAGCCGCCATATTGATACACCCAACTTCTTCATAAAAATGAATGGTTTCCTATGAGGCCAATTTCAAATAAGTCAATATGAGCATTAAAATGCCGAGATGTGCGTCTGCCTTTTGCAGCAATAGTCATTTGAAGGGCTTCAATAAAACGTTTCATGTGTAAGTTAACGTAGAAACGCAAATTTGTCACTTTAATAGAAAAAATCGCGTTCGCTTGCTAGCTAGGTAATTAGCCGTCCCATTGACTTAAATAGACCGCTGACTAAAGGAAACGCTAGCGATCGATAACGGTCTCCAGCGAGCTACCTTGGTACCCTCACCGTCGCAGGGACTGCATTGACTTAGCAGTTAATAAAATTAACAAGGTGGCTAACTAGGTAGCTTCTTGTCATTGACGTTCAAGGACAATATTTCTTACCTGCACAATATTTAAAACAATGGATAAGTCACTTTGCCTGTTTAAATAGAGTTCCAAAAGACAAGGAGGGGAAAAAGGTTGGCTGTTAGAAATCATGAGAAAAAAACCTTTCTCTATCCCCTCGATCCGTGCTGTGCAGTGATTATTTTTTGAGAGCAGTGTTATAATGGGACAGGGGCAAAGATGACGCTAAATAAAGGAGTAGCCAGAGTTAACCAGCGCTTCCTTTTAACAACGTTGGCATTAGCCATATGATTCAGTATGAACAATTCTGTCAACGGCAAATATGCTCAATCAGGGTACAATGAAGTGAGGAAACCAGAGAGTAATTTGATAACGTATATGTCACATTTCGATCTTCCCTTTAGTATGTGTGCCGCTTTCCATCCTCCAAAAAAGCACATATTTAGGGAGAGAAAATGTTGCTCTGCACAGCGATACCAAAATCACCCCGAGTCGCACGCAAGTATTTTTGAAAATATAATTTTACAGTAGGTGAAAATGAATGGGAGTGTACGTGCGAATTTAACTTCCCGGTGTATGCGCTTCTGGGACAGATGCTTCACTTGAGCGTACCCTATCAGCCATGTAGTGTTCTATATGTATATCTATGGGCCAATCGCGAAACCGCGCGCGCGCATCAGCAGGACAATCTCGACCCCAAAAAAAAAAAAAAAAAAAGAAGAAGATCCGGAGCCGAAACGAAGACTCGTGGCCTACCGGCCCGAATAATAAAAACTGACTGGTGACGCCTGTCCAATGTACTCCTGCGACGACCATAGGCTTATCAGCGCATTGCCTCAAATATGAGTCTGTGTCACGAACAGTGTACGGTCACGAAGCAGACTGTTTTTTGGGCTAATAACATCAAACATCGTCCTCACTCTCTGTGTGCGTTTCCTTTACCCTTCGAAATGTGCAAAATCTACATAGCAAAATTAAAAAAAAAAACTGGTAAATAATAATAATTATTATTTTTATAATAAGCCGTCCTACTACATTGTTACCGGTGAAAGAATTTCTTGAAACTTTGTGCTAACGAACTTGGCATACTGCACCTACTTTTTACCAAATATTTATGGTGGATCACTTTGGTAACTATATTCATTTTAATGTTAAACTTTCAATTTGTGATGAAAAAATGTTGCCAAATTATGCTTTTTACGGCTTCAATTCCTCCTGGGTCTCATATTTTCAAAGCAATTAAGCCATGTTTGGTGTCAAATGGTTCCTTGGGATGGCAGCAACAATAACAGTTATAAATTTTAGAACTAGCACTGTGATAATTGGGAGTTATTCATTGATTTATCCCCATATGTTGGTTTTAGGGGGTGCTCATCTAAATTTGGCCATAATTTTTCTATGAATGATTCAGTTTATGTACTGGGGAGGGTTTGATGAAAAGTTGTCCCTTGGAGAAATGGAGACTTGTAGGTACATTTAGACTTGTATGATAACTCTCCAAAATGATAACTGCATTTATACATTTTTCAAACATTCTTGTGAACATCAGTATCTACTTTTCAGTTCACAAAGTGCTTTCTGATAATGTTTCTTAAATAAATGCAGCAACAACTGATAGTCTGTTCAGGTATCTTTATTTGGGCTTGTAAATATTCAGAAAAGTATCATGGTACTTTGCGTGACCACAGTTTTGGCCAGCGCGCCTAAATTTTGGCCTGTGCGCCCAACTTTTTCAGGTTGGGAGCGCATGCGCTCCTAGGTCCAAAAGTTAGTCTGGAGGGTTGACTATGTCACCAGTTATTCATCTCTCTGAAATCTTTACTGTGCAATCTTATAAATGTGAACAGTTTCTGACAAAAAAAATTAGAATGATGTTCAGCTTACTTTTTTTTGTTATGAATTTTTAACTGGGAAGTGCTCCGTTGGAAGGGCGAGGCTCTGTTGGAAGGGCGATGACGCTGTGAACTCGAAATCTCACGAGACGTGCGAGATCAACATGGCAGCTCTATGCTGCTAGACCATCTAACAAACTTTTTTCACCTCCAACATATATCAAGTTAAACCACCACTAATCACCTTTCCCGTACCTGAAACATTGGATTACAATTTACATCCTGGATCAGCTTGAAGAATTTATTGACGAGTGGTACCAGAGAATCTGTGAAATGGAAGAAGGTAACAACGCCAGCCAGACCAACCTTTTGCCAATGAACGACAAGAAAAGAGCCGGTGCTTCCTCCTCAGACACAGGTAACACACCACCAAAACCATCTAAACCCCCAGGAAGACTCGAGATAAGCGATATTCTTCTATCAATTGAACAAAGACTCACCACATTGGATCATAGAATTGGGCTGATAGAAGTCCTCCACTGTGAGATCCAAGCGATCCGACAGAGCCTCGAATACAGTCAAGCGCAGATGGAAACTCTCACAAAAGAAAACAATACACTCAAACAATCTGTTAGCACACTTACTACTCAACTCGACTCCATTACCGCTGAAAACAAAATAATGAAGGAATCTGTTCTGGACTTACAAGCACGCAGTATGCGGGATAATCTTGTTTTCACCGGTATACCGGAGCAACCCGCTGAAGATCTGGAGAACACCGTTAAGGATTTTATGATTAAACATCTCAAACTCCCTACCAAAACAGTCAACATCATCACATTTCACCGCATCCACCGTATGGGTCAGAAAAATACTAACGGACCACGTCCTATCGTCGCGAAGTTCGAACATTTTAAACAGAAAATTCTCACGCAGCGACAAGGCAGACAACTGAAAGGAACCGATTATGGACTGAATGACCAGTATCCACGCGGGATCATGCTGTGCCGTAAAACACTACATCCCATCCGCAAGCACATGATCCAGAAAGGAAAGAAAGCAGTTCTCTCTGTCGACAAACTTTACATTGATGGTCAGCTCTATCGGGACAAGGACATAACTCCCTGGCTGTTCTAACCCTGTTAGTCATTATACACCACTATTCACCTACCCTGACTTATCGTCTTTTCCCACTAATATTCGCTCGAACACCCCTATAGCCTACACTTGCACATGCAAACAGTCACCCTTCTACACTGATACACATATACCTTTGTGTGCGTATGTAGGCCTATACACACACCCACGCATACACACACCCGCACATAGAAAGCAGTTTTTCTGGTTGTTGTTTTTTTTTTGTTGTTTTTTTTTTACTCACATCTCATCCCCTTCAACAACACAGCCCTCATTACTCTCTACCCATTTCAATCATTTTTTTCTGAGGTTACAAAACATGTCAGTCACATCAATAACTATTACTCACCATAGCATCTAGTCTCACTTTGGTCCACTGGTAGCCTACGTACCATTACCTGCACAGGTCTCCCTCGACTCTTCTATCCCTTCCCCCATGCTCTCCCAAGCCTATTACTCTCTATTACTTGTTTGTTCGTTTGTATTTCTGTCCGTTCGACCCTTTTCCTTCTGTCTAGTTTTTTTTTTTTTTTTTTTTTTTTTTTTTGCTTGTTTGTTTATTTCTGTTTGGTTGTTTGTTCTACAGCGGCAGGCACTTATCCTATATATACAATACATATTTGCACAAGCACATACACACAAATACATATACACACTCATACCCACACACACCCCAAGCAACACACACTCACACTTACACACACACGCACACACACACACTACATAAGCATGCACATACGTGGTCAATTGATACAATAGTAACTGCTATATGGCCTCACTAAAATTTGTCTCCTGGAATATTCGGGGGATTGGTACGCAGGCAAAAAAAATCAAAATTTTTAGTCATTTATCTAGATTACAAGCAGATTTCTGCTTATTACAAGAAACACATCTGTCCAATACTGACCATGATGAATTAAAATCAGCACACTATAGTCACATATATTCAGCCCACTACAACAGTAAACAAAGAGGTGTATCTATTTTAATTAACAACCAAGTTTCATTCACACACAACTCCACCATCACTGATCCTGAGGGACGCTTTATCATTATCAATATATCTATCGATCAACAACAACCCAATCACAATAGGTGACCTCTACGGTCCAAACATTGATGACCCAGCTTTTTTTCACAACTTTTTTTCTTCTATCTCCACATTCTCTCATTGCCCAATTGAAATCGGTGGGGACTTTAACACAGTACTTGACCCGTCATTAGACAGGAGCAGCAACCAAACCCATAAACGTATCTGGAAATCTACAGAAATAATTAAACAGTTTACGAGTGATCTGGGCCTTGGTGATGGTTGGCGGCTGCAACACCCAACAGCAAAACAGTACACATTCTTCTCGCAGTTTTAAGAGGGATCATCATTTCATATTCTACACGCAAAAAGAAGAAAGATTATCAACAAGACACAGATCTGGAACAAAAAATAAAACAACTGGAAGACACAATTGCAAACAACCCGTCAGTAAAATCTCAAAATGAATTAAGAAAATACAAAAATCAAATGAATGAAATCATAAACAACAAAACTCAATTTCAGATATAGAGACTCCGGCAAGAAAATTTCCACCACAGCAATAAATCAGGCAAATATTTTGCCAATTAACTTAAACAAAATAAAGAAAAAACTATCTCTATCATCAGGGACTCAGCAGGGAAGCCAGAACAATCACCAGAAGAAATAAATAATATTTTTAAGGATTTTTATGCTAAATTATATTCACCAGAAAAAGAACCCACCCCTCAAGACATTAATTTATTTCTTAATAGCATTAACCTCCCTCAGTGGTCCCCAGATCAAGTTTCGACCCTTGATGCTCCTATCACCTATCAAGAACTCTCCACTGCCTTGCACAAAATTCCTAATAATAAGTCACCAGGACCCGATGGCTTCCCTGCTGAGTTTTACAAGCATTTCTGGTCTATTTTAGCTCCTCTTTTCCAAAGGTTCATCGCTGAAATAAGGCAGACATCCCAACTACCAAAACACATGAATACAGCCACAATCTCACTGCTCCTTAAACTTAACAAAGACTCAACACTCCCTTCTAGTTACCGGCCCATCTCCCTTTTGAATGTAGACCTTAAAATCATCACCATAACACTCTCCCACAGAATAGAAAAAATCTTCCCATCAATAATCCATCCTGATCAGACTGGATTTGTCAAAGGAAGACACTCATCCAACAACTCACGTGGACTCTTCAATCTAATGGACTATTCGTCACAACGCCAAACACAATCCATTATAATCACACTTGACGCAGAAAAAGCATTCGATAGAGTTAACTGGCCATTTCTCTACAGAAATTTGGCTTTGGGGATTCATTTATCAACTGGATTAAAATACTATATACTGCACCTTCAGCCACTGTCATCACAAATGGAATAACGTCACAACCTTTCACGGTGCACTGGGGCACTAGACAAGGATGTCCACTCAGTCCATCTCTCTTCACGATAATCATTGAACCCCTAGCTGCTGCCATTCGCCAAAACGCCAACATTCAAGGAATTCAAACACCAAAATAACATCACAAAATTAGTCTTTATGCTGATGATATCTTGCTCTTCCTACAGAACCCTCACCAATCTCTACATGAAACAATTAAACTGATAGAAGCCTATTCGAATATCTCTAATTACTCCATTAACTGGCATAAATCTTCAATTCTTCCATTACAAAAAAATAGCTGGGATGTGGCAACCCACACATCACCGATTCCTCTATTTACAACCCACATCACTTATTTAGGTATCAATATTTCCTCCAGGCTGTCAGAGTTGTTCAATCTGAATTATGCCCCATTACTCAAAAAAAAAATAACAGAATCTTAATCGATGGTTGAATTTACCACTCTCCATAACAGGTAGAATAGCAACAGTTAAAATGGCCGTCCTATCCAAAATAAACTACCTTCTTTCTATGATCCCATCTCAACCAACCTTGTCCTGGTTCAAATCCCTCAATTCAATCACTACCAAATTTTACTAGAAAAATAAAACTCCAAGAATCAAATTGGCAACATTACAGAAACCCAAATCCCTAGGAGGGCTGGTAGCTCCAAACTTTATACATTACTCAATGACTAACCAACCTCAATATATATACAAATGGATTCCTCCTCAGCAGTCCGATAACTCATGGTTAGATATAGAACAGACTCTTTGTAATAGCATACTCATTTCAGATTTGCCATTTCTCAGTCAATCCATAAAATCCCATTCCTGTTTCAAGGCATTAACAATATCAGCAACTCTGACAGCTTGGTGGAAATTTCACAAAATTACTAATTCCACTCTGGCACCATCGAAATTCACACCCCTCTGGAATAACCCTGACTTTATAAGCAATAAAAAGCCATTTCAGCTTAGTTCATGGGTGGACAAGGGTCTCACACATCTACAACATATAATCCAAAATAACATCTTCACTCCATTTCAAAACTTGGTCCAGGAGTTTGGCATCAGGAGTAATTAATATTTGGAATATTTAAGACTCAAATCCTCAATTACAGCTAAATATAACATCACAACTATTGATCTCGACCTCCCCCCATCAATTACAGATTTATTAAATATAAAAACTCCACTGAAACTTCTATCGAAGATATATAAAATCATATCACATACTGACAAATCTATTTCACTCCCAGTAATAAAATGGGAAGAAGACCTTTCAATGTCTCCTGATGCCGATTTTTGGCCCAAGATCTGCCGAAATATCTACACAATGTCAAAAAATACAAATCTTCAATTAACACAATACAAGGTTCTGCACAGAACACACATCACTGGGCATAAGATGTTTAGAATGGGATTCACCTCAGACACCTGCACTGATTGTACTCAGAATACACCGGATACATATATTCACGCTATATGGGATTGCACACCAACACAACAATTTTGGGTGGATGTCACACATTCAGTGTCTGTTGTTCTGGGCTGCCACATCCCCTTATCCCCTTTACTCTGTCTATTAGGCAACACATCAGTTACAAAATTACCAGCTTCTCATAATAAAATTCTCCTTTCAGCACTAACTATTGCCAAGAGAACAATCCTGAAGAGTTGGAAAACAAAACAGAATATAACCCTTGCCGAGTGGAAAAATGCAGTCATCGAACACATTTCACTGGAAAACTTCTCGCCTTCTAACGAACAGTCTGCAATAGACTTGCCCGCCAGCTGATCACCATTTAATATTTTTTTACAAATCTGATACCAATCCCCTCTATAATTCCTCAATTATAATCTACCATATTTCTAATTTCTTCAGCTATCTTGCTTGACCCTACACACACACACACACACACACTCGCACTCACACGAGAAAGTTTATGATCATTATTAGTAGTTTTTGATCACTCCTCCTTTGAGGTTGTTGGCGTGCTTGCTCCATGTGGGCGGGCGGGGCTGTTGCTGCCGGGCTGTTCCGTCGGGGGTGGCGGCTCTGCTCGTTCGTGGGGAGCGGGTGCGTCAACAGCAGTTAGAGGCCTGCCTGTTTATGTGTCTTTGTGTTGTCTCTTGTCTGTTACGTGTCCCTCATTGTGTAAGTGTCAAATGTCCTGTTCCTTTCTTTTTCCTCCTCTCACTGGCAGTTTTTAACTGCACCCCCCCTCACACACACACAGACACACACACATGCACTCATACACGCGCACACACGCACACGAACGCACACACACGCTCACACACACACACACGCGCACACACACACACACACACACGCACACATACACACACACACGCACACTCACACACGATAGTCCAGCCTCTATCAGACCTCAGTCACTGATGGCTAACAGTAATTTGATGTGATTTGTCTCCTGTTTGTTGTGGTAAATTCACATTAAAAATAAAGTTGTCCTCCGAAGAGGGGGGGTGGTGGCGGGTCAGAGAAAAAAGAAAAAAAAAAGGAATTTTTAAAAAATGTTCCGAAACTGTGTATTTTTTCGTTGACTAAACGGGCATAGGCCTGCTGCAAGTGCTTTTGTCTACTAAATATAAAACAAAAAATTGATCAAAAATATTTTTTGAACATGATAGACCATCTAAAAGTACAATACATGACAGAGATCTTGTCAGAATGTTCGGTGTTTGCTAGATTCCACAGATTTATTCCGCAATTTCATTGGTTTCATTGTTTTTGTTGGGGATGACTGTTTGGGGTGACATCAATGCCTCAAACATGCCATGACTTGACTGATCACAGGCTTCTGAAGTAATCCTAAATGAGCCCAAACTTGTATTACTGAATTGCACAATAATAGTTCACTATAAAAGGAGGCTGTCCCGCCTGGGGATTATTAGATCATCATGAGCTCTGAAATGGAGAGGAGTAATTTACCTTGGTGCAGTATTGGAATCCATTTAGATGATGCATGTCATTCAAGGAAATTTACAAGAAAAACTGGACTATTGGGACTAGATACTTTCTCAAGTGAGGATCCTGCCTTAATGCAGTGGCGGTCTGGTGTTCCGCAGATTGATTCTGTGTGTTGTCATCATGAGAAAATGTTTTGAACTTGCTATGAGAAGAATCAAAGGTACTGTGCAGATCCCAGAAACATTCAGCACAAAAAAGCAGCAGGCCCATACCCATTTAGGTAAAAAAAATTTTGGAACAATTTAAAAATTCATAACAAAATAGGGCATTTTTGGGCAAAACTGGAAACATTTACGAAGAAATTATTTCATTAAAAGACTTCTACAAATGATATTAGAGATGTATCATAAAAAAATGAATTCTAGCCCTTTATCTTGCTTAGTTCCCCAGTTACTGGTCATAAAATGTGGTCTAATTTTTGGGAATTTTGTGTTTTCGGCTGATTTTGAGGCTTCGCAAAAGTGGATCAAGATAAACTGAATCTAAGGCCATTTTCAGATTCTTGGGGATAAATATGGTTAGTAAACCCAATTTCAGCCTTGCATAAGGCAGTGTTTCCCAACCCTGTTCCTGGAGTACCCCTGCCCTGCATATTTCAGATGTCTCCTTGATTTAACACACCCAGATCAGGTCATTAGGTACTCCACTAGTGAGCTGATCAGCTGAATCAGGTGTGTTAAATTAGGGAGACCTATAAAATGTGCATGACAGGGGTACTGCAGAAGCAGGGTTGGGCCTCACTGATTTAACACACGTGACTCAGATGATCAGCTCACTAGTGGAGTACCTAATGACCTGATCTGGGTGTGTTAAATCAAGGGGACATCTGAAATATGCAGGGCAGGGGTACTCCAGGAACAGGGTTGGGAAACACTGGCATAAGCAATCAATTTGGAGCAATAAGTTGCCAAAGTTGGCTGAAAATGGGTTCGCTAAAAAACTTCAAATTTTGAAGGGCTGTAACTTGAAAACTATTTGAGATACTGGCCTAGTATTTGGCATTTTTTCATTTTGTGTGAATATTTACTCGTGAATTTTTTTTAAGAATTTTGAGGAGGTGACCTGGCACCCGACTGCATTCTTTCATTGAGCCTTACCATACACCATTTTGGTATCAATCTTAACAATCTCAGTCCCTATTCTATCATAATGTATTTTCAAAACTTTCATGATAGTAATGTATTATTAAACTAATAGGACTCAAATAACTATAAATATACCCATTTTGTGGGAAGTTTAGTTCAGAAATCTAAATTTGGGTAAAATAATGCATTAAAGACACCACATATTGATGTAATTAATCAAAATCTGCATATTTCCAATCGTTGGTAACTGTATGCATACAGTGGGGTGCAAAAATTTGGGCACCCCGGGTTTAAATGTCTGTTACGATTAATCTCCAAGTGATTGAAAGCAAACCTGAACACTAAATGCTACTAAGTTAAACATGACACATTTCATCACATTTTAAAGCGAGAATAATTTTTATTTTTAACTTTTACAGTTTCAAAATAATAAAACAAGGAAAAAGGCCTTGTGCAAAAGTTCGGGAACCCTGTCAGCTAGTACTATAACAGCTTGAAAATGCTTCCTGTTGCCAGCTGAGAGTCTTTCAATTCTTGTCTTTGGAAATTTTCCCCATTCTTCCTGACAGAACACCTCTAGCTCAGAAATATTCTTTGGCCTTCTTGCATGCACGGCATGTTTGAGGTTTCCACAGATTTTCAATAATATTCAAGTCTGGGGACTGTGATGGCCATTCCAAAACCTTCCTCCGTCTTTCCTGGAGGTACTTCATGGTGGATTTTGAGGTATGCTTCGGGTCATTGTCTTGCTGGAATACCCAACGTCTCTTCAACTTCAATTTCTGGACTGAGCTTTGAACACTAGCCTCTAGAATGTCTTGATATTTGGTGGAATCCACTCTTCCTTCCACCAGCACAATATTGCCTGTGCCCCCAGCTCCTATACAACCCCAAAGCATAATGGATCCACCCCCATGCTTAACAGTTGGCAACGTGTTCTTCTCTACAAATGCTTCACCCTTCTTTCTCCAAACATACCTTCTTTGGTTGTGGCCAAAAAGTTCAATTTTGGTTTCGTCAGTCCAAAGCACATTGTTCCAATTGGCTTGAGGTTTCTCAAGGTTTTCTTTTGCATACTTCAGACACTTAATTTTGTGTTGAGGTTGTAGGAAAGGTTTCTTTCTTGCAACTCTGCCATGTAGGCCTTTGTTGTTTAAGGTACGCTGTATTGTTGTCCTGTGAACAACTAGACCCGTGTCTGCTACTCTGTTTTGCAGCTCTTTTGCAGTGATGTGTGGGTTCTTCTGAGCATTTCTCACCAGATCTTGGGCCATTCTATCTGAAATTTTTCTTGGTCTTCCAGATCTTGCCTTGACTTCAATTGTTCCATTTATTTTCCATTTTCGTACGATGTTTCTGACAGTAGAAATGGGTGGTTTGAAACGTTGCGAGAGTTTTTTGTAGCCCTCTCCTTGTTGGTGGAAGTAAATCATCTTGATTTTGACATCCTTGGACAAGTGTTTAGAGGAACACATGGTTTTTAACACCAGACACAAAGGCCCCCACAGTCGGATACTTTAGAAGGCATGGAGTTACTTCAGAATATATAGTTCAACCCTGGAATAATATTCACCTGACTCACTGAAGCCCTAACGAGTAAATCACCTGGGTCTGGGCCTTAGTAATCATCTTCTTAAAAGGTAACAAAGAATAATCCAAAAGGGTTCCCAAACTTTTGCACAGGGCCCATTTTCCTTTCTTATCATTTAATAACTCAGAAAAATTAAAATAAAAAGAAAACTTGCTTTTAAATTTGCAGAAAGGTGTCACGTTTAACTTCGTAGCATTTAGTGTTCAGGTTTGCTTTCAATCACTTGGAGATTAATTGTAACAGACCTTTAAACCTGGGGTGCCCAAATTTTTGCACCCCACGGTATCTTCCTGGCACTGTTTGGCATTGTCTGTCAGTGACGTCACACAAGCGAATCCCTAGTGTTTTGTGTTGGAAATTTGTATGGGCCTTTATGGTCACTGATGAATTATTCTGTCTCCAACACCCCCCCCCCCCCGGAAATCTGGGGGCTACAGAACATCCCTTTATAACAGTAATTAGTCCTAGCTAGTTCTCAATTGTTAACCATACTCAACCATACTTCTGGGCAGTCTAAAAAATGACTCCGGAAAAATAGTCAATATTATAATACTTCCTGGCAAAATTTTCATTTTTAAATCAAAATCTGTGGGCGCTTTGAGGACAGAGAGATTCAAACTCTTCGTAAAACATCACAGTAAAATGGAATGCATGATGGCACATGAAAACAGTAGGTTAAGAGTATATAAGGATAGATGGAGGGCGCTGAGAGTAGCAGAAGGATGGGAATGAAAATAACATAAGTATATGTGTATGAGTCTATTAATATATGATATGTTTGTCTGTGTTTGTATGAATGTATATTTGCTAAAGCATGAATATATATATATATATATATATATATATATATATATATATATATATATACATATATATATATAATTATGATCAATGTATGTATTGGTTCAGGTATGCTGTTAATTCTCATTTCAATTTACTCATTTTTGTACATATTTACATTCTGATTTATGTCATTGTCTTTTCACTGTATCATCTGTATATATGGGTGTAGGGTGCTGTGATGGGAGTCAAAGGGTGGGTGTGGGGTCTTTTGAGAAATTTATTGTAATTGATTGAATTCAGTAGACCCCCAAAAATGGGGGGGGTGGTAGAGGGATTAGAAAAAAAAAAGTTCTCAATTGTTTTCCTTTATTCACACGTTTTCCAATGATAGTAATAATCCATTGAAGACACAGCTTCTCTCCCCATTTGATCTAATAGCGACTAAATAATGGTCTAAATTCAGTACAGAAAAAATAATTTACTTATGAATAGGCCTATGCTTCACCAGAGACAAACTGCTCTGAAATTTCCTCGCTACGTTTTCCGCATGAGGCGATTTAATTTGCACTTCATGATCGTTTAAATTGTTTAAATGAAACAAAAGACCATTTTAAACGTCTTTTATGCAGTTTCTTAACTTCCAACCTCTGAGAAAAGAAAAGCGAGAGAAGACTTAAATACCGCGTGAGAATTTCTTAAACACATGGTGTTTGAATAACGACTGATCCGAGTTCCAATGAAGTATCGCATTTCACTCTCAGTATAGCATGGGTTGATTAAAAAGTGAGTCTCTGCAATTAAATATAATATTGTTTGCCAAATTAAAAATGGTCAATCTTCACTTTTAAGTTTAAGATTGCAGACTATGGCATCAGAGCGTGATATGCCACTAAAAAGCAGTAGACTCACGCCAAATGCGCGAGAGTTGACAGGTATGCAATTTTGAATAACGCTGATTTAAATTACACATTCAAATGAATGATTGTGGACATCATACTAAAGGGGGAGAGTTAGCAGCACTTGATAGTGTGGAGTGCTCTCAGAGTGAATTTATCATTAATGATGAAAATTATTGAGACCTAACCTGGACTGATTGTTATTATAACTGGATTTTCCGTAGCCCCAAAATGTCCAGTTCTGGCACCGCCGCTGTATGCATGTCGAATCTTGATCATTTTCAGTTTTTTTTCCATTTAGACGATGACAGATATGAGTTCCCTTAGTGCTCATAGAGTGGTGTTCTTCCATAGTGCAGCGATAAACCTAAGACTGCGGACGATAGCTCTCGAAACTACCGCTGATCTTGTAGAAATTGTTGCATATCCTGCTTTGTTTTCGCTGGTATGACACCACACGGTCACATGATCGCATGGCTCATTAACTTTTGGAAGTGGCACCGTGCGTTTTGCACGGCTTATATGAAATGCCCATAAAATATATATATTTTTTTCCTGTGAATTTAAAGAGTAAACTTTGTTTTTATGTTATCAGTGTTATATACGGTACTGTGCAAAAGTCTTAGGCACCCCACATTTTTTTAAAACTTCAATCTGACTAAAGATGTTTATTTTTTGTTTTCCACATTTGCGTCGCTGTAGATAAAAAGTATATTTGAAATTCCAAATGCTAGATCAGAAAATAGTTTTCTAAATAAATGTTGGTATTTCATTAAAAACAGTTGATACAGATAATACGGTCTTGACAGAGCCCTGATGTCAACATCATCATGGCTGTCTGCAGTTTCTTGGAGGAATACACGCACGCACGTGAAACTGTCAGTGTGCAGAACAATGGTGGCGAGTTATCCACTCTGTTTGGGACAAGTAAAAAGTCTACCATCTTATAAACTATAGCACAACAAGACAGTGTCCCAGATTTTTTTGGCAAAAGGTAGTTACACCAAATATTGGTTTGGCACTCTGTTTAGTACATTTCTCAGTTATTATAACCTTTTTATTTCATCCTTTTTGCAAGCATATTTGCCCTATGAAATTGCTTTAAATGTGCCAAAAACTTTTGCACAGTACTGTATGACATGCTCAGTCAGCACCAAGAGCATTTATTTACATTTTATTTGTTAAATCCTTTAACACTACTGTAGTCCATCAAATCTTACATTTGTGGAATCTGTTATCAGCCCTTGCAGTTGATTGATTGACTTTTTCTGAGCTCAAGTTTTAATCAGTTTTATAGCTTGAATATATTATAAGGCCCAAAAATGTGGACCAGTGCTGCCACCTTGTGGATTTTTCTGAGCAGTGATGCAGTGATTGATTTACAGCAGTGTTTAATGCATAATCTTGTACACATTTATTTCATTTTAAGTGGAAGCTGATTTTCTGTGTCTTGCTGTCTAAATGGGTTTTTTTTTTTTTTTTTCCTTTTTACTCTGCCCATCGGAGAGGGGGGGATTGTTTGTCCGCTTGGCCGGAAGGCCCAAGGGGCTTATGCTATGCTCGGGGTCTGTCGTGGTGGTGGGGTGGTGGTCTGTCGTGCATGCGTGTGTGTGTGTGTGTGTGCGTAAACTTTTGGCTTGTCTGCGCTGTAGCGTCTTCAGTTTTTGACTGATCCTTTTCATAGTGGTGGTGATGGTGGCGGCGTGTGTGTGTGTGTGTGTGTGTGTGTGTGTGTTAGTATGATTGTTTGCCTGTTTGTCAGCAGTGTAGCACAAAAACGATGCTCTCAGATTCCACAGAATTTCCCAGAAAGGTGTGCAGTGGACCCAGGATTGCCCGATTTAATTCTGGATCTAATTGGATTCAAAACTTTCATTTCTGCCTCCAGCCATCTGCTACAATGTGATGTGATGTCATCAGGCTTGTTTGTGGTGGGGGTTGAATTTCAGGGGGTTCCAGGTTATTCGGTGCCTTAAGAGCTAAAACTTCCCCCTCAGTCAGGGTGTGTCGTGCATCAAATCACTCTTTTATTGACTTTTTCTCTTTGTTTTTTTGTGGTAGTTCCTCCTCCAGTGAACCTGACCGTACAGTGCCACAATCTCAGTGTGATGGCCTACTGGAACTATAGTCAGCCATCTCTACAGCCCAACTTCACTGTGAAGCTCATCCCTTACACAGGGTAGGTGCTTCTCTTGGCCAGAGAGTGGGAAATTACCATTATTTTTGGAAACCTGATTTCTTTTCAAAGCATCTGCTGTGAGTTTTGAGCAGATTGATTTGGCCCTCGGAGCTTAAGACCTCGGTGTTTAGGAACCAGTGAGCATTTACTTATTTTATTCATTTATGTTTCTGTAACATTATATTTCGAGATTTAAAAGTGGTTGTGCTAACATGCCATAATTTTGCAATGGGGAGATTCTATGATGGCAATGGAAATGACTGTCCTTGAACCTGAGACTGGGCTGGATTTAAGGTGTTTCAATGTGTCAAGAAGAATATTTTCTGTTTGAGCCTGCAGTTCCTTAGGAATGAGTGTATGAAATCTGGCAACTTTAGGCACTTTCTGTTTTGAAAACATAACTTCAATAGGTCAGAAAATGCCTCAAAGTGGACAAAAGAAAATGATGGAAATGTTGAAATGCCGTATTAATGAGGTGCACCAAAATTAGTCAAAGCTGTGTAGAAAGGCAGTGGTTGATTGAAACTTTATGCAGATTTTTTGGACTGACCGGTTCCATATTGTAATGTTTGATCTGGGCGGTGACCCCTTAATTGTGGCATTTTCTGAACGTATAATTTCTATATACATTTATTTTTTAAAAGATGAAGAATCTTCGCCAAGATGCCACATTTCAAATGCTCACTCATCTCGTACCAATATGGGGAAACATCATTTTTTGATATCCTCTTCATACAGTGAGGCCCGCAGTGCACCTGAAATCTGACTAAAACCCCAAAGTAGGATTAAAATATTATCACTCTTCTACAAGGCTCCCCCAGGGGGCGCTGATGTGCAGATGGTTTGCTCCAGGTGTCCTCATGCTCACCTCCTGTGGTGAATGCACTGCTGCCAATCATTCTTCAGGCCTCTCATCACACGGAAAGAAAATGTTTGTTAGTTTAGGACTCAGTGATTGGGTTAGTGAGGAGGCCATTTCAGGTATAACTTTTAGAAGGAAATGTAGAAACTCTCTGTTGAGGAACCTTGTATGTAGTGTTCAGACCCGTTGCTAACAGTCGTTACGGTTTGTCATTTGCTTAAGATGCGCATGCTGATCTGACGGTACGATTTTGTTTCGGTAAAGTAAACTGACTTCCCTTTGATAGCTTATTGGTTGGAATGTTATTTGTGAATGAAAGGCCAAGTGCTGCACGCTTGTCTTTTCGATATTCGTGAATTAGTCTCTGCTGCCTTAACTCTTGGTCAACTTTTAAACATTAATTCTCTCATTTTTAGGGATCGTCAAATTGTTAAAACCTGCGCAAACATCAGTCACCACCACTGCGACGTGTCCCGGCTGGTTCTGCGGTCCGTCCTGGACAGCTACTACCTCAATGTCACAGCTGTGGTGGGATCTGAACACTCAGAAGACGCGTCTTCTCTGGAATTCACCTACAACATGAACATGGTTGAAGACCAGCACTGTGAGTGTCCCCTCCGTTACCTGGCCTGTCTTCACTCTGAATTTCTGATCTGCTGACTCCAGTTTCTGCCTTGATGGATCACACTGGTAGTAACTTTGCATTTTTCTTGCTTGTTTGAGGGTGCAGTGGGGTATTTCCTGCTTTTTTCGCAGCTTGACGGTTACATCTCTCTCTCCCAGGCTCCCTGGATTTCCCAAGCGCTAATCTGTCCGTCTGGGGTGACGTACTCACCCTGCAGTTCCCTCACCCGTGGGATGTCTACAGAGCCGCTCTGCAGCAGGAGAAGAAGAACCAGAAGCGCTACAGGAAGTTCTCCTACTTGGTCCATTTTCCTGGGCAGGTGAGCACCAGCAGTACTCCTTTAGCCTGGGTCCGTGCTCACCATGGGTCTTCTGGGACAGTTCCGCACGAAAACTTTCCCCGTATATCTTTGCATTGCATTGCTAAATCTGTATTCTCCGGCCGTCTCTCAGACGGGGCGGCCTGCATTTTCGCTCACTGCATGCATGTAATGTGTTCCCTCCCCCCAGAAGAGCGAATCACTGAAGCTGGAATGTGATTGGATGAGAGGGGGACGCGGATGTGAGAGACACCTGCCGGTATCTGAGGCTCAGGAGAAACACTGCCTCACACTGGAAGGGAGGATGAATGACATACTCGTGGCCTCTGCGGAGGAAATCTGCGTAGAGAATCAGCCCCTTCCTACCAGAAGACCCCAGGAGGGTGAGAATTCACTCCTCAGCTCGGACCGGGCAGCTTTGCGTTTTCACTCATTTTGATCCCTGGCTTTTCTCGGGTGGTGCGGTGTGTAAAAATGTGATGCGCAGTGAGGTTCTGAAATGAATGCGCAAAGATGATGGATTTTTCCCCTCCCTGCCGCTGCAGTGAGATATAGATGTTCTGACTCTGTCCTGCAGATAACCTCATGGCAGCCCTTGCAGTGGTGATTGCATTTGTTGTCCTGGTGGTCCTCGCTGTGATCGCAATTCTGGCATACAGAAGAAAGACCAAGGGCACCTCCGCCATCCCAAAGATTGTGGTACGTTTCTGTCGATGAGGTCTGCCTCTCGCTGCTCTGGGGGGGGACTGTCATAGGCGAGGCCTGACTAAATGCTCAAGTTTTTAGCTGCACCATGTGGTATGTAAATTGTGTGTAAAATGTGTTAGGAGATTATGTGCAGAGAGTACATGTAATGGGGTGTGTGGAGTCTGTGTGATTGGGTTTGTGTGTAGTGTAGGTGTAATGAGTTGTGTGTGTAGAGTATGTGTAATGGGGTGTGTGTGTGTGTGTGTGTGTGTGTGTGTAAAGTATGTGTAATGGGGTGTGTGTGTGGTAGAGTATGTAATATGGGGTATGTATGTAGAATATGTGTAATGTGTGTGTGGAGTATGTGTTGAGGGGTGTGTGTGTGTGTGTGTGTGTGTAGAGTATGCATAATGTGTGTGTGTGTGTGTGTGTGTGTGTAAAGTATGTGTAATGGAATGTGTTTGAAGTATGTGTAATGGGGCGTGTGTGTAGAGTATATGTAATCAGGTGTGCATGTAAAGTATGTGTAATAGGATGTGTTTATGTAGAGTATGTGTTGTGGATTTGTATGTGGAGAACGTGTAATGGGGCGTGCATGTTCAGTACATGTAATGGGGTGTATATGTGTAATGGAGTGTGTGTAGAATATGTGTGTGTGGGGTATGTGTAACGGGATGTGTGTGTGGGGTATGTGTAACGGGATGTGTGGGGTATGTGTAACGGATGTGTGTGGGGTATGTGTAACGGGATGTGTGTGTGGGGTATGTGTAACGGGGTGTGTGTGTGGGGTATGTGTAACGGGATGTGTGTGTGGGGTATGTGTAACAGGATGTGTGTGTGGGTGTGTGTATGTGTAACGGGATGTGTGTGTGGGGTATGTGTAACGGGATGTGTGTGGGGTATGTGTGTGGGGATGTGTGTGTAACGGGATGTGTGTGTGGGGTGTGTAACGGGGTGTGTGTGGGGTGTGTGTGTGTAACGGGATGTGTGTGTGGGGTATGTGTAACGGGATGTGTGTGTGGGGTATGTGTATGTGTGTGGGGTATGTGTAACAGGATGTGTGTGTGGGGTATGTGTAACGGGATGTGTGTGTAACGGGATGTACAGGATGTGTAACGGGATGTGTGTGGGGTATGTGTAATGCAGTGTTAGAAATAGGAAAAAAATTAGGTTGTGCAGTGGACAACCAAGGACACAAGTCAGGGTGTCCACAAAAATTTTTAGTTGTCCCGTGTACTGTCATTGGCATTTAAAAAAAAAAAAAAAAAGGACCCGCATGCACACGCACACACACACACACACACACACACACACACACACATATATGGGAGGGGCGGGGTGGTGCTGATTTGGGACTTAAAGGTCTCGAGTTCGAGTCCTTGCCACAGATCTCGCAGTGTGTTATTCCCACAGTGCCCCTCTCCACCCAGGGGTACAGCTGGGTGAGGCGTCGGGGGAAACTGGACTAAGAGCTGGGGGGTCACCGGCGATGGAATATGGAACAGCATCCCATCTAGGGGGAGTAGCAATTTACAGTTAAGCGCAAGTCCATGAGTGGACCATGCAAAAGGTGCTAAGGTGGGGGTCAACCAAAATCCATGTAATTTGGTGAATATAAGCACTTTGGCTAAAGTCCAAAGAATATACAATATGAGCCAATTTTATGGAGTTATTCTGGGTACATGCCCTAAGGAGTGTTTGAGGGGGTCTGGGTGGCCCTTTTTGCTGGATTCTGGAGGGCGATGTTCTATTAGCCCTAGGCAGAAAACGGTTGAAGATGGAACACTGCAATTTTGCAAGGACCTTCTCTATCACAATATCTATATTTTCCCTGAAGGCCATGATATTTATGGGTAATATGACTGAGAAATTGAAAAAAAAACTTTACCCCTTCCCAAAAGGCCTATTTCGAGGGGCCATTTTCTAGGCCCTATAACTTGACTGCTGCAGGGATTTGGGTCACAAAATGTAACTGGGGTTACAAGCAGGAACCATACTTTAATAATCTGAAAAAAACCTTTCCCTCTTTCCCCCCTATATGAGTAGCAAGCGATTGAGCAAGGGGCTCTTCACTACAACTTGTGCAGTGCTGCCACCTGTTGTCGAGTACACAAACTACATGCCAACACTTTCTTGCACCTGAATGAACCACGCAAATTATCCAATCCCAAAACACAGTATTGCAGCAGAGAATTGAAGGAAATGGGGTATCCAATGGGATAACTATTTTTGCAAAGCTCCGCACACAAAATCAGGGGTTGGAACTAGTGCTGTCAAAAATATCGCGTTATTAACGCGTTAACGCAAATCAATTTTAACGGCGTCATTTTTTTTATCGTGAGATTAACGTTCTTTATGACCTGGTGAACTTGTAGTTTTTTTATAAGCTGTGGCCACTGCTAGTAACGTTAGAAAAACTACAGGATCCGGTTGTAAACTGGAAACAAAACAATAGGCACGCCCCACGCATGTCTTAGGTCTTGCCTGCTCGTTAGCTGTAAAAGAGTACCCTTACCCCCAATTTACACCAGGCGCGGCTGGGCCGCGGCACTCAGAGAAAAACGCAGCCATTCTATTCAATGCTTAAGTTTACACCAGATGCGCCGCGGCGCATGTCAGCAGCGTCCCAGAAGCGGCTCGGCGCTCCGCTCCGCAGAGAATACGCAGCAAGTCTATTTCTGCTGCTGGCAAGCCGCAGTCGCGCTGATCTTTATATAGCAGGGATACGTTTCCCTTATTCATTTAGTGGATCCAACTACGTTAGTATTTGTGCTAATGGGAATCGCACACCAGATTGTGCCAGGCAGGAAGTAACTATCAAGGGGAATACGCTTTTAACTAAAAGAAACCAGTCACAAATCTTTGATATAAAATTCATTTATAACTTATTTTTCAAATTTGTGATTTTGTTATAACTAAAACACGAGCACATTTTTTTAAAAAAAATCTATGGTGTTCACGGCTGGACTGTAGTAGGTTCTACAGCACAACAAAGACGGAAATTACATTAAATGCAATTAAAGCAGAAAAAATAAAGTATTAAAGGTCGTTGCACAAATATACCGGTAAAAATGACGAAATATGCGAAATCTGAGCAAGTCGATTGTATCATCTGGCAGGAGGCTGCGCTGACGTTCCGCGTTCTGAGACACTGCTGGTGTAAACTGAAGTCGCGAGAATGACGGAACAAAACCGCGGCGCTGCGCAGACGCGGCTGGTGTAAATCCGTTAGGGAGAGTGAAACTGAAGGGAATAATTAAAGAGGGCTTAACTAAAGAGTGGCAGATAGGGTGGGAGAAGGAGGAAAAGGGAAGACACTACTATAGCGTGCAACCTCAAGTCAATAAAATGTGCTTATGCACCTCCTATTCTCGAAGAGATTCTGTTAAATTGTGTAGACTAAGACTAGGACACTGTGGACTAAACCAGACCTTGTATATAATGGGGAAGCATGAATCTGGGTTATTGTCAGTGCGGAAGTCCAGAAACAGTAAAGCATGCATTCTTAGAATGCAATTTATAGAACAACGGGAGAGAAACAGTCTACAGACAAATGTTAGAGCTTGGAGTTGGGGTAGTTGCCATTAAAACCTTGTTTGGTCATAGAGAGAACCACCAAACCACCATGTTGATAAGAGTATTAAAATGATAATTTAAGGGACATTTAGAATAGATAAAAATGTGCGATTAATTTGCGATTAATCGCGAGTTAACTATGACATTCATGAGATTAATCGCGATTAAATATTTTAATCGATTGACAGCACTAGTTGGAACACAAAAGCCTGTACGTCCCAAGGACCCAAGGCCAAGTTTCCTCCCCTGACAGAGCCAAAGCTACCTCCTGGGCCCCATCAGGCCAGCAGAAATCATCATGACATTGCAGGGTTTCCGCTACATGTAATTGATCGTGGCGCACCGCCACAGCTTAATAAAAGCCGCCACGCCTGTGTAAAATGACTTTACATAAACTCCAAAAATCCTGAGGACAATCAGGTGTCGCCAGTTCTCCTTGTTAAGCTAAATGAGCGCTAATAATTCTTCACCTGTTGTCAATCATTTTGCTTGATGAACACGTTTTCCAATGAATAAAAATTAGCCATCGGCAGTAAAACGCGCTACTTTCTTCTTAATGCAATGTGTGCAACGATTAAAGAAAAAATATTTTGTTTACTTTGCAAAACGATGAACTAAGATGTTAACTTCTGTGTTTGCTGTGAGCACATCCTGCTCTACCTAATTGCAGGGCTCCCAACTCCCGCATTCGGCGTGAGACTTAGTGGCATATTCATGTTCCTGTGCCGTAGTCAGCAATAATTCAATCAACGCAATTGACAAGTTTCTTGAGTTTAGCCATTGGAATTTGATCCCACTCTTGTTTAGTACGGGCTTCCAGCTGCTTGAGAGTTTTGGGTCTCCTTTGATGGATTTTTTTCGTTTAATCGTGCGCCAAATGTTCTCAATCGGTGAAAGATCAGGACTGCAGGCAGGCCAGTTCAGCACACGGACGCTTCTACTACAAAGCCATGCTGTTGTAATAGCTGCAGTATGTGGTTTTGCATTGTCCTGCTGAAATACACAAGGCCTTCCCTGGAATAGATGTCATCTGGGGGAGCATATGTTGCTCTAAAACCTTTATATACCTTTCAGCATTCATGTTGCTTTTTTAAAACATGCAAGTGTCCCACACCATATGCACTAATGCATCCCCATACCATCAGAGATGCTGGCTTTTGAACTGAATGCTGATAACAGGAGGGGTGGTCTTTCTCCTCTTTAGCCCGGAGGACACGATGCCCATGATTTCCAACAAGAATGTCAAATTTGGACTCGTCTGACCACAGAACACTTTGCCACTTTGCTACAGTCCATTTTAAATGAGCCTTGGCCCACAGAACACGGGTAGCGCTTCTGGATCATGCTCAACAATGGCTTCCTTTTTGCATGATAGAGTTTTAGGTGGCATCTGTGGATGGCACGGCGGACTGTGTTTACAGACAGTGGTTTCTTGAAGTATTCCTGGGCCCATTTAATAATGTCAATGACAGGATCATGCTGGTGAATGATGCAGTGGCGTTTGAGGGCCTGAAGATCACAGGCATCCAGTAAAGGTCTTTGGCCTTGTCCCTTATGCACAGAGATTTTTCCAGTTTCTCTGAATCTTTTGATGATGTTATGCACTGTCGATGATGAGACCTTCAAAGCCTTTGCAATTTGACGTTAAGGAACATTGTTCTTAAAGTATTCCACAATTTTTTATGCAAGCCTTCACAGGTTGGAGAGCCTCTGGCCATCTTTACTTCTGAGAGACTCAGTCTCTCCAAGACATCCCTTTTATAGTCAATCATGTTACACACCTGATGCCAGTTAACTTTATTACTTGCTAAATGTTCTTTCAGCTGATTCTCTTATATATTAATTGCTTTTTCAGTCCTTTTTTGCCTGTGTCCTAACTTTTTTAAGACCTGTTGCAGCCAGAAAATTTGAAATAAGCTCATTTTGTGGATAAAAATGTAAAATGTCTCGGTTTCAACATTTTAAATGTTATCTATGTTCTACTGTAAATAACATACTGGCCCGTGATCTGAAAGTCATTGCATTTTGATGTTATTCATAATTTACACTTCGTCCCAACTATTTCGGAATTGGGGTTGTACATGCAAGGCTGGGTTGGCATAGTGTTCCTCTTTTTAAGTACTCAGCTAAGCCCTTCATGCCCTTATGCCCTTGTATATTGTATAAAACGCCCAAAAAACGCCTCTTTTGTCAATCAGTTGAACTATCAGAAAGGGGAAAATGTAAGGTTTTGAGAGGCTCTACAAGAAAAAAAACAAAAAAGAGGGCAAAAATTTTCTTTCTGAATTAATAGCATTGGTCACCAACTTATTACAGCCCCAGCCTCAATGTTCAAAACCCTGCAGCAGTTGAGATATTTGCAGTGAAACTGCACAGTATTTTTCTCCCCTTGGGGTAAGGCCCTTATCAGGAGGACCCTCGGCAAAGAAGGGCAATCCTGAAAAAGACGTGGATACCATGAAAATAACGGTCAATACTCATATTTTCATTTTTGCATCTAAAATTTTACCTTTATTTCATGGCTGGATTGAAAAATGTCTTTGAATGTTACCGTATTTTGTAGGAAAATAACTGTTGATTTTAATGGAAAATAGGCTAAAAATGTTTTTGGCCCTTTCTCCTGTTTTAAGCGATCAATCCACAAATAACTTTGGCAACAATCATCATGCCCTAGGGTCAACTTATGGTCAAAATTGTGGCTGGATCTGCTGACCCCCCACCTTAGCACTTTTTGCAGATTTTGCATGGTCCATCCATGGACTGACACTTAAAATCACGATTATTGCGCTCTGGTGGCACATCGGTCTAAGCGCGCGCTCCATAAAGGCTGTGTCCTTCCCGCGGCGACCTGGGTTTGATTCCGGCTCGGTTCATTTGCCGCGTGTCTTCCCCATTCCTCTACCCAACTTTCCTGTCTCTCTCTACTGTCAAATAAAGGAGAAAATCCCAAAAAATTATCTTTAAAAAAAATCACAGTAATTGGAAAACTAACCTTTACAATTTATTTCACCATCTGTGAGCCTGAAAAAAATCTAAAAACACACTGACCTATGGGACAACAGCAGGTAATTCGAGAGGAAAATGCCTCAATTTGTCATACAGGCGATATTCAGAACAATGCAATAAAATATTAAACTATAAATTCTCCTGCCATGCTAAACAACTGTTTACCAAAACCACTCTCCTGCAACTCTTTAGCTCGGTTCATTAGCGTGCCGTTTGTTTAATATTTCTGAGTCCTGTCTTCCATTACAATCTCAGGCTAAGCCCGGTCTTCATGACACTGCATGTCCCTTTCTTATTGGACTCAGCAATAGCTCGCTACTGCACAAGTAAGAACAGAGCCGATCTATTTGACATGGCTTGGGACGAGTGAGAGATATACAGGCTGCAAGAAGCAAGCTCACGAAGTGGAGTGCGCATGTCATGAAAGCCTGTTTCTACTACCGGGTCAAATGTCAAGGCACATAAACAAACCAGTGCCACCATGCTTTTGAGTTTGCCATGAATTCAGGAGGGACAGTTACAGGTGCTAAGATGACGTTAAGGCTTAATAGGCCTATTAGTGAGTCAACTATCCCAGTCGACTAGGTATCAGTTTGATTACTCAAAGGCAAAAAAAAAAAATAAATTTTTTTACCTTAAAAAGGCTAGTTTCAATTTAGCAACATAAAGCCAACGCACCATAGTTCGAATATTTGAAGATAACGCCGTCAACCGAAGTAATATAGCGTCATTATTTTGTACAAATCAGTTTTGTGAAACTAAAACTGGAAACAACTTCACACTGTAAAAAGCAAGCAAGCCCAAGCCACTGACGTAACGGCAACGTAGACGACTGCAGGCCACTTGTTATTGGTTATGCCGCCAGTTGAGACAGCACTAATCACTAGCTAGCTATAGTAAATCAGCTATTCATTTTGACGTGGAAGTAGCTAAGTAACAAAGCATTCACCTAGCTAGCCGGTGCGAAAGTGCATGATGTGGCGGGCTAGCTTTATGCAAACTCAAGCAAGCTGATTTCATTATATCAGGCACAACATCATCATCACCACAATATGACTTTGGTGCCACATTGAGCACTTGAGCTCCATAAACAAGAGCTCGAAGCTCTTCCACTCTGCCAGTAACAGGCAAGCCCCTGTCACGTAAGTACTGCTACAGGCGATCCCTTTTCCACAGACAAATCTCGGTGTAGGACTGCTTTGTCGTCATTCCTGCATTTGTAAACACCAGGAGCGTGTGCGTCAACGTGGGTTTGTTTATGTGCCTTGACCTCTGACCTTTGCACATGCCCCCAAAATAGCGGAACTGTGAGCTCGCTTAGTACTTGAAAACAATGTAGCTAAAACGCAGTCTAAAGATTCCCGCTTCCTCGGAGTGTTGGATTACCAATTATAAATCAATACTAATGAAATTTGATATCAGGCTGTACAATTTCAGAAAACTCACCTCTCGGTATCAAAGAGCAGTGACGTTTCCTGAAGAGAGCCAACCGCCACACTCACGGCAGTAATTTTGATTGAACTCTGAATATGCTTACCATACCTTAACGCTTATAATATGAGCACTTAAAGGAGAACTCAAGGATAATGCATAATGCTGTTTTATACAAACATAATTAGTAAATAAATGTTGTAAAATACAAAAATGTGGAATTTTTGTTTTCAAAGACTAGATAAATGAGGTTTTATTCCCCCTAATTAGCTGTCGTCTGCTACAACAGTCGCGTGATAATGACGAAACGTCGCCCTTTGCCCAGAGGTATGCGCTGTTATTGTGTTGGATAGGGTGATTGTCCCAGTCCATTATTTTATGACAAAAGATTGTTCAATATGGCCCATTGGCTAGTTGCACAAGATGGTGTTGAGTACTTTCTGAAATATGCAGGGTTGCCTCAATATTAGCGGTTTGCTTCTGTTACTTATCAGTCTATATCAGATGCTGAGCAGATGACAGGTATATCATCCCAGATATGTGATTTTATATATCATCCCGGATATGTGATTTTAGCTATCGCCGATATTCCCGGGATTTGGCTTAATTAACCGCGAGTGATGTTCGCAAGATTTGTCTCGATTACCCGTGACTGATGTTTTTTCGTTGGTACTCTTAATGAGACATCAGCTGCTCCACCGAGAAACGAGAGGGTTTTTAACTAGCATCACATTTCCAGCCGTTCTCACTGATGACTGATGAACTGGCTTTAAGTGACAGACAGCAAATGTGAAAATATCTGGTAATTAATGAGTAAATATTCCATAACGTTGAAATGCCGTTTCATAAATCTAACATACTATCGACGCATATTTTAATATTGCTGATACTTCGTTTACCTTTCCGCTCGGCGGCAGTTGCACTCTCCGGACCATCACTTCTGTAGCTATGGTTAGCTGAGCGCATCTAAGAACACCATAACGATGTAGCAGTGCTAGCTAGGTAGTTGCATCAGAAAATGTCAAAGTAAATTCACTATAAAACCGAAACAGAAAATCTGGCTCTGGAATATCGGTGATGGCTAAAATCACATTTCTGGGATGATATACCTGTCATCTGCTCAGCATCTGATATAGGCTGATAAGTAACAGATGCAAAATCTGTGGAGAGTATGTGTAATGGAATATGTATTTAGAGTACTTGTGATGGCGTGTGTGTGGAGAGTATGTGTAATGGAATATGTATTTAGGAATATGTATTGTGGAGAGTATGTGTAATGGAATATGTATTTAGAGCACGTGTGTGTGTGGAGAGTATGTAATGGAATGGAATATGTGATTTGTGTGGGGGAGAGTACGTGTGATGAATATGTATTTAGAGAGTAAGTGTGGAGAGTATGTGTAATGGAATATGTATTTAGAGCACGTGTGATGGCGTGTGTGTGTGGAGAGTATGTGTAATGGAATATGTATTTAGAATGGAATGGCGTGGTGTGGGTATGTGTAATGGAATATGTATTTAGAGCACGTGTGATGGCGTGTGTGTGGAGAGTATGTGTAATGGAATATGTATTTAGAGCACGTGTGATGGCGTGTGTGGGGAGAGTATGTGTAATGGAATATGTATTTAGAGCATGTGTAATGGCGTGTGTGTGGAGAGTATGTGTAATGGAATATGTATTTAGAGCACGTGTGATGGCGTGTGTGTGGAGAGTATGTGTAATGGAATATGTATTTAGAGCATGTGTGATGGCGTGTGTGTGGAGAGTATGTGTAATGGAATATGTATTTAGAGCACGTGTGATGGCGTGTGTGTGGAGAGTATGTGTAATGGAATATGTATTTAGAGCACGTGTGATGGCGTGTGTGTGGAGAGTATGTGTAATGGAATATGTATTTAGAGCACGTGTGATGGGTGTGTGTGGAGAGTATGTGTAATGGAATATGTATTTAGAGCACGTGTGATGGCGTGTGTGGGGAGAGTATGTGGAATAATGGAATATGTATTTAGAGCATGTGTAATATGGGTGTGTGTGGAGAGTATGTGTAATGGAATATGTATTTAGAGCACGTGTGATGGCGTGTGTGTGGAGAGTATGTGTAATGGAATATGTATTTAGAGCACGTGTGTGTGGAGAGTATGTGTAATGGAATATGTATTTAGAGCACGTGTGATGGCGTGTGTGTGGAGAGTATGTGTAATGGAATATGTATTTAGAGCACGTGTGATGCGTGTGTGTGGAGTATGTGTAATGGAATATGTATTTAGAGCACGTGTGATGGCGTGTGTGTGGAGAGTATGTGTAATGGAATATGTATTTAGAGCACGTGTGATGGCGTGTGTGGGGAGAGTATGTGTAATGGAATATGTATTTAGAGCACGTGTGATGGCGTGTGTGGAGAGTATGTGTAATGGAATATGTATTTAGAGCACGTGTGATGGCGTGTGTGGAGAGTATGTGTAATGGAATATGTATTTAGAGCACGTGTGACGTGTGTGGAGAGAGTGTGTAATGGAATATGTATTGCACGGTGATGGCGTGTGTGTGGAGAGTATGTGTAATGGAATATGTATTTAGAGCACGTGTGATGGTGTGTGTGGAGAGTATGTGTAATGGAATATGTATTTAGAGCACGTGTGATGGCGTGTGTGTGGAGAGTATGTGTAATGGAATATGTATTTAGAGCACGTGTGATGGCGTGTGTGTGGAGTATGTGTAATGGAATATGTATTTGGAGTACGTGTGATGGCGTGTGTGTGGAGAGTATGTGTAATGGAATATGTATTTAGAGCACGGTGATGGTGGTGTGTGGAGAGTATGTGTAATGGAATATGTATTTAGAGCACGTGTGATGGGGTGTGTGTGGAGAGTATGTGTAATGGAATATGTATTTAGAGCACGTGTGATGGGGTGTGTGTGGAGAGTATGTGTAATGGAATATGTATTTAGAGCACGTGTGATGGGGTGTGTGGGAATGTGTAATGGAATATGTATTTAGAGCACGTGTGATGGCGTGTGTGTGGAGAGTATGTGTAATGGAATATGTATTTAGAGCACGTGTGATGGGGTGTGTGGAGAGTATGTGTAATGGAATATGTATTTAGAGCACGTGTGATGGGGTGTGTGTGGAGAGTATGTGTAATGGAATATGTATTTAGAGCACGTGTGATGGTGTGTGTGTGGAGAGTATGTGTAATGGAATATGTATTTAGAGCACGTGTGATGGCGTGTGTGGAGAGTATGTGTAATGGAATATGTATTTAGAGCACGTGTGATGGCGTGTGTGTGGAGAGTATGTGTAATGGAATATGTATTTAGAGCACGTGTGATGGCGTGTGTGTGGAGAGTATGTGGAATGGAATAATATGTGATTTGGAGAGTATGTGGAATGGAATATGTATTTAGATGGTGATGGTGTGTGTGAGAGTATGTGGAATGGAATATGTATTTAGAGCACGGTGATGGCGTGTGTGTGGAGAGTATGTGTAATGGAATATGGATTTGGATATTATTTAGAGAATATGTGTGTGTGGAGAGTATGTGTAATGGAATATGTATTTAGAGCACGTGTGATGGCGTGTGTGTGGAGAGTGTGTAATGGAATATGTGTTTAGAGCACGTGTGATGGCGTGTGTGTGGAGAGTGTGTAATGGAATATGTATTTAGAGTACGTGTGATGGCGTGTGTGTGGAGAGTACGTGTAATGGAATATGTGTTTAGAGAGTGAACGTGTAATGGGCCTTGTGTAATGGGGTGTGTAATGTGTTGGATGTTCTCTTGCAGGCGTCCCTGCTGGCCAGTCCACACACTGCGGGGCGGTTACTGCAGCCTGAGAGCGATGCCACATCAGAGGTGCTGTCCGTGGACCCCCGCGCTGACCCGGCCCCGGAGGCCCCTCAGGACTGCATCGCCGCAGGCACCCCTGTCCCTGTCCCCGCCGAGGGCTCCCGCTTCCCCATTGGCGTGGGGGCCGAACATGACAGCGGCTCCAGCCCTGAGCCCACCTGCGACGGGTCGGGAATGCGTGAGCAGGAGAGGAGGAGTGCGGAGGAGGAGGCGGAGCAGGCGAACAGGAGTTGGGGGAGGACAGTGACTCCCAGCTGGTGGAGTCCTCCGGATATGACCGGCCGCACTTGTTCTCCCTGGAGATTAGCCCAGGGGACCATGTGCAGGGGTACGAATCCACGCAGGCCTGAGCTGATCTCACCTGACCGTAACCCCGCCTCCTCTGGCTGACCTCCCAAACGGCTCCAATCCAGACGGAGACCAATAACGATCCACAGGACGCGCTGCTGAAGCAGTCATACAGTGGGGTGCAAAAATTTGGGCACCCCTGGTTTAAATGTCTGTTACAGTTAATCTCCAAGTGATTGAAAGCAAACCTGAACACTAAATGCTACAAAGTTAAACATGACACCTTTCTGCAAATTTAAAAGCAAGTTTCTTTTTATTTAAATTTTTCTGAGTTTTTAAATGATAAGGAAGGAAAATGGGCCCTGTGCAAAAGTTTGGGAACCCTTTTGGATTATTCTTTGTTACCTTTTAAGACGATGATTACTAAGGCCCAGACCCAGGTGATTTACTCGTTAGGGCTTCAGTGAGTCAGGGGAATATAATTCCAGGGTTAAACTGTATATTCTGAAGTAACTACATGCCTTCTAAAGTATCCGACTGTGGTGGCTGTTGTGTCTGGTGTTAAAAACCATGTATTCCTCTGAACAGTTGTCCAAGGATGTCAAAATCAAGGTAATTCACTTCCACGAACAAGGAGAGGGCTACAAAAAACTCTCGCAGCGTTTCAAACTACCCATTTCTACTGTCAGAAACATCGTAAGAAAATGGAAAATAAATGGAACAATTGAAGTTAAGGCAAGATCTGGAAGACCAAGAAAAATTTCAGATAGAATGGCCTGAGATCTGGTGAGAAATGCTCAGAAGAACCCACACATCACAGCAAAAGAGCTGCAAAACAGAGTAGCAGACACGGGTCTAGTTGTTCACAGGACAACAATACAGCGTACCTTAAACAACAAAGACCTACATGGCAGAGTTGCAAGAAAGAAGCCTTTCCTACGACCTCAACACAAAATTAAGCATCTGAAGTTTGCAAAAGAGAACCTTGAGAAACCTCAAGCCTATTAGAACAATGTGCTTTGGACTGACGAAACCAAAATTGAACTTTTTGGCCACAACCAAAGAAGGTATGTTTGGAGAAAAAAGGGTGAAGCATTTGTGGAGAAGAACATGTTGCCAGCTGTTAAGCATGGAGGTGGATCCATTATGCTTTGGGCTTGTGTAGCAGCTGGGGGCACAGGCAATATTGTGCTGGTGGAAGGAAGAATGGATTCTACCAAATATCAAGACATTCTAGAGGCTAATGTTCAAAGCTCAGTCCAGAAATTCAAGACGAGACGGAAGAGACATTTGGTATTCCAGCAAGACGATGACCAGAAGCATACCTCAAAATCCACCATGAAGGACCTCCAGGAAAGACGGATGAAGGTTTTGTAATGGCCATCACAGTCCTCAGACTTGAATATTATTGAAAATCTGTGGAGAGACCTCAAACATGCCGTGCATGCAAGAAGGCCAAAGAATATTTCTGAGCTAGAGGTGTTCTGTCAGGAAGAATGGGGAAAATTTCCAAAGACAAGAATTGACAGACTCTCAGCTGGATACAGGCAGCATTTGCAAGCTGTTTTAGCTGCCCGAGGAGGAGTTACGAAGTACTAGCTGACAGGGTTCCCAAACTTTTGCACTAGGCCTTTTTCCTTGTTTTCTTAATTTTGAAGCAATAAAAAGTTAAAAATAAAAATGATCTATCACGGCGCGGGTTCGAGCCCCGGTCATACCAACCGGCAGTGGTCGGCAGCTTTTTGAGAAGTAGCGCACAATTGGCCATTGCACTACAGGGATGCAAATTGGGAAGGGGTTGCCGGGAAGGGTTATATAAAATGATTGCTTTGTTCGTTGCTTAAGCGCCTCCAGTTGGCCAGCTGGGCGCTCGTCAGGAAGATTCTAAGCTTGTTCATGTCCGGGTATCCTCCGCCCTCGTTCTGAACTTGCGAGGATTCAACCAATGAGTGTATAAGAGCAGTATTGATGGGCACGTGCTTCGGAGGAGAGCCGTGAACCGTCCCTTTCTCCTGAATTGGCAACAAGGGGTCGCATACGAGCAAGGCTTGTACATAGTTCGCCAATTGGGCATTCCAGATTCGGGTGGGATAGGAGATGCCAGATTAAAAAAAAAAAATGACAAAAAAATTATTCTTGCTTTAAAATGTGAAGAAATGTGTCATGTTTAACTTTGTAGCATTTAGTGTTCAGGTTTGCTTTTCAATCACTTGGAGATTAATTGTAACAGACATTTAAACCAGAGGTGCCCAAATTTTTGCACCCCATATATGCAGGCAGCTTCCTTCATTCAGAATATATCATTTTACAGTTTTCCTAGGCTATAATCTTAGTTTCATGGGTTCCATCATTTCTGTACTGAGCTGTCCATGTCTCCAAGAGCAGGACGTTGGTGAGATCGCTGTTCAGTGCTTTGCGGTTGCCTTCTTTCATATGGAAACCTGTGAGGACCTGGAACAATCAGAGCCACACACCAGTGCTGTGGGAGAAACAGCTGGAACATTGGATGCTGTGATGGCTGGACTCTTTGCTTTTAGGGAAAGTGGCATCACTTCTGCTGTTTAATTCACTTATTAGGGTTTCTGTGGTGGGGACTGTGTATTTCATGCAGGTAAATGGAAAGGTAGAGACTGTTATTTGTCATAGTTTTGCACTCCTCCTGTTCCTTTGCCGATACAGTGGTGAAAATAGAGCGTCATTTAAAAATGCAGGAGTGGGTGCTTTGTTACTTTACCCACCAAACCCCTCCGTTTGTGTTAGAAGATGGAGAAGGTGTTACAAGACTGAGGATCAGCTAATTCAGGGAAATTGTGAAAGCCATTAGCGTGAAGAATTGTCGTCCTCAGACGAATTTATCGGTCTTTGGGTAACGGTGCGGTCGCCCTCAGCCAAGTTCACGAGTCTTTGCCTCAAGCAGAATTCTGACAGTTTCAGAAACTTTGGGCCAAAATTGTGCAGTGTGCTTGCTGCCATCAGTCAGCCACAGAATAGTTTAATGAACCACCGATGACCCATATCCATGCATTACATCAAACACATTGAACACGTACTGTATATTTCTCACCCAATGATGGGGTTTCACAAGCGGGCCTGGTATTGCATGTGCTTCCGACTGGCACGTTTAGAGCTCGCCTTGCCATAGCCTGGCAGACCCTGGGTGTGAGTGTTGACCTGGGGCAGCGGATCAGCACAGATGAGGCCTGTGGCTCACTGCTTGTGGCCTCCGGCTGGTTGAACTAGTTTCACTCAAATGTTCGAGCTGAGCCAAATGAAACCAGTTGATATTCAGATATGTCTGTGAACATGATGTAGTGTCATAAAAAATATTTTTTTTTACTTTTAAAGTTTATAAATCTCATCCCTGTGATGTAAAACTTCGGCCGCATATTGGTAGCGAATGATTTTGTTTTTCAATTTTATTATTTCATGATGTGTTTGTATATTGCCTCACATTGGCAGTGCCCCATGGGCTTAGAGAATCAAAAGGCTTTGATGTTCTCTTAATCAGGGTCATATTTAAAAAGCTCTGACTTATAAAACTCTTTTTTTGTCGAGTTATACAGCTAAAATCAAACCAGATTCACCCCGTTACCGATAGAGGGGATTTCCCAAGATATCAGTTTTGAATGTTATTGCTGAATTTTGCACTGAATCGTTAGAACTGCGTCTGCTTATGTCTTGATTCTATATTGTTTTTATTGTAATGCTGACGAATATGGTCAGTGGTGTAGCCATTAATGTGTCGATTGGAATAGTTGCTGTACGCCCTGTCTTAACCATTTCTGTTTGTCTGTAATATTGTACTTACTAAATGTTTGTTTGTTGTTTGTTTGTTTGTTGTTTTTTCCAACATTCATTTGCTCTTTTTAAATTCAGTTGTAATAACTTTGTGTCTTTGAACAGTAAGTTACTGTATTTTATCCATTAGAGTACCATATTTTCCAGCCCAAAATTGTCCATGGACCTGCTTTGATGTCATGAGCTGAGTAGGGGGTGGAAAGGAGAAGTGAAGGGTTCAGTAAAGTGAAGAGCACTGCATCAGCGCATGGTGAATCAGGAAATGGCGCTAAACAGATGACATCCGCTTTGCTGCCGGAGATACGGGCCCCCCGGTACTTCTCCAAAAGCACGTGCCATCTCAGCGCGTGAAGGTTAACGTGGCATGCAGCTACCGTTCCTCACTACTTACGCCCATTGTTGGAACGGGTGGAAGGGAACCGCGAGAGAGAAAGGAACATTCCCACTCTGTGGTTAAGCAAGGCTTTGTCTTCATGTGTGACGTCAGGCTCTGGAAACTACGGAGAGCTGAACATCATGGTGTAGCGCAAGGATACCACAGCAGCTGATACCCTGGGGAACTGAGCATTAAATCACAAATTAGCCTCTGGGTAACCAGTGTGGCTTTGGATCTGTGAAGTTTCTTCGGATCCTGCCTCGTAAGCTATTCTTGTAATACAGTGGCTCTCAGACTCTGTCCTGATGGCCCGCTGTGAATTTGGGTTTTTGTTCAAACCACAATTATAATCATAGAATTTTAGTAAGCTGTTAATTTGTCCTAATATGTGCGTTCCCTGTTTAAAGACTGTATTTCCTGCCTTAAGCCACATTTTGAGAGAAATATGTATGTGTACTTTGAAGATTAAAAGACCCTTTAACATATTGTGTTTATATTTCTGCAATGCAAGCAATTTCAAGTCATAAAATTTTTACACTTATCAAATAAGGCAATGAGACAATCAGTGAGCTGCAAATTAGGTTGCTGAGCATAATTTTCTTTAACTTAATAGACTTTAATATGACCCAGAAAAAGTTTGACTCGTTAGCTTGTCTAATAAACTGTTAGTATAAGTGACGGTGTGTCACTAGTAAGGCAAATTAACCAATCAAAGTAAAATTGTGGATGCATGGTCAATTAAATTAATTTGTAGGCATTAAGTATATACAATAATATACAAAGCACTAATAAAACTTTTTTTTTCTTGTTTTTTGGCAAAAGTTAACATCCAGAGCTCCTCTGTATTGACCAACTCTATCCTCTATTCCATGCTGTTTTGGTCCTGCCCCCAAACCAGGTTTGAACACTACTCGCTAGCAGGGAATCGCACGTGAGGAGGGCCAATGGAGCATCATGTCTTTAGCTCTTCAACACAGGATTTTCAGTGACGACCTGTCGAGTTATGAAAGCCATTCAGTTACCTCACTGTAAAAAACATGATTTATACATATCTGTTCCCATTTACTTTTTTAATAAGCGAGCTCGTGGCCTTGTGGGCCGCATGCAAAAGGTCAAAGGTGAAGGCACATAAATCAGTGCGTCCATCGCCGCCACACCAAAGATACCTGGGGCATATTCAAGATCGCGGGGTCGAGCGAGAGCCTGTGAGTTCTTGCCTCTTGAACGATGAAACTATATTTGGTCTTGCGTAGACGAGCGAGAACAAAGGCGAGCCTTGCTTTTTCAAGATGACGTCCGCTTCCGCACAGCTTGTTTTTGATAGAATTTGGTACAAGCCATAGTATGCAGCCATGATGGAAAACGTGCAAGAGCTTGTTTCTCCTTCAAAACACAGGAGTCTTCTGTTGCGAGACCTTGGCAAGAGACCCTTCAATCTTGAACATGCCCCAGGGCTCCAGTGTCCTTCGCCGTACTTTGTAGCATTAGTTTGTCAGCTTGCGAGCCAATGATGGCTAGCGACTCAGTATGCTGTGTATTTGAAAACCATGGCTAGTTTAAACGCGATTGTTCTTGAATCAGGGACTAAAGGAATTTCATATAAAGTTGGCGCAGTGCTCACATAATGGGAATTGGCATGAAGGCGCCAATGGGAATTACGTTTGTTTTCTATAAAATTACGCCAGTACGTTAAGCTCGCAACAAACGAGAAATTCACTCAAATCATTTCATAGCTTTAGTATGACACAACCACTCGTGTAAGGTCTAAATCTTCGTTGGGAGGAAGTGTAAATTGTGAATAAAATCAAAATGCAATGACTTTCAGATCACATGAGCCAATATGTTATTTACAATAGAACATAGATTACATTTCAAACTTTGAAACTGAGAGATTTTACATTTTTATCCATAAAATGAGCTTATTTCAAATTTTATGGCTGCAACAGGTCTCAAAAAAGTTGGGACACAGGCAAAAAAGGGCTGAAAAAGCAATGAATATATAAGAGAATCAGCTGAAAGAACATTTAGCAAGTAATTCAGTTAACTGGCATCAGGTGTGTAACATGATTGGCTATAAAAGGGATGTCTTAGAGAGGCTGAGTCTCAGAAGTAAAGATGGCCAGAGGCTCTCCAACCTGTGAAGGCTTGCATAAAAAAATTGTGGAATACTTTAAAAACAATGTTCCTCAACGTCAAATTGCAAAGGCTTTGAAGGTCTCATCATCGACAGTGCATAACATCATCAAAAGATTCAGAGAAACTGGAAAAATCTCTGCATATGGGACAAGGCAGAAGACCTTTACTGGATGCCCATGATCTTCAGGCCCTCAAACGCCACTGCATCACTCACCGGCATGATTCTGTCATTGACATTACTAAATGGGCCCAGGAATACTTCAAGAAACCACTGTCTGTAAACACAATCCGCCGTGCCATCCACAGATGCCACCTAAAACTTTATCATGCAAAAAGGAAGCCATTGTTATGCATGATCCAGAAGTGCTGCCGTGTTCTGTGGGCCAAGGCTCATTTAAAATGGACTGTAGCAAAGTGTCCTGTGGTCAGACGAGTCCAAATTTGACATTCTTGTTGGAAATCATGGGCGTCGTGTCCTCCGGGCTAAAGAGGAGAAAGACCACCTCTCCTGTTATCAGTGTTCAGTTCAAAAGCCAGCATCTCTGATGGTATGGGGATGCATTAGTGCATATAGTGTGGGACACTTGCATGTTTTAAAAAGCACCATGAATGCTGAAAGGTATATAAAGGTTTTAGAGCAACATATGCTCCCCTCCAGATGACATCTATTCCAGGGAAGGCCTTGTGTATTTCAGCAGGACAATGCAAAACCACATACTGCAGCTATTACAACAGCACGGCCAGTAGTAGAAGAGTCCGCGGTGCTGAACTGGCCTGCCTGCAGTTCTGATCTTTCACCGATTGAGAACATTTGGCGCATAATTAAACGAAAAGTCCGTCAAAGGAGCCCCAAAACTCTCCAGCAGCTGGAAGCCTGTATTAAACAAGAGTGGGATCAAATTCGAATGGCTAAACTCAAGAAACTTGTCTCCTCAATGCCCAGACGCCTCCACTCTGTGTTAAAAAGAAGAGGGGATGCTACACCATGGTAAACAGGCCCTTGTCCCAACTTTTTTGAGACCTGTAGCAGCCATCAAATTTGAAATGAGCTCATTTTGCGGATAAAATTGTTAAATTTCTCAGTTTCAACATTTGCTATGATATCTCTGTTCTACTGTGAATAAAATACTGGCCGGTGTGATTTGAAAGTCATTGCGTTTTGTTTTATTCACAATTTACACTCTGTCCCAACTATTTCGGAATTGGGTTGTAATACAACAGTTGCTAATTTATTCCTGACCTGTCTGCATACTTCGGAAAAGAAAAGATGGATAGCTTGTTCCTATTTTTGCAACCTATTGCTGCATGTTTCGGCATTTTAAACGTGGATGGCCAATGCAAGATACTCTTCACATTTAATTTTTGCGCCTTACTTTGCCGCTTTCCCCCGCTTGTTGAATATCTGATATCAATCCAAGATCATAGCGATCAAATATATTCCTTTTCCCTTTAAAAAGATTAAACATCGATGACAATAGCAGTATTACTGAACATATAAATACAAGTATTATTTCAGTTTGAAAGTTTAATTCATGGTTTCCCGCAGTCCGACTCCATACTGTATTTCTGTAATGCCAGATGTTACGTGAGCGCTGCTGAGAGAGACACAGGTCTCGAACAAAGCTCATTTTCTCCTGATCTGGTGGTCTTAAAAATGCCATTGCAGCACCAGAATGTTTGGAAGATATGTGGCCTGTGAAAAATAAGTCCAAAATTTAATTCTGTGACAATGGGACAAAATAATCGGTGATGGTCTGTGCTCACGTTCTCTTCTCCCCATTGGAATCAATTCATTCAGGACCCGCCGCAAGTCTATCTGAAGGGGCGGGGCACCCATGTGACTGACACCACAAATTACTCCTCGGTCAGGAGTCTTCCTTCCTCTATTGTCTTTGGTTATATACTTCTAGAGCAGGGGTGTCCAATCTTACCCATAAAGGGCCGGTGTTGGTGCAGGCTTTGGTATTAGCCCAGGGCTAAAACACCTGATTCCACTGATTAACTGATCTGGGGGGTCAATCAAGATGAGTAGAATCAGGTTTGTTAGTGTTGGGCTCTAACAAAAACCAGCACCCACACCGGCCCTTTGTGGATTAGATTGGACACCCCTGTTCTAGAGGGTTTTCCCTATTGCGGCAAAGTCTTGTTTCGTCGCCCAATGGGAGGATTTCTACAATGTCGACGTTGCCTGCGTGGAACAGTTATTGTTGCCAGGGAATTTTTCGCGTGAGGACGATAGAATTATGAGGGCTGCGAAGTCCAATTGGATGATTTTGGTTATTAACAGAAAATTCCTCAAAGCAAGTTGGTGCTTCATGGATAACCGCTTGAAAGGGTCAATGAATTCGAATTTCCTGGAGTGTGGTTTGATGAGCATGTGGTAGAAGGAGGCACTCTTCTCCTCCTCCTCCCCCGTCATTCTGTCTGTACCTGGCTATTCAACCAATCCACTCCCATTCTTATCTTTTGAATGTCCCTCTAACCCCCCTCTGTTGATCATTCATTGGTTTTCTCTGATGTTCTTCCTTTTGTATCCAATCAGTTCAATCTTTACTGTAAAGAACAGCCCACCTTGTCTCAGCATAAGTCTCTGTGCCTCCATCTTTAGAGCCTCTTTCTATGCTGGTACCAGACAGAGCCACAGACTTCAGCAGTTGGTTTTCATTGGTATGGTTCACCATTTGTTCACAATTGTAACAGTTCAATAAACTTGATAAAAGACTATTTGTCGTAATCTCTCGGTTCTACGACAAGCAGCTCACATGGAGGGTTCGTGTAAAAAAACATTCGCAAATGCAAAAAAAAACCTCATTACATGTTATAAGGAGCCTTGCAGGATGCGACTGGGGTGCAGAGAGGGGAGTCAGTGTTGACAATATATTAGGCAATGATTTAATCTTGTTTGTATTATGGATCATTTGTGTTTGTATTAGCTGCAAAAAAAATATATGAAGAAAATGAATGTCATTCAAGCTGGCGTTGAGGCTCGTTAGTGGGACATTTTGACTCCGATCTCAGGATTGCTAGTGGAAATGGTAGAAATGCCCTTATGGATGAGACAAATTAAATTAGGATTACAGTACTGACCCAAGTTAAAAAGCATTAGGTCCAGCTTCCCAGCCAAGTGCCCTATATCTGAATCAGAAGAAATCGGTGTAAAGAACAAACACTTCCTGAAGGAAATGAGGAGTGGGTTAAAAAAGTGGGACTAGAGAAGAATAAGCGTAATATCGAATAACGTAATATCACTTCAAATATGCAGGTCCCCAGTTCCCTTTTGGCTGCCCTGAGGTTAAAATAGATTGATCTTCGTTGGAAGAAATCGAGAATAAAAAAAAAATGTTGTGGTGGATGTAAAATCTGATGTTGTGCAGCTGTGGGAAATGTATTTAAAAATCTTTACAGACAGATCAAAAGATCCGGTCAGTTGGAAGGCAGGATTTGGAGTTTAGGGAGAAGTATGATATGAAGGCAGGATTACTTGTCTCAGATGATGCTTCAATCTTCGCTACTGAGTTTTCGGCAATAATCTGGGCTTTGTGGTGGGTTGAAGCAGTAAAATTGAAAAAAGTGCTTATATGTACTGGCTCCGCTGCGGCCTTAAGTCAGCGGCAACAGAGGTGGTGATTTGCAGAGTCCTTCGGCATAAAGGTATTGCGGCACACAAGATGGCCAATAAAGCTGCTGAAACAACACTGAATCGGGAGAATATAGAATTTGAGATATCCTTCAGCAAAGGCGGGAGGAGTGGTAGAATGAGACAATGGGGGACATTACTTTTCTATGTGGTCAAGGGTTAGTGGGATGAGTGGGGATAGTGTCAGTGGGTCAGAGGTGAGACATGATGCAGTGAAATTAACCAGATTGTGTGGGTTGAATTATTATCTATATCTTATTGGGAAACACTGCTGGCCTTGCCTTTTGACGGGCTCGATTGCGCTCGCGCCCCATTACGCTGTAAATTCCACGTAAGGGGCCCAATCTATCGCGCCCCTAACATTTACAATATGCCTGCAAAATATGTGCGAAGCATGAAAAAAAGATCGAGAGTGATTCCCGTTTAAAAGGCCGCGCACAATCGGAAATTAGAGAGTTTGCCGGGGATACGAGTTCTTCAGCAAACAGGGTTTTTCCCGCATCGCATAGAGAATTGCAAGGCCGCCGCCTCCGCCTCCCGAAAAAAAAATCGAGTACTTGTTTCCAGGGAAACATTATTTCCTAACAAGCATTGAACTCTGCGGATTTGACGTTTGTAACTGCAATTGCGACTCTACGCCACCACGATACAGTGGAGCTGTACCGTAACATGTGCATCAGGCAAAGCTGGTGACCATTGCGACTGTGGAGAGTTTATTTTCCTTTATATCTCCGATTATTTTACAATTGCTTGTCCAGAAGTAGAGGCCAGCTATTAGTTAAGTTTGCTTCACTTCATTTGGGAGTAACCAAGTGAGTGACTTTAGTGAGTGCTGCTCCATGGCAGGTGCTGGAGAAACTTCTCATTCTGTGTGTTAAAATGTTTGTTTTAATGTTAATGTTTTAAAACTTATCTCACTTAGGTATTTGTGATTCCACTTTCCAATTTTGCAATAATAAAAGACACAAAATGCAATCAAATGGCTTTTTTTGTATTTGTTCATATCAAGAGTCAGTACAGTGGCTTGTTGTTGCATCTTCACTTAAATCCTGAGTCTACAACAGACAAATTTCGCTGAGTGGTTGAGCACGCTCCTCGGATCGTTTACGGAGAACAATGGTCCCCGTGATAGCACAGTGTAGGAGAGTGACCAGTTGAGCTCCTGCAAATTTCAAAGGGTAAGGCCTAAAACACCGCTCTGGAAAATGTCGATGTGGGAAGGATGAAACGGTAATACACGTAGATTAATGTCTCAGTGTGAAAAATACTCTTCAGAAAGGCATTGTTCAAGGTCAGAGCTGATCTTGGGGTTTGTTTTATTTTTGTCCATAATTTTTTGGCAAGCAAGACAACCGCTCCCTTCACAATAAAATACTACGATACCTTCATATGACAGGACTGTGCCCTCATGTATAGGATCAATATTGTAATATTCTGGATTGTGATAGGTTTATATATCGCTCTTGATTGTTCAGTAAGTAAATTGTTTGAGTGCAAATTGAGCGATCTTTAACGGGAACAGATTGAGCGCTCTGGCGGCATCCCAAAGAAAATCCCATAACACCCAGAATTCCCTTTGGGGTTCAAGTGATGAAAGAAAAATCTGGCTGTCAAAAACGAGATGAGAGACAGAAGAGAGAAAAAGCGTCATTTGTCTACAAAGAGGAATTTATCAAACCTTGGTTCCATGAAATTCAAATCGCGGTCATATTTTATTAGAAATATAATCATCTACTATCAGGCACTTTTCAAATGCTAACGGTAGGTTTTTAAACGCGTTGAGTTGGATTGTGGCTGAATGGTGTTTGACAGACGGCAGCACCATACTGTCACCTGTGTGTCACATACTTACCATAAAGGAAGTGAGACCATGAACAAGCACAAAGGCTGAGGAAGAGAAGCAAAGGTCACTCGCTCGGTCCCAGGGCCAGGTGAATAATGTCTTTTCATGAAACATCCTGGTGGTGTGGAAATAATGACCTCTGGCATTTCCAGTGCTGTAAAAAGACTATTTGAACCCTTCCTGATTCCTTTTATTTTTGCATATGTGTCACAGTTAAATGTTTAAGATAATGAAAATAATAGTACAAACCCCAATTCCAATGAAGTTGGGACGTTGTGTAAAATGTGAATAAAAACAGAGTAAAATGATTTGCAAATCCTTTTCAACCTATATTCAATTGATTACAATACAAAGACAAAATATTTGATGTTCAAATCAATAAACTTTGTTTTTTTGGAAATGTTCACTCATTTTGAATTTGATGCCAGCAACACGTTCCAAAAAAGCTGGGACAGGGGCAACAAAAGAATGGGAAAGTTGAGGAATGCTCAAAAAACACCTGTTTGGAACATTCCACAGGTGAACAGGTTAATTGGAAACAGGTGAGTGTCCTGATTAGGTATAAAAGGAGCATCCCTGAAAGGCTCAGTCACTCACAAGCAAGGATGGGGCGAGGTTCACCACTTTGTGAACAACTGTGTGAGCAAATAGTCCTACAGTTTTAGAACAACGTTTCTCAACATGCAATTGCAAGAAATTTAGGGATTTCATTATCTACAGTCCATAATATCATCAAAAGATTCAGAGTAAGCAGCAAGGCCGAAAACCAACATCGAATGGCCGTGACCGTCGGTCTTTCAGGCGGCACTGCATTAAAAGCCGACATCATTCTGTAAAGGATATTACCATGTGGGTTCAGGAACACTTCAGAAAACTATTGTCAGTTAACACAGTTTGTCGCTACATCTACAAGTGCAAGTTAAAACTCTACCATGCACAGCGAAAGACATATATCAACAACACCTAGAAACGCCGCCGGCTTCTCGGGGCCCGAGCTCATCTGAGATGGACTGATGCAAAGTGGAAAAGTGTGTTGTGGTCTGACGAGTCCACATTTCAAATTGTTTTTGGAAATCATGGGCGTCGTGTACTCCGGGCTAAAGAGGAAAAGGACCATCCAGATTGTTATCAGCGCAAAGTTCAAAAACCAGCATCTGTGATGGTATTGGGATGTGTTAGCGCCCATGGCATGGGTAACTTGCACATCTGTGAAGGCACCATTAATGCTGAAAGGTACATACAGGTTTTGGAGCAACATATGCTGCCATCCAAGGAACTCCTTTTTCAGAGACGTCCCTGCTTATTTAAGCAAGACAATGCCAAGACACATTCTGCATGTGTTACAACAGCGTGGCTTCGTAGTAAAAGAGTGCAGGTAATAGACTGGCCTGCCTGCAGTCCAGACCTGTCTCCCATTGAAAATGTGTGGTGCATTATGAGGTGCAAAATACGACAATGGAGACCCTAGACTGTAGAGCAACTGAAGTCGTACATCAAACAAGAATGGGAAAGAATTCCACCAACAAAGCTTCTACAATTAGTGTCCTCAGTTCCCAAACGCTTATTGAGTGTTGTTAAAAGGAAAGGTGATGCAGCACAGTGGAAAACATGCCCCTGTCCCAGCTTTTTTGGAGCGCGCTGCAGGCATCAAATTCAAAATGAGTGAATATTTTCAAAAAACAATGACGTTTATCAGTTTGAACATTAAATATCTTGTCTTTGTAGTGTACTAAATTAAATAAAGGTCGAAAAGGATTTGCAAATCATTGTATTCCGTTTTTATTCACATTTTACACAACGTCCAAACTTCATTGGAATTGGGGTTTGTAATATTTGACTAAAATAACCTCAGCAAACACAACATGCAGTTTTTAAATGATGATTTCATTTAATGAAGAAAAAAAGAACTCTCTAACCCTACTTGGCCCTATGTGAAAAAGTAATTGCCTTCTTGGTTACTAAATCAAACAATTTGACAAATTTAATTGATATTTTGGTTAACTTACACCAGGCACACCAAGGCATGATTGCTGCCAGTGCCATAGAATTTAACCATATTTCAATAGAACCTGTCTGGTGAAGAAGGCAAAAAGCAGCACATGATGCTGCAATCTAAAGAAATTCAAGAACAGATGAGAAACAAAGTCATTGACATCTATCAGTCTGGAAAGGGTTGCAAAGCCATTTCTAAGGCTCTGGGCCTCCGGCGAATCACAGTGAGAGCCAGTATCTACACACAGAGAAAACACTGAACAGCAATGAGACTTCCCAGGAGTGGGCGGCCTACCAAAATTCCTCCAAGAGTGCAATCGACAACTCATCCAGGAGGTCACAGCTAACACGTAAAGAACTCAGAGCAGGTTCACATTTAAAATTCCACAATAAGAAAAAGACTGGGCAAAAATGGCACCGAATAGGACAGCTTGTCAGTGAACACCACTGCTGACCAAAGACAACACAAAGACCTGTCTCACTTTTGTCAAAAAACACCCTGATTTATTTATTCAGCGCTCAAAGGGTTAAGGCTTGCCTTGTATAAAAGTCATAGGCAGAACTCGAGGTTCTTCTTTCCGACAGTGTTGCTGTGGACATGACCATCTCGGCCGTACTTCTGCTGCTGTGTAATGTCACCTTTACCTGGAGTCTGGTAGGTGAGTGCTCTGACCTGCATTAATTTGTATGAGAATTTACTGGTTTTCCTCAAGTTTAGTACTGTATATATCAGGGATACTCACTCTTAAAAAAAAAAAACCTGCTCTGAGATGTTTGCCTCTGATGGCTTTTTTTCTACTTGCTTATTGCCAACCACCTGTTCCATGCTTTATTTGTTTATGACTGAAGGTGACTTATGCTATATATAGATTGCAGTCTGCTCTGCCGTGTTACAGTGTCGATGACCTAATTGTTTGCACTTAACTGCAATTCACTTTGGATGAAAGCGTCTGATGTATGAGATGTAGTGTAATGTAATGTAATGTCTTATCCAGACCAAGCTGGTGTGGGCACAAGATTTCATTCCAACCACGCAGTCACATGCTTGATTCGACTAATCAAGGTAATTAGCAAAAGCTCTAGGGGTTGATTAGTGGAATCAGGTGTGTCACTGCGCAGTCGGAATGAAAGCCTGCAGCCACACCGGCTGTTTTTGGATGGAGTGAGTACCGTAGCAGTTAATGTAAAGATCTCTGTTCAGCTCCAGGGAGTGCAGACCTCTGGGAGGAAATTGCCCCACAGGCAGTCCGCTTTCACTCGTTAGATTACCGGAACGTTGTACGATGGGAGCACCGCAGTCCATCCCTCGGGAGCCCACTATATTTTGTTCAGTACAAAATGTGAGTATCTGCAGACTGAGTCTTTGGACCAGGTGTGTGCCCTGAAAGCTCCTATACGGCCATTTTCCGAAATCGTATGCACCACATGGCCTAGAGTGTGAGGGCTAGCAGGTCATCCAACATCTCGTATCAAAATCATGGGCATTAGCCCTTTTGTATGTAAACAAACCTTGGACGAAACAGTTTAAAAAAAATACTCCTTCAGGCGTCATTGGCTAAACAAAAACAAATTTTTCTCTGCTAAACTGTGCCTACATGGCAGTGGACTTGTCTCAGTTTATTGGATGTGTGCTGTTAGCAATATTTTGCATTTCCAGAGCTATGCATAAGCAGATGGCCAACAGTATTCAAATATAGGAGTCAATTTGGCACCATTGGAGTCTCCCTTTGGTTCTTGGAAGATTTTTCTTATTTTCTGTATTTGCAGAAAAAATATTGTCATCATTCTGCCACAGATTTGGAGATTGGCTGAGACAAGTGGCGGAAGCATGTTTAAATGAAAAGAAAAGCCTCTAAAAACAGTGCCGTTTTCAGTAGTATGAATCATAACAAAACAATCACCTACACAAGCCAGACAGACAGACAGACGATGGGAAAACAAATATTCTCAGCCAGGAGTGCTGTGAAAAGGTATCTGCCCTCTTCCTGATTTCTTCTATTTTTGCTTATCTGTCATATTTCAATCTTTCAGACCATCTAATTTATTTTAATAAGACAGCGATAACTTGAGTACACACAAAATGCAGTTCAGTTTTTCAATGATATTTCATTTATTGAATGTGAAGAGTTATTCAAAACCTTAATCACCCATGTAAAAAAATAATTGCGCTTATAAACTTAACTGGCTGTGCCATTCTTAGTGGCACCAACTGCAAGCAACTGTTAGCGATAACTGGCAATGAGTCTTTTACAACGCTTTGAAGGAAATGTGGCCCACTCTTGCTTTAATTCAGCCACATTTGAGGTTTTTCAAGCATGAACTTCCTGTTTAGGGTCTTGCCACAGCATCTCAAGTGGATTCAAATTAGGACTTTGACTACCCTCTTCAAATCCTTAATTTAGTTTAATTTGCGTTATTCAGAGAAGGACCTTCTTGTGTGCTACCGATCATTGTCTTGTTGCATAACCCAATAACGCTTCAACTTTAGGTCACAAACCGATAGCCAGACATTCTCCACCAGGATATTCTGGTGCAGAGCAGAATTCATGGCTTAAACAATTATGGCAAGGCGCCCCGGTGCCAATGCAGCAAAGTAGCCCCTGACCATCACACTACCTCCCTGTGTGTGACTGTTGGTATGATTTTATGTGATGTGCTTGCTTTGTGCCAGATGTAATGGGACACGTCTTCCAGTTATTTTGTAACTAAGGGAGTGATTACTTTTTCACATAGGGCCAGGTAGGGTTGGAAAGCTTTTTTTCCTTTGATAAAGTACATCATCATACAAAAACTGCTTTTTGAGTTTAGTCGAGTTATCTTTCACTAATACTAAAATTAGTTTGATGATATAAAACATTTGTGTAAAAAATCAAAAAAAAAAATTAAAAACAGGCAAATACCTCATCACAGCACTGTAGTTAATATCCCTCAGCATTGAGCAAGGGATCCTCAGCAAAGGTTAAACCTGCCAACTATGACCAATGTAAATATACTGACCAGCATTAAAAACACACCTCCTTAATTTTTGGGCCAAAACACAAATTACAGATTTTCATGATGAGTAAGTGTAATAAAGGTGTCTGATACGGCCTGACAAGAGGGCCTAATGCAAAATTTGGTCTTTGACACGCATATATGCCATTGCAGGCTGAAAAATCTAAAATCAAGATTTTTGTCATCAGGGCAAAATCGAATTACATCATTTTGGTTCTCTTCGCACGATCTGGTCTTTCAAAATGTGGAAAGTGAAAAACCACTCTAAGTCAGTCATTAAACATTATCAGTAGATGGCTAATGAGGCGCGAATTTGATGAAGAAGAGTGCGAACAAACCCCTAGAAAGTTGCGTTCGTGCTTGTGCGTCCCTGCTGTCACTAGGTGGCAGCATTGTCATTATTTTGTCACTGGGAAGATTGCCCAAAAGTTTTGGAGGTATCCGTGGCATGTCTGATTGTCCACAGTTTATAAGCTATGAGGGAAATCAAAGAATCATGGGCAGTCCACATGAGCCCATCTGGGTAACACAAGTATATGATCACAAGCGCCCAATAACTCAAACAGCTCGCCAAGGTGATGTTAAAGAGATCCAAGGTCCGAATCCACAGTCAGACGTCACCTGAAAGCTGCAGAAATGGGATGGAACAACCCCATTAGAGCCCATTTTCACCCCACATCACTGTCAGCGTCCTCAGCAGTGAGGACAACAGCATCAGATTGATGTTTTCAATGATCAAAGTGGACACAGAGCAAATGATTTACCGTGCGTAACAAAATTATTAGACCATCTGTCATAAAAACAAGAAAACACAAATATTTTAGAAATTTGTCAAAAACTTGTTTAAAGCTAAAAATTATATTTTTTTTTTTTTGGCCAATAACAAACTGAAACAACTAAATAGTCCTTATTCACATATATAAAAAAAAAAAAAAAAACGTAATATTTTGGGCTTTGGCCTTGATGCCAGCTTGCATTCTTGCATTCAACCACTAAAACTAATTTTTACGTTCAGGAATGCAAGTAAATAACTGTTGTTTGGCATCTTTATCAAAAAATAATAATGTGCTTAACTTTTTTTTATGATTTTTTGTAAAACAGTAAATTTTAAAATTCATGGATAACAATAATAATTATATTTTAGCATTAAAAATACCATTTCAATTAAAGAGCTTGCACATACCGGTGGATTAACCATCACAGAAACATACAAAATGATTTTACTTATTACTAACACTGTTAATTTAGGGCAGCTGTGGCATAAACCTTATATTGGGTGGTGGTCGGATAAATTTGTTAAGGTTTAGATTGCCTGCCTCTAGTCTGGAGTAACCCTTGCTTTTAAACAGTACTACAGTGGTGTCTTTGGTGAACATGGGCTCCAGTGGGGGTTTCACACGGCACTTTTGCAGCTGTCAGGCGACTTGTCACTGTGGATTTGGAAAATTGACCCCTGTGACATCACCTTATTGAGCCGTCACTGATTGGCTGTGACCATGCACATGTGTTACCTGGAGCGACTCAATTTGAATGATCTTGATTCTTTAATTTACACCGTGGCTGGCAAACTGTGGACAGTCAGGCACTAGACAGATGCCCCCAAATTTTTGGTCAATCTTCCCACTGATGGAATAACGATGATGCTGCCACGCAGCAAGAGCACACACGCGCATGCACGCTGGCATTATTCTAAGGGTGTGTTTTTACTCATTTTCATCAAGTTCTCGCCTCATTTGCCATTTAATGGTGATGTTTATCAGCTGAGTTAGGGTGACTTTTGCCTCGCCGCCTTTTGAAAGACCAAATTTCCTGAACAGACCCAGAAAGACAATATTGCATTTTGCCCTGGGGAAAAAAATCTTCATTTTAGCTTTTTAGGCCTGAAATGGCATTGAAATGTGCCAAAGACCTAATTTTGCATTTTGCCATCTTGTCAGGAGGCTTAATACACTTTGATAGCAATTACACATAACAAACGTGCATAATTTTTATTTTGTCCGTTAAAATAGAGTGGTCACATTTGGTCATATTGTTACTGCTCTAAGGTCATATTGTTATTGCTCTAAGGTCACATTGTTATTGCTCTAAGGTCACATTGTTCCTGCTCTTTGGTCACATTGTTACTGCTCTAAGGTCACATTGTTACTGCTCTAAGGTCATATTGTTACTGCTCTAAGGTCACATTGTTACTGCTCTAAGGTCACATTGTTACTGCTCTAAGGTCACATTGTTACTGCTCTTTGGTCACATTCTTACTGCTCTAAGGTCATATTGTTACTGCTCTAAGGTCACATTGTTCCTGCTCTTTGGTCACATTGTTACTGCTCTTAGGTCATATTGTTACTGCTCTAAGGTCACATTGTTATTGCTCTAAGGTCACATTGTTATTGCTCTAAGGTCACATTGTTCCTGCTCTTTGGTCACATTGTTATTGCTCTAAGGTCACATTGTTACTGCTCTTTGGTCACATTCTTACTGCTCTAAGGTCATATTGTTATTGCTCTAAGGTCACATTGTTCCTGCTCTTTGGTCACATTGTTACTGCTCTAAGGTCATATTGTTACTGCTCTAAGGTCACATTGTTACTGCTCTAAGGTCACATTGTTATTGCTCTAAGGTCACATTGTTCCTGCTCTTTGGTCACATTGTTATTGCTCTAAGGTCACATTGTTCCTGCTCTTTGGTCACATTGTTACTGCTCTTAGGTCATATTCTTACTGCTCTAAGGTCACATTGTTACTTCTCTTAGGTCACATTGTTACATTCCCATTGACTCTTGTGATCTGTTTTGGTCAAAGTTACCAGTTATTTATTTTTTTCCTGAAACTCCACAACAATTACTAAGATTCTGTGAGGTTTATGCAATTCAAGTTACAAAGGAAACATCAGACCATGGTAAATACAAAAAAAAAGTGACCATTGAATTATTGTCGCACTCTCTGTTCACTGTTTAGCTCTCACGCACACTCACATATCCTGGCACACACATGTATTCCTATTGCCTTTGTTCAATCAGATTTGCAGCAGATTAAACAAATTTAAAACCCTCTGCACCATATGATAATAGTGCAAAATTGTGATAGCGATGCCTGGCTCTCCCTGTCCATTACCAGCTATGGGGAGAAGCAGTGGACTAACGCCACTCACTGCCAAGCTATCAGAGAGCGTCTGTGTGACCTGAGCCAGGAGACCGCAGAACCCGGGGAGTGGTACTACGCCAGGGTGCAAGCAGCTGGAAATGGCTCTCAATCCACATGGACACTCAGCCCCAGGTTTAATCCGCACTGGGAGAGTAAGTGGGGTTAGACAGCTATGCACTGTGACGTTACCAGGGAGAGTAATCATTACATTTCCTTATATTACATTCATTTAGCACCCACAGTTACCCACAGTGACTGTCCCAGCTGAATAAATATACTGTAAGTCAGTTTGCCTGAATGAATTACTGAAAATGCCTGAAATTGATAAATAGTCCTGGCTAACGTCACTCTGAGGCACTCAGGGCCTTCTGATGTCATGTGGAAACAGTTGCCCATATGTCGCAGATGTGTCTCAGATGTGGCCATTCACTTAAAGATGGTTATTCCGCATAAAAAACGACAAATTACTGCAGATGCTTTTCCCTCCCTGAGTATGACGCATTACCTCAGACATGAAAAAGAAGAAAATCAGGACGAATAAACAAGTGTGATAAAATTCAGTGGTTACATTTGTGACTGAATCTAAAACTAGCAATTGCATGAGGGGGAGGGATTGGGGCACAGGGATAGAGTCGGCCATGTTTATTAGTTTGTTTATTAATCATTCTGTCTGTATTCATGTGCCCTTCCTGCATTGGATCTGACAGCTTCCATCAGTCCTCCTGAGGTGAAGCTGCATGTGACGGAGCAGGGCATCGTGGGCCGCCTTCGCCCCCCCAGCACACCCTACAGGAGACAAAATGGCAGCCGGATAGCAGTGAGAAAGCTGCAGAGACTGCACTACAGACTATACCTCACCAGCAATGGCATTGTACAGGCAAGTTCTGCGGAGGACACCAGTAACAACAAGAGTAAAGCACGACGTGCCTCCCACGCTGAACAGCAGCTTGTGACTGTAAAATGACCTGCCTCCTTTAACTGTGTCAGCTCTTACAAACTATAGACCCTCGGTCTTTTCTGTTCTTCGGGGCTAGAGTAAAGATTACTTCCATGCCAACTGATTCCTTTCTATTTTCCTCATCTGAGGACACGGGAAGTCGGATTGAAGTTTTTTTCTGGGCCGCAGCAAAGAGAGGGAAAACAGTATGAACGTGAAAGTCTGTAGCCGAGTGAGTGAGTGAGTGAGTGAGTCAGTCAGTGAATGAGTGAGCGAGTGAGTCAGTCAGTGAGTGAGGGAAGAAATCAGTGAGTGATACATGAATGTTTGTGGCTGAGTGAGTGAATGGGTGAGTGAAACATGATGGTTTGAGGCTGAGTGAGTGACGAAGTAACTTCATTGGTCAGTCGAGTGCTAGAGTTTCCCAATTGGCCGTTGCTCTACCAGAGTTAACACTCACACAGGTGCAGTCCAGGCCTGTAAGTTTAGACCTGGTGTAAGTCAGGTGTGGAAAATGCAAATAAAGGTGGTTCCTCCAACTCTGTCCTCTGACCTCCTGCCAGAACAGGAGCGGCATGATGTGGACAGCTGTGTCAGAGAGGTCCTCTTCGACGGCCTGAGACGGAGGACCACCTACTGCCTGCAGGCCGAAACACACGTCCTGCACCTCAGCACAGCGAAAAAGAAGAAAACAGGCGCTACCAAACAGTGTGAAGGATCCATCACCTGCACAGGTGCTTGACTGAATCTAAAGCTACACATTACCTGGACAGGTGCTATTAGCAAGCACAGCTACACATTACCTTTAAAGGTGCTACTAGTTTGTTTATTAGCTCACACTGTCTTATTCATGTGCACTTCCTGCACAGGTGCTTTTCCTACCAAGCACAGCTACACTTACCTGCACAGGTGCTTTTACCAAGCACAGCTGCACATTACCTGCACAGGTGCCTTTTACAGCCCTACCTGCACAGCAGGAGACAACATACCTGCACAGGTGCTTTTTTTCCAAGCACAGCACACACATTACCTGGACAGGTGCTTCTACCAACACAGCCACACATTACCTGCACAGGTGCCTTTACCAACACAGCTACACATTACCTGCACAGGTGCTTCTACCAAGCACAGCCACACATTACCTGCACAGGGCCTTAAAGCACAGCTACACATTACCTGCACAGATGCCTTTACCAAGCACAGCTACACATTACCTGCACAGGTGCTTTACCAAGCACAGCTACACATTACCTGCACAGGTGCTTCAACCAAGCACAGCTACACATTACCTGCACAGGTGCCTTACCAAAGCACAGCCACACCAAAGCACAGCACACACATTACCTGCACAGGTGCTTTTACCTCCACAGCCACACATTACCTGCACACAAACTTTAGAGAACGGAAACACTGTACCTGCACAGGGGCTTTACCAAGAGCTTCACATGCTGCACAGGTCCTTTTATTTTCCTCATCTGACACACCTGAGTCGGCCCCACACAGCCACACATTACCTGCAAAGGTGCTTTTATGACAACACAGCCACACATTACCTGCACAGGTGCTTTTACCAACACAGCTACACATTACCTGCACAGGTCTTTTACCAAACACAGCCACACATTGACCTGCACACAGGTGCCACACATGAGTGAGCCTTTACCAAAGTACAGCCACACATTACCTGCACAGATTCCTTTAAGAGCACAGCTACACATTACCTGCACACATTACCTGCACAGGTGCTTGAGTGCACAGTGAACACATTACCTGCATGATGGTTTGAGGCACACATTACCTGCACAGGTGGCACAGCTACACATTACCTGCACAGGTGCTTTTACCAAGCACAGTTTCCACATTACCTGGCAGGTGCTTTTACCACACATTCACACAGGTGCAGTCCAGGCCTTTAAGTTTACACAGCCACAAGTCACCTGCACAGGTGCAAACCAAAGCTGGTTCCTGCACAACTTTTACCTGCACAGCTACACATTACCTGCACAGGACCTTTGCCAGAACACAGCGGCACACATAACCTGCACAGGTGTTTACCTGCACAGGTCCACACACAGCTACCGGCACAGGTGCTTCGGAGGACACAGCTACACATTACCTGCACAGGTGCTTTTACCAAGCACACAGCCACACATTACCTGCACAGGGTGCCTTTACCAACACAGCTACACATTACCTGCACAGGTGCTTTTTACCAAACCTGCACAGCTTTTACCAAACACACACATTACCTGCACAGGTGCCTTTCCACAGCCACATTACCTGCACAGGTGCTTTTTACCAAGCACAGCCACACATTACCTGCACAGGTGCTTTACCACACAGCTACACATTACCTGCACAGGGTGCTACTACCAAGCACAGCACATTACCTGCACAGGTGTACCAAGCACAGCCACACATTACCTTTGCCTTTACCAAGCACAGCTACACATTACCTGCACAGGTGCCTTTTACCAAGCACAGCTACACATTACCTGCACAGGTGCCTTTACCAAGCACAGCTACACATTACCTGCACAGGTGCCTTTACCAAGCACAGCTACACATTACCTGCACAGGTGCTTTTACCAAGCACAGCTACACATTACCTGCACAGGTGCCTTTACCAAGCACAGCCACACATTACCTGCACAGGTGCTTTTACCAAGCACAGCCACACATTACCTGCACAGGTGCCTTTACCAAGCACAGCTACACATTACCTGCACAGGTGCTTTTACCAAGCACAGCTACACATTACCTGCACAGGTGCTTTTACCAAGCACAGCTACACATTACCTGCACAGGTGCCTTTACCAAGCACAGCTACACATTACCTGCACAGGTGCTTTTACCAGCACACAGCTTTACACACCATTACCTGCACAGGTGCTTTTTAAGCACAGCTACACATTACCTGCACAGGTTACCAGCACAGGTGCATTACCTTTGCTTTTACCAAGCACAGCTACACATTACCTGCACTTTTAGGCACAGGTGCTTTTTTTACTACAGGTGCTTTTTTACCAACACAGCTGCACATTACCTGCACAGGTGCTTTTATGAAGCACAGCTCCACATTACCATCACAGTTGCATGTTACATTGAGCAATCTGCACATAATTCAGCACAGGTACACATTCCCTAGTGCATGTGTGCATTACCTAGCACAGGTGTTCAAATCCCTGTGCTAGTGTTAAAACAAATTAACAGCACATTAAAACCTTAAATCTCATGATGGCAATTATCGTTACAAATTTAGAAAGAAACATAACGCGTTGCTGAATACCCTCGGCCCGGACAAGATTTCCTGCCTCAAGGTCACAGCCTTTAAGGTGAAAGGTGAAATCCAGCAAAAACATGACATTGCACATCTATGTGTCACAGTGAGTTAACATACCAAATTAAAACAAATTAACAGCACATTAAAATAGTTGCTGAGTATCGTTACAAATTTGAAACCCATAACGCGTTGCACAAGATGTCCTGCCTCAAGATCACAGCGCTAAGGTGAAAGGTGAAATCCAGCAAAAAAACATGACATTGCACATCCATGTGTCACAGTGAGTTAACATACCAAATTTGGTGAAGCTGCAATCAGTAGTTGCTGAGTACTGACCCATACAAGATGTCCTGCCTCAAGGCTACAGCGCTAAGGTTAAAGGTGAAATCTACCAAAAAACATGACGTTGCACATCCATGTGTCACAGTGAGTTACCATACAAAATTTGGTGAAGCTGCAATAAGTAGTTGCCGAATACTGACCCGGACCAGATTTCCAGGGTCAAGATCACAGAGCAAAGGTGAAAGGTGAAATACAGCAAAAACCCTGACATTGGACATCTATGGGTTATAATTAATTACCATACCAAATTTGGTGAAGCTGCGATAATTAGTTGCCGAATACTAACCCGGACAAGTTTTCCGGGGTCAAGGTCACAGCGCTAAGGTCAAAGTTCAAATCCAGCAAAAAACATGACATTGCGCATCTATGGCTCATAGTGAGGTACCATACCAAATTTGGTGAAGTTTCAATAATTAGTTGCAGAGTATTGACCTGGACAAAATTTCCAGGGCCAAGGTCACAGCGCTAAGGTCAAAGGTCAAATCTGGCAAAAAACCTGACGTTGCACGTCTATGGGCCATAGTGAGTTACCATACCAAATTTGGTGAAGCTTTGATTATTAGTTGCTGAGTACTGACCCGGAAAACATTTCCAGGGTCAAGGTCACAGCACTAAGGTCAAAGGTCAAATCCAGCAAAAAACCTCACGGTACATATTCATGAGTCATAGTGAGCTATCAAACCAAATTTGGTGAAGCTGCGATAATTAATTGCCGAGTACTGACCCGGACAAGATTTCTAGGGTCAAGGTCACAGTGCTAAGGTCAAATGTCAAATTCAACAAAAAACCTGACTTTGCACATCTATGGGTCATATTGAGTTACCATACCAAATTTGGTGAAGCTGCGATCATTAGTTGCTGAGTACTGGCCCGGACAAAGTCACCCAGACAAGATTTCCAGGTTGAAGGTCACAGCGCTAAGGTCAAAGGTCAAATCCAGCAAAAAACCTTACATTGCACATCTATGGGTCATAGTTAATTACCATACCAAATTTGGTGAAGCTGCGATAATTAGTTGCCGAGTACTGACCCGGACAAGATTTCCAGGGTCAAGGTCACAGCGCTAAGGTCAAAGGTCAAATCCAGCAAAAAACCTGTCGGTGCACATCTATGGGTCATAGTGAGTAATCATACCAAATTTGGTGAAGCTGCAATCATTAGTTGCTGAGTACTGGCCCGGACAAAGTCATGGACGGACGACGGACGACAGACAGACACGTAGGTGACGACAATACCCCTCTGGTCGAAGTCGGCCGAGGGGTAAAAAGCTTATGCAGTGGGACCCCAGGGCCAAGATTGAGCATTACTGACCCAGAGTCTGACAGCATTACGCAGCACAGGCACACGATACCTAGTGCTGCTCAACATTACACATTCTGCTCTGCGCACCTGTGCTGTGTAATGTACACGTGTATGAGTGCGTTACGCAGCACAGGTGTGCGTAGAGGGAGCACTGCTGAGGGACCTTCTGCTGCGGTGGCAGTCTCTGCTCGCTGCGGCGTCGTCTGAGGCTGCGATCAACCAGCCAATGTTCAACAATGGGACGACAAGCATGCTTCTGAAAACTGTCCTGAAGCAGTGGTGTGCCAGTGTGGGCTGTCCTCCAGTGCCTTTACCAAAAGCATAGTTTCTAACAACGCAAGAAACTCACATAGTTTGACCACAATTGTCAATGTTTCCAACTATGATAACATCTGTGCTTTTGAGAAATGTACCCCTGCACTGTCCAGCAGTTGCTGTCGGATTTCTTGCCGAGTGCTTTATGTCCCTGGCCCCGCAGTTTTGTTTTCTTTACTCGTGTTACTCTTCTTCACTTCACAGGAAGAGGAAGAGCTGATTTTGAAACTCATCGCTGAACACTTCACATTTCCATGGAAATGATGAGAAGCATCCAGACTCTCCAGAAGAAAATGCTTGAGACCTCAGGAATTTTGTGGTTTTTGTGGATTATTCATTAAACAGATTATCAATGTATCTGCTGGTGTTCACCCACAGATTGACATGATTAAATGCTGTCAGCACATAATTGGTGCTTCAGGCAAATCTGCTCCACAGTGCCTCTCTTACACTTGCAACATACGGGATCAATTGTCCCTCGGCTGACAAAGCTGAGCAGAGGCCATGTATTCAACTATTCACACGTCTGTCCGTTTGTCTGTTTGTCTGTCCAGACAATTACTCCTAAATTTCCCAATCATTTTCAGTGATATGTTGCGGAAGTGTGGATTATGGGTTATTGAACAATTGATGACATTCTGGGATGGATTCAAACTCAGATATGTCCACCACAGCCATATTTGTTGTTTATTGTGACAAATGCATTGGTGGAGCCAACTCTGAGTGCTTTAGTTACCAAAGTGGCTTTGGTTACGAAAGAAGTGGAATATACGAAAAATTCAGTATTTACATTAATTAATTGAGCAATTCACTGATATCAGTTAACGGATGTCATTAATGCTTAAACAAACTGCAGTATTTTTCTCGTGGACATAGGTGTCAATACAATTCTAGTTTCCAGTTTATCCCAAATGAATACAAGATCTGAGTTACTGTCTACAAAATAGGCTTGTTAAGAAGATTTCAAAGGCCCAGATACCTTCACGAGATCATTTAGGGCCTGAGGCCACTTTTACTTGCCACAGGCACAGAAATTCTTCAGCATCATTAAGTGATAAAGCTTGTTTACAAATATCTGCCAGCAGCCACACCCGGCTCAATCTACTCAAAGTACGTTTGGTCAGTCCTTGGACGGGAGACCAACTGGGAAAACTACATCGCTGCTGGAAGAGGTGTTGGCGGGCAAGCATCCCTCTGGTGGAATAATAATCCTCAATTCCCCAGTGCGATGAAGAGTCGCCATCTTTGGATGAGACATTAAACTGAGGTCATTAAAGATCCTATGACACTCTTCAAAGTAGGGGGTTCCCCGGTGTCATGGCTAAATTCCCAACCTGTCTCTTTCAACCTGCCGCCTAATCATCCCCTGATCTACTTGGCCAGGGGTCATTCCACATCAAATCATCCAGGGGGCGCCAGGTCACCTCCAAATGCCAAAAATTAGGCCAGTATCTCAAAAGTTTTCAAGTCATAGCCCTTTGAAATTTGAATAAATTTTAGTTTTTCAAACAAATTTTCAAAAATGCAACTTATTGGCCAAATTGATTATCACAAGGCAAATAGTATTTCAAGTAGAATTTGAAATTTGAATAATATTTTCCAGTTATTTATGGTAAAACCCATTTTCAGCGAAAACACAAAATGCAACAAAATTGACCACAAATTGATTTCTCAGGAACAAGGCTGAAATAAAGGCATATTCATTTTATGATTTTTGAAAATGATAAAGTAAAAATGCAGAATCTGTAATATCATTTGATCCACTTTTTAAATGGTAAAACCTCAAAATGCCCTTTTTTCCAAAAAAAAAATGCCCAAAAACGTTACCACATTTTGAAATTTGACCTGCAATCTTATCAGGAACAATGTAAGTCAAAAAAGACTAGAATTGTTTATGATTTTTTGATATATTCTTTAAAAATTGTAATCCAAAGAATTCAGTTTTTAATGAAATAATTTATAGGCCCAGCTTTTTTTGCCCCAAATGTTTTTGGGAAAAAGACCATGTCTTTTATTCATTCTCTGAGATTTTTACTGTGCAATTTTAAATGGGGACAGTGTCTGACAAAAAAAAATCAGAATGATGTTCAGCTTACTTTCATCCCCACTGAATTTTTTAGAATATGTTCCAAAAAGTATCTACGGATACAAGCCTGCTGCAAGTTGTTATCTTCTAAAAATATAAACAAAACATTGATTAAAAAATATTTTTGAACATGATACACCATTTAAAAGTACAATACATGACAGAGGTCTTGTCCAATATTTGTGCTTTGCTAGATCTACAGATTTATTCCTCAGTTGGGATTGGTTTCATTGTTTTTGTTAGTGATGACTGTTTGGGCATGACATCAGTGCCTCAAACATACAAGTTGACTTGACTCATTTAGGAAGTAATCTAAATGAGGCCAAACTTGTATTACTGAATTGTGTCAATAGTTCACTATAGAAGGATTGATGTGTCCAAACCAGTCATCCCCAACAAAAGCAATGAAACCAATGAAATTTACCTTGGAATAAATTGGAATCCATTTAGATGATGCATGTCATTCAAAATATTTACAAGAAAAAGACTATTGGAATAGATGTACTTTGAGATCCTGTAATGCAGTGGCTCAAAAAATATTTTAGATTGATTTTGTTTATATTTAGAAGATTTTTAACACTTGAGAGAATCAGGTACTGTGCAGATCCGTTTTTATTCGCACAAAAAAAGCATTTTGGAACATATAACGAGAATTTTGGAAAATTTAAAAATTAATAACAAAACAAGTAAGTTGAACATCATTCTATTTTTTTTTTGTCAGACATTGTCCCCATTTATAAGATTGCTCAGTAAAAATTTCAGAGAGATGAATAACTGGTGACATGGTCATTTTTTTTTCCCCAGAAAAGGGCATTTTTGGAAAAAACTGGAAAATTTACTTAGAAATTATTTCATTAAAAAACTTCTACAAATGATATTACTTGGATTATTGCATTTTTACTGAGAGTTGTATCATAAAATCATAAAAAATGAATTCTAGCCTTTTATCTTATTTAGTTCCTGAGTTACAGGTCATAAAATGTGGTCTCGTTTTTGGGCATTTTGTGTTTTCGGCTGATTTTGAGGCTTTACCATACAAAAGTGGATCAAGATACACAGAATCTAAGGCCATTTTCAGATTCTAGGGGATGAATATGGTCAGTAAACCCAATTTCAGCCTTGTATAAGGAATCAATTTGGAGCAATAAATTGCCCAATTTGGCTGAAAATGGGTTTGTCAAAAACGTATTCAAATTTTGAACTGCTATAACTTGAAATCTATTTGAGATACTGGCCTAATATTTGGCTTTTTTTTTTATTTTGGGTGAATATTTACTCATTTTTTTTTGAGGAGATTGAGATTTTTGAGGAGGTGATCTGGATGATTTGATATGGAATGACCCCTGTGCAGCTTGTCCTCTCCCTCTCCACATCAACCACCAGGGCTCCCTTAAAAAGAGATTTTAATCAAACCAATCAAAATGACACTCGCACTGTACATAAAGTTTATCAAGATGAGTTGATTGCCAGATTTAGGAAAAAAAAAAAAAAGTTATCGGACAGTTTTGGAGAAATGATTTTTTGAAATTTCAAGTCCTATCTTTTAGCATGGTTAATATTTCCTTGACCTCGAGTTTGACCTTTCAAAGTCATCTGAGGTCAACTTTAACATAGCCAAAATATAGGTCATATATGAGTTCCTATATGTCAATAATACAAACTTAATCTCTATCTGCAACCATTTGGCCTCTACAGCCCATCTTCCATATTCATAAAGTACAGCGCCCCCACTAGACCGACTTCTGTCTATTCAATCAAAATGGTGCTCGCCCTGTACATTGAAGGTACCAAGGGAAGTTGATTGCCTGATTTAGAAAAAAAATTTTATCACGCAGTTTTTGAGAAATATATTTTTTTTTTAATTTCTCAGTCCTATCCTTAACACTGGGGCCAAAATTTCAAGGGCCCATAAAACGGACAAAAATGATTAAATCAAAAATCTGTAAAACCTCTGGAGATATGGTCTACTGTTGTAGTACATTATGGCAAATTTATACAAAAATTCATCTGGCCAAAAAAAAGATAAAAAATGTTCCCGACGACGGACGCCACACCACAACAATAGCTTATCTGCCCATAGACTGGCAAGCCAAAAATGACAAAAATATATCCAGTGTCCTTCATGACGAAAGTAACAGCAATTCAGTTGAGAATATTATTGACACAGCAGACAGCCTTATTTGGCTCCTGACCATTACAGAGAGAGAGAGAGACGAGATCACTGTTCATCTGTCTTTATTATAAAGAAAACAAGTCACTGGAATGGCAGTCAAACATGTACAGATGCACACGCACACACACACACACACACACACACAAACACACGCACACACAAACACTGAAAGGTGTGTTGCATTTTTCCACAAGAGAAAACACATGCTCCTGCACACCATCGGTTTCAGTTCATTATTTAATCCGAGATCAGATGTGATCTGAAAAAACAGTCGTGTGACGCTTCTGCTCGTCTTTAGAAGCTGACAATGCGCATTATTTTATAATCCACAAAAAAACATTCTTCTCTTGCCCATCTACTTTTTTCAGTGGTATAAAATACTCATATTCACATCTGACAAATCAGTCTAGAAATGAAGCCTTTGCACTCATTAATGATTGGATGTACAAACGTTCAAGCAGAATCACAAAATATTCCATCAGGCAAATGCCAATGGATCCACACACAAATCTGGTTATTCTCAACACAAGGAATGTTATAATCACAAAATACTCAGGACAATTCCACAGAACATGACACATGATTTCAACAAATTCACACTAGAGTACCTTCACTTGTGTAGGATAGAGACGTATACAGTTCAGCTTCAGAGACAGAGAATGTAAAACTGACACAGAAGTACCTGGAATTATTTGTTATGTTACAGTAAATATCAATGTTACTGGGGTGATCTGTTCTACGGCCCATTGATGGGAATTTTTGTGTCCTGTTCCAGCAATGGCAAAATCCATCAACAGTTGAGACCGATACTGTCGATACAACAAATTAAGAAGTGATGCGAAATAGTTTTAATACTAAGACTGGTGCAGGGTGGAGAGGGCCCTCTGTAAATGGAATGTGTTTCCAGCAATTTCCAGCTCAAGACCATTATACAGGGTGTATCAAAAATAATGTCCCACTTTGAAAAATTGCCCTAAAATAAATATTCTATGATTTTTTGAAAATCCTTTTACATAGGTTGATAGACAATGGTTCAGTGCTTTTTTGTGCGATTGCACATACTCAACATGTCACGCATGCGTGAGCACAGGCTAATTACATAAATTGCGATACGTCTGTTTTGTGCGAAAACGTGCTGGGATGAAAACAGAATCTGAGACCATGAGAAGCAACGTCAGGTGTGCCCTTAAGTGTCCTAAAAATTCAGGAGATTGCTTTAACCCTTTGCTCTCCAGGTGGCTAACAGTCCTGTTATGTCATGTTATGTAATCAGTGAATGGATGTCCCCAGAATGGTGCAACACCAGGTGTTTGCACTTTCTTGATCGCAGCACATCCCTTGACACATTTCAGTTCAACTTACAGAACTGTTCGGAGAACGAGTGATTGCCCTACACCGCGACGCGGAATGGCCCCTGAGGTCACCGGACTTAACCCCTCTTGACTCTTTCTTGTGGGGTCATCTTAAGTCAAAAGTGTACGTTACTCCACCTAGGGACCTGGATGACCTTGAGGAACGCGTAACGGCAGAAGTCAGTGTTCTCAGAGAGGACAGAGCTTTAATCTGCCGTGCAGTATACGATATGCTGAGGAGGGCCCAAATCTGCCAGGAAAGAAATGGTGGACATGTTTAGGACATGTGAAAGGGTTAATTCAAAAGTAATGGCAATTTGTGATAAACAAAGGGCAAACCTAACGCTGCTTCCTATGGTCTCAGATCCTGTTTTCATCCCAGCACTTTTTTCGTTCACAACAGATGTATCGCATTTAACGTAATTAGCCCGTGCTCACTAATGCGTGACATATTGAGTATGTGCAATCGCACAAAAAAGCACTGAACCATTGTCTATCAACCTATGTAAAAGGATTTTCAAAAAATTATAGAATATGAATTTTAGGGCAATTTTTCAAAGTGGGACATTTTTTCTGATACACCCTGTAGTGTCAACACTTTAGCGCTAAGCTGTTAGCGTCCGAGGAGAGTCAGAGTCGTGAGTCTTCAATCTCATTGGTCCAGATTCTGTCCTCCTTTTTTTTTTTCCGACAAAAAGTGCTCATAAAATTTACAGTACTTCTAACGCCATTTGAACAGTGGTCTTTCCGACGAAAGGACACGTTGTTCAAGAGACAAATACAGAATAAGGACAGGCACATTACTCAAAAGATATGCTTCGGCAAATTATCGGGCTCTATAAATCGACACAAAACAAGCTCTCTGCCAAGATATCTACCTGAGATTGTATTTATATAAAAGCTCTTCAGTGACAATTAAAAACAAACACCTTAAAAACTGGCAACAAAGGACATTTACACACGCTGGAAATAAGGTCAAAACAGTATTAAAAATGGTCGGATTTGCATGGAATGGGCACATTTTGAACCGATACAAATAACTGGTATGTAGTTTTAGTAATTCAGCAGCAAAACCAGTGCAAAGACCAAACAGTTTCATTATGGTTGCGGAGATAAATTTTGCATAGTCTGTTGCATAGGGAGAAATTCCCACAATGCACCACTCCTCTCATTTGGAGTGCTTCAGCATGCGCTGGTCATTTGGTTGGTGATACAAATTAAAGAAATAAGTCATCACAGACAGAATGAAGAAATCCAAAAGGTTACTGGCTTCTCATTGTCAACAAACGCAGCATACGGACATGATCTCATTAAAATTACAGGTGTAAAATGGACAAGTGGAGATTGTGTCCAGCCCACAGTAACTGTGCAGAGTCATTTATATTATTATCACGTTTTCGGCTTCGCTGACCTCCAGCAATTCAGAGACAGAAGAGAGTTTTTACCCCTATTGAAGTTCTGGAAAATTCCACAGATTGGGCCTCACAGATGGTAGAACTGAACCATGAATTCCAAACCAACGACAGTTTTTTGTCAGGAGCAGGATGGATAGTGTTTTGAAGGATGCGCCGAGCCTCACTTATATCTGAATGCAGACGAAGCCGCATACATTTCATTTCAATTACAATTAAAAGAAGTGAATATGGCACCTGGTGCTAGAGACACCTCTCATGATGTTCTGTGTTTTTCAGCAAGACTGACACAGCATATATATATATATATATGTGTGTGTGTGTGTGTGTGTGTGTGTGTGTGTGTGTGCGCGTGTGTTGTTCGTAAGCAGTATCGTCAGCAAGAATGCCGCTGCAAATATTTTTTGGAAAACAAATAAATCATTCCAGCTATATCGATTGCAGTCTGGGAAATGGAGGCAGTGGACAGGAGAGGACGGGATCGCTGTCTGTCGCCAGTAAAATCCTGTAAAATGTCGCTGCACAGCACAGCTTCATACTGGCTAAATACCAGCAAGTAAATGTTTTTACTCCTCTAATTCTCAGGAAAGTGTTCGGCACAACTAAGAGGTCAACCTGTTTTTTTACACATTATGTAGAGACACAAATTTGCTCTTCCGTAAATAGCAGCTGGTGGGGTCCAGTTTTACAGTCTCCAGTGAATTATTACCCTGCTGTAATCTGTCACTTGAGCTCCAGTGAATTACCCAACAGTAATCTGTCACTGCAGCTCCAGTGAATTACCCCACAGTAATCTGTCACTGCAGCTCCAGTGAATTACCTGACAGTAATCTGTCACTGCAGCTCCAGTGAATTACCTGACAGTAATCTGTCACTGCAGCTCCAGTGAATAACCCAACAGTAATCTGTCACTGCAGCTCCAGTGAATTACCCAACAGTAATCTGTCACTGCAGCTCCAGTGAATTACCCAACAGTAATCTGTCACTGCAGCTCCAGTGAATTACCCAACAGTAATCTGTCACTGCAGCTCCAGTGAATTACCCAACAGTAATCTGTCACTGCAGCTCGAAAGAAATTTTCAGTGAATAACCCAACAGGAGGAAGCTCCAGTCTAACAGCCCGAATAACCCAATGTTCTGTCACTGCAGCTCCTGTAGCTGTTGTTCTGACGTTTATCAAACACTGCGGTATCTGCTAACACTGCACAACTACCGTCTGACACGGTCACAATAGTGCCAAAGCACTTTCACAATTTCACCAGCGGCAGAAAGAAAATGTTCAAAAACTGAAGGTCACTTTATGAGCCCCAAAGAGAAGCATGAGATTATATCATTTGGGACCAAAACAGAAACGGATAAAAATAAACAGGGCAACTGTTGTAAAATCAAAGCTAAATTAGGACGTGCCCATTTCCAAGCAGTGGGCAGTGCTGGACAGTCCTTTCACATTAAATACAGTAGCAGTGATGCACATAAATAGAAGGGTCGGGGAGGGTCGGGTCGGGGGGCGCAGTGACGACGGCGCATCCAGCGCAGCGCCACACACCTGCGCCTCAGGACAGGAACTCTTTCTCCAGCTCGTACACAGAGGGTCGGGCAGGGGAGCTCTGGATTCGGCACAGGGGCACGGTGCAGTCGCGTTTCTGCCCCTCTGTGTCCACATCCAGCAGGGAGCGGCCGGGCGCAGCCTCAGCCGACAGCAGGATGCTCAGGCCGCGAGCACTCTTCTCTCCGGAGTAGTGCCCCAGTGAGTAGCTCTTGTTCCGGCCCCTCAGGAGGCTCCAGGACTGGGGTTTTGATCGGAGGGACTGGGGCCGGGGTCTGGAAGTGGCCTCCGCTCCTGGGCTGGCCTTCTCTGGCACTGACGCCTCGGAGCTCGGTGTGGGGGGGTGCCCCGAGGGCGATGCCTGGGGGCTCGCGCCGTTCGCTGTGAGTAAATACAGACATAATGAGTGAAACACTGATTATGGTGTGTCTCTCCCAAACAGCACGACGGCATTATGGCACCAGAGATTCTTTACAGAACTGGTATCACGTTTCACCACCAGGGGGAGACCTTGAGTGCCAAAAATCTGGATGAAGATGTTGAGTTTTTGTTTCCTTTATTTTGGTTGCTGCAGGTCAAAAGCACAATTCAGAAATGAAATTCCAATTCAAAAAAAGAATTTTACAAATAAAGGTTTGTATTTCATGACAGGAAGTTGACACAGATGATATAGCCGTGCAAAAGCCCTCATCTGAACATCATTATGGAAGTTTAAGATGACCAGGAGAGAGAAGCAAGCAAGAGGAGCTCAGACATGCTCTCCAGCAGGCCTGATGCAATTAACCACAAAGTAAAAACACAGCCATAACACAGCAGGGGGGCAATGCACTAAACGGATATTAGATTCTCAAGTTTCAGCTGGGTCAAGGTAAAGAAACTTTCACTAAACGGATTGTCGCATTGTGGGATAGTGGGTGTGTGATACAGCAGCAGTGTTGCATTGAGGGATAGCGGGTGTGTGATACAGCAAGCATTGTGGGAGGAGTGATACAGCAGCGTGTGTGTGGAGGATGGCTGGGGTTTCCTGCGTCTGAGCCAGGTGCTGTTGGCATGTTCGGAGGAGGGGGGTGGGGCATCAGTCTTGGGAGGGGCTTTAGGGGGGTGTGGCCTGCTCTCAGGGGGGCCAGCAGAGGGCCCCTCCTTCACAGGGCCACACTCCGGGCCCTCAGTGTCAGGGAGCAGGAGGGGCCCGTGGGAGGGAGGCGGGCCGGATAGCAGGGGCAGGGGAAGGGGCGGAGAGGGGGCAGGGCCAGCAGGGCGGGGGGTAGGGGCGGAGCGGGGCCCCCGGGGGGGCTGCAGCTGCGGCGGAATCGCGTGGCGCGCTGAAACAGCCCTTCCCTCTTCTTCTTCTCCTCCCGCGGCTCCGCCTCCTCTGCCGTCGTCCCCGTCCGCAGCACCTCCCGCAGGTCCAGCCCCAGCCCCACCGAGGCCAGCACCGCCGCGCAGCCATACAGAGCCGAGTCCGTGCGTCTCCGCGGCGCCCTCTTCAGGCTGTTGGTGGGAGTGAGCTGTGGCGTGGTGCTGGCCGAGCTGGTGGAGGTGGCCGGGTCCTCCTGGCTCTCTGGAGCTGGCCCCGCCTCGCCCGTCTCGTCCTTCCACAGAGGTAGATCGATGTACACCTGGCTGGGAAACTTCAGCTGCTTTGGTTTGGTGCCGTCCAGCCCCTCAGCCGCACACTGTTCTTCTGAATTCAGCCCTGGAACCAAAGTCCACGCAGAACAGACCAGAATTAATCACAGACAACCTCCCGTCTCACGTAATTATTCCAAACACAGCTTTATTACCCCCCTCTGTCTGTCTGTCAAGATTCTTATCCAGGTCAGAACTCTTAAACGGTTCAATACTTCTCAACAAAATTTCATACACAGATACATGTTATTCTTTAGATAAGCCTTTTCATCCTGCCATCCGTCCTCCTGTCCGTCTCGCCACCGCCTTTCGTTTCCAGGCCAGATATCAGCTGTCCTGCGGTGGGGGAATCTGAGTATTTCACGCTTTTTAGATTTTTATAGTTCATTGGAAGGCAGAGAGATGGACGTCCAGCACTCACCCTGCTCCATGAACAAGGAGGCCAGCGGCACCGATCTCTGGGTCCTCATCAGGCTGGTGGACCAGGGGTTACTGCCGTCAGACAGGGGCCGCACTCTGTCCGAGAGAGAGAGAGAGAGATGCTCAGCACCCAGAACCGCTGACCGGCTCAGAGCCAAAACCACCCACCGGCTCAGAACCCAAACCACCCACCGGCCCAGAGCCCAAACCACCCACCGGCTCAGAGCCCAAACCACCCACCGGCTCAGAACCCAAACCACCCACCGGCTCAGAACCCAAACCACCCACCGGCTCAGAGCCCAAACCACCCACCGGCTCAGAACCCAAACCACCCACCGGCTCAGAACCCAAACCACCCACCGGCTCAGAGCCCAAACCACCCCCAGAGGCTCAGAGCCCAAAACCACAGGCTGGCTCAGAGCCCAAAACACCCACCGGCTCAGAGCCCAAAACACCGACCGGCTCAGAACTCAAACCACCCACCGGCTCAGAGCCCAAACCACCCACCGGCTCAGAGCCCAAACCACCCACCGGCTCAGAGCCCAAAACACCGACATGCTCAAAACTCAGGAGTAAAAAACTGATTACTCAAGGACAGAATGCAATTCCAACTTATTACACACTTCGTAAGAAAAAAATAGTAAAGCACTAACATTCCTTTAGTGATTATTTCCTGCTCCCTGCTCTCAATGTAATCATGCTCCTATTTACCATCAGACGGAGATAAAAAACGAATAGCAGAAATGAGAGGCACACTTAACATGCAGGAACACAGGAGAGAGCAGCACATCACTGCACCGGCAGAGGGACAGCAGGGACAGGACAGATAGATGAAATAAACACCGGAGGACAATGCTCCCCAAAAGTTTATTTCAAGACATTGACGATTCGATCAGAACGATCTCCATCAGGATAAAAAACAAAGGCAGCACACTCACACCTGTGGGTTTTTGGATCTGCACGCTCTATATTTGTAAAGGTTATTGCAGGGCACAGAAAAATGGCATCATATCACCTTTCTGCCCCAGCTGGGTGCTCCTTCGCCTGGACTGAACTGGGTCCCCAGGTGCGCACCTTCTTCTTAAAGCCTTTCCTGGCGTCCTCGAAGTCCTCTGACTTGTACGTGGTGCTCCGGCCCCAGGTCTTGTTGCTCTCGTCCAGGGTCACTGAGTCAACAGGACAAAGAGTTTATCATTGACTTTCTGCTCCAGGCCAAGCCGCGTAATTTCAAAACAAGGTTAAACACACTAAAGCGCCACCAGCCAATCAGCAATCAGTCTGCCCGCCCTCAGTCGTAAAGGCGGGCAGGAAATGAGCACTGAGATGTGAGTGAGGGGCGAGCCGATCTCAAAGGGCAAGAGTCGAAACTAATCAGTGTTTACCCAACACACCTTGTGCTGCTCAGGAATGTGTGAGAATGCGAAGAATAAACGGCCCTTTTTGCAGCCAACTGACAGCACTTAGAGCTCTCCCTTCTAACACAGATCTCTCACAGTCTTAGAGCTCTCTCTTCTAACACAGATCTCTCACAGGCTTAGAGCTCTCTCTTCTAACACAGATCTCTCACAGTCTTAGAGCTCTCTCTTCTAACACAGATCTCTCACAGTCTTAGAGCTCTCTCTTCTAACACAGATCTCTCACAGGCTTAGAGCTCTCTCTTCTAACACAGATCTCTCACAGGCTTACAGCTCTCCCTTCTAACAGATCTCTCACAGGCTTAGAGCTCTCTCTTCTAACACAGATCTCTCATAGTCTTAGAGCTCTCTCTTCTAACACAGATCTCTCACAGGCTTAGAGCTCTCCCTCCTAACACAGATCTCTCACAGGCTTAGACCTCTCTCTTCTAACACAGATCTATCACAGGCTTAGAGCTCTCTCTTCTAACACAGATCTCTCGCAGGCTTAGAGATCTCCCTTCTAACACAGATCTCTCACAGTCTTAGAGCTCTCTCTTCTAACACAGATCTATCACAGGCTTAGAGCTCTCTCTTCTAACACAGATCTCTCAAAGGCTTACAGCTCTCTCTTCTAACACAGATCTATCACAGGCTTAGAGCTCTCTCTTCTAACACAGATCTCTCACAGGCTTACAGCTCTCTCTTCTAACACAGATCTATCACAGGCTTACAGCTCTCTCTTCTAACACAGATCTCTCACAGGCTTACAGCTCTCTCTTCTAACACAGATCTATCACAGGCTTACAGCTCTCCCTTCTAACACAGATCTCTCACAGGCTTACAGCTCTCTCTTCTAACACAGATCTCTCACAGTCTTAGAGCTCTCTCTTCTAACACAGATCTCTCACAGGCTTAGAGCTCTCTCTTCTAACACAGATCTCTCACAGGCTTAGAGCTCTCTCTTCTAACACAGATCTCTCACAGGCTTACAGCTCTCTCTTCTAACACAGATCTATCACAGGCTTACAGCTCTCTCTTCTAACACAGATCTCTCACAGGCTTACAGCTCTCTCTTCTAACACAGATCTATCACAGGCTTACAGCTCTCCCTTCTAACACAGATCTCTCACAGGCTTATAGCTCTCTCTTCTAACACAGATCTCTCACAGGCTTAGAGCTCTCCCTTCTAACACAGATCTCTCACAGGCTTAGAGCTCTCTCTTCTAACACAGATCTCTCACAGGCTTAGAGCTCTCCCTTCTAACACAGATCTCTCACAGGCTTAGAGCTCTCCCTTCGAACACAGATCTATCGCAGACTTAGAGCTCTCTCTTCTAACACAGATCTCTCATAGGCTTAGAGCTCTCTCTTCTAACACAGATCTATCACAGGCTTAGAGCTCTCCCTTCTAACACAGATCTATCGCAGGCTTAGAGCTCTCTCTTCTAACACAGATCTATCACAGGCTTAGAGCTCTCTCTTCTAACAGAGAATAGGCTTAGCTCTCTCTTCTAACACAGATCTATCACAGGCTTAGAGCTCTCTCTTCTAACACAGATCCATCACAGGCTTAGAGCTCTCTCTTCTAACACAGATCTATCACAGGCTTAGAGCTCTCTCTTCAAATGCATATCTATCACAGGCTTATAGCTCTCTCTTCTAACACAGATCTCTCACAGGCTTAGAGCTCTCTCTTCTAACACAGATCTATCACAGGCTTAGAGCTCTCTCTTCTAACACAGATCTCTCACAGGCTTAGAGCTCTCTCTTCTAACACAGATCTCTCACAGGCTTAGAGCTCTCTCTTCTAACACAGATCTCTCACAGGCTTAGAGCTCTCTCTTCTAACACAGATCTCTCACAGGCTTAGAGCTCTCTCTTCTAACACAGATCTATCACAGTCTTAGAGCTCTCTCTTCTAACACAGATCTCACACAGGCTTAGAGGCTCTCTCTTCTAAACACACAGATCTTCACAGATCTCTTAGAGCTCTCTTCTAACACAGATCTCTCACAGGCTTAGAGCTCTCTCTTCTAACACAGATCTCTCACAGGCTTAGAGCTCTCTCTTCTCACAGATCTAACACTCTTCTAACACAGATCTTCACAGGAGCTCTCTTCTAACACAGATCTCTCACAGGCTTAGAGCTCTCTTCTAACACTTCTAACACAGATCTCTTCTAACACAGATCTTCACAGGCTTAGAGCTCTCCTTCTAACACAGATCTCTCACAGGCTTAGAGCTCTCTCTTCTAACACAGATCTCTCACAGGCTTAGAGCTCTCTCTTCTAACACAGATCTCTCACAGGCTTAGAGCTCTCTCTTCTAACACAGATCTCTCACAGGCTTAGAGCTCTCCCTTCTAACACAGATCTCTCACAGGCTTAGAGCTCTCTCTTCTAACTCTTCTAACTTAGATCTCTGACACAGGCTTAGAGCTCTCTTCTAACACAGATCTCTCACAGGCTTAGCTCTCTCTAACAGAGCTTAGAGCTCTCTCTTCTAACATAGATCACAGGCTTCTCTTCTAACAGATCTCTCACAGGCTTAGAGCTCTCCTCTAACACTTCTAACACAGATCTAACACAGACACAGGCTTAGAGCTCTCCCTTCTAACACAGATCTAACACAGGCTTAGAGCTCTCTCTTCTAACACAGATCTATCACAGGCTTCGAGCTCTCTCTTCTAACACAGATCTCTCACAGGCTTACAGCTCTCTCTTCTAACATAGATCTCTCACAGGCTGTGTCAACAGCAACAGTTGTAGTCCTGATTTGTGATTGGAACCCAGGCCACAGTAAATCAACTGTATGCCCTCTCCCCGAAGAGTAAACTCATGAAACATTGCAGTAGTTTATCTGAAATGGACTAGATGGCCGAGAGTATGTGGACACTGAAGTTAATTTCCTGATTCAAGTCAGGCCTGTTAGTGACACCGAAGGAAACCTTGAAACCATAACCAATAATTATATTTCGGATCATACGATGCTTACATAAGTTTGATGAAGGTCCTTTCCTGTTTCTGCAACTCCTCCATACAGAGTACACTAAATGCTCTGCATACAGAAATAGGCGGAGAAGAGCTTGACCAGAATTTACAGAGTCCTACCATCGACCCCATCCAGCACGGCTACCATCACAGACTGGAGCAAAGCCAAATCACCCAACATCACGGCCTGACCTCACAAATGCTGTTCTGGCTCGAGTGGCAGCTTTTACGGCTGCAAAGCTGGGCCCTGCTCCACGGCCCAATTTACTTTGATGAGCAGGCATCCACATACTTTTGGCCAAGTAGTGCAGTCATTGCTCCCAGCAGTGACCAACCACCGAGGAGAGAGAAAGTCAAGGCCTTAAATGCCCAGTAAGAAGCCTCGGAGAGACAAATGAACCGTGCAATCTGATTCATGGATTTTACCATGTTGAAGAAATCCTGAGTGTGGGTTTAATTCTGCAGAGATGAGTGCGCTGTGTGTGTGAAGTGTGAACACAGGGTGACCACAGACTGTATACAGACAGTGTTGTGAAAGCAGAACAGGTACAGTGTTGGGTTAGGACCCAGCAGAATGGTAGAGTGTTGGGTTATGTCCCGCAGTACAGGAGCACAGATGGGTCACAGCAGAGTCCATAGATAGAGTCGCGACAACTCAAGAATTGAAGCCATTTTGCTTCCCTTGCGCAAAACCAAGCCATTGCGCACAATGGAAATCGCTGGATTTTTTTGCTCAATTCTCAGAAGGAAAGCCTACTAATTTTGGGGGGGGAGGGGGAATGATAAGCTTGCTACTACTTGTATCAACAAGCATTGGAGGAGGAAATGTTCAGATTTCAAATTAGAGAAAACTCGTTCCCTCTGAGATGGCCCCCAATAACGTGATGGAAACAAAATGGCTCCATGACCAGATTTTCTGGAATCCTCATGTCACAACTCTCTCCATCTAGGGACTCTAGATTACAGCCCTGCAGAACGGTGCCAGCCAGGAAAACGACCAGCCCTCACAGACAGGACACCGCATTCCCCACAATGCCTCAGATCCTTGCCTTTCTTCTTAAAGCCAGAGCGAGGCGTGTATTCACCGGTGATATCCACGTCCTGGTGGTACACAAACATGTGGCCCCTTTGGCCACAGAAGGAGCTCGCTAAGGGGAGAGAGAATTATACCAGGCCCGTTAGAGAGGGCAGCATGCAGCCCAATGAGGAAGCTTCTGGAGGCTGAACTTCAGGAGTAACTGTACGAGATTCACAGGAAGAGGATCAGGGAGAAGCCGCCCCGTCATTGCTAGTTAGCTTCTAGTCTCGGAAGTAAAATCTTTATAAAAATGTATGATGGGGTTTGACACTTTAAACCATTGCTTAAAATAAAAATTTTATGAGCTGGTATTTTCTGAGAGAAACCTATACGGAATTTGGATACAACTGGGTACATCAAAATTGTAGTTTACGGTTGAAAATGTAAAACTATTACACTTTTAGTCTTGTGAATAGCGATTATTTCCCTACTTTGACCAGTGAGCAGCAAGTTGTGATTATTTTGCTTGCAGCAATCTAGCAAGGTCGATAACTTAGTCCACTGTCTACCTACAACGTAGTTTTAAAGATAGAAAACTTTGGTCGACAGTACTTGGCGATGAATTTAAAATGGCACCAGCTATAAGACTAGATCACTAGTTAGGTCAGGTATATACTGTAGTTACACTTTAATTATCCAATTAGCGAGCTCATTAGGCTGGCTTGGCTTTTAACTCATTCCCCACGGAATACTTTTTATTAAAATTTCGCGTTTGGACGGAATACTTTTCCCGAAAATTACACAATATAAAGTCCTGAAGTACAGGTGACCCATCACCGTAATCGTCAACCGATTTCCTGTTTTCATCGGACTGCGAATGGTCATCCACGCCGCTGGCACCGGCCTACCGTAGGGAATGGTAGAATTCGCCGCGCCGTTGTCAGCGGCTTGCCGTAGGGAATGAGTTAAACCTTGTTGGATAGCGAAGTGGTGCCCAATCTGAACTTAAAAACATTACTCCCTTGCATCGAAAACCGAGTAGATCATGGAAGGTCATTTTTAGACAAAATGGGAGATTAGCATTTTGGCAAAAAAATTACAACAATCTAAATTATGACTGACTGCAGTGATGAAAAACAACATGTATAGTGTCTTGGGAATTCAATGCGAAATCTCGAGAGAAAAAGATGAGTGGCACAGCAAAAGTCAATCTTAAAAATGGCAACAACTGAAATGATGGGAATTTTCACGTTCGACACCAGTGCAACACAGTCACCTCAGCACTCCAAAACTGCGAAGGGTGAAAGAGCGTAACAGTTCATTCAGCAGACGCTGCTGATGACCTCCACATGCAACAACATGACATTAATGAGCACATGGTTAATACTGCCTGAAACTTCAGATGAGCACAGAAAGCACAGAAGCTGCCGGCTCCCAGTCCAGGCAGACCTCCGTACAGAGAACAGAGGCTGTGATTATCTGTGCTATATATCAGTCACCAAGAAATAACTGACAGCGGAGTGCAGCTGATCCTGTGGCTAGTGAATATACTGCTCTGTAAATGACACATACTGTACTGCTCTGAGGCACTGGACTTACGGCCCTGTAATTGAAACCGTTCTGCTGTATAGGTGAAAGGCGGGGAGTCTACTGCTCTGTAATATCAGCCCACTGCATGGCTCTGAAGCAGGGTATCAACTGCTCGGTAATAATAAAAGCACTTACACTGCAGAGCTCTAAGGCAGAGGATCTTCTGATCTGTAACAGGAACAATTAAACTGTATGGCTCTGAGGCAGGATATAGGGCCTGTGTCCACAGGAAGCTTTTTTTTTTTTTTTTTGCACTGGAAGTGTTTATTTTCTATACAAATTCAATGAAGTTCAGCACTGACAGTGCTGAGCGTCCTCGACAATAAAAAGCCCTGAACTTTCAGCAATTTTTTTTTTCCCCACTCCGTTCACGGCGCTTTTTGGAACAGCGCCGGACTCGTCAGTATAACATCATTCTCACTGACAAATCAAAATCAAGAAGAGGGAGGGACTTAAGCTGCAATGGTGGCTCAAATCAATTAGCAGTTGTTTAGGTTTGCTGGCTGTTCACGGGACTGTAGGTTTGCTGACAAGTTAGTCAGTTAGTACTAATGTTTACGACAACAAAGTTTATCACTGCAGCCCAACAGCTGTAGGTAGGTACACTGTTATCGCTTAGCTTCCCTTTTTATTTTAACTGAGGTTGCTATGTTTCCGAAAGCATAGTTGTGGGCTATTTTAGCAACTTAGCTACACAGTTTGAAGCATATACGATTGTATACGGTTCTAGTTATGTTTTGGAGAAATTAACATTCATTAGCTTTACTGCTAAGACTATACACAATTTCTTTTCATTGTATTAGCTAACCTTTCTAAAGTAACATAACATAAAACACGGAGACTTGACATTAATAAAGATGGATGGCAGAGGTGCTAAGAAGACAGTTTTTGTAACTTAGCGACAGTAAGCGCTGGAGAGGAGCGCTCTGAAAATGAGGTTATGAGTGCTTCCAGCACAAAAAAAAACGCTTCCATATACAATACAGCTCTGAGGCAGAACGTCTGCTGCTGTATAGCAAGGAAAGTTAGGCTGTACAGATGAGTTAGGGGATTTATTGCTCCCTGAAAGAAAACTTTGCGCTGTAAAGCTAAGAGGCAGGGGGAACACTGCACTATAATAGGAACACTTACGCTGTACAGCCCTGAGGCAGGGGGTGTACTGCTCTGTAACAGGAACACTTACGCTGTACAGCTCTGAGGCAGGGGGTGTACTGCTCTGTAAAAAGAACACTTACACTGTATAGCTCTGAGGCAGGGGGTGTACTGCTCTGTAACAGGAACACTTGTGCTGTACAACTCTGAGGCAGGGGGTAAACTGCTCTGTAAAGGACCCTTACGCTGTATAACTCTGAGGCAGGGGGTGTGCTGCTCTGTAACAGGAACCCTTACGCTGTATAGCTCTGAGGCAAGGGGTATACTGCTCTGTAAAGGACCTTACGCTGTATAACTCTGAGGCAGGGGGTGTGCTGCTCTGTAACAGGAACACTTATGCTGTATAACGCTGAGGCAGGGGGTGTACTGCTCTTTAAAGGACCCTTACGCTGTATAACTCTGAGGGAGGGGGTGTGCTGCTCTGTAAAGGACCCTTACGCTGTATAACTCTGAGGCAGGGGGTGTACTGCTCTGTAACAGGACCCTTACGCTGTACAGCTCTGAGGCAGGGGGGGTACTGCTCTGTAAAGGACCCTTATGCTGTATAACTCTGAGGCAGGGGGGTGTGCTGCTCTGTAACAGGAACCCTTACTGTATAACTCTGAGGCAGGGGGTGTGCTGCTCTGTAACAGGACACTTACGCTGTACAGCTCTGAGGCAGGGGGTGTACTGCTCTGTAAAGGACCCTTATGCTGTATAACTCTGAGGCAGGGGGTGTGCTGCTCTGTAACAGGAACCCTTACGCTGTATAACTCTGAGGCAGGGGGTGTGCTGCTCTGTAAAGGACCCTTACGCTGTATAACTCTGAGGGAGGGGGTGTGCTGCTCTGTAAAGGACCCTTACGCTGTATAACTCTGAGGCAGGGGGTGTGCTGCTCTGTAAAGGTCCCTTACGCTGTATAACTCTAAGGCAGGGGGTGTGCTGCTCTGTAAAGGACCCTTACGCCGTATAACTCTGAGGCAGGGGGTGCGCTGCTCTGTAAAGGACCCTTACGCTGTATAACTCTGAGGCAGGGGGTGTGCTGCTCTGTAACAGGAACACTTATGCTGTATAACTCTGAGGCAGGGGGTTTTATGCTCTGTAAAGGACCCTTACGCCTGTAACTCTGAGGCAGGGGGGGTGCTGCTCTGTAAAAGAACCCTTACGCTGTATAACTCTGAGGCAGGGGGGGGGGGCTCTGTAAGAGGAACACTTATGCTGTATAACTCTGAGGCAGGGGGTGTACTGCTCTGTAAAGGACCCTTACGCTGTATAACTCTGAGGCAGGGGGGTGTGCTGCTCTGTAGCAGGAACACTTATGCTGTATAACTCTGAGGCAGGGGTGTACTGCTCTGTAAAGGACCCTTACGCTGTATAACTCTGAGGCAGGGGGTGTGCTGCTCTGTAAAGGACCCTTACGCTGTATAACTCTGAGGCAGGGGGTGTGCTGCTCTGTAACAGGAACACTTATGCTGTATAACTCTGAGGCAGGGGGGTGTACTGCTCTGTAAAGGACCCTTACGCTGTATAACTTTGAGGCAAAGGGGTGTGCTGCTCTGTAACAGGAACCCTTACGCTGTACAGCTCTGAGGCAGGGGGTGTACTGCTCTGTAAAGGACCCTTATGCTGTATAACTCTGAGGCAGGGGTGTGCTGCTCTGTAAAGGAACGCTGTATAACTCTGAGGCAGGGGGTGTGCTGCTCTGTAACAGGAACCTTACGCTGTATAGCTCTGAGGCAGGGGGTTTAATGCTCTGTAAAGGACCCTTACGCTGTATAACTCTGAGGCAGGGGGTGTGCTGCTCTGTAAAGGACCCTTACGCTGTATAACTCTGAGGCAGGGGGTGTGCTGCTCTGTAACAGGAACACTTACGCTGTATAACTCTGAGGCAGGGGGTGTACTGCTCTGTAAAGGACCCTTACGCTGTATAACTCTGAGGGAGGGGGGTTGCTCTGTAAAGGACCCTGTGTATAACTCTGGAGGCAGGGGGTGTGAGGCTTACGCTGTATAGCTCTGAGGCAGGGGGTGTACTGCTCTGTAACAGGAACCCTTATGCTGTATAACTCTGAGGCAGGGGGTGCTTTTATAATCTGTAAAGGACCCTGCTGTAATCTGTAAAACCCTTACGCTGTATAACTCTGAGGCAGGGGGTGTGTGTTGCTCTGTAAAGGACCCTTACGCTGTATAACTCTGAGGCAGGGGTGTACTGCTCTGTAACAGGAACACTTATGCTGTATAACTCTGAGGCAGGGGGTGTACTGCTCTGTAACAAGGACCCTTACGCTGTATAACTCTGAGGGAGGGGGTGTGCTGCTCTGTAAAGGACCCTTACGCTGTATAACTCTGAGGCAGGGGGTGTGCTGCTCTGTCACAGGAACCCTTACGCTGTATAGCTCTGAGGCAGGGGGTGTACTGCTCTGTAAAGGACCCTTATGCTGTATAACTCTGAGGCAGGGGGTGTGCTGCTCTGTAACAGGAACCCTTACGCTGTATAGCTCTGAGGCAGGGGGTGTGCTGCTCTGTAAAGGACCCTTACGCTGTATAACTCTGAGGCAGGGGGTGTGCTGCTCTGTAACAGGAACACTTATGCTGTATAACTCTGAGGCAGGGGGTTTTATGCTCTGTAAAGGACCCTTATGCTGTATAACTCTGAGGCAGGGGGTGTGCTGCTCTGTAAAGGACCCTTACGCTGTATAACTCTGAGGCAGGGGGTGTGCTGCTCTGTAAAGGACCCTTACGCTGTATAACTCTGAGGCAGGGGGTGTGCTGCTCTGTAACAGGAACACTTATGCTGTATAACTCTGAGGCAGGGGGTGTACTGCTCTGTAAAGGACCCTTACGCTGTATAACTCTGAGGCAGGGGGTGTGCTGCTCTGTAACAGGAACCCTTACGCTGTATAGCTCTGAGGCAGGGGGTGTACTGCTCTGTAAAGGACCCTTATGCTGTATAACTCTGAGGCAGGGGGTGTACTGCTCTGTAACAGGAACCCTTACGCTGTATAGCTCTGAGGCAGGGGTGTACTGCTCTGTAAAGGAATTTTACGCTGTATAAGGTCTCTGAGGCAGGGGGGTGTGCTGCTCTGTAACAGGAACCCACGCTGTATAGCTCTGAAAAGGGGGTGGCTGAACTGTAAAGGATTATGCTGTATAACTCTGAGGCAGGGGTGTACTGTCTGTAACAGGAACCCTTACGCTGTAGGCTCTGAGGCAGGGGGTGTACTGCTCTGTAAAGGACCCTTACGCTGTATAACTCTGAGGCAGGGGGTGTACTGCTCTGTAACAGGAAGACTTACGCTGTGCAGCTCTAAGGCAGGGGGTGTACTGCTCTGTAACAGGAACCCTTATGCTGTATAGCTCTGAGGCAGGGGGCGTACTGCACTTTAATAGGAATACTTGCGCTGTATAGCTGAGGCAGGGGGTGTACTGCTCTGTAACAGGAACACTTACGCTGTATAGCTCTGAGGCGGGGGATCAGCGTCGGACTGCTGGGAGGACTGGAGCTGTTACTGTTGAAGCTTCTTCTCTTGTCCATGGTGGGCGAGGCCTGAACTGTGATCTTGTGCTGGAAATCTGAGGGAAGCACATGACTGCACTTGAAAAATATCAAACACTTGATAAAAAAATAACTCTGTGCAATTCCTCAGAGAAATCATGCCCCAACAAATATCGGCAAAACTCATGATGAATCACTTTCAGATCACATGAGCCAATATGTTATTTACAATAGAACATAGATAACATTTCAAATGTTGAAACTGAGACATTTTACATTTTACATGACGCCACTGCATCACTCACCGGCATGATTCTGTCATTGACATTACTAAATGGGCCCAGGAATACTTCAAGAAACCACTGTCTGTAAACACAATCCGCCGTGCCATCCACAGATGCCACCTAAAACTCTATCATGCAAAAAGGAAGCCATTGTTGAGCATGATCCAGAAGCGCCGCCGTGTTCTGTGGGCTAAGGCTCATTTAAAATGGACTGTAGCAAAGTGACAAAGTGTCCTGTGGTCAGACGAGTCCAAATTTGACATTCTTGTTGGAAATCATGGGCGTCGTGTCCTCCGGGCTAAAGAGGAGAAAGATCACCCCTCCTGTTATCAGCGTTCAGTTCAAAAGCCAGAATCTCTGATGGTATGGGGATACATTAGTGCATATGGTGTGGGACACTTGCATGTTTTAAAAAGCACCAGGAATGCTGAAAGGTATATAAAGGTTTGAGAGCAACATATGCTCCCCTCCAGATGACATCTATTCCAAGGAAGGACTTGTGTATTTCAGCAGGACAATGCAAAACCACATACTGCAGCTATTACAACAGCATGGCTTCGTAGTAGAAGAGTCCATGTGCTGAACTGGCCTGCCTGCAGTCATGATCTTTCACCGATTGAGAACATTTGGCGATAATTAAACGAAAAAGTCCGTCAAAGGAGACCAAAAACTCTCCAGCAGCTGGAAGCCCGTATTAAACAAGAGTGGGATCAAATTCCAATGGCTAAACTCAAGAAACTTGTCTCCTCAATGCCCAGACGCCTCCACTCTGTGTTAAAAAGAAGAGGGGATGCTACACCATGGTAAACAGGCCCCTGTCCCAACTTTTTTCAGACCTAAGCACCCATCAAATTTGAAATGAGCCAATTTTGAAGATAAAATTGTAAAATTTCTCAGTTTCAACATTTGCTATGTTATCTCTGTTCCATTGTGAATAAAATACTGGCTGGTGTTATTTGAAAGTCATTGCGTTTTGATTTTATTCACAATTTACACTTTGTCCCAACTATTTCGGAATTGGGGTTGTATAAACATAGCCAAAACCTGTTAACATGTAACAGTCTGAGGTTTTTACTCGAATGTTTCTTGACTTTTCTTGACTAAACACAAACAGCCTCGCCCCCTCCCCAGAAACCCCAAAATAAAAGGCACTAGTCTGGTAGCCGATCAATGCGCCCACAAAATTTGGTGAAGAAATACTGAGCACTTTCTGAGTTATGGTCCAGAAATTCTCGAGGAACGCTGACAGCAACTAGAGCCGAGCCAGAAACAGAATGTCCCCCCTCCGGGTCATTACGGTTATGACGCAGCAGGCTCGTGCGGTCTCTCTCTCACCCGAGGGCAGGCTGATGCGGTTCCCGTCCTTCAGCTTGAGGCGGCTGCGCTTGAACTTCCCTTTCCTCTTCTTCACGTTGGGCTTGTCCTTGTTGAGCTGGAAGATGAGGATGTTGAGCTCTCGCTCCAGCACGTCGATCTCGCGCTCCGCCAGCTGCTGCTCGCGCCTCTTCAGCAGCTCCTCCTGCGACTTCTGCTGGAGTGCCGCTCGCGTCAGCTCCTCCTCGCGGGACCGCAGCTCCTGCACAGGCGCCACAGGGGCGAGGAGCTTCGTTAGGAGCCTCGAGAAAGAGTCTCAGGTGTTTGGAGGAGTTACGAGTCACGCGATTCACCATTAACATTTGCTACTGAGGGATGAGAGAGTATCAGTCCGCATCATCACTAGTTAGAAATAAAATGTCTTGTTTTTATTTGGTGCATTCACTTGAGGTGTTTTACAAAAATAGTTTGAGATGTAATCACTAAATAACTTTTCCCTCACTTGATTCTTACACCTCACAAGGAAGCAATATGAGTTTTAGAACAGTGATTTAAGTCTAGCAGTCCAAACTCCGCAGAAGTAAGTTCTAATTGCACGCGGGTATAACCAACCGTGCCTGGTCACTGTGAAGCGAGAGTCTTACCTACTGAACACCAGGAAGTGATGTGATTGGGCGTACTGAATCAGGGCTCTCCCAGTAACGGGCAGGGTGAACAGGAAGTGATGTGATTGGGCATACTGAATCAGGGCTCTCACCAGTGACGGGCAGGGTGAACAGGAAGTGATGTGATTGGGCGTAATGGGTGGGCAGCTCACCTTCTCCTTGGTCCGAAGCTCATCGAACATCTCCTGTATCTCCACCCTCCAGTCCTCCTGCATGGAATGGAAGGATTCCCGGGGCATCGTGGCCATCACAGCCTCCTCGATGGCCGTCAGCTGCTCCAGAATGGCAGCGAAGGGGGGCCGGATGTGGGGATCCTGCTCCCAGCATTCTGAGGACACAGTCAGCATCAGCTCTGCTCTTCCGGATGAGAGAACATTTTTGTGCATAATGTTGCTAAGCTACAGATCATATAACAGCAAATTTTAAAAGATTGAAGTTGCAGTATTTTTGACCAATAACTATAAATCACTTCCCAGCCCATGAATATTTCCCATTAGGGACTTTGTATCATTTACTATTTTTTAAAAACAAGAAAATAAAAAAGATATTTGAGGGACGTTTTCCTGGAGGTGTAAGATATGTGCTTCAGCTATAAGAAGCGTTTAATTGCTTGGATCTGCATTTAGAGAAGAAGAGATGCCGGAGGGCTGGGTTTGTGCCGAGTTTGTGCTCTTCCATTGGCCAATGAGAGCAGGACGCCAGTGTACCTTCCATAAGCTTGGCGAAGGGCTCAGGACAGGTGGATGGGATGGGAAGGGTCAGCTTATTGACGGCCACGCCGTACGCCACTGCCAGCCCGTCAATCCCGCGGTACGGGACCTCTCCTGTGAGCAGCTCCCACAGCAGCACCCCGTAACTGTGAGGAACACACACTTTCAGTTACGCGTATGCGTACACACACGCACGCACGCACGCACACACACACATACACACCGACACCTAAGCACACACTTTCAGTTACGCGCATGCGTACACACACGCACGCACACACACACATACACACCGACACCTAAGCACACACTTTCAGCAATGCGCACACACACACACACATACACACCTAAGCACTCACTTTCAGTTACGCACATGCGCACACACACACGCACGCATGCACACTTTCAGTTTGTACATGCACGCGCACACACACACACACACACACAGACACTTTTAATCGTATACACACACATTCAATCAATCATAGACTATAACACTTTTATTCACACACAAAGACTTTCAGTCATGTGCACAAACACACACATGCAATCAGGAATTTAACAATGCGTGTGTGTGAGTGAGTGTGTACAGAAGTCTTTGGTTATCTGAAGCTTTGGTTTTACTACTACACGAGGGGACCAAAAAATATTTTAATCTGATAGCTAATTTCCGTGCTCTCGCCTCCTCCAGACAGTTTTGTCGGCCCCCTTCCCATCTGCAGTTACCATCGGCTGCTGTGAGTTAGCCTGTTAGCAGCTCTCATCCAGTCAGAGGGCTTCCAGCAGCCACGCTGTCACCTTTGTCTTTACAAACATGATACTGGAATTCTAAGCAAACAAATCACATACCAAACCATATTAACACACTCTCAGTCACTTTTTTCCTCAAAGGTGTTTATTAGGTCCTTATAACAAGTTCCAAAAATACCGGAAACAGTCCTTATTTTACTTGCCAGGGCCATAGCTTCAGCTTGAGCCAAACTCACACATGTGAAAGGTGCTCCTTCATAAGACCAGGCGGCGTTTGCCGTTTTTGGGAATTTAATACACTTGTTGGTGAATCTAGTCTCTACAAGGTGTCTGCTGGTTCCCTAAACAAGCACACAGGCGCGCACACATACACACGCGCACACACACACACATACGCAAGCACACACGCACGAACACACACATGCATGCATGCACGCTTTACTGGGCTGGAGAGAACGGTCAGCTCACTCACCCCCACACATCGCTGCCTTTGGAGAACAGCGAGGACTTTATGACCTCCGGGGCCATCCATGAGTAGGTGCCGGCGGCGCTCATTTTCGTGGTTTTGTGCCACTCCCTGGCCAGCCCAAAGTCCGTGATTTTCAGCGTCTTCTTACCAATGTCGTCATTCTCAATTCTTTCAAGTATTAAAACTGCAAAACAAAGACAGGATTCAGCGTTACATCCTACCAGCACATGAGCATAAGGCACCACGAACTCTGCAGTCACCAGCGACATTATTAAGCCTTTCTAGTCCTGTCAAACCTTTTACAACTGAAATGGGACTGAATTACAGTTTATCAGCAAAAAGATATTTAATTTGACCAAAAGACAAGAACATTGTTATAGAAATCTGCAGGGTCACATTTATCCACCTGCAGTACCCTAATCAACTTTCTTTCAACAATATAATATTACGAATATGAACTAAACCACCACACCACATTTTCAACTACAATTTTATTACAGAACATTCAATCAAAAAAGTGCAAATTCACTTTATCCAGTAGTAAGCCCCTAATTTTAGAAGTGCACACATGACATCAGCTAAATCAAAGCCAACGCTCTCTTGTGTGAAGTTAGTGAATAAAATGAACAAGCCAACACTACACCTGTACTACATACACAAGCCAACACTGCACCTGTACTACATACACAAGCCAACACTACACCTGTACTACATACACAAGCCAACACTACACCTGTACTACATACACAAGCCAACACTACACCTGTACTACATACACAAGCCAACACTACACCAGTACTACATACACAAGCCAACGCTACACCAGTACTACATACACAAGCCAACACTGCACCTGTACTACATACACAAGCCAACACTACACCTGTAATACATGCAAAAGCCAACGCTACACCTGTACTACATACACAAGCCAACACTACACCTGTACTAGATACACAAGGCAAAGCTACACCTGTACTACATACACAAGCCAACACTACACCTGTACTACATACACAAGCCAACATTACACCAGTACTACATACACAAGCCAACACTACAGCTGTACTACATACACAAGCCAACACTACACCTGTACTACATACACAAGCCAACACTACACCTGTACTACATACACATGCCAACACTACACCAGTACTACATACACAAGCCAACACTGCACCCGTACTACATACACAAGCCAACACCACAGCAGTACTACATACACAAGCCAACACTACACCTGCACAACATATACAAGCCAATGCTACACCTGTACTACATACACAAGCCAACGCTACACCAGTACTACATACACAAGCCAACACTACACCAGTACTACATACACAAGTCAACACCACAGCAGTACTACATACACAAACCAACACTACACCAGTACTACATACACAAGCCAACACTACAATTGTACTACATACACAAGCCAACACTACACCAGTACTACATACACAAGCCAACACCACAGCAGTACTACATGCATAAGCCAACACTACACCAGTACTACATACACAAGCCAACACTACACCAGTACTACATACACAAGCCAACACTGCACCTGTACTACATACACAAGCCAACACTACACCAGTACTACATACACAAGCCAACACTACACCAGTACTACATACACAAGCCAACACTACACCAGTACTACATACACAAGCCAACACTACACCAGTACTACATACACAAGCCAACACTACACCAGTACTACATACACAAGCCAACAGTACACCAGTACTACATACACAAACCAACACTACACCTGTACTACATACACAAGCCAACACTACACCAGTACTACATACACAAGCCAACACTACACCAGTACTACATACACAAGCCAACACTACACCAGTACTACATACACAAGCCAACACTACAGCAGTACTACATACACAAACCAACACTACATCAGTACTACAAAAACCAGTGAAGTTGGCACGCTGTGTAAATCGTAAATAAAAACAGAATACAATGATTTGCAAATCCTTTTCAACCTATATTCAATTGAATACACTGCAAAGACAAGTTACTTAATGTTCGAACAGGTAAACTTTGTAATTTTTTGCAAATATTAGCTCATTTGGAATTTGATGCCTGCAACATGTTTCAAAAAAAGCTGGCACAAGTGGCAAAAAAAGACTGAGAGAGTTGAGGAATGCTCATCAAACACTTATTTGGAACATCCCACAGGTGAGCAGGGCTAATTGGGAACAGGTGGGTGCCATGATTGGGTATAAAAGCAGCTTCCCTGAAATGCTCAGTCATTCACAAACAAGGATGGGGCGAGGGTCACCACTTAGTGAACAAATGCGTGAGCTGATTGTCGAACAGTTTAAAAACAACATTCCTCAACGAAAGCTATTGCAAGAAATTTAGGGATTTCATCATCTACGGTCCGTAATATCGTCAAAAGGTTCAGAGAATCTGGAGAAATCACTGCAACGTGGCGACAAGGCGAAAACCAACATTGAATGCCCGTGACCTTCGATCCCTCAGGCGATACTGCATCAAAAACCGACATCAGTGTGTAAAGGACCTCACCACATGGGCTCAGGAACACTTCAGAAAACCACTGTCAGTAACTACAGTTCGTCGCTACACCTGCAAGTGCAAGTTAAAACTCTACAATGCAAAGCACTAAAGCCATTTATCAACAGCACCCAGAACGCCCGGCTTCGCTGGGCCCAAAGCTCATCTAAGATGGACTGATGCAAAGTGGAAAAAGTGTTCTGTGGTCTGACGAGTCCACATTTCAAATTGTTTTTGGAAACAGTGGACGTCGTGTCCTCCGGACCAAAGAGGAAAAAGAACCATCCGGACTGTTATAGGCTACACCAAAGTTCAAAAGCCAGCATCTGTGATGGTATGGGGGTGTATTAGTGCCCAAGGCATCAGGGCAACTTACACATATGTGAAGGCACCATAAATGCTGAAAGGTACATACAGGTTTTGGAGCAACATATGTTGCCATCCAAGCAACGTCTTTTTCATGGACGCCCTGCTTATTTCAGCAAGACAATGCCAAGCCACATTCTGCACGTGTTACAACAGCATGGCTCCGTAGTAAAAGAGTGCGGGTACTAGACTGGCCTGCCTGTAGTCCAGACCTGTCTCCCATTGAAAATGTGTGGCGCATTATGAAGCGTAAAATACGACAAACGGAGACCCCGGACTGTTGAACAACTTAAGCTGTACATCAAGCAAGAATGGGAAAGAGTTCCACCTGAAAAGCTTCAAAAATTGGTCTCCTCAGTTCCCAAACGTTTACTGAGTGTCATACACAAGCCAAAAAGGAAAGGTGATGTAACACAGTGGTAAAAGGCCCCTGTGCCAACTGTTTTTTGCAATGTGTTGCTGCCTTTAAATTCTAAGTAAATGATTATTTGCAAAAAAAAAAAAAAAGTTTCTCAGTTTGAACATGAAACATCTTGTCTTTGCAGTGTATTCAATTGAATATAAGTTGAAAAGGATTTGCAAATCATTGTATTCTGTTTTTATCTACGATTTACATAACGTGCCAACTTCACTGGTTTTGGTCTTGTACATACACAAGCCAACACTACACCAGTACTACATACACAAGCCAACACTACACCAGTACTACATACACAAGCCAACACTACACCAGTACTACATACACAAGCCAACCCTACACCAGTAGTACATACACAAGCCAACACTTCACCAGCACTACATACACAAGCCAACGCTACACCAGTACTACATAGACAAGCCAACACTACACCTGTACTACATACAAAAGCCAACGCTACACCAGTACTACATAGACAAGCCAACACTACACCTGTACTACATACACAAACCAACACTACACCAGTACTACATAGACAAGCCAACACTACACTTGTACTACATACACAAACCAACACTACACCAGTACTACATAGACAAGCCAACCCTACACCAGTACTACATACACAAGCCAACACTACACCTGTACTACATACACAAACCAACACTACACCAGTACTACATAGACAAGCCAACCCTACACCAGTACTACATACACAAGCCAACACTACACCAGTACTACATACACAAGCCAACACTACACCTGTACTACATACACAAACCAACACTACACCAGTACTACATAGACAAGCCAACACTACACCTCTACTACATACACAAACCAACACTACACCAGTACTACATACACAAGCCAACACTACACCTGTAGTACATACACAAGCCAACACAACACCAGTACTACATACACAAGCCAACACTACACCTGTACTACATACACAAGCCAACACTACACCAGTACTACATACACAAGCCAACACTACACCTGTACTACATACACAAGCCAACACTACACCAGTACTACATAGACAAGCCAACACTACACCTCTACTACATACACAAACCAACACTACACCAGTACTACATACACAAGCCAACACTACACCTGTAGTACATACACAAGCCAACACTACACCTGTACTACATACACAAGCCAACACTACACCTGTACTACATACACAAGCCAACACTACACCAGTACTACATACACAAGCCAACACTACACCTGTACTACATACACAAGCCAACACTACACCTGTACTACATACACAAGCCAACACTACACCAGTACTACATACACAAGCCAACACTACACCTGTACTACATACACAAACCAACACTACACCAGTACTACATACACAAGCCAACACTACACCAGTACTACATACACAAGCCAACACTACACCAGTACTACATACACAAACCAACACTACACCTGTACTACATACACAAGCCAACGCTACACCAGTACTACATAGACAAGCCAACACTACACCTGTACTACATACAAAAGCCAACGCTACACCAGTACTACATAGACAAGCCAACACCACACCTGTACTACATACACAAACCAACACTACACCAGTACTACATAGACAAGCCAACACTACACTTGTACTACATACACAAACCAACACTACACCAGTACTACATAGACAAGCCAACCCTACACCAGTACTACATACACAAGCCAACACTACACCAGTACTACATACACAAGCCAACACTACACCAGTACTACATACACAAGCCAACACTACACCAGTACTACATACACAAGCCAACACTACACCAGTACTACATACACAAGCCAACACTACACCAGTACTACATACACAAACCAACACTACACCTGTACTACATACACAAGCCAACACTACACCTGTACTACATACACAAGCCAACACTACACCAGTACTACATACACAAGCCAACACTACACCAGTACTACATACACAAGCCAACACTACACCAGTACTACATACACAAGGCAACACTACACCAGTACTACATACACAAGCCAACACTACACCAGTACTACATTCACAAGCCAACACTACACCAGTACTACATATATTCATATACTCATGGAATTTGCAGACATATCAGAAAATCTAGAGAAAAATAGAGAGAGAAAAAAGAAAATCGAAGCGATTATTAGTGGTTATTTTGGATAACTGTACCCTATACAGGTCCTTGAACGCTATAAGGGTGCCAACCGAAATGACAAATACCCAATAAACTTAAGATGGCCATCTTGAAAACGCACAAGCAGATTTCCTTGAACACAAGTGCTTTCTAATTTTCTCCTGCCCCTGAATCTTGACATTTAATAATCATCTACTGCTGAACACAAAAGATAACCTGGGAAAGACCTTGACTTCACCCATAGTCTTACTCACTCACGCAAGTGCTTGCTGCCAGTGGCACGATCGTACTGGACTTAATCAAAGTCTTGCATTATAAATATTACAAAGTATCTGGCGTTCAGCGAATAAGAATGAACATTTGAAAGATGAGCAATTTTTTTTTAGACATGACCTTGACTGTAAAAACAATTGCATAAACAGAGAGGACTTTGTTCTCCCACAGAACAGGACATGCTTTACTACTACAGGGTCATTCCATGAAAATAGGGAAGAGACTTTCAAAAATTTTCTCACAAATTTCTATGGAGATATGTGTTTTTATAAAGTGGAACATCATATATTTTAAGGAAAAAAAAATTCTAAATTCAGTATTGCCAGCCAATTTTGTCAAAATCTTACTTGATACATCTTCAAATTTGAAATTACAAAATTAATTAATTTTGGGCTTCAAACACTAACTGGCCTCTGCATGATGTTTTAAGATGCATTCTTGACAACTGTGTTGATTTTATATCTTGAAACCTTCGTCAAGCGTATTTTGATATCTAAAATTCTCCATCTCTTCCAAATTTTTCAGGGTTCAACGTTAAAGTTGGGTGGTGATGGTGGAGTAACGCAAGTCACAAAAACATATTTTTACTCCCCTCACAATAACCCTGGCAGGCTGTAGTTATAAATTCTATTTTTCCTACTGTTGCCCAAACCCAACAAAACTGTACTATCAGTATGCATATCTAATCCTCGCATGCAGCTGTGCAGGAAGGCATTAAATGTTTGTCACGCGAGTCACGCTCATTACATTATATCTCTACTTATTGGTTGTAAAATTCTAATTCCCTTCAGTACACTTTAAAACCACATTTAGTCCTATGAACACTGAGAGTGTTAATTATTTTCTATCTTGTGTACTTTTAGGAGAAATTGCAGCTAAAATCGACGTGTTTTTGTGTTGTCCTTTTCATGTAACGCGAGTCACGCAATAATTCGTGCTTATTAAAACCATGCTATGAAATCAAATGAATATTTGTTCATACTTTTTCATAGCTTTTACCAACACCATACAGCACACACATAATGGGGTTCGAACATTCATCGTTATAAGGTACAGACCAAAATATTAATTTGGAAATGCACAAAAATGTAACACGAGTCACCGTGGAAATGACCTACACTGACCCCTCTTTATTACTGAAGATGTGCCCGACACTATTAAAATCAACTATTTTTGAGAATGAAAGGCTAAACAGTTCAACTATCTGGCAAAAACATTCCTGAAAAAGTTATGGCACTCTACAACTCAAAAAAGAGCGCTAAAATTTCATGATAAGCAGTAAAATAGCTACAGGAAACTTAAATTAAAGAAAACAGCAGAATTTCGCCTCTTGCGCCCTTGAGGCATGTAGTTTTGCAACTGTGATTACAGGGAGGAAATGTGCACAGGCACACAGGGGGAGGTAATGCCCTGGCACAGGCACACAGGGGAGGTAATGCCCTGGCACAGGCACACAGAGGGAGGTAATGCCCTGGCACAGGCACACAAAGGGAGGTAATGCACTGGCACAGGCACACAGGGGAGGTAATGCCCTGGCACAGGCACACAGAGGGAGGTAATGCACTGGCACAGGCACACAGGGGGAGGTAATGCCCTGGCACAGGCACACAAAGGGAGGTAATGCACTGGCACAGGCACACACAGGGGGAGGTAATGCACTGGCACAGGCACACAGGGGAGGTAATGCCCTGGCACAGGCACACAGAGGGAGGTAATGCACTGGCACAGGCACACAGGGGAGTAATGCCCTGGCACAGGCACACTGTAATGCACAGGCACACAGAGGGGGAGGTAATGCACTGGCACAGGCACACAGGGGAGGGGTAATGCCCTGGCACAGGCACAAGGGGAGGTAATGCCCTGGCACAGGCACACAGAGGGGAGGTAATGCCCTGGCTGGCACAGGCACACAGAGGGAGGTAATGCACTGGCACAGGCACACAGAGGGAGGTAATGCACTGGCACAGGCAGGCACACAGAGGGAGGTAATGCCCTGGCACAGGCACACAGAGGGAGGTAATGCCCTGGCACAGGCACACAGAGGGAGGTAATGCCCTGGCACAGGCACACAGAAGGGAGGTAATGCACTGGCACAGGCACACAGAGGGAGGTGTGCCTGGCACAGGCACACAGGGGGAGGTAATGCCCTGGCACAGGCACACAGGGGGAGGTAATGCCCTGGCACAGGCACACAGGGGGGTGCAATGCCTGGCACAGGCACACAGAGGGGAGGTAATGCCCTGGCACAGGCAAACAGAGAGGGAGGTAATGCCCTGGCACAGGCACACAGGGGAGGTAATGCCTGGCACAGGCACACAGGGGGGGAGGTAATGCTCTGGCACAGGCACACAGGGGGAGGTAATGCCCTGGCACAGGCACACAGGGGGGGAGTGTAATGCTCTGGCACAGGCACACAGGGGGCACAGGTAATAATGCCTGGCACAGGCACACAGGGGGAGGTAATGCCCTGGCACAGGCACACAGGGGAGGTAATGCCCTGGCACAGGCACACAGGGGGAGGTAATGCCCTGGCACAGGCACACACAGAGGGGAGGTAATGCCCTGGCACAGGCACACAGAGGGAGGTAATGGGCACAGGCACAATGCCCTGGCACAGGCACACAGGGGGAGGTAATGCCCTGGCACAGGCACACAGGGGAGGTAATGCCCTGGCACAGGCACACACAGAGGGGCACACAGGGGGGAATGCCCTGGCACAGGCACACAGGGGGAGGTAATGCCCTGGCACAGGCACACAGAGGGAGGTAATGCACTGGCACAGGCACACAGAGGGGAGGTAATGCCCTGGCACAGGCACACAGGGGGAGGTAATGCACTGGCACAGGCACACAGGGGAGGTAATGCCCTGGCACAGGCACACAGGGGAGGTAATGCCCTGGCACAGGCACACAGGGGAGGTAATGCTCTGGCACAGGCACACATAATGCCCCTGGCACAGGCACACAGGGGAGGTAATGCCCTGGCACAGGGGGAGGTAATGCCCTGGCACAGGCACACAGGGGAGGTAATGCCCTGGCACAGGCACACAGAGGGAGGTAATGCCCTGGCACAGGCACACAGAGGGAGGTAATGCTCTGGCACAGGCACACAGGGGGAGGTAATGCCCTGGCACAGGCACACAGGGGAGGTAATGCCCTGGCACAGGCACACAGAGGGAGGTAATGCACTGGCACAGGCACACAGAGGGAGGTAATGCCCTGGCACAGGCACACAGGGGGAGGTAATGCCCTGGCACAGGCACACAGAGGGAGGTAATGCACTGGCACAGGCACACAGAGGGAGGTAATGCTGGCACAGGCACACAGGTAATGGGCACACACAGGGGAGGTAATGCCCTGGCACAGGCACACAGGGGGAGGTAATGCCCTGGCACAGGCACACGGGGGAGGTAATGCCCTGGCACAGGCACACAGGGGGAGGTAATGCTCTGGCACAGGCACACAGGGGGAGGTAATGCCCTGGCACAGGCACACAGGGGGAGGTAATGCCCTGGCACAGGCACACAGGGGGAGGTAATGCCCTGGCACAGGCACACAGGGGGAGGTAATGCCCTGGCACAGGCACACAGGGGGGAGGTAATGCTCTGGCACAGGCACACAGGGGGAGGTAATGCCCTGGCACAGGCACACAGGGGGGTAATGCCCTGGCACAGGCACACAGGGGAGGTAATGCCCTGGCACAGGCACACAGAGGGGGAGGTAATGCCCTGGCACAGGCACACAGGGGGGAGGTAATGCTGGCACAGGCACACAGGGGAGGTAATGCCCTGGCACAGGCACATGCCCTGGCACAGGGACACAGAGGGAGGTAATGCCCTGGCACAGGCACACAGAGGGAGGTAATGCCCTGGCACAGGCACACAGGGGGAGGTAATGCCCTGGCACAGGCACACAGAGGGAGGTAATGCCCTGGCACAGGCACACAGAGGGAGGTAATGCCCTGGCACAGGCACACAGGGGGAGGTAATGCCCTGGCACAGGCACAGGCACACACACAGGGGAGGTAATGCAGTGGCACAGGCACACAGGGGGAGGTAATGCCCTGGCACAGGCACACAGGGGAGGTAATGCCCTGGCACAGGCACAGGGGGGAGGTAATGCCCTGGCACAGGCACAGGGGGGGGAGGTAATGGCACTGGCACAGGCACACAGGGGAGGTAATGCCCTGGCACAGGCACACAGGGGGAGTGTAATGCCCTGGCACAGGCACACAGGGGGAGGTAATGCCCTGGCACAGGCACACAGGGGAGGTAATGCCCTGGCACAGGCACACAGGGGGGAGGTAATGCCCTGGCACAGGCACACAGAGGGAGGTAATGCCCTGGCACAGGCACAACAGGGGAGGTAATGCCCTGGCACAGGCACAGGGGGGAATGTCTGGGCACAGGCACACAGGGGGAGGTAATGCACTGGCACAGGCAATGCCCTGGCACAGGAGGGGAGGTAATGCCCTGGCACAGGCACACAGAGGGAGGTAATGCTCTGGTACAGGCACACAGAGGGAGGTAATGCCCTGGCACAGGCACACAGAGGGAGGTAATGCTCTGGCACAGGCACACAGAGGGAGGTAATGCCCTGGCACAGGCACACAGAGGGAGGTAATGCCCTGGCACAGGCACACACAGGATGGGAGGCACACAGAGGGGAGGTGCCCTGGCACAGGCACACAGAGGCACACAGGGGAGGTAATGCCCTGGCACAGGTACACAGGGGGAGGTAATGCCCTGGCACAGGCACACAGAGGGAGGTAATGTCCCAGCAAAGGCACATAGGGGGAGGCAATGCCCTGGCGCAGGCACACAGAGGGAGGTAATGTCCTGGCACAGCCACACAGAGGGAGGTAATGTCCCAGCAAAGGCACACAGGGGGAGGTAATGCCCTGGCACAGGCACATAGGGGGAGGTAATGCCTTGGCACAGGCACACAGAGGGAGGTAATGCTCTGGCACAGGCACATAGGGGGAGGTAATGCCCTGGCACAGGCACACAGAGGGAGGTAATGCCCTGGCACAGGCACACAGAGGGAGGCAATGTTACACTGTTACACTCAAAAGCTATTCTCTGATTGTCAGCGGACTGCACTGAGCCACCGATTAAGTATCATTCTCCACAAAAATGAGACTTATAATATTTTCGAAAGAATTGATTGTGGCATTTGCCATTTAAATGTTAGTGCACCTTTACACAGATGAATTTGAGGTTTATTTTTCAAAGTTTTTATGGTCACACTCTTCTGTTTCCCAATTTTACCCTCCCACCTAAAGCCCACGGCTGCATCCAACTCCGGATGCACACACTCCACCCACCTGTCCTGCCACCAATCACGAACAGCCCTCTCGCCCAGGGGCTGATGGGCCAGTTTTCACCTCAAACAGTCCTCCAGGTGAGAAACTGTCACAGTCTCACGCAAAACACTGAAGGCCGATGTAAATAAGCATTTCTCTCAGACACACACAACTCTACAGGCGATACCTCCTGAGCAGCTCGGTCGATGCCAGCGAGTGGCCCCTCAGGTGCCCATAAAAGCACGGTGCTAAAGATCAATGACAACATTATCTCTGCGTTTCCCTGCACACTCACACACATGCACAGGGCTGGAGAGTGACAGCAGTGGATATTACTCCCATGTTCCCGTTCGGCCTGCACACACCATGGAGCTGATAAGCAATCAGCAATTAGCAGTGTGTGATGTGTTGATATGAATGACGCGCCTGTGGAAGCTGGGCAGGCCGCGTTACATTGTGAGAAGTGAGAACGGTTACAGTTAAAGGCAGTCGAGCACGAGGAAGAGAACTCGACCGCTGCACTCAAACAGAGCCACGCCAAAGAAAAAAAATGGATGACAAAATCAAATCACTCGTAGGCAGGTAGCTAACGGTGTAGCTACAGCCTGCTGCACGTCAACTAATTAAAAAACAAAATTCTGCTGTTGCAGCGATTCATAATTTGTTGCTGGAATGTTAAAGCTGCTTGAGATGAAGAATATGACGATGCGTTGCCACCAGTTCTTCAAATCCCCCCCAATCTATTCAGAGTTCAGGGAAGTCAGAACAGGACACCAGGACAGACGACTGTCATTAAAAGCCTCATTCTTACAGCACCAAGCAGCTCCAAGCCCATTTATTCTCCAAAAACTCCCAACAAACGTAATATTCCCACTGAAGCCCGACAGGCGTCTTTAAAATCCCCATCATTACACAAAGATGTTCCCAAATATTGACTGAGAAAAAGAATTCTTTCATTGAGAGAGTAAACCTGACTTCTATTTAACAGTGCTTCTAAAATTTCGAGGCAGGTTTAGCAAGAGAGATGCTTTTTCACTGATATACATTTAGAAGGAGTAAATAAAGAATGCCTTTAGCAATTACAGACAGAACAGGCATCAAGTTACAACTGACAGCCACACAGCCTGCACCCCTACTGCTGCAGCAGGCATCTGTCGCAATCTGCCCGACCCAGGCCTGGTCTGGCCCTGTTTAATAAAAGCTCATTGTCAGAGTTTGCCTAAAGTTGATCCCGTAATGCTAAAGGAGTAAGTGCGAAAGTTTCTACAATTCCAGATCACTGAAGCCATTTAGCTAAAACAGTATCACATCGTATGAGCTGTTAAACTGAAAGATCACACACACTTTCATCCAGGCGCACAGAACTGAAACCAGACCAGGGTCACAAGATTATGCCAAAGCTGTTCTCTCAGGAAGTTAGTTTGTCTCCTGAAGCTAGACTCCTCTAATATGGCATGGGCCCTTTCCTGACGTGTTTGGACTTACAGGCACAAAATTAATCAACCCAGAAAATAATTGGTGATATACTCACAGCCACACAAAAATATGTGTTCAACAACCAATTCTCACCACTGCCACCTCCATAACTGCGAGAAACTATGGAAGGGGAATTCATGAACAAATAATATATGAGCTGTGCTGTTCATTGTGCATGGATAAAACATAAGCAATAGTCAATTTAATGAAATACCCCAGAGATCATTCCAAATGATTTTACTAGACTTATAAAGTCAGTGCAGTGATCACATCTGCAGTAGTGTGGCTGTACCCATCTCCGGCCTGACCGCTGTGAATAAGGGCATTAAAACATGAGCAGCCGCACAGACGGGACACGAGCGCTTCCTTCTTCTGCAATATTAGCCCTGCTCGCGCACAGGAGGCTTAGCCAGGATCGCTACACTCGCTCTGGCCTGCACATGCATGACAATGCGGCTTCAGTCTTTAAAAAAGGAATCCATTGTTCCCTGGTCGCGTTTTAGGCAAGCGTGCGCTGTACTGCACTCACACTCACACACACACACACATTTCTGAAATTCCTCCACACAGGGAATCCATGTGCCCGAAACTACGGAATTAAAGTGTGTTCTGAGAACTGGCAGTGAGACAAGTTTCACTGGGACTCTCGAAACAGGGCTGCTACCTGCAGTACGATTATAAACACCTTCCCCAGCACACAGGCCCGGGGAACAGCAGGCCCTGAGCAGATCAAATATAATGAAAAAAAGCCCTTTCAGAGTCAGGAGCCTTTGCATTCTTCTGCTTACGGTCACCTAGCAACCAGTGCTTGACCAGCCTTGAGTGCAAACCTGTGCGAAACCCTCGCCCCCTCATTAGCAGCATTCCATCAGCAGGGCTTTAAGAGATTAGGGAACACACAGAAACAATTTCCCTGACTTCTTAATAAATCTTCAACAACTGTTTATCAAGCCAGCCAGTGTGCACTGGAACTGCTTACTATGCGACAATTGAGCATTCTCCTCCAAAACCGGTGATTACTACAAACAAAAGCACTCACTCCATTTAAACTCTCGGTCAGCCATTAGAGTGGGTTTTCTAACTAAGAAAATCTACTTTAATTGCAATCCCACACAATTGTTCAGCATGTTGGCCAAATTGCAATCAGTATCCCAAGATTATCCCACAAGACAAGATTTAGGAGCATAACTCCTGCAAGGTCGGGCACACACTGCTGCGCACATGTTCTCCTACAAACACACAATACTCTTCCAATTAACTTCTACAAGCTGTGATTGTTGTTTGTCACAAATGAGTGAAAAGCAAACAGATTATCCGTTCCTTTAAGGCTGAAGCAGCTCTCCATGGTGTGTGGGGGAGGGTCCGCTGCAAACTGATTGGCTGGAATTTGATCAGCTCAGGGTAGAGAGGAAATGAAGAGCCGTCAGGGCATCTGGAACATTCCTAGAGCTTGAGCCTTTAGTTTGGGAGTTTCATTTGAGAGTTTGGTTTCAAAGTTTCATTCGAGAGTCTGGTTTCAAAGTTTCATTTGAGAGTTTTATTTTGGAGTTTAGTTTCAAAGTTTTGTTGGAAGTTTTTATTTGAGAGTTTAGTTCAAGTTTTATTTGACAGTTTTATTGGAGAATTTTATAAGGATCTTTTATTTGGACATGTAATTTGAAAGTTTTATTTGGGAGGTTTTTTTTGTAAGTATAGTTTGAATGTTTTATTCAGGATTTTATTTGAGAGTTTAGTTCGAGTTTTATATGGGAGTTTTATCGGAGAATTTTATTAGGAGCTTTTATTTGGGAGTATAATTTGAACGTTTTATTCCGGAGTTTTTTTTTTTAAAGTTTAGTTTGAAAGTTTTTGGGGGATTTTTTTGACAGTTTAGTTTCAGATTTATTTGGGAGTTATATTTGAGTTTTGTTTGAAAGTTTTATTTGGGAGTTTTTTTCTTTGCGATTTTAATTTGATCAGCTCAGGGTAGAGAGGAAATGAAGAGCCGTCAGGGCATCTGGAACATTCCTAGAGCTTGAGCCTTTAGTTTGGGAGTTTCATTTGAGAGTTTGGTTTCAAAGTTTCATTCGAGAGTCTGGTTTCAAAGTTTCATTTGGGAGTTTCATTTGAGAGTTTAGTTTGAAAGTTTTATTTGAGAGTTTTATCGGGCACACAGCCTGGTCACATTTCAACAGCGCTACATCAAAACAAGAAATCCAGGAGTTAAACAAAGACAGAAACCCACAGCAAGTTTCTGTTTGTGCATTATATGTACCGCCAATGCTCTGTATGATGAAGACATGGAAATTGTCATGAATTTTAGGAAGACAATTTTAGAAACCAAAAGTAATACTCATCAGTCAGACAGTAAAATAAATAAATAACACCAGTACACACAATTCTTCTTGAAACATACATGACAGAAGCATTACACCGATACAGAACATGGTCATTTGGCCAATTCACAGCTGTGAAAGTCCAGGTAAAGGATTTCACCTCCACTCCCCTTTCTGAAAGAAGATGTGGGCAGTACAACAAACTACTAACAAAAAACAACAAATGCAAAATATTCAGGCTTTTGACATGTTAAATGTCATCATATGACAGTTAAGTGCCATATCGCCATCATTATATCCGATACATCATTTCTCCAATGGGAACGTCACTACAGTGTTACATGCAGCTTCACTCTGTTACATTTGTCCCCTCCCCATCCAACACTGTTAAACAAATATTCTGTCAAATGATGACATCATCCTGATATCTGGCCACTCCTGAGATTCAAAATATCATGATCTCACCAGAATTTTATCAGGGGTAAATTGGGGATTAATCCTCATACATTTCTGATCTCAAATACACAGAACAAACAGCATTTAGCAGGGATAATCACCGAACCCCATCCCATATCTGACTTACTGATTCCACTGTTATTAGGTAAAAGCTGTACAGGAGAGAACAGTAGAGATCTCATTGCTTTTCTATTCCATTCAAACACATTAATGAAAAGCACAGAACCCATCAAGGGCTGGTCAGCATTCTGCAAGGTGTTGTTGGTTGAAGCGCTGAACGTTTGGCGATTTCAGTGTCACACAGAGACGACATCACATCCCGAGAGAGCTGCGCAGCTGAGCAAACTGTTCTCATTTCGCATCGTGGCGACTCCGCTCCGCCTGCACTCTACGTCCTACAGACAGCGTCATCCCGCCGGCCACAGAGCGACTCGCACAGCCTCACATGCGTTATGTGGTCCGAGACGCGGCGCAAAAAATTCAGAAGTTGGTACTTCCAGAAAAAAATGTTTACATTTTTGAGTTCAGCAAGAAATGGATAGTTTTACTTCATTCATCAAGATGAAATACATCAAAAAATACAGCCTAAACACTAGTGTAACAAATTACTGCTGCTGTTCCACTGGTTTTCATCTAATCTTCTGCGTGATTTTGCAAAGCTACATTCCCACCTGCCATTATGACAGGATGTTAAAGACACTGGGTCACCCCTCATCCTGGAGCATATTCTTGCAAATGCAGCGATTTGGAGCTGGAAGAGTACTACAAGTGCAGGCCTCGTACGTGCATCAGAAGCTAAAAACGAGAGCACTCACGAGAGCGCCACTTCAAAACTAATTTATATGCATGTACATTTCATGCTTTTTGAGCAATTCCAGGCACTTCATCGTCATGCATATTCTAAATGACATCCATCCATCTAAGTGTCATCCATGTATCAAATTAGAAAAAACGTTATTGAACAGTTTGCAGGAAACTGCGATAAAACAAAATTAAGGCCATTTTGGGCCTACATTTCAGGACTTTCGAGCGATTCAAGGCACCATCTTCATAAAAATTCTCATGCTCAAAATTGGTTATTTTTCACATTGAAAAATATTTTGTTAAGTTAGAAATTTAACTTCCAAGAAGTCTGAGGATCAATACGAGGGATTTCTGGCACATCATCCCATCACCCGAACATTTCTTTAGGTTAATAATAAGAGAGCAGACATGACTATTTCATTTTGCTGAAAAAAATAAACTTTGTATGAGGACAATAAAAAAATCAATATTTGAATGTAAGTACCAGTAGTAAGGGCTAATAGTCAAGTATTCCATGACAAAGTTAGTGTTCATCATTCCAAAGAATCCGAAAAGAATTCCATAAAAATGCAAGATGCCAGAGAAGTTATACATTTCAAATTCAAATAGCCACCATGTCCATATTCTGGACCTGATCCACATCAGATTCATGTACAGTGAGGTGCAAAAATTTGGGCACCCCTGGGTTTAAATGTCTGTTACAATTAATCTCCAAGTGATTGAAAGCAAACCTGAACACTAAATGCTACAAAGTTAAACATGACACATTTCATCACATTTTAAAGCAAGAATAATTTTTGTTTTTAACTTTTTACTGTTTCAAAATAATAAAACAAGAAAAAAGGCCCTGAGCAAAAGTTTGGGAACCCTGTCAGCTAGTACTTTGTAACTCCTCCTCAGGCAGCTATAACAGCTTGCAAACGCTTCCTGTAGCTAGCAAAGAGTCTTTCAATTCTTGTCTTTGGAATTTTTCCCCATTCTTCCAGACAGAACACCTCTAGCTCAGAAATATTCTTCGGCCTCCTTGCATGCACGGCATGTTTGAGCTCTCTCCACAGATTTTCAATAATATTCAAGTCTGGGGACTGTGATGGCCATTCCAAAACCTTCATCCGTCTTTCCTGGAGGTACTTCATGGTGGATTTTGAGGTATGCTTCAGGTCATTGTCTTGCTGGAATACCCAACGTCTCTTCAACTTCAATTTCTGGACTGAGGTTTGAACACTAGCCTCTAGAATGTCATGATATTTGGTAGAATCCACTCTTCCTTCCACCAGCACAATATTGCCTGTGCCCCCAGCTGCTACACAACCCCAAAGCATAATGGTTCCACCTCCATGCTTAACAGTTGGCAACATGTTCTTCTCCACAAATGCTTCACCCTTTTTTCTCCAAACATACCTTCTTTGGTTGTGGCCAAAAAGTTCAATTTTGGTTTTGTCAGTCCAAAGCACATTGTTCCAATAGGCTTGAGGTTTCTCAAGGTTTTTTTTTGCATACTTCAGACGCTTAATTTTGTGTTGAGGTCATAGGAAAGGCTTCTTTCTTGCAACTCTGCCATGTAGGTCTTTGTTGTTTAAAGGTGACAAAGAATCAAAAACCGTTTTTACCTTGTCTATGTTGAATAACGGTAGTCTACCGCATTCAAGAACATAGGAAAAGTGCTAGACATTCTGAAAATCTCCATTTCATAGAAATTCCTCTTTTAAAAATGACCGCCAGAAAAACCAATCTGAACAACACATACATATGATGTCATATGTATCTCACTGCCCGCCCCCCACTCTCATTCCGTTCCTCCCCTTCAAAATAATTTGATACACCCGCTCTACGGAAATAAATTGCATGAAGTTCAAGGCAAAATAGTTGCGTAAAAGGTGTGCTCTTCCAGGCTGCGGAAGCGGTGTGCAAATGTTCCATAACCTTCGAACCGAAAGAAATGCATGAGATGCGTGGCTGCTGTTCATTTTTAATCGGATTCCCACTACATTCAACCACAGACTGTTACTTTGCTCAGCCCATTTCACCTCTGACAGTTTTACTAACCTGGCACAATTTCAAGCTGGCTTCTCGCAGCGTTTGGTGCTACATAGCGGAGCAGTTCCGACTTTGCGTCTACCTCAACAACCAGTACAAACTGTAAGTATCACGTTGTTGTTAGATTGTTTTTAAAACGTTAAAAATAGAATATATTCGTTTTGCTTGTCTAGCCAATGTTGTATGACGTGATTATCACTCAACAACAGCTTTGAAACAAGATCTGAAATAAATCCGTGAAGATTGTTGTTGCCAATGATCCAGCCATGCTCACATTAAGATGGTGGGAGGTCGGCATCTGCGCCTTTAGTTTGTGAAGATCTTTCATCTGGTGCATCAACACCAAAACATGAAAGTAGCAGAGATGCCAAGTCTCACACATTTGTCGTGGGTCTAGTGCATTTTTTAGGATTATTCGCCGTAGTCCGCAATTATTCAATGAATGCTTATTAATGAGATTCTCATGCTGAATTAAAATCCTTGTGCCTTGAAGTTTCAGTTTCACTTGCGTAACGGTGAATTTCACCGTAAGTAACATGGAAAGCGATAATGACTTGCTTCGCTTTAGGCAGCAAAGCCAGCCAATCAGCGTCAAGTGCTTGCATTTCATAATGAGGTTGCCAGTTAAGCCCGAAAGGTCGCCAAATAGGTGCAAAACAACGCATTCAAAATCCCCCACCCTAACATAGCTTTTTGAGAGAGGTTTTTAGGTAGCTTCTGAGGCATTACAGACCCAACCAAAATTTTGTGATGTATATGTAACATCACAGAACAAGGATAAATACCCCATTCAACCATTCTAGGTCACCTTTAAGGTACGCTGTACTGTCCTGTGAACAACTAGACCCGTGTCTGCTACTCTTTTTTGCAGCTCTTTTGCAGTGATGTGTGGATTCTTCTGAGCATTTCTCTCCAGATCTTGGGCCATTCTATCTGAAATTTTTCTTGGTCTTCCAGATCTTGCCTTGACTTCAGTTGTTCAATTTATTTTCAATTTTCGTACGATGTTTCTGACAGTGCAAATGGGTAGTTTGAAACGTTGCGAGAGTTTTTTGTAGCCCTCTCCTTGTTGGTGGAAGTGAATTATCTTGATTTTGACATCCTTGGACAACTGTTCAGAGGAATACATGGTTTTTAACACCAGACACAACAGCCACCACAGTCAGATACTTTAGAAGGCATGGAGTTACTTCAGAATATATAGTTCAACCCTGGAATTATATTCCCCTGACTCACTGAAGCCCTACCGAGTAAATCACCTGGGTCTGGGCCTTAGTAATCATCTTCTTAAAAGGTAACAAAGAATAATCCAAAAGGGTTCCCAAACTTTTGCAAAGGGCCCTTTTTCCTTTCTTATCATTTAAAACCTCAGAAAAATTTAAATAAAAAGAAAACTTGCTTTTAAATTTGCAGAAAGGAGTCATGTTTAACTTTGAAAGCAAACCTGAACACTAAATGCTACAATCACTTGGAGATTAATAGTAACAGATATTTAAACCAGAGGTGCCCAAATTTTTGAACCCCATTGTAGTTGATGTAACTTGAGAATACCTTTCCATCAGTCCAATATCTATCCAATATCTGCGTATTTGGCCAAGTTCTGTGAAAAAGTACGCCTCAAATGGGGATTTCAATGTTAAACACCAATGGCCACTACGTCCGCATTCTGGATCTGATCCAGATAAAACTTTGTCAGGACCTAGATGTCATGACCATGTTCAAAATTAGAGCTCAATCGAACAGATTTTGACAGAGATATGGATTTTGTAAATTTCATCCCATGTTAAGGATAGGGATTTGTTTTGATTTTTGAGAATTTTCTGTGACCTCGCCCTTGACCCGATTTTCACCAAAAACAAAAGAGTTCTACTGAGAACGAATATCTATCCATCCAAAATAAATCAGAACGATAAGTAAAAAATTGTGGATGGTTGACTGCAAACAGTCTGAGAAACAAACGTGACGACTAACATACTTTGAAAACTTTGAGTTGTTAAAGTCATAATATTTCATTTTGTCACTGTGCAATGCAGCACACTGTCATTATCCACAGGAACTAACATAAATGCATTTCCTGCCTTCTCTCGGGGTCACAAAGTGAGCACCGTCACGTAGACATCAAACCTACAACATCTAAGCAGCAATACCAGTTACCCTGCAGCCAGAGTTATGGAGATTAGCGATCCTCAGATAAGCACCTCCATTTCGCTCAAAAGCCAACTTTCGCCCAGTCTAATCCCACAGGTGTCCAGACTGCAGCAATCAGGTCCTGTTTTGCCTTTCAGTTTCTGGGCTGCTCTGCTTCCCACTCAGCGCTCAGGGTATTTCGCACTAAAGCATTCATCCAGCGAGCCTGCGTCTCACCAGCAGGTATTTCCACTTTCAGAATTGCATAGCACTCCGCTGTATCAATCCACAATCTCAATCGGAGGGAAACATCCGTATCTCAGGATATTAAAAGACGCCGTCCAGCTGAGGATTGGAATTTTACACAAAAAGCATCACATCTAACACTGAAAATGACATTTTCAGGACTTTCTGTCACAAAGACCTTTTAAGCCACGAAAGTGAAGACAAATACAGTACCGTTGTAAAACAAATCCACTGACAGAAACGGTATTTGTAACTTTTTTGAATAATGTCAAAATCTTGATCAGAGTCTCTTATGGAAGAGATTAGTTTTGGCCATTAATTTGTAACGAAGGAAATGAATAACCAATATTCAACCATAAAGCTGCAGTTAAGAGCTAAATATTTCAAGGCAAAATTCCACCACTCCATATTTTTTAAATATTTCTACACCACTTTAAGGCACGTGCAGTCCAGATTTATTGATTAAAATCACTGCATATAAACACATATTTGTCACACTTAAATGTTTCAGATCAGCAAATAAATAAATTTAATATTAGACAAAGACAACCCAAGTAAATACAAAATGCAGTTTTTAAATGATGATTTCATTTATTAAGGGGAAAAAGCTATCCAAACCTACCTGGCATGGTGTGAAAAAGTAATTGCCCCCTAAACCTAATAACTGGTTGTGCCACCCTCTGTGACAACAACTGCAATCAAGTGTTTGCGATAACTGGCAATGAGTCTTTCACATCGCCGTGGGGGGATTTTGGCCCACTCTTCTTTGCAGAATGTTTTAATTCAGCCACATTGGAGGGTTTTTGAGCATGAATGGCCTGTTTAAGGTCATGCCACAGCATCTCAATCGGATTTAAGTTCGGACTTTGCTTTCCAAAATCTTCATTTTGTTTTTTTAAGCCATTCAGAGGTGGACTTGCTAGTGTGTTTTGGATCATTGTCCTGTTGCATAATATGTTTTGAGCTTGAGGTCACCTGAACATTCTCCTTCAGGATAAATTCACAGTTCCATCAAACCATTCTAGGTCCAGAAGCAGCAAAGCAGCCCCAAACCATCACACTACCACCATCATGTTTCACTTTTGGTATGATGTTCTTCTTATGAAATGATTGTTTTCCTGATGACGGGACAACCTTCCAGAAAGTTCCTTTTGTCTGTCAGTCCACAGAATATTTTCCCAAAAGTCTTGGGGATCATCCAGATGTATTTTGGCAAATGTGAGATGAGCCCTTTGTTTTTTTTGGTCAGCAGTGGATGTTTAGAACCCTCCCATGGATGCCATTTTTTCGTCTCTTTCTTATTGTTGAATCATGAATTTCTCTGAGGCAAGTGAGGCCTGCACTTCTTTAGATGTTGTTCCGGGTTCTTTTGTGACCTCCCATGCGCTTTTTCTATCACCACTGTTCCAAGTTTTCTCCATTTGTGGATAATGGGTGATTCGGAGTCCCAAAGCCTTGGAAATTGACTTGTATTATATCATGATCTGTAATTGTTCAAATTTGTTTAATTTTTTATAATGTGGCAACTTGTTTAAGGGGAGCTCTTTTAAACAAGTCACCACAGGATAGGTTTTCAACAGCACAAGATAATTAAATTTACATTTCTTTTGAAAATTCACTTCAGCACTCTATGGGTTAATAAGGGTAATACGGAGCGCAAAAAGTGGACTTATTCACAACTTCAGGGTTTATCCCGTTCGGTTAGTTTGTCCATAGAGCAGGTGACTGCAAATGCACTCCAGCAGAGCTCATTTCCGGTGTCATTACACAGAAAGGCACCTTCCCACACAATGACTGTTCACTGCAACAGTGCCAAGTTAAGAAATAACTTGACTGTACAATGTCAACAAGGTCATATCAAGCTAAAATAAGTCTTTCCCAAGCTGAAACTTCAATGTTTGACTTGGCTAAATTCAACAGCTCTTGAAATGTGGTTCAGAACAATCTGGCGGCAAGAAGCCACCCATCTGAATGAACACCTGCTGAAGAAATCCAGGCTCTTAATATCCGTATCTCTATCAAGCATTTTACATCTTTTCTCCTGGTACACATCGCCTGGATGCCCGCTAACAAGTAGATCACATAATCTATTAGTCAAAGTTGGATGTAAAAGAATAAAAGAATAATTAAGTCCTATATGCAAACCCTCCTCCGGTCAAAGGCAAAGGCACAGAGAAAGGCAAAAAATAGCAAGAGTGTAGAATAACCCAGGGGAGAAAATACTGCTCATCAAATAGCACAATAAAAATCTGAAACTTCATATGGAGATACAGTATTCATAAGACATTCTCACTGGCTTATGCACAAAAATGTCCTTTCGAGCAAACAGCGGTCATTTACAGTCTTGAGTGACCATTTCAGAAATAAATGAGAACTCAGTCAGTTAAGAATTCAAATTAAGACATTTCCCTTACAAATGTCCCCATTTCAGTCTAGTGTCACAAGTATCGCTTATATCCAACAGAGGACAGTTCAATCCCTCCATTAGTGCATTGAATATCCCAGGGCACAGTGCTTTTCAGAAATGCTTTCTTCCACAAGTCTATAATTGACAAGTCAGATGCACAGACAGGTGACAAACTCCAAAAAAAGCAACACAGTCCCCCATATTCTGAAGTCAGGTTCAATCTAACACCCGTCTAAAATCAGATCCCTACTTAACTAAGCCCCGCTTAAACCGAAGCTCCTGTCTAAGAGGGGTTTAAGTCAATTTTAGTTTCTTAAGGTCAGGTTTAGTTAAACCTCCATCTAAGTGTAATTTAAGCGTGGTTTAACTTTAACCCCGGTTTCTAAATTTAAACCAGAGTCTAACTGCCTCGGATATGTACAAGTGCTTCAACTGCACATGAGCAGCAGAGTGCAACCAAATTTCTGCTGCAATTTCTGTGCTTGATCTATGTGACCAGAACTATGTCTGCTAAATCATCAAAATCCAAAAGCTGGAAGGGAGGGGTGTCCAATCTTATCTGTGAAGGGCTAGTATGGGTGCAGGTCTTAATTATAGCCCAGGGTTACAGCCCGGTGGGGTGAAGGTCCATGCCATCACCTTATGGGGGGTGGTGCGTGGCCCTTCCTCATCTGTGTGACTCCATTTTAGCGGCCGGGTTCCTGGGGAGGCATCCGCCTCTCAGACGGCTCCCTAAGATAGTGTTTCTCCTAGGTTCTTAAATCAGCCTTAGTATTCTATTTAGTGTGTTTGTTTAATGGAAATACGGGTGGGAAGGAAGGGGGGGGGGGGGGAGTGGTTGGGGTTTGCAATTTACTTATTTTATGATTTTTTTTTTAATACCTAATTTGTCTATGTAAAGCACTTTGTGCTACATTTTAAATTAAAAAAGGTCTATAAATAAAGTTTTGATTGATTGATTGATTGATTGAGCTGATTCAGGTAATGAAGTGATCAGGGGTTCAATAAAGACCTTGGTAATTAAAAACAGGTGTATTAGTTTTGGGCTGTAACAAAAACCAGCCACCACACTGGCCCTTTATGGATACCATTGGACAGCCCTGCCGTAAGGCTAATTGGGAAGCAGAGGAGAAACACTTCCTTGAAGAATTAGTTGACGGAAGAGTTGAGATCTTAGAGAGCAAAAGGAACAAATGGGAGATCAGTTTGACCAAGGCGAGGGAGACGGCCGCCGAGACATGAGGGAATTGAAAGAGCAGCGGAAGCGACTGAAGATCTGAAGGTTTTTAAGGGGTTTTTCCTGTCAAACAATGGTGCCTCTGGAGCAGCAGCTGCCAGCTGCCTTAGAACGTCCGAAAGATGAGTCACGTCGGTCACATAAGAGAGTTAAACCAAACTTAAACCATCCCCACACTTAGTTTAAAAACGTGCACAAAGTTGGACCACACTTAGACCGAGGTCCAAGTTAAGCTGCACATCAGAAAGTGAATCGTAAACCCCAGGTTTAAGCATCGATAGAATTGATACTTAGACCAGGTTTCAGAATACAGGCCAGTGTCTTTAAAAGGACACCACAATCCACCAGCACAGCCCCACTGTGCCATGGAACATATCCTTCATGTCCACGGGTCTCGACAGGAGGGATGGTACAGCTTTATTTCACAGGATACTCCCTCATTTGTTATTTTGATGGTGGCCAACGAACACAGTGGCCCCGACTCTTCCATTAATGTCTTACTGGTGTCAGCAAAGGCCAGCAAAGGATTCACATCATTTTTATACTCATCAAACTGCTTGGCGATCCACTCCTGCACTGTGGATAGGGACATTGTCAGCACAGAAGATACCACTCCCATGGCAGGTGATCGCTCAGAATAAACTCCTATTGATTTGCAGTGATCCCGCCCTTTTAGGGACAAAGCCAACCCAAACCATACCCTCCCTGCCCCTGCCCGGGTAACAGACCCAGACTCGTTCATGAGGTCAAGAATCCAGGACTGCATCCATCTTTAGCACCACTCATGGACTCGGCCACTGTTCAAGAATATGAGGGATGACTCATCCGATGACCTCACTTCTTCATCCACATCCCCCTGCAGAGCACTGTCGACAGTTTTGCACCACTGAGCTCAAAAATGTTCCATCTGTCATCATGATGAGAGGTCTATGCACTGCGAACCACTGCATATCCATCATCGCAATGTAGTTGACGACTCAAAGCTGCGACTCCATGGCAACCGAGAGGTGGACGACGACTAGCAAGGAGGACACATGCAGCAAACAGTCATGCAGTACTGCTTGTAACACTCCAACGCCCAGCATGCAATTTTCAGAACCCAGGGGTCTCTCAATCAAAAGTGTGACAGAAGGCATCTTGATGCTGTCGAAAACGAATGTGGGATTATGGGAGTTGTAGTCTTCATTGTTACACATCCATCACTGCCAATCAAAATTGATCTAACGTGACTCAAACAGAAGAGGAAAAGGAGCGAGGCAAAATCATATTCATAAATGATGTATTAACATTCTATTCACTCCATATCATTTCACGGTTAAAAAATACTTGTAGTTCAAGTGGTGTTAGCTAACGTAATTTTAATTTACCCCACAAATACATTACCGTACTTAGCACAGTTACTGGCATGAGCCACGTACAAGTAGTAACACATCAAACTAAGTCAAGCCAGATTGCTATTAAAATATCATGCCAATAAATAAGGTCTCACCTGGATTAATGTGTTGCAAAATGGCATATAATTAATTGAATAATTGATGAAAAATTACGGATGATACAATACCACTTTTTCATCTCCGATACCATTTCCACTATCAGAGCCTTGAGTATCTGCTGACACATTCACCCCCTCAACAACCATTTCCCGGTTACTAAGTCATTTATGTTGATGTGCTTTGATTAATACAGCCATTTTTAAAAATCATGCTCAAACTGCAAAACTAATATTGCACTCCCTGAAAGAAGAAATACAAGGCCCACATGACACAACACTGCAGCCATTTTTCATCTTGTAAAATATTCTTATTGCCAGCAGCATCATTCTATCGTTAAACTGCATTTACGGATGTCACTACAAACTGTAGCACTTACTTGACAAAGCTTTAACAGAGTAATCCTGAGCCTGTATGGTTATATCGTGATAAATGACTGTTCCTGATGCAGTTCTGTGTGGGGGATCACAGATCGTGAGTATTCAGCTGAGCCGAGGCGTACGCCTTTGGCCTTCAGGCAGATATTCCTCCAGATTCCTTTAATCTTCACCTCCGCCAAGGAGGCTATGTTTTCACCTGCGTTTGACTGTTTGTCTGTCCAATAAACAGGATAACTCAAAAAGTTATGAACGGATTGGCACGTAATTCGGTAGGATGGAAGGTGAGTTTATTAAATTTTGGAGGTGATCCGGATTACGTGCCAATCTGTTCGTATTTTAACTTCTTCTGGATCTAGAATCCAGAATATGATCCGGAACATATTCTGGATTCTAGCTCCGGAAGAAGTTAAAATATACCTAAATAGAACAATTGTCCCTTATGTAATAAACAGATTTTCATAAAATTTCAGCACTGAATAGAATCTACACTAATGTAGAATAGATTACAGTTGTTGGTGATCTGGATAATTCTGCTGGACCCAGAACCAATAATACTGGCACATGGTCTGGCGGAGGTATGCGCTCTACTGCATGCCCTTCTAGTTTAATTATGTTACGCACTGTAGAGGGTGAAAAAATTCCAAACTCCTTCCTCTCGTTCTTTGAAAAGTTTTTTTTTTTTTTATCTTTATTTACTTGTGCATTTAACTGAATGGCCATAGTTCTTCACTCCAGCACCATCACTGACTTCAGATTTCAGTGTGATCTCATGGAACATTCAACAGAATGAGCAGAAAACACTCAACGGGTCACCAACCAAAATACAGAAGAAAAAATAAAGCATCAAAATTCTGAAATTAATGCGAACCTGTTACTGGATAGGGGGGTGGCAGATTTTTTGCAACTGGGGTGGAAATTATGCATCATAATTATTAATTATTCTATCCAAAAAATGAAGGAAAATGCATCCATGCATTTTTCACAGAGCTTTTATTAACTGGCAAACCGCATGCAAATCTGTGTCATTTCCTGACAACTTAAAATCCTTAATAGATCCTTTATTAGTCAGCACAGAGTTACTCATTTGGCAAAAGAACAGGCCAGTAAACACAATATTTTGATCAAGGCTGGATTAAAGACAGTGTCAGGCCCCTGGGCCCCTTGGTGCTCCCAATGTGAGGCCCCTTGGTCCCCTGGAGCAGAGTGCACCAGCTGGGAGTACATCTGGGTGTAACACAACGTCGGACTTGGAACAGAAAGTTACGAGCAGTTTAAGGTTAAAACGAGTGCACCAGTTAGACTTAAGCCCTGTGTGTGTTCCGCCTGGGTGTAACTTTTACGCCTAGTGTGGAGCAGGCGTAAGTTGGAAACTCGGACTTGTAGCCATGGTAATTTTAACGGAATCACACAGCCGGAAAAGAGAAACAAGGATGGCAGGGCATCTTGTTTACTGGATGCTTAATGAGAGGGCATTTAGACGAGAAAGACTCGTCCGTGACAGGACAAACCCACTCGATGTATATACAGAGAGTGAGCTGATAGAGATTTCGTTTTGGCAGACAAGCGCTGTTTGAATTAATTAAAGAGCTCTCCCCTCAACTGCAGCATCTGTCTGACAGATAATAATAATGCAATTATACAACTATTACCAACAAAATAAAATGTATAATCAAAATGTATTCATCCTGTGGGCATTTCGCTCTCAAAATATAGAAGTTTTTTTGTTAGTATTCTCCCCGTTTCAGTGGAAATACATGAGATCTGACGTTACCTAGTCCTTGTCAGCCAGCCAACTTGGGCTTATGTTTTCTAGACATCGTGATTTCCCAAAACTGAATAAATACCGCACACAGCAACACAAAACTGCTTTGCTAGCTCCACGCCGACAGTTTCTGCCTGCTTGTGTTGGAGTTATTTAGTCTTGTCGTGAGGATGGCCTTATGTTCTGAATATAATTCTATTAGCTTCCTAATTTCTCCATCTATAAAATTTACCTTCCTTTTTTTTTTATTAGTGTTATCCATTTTTCTTCTTCTTCTAGCGTGTTAGTTGGGACAAGTTTGAGAGCACTTTGGGTAGAAGTGTGTTGCTTGGCAACAATCATCAATTCACGTGTATTCACGTGGACGCGCATCGTAAGACCAGGTGCAGCTAGGACCGTTGTCAGCCAGGCTTGGTGCACTCAGTGTAAATTCCAGTCACAACTTCGGACGTAGTTAAGTCCGGCGTAAGGGTTAAGACCTTGTTTTTTACGCCCAGCTGGTGCACTCGGCTCCTGATGCTTAGAACTTGAGCTGACCCCTAGGGCCCCTGGTGCTTCAGCCCTTACAGTGTTGGGGCCCTAAAGGCCCCTCCAGTTGGGGGGTTTCCATCGCGGGCAGTGAAGGAACTTCAGTATGAGGCAGAGCCTTTTATCAGATTGTCCCTTCCCCCCCGGCCCTTCACACGTCGTGTCTCCATTACAAGTGGGACCCCAGTAGGACCCACCAAACTCTGGAGATAGTGTGAACAGCTAGTAGACTAACATGCTAAATGTAGGCAGTAGATAACCCATCCACCATATTTGAACCAGGTGGCTGGTGTTGAGGGGACATTTTCCCTTTTAGGCAGAATACAAAATGAGCTGCGGAGTAGTATGTGCCAAACAGGCCTCAGCTCTTTATCCTTTGTGTCAATAGAGTCAGACCTTGTCAGACAGCTAGATTTTGACGATACAATTGATGATTTCGCAAGGAGGAAGGCAAGAAAGGTGCCATTATAGGCAGGGCTGGACTGGTCATCTGGCATACTGCCCAGTGGGCCGATAGACTTTAATGTAATTCGGGGTCCCAGCAGCAATAGCTGGTGGTGGGCTGCTCGGCCCAAAATCCTGGGCTAATTTTTTTTGTCTCAGTCCAGCCCTTACTATAAGATAGTATGTTTGTGTGTTGGGGAGTAGAGTGGGCTGCCGGTGGCTGTGGGAGGATGGGGGGCGCTCCAATAGGCATGTGCCCCAGGGCCTAACAGGACCTTGATCTGGCCCTAATCCCGATGTACACAAGATGAAGCTGCCGCAAAACTATCGGCCACATTCATGAAATTTACCATTTAGCACTGCCGAGAATCCATCTACTTCATTTACCGTGTTGTTAAAAGAATCACAGAGGGCACTAATGCGATTAATGTCACTTCTCAACTATTTTAACCCAACCATCTGCTTTAAGTTACTCGTCTTTAATGTATAAAAGGATAACAGATAACGTTGATATCACAAAATAAATTCGTCAGCCCAGATGTACTTGAGAATTTCTGTGAGCAACATTTGTGCCACATGTCACAAAAGTGTGCGAAGGTAACCCGTCTGTGATCCGGCTCCCGTTCACACCTGCAGAGAGTCTTCCACAATGTGAAGCCTGGAGCAAGTCAGCCTATTCAAACTGCTCTCATTTCCCCAGTGAACTGTGAATCATTTCACCCACTTTAGTGTTTCGTTGAGTCGTGTCAAGTAACTTCATGGAAATCATTTCAAACACACTGCAACTTTACACATAATACCAGATGAAAGATGACATGTACGTACACAGAACTAAGTAGGATTTGGAGTTAATGCACCTGCAGGCCTATTTCATCACTTTCAATCAATGGGAATTTTCAATTATTAAACGGGAGAATAATCGGCGTCAAAACATCAAAAAAAGTGATCTTACTATTGCTGGATTTCAAGTCTCGATGGATAATTGGAACTACGGCTTCTTCGTGCAGGTACTGCATACCCCTGGCGATCTGGACAGCCCAGTTCACAAGAATGTGGGGAGGGATCCTCCTACCCGTCAAAGCCCGATTCAGCGTCCCCCCTCTGGCGTATTCCATAACCAAGCACAGGTTAGGCTCCTCCAGACATACCCCTTCAAGTTTTATAATGTTCGGGTGCTGAAGCATGGAGAAAAGTTTCGCCTCTTGTTTAACGCTGTTAGCCGTGGCAGTGATATCTTCGTCCGGATCCTGCCGAGCTGCTTTCACTGCTACTTCTTGGTCCCTCCAAGTCCCTCTGTAAACTTTCCCAAAGCCACCAACACCGATAATTTCCTCCAACACCAGTTCGCTAAAGATTATCTGAACGGGAGGACTTGGTCCATTCTGCCGATCCCCTCCCGCGCCGCCGGCGGGAAGTCTATGGTAAATGGCCGGCTGGTAGGAAACGTAATTGGAAGGGAAAATGCCAACGCGGTGATTGATTTTCCCCGTCCACCATCCTTCGTCCCCCGAGATGGCAGCATCTTTAGACAACACTTCCACCACGTCACCACGCCGAAGACTAAGCTCGTCTTCCCCGCTTGCTTCATAGTCGTAAACTGCGGTCCATAATGAACGGGAGCAAAGGGGGGCCGAGTGAGCCCAGGCGCGGGTGGTGGTGGACTCCATCCAGGCATGGTCACCGCTACTGCTCGGCCGTCCTTCACCGTTTGGGAAACCGGCCCGTGAAATATCCATGTCTCGGTCCTTGCAGCCGCACCATAAGGTGCCGAGTAGTGGGTGCAAAAACTGGCGTAAAGATAACCCAAAAACTTACGACCCGCTCACAAGAATACCGACTTAAATTGATCAATTTGTGTTCAAAATTGTTGTACAGTACTCGACTGGTTTTAAGATCCGTTTCACCCGTTTAAGAGGCCATGTTTTCATCGCTACTCCGATTTGGCAACAGGACGCTGCTCTGATTAAATTTCGAAGCATTCCAAAGTCCTGCTGTCGCGGCTCCGCGTTACTTTCCAGCCAGCTGGGGTTAGCAAGTTTCTTCACAGTTCCCAAATGTCGCCACCGACTGAAAAATACTTTTAAAAACTTAAAACGACTCAAAAAGAAACTAACTCGCTTCAGGATTTTTGTACAATGCCTCTTCTGCCACTGAATCAATAAAATATCACTGAAACGTGAACATATCTTCGAGCGACGAGAGCTACTGAATGAGCTGCAGCCTTGTGTTACAGTGACTGGTGAAAGTGTAACGAGATACCTGAATATTCTAGGCATAACTAAAAAGACACCGAGAAACAGTAAAGTGTACTGTATCACGACTGTACTCAAAAATATATAACATGTTAGCTTGTTTCAATAACAATCGCAACTTTTTTTTATAAACTTTCAACTCATTATTAACACTCATCCTCTCCGTTTCGACTGCCTGCACACTGACACTTCCACACTCGGGATAGTACAAGTTCCCGATAAATCTCTTCACTGGGATGTTTTCTGTATCCAGTCAGGTATCGGCCACGTATCTTTTGCACTCCGACCCATCTTTACGTTCCACATATTTCGGATCCAGCGGAAGACCCCCCAAAAGCCTCGTAACTCTGCTCAAAACAATCCATACGGCGCCGCCATGGCTCCAGGACGCCTCCGACCCGTCTGACCCAGGAGAAGAAAGCATCACCCGGGGATTGGCGCTCCGGCGCACGTGACCTACGTGCCCCTCGAAGAAAACAACGGGAGGAGCCAGTTACCTTCCAAAGTTAGTTGCCCATTAGTGGCGAAATACTGTGCAGATGAGGAGGGAATCTGCTGAAATTAAAAGATAATCACGAGTTGATCAAATGGAGAAAAGACAGTTAATATACTGCCTTTGAACTGATCATGTTCTTCAAAATTTTCTTCACTTCGATCTCAACTGGAACGATGTGATTAAAGCTCACTCAATTTGGTAAAAGCAGAACACGCAGTTATGTCGTCTTTCACGACTCGACATGCCATTTATCATTCAACATGAGAGCATGTATCATTTAACATATATTGCGTACATGCACTGACCAAAGTGCCTGTAAGACCCCAAAATTAAAGCGTGTCAGTATGAACCTAGACCAAATTAGTTATAGGATGGCAAACTGCCGTGGCCTCCCTTATGAAAAATGACTATGTGCCAAGCTATAGTTATCCTCTAATAAATGGATAGTATTTTCGCCACCATAGTGTAGTACTTGGTATTACTATAGTGACACTATAGTTTTTCAAACTACAGCAATACAGTTGTGTGGACCATAGTAATATGGTACTGTTGACTGTGGTAATACTAGCCTATAGTTATAATGTGATGGCTTTAGTACTTCTCTAGTTAAACTATGTAAACTATAGTTATACTATAGTTATGCAAATAATAATATAGTATTACGAAGAAATAACTATGGTATCTTTTCAAAAGGGCTATTATGGCCGCATTTCATTTGCCCAAGTCGCGGGAGAAAAAAAGGTTGGGTTATTAGTGAACAATTAGAAAAAGGCAGTTCTTGCTCACGCGCTGAATCTTTTTGTGGCAGCTCAGCGCAGGCACAAAATCATTTTAAGAATTGTTTATTTGCTACATATCTGTAATTTATTTTCGAGGAGGTTAAAACGGGACGCCGAAGACGTGCTAATTTTCTGACCTAGCTTGGAATTTCCTTTTTTATTTATGAATGGTTTAATTCTAAGAACTAATTGACGAGTTTAACCGTCTTGTCAGCTATCTCATGTAGGACAGGTGAAAACAGTAACTAGGCAATGACCTGATCCTGGTGCTGACCAGCTTCAGTGTTAAAGGATAATTGCTTACTTGGGCTCAAGCTGAAGCTTACACTGTCCCGATCCGACCCTTGTCCGGTTAATGGACGTATGACGTTCATTAAATGTGGCTGAAATAGCTTGGCAGGTGGCCAACGCATGGTCACTCGCGGTCTTTTAGAATGCTGAGATCACACAGTGCAATTACCGATTTCTCCGGATTTAACCAACACAGAGTAACGGTAACCTGACCCCATACCTACCCACCTAACATCACCATGTACCCTAATCACACTTACTAAGTGTTTCGGCACTGAAGACCCCTGCTGGTCAAGGCTAGCAAGTGGAATTTTCCCGATTCCTCCATAATGCAGGTCGCTACGGGGTCTTTGCTGCCATGTGCTGTATTTTGCCTAGCAATGCACCATAAACTCTCTGTCGGATACAGATCAGCATTTTAGGCAGGCCAGTTTAGCACCCCCACTGTCTGCTTGCGCAGTCGTGCACTTGTAATTCATGCAGTATGTGGTTTGGCATTTTTCTTGCTGGAAAATGCAGGGATGTCCTGAGAACATAAATTTGCCTATATGGCAGCAGCATAATTTGCTCCAAAATTCAGGCATACAGTATCTTTCTGCATTAATGGCACCATCACAAATGTGCATGTCACCCATGCCATGTGCATTGACACACCTCCATACCACGACAGACACTGGCTTTTGGACCCGACACTGATAACAGCTCGAGTTTTCCTTGTTGCCTTTGGTCAGCAGAATGTGGAAGCTCAAAATGTTGACTCATCGGACCACAAACATGTTTCCACTGTACTATGAAGATGACACTGAGTCTAGAAAAGTTGGCCATGTTTTCAGACAGCATTGAGGTATGGCTTTGGATGTGCATATTAAAGCGCTATCTTGCTTCTTTGGATGCATCGGCAAATGGCGTTGACTGAAAAAGGTTTACAAATGCATTTCTCACCCTGTGTCATGATGTACATTACAGTCACATACATAAATCAAGAACTAAAGGAATAGGCAGGGTAAAGTCACAGGGACAGGTCTGGGCAGTAGCGTCACCAGACTTTTTATTCTGGGGGTGCACAAGGGGGGCACAACAGTTTGATGAGGGGGCACACAATTTATTTTGTTGAATGATGGGGGGGTGGGTCGTCTTCATTCTGTTGACCGGGGTGGGGGGGGCAATCGCATTTAATTTTGTTGACCGGGGGTCGTCTTCATTTTGTTGACGGGGGGCGGGGGTGTCATCTTCATTTCGTTGACCGGGGGGGGGGGGGCGCGAGTGACATGCGCTTTATTTATTTATTTACGTATCTTAAATGGGGGGGCACGAGATGTCCATGGGGGGGCACATGCTCCCCCTGGCCCCCCCTTGGCGACACCACTGCTGGGGTCAATAACCAGGATGGCAAGCCGACTTGACCAAGGCACATTGGGAAGGTGCACGCCTTCAAACAGGAGTGGAGAGGGTACTTGGAAGAAGCCACTCGCCAGAACCAAAAACTCTGAGAGAAATTCTCCAATTAAATAGATTCCAGGCTTTTAGTAATGATAAACAGATGATGGAGGACACAACACATGTGACAGCAATCCAGCAAATTGAAGGCAGAGACCAGGAACCTAAATACACAAGACAACAATCAGTGAGGTGAGAAAATGCCTGAGAGGGCATGAGCAGTGATACAAGGAGGGAGGAGAATAGAACGAGATGGTAATTACATAATGAGAATCAATACCCAAAAAAAAACCAAAACAAATGAGGACAGAAGGATTGCTGGGAACACTCAGGATGTGACATGAAATAATGTGTTGAAGCGCTTTGATTTTATTAGCATTTTACATAACATCCCAAAGTTATCCAATCATATAGGCCTGTATGAAAGTAATCGCCCCTTAGTTCCTCTATCAGCATCGCATGGTGTGACTTGACAAACCCAAAGTTGATTACTATTCGCTATGTTGGACACAAACATACAGGACCTTGCCAGCAATGTGAAGTAGGCTGAAAGGTCTAAATAGGCAACACACTATGCCACAATCAAAATAAATTCTGGAACATAAGAGAAAGAAAGTTAAAATACCTAATTCTGGAAAGAGTTACAAAGCCATACAAAAGAGCCTTACGCTAACAATCAAGCATGGCGGTGGTAATGTGATGGTGTGGAGATGATTTGCTGCTCAGGCCTGTGCGACTTGCCATTGTTGACAGAACCATGAATTCAGCTCTCGACCGGAAAATCCTGAGGCAGGATTTTCAGTCACCATTCCATGACCTGACAGTAAAGTGCAATCGGGCTGCACAGCAAGAAAGTGATTAAAAGCACAAGAGCAAGTCCACCTGTGAATGATTAAAAAGTGACAAAGTTAACATTTTGGAATGACCTAGTCAATGTCCTGAAGTGAAGTCACTGTCTGTAACTTGCTGTCTGTAACGTTACTTCAAAATGTTTTTTAAACATGCAATGTTATTCTAATTCTTGTTTCTTTGGATGAACCCCCCCCTGCCGTTACTTTCCATTCTTGCCTCCCTGATGTGTGAAGTGAAGAACATAAAACCTTATGAGGAAAAATGTACCAAAGCTGTGGAAAATGAGTGATTGGACTGACCTCACTGATACTGCTCACAAAGACGTGGTTCTGGACAGTGGCGGGAAAGATCATCATACAGATGCTTGACCTCATATGTCATGGGGACTACATCTGTTGCCGTAGTAAGCTGAGTCAGGAAAGACATGTCTGTAAATAAAAACAAAGCTTATTGAAATGCCCAATGTTATCAATGTATTCCATCACAATCCTGAATGGTGAGATACAGTACAATGAAAGTGTTTGGCCTCTCCTGATTTCCTCTATTTCCATATATTTTTGTGCCGAATGGTTTGAGAACTTCCCAAAAATGTAATAAAAGACAAGAAGAACATGGTGAAACAAACTACATTTTGAAATACCCTGAATCATAAGGCAAATGGTTATCGAACAGCTACATCTCCTGTTGCAGGAGCAAATTGCCTCCTTTGTGAAATAAACAATTTGGACGCTCCTACTAGTCAGGGCTACCAGCCAAACGACATCCAGTTCACGTCTGTTTTAAAGACAGGGTTACTTGCTCTTTTAGACTTCGCATGCAGCCAAATCTCCAAAGTCAGGTGCACAAAGAGAAAGAGAGAACTGTCATGTAACTATGACACCTGCTACGGCCTGTCACTCAAGATGACATGGAGCATTATCATGATACAAACAGCCTTTCAGAGGGATAAACTGTTGTGATACAGCTATGCACACGATCAGCATCAATACACAGTTAAGCTGTGCCATTCAAATGATGACTGAGTGATATAAAGGAGCAAAAGTGTACCAATGAAACATCGATTCACATAATTACAGCACAACCATGTGTGATGGATTCATGCTTCTGGCCCTACTATCTGTGTGTCAAAGATAGAAATTGATAAGACCAGGCTACATTCTTTTCTTTAAATCTTCAAAGGTCAAGTTTTGGTGACTCTGTGCCCACGGCAGTCTACAGAACATTTATGGTCTGACAGTGGTGGAACCTGACATGTTGGAGCCCATTCGCCTCGAGGTTCCATGTGTTGTGAACTTTGAGATGCTTTTCTACTTGCCGTAGGTGTACAGAATGGTTGTCTGCATTACCATTGCCGTTCAGTCAACTTGAACCAGTCTGGCCATTCCGGCCTCTCACACTAACTCGGCATTTCTGCCCACAGAACTGAGTGTTATTTGTTTTTCGCACCTCTTGCGTTAACTCCAGCGACCGCTGAGTGAATATAACAGCAGATCAGCAGTCAGTTAAAACCAGTGCATCTGGCAACAACAACCATACAATAGCATAAGCCACTGAGATCACATATTTTTCTCCATACTGATGTTTGACATTAACTGAAGTACCTGCCCTGCCTCTGCATAATCTTATTCAATGCACCGCTCCCGCAGGATAGATTGATTGGATATTGCATTAATAAGCAGGAGAACTGATGTTCCTAATAAAGTGCTAGGTGAATTTAAGTATGTCCATTGTGCGCCATGCACGGAAAAAAAAAATAATTTAATGGCTCAAAAATAGTACATCACTGAGCTGTGATGTCCTGACTGATTCGTCTCAAAAAATGCGGATTTTTTCCATAAGTTTTTATCTTCTTCTTTCTTTCCTGAATCGTCTAATTCAGTTTTAGGCGTTACGTCGACAATCTCCCCGTACATCTAAATTTTTTTCTTCCTTTTTTTTCCTGTGGATGAACAAACAACCTCGTTTTCAACCCATATCTAAAGCCTTACAGATCAAGCGCTGAACCAGCGCCGACACAGCAGACTAATTTATCCAATGCGCGAACCTCGTCTCACCCTATCTTATTGGTCCTATACCCGCAGTGGTCACATCATCGGTTGCAGAAGCGCGGCTATTGTGCTTGGCTTGGTTTGCATCATATGCCTGGTGTAGCCGCGTAGCCGAAGAAATACGCAGCATAGCTGACGGTGAACGGAGAGGGGTGTAGCACGAAGAGGAAAAATGCGTCAGGGCGTGAGATCTGGCTTAAGGATTAAAAGGTTGATGGGTCAAATATGAAAATCTTCAATCGGAGCCGCGGAGCTACAACATGGCAGCGTCCTGATGATCATATTCGTTTCATAGCGTATTTTGTTGCTATTTCTGTTGTTTGCTGACATGGGCTCTCAGGTGGTCCAAACCCTGCGACAGGGGGTCTGGGCATCTCTGACGGGAGGCTGGTACCATGACCCGGACCAAAACAAATTTAATAACTCCTGTCATCTCTACCTTTGGATGTTTCTGCTTATGTTACCACTATCTCTGCATTTGGTGAGTATGAGGGAAACCGAAGATCCGAAAAAGTCAATGTAAATGCATTTTACAACAATAGCCTGGCCTATTTTTGGATTACCCATTTTTAAAATTCATCTGCGGATAACCCGGAACAATCAGACGTCAGTTAATATTGACGAAAATGCAACGCTTAGAAATTGAGTCATAACCATTGTGTCTCACTCGTAAGAATTTTATTGATCGTGTATTTTTTTTTTCCTCGTAAATTCGTTCAGCTTTAGTTTTTGTATGAGTTATTCCCACTATTTGTCGCATTTGTCTGCATACTGTACAAAGATCAGCATGGCAGCTAACTGACTATCTGTTGACCACCATCGCACATCATCGTTCCTGCGCGGAGAGGAAAATTCACGCTCTGTGATATAAAATAGCTCACATTGCAGAGAGGTGACGTGTTGATGGTGCGCGTGGCTCCTTCCAAGCATATGATAGGTTCCAAAATAACAGCCGTTCGCCTTAATCGTCAGACCAGCCATGCCCGCATCGGAAATCCTTGTGAATGGGAATGATGCCGTTCGCCACGTTTTGTTGTAGCGAAGGTCAATGGATTGTCTCTTACATTCAAGACACTTCCGTTGTTAGCGCATGACTGTGTTAACCATGAAACGAAAAATGTGTCTCATAGCTTAATACTAAAATCTACGTTTCCCCAATTTCACCGAGAACAGTATTACCGGTGTGCTGAAGAGTCGACTTCTCCGGAATATTTAACTTTATTTACATGCAGAGATCTATTTCGACATTCTGCAGAAGCACGTTACCTATTTTGAAGCTGAAATGCCGCGCTGTGAGGCCGCCTATGGATCATACGAAAAGTACCGCAATCAAGTGCGTAGACTGTGGGAAAAGGTACATTTTTATCCACAAATTGGGAGGCAACGTCAGGTGCGTTAATAGTCCAGCGTGGGCTACATTTTTGGGTAGAAATACTGGTCTAAGTCTGCATAGCTATACAATGTTTTTTTTTTTTTTTTTTCCAGAGTCGAATAATTTTGGAATACTTCCAGGAAACGTTTTTTAAGGGGTGATCTGGGGTTAAATGGGCAAAATTTGATTATTTTTCCTAAAAAATTTTTTTGAATAAAAATATTCTATAATAACCCACCTTTAATAATCACTAATTGCTACAAGGATTATAACCTGAATTTTGCCATAAAATCATGATTTAAAAGCAACTGTGATGATGAAATTATGCTTTTCACTCCAGGAAAGTGATGAACATTTGAATAGTCAGATAATACAGTCTGAAAAGTGGGTGTAAGCCACAGACTAAGACTGAACTCAACTTTTCAATGCGGTCTAACGCATTTTCCATTGATTTCCTAAGGTATTACTTTTTCCACGTTTCTCATGTTTGTGGCAGCCACAACTTTGTTTATTTATCATTTAAAATCTATTAAATTTGGGCTGCAGGTACTTTACTTCATTAGAAATGCAATGACATAGGGAAATTTTGCCTATCTGTTACATACTTTGAATATTTTGAGTATTCGTCAGATTCTGCGCAAAATAATTTTAAAATTTGAGTAAAATGCCCCAAAATCACGAACCTGATAAATTGGGCAAAGAATGGCTATGTCATTGCATTTGGATAAGCAATGTCTTTTAAATGATGAAAGAAAAACTGAATTCTATCATAGAGTTAAAGAGGAATTGGTGCCAGAAGTTTTCTGCATATTTAATGAGCTTGCTCGGTTACCATGGCAACCGCATAAACAAAAAAATGCCAACTTGTCTCTTTTTTGGTGGTTATTAAATATACCTCTTTCGATTAATTCTGAGTTGTTTCCTGGTGTCATTTTTCATTTAACCCCAGATCACCCCTTAAGGTTTGATTTTTCAAAACTGTGAGAATAATTTAGTTGGAAATAGTTGAATGTTGAATTTCAACTTGCAAAATTAATTGATCCAATATATTGCGATATCATACATATTATCATTATTGGCAAAAAAAAAAAGTTTATAAGACTGATAAAATCTGGGGATCAAATTACACAGAGCCACATTTTATGCGCTGCAAGTGCAAATACTAATTTTGTCAAGAGATCGCTCATGTATAATACTTTACTGTCATACTGCAGGTGCTTTATAACCATCATTCATTTTTCTGGTTGTTCAGCCTGCTTTTTGACACCCACTATTACAACGCAGCGCGTGTGTTTACAAGTACTCGACCACCCTATTCTCAACCGTCCTTATTATTGTTCATGCCCACGCCTCTGTGGACTCAAACCTTTACCATTGCATTACTCTCGCATGTTTTTCAAGGAAACATTGAACTTTCAATTCGATTTCTTACAACGAGACTTACTGGCTATTCTGTATCATGTCGCATGAACCTAAAATGTGGCACCGGAATGATCTTTGGGAGCTTCTTATGTGAATTTATTCATTTGTTTATTATGTCTGCGGTACTTCAGTAGTGTTTTTGGGCCCATATCTTGTTACTCTTCAGACTCTTCTTAAAGCATTCATTCACACTTGAACTCCTTCAACCCCACAGCCCTCTACAGAGGGCTGACCAACATATTTCCTTCAACCCCAAATTCCTGTAGGGAAAATTCAAACAATCTGACTAATTGATTGGAACATATCAGGTTACATTTAATGGGATTCCAGAGATAACAGTAAGATACAATGTCCAGATAATGACCAGCCCTAGAGGGCTGTGGGGTTGAAGGGTATAGTGATGCTAGAATATCTGGGGTTGAAAGAGTTAATATCATTGGGTAATTTAACCTCTAATTAGCCTGGCGTTCATGTCTGTGGCCTGTGGCAGGAAATTAGAGTGCTTGGAGGAAGCCCGCGTAAACACAGGGAGATCATGCAAAGTCCACGCTGAAAGCTGGATGTGACATTTGGCCTATCCGCTGTGCCACTGTGTCACTGATATGGAAGGATTCAGTTGTCCTTAGATTTGTGGGAGCCATTTGCACGAGTTGAACTTTTTAAAAGAAACCTTTAATTTTAATTTGTAAGCATCAATCAGTACACTCATGTTTGTTGTATTTTCGCCTGAGCATTTATTGTGACATATTATTTAAGTCCATAATGCTGTGTACAGCAGTCATGCACCTGGGGTTGGGAATTAGTGTGTTTTCCCTGTGTGTGTGTGTGTGTGTGCATCCTTTCGTTGATTTCTGCTCATCATTGTCAATGGATAATTTAACAAAGATGAACCAAAGTTGGTAATGTGTTGTGAAAAAGTATTTGCCCCGTTCCTGATTTCTTTTATTGTTGATTATTTGTTGCACTGAAATGTTTCAGATCATCAAACTAATTTTAATATTATACAAAGATAACCTACATAAATACAATATTAATTTTTTAAATGATGATTTTATTTACTGAAGGAGAAAATCTATCCAACCGTATGTAGCCCTATGTGAAAAAGTAATTGCGCCCCCTCCCAGTTACTAAATCAACCAGTTAAATACATTTCTTTGATAACTGGGTTCAATTTCACTGGACACACCCAGGCATGATTACTGCCAGCCCTGCTGAATCTAAACATCACTCAAACAGAACCTGTATTGCAGTGAGAAGTAGGCAAAAAGCAGCACATGATGCTACGATCTAAAGAAATTCAAGAGCAAATAATAAACAAAGTTGTTGATATCTATCAGTCTGGAAAGGGTTATGAAAGTATTTCTCGGGTTTTGTGACTCTGGCAAACCATGTTGAGAGCCATTATCTGCAAATGGAGTGAAATTTGGAACAGTGGTTAACCTTCCCAGGAGTGGTCGGCCTTTCAGAATTCCTCCAAGAGAACATCAATGACTCATCCAGGAGGTCACAAAAGACCCCAGACTTACGATGAAATAAATGAAGGCCTCACTTGCCTCAGGTAATGTCAGTTTTCACGATTCCACAATGAGAAACAGACAGAGCAAAAATGGCATCCATGGCAGTGTTGCAAGGCAAAAACCATTGCTAACCAAAAAGTACACAAAGACAATACTTTTTGGGTAATATTCTGTGGATTGATGAGTCAAAAAAGGAACTTTTAGGAACCTTTCAGAAGACATGGATCCCATTGCATCTTGCATTAAGCTAACCTGACATTCCTCAATAACAACGTCTTACCAACAGTCAAACATGATGGTTGGTAGGGGCAACTTGCAATAATTGATGGAACCACAAATTCTGCTCACTACCAGAAAATCGTGAAGGAGAATTTCTGACCATCAGTTAGTGACCTAAAGCTCAGTTACAGTTGGGTTATGCTGCACGACAATAATCCAAAGTGCACAAGCAAGTCCAACTCTGAATGCTTCAATATAAACAAAAGGTTGAGGAGTGGCCAAGTCAAAGTCCTGACTTGAATCTGATCAAGATGCTGTGACATGACCATAAACAGGCAGTGTATACTTGAAAACCCTCCAATGTAGCTGAATTAGAACAATCCTGTGAAGAAAAGTGGGCCAAAATTCCTGCACATTGATGTAAAAGACTCATTACCAGTTATCGCAAATGTTTGATTGCAGTTGTTGCCACTAAGGGAGGCATTACCAGTTGTTAGGTTGAGGGGGCAATTATTTTTTCACATGGGTTATACAGTACCAGTCAAAAGTGTGGACATAACCAAATTTTTCTTACAATACATGTTAAATAGAGAAATAAGCACCCTTTACTTTGCAAAAAAAAAAATCTAATTCTTAAATCAATCAAACCAACCAGCATTTGTTGTCATAATAGCTAAGAATACTCATTTATTTATTTACACTGAACAAAAATATAAACGCCCCATGTCAAATATTGATGCCACATGGAGTTAACAACTCTAAGTGAGTGTACGCTGACTTTTACTTGTACAATAGGGATATCTCTCTTGATTTGTGTACCATTTTTTAATCCATCTCTCTGTCAGTGAGCATTTGCTCAGTGATGCAGTGATTTCACTCAGTACATGGGTGTGGCATTTCCAGACGGTGATCAGACAGAATGAGCAGTACCCAGACACTCCTTATACTGGGGCCAATAAAAGGCCACCCCAAAATGTCAAATTTTATCAAAAGTCATCATGCCTCAGATGTCTCAGGTCATGGGGGAACGTGCCATTGGCATGCTGGATGCAGGGATGTCCACCAGAGCGGTCTGCATGCAGTTCCTTGAAGCAGAGCACATTCCAGCTCTGGACTGGCCTGCGTTTTCGCCGGACATGTCGCCCATAGAGCATCTTTGGGATGTTCTGGATCGACGTGTCCGCGACTGTGTTCCAGTCCCGGATAATGTGCGCCAGCTCCGTGTGGCCCTCCGGGAAGAATGGAATAACATTCCACAGGCCACGATAGACAACCTGATCAACTCCATGCGAAGGAGATGTGTTGCTCTGAGAGACGCAAATGGTGGACACACAAGATATTGAACATTCATTTCTTCAACCTGACCCCCAACGTGTTCAGAGGATTGTCACTCCTTTGCAGATGCCAATATCAAGATGTAATGGACGGTGATCTGAAGATTAGTCATTAACAAAAATGAATTTTGATTCGCTTCATATATTGCATAACCCTAATGTTAATAAAAACTCAAAAATTTGACATGGGGCGTTTATATTTTTGTTCAGTGTATTTATTTATTTATTTATTTAATAGGGCAGATATATGGCTATAATGAGTAAGCAGCTGAGTGGCTTTCTAAGTTCCCAAAAATGTGCTGCACTTGCAGTTTGCTTTTCACTGACCTTTTGTCCAATAAGTCCCAAAACAGCTGGACTTCAGTTCAGCCAATCGCAATGGAAGGAGCTTGTTTGTTTTCTTTGCAAAATATGGCTTCTTTGAGAATTCCAAAATTTTGGACATAATTCAAATAACTAAATTATTCTCTTTTAACTTCTGACTGTCTACCTCATACCAGATGCTATTTGAGATTACTGTATATCAAGAAATTAAGCAGTTTAAATTTCTCTGAAAACAGAGTGCTGTGACATTAGCAAAGTGTGTCCAAACTTTTGACTGGTACTGCCGGCTTTGTATAACTCTCTATAACCTCCATGGAATGAAGTGATCATTTAAAAGCTGTATTTGTGTTTAGTCACATTGTCTTTGTCTTCGATTAAAATTAGTTGAATGATCTGAAACATTTAAATATGACAAAAAATCTAAGATGGAAGAAATCAGGAAGATGGCAAAAACTTTTTCACAACATTGTACATTCCGTAAAACAAAATGTTTTTCTGGAAAATTTAAACCATTTATTTTAATATACTTATGTCAATAGAGTAAAAAACGTGTAAATTCCAAACCTAAAATATAGAACATGCTAAAAGAAACAGCATTCAGTTAAAAAAAATCCTAATTAAAAAAAACATGGGTTTGCTAAACTGCTTGCATGCAGTTTTTATTGAATTAATCCTGATTCATCTGGAATTTTTTATATTTGCATTTTATAAAATTCTCGTGTCTCCTAATATTAAGGTTGTTTTAGTAAATCTGAAATTTGCATAGAAATTGGCTTAGGCATCATTTCTGCGTCCATGCACAATTTAATCTATCACTGTCCTTTGGTCCCTCTTTAAATGTGCTATGATATCTGTAACCACTAGATGTCGCACTAGAGCACCAGCATTTTAGACCAAAACAAATGATTGCGTCAGGCACACCTCCCCCCTCTCGCCGTGCAAAATATTCATCCGCGGGCGGCCCGGTTACCTGAGAGGTTCTGGACCAGACAAAAGGCATTCGGAATCTCGCAAGAGGGAATGAAAAAGTTTTATCGCGGAGAGTTGGATGAAATTTTTGCACATAGGAGAACGAGAGTTGCGTAGTTTGCACCAAGCCAAGGGAATGTAAAGTCATGCGCAGAATCAGTTCAGTAGGCCGCGAGAAAGAAAATCACGCAGCTGCGCGCGCGCGTGGAACCAATCCAAATGAACGCGCCAGAAAGACTATGGCAAGCCGCGCAACTCAAAAATGGGCGTTTTTTCCCCGCGAATAGTACACGCAGACAACACGTTAGCAACGTGTTGTTTATGTGTATTCTACCTGTATTCAACGCGTGAAAAATTAAATTGTTGTTGACGTGTATTTTACATGTACTATTCGCGTGAAAAAAATGCCTATTTTTGAATTGCATGGCTTGCCACGAAAGGCTGTGCGACTGCGCACTAAGTCTGTTCAAATGTGGCTCGTGGTACCAGTCCAAATGAACGCGCAGGACCAGGAGACTGTGAACTGAGGCACAGAACTTGATCAAGTGTTGTGCTCCGTGCCAGTCCAGATTCAAGCAGCAGTGCGGTTTTAACTTGATTCCAAGCTTACAGTTTCTTGTTTTCGAGACAGAGAGCTGCTAACAACGAAGTAAAACTAGTCTTTTAAAGTCTTTTTGTTTGACCTAATTATACTTTATTATTTACGGCAACATATGGTACTTAGACATCAGACTCTAATTTGGTTCAATTAGGCCTAGACGCTAATCTCAGTATTATTTCAAACATAGGCCTATGCAATTTAGTCCTCTCAGCATTCACAGCGGGCTTATTTTTCTTCTTAGAGCAGATATAAAATTAATGTGAACCTGTGAAAAGATGAAGCAGGAATAGCACTGTATTTTCTGTTTTTATTGTCAGTCCGTTTCTGGAATGTATTTCATTCTTGTAAATGTGTCAGTAGCCTTTATTAATTTCCTCCCACGATGTGATGCTGCTGGGCTGTTTTTGGCACATCTTTTAGAAAAATAAATGCATGATGCTGATGTGAACTGATTTTTCAACGTCTCATTCATTTGTTTCTTGTATCATAAGATGATTAAAAAAATGACTCTTGTTGTCTCAGTCCTAACTACTGGGGGACAAGAACTAATAATTGCTATATTAATCATAGACCTGTATGTGAAAAGTTAGTGCTGAAAGTTAAGCCAAATCAAGCATAAAAAAGTTTCACGGTTTCAATGAATTAGGGCGCTTTCACACCAGAGCTGTTTGGTACGCTTTAAATGGACCAAAGTTCGTTTCCTCAGATAGTCCGCTTCGTTTGGGCTGGTGTGAAAGCTCATCCGAACTCTTGTGTGGACCAAACAAGCAAACTCTGGTCCGCCTGAAAACGTGGGTCTCGGTTTGCTTGCAAGTGAACCCTGGTGCGGTTCGCTTACAGTGGGAAATGCAAACAGACTATCCAGCAAACCAAAGAGAGGTTCTGGCCAATCGATGAGCCGGGTTTTCTTCTTCCTCATGCTTGTTTTCTTCCTGGTCACTGCTCGTTTCGGGCAATACTGCCCCAAACGAGCAGCTGCTGTAACTGCATGACGTTGTCCAGGCGGTTTGGTCCGCTTTCAAAAGTGCAGTGTGAAAGTGAACCAAACCAATTGAAGGTGAGAAATTTTTTGGCATTGCCCGCCCAATCTAACCGAGTCCCCCGGACTATCCTGGTGTGAAAGCGCCCTTAGCCATTAGAGAAAGAGAGAGAGGGAGAGAGCGAGAGAGAGAGACGGTGTGACCTCATTCTCTGCTCAGGACTCCAGTGCTCCACTATACCTCACATAGCAAAAGGTTGTTTGCCGCTATGTTATGTTCAAAATCTCATATATTGAACCTTTTACGATGACGTTTTTTCATGCTCATCTTTTATTCTCATCATGCAAATTAATCAGCGCTTTTTGTGTCGAGAGACAGGGACTTCTAGATTTCCCCTGGGTATTAAATGAACAAAGTATCCTCTCTCAGGCTCATCTTTAAATAGTGTGACTATATTTACTCCAGAAAGCTCTCTTTTGACTCCTTGTGCAGAAATACTTTCTCTCTCGCTAGTTCTGTCATGGTTATTTTTGTATGTTGCTTTTTTTGGCAAAGTAAGCTATATTCAGGCAAATGCACTTTTGATCCTCTCAGGAGAAAGTGTTAATTTTGTGCCAATTCTGTCAAGTCAGTTGTGTTGTTTGAGGCACAACAAAGAACAGAAAACAATTCAAAATGTCAGCTGAATACTGATGTGAAGTTGGAGGTAGGGCATCTTTAGTGGGCAAGTAAGCTGCCTACAGGTGTGTGTGTGTGTGCGTGTGTGCATGCATGTGTGTGTGTGTGTGTGTGTGTGTGAGTGAGTGAGTGTGAACTGCACATGTGCACATATACGTATGCACTCTATGCTCTGTTTGCGGGGATGTATTGTATTTACATGCGTGTGTGTGTGTGTGTTTGTGTGTGTGTGTGTTGCTCCCCAGGCTTTGCCTCCCACGGCGGTTGCACTGGGCATCTATTGCAGTGCCGTGACCGTCTTCTTCATCCTGATTAAGATGGTGAATTACCGCCTGCATCTGATGTTTGATCAGGGCGAGATTGTGGCCCAGAGCAGCGTGTCGGACCTCAGTAAAGCTCCAGAGAAGAAGAGCGAGGCCTCCGATCCCTGTCTGGCAGCCAGCATCAGGTCAGGCACCAGGATGCTCCAGCCTCCATTGGCCGAGTCCGCATTTTACAGGCTGTCAGTTATTTTGTATTGGGGAAAAAAAAAAATCAAAATCTGAAATCCATCAAACTAATTACTGTTTTTAATGATAATTCTGGATTATACACGTTTTTTCGACAAGGGCAGTCACATGGTTATGTGAGTCACACCAGCAAGTTTCAATAAATGTGCTGGACTTGCATTTTGCCTGGCATTTTTGTCCAATAAGTCCCAAATTAGCTTGAATTCAATTCACTTGCTGGGAAATGGAAAAAAATTTGTCTGTTTATATTTCCAATATGGCTTCTTAGTTTACTCCAAAATTTTGTACACCATTCTAATGCAAATGACCTCTTGCCACATGCCATTGAGGTTATGTCCAGATGGTCAACCACATACATTTCACTAAAATCAGAGAGATACAACACAAGCAAATGGTGTCCCAACTTTGCACTGGTACTGTACTGTATGTCTGGTGGCGGATTTTCCTCAGAGGAAACTGCATTTAGTTTGTTTTCCCCATAATTCTCAGGACGCATCGTGGTATGAAATGAGTCCTGCTACCATTGCTACTACTATGAATTTTGTTCATTGTTTTTACAAGTTATGTCTGTGAGAATGATTGACAGATATTATAAGTGTGTGTGCCTCCTATTATCAGTTTGTACCTCCTGTAATGTAAGATCATCATCAATTTCTGTAGGCTTATATTTGTGTTTACAGTTTGGATATTGGGAGATCCATTTGGAGTGACAGCATTAAACGTGCGTGCAGCTGCAGGCTTATGGTCTGTGTGTGATTCTGATTCAAAAACAGGAAGAGCAGCACTGCCCCTGACAGCGTTGCCATGACAATGTTGACCCGAAACCGACTCAGTCCAGTTATCCAGGTCACGGTGAAACAGACAGAGACAGACGCAGGGCTGATTGGAGAGGTTTGTGTGTTTTCCGTCCGTCCATTCCCTGATATATTTTGCGCTAAACATTTCTCAGAAATGTGATAAAGGTTTAATGCAGTTACTGGTCATGCACTGTCATCTACCCATTAGACTTTTAATATTCTGATGCTACGTGTACTCTGTAATAACTCGTCAGTTGTTGAAGCTTAACAATCTTACATGCTTTTTAAACATTCTTATGTTTGCGCCAATGTGTCTACACAAAAACTGCTTCAGGAAGAGTAATTTGCTGTAAAATGAGGATGATGTGAACAGACTGTGTTGAATTTGGCGCATCTTCCCAAGATCCTGATATCTGACAGATGTTTAATGACGGTTGTGATGTTTTATTCCTTTAAAAATGAGAACCTCACAAGTGCTCATTCTATCCACTCAGGAGTGCCAGAAGTCTGATGACACAAAGAATAATGAAGGTATCTGTGCGTTTCTCATTTCAGTCAGGGCGGGTGAATTGTCATTTCACTAGTTCACAGGGTTAATTTTCTGGAATATATTTTGTTGAGGGAAACTCATGAAATTATTCCCCTGACTAAAGATATCAGTTTGCTGCAATCCTAGTTTGTTTCCGTGTCCTGAGTCAAATGACTGGGTGGGGTCACTTAAATTCTTTGGTGAAATAACGTCCCACAGCGAGAGAATGATTTAGCCCATTATCACTGGACATGCCAGCACATTAATCAACATTCTTTTATGAATTTATGTGAGGCCTGGGACCTTTCTGTGTGGAGTTTACTTGTTTTCTCTTTTTGCTGTGGCTCAGACCCATGACGCGAATGTTAGGCTTGTCAGAGGATATAAACATTGCCTGTAGGTCTGAGTGCATGGGTGGAACTTGTTTGATCCCTGCAATCGAAGATTCCTGCCTCTTCCTCATTGTATGCTGGAATACGTTCCTGCACCTCCCTTACAGTGTGTCGTACCTTACAGAGTATGAACAGGGAATATGGAAGATGATCTTCGCGTGTCTCCTGTGTCTCGGCAGGCTTTAGCGATGCTGCGGCTCAGGAGAAGCCGGGAGAGAATCATGTTGTGGGCGAGGACGGACCTGCTGCGGAAGATCCATCTGATCAGCCCGTGCCGGAGGGGCAGGAGGAGAAGCCGTCCTGCGGCGGGGACACGGCCGACGAGGGTCTGCCCCCCTCCAAAGACAGCGATGAGGACAGCAGTCAGGAGCTGGCGAAACAGACGCAGGACCCCAACAACAACTCTCTGCAGTTGGGCCAGGACCGGGAGGGCTCTGCCACGTCGCTTCAGGAAGGCCAGCCGGAGGAGACGTACTGCTCCGACGAAATCGCGGTGGTTCTGGTGGACACATCGGGTCCCTCAAATCACCTCGACGAGAACGACACGGTGAAGATCATCATCACCATGAGCTGTGACGCGCAGACGGCCGCTGAGCTGGAGGAGTCTGTGAAGATGAGCATCCTCGGATCAGCTCCGATGGGTCACGAGAGGCAGGCCGGAGCCGCTGGGGAGAGCCATATCAAAATTCCTGTCATCACCTTCGATTCTCCTGAGGACGAGGGTGCGGAGGGTGAAGATGACCGCAATTCCGACGCGCCCGAAGACGGCCACAGGCTGTCACAGCTGCCCGTGCCTGATGACTACCTTTCTAAAGAGCAGCTGAGCTCTGATTTGGCCACCTTGGACTGCCGAGACATGGAGTCCAAAGAGGCGGAATTTGAGCAGCCGAGCCCGCAGCTGACCAATGACAACAGCTCCTCAGGGATTGATGTCCGCTCGCACCCGGATGATACCGACCTGCCGGAGCTGAACATGGACCCAGAGGGGTTTCTGCAGATCCCCTCCGCTTCTGGAAAGCACGGCGGGGGGTCGCGGAGCCACGTGAGGGGCCTCAGCATGGACAGCGGCACAGAGGCGGTCCTCAGCACGAGCCAAGCTGAGGACAAGCTGCGGACGCTCACCTCCTCTAAATCAGACCTGGAGGCCAAGGAGGGCCAGGTTCCCAACGAGTCAAACTTCGTGGAGTTCGTCTCTCTGCTGGAGTCCATCAGCAGCACGAGAAACAGCACAGGGAACGCAGCTGAGGAGCTGGGGGAGGACGGAGAGAAGGCGTCCAACGAAGGTGAACAACGTCCTGCCATCTGTGGTCAGGCTTTTTGCTTCTTTTATGTGATTTATGCTGCGCCACCAGTCTGTCTTCTTACGTGTGTATTCCTCTGTGTGCTGGAGGCATTGTGTTTCTGTAGGTTTATTCAGAACACGTCTACCCTTGCGCAGTTATTTTGGCTGATTGTGTGTCATAAATCAGATATTTTCCCATGTTGCTTATTCCTGAGATGTTCCTCATGTCTCCTGATCTTGCAGGAGGTGGCACTGCTGGTGTGAGGATAGAGGAGGTGGAGAGAGAGGGGACACAGGAGTGTGTGAAAGCTCCCTGCAGCCTGGCTGTGACAGGCACACCCAATGCCGTGTTAGATAAACCCATCCCCATCGTCTCTCCCGACAGGTAACATTTAGCTCGTCCACATGAAGGCAGTACTAACTAGTTCAGGGGGTTTCGACCTCATCCAGAAGTGTCTGGTGCGGGTGCAGGCTTTCATTCCAGCCGAGCAGTATCTCACCTGAGTCTCATAGTCATCTCCTTGAGTCTTTGTGAAAGACCATCATTTCTATGATTCGATGTGTTACTTCGTAGTTGGCATGAAAGCCAGCACCCATTTTGGCTCTTTCTGGAGAGGATTGAGAAGCCCTGGACTACTGGTTGAAGACTGTGTTTAATTGCCTTTGAGGAGCTCCCAAATGGAGTTAGACTGATGGCTCCTGTGAATCAACGCCTTTCCTCATGTCCTGCTCAGTCCTCAGACAGATAAGGACAGGGACCCGGACTATGACTCCCTGCCGTCTCAGACCTCGCAGTCGGAGAGCTCCATGCTCCAGGTCATATGCAGGCCGGAAGCCACTTCCAAGGAGGAGGCGTACACCTTTCACACCGTCCACAGTGAGTGAGAACAGCTGCACTTACCAATGACGTGCGGTCGGAGGTTAGTTTGGTGAGGCAGAATCCTTCCCTTTGCTTGATTAGCAATCAAACGATTAAATAATTTAGTAAGACTATTCGGCAGAATGACGGGCCAGTAAAAGTTTCCGCGGCGTTATTACTCAGCACATCGAACCTGAAATGCTCACGAAACTGCAGATTTGCGAGTACTTGCTTTCAGGAAGCTAAAGGCGTGCGGTGAGATGAGGCAGTGACCCAAACTTTTATCACAGGATTTTGTGAACCTGTTCCCACATACTATTCCTGATTGACAATCAAAACAATTAAGACCAAGCCTAAAGGAAGCCTGATACTGATAGAGGAGATAATGACAAAAAGAGTAATTCACGTACACGCTTCAATTCGAGACTGCAAGGATGGAAATCTGAATAATCAATTAGGAAAAATTCTCGGCTCTCGGTAATTCTGTATATCGTTTAAACGTTTTGTTAATCGGATTATGAAAGAAGACTGAAAATAAACGGCCGCTGTTTTTTTTTTTGGTGTAAAAGCGCGTATTTAAAGGAGAATACATTGTATATTGATTAAGCATTGAACTCTGCATAAGTCGAACTGTTTTCATATTTGTTGATGACATTGCTTCGGCTTCCCGGAAGCAAGTACGGGCAAATCTGCTGTCTAGTGAGCATTTCAGGTTCGATGTGCTGAGTAATAACGCCGCGGAAACTTAAACTGGCCCGTCATTCTGCCGAATAGTCTTACTAAACTAGTTAATCGTCTGATTGCTAATCAAGTAAAGGAAAGGATTCTGCCTCGCCAAACTAACCTCCGACCGCACGTCACTGGCACTTACCTGTGTTCACCTTCAATACACCGTCTCCGTGAGACTTTCAAACTTGGAATTTCCCATCTGCTGATGGACAGACTTTTGGGAACCACCTCGTTATTGCATTGTAATCGGCAGACTAGTGATTTTGCTCCTGACTTCTAATTGAATCCTCCTGTGGAAGCCTTTTATGGGAAGGAATGGGCTGTCTGACTGATAATAATTAAGCACCTTGCAGTCATTAGTTTCTGGATATGTAATAGAATATGTAAGTAGATGTGAGGCTTGGCCCTCCGCACACTCCACCTCAATCACAATCACCCCACAGCACAGAGTACTTAAGGCTGGCACAGGCCAGCGTCAGGGGCTCCGCATCTGCTCCCCCACAGCTGGTCAGTGGGATTTTAACCCCCACCTTTCCCTTCTTTGTTTGGTTATGATTTAGTGTTGTATTAGTTTCTCAGTTTATTGAACCTTGTTTCCCTCTTGTTTTGTTTATTTTGTTTTGGTATTTTTGGTTATTAAATACTCGTAACTTCCAGCATGGCGTATGAGTCTTCACACTACTTCACGGTCCTAGAGCCCGCCGGATAGCCTTCAGCATCCGGCGGGAGCAAACCGTTACAGTAGACCTATTCTGAACCATCTATTGTACTGGCATTCAGAGACAAAACATGATGTCAACATAATTATGTCACTCTTTTTTCTTTGCAGGAGAAAGACCCCGCAAGCTATATGCTGAGAGAGCTTTAAATTTGCCCCTCGGAGCAGAACTGATCACTGGCAATATGTGGTTAGAAAGCTATTTACTCCTCAGTATGGCTCTGACTCATTTGATCGGACAACAAATATTGGAGAGAGAAAAATGAATATTTTCATGTACAGTACTGTTCACAATTATGGGTTGCTGAGAAATGTGTGTAATTTTGTTGGAAGATACGACCCCAATTCCAAAGAAGTTGGGATGGTCTGAAAAATGTAAATTAAAACAGAATGCAATAATTTACAAATCTCATAAACCCACATTTTATTCACAATAGACCACAGACAACATATCAGATGTCAAAAGTGAGACATTAAAAATATTAGCTCATTTTGAATTTGATGGCAGCAACTTGTCTCCAAAAAGTTGGGAGAGGGGCAACAAAAGGCTGGGAAAGTAAGGGTTACTAATAAAAAACAGCTGGAGGAGCATTTTGCAACTAATTAGGTTAATTGGCAACAGGTTACTAACATAACTGGTATAAAAAGAGCATTTTAGAGAGGCAGAGTCTCTCAGAAGTAAAGATGGGCAGAGGCTCACCAATGTGTGAAAAACTGCATATAAAAACTGTGGAGCAATTTCAGAAAAATGTTCCTCAATGTAAAATTGCAAAGACTTTGAATATTCCACCATCTACAGTACATAATATCATCAAAAGATTCAGAAAGTCCGGAGAAATCCCTGTGCGCAAGGGACAAGTCCGAAGGTCAATATTGGATGCTCATGATCTTCGAGTCCTCAGGCAGCACTGCATTAAAAACGGGCATAATTCTGCACTGGAATTCACTGCATGGGCTCAGGAACACTTCCAGAAATCACTGTCTGTGAACACAGTTCGACATGCAGTCTACAAATGCAAGCGAAAGCTGTATCATGCAAAGAAGAAGCCATATGTGAACACGATCCAGAAACGCCGCCGTCTTCTCTGGGCCAAAGCTCATATAAAATGGACTGAGGCAAAATAGAAAACTGCTCTATGGTCAGATGAATCAAAATTTGAAATTCTTTTTGGAAACCATGCCGTGTCACGCGGACTAAAGCGGAGGGGGACCATCCAGCTTGTTATCAGTGGACAGTTCTAAAACTTGCACCTCTGATGGTATGGGGTTGCATTAGTGCCTACGGTGTGGGGAGCTTACAGATCTGGATCGGCACTATCAATGCTGAAAAGTATGTAGAGGTTTTACAACAATGTCTCCTTCAGAGAAGGCCTTGCATATTTCAGCAAGACAATGCTAACCCTCATGCTGTATCCATCACAACAGCATGGCCTCACAGTAGAAGAGTCCGGGTGCTGGAATGGTCGGCCTGCAGTCCAGATTTTTCCCCAATAGTAAACATTTGGCGCATCATAAAACTGACAATCTGGCAAAGAAGACCCAGGACTGTTGAGCCGCTAGAATCCTACATCAGACAAGAGTGGGACAACATCCCTCTTCCAAAACTCCAGCAACTAGTCTCCTCATTTCCCAGACATTTACAGACTGTTGTTAAAAGAAGAGGGGATGCTACACAATGGTAAACACGGCCCTGTCCCAACTTTTTTGAAATATGTTGCTGCCATCAAATTCAAAATGAGCTTATGTTTTTTATGAAATGGTAAAATGTCTCACTTTCAACATCTGATTTGTTGTTTTTGTTCTATTGTGAATAAAATATGGGTTTATGAGATTTGCAAATCATTGCATTCTGTTTTTATTTACAGTTTACACAGCACCCCAACTTTTTTGGAATTGGGGTTGTAATAGTTATTCAAAGAGGTAGAATTCAAGTGATGTAAATACACATTGATACATTTTGTATTTGAATATTTTTTGAAGTGTATGAAACTGATGGAAATACATGTTAGAAATGCATGTACAAAAAGTTTGGATAAAAAAATTTGAAAAAGAAATGAGGCTTTCGCAAATAATTTGTAACCTGAATGAAATTGAAAACAGTACACAACAAGATTATTTTACTTTATTATAAGTCTAGGAAAGTGTTGAAATGCTATAATAAGGGTGACCAGGTGTTGAGCAGGTGATGTTGATACTTGGATATAAAATAAGCATAAACAAAAGTCCAAGTCATTTACAAGCTAGGATTAGCGGTGGCGCTACCTCGTGAACAACTGCGCAATCAGATGTCCGTACAGTTTGAGAATGTTTCTGATGGTGCCATTGCAAGGATTTTTAGGGATTTTTTTTTTTGTATTTTTAGAAAATGTGCTCCAATGAAATAGCTTCATTTGCCATTAATTTTGGGGATTTTGACTGTAAACACAAACTTCTGTGACTACGAGTGACCCCATCATGTCAATAAGTACATCAAAACTGAGAAAACTGCAGATAGACATCACATGACATGATGCTGCTGCTCTGTTTGTCACCATGGTAACCCCTCTCTCTTTTGTGTGCCCAGTGACCTTCTGTCCACATCCTCCAACTCTGAGTGCCAGGACGGGCTGGCGGGCGGGCACTCGGACTGCCCCTTCCAGCGGCGAATCATCCCAACTCAGAGGCTTTGCCCACGGAGAACGCATCCCGAAGTCTTCCAGGTAATTCTCCTTTTGCATCAAAAAGCAATAAGTTACAATTCAATCGACTGCCACAGTGATGGTGTCTTGTGTTGGCTAACCAGAGAGTTTCTTTCACCGTACTCTGGCCTGCAGAAATGTGTCATCACTTTACGTCTCGATAGAAACGGATAAATTGGCTGCACTATTTTGAATGAGCAATGTAACTTTGGTTCCTGCTTGCTCTGTTGGTTATTTGTGCATCTTTTATTGACATATCTCTACCCTTGTCTGGGCCTGCCGGGCTGCTCTTATGTTTTTGTTGCTCCATACGATCAGTGTCCTGGGTAAATGCATTTATGATTTGTACTTGGTACCTGGCTACTGCTGCAAGGTAACTTGCACTCTGTGTTTTTACATTAATGCGCAAACCTGTCAATGTCGACTGTTACCACGTAAAATATGTTGTAAACATAAATGAACCTTCTGTTTATGTTGAAAATGGGTGATTATATCGCAAATCTGACCAATCGTTAAAATGATACTTTACAGTCAAAAAGCTTTCGTTGTTGTGTCACAATGAGTTACAGTCCTCGCTTGTAACTGCTCGTGAATAAGTCTGGCCACATTGCCTTTGTCATGAGTAGATGGTGTGAAACAGGCATAGCATCTGCCCCCTGTTCCATAGCTGGTCCCTCTCTCTATCCAGGTAAGGAATATTAGCACAGACTGTACTGAACTGAGAACATAAGAATGATATGGCACCTTTGGCTGGCTTTGGCCGCAATGACATATATCTCACCTGGTGAGGAAAGATTTCAGTCAAGCTAGATGACATTTGTCATCACATGCCATTGTGTCAAGAACTGAGTGTTCGTCCATACTCCTCATTTACCAAAGAACTATGGAATCCAGCACTGTGTGAAGCCCATAGATATATGTTTAGAACACTAGATTGCTGATGACATCATATTTACATTACACAAAGTGAAGCACCTTGCGGCCATATTGATATACCCAACCTCTTCATTAAAATGAATGGTCTCCTATGAGGCCAATTTCGAGTAAGTTAATATAATCATCCAAATGCCAAGATGTGCGGCAGCGTTTTGCAGCAATATTCATGCGAAGGGCTGTAGTAAAACGTTTCACGCGTAAGTTATCGTAGAAATGCAAATTTATTACTTAAATTGAGAAAATCGCGTTTGCATGCTAGCTAGCTATTTAGCCATTCCATTGACTTCAATGCACCGCTGACTAAAAGCAAATGCTTGCGATTGTTAATGGTCACCAGCTAACTAACTACCTTGGTGACCTTACTGTTGCGGAGACTACGTTGACTTGGCAGTTAATAAAATTAACGAGGTAGCTAACGAGCTAGCCACTTGTAATTGTCATTCAATAGCAGTACTTCTTACCTGCAGAATATTTGAAACAGTGGATAAGATGCTTCGTCTTTCTATAAAGATTTCCAAAAGACAAGGAGGAGAGAAAGTTTTGGCTGTTATAAGTCAGGAGAAAAAACTTCTCACCATCTCCTCTATCACTGCTGTGAAGTGAGCGATTTGAGGAGTAGTGTTTTGACAGAACAGAGGCAGAGGTGAAACTTATTAAAGGAGTAGCTAGAGCTCCATTTCACAACGTTGGCACTAGCCATATAATTCAAAATAAACAATTCCGTTAACGGCCAATATGCTCAATCAGGGTACAATGAAGTGAAGACACCAGAAAGTAATTGGACAACGTAAACAAATGTTCATTGACGTTTCTTATAATAACAAAAACTTCCAAGCAATTATTTTACCAGAGGGTCATTGAAAGCCTCGGTCACATTAACTTGTTAACTGTTCAGGTCGCACATTAACGTTATTGCAGTCACATTTTCGGTCTTCCCTTCTGTGTGCGTGCCTCTTTCCCCCCAAAAAGCACATATTAAGGGCGACAAAATGTTGCTCTGCACAGCGATACCAAAATAACACCGACTCACCCGCAAGTGTTTTTGAAAATATCATTTTAAAGTTAACAAAAATGAATGGGGAGACAATGAGCGAATTTTACTTCCGGGTGTATACACCGCTGGGACAGGTTCTTCTCTGCAGCGTACCCTGTCAGCAATCTAGTGTTCTACACACACACACACACACACATACACACACACACATATATATATATAAATATATATGGTCAAGCCTGGACTTGTATACCAAGGGTGTCCTGGTCTTGATGATTAGACCTTGCCAGCTGTTCCACTTTAGTCCACTTGTTGGAGATGTTTGACCCCAGTTACTTACAGAACACGGGATTGAATCGGGGTCTTACAGGTTTAGATGGTGGCTGTCTCCATACCGGACAGGCCCGACGCTTCCTAAGCTTTAATGCCCATCTCCTCTTTTTCTGTCTGTGTCTTTAGGAGGAGGACTCCATAGAGGAATCCTCTGACACCTCAACTCAAGAAAAGCCTTCCAGAAAGTTCTACTATAAACTGAAACTTTTCCCTGGGAAGTGGGTGAACATCTTATACGACAGGCTCACTCTCCTGGCATTATTAGACAGGCAAGGACTCTACTATCCCTACACTCTTACATCACGTGCAGTACGTCTCCTACCCCACTGCAGGTTGCATCTGTCTTGCACTACCTCAGGTAATACATCACCTACACTGTTAGAGGTGACGTTTTCCAAATATTCATACAGGTAATATTTCTCCTACACTATTAGAAGTTACATTTCCCTGGCATGGCCACTGGAATCGTGTTCCCAACATCACTATAGGTAACATCTCCCTGGCACTCCTGTAGGTAACACATCTCCTTCAGTGCTACGGGCAGCGTTCCCCCTATATTACTGAAGTTCACGTCTCCACACTCATACAGGAGAGGAATTAAATGGAAGATTAATGTCTGATTTATTTTTTATTTTTTTGCAGAAATCAGAATGTGGCGGAAAACATGGCGGCTGTGGTTTTGGCGTTCCTGGTTGCCTTCCTGGGGTTCTTGTTGCTGAATCATGGATGTTTCAAAGATATTTGGGTGTTCCTGTTCTGTGTGGTCATCGCTAGCTGCCACTACTCCTTGTTAAAGGTAAATATTGCTCTGTCCTGTTCTATGTTTTTTTTTTTTGGTTGAAAGTAGTATAATTTCACCTGGACTGGTCAATGCTGCCATAGAAATTCAAATCCAAATATCCACGCACAGCCTCGAAACGGGCGCTGGTAGGTCGCAGGATTATCTATAGAATAATGAAAGTGAATAACAGGCTACCGCACACCGTGTTGGCTTTACTTAGTTTTTATTTCGAGCGAACAACGCGTTTCGCCTGTAGCGTCTTCAGGTTCGCTCAGGTATGGTCTGAGCTCACTCAGGTGTGACTAAGTCACCTTCCAGTCACATGACCACAGGTCCTTAAAAGTCATAATTTTTCAAAATACAATATGACCAGGTGAGGTGCCCTCCCGTGTATAAATACAAATACATTAAATAATAAATAGCCAGTGGTAATGAATAGTCACTAGTAAAAACATTTTGAGCAAGTGGCCAACATCTTAAGCTTAGAGGTGCCTGTACCACAAAGGCTGTGTTGTTACCTGGGTTCAAAATAAAAAACTAAGCTACAAAGTCAACATCAAATAAAGGTCCCCAAAAAATGCTTTAAAAAAAAATATATATAGTTGCCTGCTGCCATAAAAATATAATGTTCAGTCAGTGAAAGGAGGATGGCAGGGCACGTTAATGGCGTTGGAGTAGGTCTGCGTGTTTATGATGGGTGTGTTCCTGATATTTTTTGTCTCTGTTGCAGAGTGTTCAGCCCGATGCTGCCTCACCAACTCACGTGAGTGCGTCCGTTCAGCGCTTACACCTGCTGCGCTCGACCATTCGTTTACATGCAGAAAACTCCGAGGGCTGCGTGACCTGATCATGCCTCTACATTATGGCTGATTTCCCAGGGTCACAATCAAATGGTTGCCTACAGCCGGGCGGCGTATTTCTGCATATTCTGCTGCCTTATCTGGATACTGGAGCTCATGCTGAAGAGACAAGACCTCCCCGTGTCCACCGTGTACGGAGTAACCATCGTCCTGTCAGATGCCTTCAAATTCATCAGAGATATTTTAGTGGGTAAGCAGGTATTTGCTTGTTTGCAGGTGCAGTGCATGTTGGTGCATGTTTGAATGCTTTACGGTTTTACTCTTTGTTCAAGTTAAGTTTCAGTTCAAGGTCCCCTATCATGTCACCTGATTCCAGCCATTACAAGCCATTTCAAAAATCTATCCTTAGTGACAGCACAAGGGGGAAGGACCACCCAGAATAATGAAGGGACTGGCTGACTGAAGATGGTCAGTCCTTCTTGCATCTCAGCGGTTAGTCCCTGTCGGATATCAGGAGAGAACACATGGCCTGAGGTGGCTTGTAATGGCCAGCTGAGAGGTGGGCAATGAGGGCCGTAACTGTCCCTGGTTTCACACCAACTTCTGGCCTTCAATTAGTTGATTATATAAATTAGCCAAACCATACTTGAAATCTGACATTTCAGGCGCATTTCTTTAAATTATCATGAACGACCAAAGACTGTTCTTGTCTCTCTTCATAAAACATTTTTCTTTGATCGAATCATCGCGTAAATCTATATTTGTGTATGCGATCAATTAACTCAATCAGTCAGGGTAATTGATAGAAATAAAAACCCGCATACACACCAGCCCTCCAGGACCAGGATTGCCCTCCCTGAGCTCGCTGGTTGTGCACCTGGTGACATAATAGTGGACCTTCATGTGTGCGTTATAAAAATGCATGTTTATGTTATGCATGCAGTGAAATGCAAATGTTTTATTTCTCTGCAGGCTTTACGTATTGTTTTCCACTAGCATTTCTTGTGGGTCTGCTTCCTCAAATCAACACGTTTGTGATTTACTTACTGGAGCAGATCGACATACATTTCTTCGGCGGGACAGGTATGTACATGTTGTCCCGGCTTTATCGAATCACTGATGTTTAAAGAAAATGCGATGATTTCACTGTGGGGTTATTTTTCGTTGTACAGCTGCTACTGGACTCATCTCAGCCGTCTACAGCATCGCGAGGAGTCTGCTAGCGTTGTGTGTTCTGTACGGGTTCTGCTTCGGAGCTCTCAAAGTGGGTTTGTTCTGGAGGAGGCTGCACATCTGAAAGCTTTATGACACATTTGTAAGCTCACTGGCTTGGTCACATTCCTACTTACAACGGCAAAATTTTGCTCTGTCATTTGTTCCCATTCAAATCTGTACAACAGGTGAATACAGGCGCTATTTCAGATCGCAAAGCGATTTTGCTTATTCGCATTGCAAAACATTTAACAAAGCTCAACTCTGACCCTCGACTTTGTGCTGTCCACCTAATGTCGGCCCACAGAGGTCTTTCCCTCTCTTATGGGATGCCTCAGATTCCGTTTTACCGAGAAATGCCTGACAAAGTAATATGCTGATGTGACCAAACCATTTAGATGAGAATTTGTTTGGTGTGAATAAGCACATTTTGGGATTTTAACTGAGATGCTGCATGTTTGTCTTTGATAGCCATGTGATTTTATCATGACTCTTTGACCTGTATTGCTCAGTCCAGTGCTGTAATGTTCCATGAATGACACTGATTAATTCGTCGTAATGTTCAGTCAATCACATTGATTGATTAGTCATTGTAAAGTTCAATTAATCACATTGACTGAGTAGTCACTGTGATGTTTCGTTAATCACAGTCAATGATTAGTTGCTGATATGTTCCGTGAATCACAATGATTGATTACTCGCTGCAAAGTTCAATTAATCACATTGACTCATAAGTTGCTGGAATGTTCAGTTGATCTCATTGATTGATTATTTGCTGTAATGTTCAATATTGACATTGGCTAATTAGTCACTGTACTGCTCAGCTAATCACATTGATTGTTTAGTCGCTGTAGTGTTCAGTTAATCACATTGCTTGATTATTCACTGTAATGTCCAATTAATGACATTGATTAGTCATTATAATGTTTAGCTAATCACATTGATTGATTATTATGTGCAGTTAATCACATAGCTTGATTATTTACTGTAATGTCCAATTAATGACATTGATTAGTCATTGTAATGTTTAGTTAATCACACTGATTGATTAGGGGTGTTTGATGCCATAGGAGCCGTGGGATGAACAGCACATTCCGGCTCTGTTCTCCGGCTTTTGTGGGCTGCTGGTGGTCTTATCTTACCATCTGAGTCGGCAGAGCAGTGACCCGACTGTACTGATGTGAGTGTCCACTTCCTGACACCCCAAACACTCTCCCCTACACCCCAAACACTGCCCCTCTCCCCTACACCCCAAACACTGCCCCACTGCCCTACATCCCAAACACTGCCCCACTCCCCTACACCCCAAACACTGCCCCACTCCCCTACACCCCCAAACGCTGCCCCACTCCCCTACACCCCAAACACTGCCCCACTCCCCTACACCCCAAACACTGCCCCACTCCCCTACACCCCAAACACTGCCCCACTCCCCTACACCCCAAACACTGCCCCACTCCCCTACACCCCAAACACTGCCCCACTCCCCTACACCCCAAACACTGCCCCACTCCCCTACACCCCAAACACTGCCCCTCTCCCCTACACCCCAAACACTGCCCCACTCCCCTACACCCCAAACACTGCCCCACTCTCCTACACCCCAAACACTGCCCCACTCCCCTACACCCCAGTCGCTGTGTTAGGGTTCGGCTCAGCACTGTCTCTTCCCTCTGGGTGCCTCTTGTCTTCTAGGTCTCTGATTAAGTCCAAACTGATGCCCTTTCTGGGAGAGGCGATCAAACCTGAAAATGAGTTAGAAGAGGACGGTGACCCCCTTCCTGAGAAACTCCGGAATTCAGTGGTAATGCTGCTACCGTGCAGAACTGCTCAGTTTATGAATGAAAGTGATCACTCTGTCACATGTGATACACTGCCTGGCCATAATACACAGTCGCCATTTGGATTTGAATGAGTTAATACTTAACAGCCTATTACTGAATCATTAATGCAGTCATTAGCATGTTTCTGCTGGCAATTACGTATTGTTACCCTGACAGATGCAGTGTGCAGCTTCTATTTCTTAAACAACCATGTCAGCAGATGTATCCCAATTTTGTGGAAAAGATGTTACTGTGTTTCATGAAGGGGCAAATTTTTGGCTTGCTATAATAAAAGAAAACAACGTAGGAGATTTTGGAAATCGCTGGAAATCATTGTGTATTTTTTTATTACTGTAATTATGTATTTTGTATAATCATACTTTTTTTCCCGTTATTGCTGGACTACAATATGCTAAATTCTTGTCTGGGTTTTCGCAGTCTATCTTGTTTTTTCTCTGGATAAACATGAGCTGAGGATGCGACCGTATGAATGCACAGGATGTGTGAGCGTTACTGTAAGCGTGACTATGGCTGGGTCTGTACTGCTCCTCTGCAGAAGGAGATTCTGCATTCGGACTTGGTTGTGTGCACTTTAGCCGCAATCCTAACCTTCGCTGTGACCGCCAGCACTGTGTTCCTGTCGCTAAAGGTGACTCTTCACAACGCTACTTCCTGTTCATTTTTTTACTGTTGTCATGAATTCAGATCCTGCATGGTTCTGCTATGCACGCGCTCACTCTCGTGGTGTGCAAGCCAATTACCAGTATACTTGAGAGGAATAGTGTCATTTGCACTTACGTTTTCTTATATATATTCATATATTTGACCCATCGCAGTATATTCCAATTGCTGTCAGCACAGTGCATTTAGCAGTGTGCACAGTAGGTCTGAGATTAATGTAAAATGCATGTTTCCCTGACGGGTTCTTGCGATAACCTTCGTTTACCCATCCATATCGCACAGCCCTTCGTCACCATAGTGCTGTACGCCCTGGCTGGGACGGTGGGATTCACCACACATTACCTGATACCGCAGTTACGCAAGCACCACCCCTGGCTGTGGATCTCTCAGCCTGTGCTGAAGAGCAGGGAGTACTCGCAGTTTGAGCCCAGAGGTGAGTCTCCTGAACTTCATAAGTGAGGTGCTGTGCTTGGTGGCGAAGGCCTGCGGAAACCTCACTTTCTAATGCATGATTACGCTTAACCTGTTTGGGGTTTACTCTGCCTGATTTGCTTCCAAACAACAGATTCACTCACTAAATGAACCAAGTTGTTATAGTAACTGGCCAGTTTGTTTTTACGTAGCATAATTTTTCAATGCATCACAAAGTTGTGAAACATTTCTGCAGTAATTATGACAAAGAACATTAATGTCCTCCAGGGATTCTGAGCTCTAAAAATTCATGAAAGAGCACAAATTTGGATTTTTTTTTTTGCCTGGCTTACCGTTAGTAAAGCCATCGCACTCCAATGTAAAAATCTTTTATATGTTATGTTCAACCCACATCTTACATAATCTTGTCTTGTTACTGATTGGCCAGTGAGACTCAACTAGTGCATCAGGTTTAATTTAGTTCCTGATTAGAGAAAGGCAATGAAAACCCACAGTATTTCTATTTGAGTATCGCTGACCTAAACCTTGAACTGTAAGCCGATAATCCCTGACACCAACTTATGGGTAACACTCCCAGTTTTAGCCGAAATTTTTGTGCATAATCTGAGCACCATAGCAAGTTTAATTTTGAGTGAATGTTAAATTCTAAATAATGACATTAGTGGAAGTAAAAGGCAGAATTTTCATTGTTGTCTTCTTGCAGATGATGCTCACTTGATGTGGTATGAGCGACTGTACGTGTGCCTGCTGTGTTTTGAGAAGTACATAGTGTACCCAGCCATCGTCCTCAGCGCTCTCACCAATGACGGTTTCTCCCTGAGTCACCGTAAGAAACTGGGCATCCAGTGAGTACTGTTTCTGTTCACTCAGAGCGCTGTTGGCTTGCTGCAGATCAACAGTATTACAGCTGTATACTTGAATTTCAGTGAATCACTTTTTAATAGCGGCAGCTGTTAATATTAGCATCTGTTAGCCTGCTACACTGAGGAATTGTGGGGCATTGCTACTTTGATAGCAGCGAGAAGTTCGCTCTTGACCAGTCAGAAAGAAGTATGTACATTTCCACTAATACTCTCTGCATCCATTGCTTCCTAGTATTTAACTGCATTCAGTGTATTGGTGGGTATATTGTACTGTAGACTTTGCTTTGAGTAGCTTAGCGGCAGGGCACCGTTCTATACCTGTATTTCTGCTGTGTCCTGTATCCTTGCCCGTTTGCCCATGTTCTTGCCCTGTGCTCCTGCCCTTCAAGCCTCACGCCAGCCTTGTGTGAAATACCCTCACCTTACGCCTTTCATTTCAGCCCTGTATTCCTCATCTTTATTCTGTGTTACAGCCCTGTGCCCCTTGGTCCTGCCCTGTACACTGTATTCCTGCCCTTTGCCCTGTTTTCCTGGCCTGTACAGTGTCATTCTGCGAGTGGTGTTGTCCCTTGTAGCTGCCCTGTGCTCTGGCTCTTTGTGTTGTTTTCCTGCCCCTTTGCCTGAGTTTCTGCTCTTTTCCCTGTATTCCTGCCCTGTGTCCTGTGTTCCTGTGCCCTTTATTCATGTCCTTTGCCCTGTATTCCTGCCCTTTTCACTGAGTTCCTGCCTTTTGCCCTGCATTTCTGCCTTTTGCCCTGTATTCCTGTGATGTGCCCTGTGTTCCTGTGCCCTGTATCCTGCCCTTTTCCATGTGATCCTGCCCTGTGCCCTGTGTCCTGTGTTCCTGTGCCCTGTGTTCCTGCGCTGTAACAGGCCTCTCTGAGTGTCTCAGGTGTCTGTGTCTCGCTCCAGCTGTGATGTCTTGTTGATGACAGTTGCTGGGATGAAGCTGCTTCGCAGCTCCTTCTGCAATCCCAGCTTCCAGTTTGTCACGCTCATCTTCACCGTGGTTTTCTTCGAGTTCGACTGCAGCAGGGCGTCTGAGACCTTCCTGCTCGACTTCTTCTTCATGTCTATCGTCTTCCATAAGGTCAGTCACAATTCCCCGCTCCTCACTCTGCATATCTGCAAAGGGGAAACTGCTTGTTTCTGCAACAGTTTACACTCACTGGACAATTGCCATACATTTTTTGTAATGTAATATACTGTATTTTTAATTATTGTATATTCCATTATATTGCAAAATTGTAGCATCGTACTCCATTTTCTTTTGCCGCTAGAGCCATCTATTAAGGTTTTGGCAGGATTTGCGATGAAAAATATGTCACTGCACAAAATGCAATATTTATAAGTTCATAATTTTCTAAGGGAAAAACCTGTGACATTTATGAAAATTAGTTTGTGGATATGATTCATATATGATAGGACTGATATCTCCAAAGGTAAACAATTTTTGTGTCTTTTGTGCAACACATCACTTACAACATTAGCTGAGATATGACCCATGGAATACTCAATATTGCAATTTTCACACATATAATTCCTCCTGGAAATTATTATCAGACATGTGACCTGACTCTTAAATATGGATGTGCCGAACTCGCGTCTCTAATCAACTCTTTAAGGATGAAATAGCCTTGGTACTCAGTAGGTTGTGTATAGACTACATGCAGTACACACAGCACAATAATGGATTTTCCAAAAAGCTATTACCAGTCTTGCAGCTGTGTGCTGCTTCACTTATTAAATTAAAACTTAGCAGCTTGCTTGGCTCGTGTCCAATTTTATCCCAGAAAGGCTGATGTGGGTGCAGATTTTGATTTTAGTTCAACACAAACACGTGGTTAATGAACTAACCATGCTCTTCACCAAAAACCATAATAAGTAGAATTGATATGGGTAAAGTTTGAACCCCTGTCGCCGGAGTCAGTGCTCCACTATAGGAGCACTGAAAACCCTTTAGCAGAGGCTGGCACAGAGAAGGCAATTTCAAATATTTAATTCTCCAAATCAAGAAGGTCAGCAAAAGGTGAGTTGATTTCAGTGTAAAAAACACAGCAGACCAAGGCCTACTGAAACAGGAGCAGTCCAAAATCAGAAAATAAGAACTAAAATTCCTAAAAGACACAAAAATGCAGCCAAGAGTGAATCCACAGCCGACAGTCCCAAGAACAGCAAAAAAAAAAAGAGAGAGAGAGCGAAACTGAAGAATCAGAAGTCTTTGGAATCGATTTCACTGTTGTAGACTAATTTCAGAATAAAATGGAGAGAGTTTTGCTCGATTTGGGGTGCGCTCCCATTATCTCAACCGTTTTGTGTAAGCGGGGCATGAAACTCAGTCCGAATCTTTTTCTCGTCTTGATAAAATGTCAACAAAATCAAACATTTAAGTCTTATCGGAAGTCTTTAGCCTTGGCTCATGCTAATAGTGAATTTCAATGGCATTGAACATCGTCAACCACTAACCGGCGCACTCAGCACAGTCCCCAGCTTGTCAAAATCTTAGTCTGCGTGTAAACAGTCTGTGACTTTGTGACACATTGTCTTTGGATGTTGGAGGGCGTCAGACATTAGTCCTTTGAAAGTCTTTTCAAAATGTTCTTGTATATGGTAGGCATTAAATATACTGATTAATCAAGACATAAGTTGCGCACATCAGCAAATAAAGAACAGAAAGAAATGGTATCATAAGTTAACAAGAATGCCATCTGGTGGCCAATACGCAGAGCGGCAGTCCAGATCCGGACAAATTAGACGTGTTATTGCTTGGTTATTGCTAAGGGGTATCCCCGCTCTGGCCCTGCTCGGATGAAATTGGACACCCCTGCTGTAGCTGATATTGTTCTCTGTCTCTCCACAGCTGTGGGATCTCCTACACAAACTGAACTTCATCATGGTGTACATCGCACCCTGGCAGATCTCCTGGGGCAGTGCTTTTCATGCATTCGCACAGCCCTTCGCTGTTCCCCGTATCCTTTCTCTAACATTAAAGAAGTGTTTGGTTTTTATAAACATTCACAGATATCAGCTCTCGGAGGCTTCGTCTGAACTCAGTTCCCCAGGTGTTGCTCTGCCTGGCCTGTGCTGCTGCCATCGTCAGCTCCTGTTCATTTCAGGGGGTTTCTCTGCTGGCCATGTTATAGCTTGCTAAAAATGACCTTGATTTGCTCATCAAGTTGAGGAAATGGTTTTATGCTCAGATGTGAAGAGGTAGTTTGATTTGATTGGTGGTTTATGCTTGTCTGTGATTGGTGGGGATATTTTAATGGAGGCATTAGCGTTTTGCGCTTTTCTGTGATTGGTGGGGGTAGTTTAACGGAAGGGTTTTGTTTTTGTGCTTGTCTTTGATTGGTGGGGATATTTGAACGGATGGTTTTTGTGTTTTGGACTTGTCTGTGATTGGTGGTTTGTGCTTGTCTGTGATTGGTGGGGATATTTTAACAGAGGCATTAGCGTTTTTGTGTTTGTCTGGGATTAATGGGGGTATTTAAACAGAGGGGATTGGGCTCTGTGCTTGTACATGATTGGTGATTTTGTGCTTACCTGTGATGGTTGGTTTTGTGCTTGTCCGTGATTGGTGAGGATATTTTAACAAAGGCGTTAGTGTTTTGTGCTTATCTGTGATTGGTGGGGATATTTTAACAGAGGCGTTAGTGTTTTGTGCTTATCTGTGATTGGTTGGGATATTTTAACAGAGGCGCTAGTGTTTTGTGCTTATCTGTGGTTGGTGAGGATATTTTAACAGAGGGGTTTGGGTTTTGTGCTTATCTGTGATTGGTGGGGATATTTTAACAGAGACGTTATTGTTTTGTGCTTATCTGTGATTGGTAGGGATATTTTAACAGAGGCGTTAGTGTTTCGTGCTTATCTGTGATTGGTGGGGATAGTTTAACAGAGGGGTTTGGGTTTTGTGCTTTTATGTGATTGGTGCTTTGGTACTTGTCTGTGATTGGTGATCTTGTGCTTGTCCATGATTGTTGGTTTTGTGCTTTTACGTGATTGATGATTTTGTGCTTGTCTGTGATTGGCGGTTTCGTGGTTGTCTGTGATTGGTGGTTTTATGCTTGTCTGTGATGGGTGGTTTTGTGCTTGTCTGTGATTGGTGGGGGCATTTTCCTTCACACGCCCTGCAGACTCAGCCATGTTACTCCTGCAGACTTTCGTCACGACCCTGTTCTACACCCCCCTCAGCCCCTTCCTGGGCAGCGCCATCTTCATCACCTCCTACCCGCGGCCGGTCAAGTTCTGGGAGAGGAATTACAAGTAAGTAGGTCCACGGTGAGCCATGAGTCCTCTCCTGACTGAGAATTCAGCATCTTCTGCCTCCTGTAGCCAACGGTACGACTGAGCTGAGTGTTTGTCAGGTCTTCTACATGCAGTAATGCTGCTGTGGCGCAGCGCTGCTGTCTGTCGTGCTGGCTTAATCTCCATTTCGACTAGACTAGCTCTAAATTCAGTAGCACTGTGAACAATGCCCTGTTCCAGAATATGTGGCTCAGGTTTCTCCTTCTCAAATCTGCCTTGTGGCAGAATGTTCTACTCGCTGAAAAAGGCACTTATGCCGTAAATAATTCACGAAGACCCATTTTACGTTTCACTCATGCAAACAGAGATTTCCACTGATAATAAACCAACTTATAGAGACAGCGACTGATACTGTATATTACCAGGAGGATGACATGTTTATAACTTCCGTTAACCAGAAGAGTCTCATAAAGTACTTGTATGTGCGGTTAATGTCATTTTTTATCACAATTATGATAGTTCTTTTTGTATTTTTCTAGCACCAAGCGAATTGACAATTCCAACAGCAGGCTGGTCTCTCAGATCGACAAGGACACAGGTAACACTTTTAGTTTAAACATTATTTATTATGGAATTCCAACCAAAGTGAATAATTTCTTGGTTCCCTGTCCCTGTCCACACATATCAGTCTCTCCTTTTTCATTGATTGAGGTTATTTTGTGATTTTAGATTAGAAACTTTAACTCTATGTGTACTTTCTGTTCATTCTGTTTCTCTGTGGAGGACTTGGTCTGTATATGATCCTTATTACCTCCACCAAGGAGGGCATGTTTCACATTCGGTTTCTGGGTATGTTTGTTTGTTTGATTGTTTATTATCAACATTATGGAAAAACTTATGGACAGATTTTAATCAAATTTTTGCCAGAGGTGTGTCTTGGTTAGTCCCAGAGGTGATTTCATTTTTGGAGTGATCCGGATAAAATTCTAGATAAAGGATTCTTTGCCATTGTGGGATTGGAAGATTGGAATAATAAATGTCATAAGTCTTCAAATCCACTATATCATTGTGAAGTCTCAAATGCCTTGGTGGAGGAGGTATACATTCTCTAAGTGCTCTTGTTTGGATATTGGTTCTTAGCAGTGCGGAGATGCTGTTGCTTTGCTGTGTCATAGCAAGAGGGTTTTTGGTTGAATCAGGCTCTGCGTGGAGTTTGCATGTTCTTCTGCGCTGTTATTGGGTTCTTTGGGTATTCAGTTTCTTCCAACAATCAAGACAAGCATGCCAGGCTAACTGGAGATTCTGTATTGCCCATAGTATGTGTGTGTGTGTGTGTGTGTGTGTGTGTGTGTGTGTGTGAGAAAGGTGTGTGTGTGAAATGGATTGGAGTGTGTGTGAAGTGTTCAGAGTGTGTTGCTGCCTCTCAGCCATTGAATGGTGGAATGGGATCCAGCCTCCAGCAACTCTAACCAGGAATTTAAAAATTTATAGTTTGAGGGATTTAGGGTCTTGGTTGGCACAGTATACCTGAAATAAGGCACAGCTATTCACTGTTTTGGGAATGTCACAGCCATGGTTGGCATCATTATTCTTATTAATCAAATAATGCTCTCATATTTGTGCTAAGCCAGATAAGAGCGTCTCCAATATAAATTCATTGGGCTGAGAACCCAGAAACTGCTTGCAGACCCAGAAAGAGTAGTGATCAGGTTCTTTAAGTTGAGGTCAACAATCCAGGAAGGGTTCGCAGAAGACTGGTGATGCACACAAGACAGCTTGTATTTCGCTGACAGGTGAGGGTTAGAGCACGGCAACCAGGAACAAGCAGGGCACGTAGTCGACAAGCAGTGGTAGAATTGGAAGAGGTCAGAACTGGTGCCGTACAGGCCAGCAGACAGTGCCATTTCTTCGCGAGATTATCGGGAGAAATACATGAGACATACACGAGAATATCGCGACACAGCGTAAATGTACGAGTCACATATATCGTGCGTAGGAAAAGTAATAGGCCTAGTGCCGGTGACAAGTATACATGTGTATCGCGATAAGTCTCGCATGAAACTGGTGTCGGTAAACAGCATTGTTAGTGAACGAGATTCCAAATGTCTAACATACAGTTTTGAGGTTTACTGTCTCACGCGCGTTTAAAATATGGCTCCTGGACAGTGTCATTTATGTTTTTGATTTTCTTATGCATTGATAATACACTCAAAATATTATTTTGTTAAAATTTAAGAAAACCAAATTTGTTACGCCTTTGTAACAAATTAATTTGTTGATGCAACAGAATCCGATTTGTTATTCTAACAAAAATCTCAACAAAATAGATTTTGTCCAGTCCTCTTAACAAAATAGATTTGTTACTTTTCCACACGGCCCCAGCGAATTTTCTGTTGTCACTTTTCATTGGCGAGAATCGATCACTTGCACCAATTTCAGTGTCGTCTTGCTGCGAAGGATCTTGAAATGAGCAGGAGCGCAACGGGAAGGCGAGTTTTAACCTATGCCATCTTTTCTCTGTATACTTTACTTCGTCGTTCTTTAAGTTCTAATATTTAGCGACATACACCGACAACGTTATTCTATCTTTATTTTTGTGTCGCAATCTAGATATTTGTGTGTGCAGATGATATTCCGATCCCACCATATTTTATCTTCTGCAAACCAGGTCATTAAACATGAGGAGACTGCCTCTGATGCCTGTTTTTGTTCCTTTAACAGCTGATTGATTTGTCAACAACTTATTGGCATTGGTTAAAAACTCTCCTTACTGTTCACCTCTTGCATTACCACTTCACTGTGAAGTAATAAAAGTACGCACTTAAATTATTTCATCTACATGTATATCGGCCGCATAATCGATTTGTGCAGATTTATTTTAACAAACATCCTAACAAAATAATTTATGGTCCAATCGTGTTAGCAAAACACATTTGTTACTAAATTGATAGTCTAACAATATTTTGTTAATACAGCAACAATTTTACTTTGTTAATAAAACAAACTAATTTGTTACTTCCTGAACAAATTCATTTTGTTGGACTGATTTTAACAAATTAACTTGTCATCTCTCATGGAACAAATTAATTATGTTCCCAGCAAATGTTGCGGAGAACATAATGTTTTACCCTCCGTCCGTCCGTCTATCCTTCCGTCCATCCTTCCGTCCTTCCGAGCAAGTTTGTCCGGGCCATAACTTTTAAACCGTTCAATATTTTTTCACAAAATTTGGTATATCATTAGATCCCATGGTGCAGATGTGCCTTTTGATATTTTGGTTGTTTAGAAATTTTTTTTTTTTCCAGTTTCCATGGTAACAAGTTCAACTTAGTGCATATTGAAGGTGGGGACCTTGTCCGGACCACAACTCTTAAACCGTTCAATATTTTTTCACAAAATTTGGTATATCATTAGATCCCATGGTGCAGATGTGCCTTTTGATATTTTGATTGTTTAGAAATTTTTCTTTTTTCCAGTTTCCATGGTAACAAGTTCAACTTAGTGCATATTGAGGGTGCGGACCTTGTCTGGACCACAACTCTTAAACTATGAGAGATTTCTCCACCAAACTTGGCATATATTTAGATCACATGGTGTAGATGTGCCTTTTAATAGTTTGCTCATTCAGAAATTTTTAATTTTTTAGTTTCCATGGTAACAAGTTGAACTTAGTGCATAATGAGGTTGGGAACCTTGTCCGGACCACAACTCATAAACTATGAGAGATTTTTCAACCAAACTTGGTATAGTGTTAGACCACATGGTGTAGATGTGCCTTTTGATATTTTGTTTGTTCAGAAATTTTTCTTTTTTCCGATTTCCATGGTAACCTTTTCAACTTAGTGCGTATTGAGAGTGTGGACCTTGTCCGAACTAAAACTCCAAAACACATTTCTCAACCAGACTAGGCATATTGTTATATTACATGGTATAGATGTGCCTTTTCATAGTTCTCTCTTCAAAATGTGCAACCAAATATATATAATGGCGGGGAACATCATAGTGCTTCACAAGCACAGATTCTAGTTTGCTAAACATTTTGTTAAAAGTAACAAATTCATATTTTGAGTGTAACGGTCATCATATTATTATTAAACTGGTCAAAAAAAGATTAATTAGTCTGTGATTATTGTATTTATCCGATTTAGAGGTTTACCGGCTCTGTTATGTTTAGAGTTTTGGACCGATCGATTGGGACGTGGGGTGTGTTTAAGGATAGCTATATTATCACAAATACAGAAAGGAAAAACTAAATTATTCTGTTAACAATGCAACCCTGCGTGACATTATTTTTATAATCCTATTCTTGATTAATGAGTAGATGTCCCTTTGCACTCAAGTGTTTCATGCCACCTGTGAAAGAAGCCACGGTTTAGCCAATCTCATGCATAATCCATTTAATCCTGTGCAATAATGCTCACCATTTAGATCGGTGTTTCCCAAACCTCTCCTGGCGTACCCCTTGTGCTGCATGCTTTAGATCTCTCCCTGCTCCAGCCCAGGTGATTCAAATGATTTGCTTATTATCAAGCAGCTTCTGGGGTTAATTATGACCTGATCATTTGAATCACCTGGGCTGGAGCAGGGAGAGATCTAAAGCATTCAGGTCAAGGGGTACGCCAGGAGAGGTTTGGGAAACACTGATTTAGATAATACAAAGTGCTCTAATTTCTTGGTGCAGCTCAGGGTGGCGCAGCGTAGCGTAGCATGGCGTAGCCCATGCAGTGGTAATTTCGTCCGGTGCAGCCCTCGCAGTGGTAATTTCGTGTGGTGCAACACCGTGCGCAGCCATTTTGGCAATTTGGTAGACGGACGTGCGCCGAGATGGGTGTGGCGGTGCAGTAGAGGGAGGTGTCACATATTCATCATGACGCAGTGACAATTTCGTGGATAAAGGCCCCTCCGAAAGTGCGCAAAGAGCTCGCCAGCTCCAACCTGGTTTACTTTCTGTGCAGTGGTAATTTGGCTGACCGGCGCACAGTGCGCACACGTCACCGAAACCTCACAGGGAGGTTTCCAGAATGTCAGGCACATTTCAATGCAATGAAAAATTACAGCAACCACTATTTAATGTAACTATCTGAATCAGGACATAAATTATAGTATCCATATCGATTGTCCTGATGTCAGACCAAAGAGAGAGAGAAGGAGAGAGATGTGTGCATGTGGGCGCATGAGTGCGTGTGTAGGCTATGTGGGTATGTATCCTTCAGCTGCTTTCACACAGGACGCGAAACAAATTTTTCGCACGACTGAATACATTCAAAGTCAATGCAAAGACATTGACTTTGAATGTAATCTGTCGTGCGAAAAAATCGTTTTGCGTCCAGTGTGCAAGCGGCTTAATACTATTATTGTCACTTAGGTTTTATCGTTTTTAGTGGGGGAAAGGAATACAGCCTGATTGCTATGATCTCGTACTGAGTTAAGATCACATATTGAAAATAAATGTGTAACGTATCTTGCATTGTTGTCCATGCATGGTCATCCCAAAATTTTAAGCAGCAACAGGGTGTAATAATAGGAACGCGCTATCCATCGTTTCTCTTCCCAATGATGCAGGCAGAAGAAATAAATGAGCAACCGTCGTATTTCATTCCAACTTAATAAGTTTGAATGATCTGACGTAGTTTCGTTTTGAAATTCCATTAAAGTTCGCTAATGGTAATAATCATATTTGGAATGCTTAATATAGACGTAAGCGGAGCAGAAAACATGCCTGAAGCAGCAAAGTAAAATGCAACATTAACGCATCATGCAGATATAGGACAGAGGCTTCTTTATTCCAATTTTAAAGGTGAGGAGAGGAGCTCATTTGATTGGTGAAGATTTGACTCGGCTGTGTTAAACCCACTCAGGCCTTCTCTCCTCCCTCTTTGCCACTTGCACCGGCAGGAGGGACCGAGGCGGGACAGAGGAGGACTTGCGCCGGGCTGCACCGGGCACGAAATTGCAAAATACACCTGGACACACCCCGTTGGCGTGGCGCTCCCCCCATTCACCGGGCCTGCGCCTGGTCTACGAATTTAGAGCCCAAAGACCGCGAGTTCCAGATGTCAAAATGGAAAAGGAGTCGTTTTTTCAATCCGCAGCTTGAGGCCCGTTCATCAGTCCTTTAAATTCGTACGTAATGAGCAAAATTATCATTCAGTAAGCAAGATGTCAGTAGAGAAGATACGTCGTATTTCCCCTTATTTAGGAGCCGTATAATGTCTCTGTAAATGATGAGTGCACAGAAATACATGTAAGTGTTAATTCAATACACGGCACATGAAAGAACTTTATAGCTGTATAGGGCAAAAACGATTTAGGTATAACTTTTTTTTATTAACTAAACACTACATGAATTCAACAATACATGTACATCTGGTGAATTGTTTGTTCTGAGAATTACCTAATACATACGCACATGGACAACCATCATTCAACAATGTGACAACTTTAGATGGAAGGCCGGCTTCTGAACAATTTGAGGGCTCCAAGACCTACCTGATATTTGGTTAATTTCAAACGCTGTTCCTTCTGAATGTCATCTCAATGACCCCTACACAACAGTGAATATTCTATTAATTTGGGATAAGTAATAATTTGCATTTCAGTACATTACAGCCGCAAAATCTATACACCAAATAAATATCAAACTAATGATTACTGTACACTTAACCAATTCCAACTGAAGGAAAAAAGACATGGAATGTGAGCTCTGTCGTTTTCAGGATACTGCAACAAGGTGTCGCTTTAAATATAATTTGACATGTGAATCGATAGATTTGTTGCTTTATTTATGACACAATGAGACGTGCACAGAAAACATTCTACGGTGCATTTACAGTATAAATGTTTAAGAATAAACCAACATCGTCAAACAGAAGGCTATTAAACAGCAAACATAATATGAGTTATCTCCCTCCACCACATGACCTGATGAAATGATGAAACAGTAAACAGGCTGAAATAAATGCAAAATTACAATCTACATGTATGTAGCACATTATGTTTCATTCAGACCAGCGGTACACGTAAACTGAGATTTTCAAAGTGATTCTTCAACCGCTGCTGGATATCGTTTACTCTTCTTCAGACCACCCTCGATTTTCACGGATTAGTGATAAGCGATTACCAACAACAACGCAGCAATGCAACAACTTGTTATATCTATTAAATCCGCATATAAAAAGTAATTCTCAGTAACAACTGTGCATAGGCCTAATTCGGACTACATTACGTCGCGCATTTGGCAGGATCTAGGCATAAGTGTGTAGGTTTGGCGGCCGGCCTACTGCAAAGCTTGTCTCGGCAGAGTACGAGGTTGATAATAGCACAGGACATAAAGATGTCATGATTTAGGCATGCGTTTGTTGGACCTTTCTTTGTTCTATCGTCCGGGACGATATCAGAGTTCTTTTCCATCGAATTCCTGGCCCAGCTGGCTGATTGAGCTGGGGCGGAGTTTTCCAGACCCTATATATATATGACCGGGGGTTCGCCACGCCTATCGCTAGAGTGTGTGTTTGTTTCTAGCACTTCGGCCGGAGAAAATCTCTAGTTAAACTTCCTAGTGATTTGTTATATTCCATTTATTGTTAGGAATTGCTTCTTTTAGAAATTTTCTCTCTCGTTGTTTATTTTCTCTCGCACTGCTTCCGTTTTGTGGACTTTTATTTGTCCTTGGAAGCTCGAGCCTTTACCGGAGGTGTGTACCTCCTTTTGTCTTTGTCTCTTGTCCTGGCTGCTCATTGCTCTTTCTCTCGCTGGTCGCGGCACCTGGCGTCCTATCACCGCCCATTACAAAAGAGGAGATTATCGCGAGAAATCCACGAGAGATACACGAGATGTCTCGTGGGAATCAGGCAGTATCTACTGGCCTGTACGGTAGATCAGTCCGAGGCAGGCAGGACAGGAGAATGGCAAGGGTAGGGGCAGAGATGGGCACAGACAAATGGGGTACAGGAGGCAGGAGACGCAGGAGAAGGTTTGGGAGCGAGGAGCGCAGGAACGAGGAGGCCAGCGCTGGAGAAAATGGCTGGACAACATGAAGCTGGCTCCAGACAATCTGGCTGGGAACAAAGTACCAGGGGTACATTTCCCAAAATTATAGTTGCTAACTATGTCAGCACCTTACATAGTTCAACCATATACAGTCAATGGTTCCAACTATATAAGTTATCATCTGTGCTTTTGGGAAAAGTACCCCTGACCGGTTTAGATACACAGAACTGAAAAGGAAACTAGAGACAATCTGGGATCCCACCAGCTGCTATAGGGATGCTGGTATTGTTGTCAGTATAGCAGTCCTCGTTATAACGCGTTGAGTGAGTGCGTACTCAAATCACGCCCGTCTTCCAACTCAACCTTTATTTTTATCCTCACTGCTCATCTGTTATGCTTCCTGCCTGCAGCTTTAAAGGTTGCAATGCTTTCCTGTTCACAAGAATTATCCACAAACAGATGTGCCCACATACAAATAAACACAGATCGACTGAAAAACAATGCCAGCTTCACTCTTGTGGCTGGTTACAAGGTGCGTGAATTTGCTAATAAACGGGACAGCGAGGTCAAACTGAAAACACGGAACACGCTAGTGCTAGGAGACACTGGACAAGACAGAACGTAATGTAAAGCGTGTGAACTTTTATCTGTGCAGTTACATTATGATTAGAATCATGTTAAATTTTACCATGAGCTCCTGCCGGTCCTATGAGTTTCACCTCCATTATTATTAATAAATAAACTGCTGCTATGAGAGAATGCAGCATATTTTCAGTGCTCATTAACAATACATGAAACAATCCACTTACTTTCTTCTATAAATTTGGCATCTCCAATCCCACCTGAATGTGGAATGTCCAATCAGCAAACTGTGTACGAGCATGCTCATATTCGACTCAAACTGCCATCTTGGGTGAGCTCAGAGATTGTGGTTCTTCTCCATAACACACACCCGTCAGCGGACGCTTCTGTGCGCTCGCAGTTACACACCTCGCTTAAACAGAAAGAGGAACGCGGCGCATGCGCTTACTCAGAATGCCCGTATGGCCAGCAGGAGGCGCTCTAGCAAGGAACTTGGCTGACCCAAACAGTGTGTCCTTCCCATTTCCCTGAACAGCACGAAGTCTTGTATGCGTTGGCACGGCCAGATTTGATCTGATACCGTGATGATCACTTTTGCATGGATCACAGTGCCTTAACTGAGTGAGCTGCCCAAAATCATTCCATCGTTTTGCTGCATCAGGTCATGTATTTAGAGAGGTGGGACCCAAAACAGCAATGGCATCTCCGAGCTCTTTAGCTTATAATAGCTGCATTTTTTTAACACCGGTGAAGTGCTCTAAATTCATTTATTTTAATTTATTATGATTTTTGACTGTTGTGTTAAATTTAGTTTTAACAAATGCATTTACTATTTTTTTGCTCTGTCTATCTTCTCTCTCTGTTTATTGTTGTTGCCTGGCAGTTTTGTTAATGCAGGGCTCCAATGTGGCGCTTCTCCTTTTGAATAAAACATTGATGCAGCTCTCTGCTTCTCGCTCTGTGCTTCAGACTTCACTGAATATTTAACCCTTTGAGCAGCGAATACATTTTCAAGGAATTAAAAATGTAGTTATCCTGAGCTGTTGAAAACCTGTCATGTGGCAACTTGTTTAAAAGAGCTCTTTTAAACAAGTTGCCACATGATAGGTTTTCAACAGCATCTGACTTTGACATCTTACATCATTGGGCAACTATAGTTGCCCACGGCACTGAAAGGGTTAATTTGATTCGGAAGTGAAAATATTCGTGAGAAGTCCTAAATCTTTAGATTATTCTTCTAGGCCAGTCCTCTATCCTGGCCTGAAATTGAGATGTCTGCATTTTATGTTGACAAAGAAAGATCGGCCAACCTTATTGGTCACTAGAACTCTGCAGCTTGTGTTGGCTAGAAGAAGATGGGCTCCCAGTTCCACCATCGATATATTTCTGCCATTCCTACGCTGAAGCAGTTTGTTTTGCTTCGGGCAGGCGTGCAGTTGTGAGGGATTTAGACCGGGGTACCCTGTGAAGCGTACGGTGGCAGGAGCTGCGCTAAGTGCGGTGTATAAACACAGTGAATAATCTCTTTTGCAGGATGCGATGATAATAATCTGAACTCCATCTTCTATGAGTACCTGACGCGCTCTCTGCAGCACTCGCTCTGTGTGGGGACCTGCTGCTCGGCCGCTGGGGCAACTACAGTTCCGGCGACTGCTTCATCCTCGCCTCCGACTACCTCAACGCCTTCGTGCACCTCATCGAGATCGGCAACGGGCTGGTCACCTTCCAGCTCCGCGGCCTGGAGTTCAGAGGTACTGTGGGGTGGGGGAGGGATGGTTCAGAGGTTCAGATAGAAACGCAAGCTCACGACGCGTTAACATGGATCACAGTCGATGGGAGATGCCACAGCTGTAATTTTAGGACGGTACTGGAGGAAAGTGCAGCAGGATTGCACAAATAAGCGCGCATTGCTGTCTCGATGTTACTCCATGATTATTTATGATGAGTTTGTAACTTTTGGACAGGAACAGAATGATTGCGCCTGGCGTAGCTCTTTATCTACATTGGGAAAAATTAAGTCCCTGTTTCCTTTGGCAGCGCTGCATTCTGTTGGCGTGTAGGACCATATCTAGCTTAAACAGGTTGCGTTAAGTTTGACACCTTTCAGTTAGATGCAGTGACCCAAATGGGGCTTTTCCACTGGCACCTACTTGGCTTTACTTGACTCGACTCTACATGGTTTTTAGGGTTTTCCATTAGGTGATAGTACCTAGTACTAGGTACTTTTTTAGTACCTACTCCGCCGGGGTTCCAAGCGAGCTGAGTTGAGCCGAAAATGTGACGTTAACAGACTGCAGGCCACTGGTTGGCCAGTCACGGGAGTTTCGGGTTGCCTTGCTATGGTGACCCCACCCACGTTGAGGTGGTGCTCAACTGTAATGGAAAACGACCGAAACCGAGTAGAGTTGAGTCGAGTAGAGTAGAGGCGAGTAGTGCTAAAACAGTGTAATGGAAGCGGCAAAAATGCGCTCTAGTAAAAAGGTTGAGACGGTTAAAGGGCTAACTCAAGGTTCTGGGTGCAGTGGTTTGTTGCCGTCACTACCGTTTGTGTACTTCCTGGTTTGTCCCATCACCTCCCCTGTAGACGCTCATTCTGTGAGATCATTGGCTGTCGTGGCTGTCATTAGACGGGCAGCAGGGAGCACAGGACAGGGCGGTAGCAGTGAGTCTGTCGGTGGGTGTCTCTCCTCAGGGACGTACTGTCAGCAGAGGGAGGTGGAGGCGATAACGGAGGGCGTGGAGGAGGACGACGCCTGCTGCTGCTGTGAGCCGGGGCACCTGCCGCACGTCCTGTCCTGCAACGCGGCCTTTAACCTGCGCTGGCTGGCCTGGGAAGTCCCCACCACCAAATACCTGTTAGAGGGCTACAGCATCAGCGAGAACAACGCCGCCACCATGCTGCAGGTGTACGACCTGCGCAAGCTGCTGCTCACCTTCTACCTGAAGGTACTCTGCTGCCCCTGTCACTCACACACACACACACACACACACACACGCTCACACACACATCCTTGTACTTACATCTTTGTGAGGACATTACATTGACTTCCATTCATTCTTCCTGTGTCTCTATAGCCTTTCCCTAATCTTAACAATAAGAAATGTATGCCTAACCCAAACCCTTACCCTAACCTTAACCTATCCCTAATTCTAACCTTAACCCAAACCCTTACCCTAACCTTAACCTATCCCTAATTCTAACCTTAACCCAAACCCTTACCCTAACCTTAACCTATCCCTAATTCTAACCTTACCCCAAACCCTTACCCTAACCTTAACCTATCCCTTATTCTAATCTTAACTCAAACCCTTACCCTAACCTTAACCTATCCCTAATTCTAACCTTACCCCTAACCTTAACTAATAAGTCACCATTAGCCTTTGTAGTTGTGAGGACCAGCCAAAATGTCCTCACTTCCCCACTCTGTAGGAAAAAAAAACGTTTTTGGTTCTCACTTTGTAGCAAGTACAAGAACACACTCACTCACACACACACACACACACACACACACACACACACACACACACACACACACACACACACACACACACACACACACACTCACTCATACACACACATGCTCACTTACACACACTCACACACACACACACACACACACACACACACACACACTCATACACACCACTTATCTAGCCTGGAGGTGTTCATCTGTCTTGTCAGAAAGTACACCGCTCTTATCGCACAGCTGTCTGCTTTGCTCTGTGTGTCTGTGTGAGTCTGACTCCCAGTGAGACGCTGTGGCAGAGATGATCATGTGATCTGACTGAAAGCGCAGGCGAGTCTCCTAAATTTATCACAGTTTACTTGACTGTGAGCTCTGCATAAATAAGGCTAGAAATTCCAACTGGAGTTTGAAATAGTTTTTTGAGAATTTGTGTATGAACTGTGTACAGTGTAGTAGATTAGTCAAACCTCTTGTAAGGAGTAGTGCGCGGCATATTAACCCCTGCGGGGGGGTATACTGGAGTCAGGTTGTCTGTCTACCTGGACGCAATTTATCTGGAGCTTTTCTCCTAAACCACATGGCGAATTTTTTTCAAACTTGGCTTGCATAATTACCTCCAGAAGAATCTGAATACAAATAATTTTGAAAGTAATTAGACTCATTTTCATGTAGATTTTTTCAGTATTGGGGTTCTTTTGAGTGCACAGTATATGGTCATGGCTACTTCAGCTCAGTGCCACGCTGAATACAGAGCGTATCTCTCAGTCCGATCTGGGACGGGCACATTTCTAGTTTATTTTGTCATAATTTGCTTCACTTGTTTGTGATTGAGGCGTTTATTTCAGTTATACTTGATTATGACCGCAGTCTGTTATACCTGATCCTGATGGCGATCTTCATTTCAGTCACACCTGTTTCTGATGGCGATCTTTAACTGGGTTATACCTGATCCTGATTGCAGTCTTTACCTCTGTTATACCTGATTCTGACGGTGGTCTGTATTTCAGAGCGTCATGTTCTACCTGATCCACTCACCCAAACTCTCAGTGTGGCTCAAAGACGCCTCCATGCAGGAGGCGCTGCAGTCCTACAGCAAGTGGCACTACATCGAGCGCGACCCGGCCGTGTTCAGCGTGAAGATCGATGAGGATTACGTGCACTGCCTGCAGGGTGTCACCAGGGCCAGCTTCTGCAGTGTGTACCTGGACTGGATCCAGTTCTGCGCTGGCAAACAGGAGGAGGTAGGCTCACACTGTGGAGGGGCGGGGCTCACACTGGGGAGGGGAGGGGCTCACACTGGGGGCTCACACTGGGAGGGGCGGGGCTCACACTGGGGAGGGGCGGGGCTCAGACTGTGGAGGGGCGGGTCTCACACTGGGGAGGGGTGGGGCTCACGCTGTGGGGGGGGCTCACACTGGGGAGTGGCTCACACTGTGGAGGGGAGGGGCTCACACTGGGGAGGGGAGGGGCTCACACTATGGCTCACACTATGGAGGGGGGAGGGGCTCACACTGTGGAGGGGAGGGGCTCACACTGTGGAGGGGCGGGGCTCACACTGGGGAGGGGAGGGGCTCACACTGTGGAGGGGCTGGGCTCACACTGTGGAGGGGCGGGGCTTACGGCCCCTCCTGCCATCTCACCACTTACTTACACTTTACCATGATGCTGCAAGGACAGAGCAGTTCTAATGCAGAAACCCAGTGTTCTATACTCACTACATACAGGTTGTGGCCAAAAATATGTGGACACTGGTTGGTCCTGTCTCACAGAGTACAGCACGAGGTCCATGGTGTGGCAGAACCTGATTGGCCTGTGTTAATTCTATCTAGACCTGGCTTTCTGGGGCTCTCTGGGGCGGGGGGCTTTACAGCCCCGGTCACTCGTAAACGACATAGCGTATGACCACCAAATTTGCAGAGGATGATGTACACGTAAAACTAAATCACTACAATCATTTTGGTATTATTATGACCTATTATGACGTCATATTTTGATTTTGCTGCCCAAAACTGTCATAATACCTGGTCTAGATAGGGTTAAACCCTATAAAACACCATTTGGATCAGCAGTAAAGCTATATTTAAACCAGGCCTGACCCCCCAGCATCACTGTCTGATCTCAGTAATGCTTTGGCACATGGATTGGAGGCTAATGCCTGTGTCGGGGCTCTACAGCTGAGCCCAGCTGCTTTTCCACCTTCCCTTTACCAGAGAGTCAGGTGTGATGACAGTCTAACCAATCAGGAGCAGGAATTGATCACTTAATTGCCTGGAAGGAAAGACATCAGGGCTGGATTTGGATTTGGGGGTCAGATTTTGGGAGCCCTACCCTATTTAATCGTATCTCGTCGAGAGCACCCTCAGAATAGAAGAGGGATGATTCAGCTGCAGAGGAGGGAGCAGCTCTGAATGAATCCCCATGATTTTGGAGTGAGATGTGAGCTGAACAGGTGCTCATGTAGTTTAGCCCTGTTGTGTATACAGGCAGGTCCATAAGTGTTTGCACAGTGACATTTCAGCCCTCTATGCCCTCAAAATGGTTTTTAAACTTACTGAGAGTCAACAGCACCTGATTCCAAATGCAAAAAATGCCACTCTTGAAATCAGCTGTAGACCTTTTATTGGCTCATGGGTAAATTAAGTAATGAGGAGATAACACACATCAGGCCATTGAAGAGCTGTGCAGCACATTGTCCACATTTCTGTTTGTAACTGCTTGATCATTGAAAAATATTCTATCAAAAAATTGTGCCCTTAGTTTTGCAGCAATAGACTTAACAATCACATAAATTGGTTTACGAGCTCATACAAGTTTTCAAATTGCCGCTCTACACTCCAGTCATCAGGGTCTTCTAATGCAGCACACTGCATCTTTTCATGTTAAAACTCTTCTGTGCTGCCGAGTGGCTTAAAGGTCAGTAGAGCTGTTTGTGAGCTCCTGATTACATTTTTCACACTGGCTCTTTGCCAAGATCTGAACACCTTCTGCATGGGCTGGCTAAAGACAGCTACAAGCATAAACAAGGCAAATTGCAACCCGATGTTCGGCCAGTGACATTGACTTAGTGAATTCTCAGCTCAAGATTATGGGAAACAGATCTTAAAGAAAAAACAAACATTGCTTTCCTAATGATTATGTGGCAAACTTTACTCAGGAACAAGTGTAATAAATGGCTTTTGTGGAGTTACTGAACGTGATTTTTGACCCCTGAGAGACTGTACATGTTCCCAGCCTGTAGACAGCGATGAAGACTCCCCATTGGTCACTCTCTGCTTTGCTCTCTCGGTTCTTGGCCGAAGATCCTTGGGAACAGCGTCTCACAACATGTCCAACAGGTCAGAACACTGTGTGCTCACTTCAGTTTGGGTCATTCCATATGAAGTCAACCAGAGGTCCCCGGGTCACCAACTTAGATTTGGCTCAGATTTATTTTGGGAGTACCTCTATATTCATAATGAACACATGCAAAATTTTAGGCTCCTACTCCAAGGGGTTTCTGAGATATGGTCCCCCAAAAATCAGGGGCCATGCCCCAAGCTAATCGCGAACGTTAAGTTATAGGGATTTTGGAGGCCAATATCTTTGGAATCAATCATAGATATGGGCTGAAAATTGCTATCCAGGGTATTTTGGGTTCAGGCTTTCAGAATCTCTTCTCAAAATCTAGCTATCTCTTTTCATTCTCAAGATATTGGCCTCTGAATTATGAACATTTCTATGGGTAGAAATTTTTTGCAAAACTCCCCCCATTATGGCTTTTGTTTTGATAAAATGGCATTAGGTGAAGCCAATATAAGTTGTATGCTATTGTTTAAGTACCATCTTAAGATTCACCTTATTAAGTGAGATGCTCAGTATATGGCCATCTGCCCACAACTGACCATAAATGATCACAAATGTGATAAAGCTAGACTCCAAGAACTGTCAACCAAGATTACCGATCACAACAAAAGAGCTTATTGTACAAATGATGGTAACTTCTTTTGAATTAGGGCAGTTTCTGTCCTGGTTTCAATTTGAACTTCGTAGCCATTTCTTCTTCAACAGTTTTCAGGGATTCTGAAAATAAAGTGTATCACAGGGAGAGAAATGAACTTCCTTACAGTAAATTAATAACATCCGTTCTCTGTTATGCAAAAAGGAATGCAGGATGATCCCACCATGAACTTACTTGTGATGTGCTTCTTACGATGGTTAAATGGATCGGCACAGGACCGCTGTAGACTTTCAAAGCGTGACAAATACACTTTTTCGTGGTGGAAACCGATTCGGTCATCTTCATCGAATATGACATTGCACCACCAAGTCAAAAGTTGTGTGTCAGCTGGTTTAAGGTGACTGAATAAAATTCGTCCTGTCTTTCTGCAGTATGTATGTTTGTCGCATTCCTCATCCAAGGAAATCCCAATTTCGCACCTGTCAGAAGCCATGCTGAAGCTTCAATGAATTAATTAATTAGCTACCCTATTGTTTTAACCAGAGGTGATGCAATACCCATGGAAGATGATGCAATACACGGGCGATCTGATGCAATACGCATGGAAGATGACGCAATACCTGGGAGATCCTGGGGAGGGGATCCAACATCATGTCAGATGTCAGATTATCTTAGAAAATGATAGAACTGGAGTTTATGAGTAGGCACTGTCTATATAAAACTTCTAGTTGCAGAACAAAGGGGATAATAATGGGTGTTTTTACCCCAAAATGCCTATATTTAATAACATGATTAAATAGTGAAGGAGATGAGAAAGGAAGTTGTAATTTTGAACAAATAAAGTCAAGATATATACATTTATGTAGAACAAGTTTCATTACCATGGGTAACTGCCCACATGGTGAACTTGCCAATCCAAAATTGGCAAAAAAAGGGACTTTTTCAGCTGGGACCCTTTTCAGGGTCTCCTAACTCCACTATTATGCCTTGGGTGCAGTCAATCTTCCGTGTACAGACAGACCTGTCCTCAAATAGAAGGAATCCAGCACAATTTAGCCTCTGTAAGGGATCCTGGCCTCACAGGGGCCATTGAAAACTGAATTTTTGATTTCCACCCATAAAAATGTTCATATTTGAGAGGCCAATATCTTGAAAATGTAATGAAAACATTTTGAGAAGAGATTCTGAAAGCCTGCACCCAAATTACCCTGGATAGCAATTTTCAGCCCATACCTATGATTTGTTCCAAAGATATTGGCCCCAAAAATCCCTATAAATTAACTTTCGCTATTGGCTTGGGGCATGGCCCCCCGATTTTGGGGGGGCATATCTCGGAAACCCCTTGGAGTAGCAGCCTAACATTTTGCACGTGTTCATTATGAATATAGAGGGACTCCCAAAATAATTAAATAAATAAACTCAGAGCCAAATCTGAGTTGGTGACAGTGGAAGATTCTTGTACTTTGGTTGAGTTCATATGGAATGACCCATTTGAGTTTTCAGCACCAGTCACTGTTTACAAGAATTCTTGAAATATTATTTACAGGCGGAATTTTTGTGCTCGGAAGGAGGGACCAAAAACTCACTCAGCCTCTTCCTCTTGTTGTTCCTCTCAGTGTGGACACTAACTGAAGTGCTTCTCCTCCATTATTACTTCACATTATTGTCATGAAACTTGACAAACGTATTCTCCATGTCACTGCACAGGCAGTAATTGAGCCTGATTTGCAAAAAGGGCGGAGAAGGCGTGTACCTCCACCCTGCACAAGCACACACTGATCACACACCACCGCCCCGAGGACATTGTTCATTTGAACGTTGTATGAAATGAGACTGTTGTGATCTTCAATAAAATATTCGAAAGACAGGTCATTATCCACACTGGATAAGGTTCTTTGGTGCTATTTTGTTGGATCTCTGTTGTGCACAGTCATGTTTATGTCGAGAGGCAGTTTTCAGCAGCAGTTTTAGCTGGATAGATCGGCTAACGTCACAGAGACACAAGGCAGTGCTCTATGCCTTACCTTTTCAATTGAAATGCATTCCCAGGCAACACAAAATCTCTTCACAATGTTTCTGGAATGTTTTGTCAGTGTTTTAACGTGGTTGTTACTTTGCCGCAACATTCTGAAGTGGTGTTAAGTGGGTTGATCTCTCCCAGTCTTGCTGTAGTGCTGTAGTGCAGTAACACAATATCAACTGCTGCGGAACCTTTCACAAACCTCATCTAAGCAGAGTCTCTCTCCAGCAGCTTGGAGTCGTTCCTGTATGGGTTTAACGCCCTGTTCAAAGGGGACTTTCGCATCGCCTCTAAGGACGAGTGGGTGTTTGCTGACGTAGATCTGCTGCAGAAGGTGCTCGCTCCGGGCGTTCGGATGAGTCTGAAGCTACACCAGGTACTTCGGCTGGGTCACGTTTCCCCGATCGTTACACGTCATCTACTCTACATCTCCTGTCTTTTATCTCTCACACACTCAATCCTTTATATATTTTTCTGGCCAGGCCTGATCCTTAATCATAATCTCTGAAGGACTGCAACAGATCTAAGCTAAAGCTAAACACAGACACTCTAGCGAAGGAGGCGTGCCGGACTTCCTGCTTATATAGAGTCTGGGAAAGCGCCGCCCCAGCTCAATCAACCAGCTGGGTAAAGAATTCGATAGTCCAGGAATTCGATATCGTCCCAGGATGAGAGCCACAAATAAAAGTCCAAACAACAAGCACACCTCACAAACCATAACACTAACAATAGGATATTGGAGGAAAATATGATATTTAAAGCTATTTATAGCATTTATTTTCCCATCCCAGTACTCTTCACGATGATATGGGCAGTTTATAAAATGCTTTTTGTCGCTTTCATAAACTCATCAGTCAGTAGGCAGGACTCACAGCAGAATTCAACAAGAGTCATCAGGTGATGACATATCCCCTCCAATCTGATCTCTGAAATCCCAAAATATCAAAAGGCACCAGTCTAGGACCTGATTAATACACACAGCAGGTTTCGTTAAAAAAACGTTTTTGAGTTCTGTTCCAGAAACGAAATGTCCACAGACGGACAGACGGGCGGACTGACGGATGCACTGAGGACTACATCCCCGCGCATTATATGCCGGAGGGGGTAATAATTCACTTTTAAAAGTGTGTGATCGTGTAGCAAGTGACTAGACTCAGATGATGATTTAAAAATCTTAAATTCTTTATCCAGTTGTTCGGCTGGATTCTGATAGAGGTCATTCAGATTACATTCAGCCTCCTCGGGGACAGAATGGCAGTAGCTCTATCTGTATGTGAGTGTACAAGCTCACATTAAAGAACCCAGTTCCCTATTGATTACAATCAGCCGTCGTCATCAGCTAATGCTGGAGATGGATGTTTGTGGCGACCGACTGACGGCGCGTCTGGCTCCTCTCAGGACCACTTCACCTGTCTGGAGGAAACCGAGGAACCTGCTGTCCTGTATGAGGCCATCAGCAACTACCAAAACAGCCTGGTGATCTGCCACGAGGGCGACCCCGCCTGGCGGAAAGCGGTACTGTCCAGCCAGGACACTCTGCTCACGCTGCGCCACATGGTGGACGACGGGTCGGACGAGTACAAGATCATTATGCTGTACAAGAGGCACCTGAGCTTCAAGGTCATCAAGGTGAGCAGGGCAGGATTTGTGTGTGTGTGTGTGTGTGTGTGTGTGTGTGCGTGTGTGTGCGTGCGTGTGTGCGTGCGTGCACGTGCGTATGTGTGTGCATGTGCTTGTCTGTGTATATCTGTCTGCAAGTGTGTGTGTGTGTGTATATCTGTCTACAGGTGTGTGTGCATGTGTGCATGTGTGTGTGTGTTTTTCGTGTTCTGCAAGCGTCCTTTCACTCTGGTGCAGCACTGCTGGGGGAAAGTATGAGGCTGCATGTAGGAAATGCACATGCTCAGATCGAGCCTCTCAGTTTTAGCACGTCTCTGTTTTTAATGTGCCGTACCTTCTGAATCACACACACCTCTCTCAAGTCTCTCAGTAATGCAAACACATAAGAAGAGGACTACAAGAGAACTGCAGGAGGGACAGGCTGCGTTACCCTCAGTCAGCCTCTTGGTGGAGCACATTTTAAGTCACTTGGTCTGGCTGAATGATGTGTTCAACTTCACCGATTGGATTTTTTCAGCATATCATACCTCACCCAAGTGTTCGAGATGGCTTTATCAGGTTTAGTTATTTTCAATACATCCTTCAGTTAGACACAGTTACTCAAAATGTGTTCTACCAAAAGCTTGACTGGGCAGTTAAAGGATTCATTTTTCTCAGAGGTTTACCTTTAAGTAGGTTCAAAGTCAGAAAAGGCATTTCATTCATATTGTAGGTCAATGTCACACACATATACTGCATCTGCTGTGTGTCACACACATATACTGTATCTGCTGGTTACAGCGCTTCACTGAAGCTACATCTCACTTATATTGAAAGAAATACTCAAATATTGTATGGCCACAGAATTACATCAATGGAAAATATCTAGATCTTGCCCATGATTTTATACACATTGCTTAACATATTTGGGATGATTGGAAACCTTGGAATCTCCACTAGAATTTAAAATAGGCGTAAAGGTCCCCAGCTTTGAATACAGCACCTGCATTTGATGGCCCTTATGGGTCTATAGGTTTTGCTGGGTTAAGCGAGGCATGAGTCTTGGCAGCTGCCGTCATGATCAGTGGCCTGTGATAGGTCAGTTAGTGGGATTTACTGCCATTGGGATCCTGGGAGATGATCTGACCTGTCACCTGCTGTTCTCTGAAGATTAACAGGGAGTGTGTGCGTGGGCTGTGGGCAGGACAGCAGCAGGAGCTGGTCTTCCTGCGGAACCGGAACCCTGAGCGCGGAAGCATCCAGAACTCCAAACAGGCGCTGCAACATGATCAACTCCTCCTGCGACCAGCCCCTGGGGTACCCCATGTACGTGTCTCCCCTCACCACCTCCTACATGGGCACTCACCGGCAGCTGCGGAGCATTCTGGGAGGGCCCATCAGCCTGGAGAACATGGCCACCTGGCTGCTGTCCAAATGGAGGCGGTGAGTGGGGGGGTCGGGGGTCGGACAGAGTCTGTTGTACTCCGCACCTCATCGATCTGCTAAAGTCTCTGATACAGTTGACTCGCTCACCTGGTTACTTGGGTCCAAATAGATCATTGCTATCAAGGCGAAAACAAAAACTCGCAAACCCTGCGGCTCTCCGGGACCTGGAATAAAGACCGCTGGCCCCAAAGTGTCCAGGACTCTGTGCATTAGCCGGAGGGACCGCACCATTCACACTGGCCTTGGTCAGCCTGTGATAGGCAGCTCATGGCGGATACTGCAGGCCGTTCCAGTGAAATTTAAGGCCAGAATTTTCTCCAAGTATAAATCAATGTTTTATCTGGGGTCTGTGATATTTCGAAGTACAGTGTATCTCTCGAGTGCTTATAGTTCTCAAATGAGAGGATGACAAAGATTTTATCAAAATGTGTGTGTGTGTGTTTTGTGCGTGTGTGTGTGTTTGTGTGTGTGTGTGTGTGTGTGTGTGTGCTCATGCTTACACACTCCTGTGGTGCAGTAGCTTTACTGTATCACCTGTCTCTCGCAGGGTGCGGAAGGATAATCTGACGAGCTGTAACAGCGGGGTGAACATGGAGGATGTGGACTGTACTGGAGCGTCCTCCTCTCTCAGCCAAAACCCCAACTCCGTCACCTCTCAGAGCCTGAGTCTCTGTCCGGCCCGACCCAGAACCTCGCAGAGCAGCCGGCAGCACACAGCAGGTAACACTGAGAAACCACACTCTGCACACTGCAGCAGGTAACACTGAGAAACCACACTCTGTACCTGTAATGTCCCTCCCGTAGGCATTCCTATGCCTGGCTACCTGCTCTTATTAATCAATTATCCTCAGTCCCTTTTAGTTAATGGTTTGTCACCTGCTTCTGTTTTGTCCCTTCATGGGCAGGTAGCCACAGTCTGTTTCCCCTTTTTGTTACATGCGCTCCCCTTTCAGTTCTCCTGAAGTTTTGTTGCATGCACCTTTATTATTTAATAAAATTCACCTCCCTGTACATGGGTCCTCATCCACTCCTTGCCCTGGTGCCATTTTAACATCTCTAGGCGCCAGGGCATGATCAGTGCAGGGACGTGGATTTTATTAAGTGATAAAGGTGCAAAAAAAGGACGGGGGCAGTCAGTGGGCAGTGACTCATGGCCGTGGCCTCACCATATAAACTACAGCAGCTGTCAGTGGTCAGTGATCGATGTCTTTGGCCTCAGTGCATAAACTGCCAGGGCTGTCAGTGGTCAGTGATTAATGTCTGTGAAATAAGAAGCAGTCAGTGGTTAGTGTTTGGTATTTATTTGTGTCCTCAGCACACAAGGAGTACAGAAGCAGTCACTTGTCAGTGATTGATGTCTGTGTCCTCAGCTCGCAGAGAGCACAAGGGCAGTCAGTGGTCTGTGATTGATGTCTGTATCTTCAGCTCGCAGAGAGTACAGGGGCAGTCAGTGGTCAGTGATTGATGTCTGTAACCTTCGCACATAGAGAATACAGGAGCAGTCAGTGATTGATGTCTGTGTCTTCAGAGGGCAGAGAGTTCAGGAGCAGTCAGTGGTCAATGATTGATGTCTGTATTTTCAGCACACAGAGAGTACAGGGGCTGTCAGTGGTCAGCGATTTGTGTCTGTAACCTCTGCACAGAGAGAGTACAGGGGCAGTCAGAGGTCAGTGATTGATGTCTGTAACCTCAGCACACAGAGAGTTCAGGGACAGTCAGTGGTCAGTGATTGATGTCTGTATCTGCAGTGAGTGCAGGGCAGTCAGAGGTCAGTGATTGATGTCTGTAACCTCCAGCACACAGAGAGAGTCAGGGACAGTCAGTGGTCAGTGATTGATGTCTGTAACCTTCAGCACACAGAGAGTTCAGGGACAGTCAGTGGTCAGTGATTGATGTCTGTATCTGCAGCTCGCAGGAGTACAGGGGCAGTCAGAGGTCAGTGATTGATGTCTGTAACCTCCGCACACAGAGAGTTCAGGGACAGTCAGAGGTCAGTGATTGATGTCTGTAACCTTCGCACACAGAGAGTTCAGGGACAGTCAGTGGTCAGTGATTGATGTCTGTATCTGCAGCTCGCAGTGAGTACAGGGGCAGTCAGAGGTCAGTGATTGATGTCTGTAACCTCCGCACACAGAGAGTTCAGGGACAGTCAGTGGTCAGTGATTGATGTCTGTATCTTCAGCTCGCAGAGAGTACAGGAGCCGGTCCGTTCAGCCTCAGCAGCAGCGGCCTCCTGTCACCAGCCAGTCTGGGCCCATCCTGGACAGTCATCAGGGGCCGAACTCCACCCAAGGCCTGGTGCAGCGCCTGTCAAACAGCCAGCTGTCCTTCAACACCTCCATTGCCTCCATCTTCTCGCAGGTCCCCCGTCTCTCCACCGGGGGGCCTCTGGGCACACAGGGCCCGGCTGCCGGCCAGCATCGCTCCAGTCAGATCTCCTCCTCCAGCTCCACCCTCAGCCTGCTCTTCGGCAAGAGGAGCTTCTCCAGCGGCCTGGTCATCTCCGGCCTGTCGGCAGCCGAGGGGGGGAACACTACCGACACACAGTCTTCCAGCAGCGTCAACATCGCTATTGGCCCTTCCTGCAGGTCCGGGAGCAAAGGCACACAGGTACGGTCACAACTGCACTCTACTCCACATCCACTTATCCAGCGAACTGTTTACCTTCGTTTGACTGTCCTCACATTGTTAGCATTTCCTCTCCATCTTTACTCACGACTTTAATAAAAAAGGAAGCCATTTTAACTTATACAAAGAAGTTTCTGACTGCTGTTATTTATGGAGAACCTCGGAGATCATCTGAGAGTCCATGATCTGTGCTTGTTTGTATTGGACCTCGGAGGTCATCTGATGGAGTACCTGACGTATTTTTTTTTCTTAATTTTTAGTGGACATCTGAGGCCTATGAGAGTCTGGATGCCACCATCTCCAATGTGGGGAATATACCCAAAGACAGCACCACCTCTGGTGAAAAAGACTACATACAGCCAATCGACAACAGCCAGGAGGATTCGGCTTCCTCAGCCTTCCATGAACTGCCCGAACAAAAGACCTTATGAGCTCTTCACGCCTTCTCTGCCAGTCCGCATGCCTGCCCCGGTGCTCTCACTTCGGACACTTGCATCGCCCTTTATTGGACAGACAAATGAACATTTTTTCATCAAATGTTGGCCCTCGTGGTTAAATATCTTGTTTTGTTTTATCAAGAGCTTGACAGCTCATTGCAAAAAGAGAAATGTGGGGATTAATCCTGCTGTAAAATGAAGAAATGGCTGTCAATCAGTCTCTTCTTGTCTGAGTCCATTTTTCTCCTCAGTCGGTTGACTAAAAAATCTGATCAGCACAAGGGCATTGAGCATTGGCATACGCCAGGATTTACTATGCTGATTTTTCCATTTTCCCAAATTCAGGGTGTTTACAAGCAAATTTCATGTGTTTATGAGCATTTTTGGGTAGTCCACACATCATTGTGGTGCGAGTATCCCCAAGTGCGGACTGCTTTATACAAAAAGTGATATTGGGGACCTTAAAGTTCATTGAAAAAAAAAGTCTTAAAGCTGCTGAATAGGTACAAAGTTGATTGAGACTATAGCTTAGCTCATCTGCAGAATGTTCTGGACTCAGTGGAGCTCAATGCCAGGACATGTGGGCGAGGACATTGCCTTCTTCAGCATAGCAGAATCACTCAATTGATTGCTGGTGCATGAAAGACTGTTGGCACTGTACAGTTCTATAATCACTTTTTTCACGGTGTGTAACAATTATGTGTAGTTGTCTCTGGTTTATGTCCTTGAAATGTCACTCTCACATTCATTTAAAGATCAATTCCTGACTTGTGCTTGGCGGTCAGGTTCCATGTCACAGACCAACCATCAGAATAGGCAGCAACTTCACCTTTTAGCAATGGATTACTCTAAACCTTTTCCAATGTAATTGCCTAATTAACAATCAAACAACTTATTTACTGAGTAATCATGTTTGAGAAATGATATTGACAGTAACTAGGATAAAGAGATGATTATTGAGAGATAATCATGCCACAGTGTGAGATTGTGAGCATGGCAATAATCTGAATAATTATTTATTTTAAAAAATCTAACCTTATTCTGAATTTCATCTCCCACTGTTGCATTATTTTAGAAATTATGAGAGATAAATATAAAATTTAAATATGTAAAACTTTTACGTGTTAAAAATAATACGTTCAAATGAGAATTGTATTGGAATAGCGTCAAACACAAAATAATGATATTTGAATTTACTTGAAATGGACTCACAACAGTGGCATAGCCAGAACTTAAAAATGAGTACGCTCAGAACATCCCTTCGCAACAATTATTAGTCCTGACTTGTTCTCAATCATTTTTTTTTTTTATTAACGACTCATTCACGCTGAAAACACTCCACACTACCAGGTGTTGGTAATTCTCCTCACTCGGCAGGATGACTGCCATTCATTTGGATGCACAACTGATTCATTTTGATCACCCTCAGTCAAAATTGTCTAAAGATGTTTCAAATCTTTGTGTTTGGTTTAATTTAAATAATTTAAACAAACATTGCACGCAGATTAGATCACCTGTTGTGCCAAAATGTTCACGTGGAAGGTCCAGAGCAGTTTACTTTGCGGAAGGCAAATACCTACTTATGAGTAAAGTATTTTTTTAATAAAATTTATCTTGTAATTGAGTCGCCCGTAGATCGCATCAAGAAAGAAGCTGTGTCTTTCAAAATTTCTACTGGAATTTTCTAGTTACCAGTGTATTATTCTGATAATTGGAAAATTTATTAATAAAGGAAATGATTTAGAACAAGTCAGGACTAATAATTGTTGTGACGGGATGTTCCCTGCATACACATTTTTAGCCCTCATCCCTGAAAGAGGCTGTGGGCTTTTGTCATCAAGCACAGCGTCCGTCTGTCCGTCCATCTGTCTGTCCGTCCACATTAGATTCTGTGCGATAACTGAAAAATGCCATCACCGATCATCACAATTTTTGGTGAGGACATCGGGGTAGAGTTACTACTCAAGCCTATCGATTTCGGTCGCAATCCGAAATCAAATTTGGCTGCCATAGCCGCCATCTTGAATTTCCATTCCGCACGATAACTCAAAAACACCTCCGTCAATCAAAGCCATTTTTGCTGTGTTGCTGGGACTTTTGTACCTACAGAAGCCTATCGATTTTCATGGCGCTTGGATGTTCAGTATGGCCCCCATAGCGACCATCTTGAATTTTGTATTCCGCACGATAACTTGAAAACACCCTCGTCAATCTACGCCATTTTTGCTCTGTTGCTTGGTCTTGTGTACTTACAGAAGCCTATCAAATTTGACGGCACTCGGATGTCTAGTATGGCTACCACAGCCACCATCTTGTATTTTGTATTTTGTAGAATAACTTGAAAATACCTTCGTCAATTTATATTCATTCCAAATAATCCAGGGGCCGAGGGGTAATGCCCACTTTGCGGGGCTATTTTTAAGCTCTGGCTATGCCACTGCTTCACAAGTTAGCCTAGCTAACACGTTTATGCAAACCTCTGCTGTTTCATAAAAATGTGAAGTTCAGAATGCAGTGAACAATGATAAGCTCTAAATATAAATTGACCAATCACTCTACCTAGTTAGCTTTGGTTATTTAACGAATCGATTGTTGCATTTCGTATGAAGTAAAGGTTGAGAGAAATTCTGCGTTTTAAGAGGAGTATCCTGCCTTTGCTAACTTGTCTCTTGCACCACACAGGCTGCCAAAGGCCCCAGATTTCAGTAAGAGAGTCTTGATTTTAGCTACATTTAGTACAATTTCTGCCATTTCAGGACATTAAAAATATGGAGAGCCAGTAGAAAGCGTCATGTAAATTGTCGAGGCATTGTCATTTTTCTTCCCCGAAATGGAGAAGTGTATTATGTTGCAAGAAATAGGGAATAAGTTCAGTGATTAAAATGATAAAAAAATATACCCGAAAAGGTATCTCAAACATACTGATACAGCCAACCAGATATTTGAAGGTAAAAATAAAGCAAACTCAATGTTTTCCTGTTTGAAAATCCATCTTTAATTAGCTACACTGTGGTGTTTTACATGCACGCAAACACATTGTATGGGGTAGGGGAGACTGGGGTCCGATGAGCCATGGGGACCAATGAGTCATATCACTATTTTGCGATCAATCGATGACAGAGCTGCTTAAAATAGGCAAAATATTTGACCATTGACTGATGAGTCATGGGGATAAATGAGCCATATCACTGTTTTAAACACCTTTGGCATCGATTGATCGCAAAATAGTGATATGGCTCATCGGTCCCCATGGCTCATCAGACCCCAGTCTCTCCTATTCGGTCTCTTTTTGAATTTACCCTTTTAGGTTTCAACTGATTTCTTGTATTTTTTCACCTGCATGAGAAGGTGTTGGAATGTGGTTTAACCTTGCGTATATCTGGGGTTAAATTTGACCCCCTTTTGACATTTCAGAAGGAAAAAAAAAAACAATGACATTTTTTCAGCATGCATTTTATGACTTTTTCTAAAGTGACCCAAAATATAACCTAGAGGGCACTCAGAGAGCACATACCTCCATTATAAGTGCTAGTGGTTTTGATCCACTAGCACTTATAATGAGCTAGAATCCGACTCTATACGGATTGGTCTGGAAATGTAATCACCTCTTTCCATTCACACGGTCCAACTTCCCATAAAATTTTGTGGCAATCCGTTGATTCGTTTTTGAGTAATCCTGCTGAAACACACACATGCACGCACGCACGCACACACACACACACGCAAGCAATCCCAATACCTCCTGGCGCAGATGAATAATAAAGTATTTCACAGTTTACTATGTGTGCATAAAGAATGAGGTCTATGAAAGGGTTAATTACCCATAATGACCAACCATTCAGTACACAGAGGCCTTCAAGGTTGACTGATAATGGATGTCCACTGCAACTGAAGACACAGATCTTCAGAAATAACCATGACAGCATATCTCTTATTATCGGAAGGCTCACAAACATGTCAGGTGTGGAACAACACTATTGCGGACCAAGGGCTAAATCAAGAATACTGTATTTATATCAAAGCCAGATAAAGGGCATGTTTTTTGTAATGTATAACACTGATATATGATAGATGCCATGTCTCATGGCATGGGCTGTTACAGCAAGCAGACTCAAAGCACAGCAGATACATTCTTTCGTTTATTAGCCAATAAGGCTATTTCACGTTTATATATATAATTCTGACCAGGTATCAATACAAAAGACTTGTTACAATACCAATGGTAGGTAGATTACACACAAAAAAGCTGGTAGGCAAAACTCAGAGGAATAAACACTGACTTATACCAAAATTTCAGGAGGCAATACAAGTCGAGGGGATGCCAATAGAAAAAAGCAGATAGCAAGGTGCCAAACTAGGGAGAATCTGGAATGGAGCATGGAGTCTGCTAGTCTATTGTCATACGGGGCCAGACCATGAATCGAGAAAGGTGAAGGGCATAAATGGGCGAGGAATAAGGGAATGCCGGTGAGAACAGTTGTGATTTGCGAATCAGAGGACAAGGAGGGTGAGGAGTGGGCGTGACTGAGTAGGAGCCTGGAGCGGCCACGACATGAGCATGATGCTTTGCAACGCAATTTCTGTTAATAATAACTTATAATAATCCACCCCGGTCATCTAAACAAAATTGTATTTCCTTAAATAGAATTAAAATGTTGGTGCTCTAAATGAATAGTTCTACAACATCCACAGACAAAATAAACATGGCACATGGGCTATTGTGTTTAATTTTTGCACAATTTCTGCAGAGTACCCATATATGCTGCATAGTTGTAATAAATACAGACTGTTGCAGGTAGATAATAAACTATCTTACCATTGAAAATGTTTCAGATAGAGTGTAATAATCAACCGGATGAGCTAATCACCTTCCTCAGCATTATACCAGTCATTTCCATTTAGCGAAACTACCAACTGGAAACCATCAACGGAGAACAAACAATGTATCAACTTCTGTAATAAAAGGGCCCAGACAAAAGGACTTCGGTCCATCCCAAACTAAAGTCCTGCTGCCGTTCCACAGGGTAAAAGGGGTCACCAAACGACTGTTTGTGCATGAAAATGATCCAAAGCTCACGCCACCACCCTCATAATCACCAGACCACAAACCAACTGAACTCATGCAGTGTTTGGAACAATGTGTCAGATAACACACTGTGTGACCATCACCAAAATACCAAAAGAGGGACCATCTCTTAGAGGAAAGGTACTCCATCTCTCCAGTAAAGATTTACACTTGTAGAAACTATGCCAAGGCACGTTAAATCTAAATGTGGCAGATTGGGGATGCCAAATACCGTATCCTAACATTATTTTGATTTTTCCATTAATTTGTTATCCATCTGTAGTATTTTTTAAAGGATTTAGATTGCCAGTCTTTTTTTTTTTTTTTTTTGATCTGCATTGTCTGATTATTCCATAACCTTACCCTAATGTAATGTCAACAGTATCCTTAACTGTAACCCTAACTTTATCCAATTAGCTGTAAACTTCTGTAATTCTTTGGGATGACGTCACAAAATGTCCTCCAAACCCTGAATAACTTCACAACATGCAGTTCCTGAAGTTGGTACTCAAAAGTATAGCTCTACAAATACACACACACACACACACACACACACACACACTCAGTCATCATATTTTAAAACAAGTGTTGCCAGGCAAAACAAACCTCATCCGGTAGCACTTATTTTAGTGCTTTAGCTTCTAATTCGATAGCCCTCTGAAAATCTGCAACCTTGTGTTTGACCTTTTAAGGTCACTCAAGGTCAAAGGTTATGGTACCAATGAAAGCCCATATATGACTTCCTTTATGTCAATAATAGAAAATATCTCTGTATCTGCAACCGTTATAACCCTCTGAAAATTTGTGACACTGACTGTGTCCAAAATCACTCACTCATTCACTATTCCCTATTCACAATAAGGGGACTCACTATGTAGGTGACTATACAGTGAGCTCACTGGCAGAGGGAAGAAACGCTTTCGGACACTACCTGGCTCGTTTTGTCGCAGCTGTTAATAGCGTCATTGCTGTCGAAAAATTAAATCGTGCCTATTCAACTTCAGTTGAAGGATTTGGGCATATTTCTGTAATAACCGAACGGAGTATATTTCCCACTGCGTTTGTGTTTACCATTATCGTTTAAATAATAAAATTTGCCTTAAATTTTTAATATCATCTTCTATTTTTTGTCCTTTAACCCCGTAACTGTCACTGGGCCCTAATTAGGGCTGAGCCAAATGTGAGAAAATGCAGGTGACAGTTAAGGGGTTAACTCATCATTATTTGTTTTAATTGTACCTGAATGTCCGTTTGAAATCTCTCTCTCTCATCTTTACATTATATGCACTTTGACTGTCCTTATTGAAATATCGTATGTAAACAAACCGGTCTCCTGCGCTGCTTGGTTTCCAATAAAATAAATAAATAAATAACATTTTTGCACCTGAAGTTAAATAAATGTCTTGTGCCTGTTATCACAAAGTAAAATAAACCAAATAGTGCTCCGGTGTTTTACTTTGGGTAGTCTTATTGAAATGCCCTGGTAATTGTTTCTTTTAAAATAAGCCAAACTCTGTTGACTAAATGCTGCTTACATCTTTTGGAGCTTTTTGGTTTGTGTGCAATGCATGATGGGACGTATTGCTGGGTTAGTGACCATCAGAAGTTCACTGCATTTCGCGGTGGATTGTGGGATGTAATGAGTTCACTATATCGGGGATTATAATTCTTACTAACAATTCGGACAGCCCTACAAAATGGCGAACCCACTAAATACAGGGTGTATCAAAAAAAATGTCCCACTTCGAAAAATTGCCCTAAAATTAATATTCTATAATTTTTTGAAAATCCTTTTACATAGGTTGATAGACAATGGTTCAGTGCTTTTTTGTGCGATTGCACATACTCAACACGCATGAGTGAGCACAGGCTAATTACGTAAATTGCGATACATCTGTTGTGAATGAAAAAAGTGCTGGGATGAAAACAGGATCTGAGACCATAGGAAGCAGCGTTAGGTGTGCCCTTTGTTTATCACAAATTGCCATTACTTTTGAATTAACCCTTTCACATGTCCTAAACATGTCCACTATTTCTTTCCTGGCAGATTTGGGCCCTCCTCAGCATATCGTACACTGCGCGGCGGATCAAAGCTCTGTCCCTTCTGAGAACATTGACTTCTGCTGTTATGCGTTCCTCAAGGTTGTCCAGGTCCCTAGGTGGAGAAACGTACACTTCTGACTTAAGATGACCCCACAAGAAAAGGTCAAGAGGCGTTAAGTCTGGTGACCTCGAGGGCCATTCCACGCCGCGGTGTAGGGCAATCACTCGTTCTCCAAACAGTTCTGTAAGTTGAACTGAAATGTGTCAAGGGATGTGCTGAGATCAAGAAAGTGCAAACACCTGGAGTTGCACCATTCTGGGGACATCAATTCATTGATTACATAACAGGTCTGTTAGCCACCTGGAGAGCAAAGGGTTAAAGCAATTTCCTGAAAATTTTTTAGGACACTTAAGGGAATACCTAACATTGCTTCTCATGGTCTCAGATCCTGTTTTCATCCCAGCACTTTTTTTTTTTTTTCAAAACAAACGTATCACAATTTTCGTAATTAGCCTGTGCTCACTCATGTGTGACATGTTGAGTTATGTGCAATTGCACAAAAAAGCTCTGAACCATTGTCTATCAACCTATGTAAAAGGATTTTCAGAAAATTATACAATATTAATTTTAGGGCAATTTTTCAAAGTGGGAGATTTTTTTATACACCCTGTGGTGCACTGTATAGTGAGTAGTGAGTGATTTTGGACACAGCCCTTCAGTTTGACTTTTCAAGGGCACTCAAGGTCAAAGGTTATAGTGCCAAATGAAAGTCCATAATTGACTTCATAACTGTTGCTTGTAATAAACACCTCTCTGTCTCTAACCGTTTTTAGTTATAATAGAAAATCAGCTGATTTAAGGAACCCTGACCCCCCTGACATTTAACCCCCAACCACTAAGAAAACTATGAGAGATACCCCGTCATGCAGCACGAGTGGAAGCAGAATTGAAAGATGCACATTCTGGATTTAGTTTGAAGTTGATATGATCATTTTTACCAAAGTTATTGCAGAAAAATGATTTTCACCTTTCCAGTGACCCTGACCTTGACCCGATGACCTCCAATTTTATAGGGGTTTGCTCACGTTTCACGTTTCGTGAAGATTGGTTGGTCCAGTCGTTTTGCCGTAATGTTGCTAAGAAAGAAAGAAAGAAAAAGAAAAATACAGTGACTGGACTCTGTACCGGGCGAGGTAATATTGTTAAAACGTCACTGCACTTTACCCTTTGTCCATCTGTGTATACTACCCTGAGAGTCTTCAGAACAAAACTGACTTCATGTTCAAATGCAAATTATTAATCTTATGCAACCAACTGTGAAAATAAACATAGGTCACATTAACCAATCAGGGTTCAGGAATGATATCTGTCGTCACTCTGTGGGTTTGGCTACAGGTCGCACAGCCGCTCGGGGCACCGTGAGCCCGCACTGGGACCCATCATTAGATTGCAGGGAGGATGCGTGATTTAGAGTGAACTGGAGACCCAACTGCCAGCAGAGCGGGTTTGCTATGCTGTGCCAGCCACGGACGTGCGTGACGGAAGCCCGGCTCATTTATAAAGCTTCTATTTCAGGCCAGACCAAGATTACGACTGTAACGTCGGCTCCGCTATAGCAACGGAAAATGGTGTCGTGGATAATTTCTCGAGCAGTCGTGTAAGTGACAACAAATGCTAACAATGTTATCAAAACGTTTCTGTTTTTGCTGTGAGCCGATATTACTTTTATGTAGCAACGCGTTAACGTTAGCTAGCTCGCTAAGTTAACCTTGCTAGCTTTGTAGCTAGCTTCACCGACTGAGTTACTCGCCATCGTTTTGTGGGGGAACGGAACGGCTGCGGAGGTTGGGAGTGTCGGGTGAGGCTGGTGAATTCGTGTGTACCGATTGCTTATCCAGCTGGAAAAGACGATGTAGTTATGGAGAAATTGACAGGGATGAAGGTCGGTTCATCAGACAGACTCCGGTTATGTTCGTTACTCTTATTACTTTGTAACGGATCTCGCCTCCTGTTACATTACTGCTGACCGGTCGATGGCTCGCGATCTGATTTAGCCCGATATTTACTGTAACATTTATCCAGCTAACGAGCTACGACTCTCGCGAGCTTACGTAATGTCTGTAAAGGCGCTTTCACACCGGACGCGAAACGAATTTTTCGCACGACAGATTACATTCAAAGTCAATGCAAAGACGCGCGTCTTTGCATTGACTTTGAATGTAATCTGTCGTGCGAAAAATTCGTTTCGCGTCCGGTGTGGAAGCAGGTTTGGGCTGCAGGCTCGCTCAGCTGAGCTTGTGCACTAGCCTGGTAACAGTTGAATGAGATTCATTATGTCTCTAATTTTAGAATACAGGTTTAACTTCTTCTATACCAGACAAGGAACAGTCTTTTCTTGTCTGATAAAGAAGAAGTTCAACCTTTATTTAGACTGGTAACGTGAATTAATCAGGTTGCTCGCTAGCTTGCGGAGTTTAGGTGAGAACGGCAGCATTTAACGTTACATCAATGTAGCTAGTGGTTACTTTTCATTAGAGTTGTCGTATAGCTAGCTAGTTTTCCAGCATGTTGATTTGGAATAATTATCATTTATATTAATATTTATCATCCGATCTATTTGTTCTTTTTTTCTCTCAAGTTAGCTTCTGTTACTACTTGTGGATGCTGCCTGGGAGTTTTGTAGTTCTAGTTCAATTTCTATGTTTGTCTAGCCACATATTAAGTAGGACCACAATGGAATGGACCACAATGCGCGTTTTTGTGCTGTCCTGATTTTAAATGTATACTGTACTTGTCTGTACTTTTACATTTTTTATCGAATAAATCAAATTTTAAAAAAGCCTCTTTAGTTTTAGTTAATTTAAATAAAATCCATTTTTAAACGTTTGCCACTGTCTGAAATAGCTAAAGAGGTAATCTTAATAGCCAGTGCGCCCCGAGTCTGGCTGCTTAGCTCACTTGTTCGCTAGCTTCTGTTTTGTGTCACATTTAATTGCACTTTTGGTATCTCCATAGTTTTAACACACCTTACTGCTGATGGCTTTACAGAATGGAGGTGGCTTGTGAAACTGGTTATACTTCTAACGTTACTTGTTTTTTCCATGATGTTTCCTTTCTTATTTACATTCCGCATCGTTGTGCCAACATAATAGAGCCGCAAAATTGCAGATTAAACAATCTCATTGGTATTAATAATATCATTAGGATGCCGGTGGTGCCGCCTGAAGCAGTGCTGGAGTCTCGCTCAGGCTCACAATAGGGCTTTTGGGCCGGTCCCTTATGGAGATCATTCAAGATCATCTTAGTCTCGGGTTTGTACTCAAGTGCCCTCCTCAGTTCATTTTACACGTTTCCCATCCGATGGTGGCCTGGTGACTGAGATGGCTAAAGTGGAGCTTTTCTTTGATTTTGGGGTGTGACTTCGGGTCGTTGCCGAACAGTCCATCTATGGCCAAGTCTCTGCCTTCTGGCAGAAATAAGCAGATTTTCAGACAAAAGTGCCGGAAACTCGGTGACATTCACGTTGACCGGTTTGGCTCAAAATTCAGCGGTTATATGTGCTTTTGTTGGCATATTTGCCAGGAATGTAAAAATAAAAACAAATTACACAAAAGAACAAATTTTATGATTAATGCACTCTAGGAAAGGAATGTTCACTTTTAGAAATGTTCTCAAAGCTTTCCTAGCTTTTCCTATCTGCACCACGAGCCTTTAAAAAGTAAAAAAGTATTTTGAACGGATGAGACTGAATGCCTGGACAACCTTCACTTTTGCCAGTGTGTATACTGATGATTGGTCTTACTTTTCTCCTCCTTTTTATATTTCTTATTTTTGCATGACATTGGTTGAACTTTGAGTCGCATTTGTATCCCCGGCTGAGTCGGGGATACTGCGGATCAGCAATCATCTCCCTGCGTCTGGAGATGTTTGCTTTTGCGCACTATATAGGCCGCTGTTTTTGGCTGATTAGTTGTATATATGGTGTGGGCCTTGTGTGTGTGGTAAGGTCACAAAGCCTGTTTATTTTGAGAGCGATTGCTTCAGGGGATCTGGGGATACGTGTGGACCAACAGGCGACCGACTGTGTAGTTTTTCTTGAATCATTGGATGGTGTCTGTGTGGACAGCCTGAACTGTATTGTGAAATCTGTTTAGATGCTTTTGGTTATAATGTCACAGTCTATCATTAAGCTGTCTATGCCCTCTGTTCATTGGTCTGTATTGACTATAGTTACTCGTTCTGTCCTGAATTTTAAGGTAGACGTCTTGTTTTCCGCAGGCTTGTCTTTGGGACACTGTACCCTGCATACTACTCCTACAAGGCAGTCAAATCCAAGAATGTAAAAGAATATGTAAGTACAGAGTACAGAGTGCATGTTAAGCAAGTATGTATTCAAGAGCCGCTCAGCTGCAATGCTTCCCATTGGTTCCAAGTTTTTTTAACAGCATATGTGTGGAGGCTGTTATCTGTCCGCTTGTAAGAGACCCAAAATGGCATCTATGCTGAATCAAGTTCATTCCATAAAGATTGAAAAAATGTTTCTTCAGCTGGCTGTGAGAAGACGCAGGCGAAAAAGACTACGAAGTGTTGAAGGGGACGACTCCACGCTCACTCACTGTACAAAAATAGAGAAGATTATATTGTAAGGCTGCATGTTAAAACACTCATGTTTAGCCTTAAACCACTTTTTTTTTACCTTTTTACTTAGAACAAAGTTTACCACTAAGGTCAGGTCATTTTGACTCATTGAGATTTTCCATGAGGTAAAAGTGAAACGCAGGGTTCTGCCGATGCTGGTCGGCCCTGACCAGCACTCGGAATCCACCGACCAGCACTCAGTCCAGATAGTGCTTTTCCCGACCGGAACTATTTTTTCTAAGATCAGTTAAAATGAATGCATCCCATGTCCAATAAAATCACTAGAAACAAAACATAAATGACCCTAAATATGCTCCCCCCCCCCCCTTCTTGTTATTGTCAGAATAGCGAACTTTCATTTTCGACCCGCGCCCCGTCTGCGCTGGTCTTCATTGATACTGAAAAACCTGCCCAACAGTGATGGAAACAACGTGTGCCACCCGAGCCCGCGTGTGCTGGGTATTCATGGTGAATTGAATCTGAGGCTGTGGGGAAATGATCGGTGCGGTTGTCTCAATCTAATGAAAGACAGACCATTATAATCGGGGGCAGGGTGATTGATTTCTGTAGCGGTATACTTCACATGTCGAGAGAAAAGTTATGTTATATAAACGACAGCAAAGCTAAATAAATGTCTGTCGAGGGAAGTAACATTCTTTACATGGTAATCTATCAGTGTTTAATAACAGTGGCGGTTAGTGGACGGAAAACCGAGGGGGCGGAAAACATACCTTGAAATGGATGAGATTATTGACCCGATTTTGATCATTGTTCTTCGTGAACACGTTTTCCAACAATATGAATAATCCATTGGTGGTTAAGTACACAGTTTCCCTTTTAATGAAATGTCAAGGTGAGTGAATAATAAATTCAATAAAAATGTTTAATTCACATGCCTTTAATAGGTAACCCTTCACGAAAAAAAAACTATTGTGGATTTTTCGCGACATGCTACAAAGCAAGCCATCAAGCCCTTGCTTCATGATTGTTTAATTGAAAACAAAGATTGAAATGCGCACTTTTTGCCTTCAATTGACGCATTTTATCTCTCGTCTTAATGAAGACAATTAGCTACACCTGAGAAGGGAGAGTTAAAGTATCCTTTATCATGGAAAATGGCTGAAAACAAATCAAGACTAATAAGCAGTTTAAAGACGTTTATCGCTCTCCTCGTTCTCTGTCCAACGGGCGCCACTGAAGAAATGTTTGAAACATAAATGACAGTTGTTAAGTCATATTCAGAAATTTAATCAAAAGTATTTGGATACAAAATACAAAAACAAGTTTATGAATATGGCATCTATGTATGAAAATTAGAGGCATCTCGCTACGCACCGAGGAGCACATCAAAGAAACACAGTAATCTGGTGACTCGGAGGCAATATCTGCTTTCGAATTGTCGCAAAAATTTTTCAAGCTCGCGCGCACAGTGCGCTCGCATTACCTATATTCATACAAACTCTCAGATTAAACCTACACCCCTCGTATTTCATTAGTAATGTGTATTATGCTTCGTAGCTCGTGGAAGGCGGATTGTCAGCTTAGGAGACGTCAGAAATTTTCCGTCCAGTACTCCGAGCACCCTGCGCAGAACCCTGGAAATGATCTAACCCCATGGACAAACCTAGAAATGAGTAAAATTTATCTGACATTTAGTAGATTTTTCTTTAAGAAGAAGGTAAAAGAAGAAAAGTGGTTGCGCAGCTCATAGCCAAGTTAGAAGTGAGATGCTGTTTGAATGTTGGTCCCCAGTGCCCTGCTGCGGGGCAGTGCGTTTGCCTGCTGATGGAGGATCGGGCAGCTACTCCTCAGTCAGACCTCAAGCGTCAACGTGTGTGATGTGTCTCTGTGTGTGATGTGTCTTCGTGTGTGATGCATCTCTGTGTGTGATGTGTCTTCGTGTGTGATGCGTCTCCGTGTGTGATGCGTCTCCGTGTGTGATGCGTCTCTGTGTGTGATGCGTCTCCGTGTGTGATGCGTCTCTGTGTGTGATGCGTCTCTGTGTGTGATGCGTCTCTGTGTGTGATGCGTCTCTGTGTGTGATGCGTCTCTGTGTGTGATGTGTCTCTGTGTGTGATGCGTCTCCGTGTGTGATGCGTCTCCGTGTGTGATGCGTCTCCGTGTGTGATGCGTCTCCGTGTGTGATGTGGCTCGAAAGCTGAAATTCTTCTGACACACACTCATGACCTAATTTATCTTAGCCTGGGGAAGCCAAATATTCAGCCAATGCCTCAGAGTGCTCGAAGTGAGGATATCATTGGGCCATTCCAACTCAAATCAACCAATTTCCGAGAAATTTCCCAGGTCACCCTCTCAGATTCTTCTGAAAAAATTTGCAAATGCTCCTCTACCATATTTATGCAGGAACCCAAAATATTAGCCCTGTATCTCAAATAGTTTTGAAGTTGCAACCCCTGGAAATTTTGATTTTGATTGATAACAACAACAAGGCTGGTAACAACATCATATTTTCATCATATCATCTTTAGTTATATAGGAATTCATGGTAATAATATGGTATTGTTACATAACTGGCCGCATGCCCAAATAAGGATGTGAAAATAAGGAATTTTTAGAAAATTTCAAACTCAACCAAAATTACAAAAATTGTTCTGGCTCTACCAATGTATTGATAAATGTGGCCCAATATGTCAAAAATTTCAGCAGGAAAAATTTCATTGCTTTATCTAGCATACCCTTTGAGTTATTAGAGCTCAAAGGAGGCAGTGATTTTTAACGTTTTTGATTTTTGGCCATTTTTAGAGCCTTGTGAGAAGAAAAGGGTACAAGCTACAGCAAATCTGGCAGCATTTTCATAATCTACAGAAACCGTTAGCCCAAGATACTTGATTTCAAAGCTGTACATTGGAAACACCTGGAGATATTCTTGCTTGAAGTTGCACCGAGAGGGAAGTTTGGTAAAATGGAAAAAATTAATCAAAATTTCCAGGGGCTGTAACTTCAAAACTATTTGAGATACAGAGCTAATATTTTGGGTTCCTGCATAAATATGGTGGAGGAGCACCTGTGAATTTTTTCAGAAGAATCTGAAGGGGTGACCTGGGAGCCACTGGTTGATTTGAGCTGGAATGACCCCATTAAGTGTTCGGTCTTGACTTGGTTCTGAAACTGAAACAGAAGGATGTGCATTTTGAAATCCCTGAGGATGTTCTGTTACAATTCAGATCACTGACATGGAATTTAATTTTCTGAAGTTTATTTTTACATCAGCATTTTTTCTGTGTGCGTACATAGCAGTGGACAGGTTGCTTACAGATAGATATCATTTGCTCATGCATGTCAATAAAAATTACATGAAATATCAAAGCTCGTCTGAAGCATTGGAAAGCTGCAGGTCTGGTGTTTTGACTTTGCATTGATTAAAGTTAGTATTTCTGAGAAGTTCAGCTTTATCCTGATTAGAACCAGGCCAATGGGCTCCCTGGGCCCCTGTTATGTTATACGATTGTACCCATTAAATGACCTTTAGAGCTGGGATCCTCAAGTCTGGCCCTGATCAGCAGATCTGCTCCTGGTGTTCTCTCATCCCCTGTAAGTACATGAATGCTTGCTGCTGCTGATTGGACAGACTGTTCTCACAGCTGACTCCCTGGTAAAGGGACGATTGAAAGCTTGCAGTTAGCTCTCGGCCCTCAGGGACCCTGATGTTAGGACCACACTTCAGGGAATGGGCTCCCAGCACAGAAATGTTGTTAGTTGTGGCTCAAGTCTGCGGCTGACTCTGCTAACTTCATTCCAATACCTCACGCCACGATGAGCAGGTACAAGTGCTGAAGGGCAGAGTCCAGGATTAACACTGTTATTCCCTGTCCCGGCTCAGCGGGAAGTGAAGCGTGTGATCTGATGACAGAACTGAAGCTGAGCTTTACTGGTGCAGTGCAAAGTCATCATGCTGCTGAAGCTGTAGTGTATTCTCTCTGTCAGCAGGAGGCAGTGTTGAGGGGTTAATCCAGAATGAAGCCCCGTTGTTTGTGCTGCGCGTGCGTGATGGGATGTGTTTGCGCTGAAAGGTTTCTTTGTCCCCAGGTGCGCTGGATGATGTACTGGATTGTGTTTGCGTTGTACACAGTGGTGGAGACCATCACAGACCTCTCGCTGTCCTGGTGAGATGCGCTGCTTCCTTACTGTGTCGCTGTGATGTGCAGGGAGCGGCATGATGGACTGTAACTGTAGAGAGATGGAGTTTGTGGGGGGGGGTTGGGCTGTGTGGTGGATCATTCTTTCGCCTCACAGCAGGGAGACTGTGGGTTTGAAGCCAGTCTGGGGCCTTTCTGTGTGGAGTTTGCATGCTCTCCCTGCATTCGCCTCCGGGTACCTAGTTTCCTCTCACAGTCCAAAGACATGCATGTCAGGTACTCTGGAGACTCTAAACTGTCTGAAGATATGAGTGTGTGAGTGAATGGTGTGTGTGAGTGAGTGTGTGAGTGAATGGTGTATATGTGTGAGTGAATGGTGTGTGTGTGTGTGTGAATGAATGGTGTGTGTGTGTGTGTGTGTGTGTGTGCGAGTGTGTGAGTGAATGGTGTGTGAGTGTGAGCGAGTGTGTGAGTGAATGGTGTGTGAGTGTGAGTGAATGGTGTGTGTGTGTGTGAGTGTGTGTGAGTGAATGGTTTGTATGAGTGAGTGTGTGGGTGAATGGTGTGTGTGTGTGTGTGTGTGTGTGAGTGTGTGAGTGACTGAATGGTGAGTGTGTGTGTGTGAGTGAATGATGTGTGTGAGTGAGTGTGTGGGTGAATGGTGTGTGTGAGTGAGTGTGTGAGTGAATGAATGGTGAGTGTGTGTGTGTGTGTGTGAGTGAATGATGCGTGTGAGTGAGTGTGTGTGTGAGTGAATGGTGTGTGTGTGTGTGTGTGTGTGTGAGTGAGTGTGTGAGTGAATGGTGTGTGTGTGTGAGTGAATGGTGTGTGTGAGTGAGTGTGTGAGTGAATGGTGTGTGTGTGTGGAGTGAATGGTGTGTGTGAGTGAGTGTGTGAGTGAATGGTGTGTGTGTGTGTGTGGTGAGTGTGTGAGTGAATGGTGTGTGCGCTCCCTGCAGTAATTTGATAAGAGTACAAAGTGTGGCACAGTGTGCTGTTAATGATCTTATGAATGAATACATTTAATAAGTGAGCGCTTAAGTGTTTTGTTTGGTCTGGAGATATTCTAAGTGATGGAATATGATATGTAAAATGTTTTGCGATGATGAGTTTTGTGTGAAGCTGCAGTTAATGTTGTGTTTTACGGGTCGATTCTTCCCCTCTGTAGGTTTCCTCTGTATTACGAGATGAAGATCTCCTTTGTGGTGTGGCTGCTGTCTCCGTACACTCGCGGGGCCAGTCTGATCTACAGGAAGTTCTTGCATCCTCTCCTGTCGGCGAAAGAAAGGGTGCGGTCACATTTCCCTGCCACTTCAAACAGACTTGATGTGAATGTTCCACATGACCTGTGCCGAGTGCGTCTGTAAGATGGCTGCTGTAGCCCACAGACGGGTGACGTGGCAGTATTATCTCATCCAGACGCCGCTGATGACAGAGTTTTGCAGTCCTGGGTGGGAGCGTTCAGCGTTTCATTGGTCACAAGCACACATCTGTACAGCTTTTAGTTCATATTCCATTGCACAGTTCAACTCAGAAACACACGCGTGGGCGAGGAAAAAAAATACATATTAAAATGAATAAATGAGCCTGACTCAAAGATGAGCATCTTAGGAAAGAATGTAATGAGAGGAACGGTTTGTCTGCGCTCGTCTGAATCTTTCCTCTTCCAATAATGTTCAGATCTAAATGATCATTAATCTGTGACACTTTATTTGGAGCCATTTGAAACCAGCTTTTGATTTATTGTCTGGAGATATAATGGCGTAAGCGTGGATGACTGGTTTGTAGTGGTGATGTCAGGAGTGCTGAGCTCTTATCCTCTGGGGCTGTAGTTTATGGGGGTGCGTTTGGTGGCTGATGAGTTGAGTTGCATTAGAAGTCTTCTCAGCTGCACTGGGAGGCGTCAGTGATGTTCTGAATTGAGATATACTGGTGCTTAATGACACTTCCCCATATGCACTGACAGGACATCGATGAGTACATCGTTCAAGCTAAAAAGCACGGCTACGAGACCATGGTGAACTTCGGCAAGCAGAGTCTGAGCATCGCAGCCACCGCCGCGGTCACTGCTGCTGTGAAGGCAAGTACAGCACTAAGTGTGTGTGTGCGTACGTGCGTGTATTTGAGAGCATGTGTATTTATGCGTTTGTGTATTTGAGAGCATGTTTGTTGCGTGCGTGCATGCGTGTGTGTATTTGAGTGTGTGTGTGTGTGTGTGTGTGTGTATGTGAGAGCGTGTGCGTGTATGTGTGTGCGTGCATGTGTGTGCGCAAGCCTGTGCGTATGCATGTTTACACGAGAGAATGCGTGTGTGTGCGCACGCGCTGTGAGAGTGTGCGCGTTTGTGTGTGAGAGCGCGTGTATGCATGTGCGTATGTGCCGCTACACGCATCTGTGTATGTGTGAAATGACATTAGTGTTTCAGCTGCATGTGCTCAGCGTTGGACTCCAGCACTGAAATGCTGCAGAACTGAGTTTTCCGCAGGGAACTTCAGAGATGCGTCTGGTGCAGTTCCCTGTGACGACTGGGGATTACATTTTTGTCTTGACTGCCTGCAGTTCAACTTTTCTGGATCCCGTCGTAGGTTTTGTCAAAATATCGGCTGCGCTCTGAGGCGTCATGTCGAAGCACAGGTTGGGTTTCTGTACCTTAAGCTGGTCTCTGTTTGCGAGGTTTGTGAATGCAGTCCTCTGCAGTGTCCGTTTAACCCTCAAAGACTCCGCTCTATTGGCTTTTTTCTGTTCCCCTCATCCTAACGGTGTTCTTGCTCTCCCTCTCTCTCTCTCTCTCTCTCTCACATCTATCTAAACTTGTGTCTGGGCCCATCCCTGCTGGGACCAGCTCTCTGCCCACCAGCTGAGGTAAAGCCACAGTCTGGACCAAAGCATGGAGGTCCGCACCAGCCACTGTCTATCAGACCTCATCTCATAAACGCCTCAGTATTTTCAAATCATCAAATTCATCATCTGTAGACAGTCCTTAACATGAGTGTGGGTTCTTGTGCGTGATGCATACTGAGTAAAACCCATTTATCCACAGTTTGTCTGTTCCAATTATATAAATACTGCATGAAACAACATTCTGCAACCTACTTCAGCAGTTACTGGGGATTTAAAAAAGCAACTTGTTGTGTTCTCTTTATTCAGTTGGTGTCTGGTTGCATGTTTGCCGTTATTTTAGTTCTGCATGACCATTTGCATTTAAAAACGACCCTTACACGTGATCCCGCCTCACCGATACGGTGACACGCTTCCATCATGAGTTCCTTCCCTTCTCCGTACTCTTCTGTTCCCATATTTCTGGTTCAAGTCAATATTTATCTCACCTGTACAAAGGATTTTGTCCCAGAATGGTAAAAGCTTTTTTCTTTGATGTTTTTGGTAAACTTCCTTATACCAAGAATTACCAGCGGTTTATAGCTTGCGGTATAGCCTCTATATTTGCTCAGGGACAGTTTACTCTTGACGGTTGACATTGATGCTGATACGCATACCTCTTTGATGTCCTTGGTCTAGACAATGGTTTTTCTTCACTGGGGAAAGAATTCCTCTGTCTTCCACCTCTTGTGCCATCTGTGGTCTTCTGGGCCTTTTGGCATTCCTGAGCTCACTGGTGTGTTCGTTGTTTCAGAGAATGCTCCAGATTGTTGGTTTGGCCACACCTAATGTGTTTGGTATTTTTTCTGGCAGTTTTATTGTACTTTTTCAGCCAAATGATGGCTTGCCTCACTGGCAGTGACAGCTCTTTGGACTTCAATTTCAGGGATATTTATAAGAGATTCCAAATGCTAATAGCTAGGCTAACAGATTTGATCCCAATTTTCCTGTTACTGTTGATTCCTTTAAAAAGTGATATAGATGTTTCAAAAGTTCTGGAATTCTTACTCAAGTCACCCATTTTGAATATAAACACACTAAACCCTGTAAAAACCTACCAAACCATATCTGGGTTTGTGAAATGGAGCTTCTGTTATCAAACCTATGGAACCCCAAGCCTATTGTAAGTTCTCATGGAGATCTCGAGCTTTCCAGCGATCCCAAATATGTCCTGCTGAATTACAGGGAAATATGTATAAACTGACATACAAGATCAAGATATTTTCCATTTGATGTAATGCTGTGGCCATAAAAACATGGTGTCCTGGGTTGGAATATTTCTCTCTATATAAGTGCAATGAAGCTTCAGTGAAGAGCTGCAACCAGCAGATATAGAATATGTAAGTGACACTGTCCTACATTATGAAAAAAAAAAAAATGCTTTTCTGACTTAAAACCTATTTAAGGGAAACTTAAGTGAAGGTTGGAGTTCATGAGGTTAAATTAAAGTTGAAATTCTGCACTTAGAGCTCATTCAATTCCATCAACGATATGCTGTGGTCAACAACATAAGTAAAATTTTGTTGGTGTCCACATATTTATGGACATGACTGTATGTACAGTGTGTGGTGTGTATGTGAGGCACAGATTGTGTGCACTTTATTTGACCAGGCTCTCAAGCTGGTAAATCCATCGGAGACACTGTTGAGAAAACGCTTAAGGAAATTCTGAAAAATTCATTCTCACTTCTGCAGAAAGGATGGAACTTGAACTGAAGGGTGGAGCATTTGCCTGGAATCCATCTGTATCAAGTGCTGGTCGCTCCCAACGGTCACTAACTGATATCAGTCTGGCCTCAGTCGGTAGGCCAGCGTTTAGCTCTTACATCACTAATGAACTGGATATATAAATGTTCATGCTTTCTGCTCTTGGCTGATTGGTTGACCTTTTGGCGAGAACCACCAATCGCGCGGCGCCATTTGCAGAATGAATGCTGACCGGGTTTTCCGTCGCATCTTGTTGTCAGTAGTGGTAGCTAAGTAGGCGAGCACTTAAACGTTGGGATATACAAGTATCTATCTTATATCTGCATGTTGCATGTATATTTCCTCTTACTTTGCTACATCGTGCATTTTACAACACAACTAAGGGCTGTACTCAGCATTACGAATATGAGTTAGCTGGCCAGCTACAGCATTCGTAAATGTTATTTGACATGAGCTTAAAAATTAGACTGTGGCTTGCTTGCGTTTACTCTTGGAGTGGTTGTTAGGTTTTGAACAGGATAATGTTTGGCCATATCTGTATTTTGTTTATTTCAGTGGGATTCCCCGGTATAATAAAGGCTAAATTAAATAATACTCAAATTACATAACATATTTCACTGTAATTGGCATTAGCTATAGCTTGAAGGGCATGATTGCATCAGCTAGGTTAAGCCTTTGAAGCTGGTATGTAATACGACAGTTGCTAATTTATTCCTTGCCTGTCTACTTTCTTCGGAAAAGAGAAGATGGATAGCTTGTTCCTGTTATTGCAACCTATTGCTGCACAACGTTTCGGCATTTTTAACGTGGATGGCCAACACTTATTTTGCCGCTTTCCCTCGTTTGTTTAATATCTGATATCAATCCAGTACAAGATCATAGCAATCAAATATATTCCTTTTCCCTTTAAAAACGATTAAACATCGATGGCAATAACAGTATCACTGAACATATAAATGCAAGCATTATTTTAGTTTGAAAGTTTAATTCGTAGTTTGCTGCAGTCCAACTCCATACTGTATTTCTGTATTGCCAGATGTTACGTGAGCGCTGCTGAGAGAGACAGAGGTCTCGAACCAAGCTCATTTTCTCCTGATGTGTTGGTTTTAAAAATGCCATTGCTGCACCAGAATGTTTGGACGATATGTGGCCTGTGAAAAATAAGTCCAAAATTTAATTCTGTGACAATGGGGCAAAATAATCGGTGATGGTCTGTGCTCACGTTCTCTTCTCCCCATTGGAATCAATTCATTCAGAACCCGCCACAAGTCTATCTGAAGGGGCGGGGCACCATTGCGACTGTGAGCCAATCACAGATCTCGCATGGGTTTTGTGCGAATATTTGAAAGTCAAACGCTAGCCTACCAACTGAGGCCAGACATATCAGTTGGGAGCGACCAGCACTTGATATGTATGGATTCCAGGCAATGTAGCATCTGTTTCAGTGAGAGTGCAGACCCTTTTCCCGAGCTGTTGTTATGCTGCACGAGTGAGTTTGTACTTGCATGACTGTGTTGATTTTTATAAACGTGTTATGCTGCTTTTCACTGATAGAGGGTGTGTGTGTGTGTGTGTGTGTGTCGGCAGGGTCAGGGCGCCATCTCGGAGCGTCTGAAGAACCTGAACGTGCAGGACCTCTCTCAGATTCCTGCCCACGACGCCACCGATCAGCCTTTCCCGGCATTCACCAATCCTGGAAGAAGAGCGCTGAATCCCTCCAGCAGCTCTGGTGAGTCTCTGCTGGCGCCTGTAACGTGTTTGAACTGCGAGCGAGGGACAGGGTTACTTCCTATTATCATTGCAAACTCTTTAAGCATCCAGTCTGGAATATGTTAGTGCCCTCTGGTGAAAAATATGATCTGGTATGAAAAATAAATCTTTACCCTCTGAGCCGAACCTTGAATAGTGCCCGAATTTAGAGTTTATTTGTGAAAAAATGATGAGATGTGTTTATCCTGTGTGAAGATGTAAAGTTCACACACCACCATCCCTCTGAACGACTGAAGACCCACAGAAGCAGTTACCTGTGGGACTGACTGCCTGAGAGTCTCAGGGCTGCTCTCTCCATCTCCTCATTCAGGCCACATAGTCAATACTAATGAAAAAGCAGAACATAACTAACACAAGCGGTGCCAGGCACAACAAACCCCGCCCCTCGCACACACTTTGACCTACTTTTCCGAAATTCAATAGGCACCTATTCTGGGTCAGTGGCAATCCCTAAACCCAATTTGGGGTGAATCTGGCCATTAGTTTTGCTGCTAAAGTGTTAACAAACAAATAAATAAACTCAGAAACAAACGCACAAACACACAAACAAACCGAACCAAAAACAATACCCCTTGCCCTCACCCTTCGGGTGGGGCGGGGTAAAAACTTGAACAAGACAATACATGTTCAACATTTTTATTTCTTATCATCCCTTGCCTAAAAAAATGTTAAATGTTATTATTTGTGTTGTTTATTACAGTAATAGTACTTTATGTTGTGATTGTGGGCCCTTTTAAAGTACTCGGTGCTACATGCTAACCATGTGATGAGGATGACTGGAAGTCAGTGGATTCAGGCTAAAAAAAGCTAACTGGTGCCTTGTCCTGTGACTTGTGTTTATTGTATTCACAAGGCCTGCATGCGGCCCGGAGCGTCACATAATGACTCAGTGCTGAGCTGCCGGCTCTGCTCTGTGCCGAAACCCTGAAGGCTGTTCTGTGTTGTGTTTGGTCCCCTGGTGCAGAGTATTACGCTCATGAGCAGGAGCTGGAGGGCGGGCCGGGCGACGAAGCCGAAGGGACCTTCTCCGAGGATGAGGCCGTCACTCAGCGGGGCGTGAGGAGGTCCCAGAGCGTCAGGATGACACGCGCCAGAGTGCGCAAAGACGTACGGCAAACAAGGCCGCGTGTTACTGTGCTGCGTCACTGCCTCTGTACATGGCTGCGTAATGGTGTTCTGATGTTTGCGGCTTTCTAAATTGGTTTTTCCACAGTGTATTTTTTGGCCAGTAGAAGATTTCAGAAATGTAACTGTAATCTGCCTGGTAAACTTTTTATTGGTCAACTATGGTGCTGCATTGATGTGGAAGTAGAGCCTAAACAGAAAAAAGCTTTCAATGAATAGAAATATTATTTGGAGGTTTTTTATCAAGCTTATTATGGGTGATGACCCTTCTGTTAAACCTCGGCAAAATATTTACTCCTGTTTCTTAGGGCCAATTGTCTTCTGTAGTCTGAAGTCATTTAACACTGAAATCGATTTTATTTATTTATTTATTTTTGTTTTTTATTTATTTGTTTGGTTTTTATATTATGAGCATATATAGGAAAAAATGTATTTTTACCAGAATGCTAAAACATTATTTTGGCATGTATTTATCCTGCTAATCCCGCCATTTGTATTAGCATATCAAAAGTACACTAGTGAATTGCTATAACGTACAGATATTGAAGTCTATCGAAGCTGCTGTTTTCCACAGCCTTGCATGATCGCTGTGTGTGTTTGTTTGTCAGATGCATGAAGCTGTGAGCGAACTCTAATGTAGAGTATTTATTCCATCTCTTACAGTCTCGCTATGGGTCTCTGAAGTTAAAACCCAAGCGCCGACCAGCGCTGAACACAATGACCTACGAACCTTGAACTTTGAACTTCCCAAGAATTGGATCTGGACGATTGGAAATGAGCAGGCTGGCCTAAGCTACAGGTTCAAGGGCTTTATTTTTATAAAGCGGGATGTTTGGAAATTTGTGATCTTGGAGATATTTTCGGTCCTGTTTTTTTCAAAGCAGAATGAGATGTTAAATGAAAGGCCGGCAGAACTGTGCTTTTCTAATCATGAGATGCTTCACATCTTGTACTAATAAGTGCATCACATGTACATTTCCAAACAGAAATGTTCGTGCTTTTTTAATTCTGTAATTTTAGCTTATTACCTATGATATTTTAAAGGGCATCTAAAGTCGATTCCCATTGTTTTTGTTTATCGGCCAATCAGCGAGCCGCACCTGCGCAAACGAACGGAAATAGAAGGATTATCTACACATGCACACAAAACATTGGTTTATATGAATGAAATTGGTCATGTGACAATGCAAGATGTCAACAAAAGCAAGTGATTTGTTTGTAAACGTTGGACGTTCAACGTCCCGTCTGAGAATCAACTTTGATGCCCTTTAAGCACTTCAAGAAACACTCCAAAAAAAAAAGTAACCCAAAGTGTCACATTTTCCATTTCGAAAAGCAACACTATAAAGAAAAAGAGTAAGATTATTTAATGTGTTTTGTACATTTCACATGGTTCTGTTGCAAAAAAAAATGTCTTATGGTTTTATGACCTTATTTACTAAACCAGAGTGACACATTTTTTTCTATTAATTTTTTTGTGCATTTTATAGTTATGATGTGACTTTTGTATTTTCATTTGTCATTTTAAAGTGGAATATATTCCGTTTTGTGAGAGAGAACCTTAAGTAATAACTACACAGACCAAAGTTTACTTCTTTATTGAGTAGGATTTCTGCATTTGGCAGAGAGAAGTGTATGTGGAATCAACATCATTTGAAAAAGTTTGTATTCAAAAATTAAACTGTATGTGTGCCTATCCTGTGATTATGATGTCATTTTTTCTGTCACTGTTCTCAGTCGACTATTCCTTCAGGCTCCGTGTCGGAAATTTCGGATCAAGTTTCAGCCCTAAAGTTCAGTATTTCTGCAGTAGTTATTCAATAAACAATGTCATCCTCAGGCTTTAACCTAACACCGAAGGTGAACATAAATGGAAACTGCAGAATCTTTAAATGCTGTTCCGGTAATTTATTTTGAAGTGTAATACTGGTTCTAAGAGGTCTGTGTCCCGCACCTGCAATGATGTTAGCTCAGTGCACTTAGCGACGCAGGATGTTCTGATATTTCTTAATGAGACTATATTTACACAATGACATTAGCAATGTATACCCTCAAGTCATAAATAGTTGGGACGGTATGTTAAAATCAAGCCTAAAAGCGATTTATAAATTCTTAGACATGCATGGTGGTTTAAAAAAGCAATACAGCAGCTCATTATTTTATGTCTCACCACACTAATTTTATATAAATTTCAAAATAAATGCATTTCAATTTCGTGTTCAATTTTTACAACATATTTGAAAAAATCTTGGATCAGTATAGCGTAATGTTGTCATTCCTTTTCACAACACTTAAACATGGACTGAATAACTCCAACTCATTAAGTGTTTCAGGTGTAATTTTATCCTCTTCCTCCTGCAAACAAGCCTAAAATATAAACTGAGTTGGATATATATACAGTACCAGTCAAAAGTTTAGACACACTTTGCTGATGTCACAGCACTTTGTTTTTAGAGAAATTTAGAAGGCTCAACTTCTCTATATAATCTCAAAGGGAATCTTGTCAGAGGTAAATATTCAGAAGTTAAAAGAGAATAATATTATTGTTTGAATTGTGTCCAAAAATTTGGAATTCTCAAGCCATATTTTTCAAAGTAAACTAATAAAAAGTGCCTTCCATTTTCCAATGGTCAAATTAAAATCAAGCTGTTTTGGGACTTATTGGGCAAAAAGGTCAATGAAAAGCAAATAACCACAAGTGCAGCACATCTTTGGGGACTTAGACGGCCACTGAGCTGCAAACTTATTTTAGCCATATAACTGCCCTAGTAAAAGAAAAACAAATATGAATATGCTCAGAAATTATGACAAAAATGCTGGTAAGTTTGATTTAAGAATTTTGTTCAAGATGAAGGGTGCTTGTTTCTTTATTCAGTATGTATTGTAAGAAAAATGTGGGTTTGTCCAAACCTTTGACTGGTGTATGTGTATATTTAATATATATATATACATATATACACACATACACACACATTGGGGAAAATGATTATTTAACTCGTCAATAATGTTCTCCGTAAATATATTTATAATGGGGCTATTGACATGAAATTTTCACCAGATGTCTGTAACAACCCAAGCAATCCACACATACAAAGAAATCAGAAGTCCATTAATTAAGTTATGTATAATAAACTGTAATGACACAGGGAAAAAGAATTGAACACACTTACTGAAATTTATTTAATACTAGGTAGAAAAGCCTTTGTTGGTTATGACAGCTTCAAGATGACGCCTGTGTGGAGAAACTGGTCGCATGCATTGCTCAGGTGTGATTTTGGCCCATTCTTCTACACACTGTCTTAAAATCTTGAATGCTCTGGGGGCCTCTTCTATAAACTCTGATCTTCAGTTCTTTCCTGAGATTTTCAATTGGATTCAAGTCGAATGATTCATTGGGCCATTCTAGCAGCTTTATTTTCTTTCTCTGAAACCAATTGAGAGTTTCCTTTGCTGTGTTCGGGATCATTATCTTGATTAAATGTCCACCCTCGTTTCATCTTCGATTTGATTCGATTTTGCAATTTGACATTGGGGAACATTGTTTTTAAAGTATTCCACAATTTTTTACGCAAGCCCTCACAGGTTGAAGAGCCTCTGGCCATCTTTACCTCTGAGAGACTCAGCCTCTCTAAGACATCCCTTTTATAGCCAATCATGTTACACACCTGATGCCAGTTAACTTAATTACTTGTTAAATGTTCTTTCAGCTGATTCTCTTATATATTCATTGCTTTTTCAGCCCTTTTTTGCCTGTGTCCCAACTTTTTTGAGACCTGTTGCAGCCAGAAAATTTGAAATAAGCTCATTTTGTGGATAAAAATGTAAAATGTCTCAGTTTATTTGAAATATTATCTATGCTCTATTGAAAATAACATATTGGCTCACGTGATTTGAAAGTCATTGCATTTTGATTTTATTCACAATTTACACTTCGTCCCAACTATTTCGGAATTGGGGTTGTAATAATAATAATAATAATAATAATAATAATAATTTTTATTACTATTATTATTTACCTCATTATAAGTCCTAAATTGCCCCTACCCAACATTTTTTGGAATAAGGGCAGGCCTGAATGGCAGGAGTTGATGTATATTTGAAGATAAAGTGAAATTGGGTGGACAAAACATTAAATCTCTTGTCTTAATACTGTTGTCACAGAAACAGAAGTCAATGTAAACTTAGAAATCGCTGATTTTTTGCATTTTGCAAACCATCTCAACGTTCTACAAGTCAGAATTCCTGATGTGCCCGGTTAAACTGAATATCTTTCATCGAAAACGCTCCTCTGTCTTCTCTTTTTGTGGTTATTTTGCCTTCTTGCCCAGTAGCTTTTTCACGGACGAATAAAATCTTCTCCCAAATGTCCTTTCGTTCCGACTTTCGTTTGGTTTCTGCGGGTCTGCTTGGCGCACAGGATGTTCAGTTCTATTTTAATAAAGCAAAATAAAATGTAATGATTTTGATTTTATTGATTTTCTCCAAATGATGCATATTTGAAAAGGCCATTCAATTGCAATGCCTTCGATGATATTTCATACAGTGTATGTGTGTTCGCAATCGTTAATAATTAGGCAGTTGCTACGGGTACGGCAGTTTTTCAATGCATTTCAATGTGGAGAGGTACGGCAGTCTCCACTTCAAGCCCTGCCCTAACCTAACCCTAACCCTAACCCCAACCCCCAGCCCTCCCCCTAACCAAAATCCCGAATCCTCATCCTAATCTCTTGAAATCGTCTGCCGTACCAAGAAAAACTGCCGAGGCTCTAGACACTTCCTAATAATTAAACCCTGAGCCAAAGCCACACGGCGGCACTGTCAGTTATGCGTTGAGTATTAAGAAATTCACGCCTTTCAAAATCCGCTAGAAAGCGTGAATAATCTCCAGGATTATTGCGCATGCGGCTCCTCTGAACGTTGTCCAATCAGTGTTGGCCCAAAGATCACATGGTGATGATCCACGTCTACGAAGCGCTTTGCAAAGAAAACAGGGGATCTGGATGCCAGGGCTTGCGCTGAAGTTGGTGTGATGTTATGTTCCAGAGCATATTTCATTTGGGATGGATTTAGAGGAAGCTTTACAAGTTGTGGGAGAATTTGGAAGATGCCAGAAACGCATGGTCGCGGTGTTGATTTTACTTCAGGTAAGAAGCCTTCTGTTTACCGGAGTTGCCGGGGCAAAAATGTGCTGGCGGCCATAATCACAGCACTGTTTACCTGAACCTGAGTTTGAATTCACGAGTTGGCTGTTTCTTTGACTGCGCGCTTGTGCATCAGCGCATTATTTACGTATTTCTGTGCCGACGTAGCCAAACTCACAATTTGGTAAGTTGTTAGCCTTTGATCGCCGCATTTCTGGATGTCAACAACAGGTCTTGGTATCGACCTGCCGCTTGTGGTTTGTGTCAAATACGGCATAACTTAGGCTAACTATTTAAAGTAGTCTTCCTCGCAACTATGCGCAAGAGTCCATCAAGCATGTCCTCTTTTAGCTGCTGTTAATATCAGAGTTTTGGCTGATTTTCACCTTTGTTGTTCGACTTCATTTCAAAAGACTGTTTCAAATGAATGTCGTGACGCGGACTGATGCTGAAGATGAGTTACGTTACCACTGACATTACTGTCTGCCAGGTGATGGTTATTCTTGGCTTGCTATAATGTTTTACCAAGTTATGTGGTGCAAGTACATTAAGGGTAAGTGCAAATGGTCTTTGTATGCAGGTGGTAGGATAATTGTTTACCCTGCTTGCTAACTTACTGCTTGCTAACTTATTTTTCTACCGTTTTGTTTCTTTTCAGGTGTATATGGCTTTCCAGTCGATGCTTATAGTGCTTGTGGGGGCGGTACCAGATTACCACATTGAGACGGATGTGAATCCCGAGAAACCCGAAGCGGAACTGTCAAAACACGTAACTTTCACGGAAGAGCTCAGTTCTATTGTCACAGAGGTGAGGGCCACTTTTCTGTGGCATAACCAGTCGCTGCTTGACTGCATTCTGGCTTATTTACCCCCTCAAATATTCGCCAGTAGTCATGTTGCTACGTAATGTGACAGTACCTGATTACTTCTGGTTTTGGTCGCATCTAATACAATTGAAAATGAATGAAAATGCCCTCTGATTGTTTGAACCGGAGCAGAAGTTGAAAAACATGCTGTTGGGTTCAACTGCTGCAGTAATGCAGATTTAATAATTAACATGTTTTATTTGCAGTGGTCCTTGGTAAAACATCAGTCTTACAAGGTGAGCTTAGCTGGCTCCCTGTTTTTTGCTGGAGTACTTCTTGGGAACGTGCTTTTTGGACCCCTGGCAGATAAAATTGGGAGAAAACCAGTGTTTCTCACGGGTAAGAATTATTTCAGGTCACCGTCATGTGAGTTCATGTGTATGCTGTTGTGTGATCTTAATTACTTTAAGAGATACACCTGTTTGCATAAAATCCTAGCTGCCCATTTAATCATTACAGCTGCCTGTGATTCACTGTGACAGAAGCATGTAATACCTGGGCTGCGTCTGAATAGTAAAAAAATTACATCCTATAATCCCTAACCACTTCTCTTTAACCTTTGTAGAAAACGTCATAAGGTAAAGGAAAGGTGTAGAAGGGAATTCCTAACAGCTGAAAAAGACAACCGCGCTGCAAAGAGAGTCCGAACGCTCTTACGCTAGGCAACGTGATCATGTGACCCCTGACCATCATATTGGTTTCTTTATGCGATTGGCCGAATGAATGGTCGCTGCTTTAAATATCGCTGAATTGCGGAATAGTGTGATCTCCTTTCTTTTTGAAAAGGATGGTTCTGTGTACCTATGCTAAAAGAGGTAAATTGGGAAGCACTGAGACACCTTTCCTTAACATTTAAAGAATTTGAATGCACTTATCATGGCCACCACGTAATAATTTCCGGATCATTTTTTTGGAGTTAGGAACTTTTCCCGGCAAAAAAGGCTATTTTGACACAGCCCAAGTATAGACATACAGTGGAGTTAGGGGTATTTGTGAATTGGAATTTTCATTCATGAAAATACTTGTGTTTGTGTGGAATGTTTTGAATTATTCCCTTACAGTAATTAACACAAGCATGTCATGGATTGGCTGTTTTGTTCATAGGGCTCATTAAATTTGTCCATTGTTTATTTGAAATAATTTGAATATTAAGTATATATAATACATCAGGACAATGACAATAATAATGAAGTTATTTTCTCTCCCTCTTCCTCAGCAAGCCTCAGTAGTGTCCATTAATAAGTTTTGTTCATGTAGCATTGGGAAAGTGGGTAGTGTTGCAGGTTTCATGGGCCATTAGTTCAGAGAAGGAAGCCTCTCTGCGTTCAGCTGAATTGACACTGGCTGCACAGACTCCAGACATGCCTGTTGCAGCTTGTTATTTACAAAAGGAGCATTCCTCACACGCTTTCCTGGAGCACTTTCTTAGGAGAAGCTCTGAAATACATGGTGACCAATCCCTCACACGTTATTATTAATGAAACCTGCACATCTATTGAAATTTATTACAAGTTTCAAGATGTCTGTTTGAAACTGTTTAAACTGGCTACTCTTTTTTTTTTTTTTTTTTTGGGGGGGGGGGGGTTCCTGGACAAATATCATTTGGTACATCGCACAGGAGCATGTATTGCATGCTTATATTGAAAAATAAGCCTTCTTTAGCGCAGGCTTCACTCAGAAAAATACAAGCAGCCTAGATGGCCTGTTTGAATGTCTGAGTTTAATATGCTGCATTTCCCAATATCAGGCAGGGCGCCCTCAGCATTTGTACATCATATTTTTTGGATAGTATTTGGAATATTTAAGAGAAAGTACTTAGCCTACCCTTTTTGCCCATTAATAAATGCAGGATGTTCAGTACTTCCCATTTGCCGCGGCCCAGTTGCGTTTTGTCTTTGCTAACACTGTCTGTGCGCCTGCTAGGCTTGTTTTTTGAGGTGATCTTCGGCTTCGCCACTGCGTTTGCGCCCAGCTATGAATCCTTTGCTCTTTGTCGCCTCCTGGTGGGGATGATGAATGGTGGCATGGCGCTGGTGTGCTTTGTGCTCAGTCAGGAGTACGTAGGAAAGTCCTACTGGGCAATGACCGGTAAGGTGCCGACATTTGTCTCTGATTTTTAAATTGATGTTTAACCCTTAGAGCGTTGAAGTAAAAAAAAGAAAATGATCTTGTGCTGTGGAAAACTTATCACGTGGCTACTTGTTTTCAACAGCTTTGATTTGATATCTTACATCATTGAGCAACAATAGCTGCATTTAACGCTTGAAGGGTTAACTTTCAACTTGTGTTCTTGTTGTTCTGTATGGTTTTTACTGTTTATGCTTTTCTGTCTTATTATGGACTAGTCAGTCAGCTGTGACGCACTTTGAACTGCACTAACCTATATGAAAGGTGCTATATAAATAAAGTTTGATAGATGTTCAGCTGTCTGCTCAGTCTGATGAATCTCTATGTCCTGTTTTCAGTATGTTCATATTCTCAATTAAATGAAGGTGGATGAATTGTCCAGCTAAATGTGTTAACTTTGCACATGTACAAGGACCAGAAGGGCTGATGTTTTACATTACATCACCATTATTTATCGAATGTTTTTATCTAAAGTGATGTGCGGTTTTTTAGGCTGTGCAGAGACCAGTCTCTACTGGAGTAATGTGTGGTTAATAAACCACCATCGTTCTGCGTTCATGTCTAACACTGTAACGGCGAGGCTATAGATGAGCCTTCTTATCGTTGCAGAGCCCAGACCTGGCACTCTCTCGCAGCTGGTTTCTGAACTGCTTCTTTCATTTTGGGTTTTATCTCTTTAATCTTGAAAACCTGACATGGCTACGCCATCATTGCACATACTGATCAGGGAGCCCCTGCTCCTGTTGATGAGTCATTGCCAGTTGCATGTGTTTCACCAGAATGGCTGCTTTGATTATAAAGAGAGGGGGAAATGTTTAGCTGTTAAATTATAACCCTTTCAACTGAAAGTTGCGCGGTTTTAAAATATGTTTTATTTATCTTGCGCAGGTACATTGACCAACATGATGTTTGCGGTGGGAATCGCTCTCTTCGCTGGCCTCGGGTATTATGTGAGACAGTGGCGTACTCTTGCAGCTGCAGCGAACTCGCCAGGCGTGCTGTTTCTTCTGCTGTCATTGTGAGTTTGGATGGAAAGCGGGTGTTTATCGCTACAGAACAGCAACGGAACGTCCGCACAGGTCATCCACAGAACCAAGTGCTGTATCCAGCAGACTTATAGTAATGATTTCATTTGTGAGTCATTGGGCAGAATTAAAAGGTGAAACGGATAAGGGGTAAATACTTGGACACCTTTAAAGTATTTCTCATTCTTGTTCGGATGTCACAAATTATTACTGTTGGGATATGCGATTGGACATGTCCAGTGTGAGGTCATTTTAACCTGGAAAATTACAAGAAATTATCTGGATTCTCTTGCCCAATTCCCTCTCCTCATAACATTGCCTCATGGTACGTGTGAGTGTGCTGCAGTGCAGTTTTGAGTGTGTTTGAACGCCTGCTTCTCTCTGGGACAGGAAGTTTCCGGAATCTCCTCGCTGGCTGTATTCTCAGGGCCAGTCACAGAAGGCTGAGCGAGTCTTACAGTTCCTGGGTCAGCAGAACGGGTTGGACCGGCCCCAGGTGAATCTGAAGTTAATCTCGGGCTCGGCCCGGCCCAGCACCTCCAGGCCGGGACTCCTGGACCTGATCACTCACCCGCTCCTGCGGTGGAGAACCGTGGTCCTCATGTTTGTGTGGTAAGCACACACTGACCACAGACTGACCGTGGTCCTCATGTTTGTGTGGTAAGCACACACTGACCACAGACTGACCGTGGTCCTCATGTTTGTGTGGTAAGCACACACTGACCACAGACTGACCGTGGTCCTCATGTTTGTGTGGTAAGCTTGTCCTTTGTGGCCATGGTTTGTATTTTAACCCTGTAAAACCTTCTGACCCATATATGGGTCCATCAAATGCAGCTGCTGTATTCAAACCTGTGGAACTTCAGGCCCATTTTAAATTCTAATGGAGATCCCTAAATTCCCATAGATACCAAGTATATCCTGCTGAATTCCAGAAAAGTGTTTATGAAAGGATGTGGAAGATCTCAATATTTTCGTAATGCTGTGGCCATAAAAAATGGCCTCCTGGGTTTGAATATTTCCTTTCAATATAAGTGTGATGTGGCTTCAGTGAAGAGCTGCAACCAGCAGAGACAGATTATATGTCTGACACTGTCCTGCAAAATAGGGACAGAATGCCTGACTTTGAACCAGCTAAAACTAAAGAACATTTAACACTAGTCCTGCCTCTATGTTAATGCTTATCGAAGACCATCATACGCGGAAATGGCTACCGGGAAGCGATATATCGACGACCGGCACACAAAGGACCCATACTCGTTTCCCTGTGTATTGGTGACCAGCAAGATTTGGGTTAAGTGAAAAGTCCAAGTTTATGACAGTAACTAAAATCCTACTGTTAACAGTAGAAGTTTGGGTTGATCTTTCTGCTGATGAAGTGACTGCAGTCTGCTTCAGGTTGCTGATCTGAGGTTTTTCTGATTGGGAATGACAGTTGTATCATCCACAGGTACGCCTGTAGTTTGGTTTATTACGGGCTGACGATGAACGCAGGGGGCGGAGCAGGAAATCGCTACATCACGGTGGCCATGTATGGCCTGGTGGAACTTCCTGCCTATCCTTTGTGCTTCTACTTCATCAACAAACCCTGGTGTGTAATTCCGTAACCCTGTCCCACAGCGGCACTGAGACTGTCAGCACACGATGCAGCGATCTACAGGCTCCTGTCTGAGACTGTATACACACAATGCCGTGACATACGGGCTCCTGTCTGAGACTGTATACACACAATGCTGTGACGTACAGTATGAATGGCTCTGAATGGACTTCATGATTATTTATTTTGCTTTCAAGAAAAATGGAACATTTCCCATGTGGTAGAATACTAAAAACATAATGTAATATTAGATTAAAGGTATGTTTTCAAAAATGTTCTGTTTATTAACTGGTTCTGTGTGTGTTTGATTCAGGGCTGGAAGACGTAAAACGATGGCGAGTTTCCTCGCTCTGGCTGGTTTCTCCTGCTTGTTTGCGATGCTGATGCCAGTAAAGACAGGTAGGACCCTGCTGTTTTAGCTAATTAAAAGGTTGAAATCATGAAAGGTTATTTTCGTTTTTGAATGCACATTTTTCAGAAGTTGTTTCTTAATGCGCTCTCTGCCGGCAGCAGGCATGGCCTGAGGCACCATGTTTATGGGATGTCCCGGTCTCGTGAACACGATATCTCAGGAATGCCTGGCGGGAATTTCAGTACATCTGGCAGGAACGTCCAATTGGACTCCAAGATGGACAGATTAGAATTTGGAGGTCAAATTTCCTGGTCATTGTGACCTCACAAAACACGTTTTTGGCCATAACTCAAGAATTCATGGACTAATTATGACAATTTCGTACACGTGTAATGGGATAAAACGATGAATGGCTATTATTTATTGTCTTGGACCCCGGAGTTCTTGCAAAAGTCCGCCCTCTTTACCTCCTCTCCCGGGATGTGGCCTGCCGTTGCTCTGGTGATCCACCACAAGCTTATTGGTTTTGCTAAGAATGAACTGCAGGTGATTGTTGCTGCACCATGTGATTAAGGTTTTCATCAGTCCGATTTGCTCCTGTGTAAAGATATTCCCTATATGAAGATGAATGTATGTTGCTAGAAATTGTTCTCCAATCATGCATGTCAATATAGTAATAACTTTCATTTTGCCAAAAAATGCACTTAATACGGTTTATTAACCCAATAAAACCTAATGACCCATTTATGTCTCTGTCAAATGCAGCTGCTGTGTTCAAACCTGTGGAAATTCAGGTGTATTTTAAATTCTTGGGGAGATCACAAGGTTCCCAAAGATCCCAATTAAGTCCTGCTGAAAATCTTGATACTTCCCATTTGATGTAATGCTGTGGCCATAAAAGCGTGGCGTCCTGGGTTTGAATATTTCTCTCCATGTAAGTGTGATGTAGCTTCAGTGAAGAGCTGCACCTGGCAGATTTACAGTATGTCTGTGACATTGTCCTACGATGCAGGAAAAAAAAGCCTTTTCTTACTTTCAACCTGCCGGGTGGGAAATTTGAGCTGGAATCACAGTTTAACAGGGTAATTTCCACCAAAGTCTTCCCATCATATACGGTATGATGTGACTTGAGTCTGTCTGGACGCACTAATGTGAACTGCAGCTGGACTGCTTGACCGGTGGGCAGAGGCGCAGAGCCGTGAGGCGGTCATTTTAGTTTGTTTGTTTTGTCTGATTTGCAGGTTCAGGTTCCACTGGTACCTGTTTAGCTTTGCTGGGGAAGCTGATGGTCAGTGCGGCGTTTAATATAGTGTACGTGTACACGTCTGAGCAGTACCCCACCGTACTCAGGTGAGCCCAGCTACCTTCGCCGTGTAACTGCAATATTGTGTGAACAGAAATATGAATATTGAATATAAAATGAAAAGTCAAATATCAAATGCTGTTTTAGGTATTTTGTCATTGTTAATTTTTACATATTTCTTTCTGCAAATGCATTTTGACGATTTCAGCTTTTTCTCTTGAGATGTGGCTCTATGTAGCAAATGGTGATGTTTGTTAGTTTTTCCCTAAACACCCTCTGATTTTACACATGCGTCTGGACTGACTGCGCACAGAAACGCTGGTCTGGGAGTCTGTTCAATGTCATGCCGAGTCGGAGGAATTCTGGCGCCATTTGTACCCTCTCTGGTATGTGACCAAATGGTAGAATGGCCCGTGTGTGGATATTTACACCAGTGTACGTGAGCGTGTGCACCGAGGCTTTTCTTCTTTCATTTTTTAGCTCCGCTGTGACGACAGTCATGGTCAGCGGAGGTTTTCTAATGCTGAGTCGTCCGGCGTCTGTCCGTCCGTTCGGCGTCAACTTTTCACTTCAAATCTGAATATCTCAAAAACTGTCATAACTTTTTTTTTCTAATTTGGTGTGAGCTTTCCTTATGATATTCTGAATATTCACTGTGAAAATTAGAAAATTCTACATCCTAGTTTTTGAGAAATTGAGCATTTTGGACTTAGAAAATCAGTGTTTGTGCTCATTTTTTCAGTCTTTCATTAATATCTCAAAAACTGTCTGATAACTTTTTCTCTAATTTGGTGTGAGCTTTCCTTATGATATTCTGAATATTCACTGTGAAAATTAGAAAATTCTACATCCCGGTTTTTGAGAAATTCAGCATTTTAGACTTAGAACATCAGTGTTTGTGCTCATTTTTTCAGTCTTTCATTAATATCTCAAAAACTGTCTGATAACTTTTTTGCTCCGTTGTGACCATAGTCTGCAGTCAGCGGAGCTTTTCTAATGCCGAGGAGTCCGGCGTCCGTCCGTCTGTCCGTCCAGCGACAACATTTCACTTCAAAGTTGAATATCTCAAAAACCGTCAGATAACTTATTCTAATTTGGTGTGAGCCATCTTTATGATATTCTGCATATTCATTGTGAAAATTGGAAAATTTTATGTCCCGGTTTTTGAGAAATTCTGCATTTTGGACTTAGAAAATCAATGTTTGAGCTTATTTTTTCAGTCTTTCATTAATATCTCAAAAACTGTCTGGTAACTTTTTGTCTAATTTGTTGTGAGCCTTCCTTATGATGTTCTGATTATCCTCTGCGAAAATGAGAAATTCTACATCTCAGTTTTTGAGAAATTCCGCATTTTGGACTTAGAAAATCAGTGTTTATGCTAATTTTTTCAGTCTTTCATTAATGTGTCATATGTGTTAATATTGCAATAGTTTTCAAGGATTTCTGAAATTAAGTTATGACATGGACATTTCAGTCATCCTCAGCGGAGCTCTCAAGGCCGACAGGCCTCTTGTTAAAAAATATTTTTTATTTCAGTAGTGGGTTCAGTTTTTTTTTTTTTTTTTTTCCAGTGTAGTTTCACTCTAATTTTGAGACTTCGACTTTTTTTTTTTTTTTTTTTTTTTTTGTAGAGCTCCATCTTGTAGGCTATTTTACAGGTTTAGTGTAGCTTTAAAAGGAAATGGCAGAGCCTCCAAGACTGCAGCTTGAGCAAGTGTGGGAGGGTGAAATGTTCATAATTCTGAGCCGTTCTGTGTGGTTTCTGAAGAGGATGTGGGCTCTGTTCTGTTGGTTGCCAGGCAGCGCTGCACGAGTCCATGCCCTTTGTGGTGTTCGGCCTCAGCGGAGTGTCTGCAGGCGGCCTCAGTCTGCTGCTACAGGAAACGCTGAACCGACCAATCGCGGAGACCCTGGACGAGCTGCATTACCCTGCCTACCAGCGTGTCCTGGAGAAGCAGGTTAGCGTACTGTACTCTGAAGCATCGTGTGCTGACAAATATCACTGGCTGTTTCAAATCTGCCTCAACACCTCCCCTCCTAATTATCCCTACACCTGATTGGCTGCACGGTCCGTCCCCCAGTTTACCCACCCACTAAGATTCCTAGGGCATCACCAGCAATGTGATTTCAGATGCTTAGTCGTTTTACTGCTATGAGAAACAGTCTGATAGACAAATAAATAGATGTTTCACTGCTCTGGCCTCTAACTCTTCGATTTGACCCCCTGCCAGCACCGCTCAGCTCTTTAACTGTATTTGGGATGATTGTGTAGGATGTCTGATATTGCAGTCTGCTAATGGTGAAATGTATTGAGGGATATTGGGGTGTTCAGTATGTGCATTACTATTGTGTTCTTTGTGACAGGTTCACCTGTTTGAAGAGGATCAGTCCAAACAGAAACTCCTGAATGAAGTGGGCTAACTCACGACCAAGAAGGGGACTTCATCGATAGGAAATATTGTGTCATGACAAGAAAAAATGTATTAATATTATATGAAGGCTGATGGACAGAGAAGATGCCCTAGGGAAGTATGCAGTCTCCCTGGACAGCTTTTTGGATGACAAACGCTCGACTGCGATTGTTTTCTCTGCTTTCGCTGAGCAAGGAATGCTGGGAGGCCTGGACAGCGGGGGTGGCTCCTGTGGTTGCCGTAGGAACGGCCATCAGATTCGCAGACTTAAATGTTCAGTCATTCATGCGTATGTGGATGTTTCTCACCGTCCTGTTTTCTCAGGCGGATTAATTGTTTGTGTTCATCACGTGCCTTATGAGGACCAAATGTCATCAACACTGAGGTTTTTACTTAAAATGTTATACTCAAATGCTTTGTTTTGAATAGGACAGAATTTCATACGTTGTTCTGCACATTAAGTGCAAACTGAAAATATGTGGAACCAGTCCATCACTACTGCCAATATGAAGATCTTTGAATTTTCAAACAGGGATTTGATAAATGGTAAATTAATTTAAGTAGTTATATTCATGCTACGTTAGTCCATTTTGGTTTGATTTGATCTGCTGGTCAGATCATTTGGTGCTGATAAAGGTCAGATAAATGACCTGCGGTAGCATTCAGCTCTCTGCCATTTTTTATTGAAACGATGGAAGGACCTGCAGTGGCGTACATTTGAGACGTGATGTAGTGCGGCAGTTCCGGAAGCGTCACCATGTTTCTCTCTGTTGCACTTGTGTTCATGTCTATGTTTTGTCCTGTGCTGTTAAACTTGAGGAGCAATAAACTCTGCTGTTCATGTTGTGGGTCCTGTTTGCTGGGTCTGAAAAGCTTGATTTTCTGGGGTGAGGGGAGAAGGGTGAGTGGGTGTGTGGTATTAAAGCTATATTTCACGACTTTGAACATGGGTTTAATATGCAGTTTCCTGTGTGTAAAATACATTGCGCTAAGGACTTGCCAAGATTCCATGCCTCTATGACGAAAAGCAGGTGTTTGAAATTTAGCTCCACATTCACTTGCATTGCGCCCAGGATTATCACAGAATATATGATTTATATACCTCGAAGAACCTTTCCAATACTAGGCGTTTGTGATTTTTTTTTTTCCCTCAAAATAGTTTCTCAAATTTTTATCACAAAGTGTTTTATTTTTTTGATCTATTTTTTTTGTTTCGCTGAGCTGCTCAGTTATACTAACAAACTGTAGCTACATAATCTCACCGCGGAACTGATTTGTTTGCTTACTGCAGAAAAGACCCACCCCTGCCAGGTGATCAGACCAATTGGAGAAGGTCTAGAGGCGCATTGGAATAGACCGATCCATCGCTCCGCCCACCCCCTAACTACGCATAGCAACGGCTGGACCTCGGTCAAGCATTGCTGAAGATGGCGCCAATGTCCCTTATAATCTCATTGGAAGCGCTTCCTGAAAACCTCAATCTTGAGTTTTTAAAAACGGATCGCATCGCAAAAAAAGCAAAAGACAAAGGTTATAATTAGCTATTTTTTATCTGGGTATATTCACGAAATGTCATTTTCTGTTATAAACGCCCGTGAAGTTGAAGTTTAAATGCAAATACTATCGCTCAATGTTGAAGTCCCAGAAGCCACACTCATTGATAATTACGATCGACAAGGAACAGAGAAGCATTGTTCATGGCCAGTGCTCTTGCAAAGCAGGGTACGTAGCATTCAATTTACATATGGTGTAATAAGATCGAAAACCTTTTCTGGAGCACCCAAGTGTTATTGCCCAAGACAGTCTTTGATTGAAACAGAGCTCTGTGTGAAGCCTGCATTAATCGTATCAGGTGTGTTTCTGCTCTGTTTGAATGAAAACCTGCAGCCTCTTGACCCTTTTACGGCCCAGTGCAAAGCCATCAAGAGGCGTTATTGTTCGTAAACAAAGCGAGTTGAGCTTTCAGAATAATGAGTAATTATTAGCAGATTAATTGCCATATCCAGCCTCCTGAAAGCAGTGTTTACGACCTTGTCTGGGTATCTCGTGTCCGATTTACGCTCACCGTAACAAAACCGCTTTACCATTGCGTGAGATTTTATAATGACAAAAATGTGAAAACTACGGAGCCCGGGAAGTGCAATGACACGAAAAAAATATAAGACGTGGGCACGAGATATAAGTCGTTCCCTCGATTTAATTATCTCGTTCCCACAACTTTGTCATTTCGTGGCCACAAAATACAAGTCGTTCCCAATAAAGTAGCTATTTTGTGGCCCACGACATACAAGTCGTTCGCATAATTTAGCTATTTCGTGGCCACGAAGTTACAAGTCATTCCCACGATTTAGCTTTTCGCGATGGCCACGAAATACAAAGACGTTCCCTCAATTTAAATTAACGAAATTGAGGGAACGAGTTATATGTCGTGGGCCACGAAGTTAACTAAATTGTGGGAACGACTTGTATTTCGTGGCCACAAAATAGCTACGTTGTGGGAACGACTTGTATTTTGTTGCCACGAAATAACAAAGTTGTGGGAACGAGATAATCAAATCGAGGGAACGACTTATATCTCGTGGCCACGTTTTATATTTTTTTCGCGTCATTGCACTTCCCGGGCTCCGTAGAAAACGCTGCAGGGTGAAGTTGCCTTCAGCCGTCGACTTCCAGGCTGCTCAGCCTGTCAGGCTGCGTAAACTCCGCCCCCAAGTACAGCCAATCAGATCGCGAGCTAGAGTACAACCAATCCGCTCACGAGGCAGCCAATTCAATTCAATTTCCTCTCCTCAAAGCGGAGCGGGCTTAAGAACAGCAATATTGTTAAAAACGAATGCATTTAATCGTCTTTTCTCATTAAAGAAACTGATTCGGGAGGTAACTTTAGATATTTCAGCTATTTTTATTATGTTAACCAATGCAAAGAAGTGCTTTTTTTTGTCTTACAGTTAACTGATAGACCTAACCTAAGCTAAACAGGTCATACTTGTTAACCTAAACACTTCTACAACATAACTTAAAGTAGAACTCTGTTTGAAACATAAAATTGGCCTACTTGTGTGATATTTTGTTCAATCAGCTGTTTAGCTGAGCTTCTTAAAAACTTCAACTGCAAGTTGCTGTAACGTTAGCTGCCTTCAAGGCTGATTGTAGAGACTAGTGCCTTCCAGGCTGGTTAGAAGGCTAATGTTGATTTCATATTGTATGATCTTTCATAGTATTCAGTCAGATGCCTTCAAGGCATCAGGGCCCGGGGTGGGTGCTGGGGCGGGACCTGCAGCAGGAGCATCAGGGCCCGGGGTGGGTGCTGGGGCGGGACCTGCTGCAGGAGCATCAGGGCCGGGGTGGGTGCTGGGGCGGGACCTGCTGCCGGAGCATCAGGGCCCGGGGTGGGTGCTGGGGCGGGACCAGCTGCAGGAGCATCAGGGCCCGGGGTGGGTGCTGTTTTTTTTTTTTTTTTTTTTTTACTTTTTAGCGGGGCGGGTAGATAGGGCTCCACGATGGCGCCGAGACATAGTTTCAACTCCTAAAAAGAGTGTAAAAAGTAAAGACAACATCAATATGGAACAACACCTCAGTCAGTTTTCTGAGGTAACGTGGTTGGTTTCGAACGGTAATAAATCTATGGGCTGAAAAATAGAAGATTTTAAATTAGCCTTGGAAGGCTCCAACTCAGTAGAGACTCCCAGTAGAGACCCCCTCAGTAATGCTGAGGGAGTCTCTACTGTCAGCCTTGAAGGCATCAGAATTGTAAACACGCACACACACACACACACACACATATATATATGAAATCATCAGCCTACCAACCAGCCTTCAAGGCACTGCTCTCTACTGTCAGGCTGGAAGGCACTAGTCTGTACAATCAGCCTTGAAGGCATCTGACTGAATATTATCAAAGATTGTACAATATGAAATCAACATTAGCCTTCTAACCAGCCTGCAAGGCACTACTCTCTACTGTCAGGATGGAAGGCACTAGTGCTCTACAATCAGCCTTGAAGGCAGTTAACGTTACAGCAACTTGCGGTTGAAGTTTTTCAGAAGCTCAACTAGACAGCTGATTGAACAAAATCTCACAAGTAGGCTAATTTTATGTTTCAAACAGAGTTATACTTAAAGTTATATTGTAGAAGTGTTTAAGTTAACAAGTATGACCTGTTTAGCTAAGGTTAGGTCTATAAGTTCACTTTAAGACAAAAAAAATAGCACTTGTTTGCATTGGTTAATATAATCAAAATAGCCGAAATATCTAACGTTACCTCCCGAATCAGATTCTTTAATGAGAAAACTCACGATTAAATGCATTTGTTTTTAACAATATTAATGTTCTTAAGCCCTCTTACCGAGTAAAGGCTTCCGAATTGAATTGGCTGCCTCGTGAGCGGATTGGTTGTACTCTAGCTCACGATCTGATTGGTTGTACTTGGGGGCGGTGTTTACGCAGCCTGACAGGCTGAGCAGCCTGGAAGTCGACGTCTGAAGGCAACTTCACCCTGCAGCTGTCGCTGATCTGAGCCGATCCCGCAGGTGGACTAGCCGGATGTAGCGATCTTCTGCTGGTGTGGTCACACGTGGCCGACGTGGATGAGGTCGATTTGCAGTACTGCCCGTCAGTCAGAAACTAACTCTCAAACGGCCTATCATCCGATAGTTAACATTCAGCTGCACAGCAACCGCTCTGGTGGACATCCCTGCATCCAGAATGCCAATGGCACGTTCCCGCATGACCTGAGACATCTGAGGCATGATGACTTTTGACAAAATTTGACATTTTGGGGTGGCCTTTTATTGTCCCCAGTATAAGGAGTGTCTGGGTACTGCTCATTCTGTCTGATCACCGTCTGGAAATGCCACACCCATGTACTGAGTGAAATCACTGAGCAAATGCTCACTGACAGAGAGATGGATTAAAAAATGGTACACAAATCAAGAGAAATATCCCTATTGTACAAGTAAAAGTCAGCATATGCTCACTGAGAGTTGTTAACTCCATGTGGCATCAATATTTGACATGGGGCGTTTATATTTTTGTTCAGTGTACATTTTCTGTGATGGTGGTAAATTAAACCTGTAATGTACAATAAAGGTCTTTACATTTACGTTGAGCAAAAACTTCACTCTGGAATTCTTTCACATATACTATGTCTTCTGCTGCAGTAAATCAGAGGCATGCAATTAAATAAACAATATTTATTTAAACAAAAACTACACACAGTATAGAGTTCTGTGTGGCCCATAGACAACCCACTGGCTACATTTGCCGTGGGGAGACATTAAGGAAGTCCATCAGGTGGAAAGGCTGGGGGAAAGCAAATGGTTTGGAGAAAAGATTGAAGAGGAAGAGAGAAAGGAAGGTGGATGGAGAGGAAGAGCTGGGAAAACTAAGTATGATGGCTACCACCCTAGTATAAAAGTAAATAAATAAATGAATAAAAAGCACATCAAAAAGCAAAAAAAAAAAAAAAAACTGACTTTTTTGCACCCATAGCTGATGTTGAAAATCCAAATCCAGCATCACCATACTGGATTTGGTCTTTCAGACACAGCCGTAATGTTATTTAAAAATATATAGTTTCCCATAGGGGTGAAATGAACTCAGTCATGGAAATATTGGCCAGGATCTCTATGCTTTATCTGAGGATGATGCAAGATGCCTCCACCAATAGACAAAACAAAGGTAGCCATCACACTGTTGACATATTGCCGGGCTTTGTCAATCTTTGGATGGGAAGACCTCCACCAGCATCGGTAGGTGATGGCAGAGAGGATGATCTTCATCCGAGGGAACTGCCAATGGAGAATTTCCAAGTCCTGCTTGATCCATGCGACAAGCTTCACACTCTAGATTTTTCTGAGGTCATTCCTGCCACAGTGGATCAGCAGGACCTCCGGCACAGCTCTTCCTCTCAGGGGAGGAGGTTTCCCCAAACCATGCCACCCCAGCCAAACCACTGGACCTGGGCATCCAGACCAAGGTTGGTCCTGGTGGTCTCCCTTGCTCGTTTTTCCCCACGGCGAATGTAGCTGTCCCCGATAATGTAAACTTTTGACCCTGTTGCTTGTAAAATGAAAATGTCACCTTTAAATGTCACTTCTGCTGGCTATTTATGCAATTTAACATATTTTATGTTTCTATTCCATTTTTCCATATTTTATCCGGTGGTATTGTGCTTTTTATAAATGAAATAGATATGACTTAATGTTATAAACTTCGATTTTTTATGACATTCTCCAGTGAAAAGTCTCATGCTTAAATAACCAAAGGCGTCGGTTTCCAGATATTCCCATGAGATTTATAAATACTCTTTGCCACTGTGGAGGATGCAAGAATTGCCGAGTCCATTTCGTCGTCTAAAAATGAGGACACCAAAACTCAATTACTATCTATGCATTCAAATACATCGAGTCCACATAAAAGAAAGGGTAGGGGTGTTGCATTGCCAAGTTAACTATCACAGAGAATGAATTGCCGGTCCCCCAAGCTATGATGGTTATCTTCCATTGCGATTATGATACATTTTTAAGAAATACAACATTAGCCAACGGTAAGATACACGACTTATTAAACACAGCAAGCTAACTTTGGTGAGAGGGACAGTTTATTTTAATTCAAAATTCGATCTACCGTTCTAACGTGTTGAAAAATTAAAAGTTCGACCCATTACTCAGCTAGAACCTGCACATAGGAAATGACATTTTCCCGGCGCAACGTGATTTAGAAAATACAACGAAAGTCGGCGTTAATATGCTCGCCACTCGCAACATTGGGCAAATGACAGTTGAGAACATTGACTGAAGCTAGCTACGTGGCCGAGAAGTGGCAAAAATCTGACACCTGCGTCACTTAATATAATTAGCTACATACCTGGCTTGTTAAGCAAGATTCAGTGACAAGATATCATAGATTGCCAGTTAGGTACTTCAACTAATTTCGAAACAGATGACTGTGGGGTGGGGTTTGTTTAGCCAGAGTCTATTTACCTTATTAACGACCGAATAGTTACGCTGCCGGTGTTGTGCCATTTTTCGACTCCCTGCCAAAATTCTACCCCCCGTCTCGTGAACGCGCTTTCGCTCTACGCTACAGTGCGCAGCTGTACGCCAGAAACGCTGTTTCGCTGTCGCTGCCATCCGACTTAATTGACATAAACGGCGCCAAAGACTAATTATTATGGGCTTCAAAACATGATAATCCGGATGAATGCATGAAGGAAAAAAAGCAAATAATTAAATCTTGATCTTCCGTAAAACTAATTAGAAAGCTGTTTCTATCGTTTTAGTGCATGCTTTTTTTGATGACAGTTCTATAGCTTAACGTTGTAAGTTTTGAGGTGGAATTTACGCATGAAAGAAGGACGGCTAATTTCACTAAAAGTATCGCTTTTTAATATTTAACCGAATAAACTGAATAAATTGGCAAGCTCCAATCGCGGAGTTTTTGCGGACAGTTCTACCTTAGCTAACATTGTAACCTCTGAGGTACAATAAGCTGCATTATTTTAGTAAAGGTATCGCTTTTTAATATTTCACCGAATGACCAGAATAAATTCACAAGCGCCAATCACGGAAGCAAGACATTACAGAGGTAGAATAGCTAACGTCTGTATGCTGCCTCTGTGCATTTGAATTTGATTAAAATTACTCCACAATTGGATCCTTTTGTGAGTGCTGGTTAACTTTTTACATTAAATAGCTCACGAAATTAATTTATACCAACAAAAAAGGACATTAGGAAATCATTCGACAGTATACGGGGGTGTACAAAATGTCGGAATCACCTGCATAACTCGATGTCTTGTAATAGTGAGAAGGTCCGCTCTCTGCCTTCAAAATTCTGAGTACGATTTCTGCACTGTGCAAAGTGGGCAAGTGACCCATTCTTCAAGAATAGTCTCCCGATTTTAATAACGAAAGAGGAGGAGATCTGTCGGAATTTAGCGCTCCAGAACTGTCCGCAGTTCCAATTAAGTTTAGATTCGGTAGTTGTACTGGCCATGGTAATTTGTCTTTAACCTTGTGTTCTAAGAATGCTTTTTAAAATGTTTTTAGCTGTGCGTTTGGAGGCATTATGTTGGAATATAAAACATTATTAGGGGACATAAACCAATCCAGATGAACAAAAAGTAAGGTCCAACCATAAATACCAATTTTGTGAAGGTCACCACTGACTGTTTGAACAGTGGACTCAAACTATGTGCAATATCAACATTAGAGGTACATGTCAAGACAAACAGAGCAGTGAAATTATGTCAGCATGAATATTTCCTTGAGTCATAATTAGGACCCCCCAATATTTTCTCATTAGAAGAACGGATAGATCCAAGATTCCCAAAATGTAGACAAAAACTGCAACTGCACTAAACTGTGGAGACAATAGTGCCCAAATTAAAAATAATATAATTGTGGCACCATTAATTTTCCCAAAATTCCACTCCCCCCAGATGTTATTAATGCAATAGACTGAAACTACAAAAGAACTTGACTGTAGATGCATAGGATTAGAAATGGAGGGGGGGTAAAATATTGGCAACATGAATTTCTCACCCTTGAAAAGGATCCAAAAATCTGCCAAAAAATCTACTCCCCCAGATTTTTTATTGCAAGCACTGTTGGACTCCATATTTGCTGCATTTATATATCCCAACATGTAGACTGAAACTACAAAAGAACTTGACTGTAGATGCAAAGGATCAGAAATGGAGGAGGGGGGTAAAATTTTGGCAATTGGCAGCATGAATTTTCAGCCTTGACTCCAAATTTTCAGTTACATATGCCCCCAAAGATCTGTTTAATGCAAGCACTGATGGACTTCAGATTCACAAGCACTGTTGGACATATTTGTCCCAACAGCAAGACAAAAATCACAGAAGAACTTGACTGTGGAGGAAACAGATCAGAAATGGAGAGGGGAGTGAATTTTTTTGCAGCACCAATTTTCCCCTTTAACAAAATTCCAGCTCCCCCAGATCTTTTTAATGCAAGCACTGATGGACTCCAGATTCACAGCAGTAACCCCTCACAGCATGTAGACTACAATTACCAAATAACCTGACTGCAGAAGCAACATATTAGAAATGGACAAGGGTGAAATTTTGGCAGCATGAATTTTCCTTCCTGCCATAATTCCACTCTCCCTTATCTTTTTAATGCTATGACTGGTGTACTCCAGATTGGCCGAATGAACAAATCCACAGGTGAAGATGGCAATAATGAAAGAAAGTGACTGCAGAGGCAGCAGTTCAGGAATGATGAGGGACTGAAATTATGTCAGCATGAGTATTCAGGGCTTACCGGATCTTGTGAAAATGTCCCACCTGGTTCTAGGAAAACATTCCTAATGAAGTACAGTAACTATTGAGTAGATACTTTCACAATCCTCATGTGAATTCCTTATGTGTCTCCCCTGTCCTCAGCTACATCTCATTACATGGCTATCCTGTAAAGGTCATTTGACAGGAATTCATGCCCTCTACTATGTGTGCAAGTTGCTGGATTGTTAAGTCAGCATTTTGCGCCAAGATCCCCGTCATTATTGTTTGTGAAAACAATTGTCTTTGTTAAATGCAACATGCACTTTCACTGCAGCATACTCCGAAAGCTCTAGTCGTGATTCGAACAAGCTTCCAGTCCTAATTAGGCCTCAGGATTGGGACCGTGCTCAAGTTAACACAGCTTTAGTCAATTCGTCAGACCAGTTTAATAGGAACAAGCTTCCAAGCCTAAGCAGGGTCCAGGTTTGGGACCACGTTCTCGTTAATTCCTCCAAGTCTGTTTCTTTGTCCAGTTTGTTCGGAAAAAGCTCCCAATCCTTATCCGGTCATTGGGATTGGAGCAGAGTTCCCCTCAAGTTACTCCATCCTCCTGTGGAACGGTATGGTGCTGGCAAAGTCTGCACTTAACCTGGCAGTAATCATGGAAGTCACTGGCCAGCAATTGACAGCCCTGCTTCGTCTACAACATCTGAACTATACTGTGCTATTATTACCGGGTTTCCGTCCTCACCTCTTTCTCCGGGGTTCTGTCCCATCGGTATCGTATTGGTGTTACTGAACTACTTGTTGGATTGTACACTGCCTCTGCACTTGATTTTCTGGGCTGTACCCTAAAAAGATATACAACCCCAATTCCGAAATCGTTGGGACAAAGTGTAAATTGTGAATAAAATCAAAACCCATTGACTTTCAAATCACACCAGACAGCATTTTATTCAGAATAGAACAGATATAACATAGCAAATGTTGAAACTGAGAAATTTTACATTTTTATGCACAAAATGAGCTCATTTAAAATTTGATGGCTGCTACAGGTCTCAAAAAAGTTGGGACACAGGCAAAAAAGGGCTGAAAAAACTATTAATATATTAGAAAATCAGCTGAAGGAACATTTAGCAAGTAATTACATTAACTGGCATCAGGTGTGTAACATAATTGGCTATAAAAGGGATGTCTTAGAGAGACTGAGTCTCTCAGAAGTAAAGATGGCCAGAGGCTCTCCAACCCATGAAGGCTTGCGTAAAATAATGTGGAATACTTTAAAAACAATGTTCCTCAATGTCAAATCGCAAAGGCTTTGAAGGTCTCATCATATGCAGTGCATAACATCATCAAAAGATTCAGAGAAACTGGAAAAATCTCTGTGCCTAAGGGACAAGGCCGAAGACCTTTACTGGATGTCCGTGATCTTCGGGCCCTCAGACGTCACTGCATCACTCACCGGCATGATTCTGTCATTGACATTACTAAATGGGCCCAGGAATACTTAAAGAAACCCCTGTCTGTAAACACAGTCCGCCGGGCCATCCATAGATGCCACCTTAAACGCTATCCTGCAAAAAGGAAGCCATTGTTCAGCATGATCCTGAAGTGCTGCCGTGTTCTCTGGGCCGAGGCTCAATTAAAATGGACTGTGGCAAAGTGTCCTGTGATCAGATGAGTCCAAATTTGACATTCTTGTTGGAAATCATGGGCGTTGTGTCCTCCGGGCTGAAGAGAAAGACCACCCCTCCTGTTATCAGCGTTCAGTTCAAAAGCCAGCATCTCTGATGGTATGGGGATGCATTAGTGCATATGGTGTGGGACACGTGTATGTTTTAAAAAGCACCATGAATGCTGAGAGGTATAAAATATTTTTATTTCCGTTATGGAAAAAGCTAAAGGAAATGGGAGAAAAATTTGGCAGAGCATAAACAAATTAACTGGCAGACAAATTAAACAAAACAAAGAATTAGAGCTTAACATTAACAACCAGCTGGTGAAAAAATCCCGCCACCTTGGCTATGGAGTTTAATAACTCATTTATAAAATCAGTTTCAGATATTTCACAGCTCTTTTTTATCACCTAGGTGTGAATATTGTCCTATTGATTACACTCAGCCTGTTTTTATTATTAAAGAGGTAAGAGAATTTGAAGTATCTAGTATTATCAGTGAACTGAATAACTCGAAAGCTAAGGATGAGTACGAACTAGATATACATTTTTTGAAAATATATAAAGACTCCCTGGTGTACCCAACCACACGATTAATTAATCTATCTATTAAAAACTGTGTTGTTCCTGAATCTTGGAAGGTAGCTATGGTCAGGCCAATATACAAATCTGGGTGTAAAACAGATATGTGTAACTATAGGCCAATCAGTATCTTGCCCGTCATATCCAAAGTAATTGAAAAATGGGTTGTCAAACAACTACAAGACCATTTGCAAATTTGCCATAATTCTTTACACCCCATGCAATTTGGGTTCCGTACCCACCACTCCACAGAAACCGCTGTTGCCATGTTTCTAGAAAAGACAAAGTGCTTTCTGGACAAGAATAACTGTGTTGGCGCTGTTTTTTTAGATCTAAAAAAGGCATTTGACACCGTTGACCACCGAGTTCTACTGGCCAAGCTCACTCACTTTAACTTTTCTACTCAAGCTATCAAATGGATGACATCTTATCTATCCAACAGAAGACAGTGTGTAGTGGTCAATAGTGTCAAATCCCACACTTGGAAAGCTCAGTAGGGGTCCCACAAGGTTCTGTTCTTGGACCTATTTTATTTTCTTTATACATCAATAATCTTCCAAACATATGCAGAAACGTCAGCATACAAATGTACGCAGACGACACGGTTGTTTTACTCCAACAAAAATGTGGATGAAGCTTCCTGTATTCTCACATCTGCGATGGCCCATGTACAGGACTAGCTTAAGAGATCATGTTTGCTGTTAAATACTAAAAAAAACCATGTGTATGATTTTTTTCTAAGCATGCAGCTAAAATAACTCACTCTAAGGTATTCCTGGGGGAAGACGAACCACAACTTGTGGAAGAGTTCAAATACCTTGGGGTCACTTTGGACACGACACTATCTTTTAGGAGCCACATCAAAAAAATATCGAATACCATCAGATTTAATCTGAGTAATTTTAAACAGATAAGGACATCTCTAAATGATAGTGCCGCCTTAATGTTCCTTCACTCAATGATATTCTCACATATAGATTACTGTATAACTAGTTGGTCCTTTACTGGAGCCATGGCACTCAAACCAATTGAATCTTTGTCTAAAAAAGCGATTAAAATCCTAGACAAAAAAAAAAAAAATTCTCATACCATTACTGTAGCATTCTCCTAAGTATAAGTTGCTAAGTTTTTGAAAATTTTAAGAATTTTAAAATACCTTGTCTGATGTTCAAAGCCCTACATGGGCTTGCACCGCCCGCCACTAAATGACTACATCAAACAGAGGGCAATCAGCCACTCCACCACTCGAAGTCACTAGAGCCACTATTAGAGGTGACTGTGAGGTACCTCTTAGACGAACTGCATATGGCCAAAATGTTCTATCGTATAGAGGTAGTACGTTATGGAACAGCCTACCTCCCTCAATTAGAGAAACTCCCAGCTTTTTAACATTCAACGGACATTTAAAGGTGTGGTTTTCGAGCAAACCAGATCTGTGATCATGGTTAATCAATATGCGATCACATCATGGGTCAATGTGTAACAATTAATGATGTACAAATTATAATTTATCATGGGTTTAGGTGCAATTGCCATGGGCAGTGTGCAATTTATAGCAATTATACGATTTCTATTAAAGCAATGTGCAATCCTCACTATATTCCGGGTTTATGTGCAATTACCATACAATCTATTCTGGGTTTATGTGCAGTTATCATGAGCAACGTGAAATTTATAGTAATTATGCAATTTATATTAATGTGCAATCCTCACTATATTATTCTGGGTTTATGTGCAATTACCATACATGTGCAATTATAATACTATTTGTTCCGGGTTTATGTGCAATTACCATAGGCAATGTGCAATCTTTAGCAATTATATTAGAGCAATGTGCAATCCTTACTGCATTATCTTTATTTATATTACATTTTTCTTATGGGCAATGTACAATCTATTTAAGTATATGACACTTTATAATATGTTATCAATATGTTATTTCCCAGGCATTGTGTACATACATATCGCACGTTGCACCATCAAGATGCATTTTGCACTTTGTCATTATGCAGTATGTTCTTTTCGCACGTCTGCCTCTGCACTGTTGAACATAAACCAACATGATTTCGGTCTGATTGTATAAACTTGTCCTTGTTGTATGCATTTTTTTTTTGTATGTTTTGTATTTTGTGTTTTGTTTTTGTCCAGCTTTCTATCCTTCCCCTTCCTGTTTACATCAACCTGCCAAGGGACTACGGTTGGAAATTAAACTATGGCTATAAACCGGCATATTTACATGTATAATGTTCATGAATATGCACTGTCCCTTTATAAATAAATAAATAAAAAATAAAAATATAAAGCTTTTAGAGCAACATATGCTCCCCTCCAGACAACATCTATTCCAAGGAAGGCCTTGTGTATTTCAGCAGGACAATGCAAAACCACATACTGCAGCTATTACAACAGCATGGCTTCGTAGTCGAAGAGTCCGTGTGTTGAACTAGCCTGCCTGCAGTCCTGATATTTCACCGATTGAGAACATTTAGCGCATAATTAAACGAAAAGTCTGTCAAAGGAGACCCAAAACTCTCCAGCAGCTGGAAGCCTGTATTAAACAAGAGTGGGATCAAATTCCAATGGCTAAACTCAAGAAACTTTTCTCTTCCATGCCCAGACACCTCCACTCTGTTTTAAAAAGAAGGGGGGATGCTACACCATGGTAAACAGGCCCCTGTCCCAACTTTTTTGAGACCTGTAGCAGCCATCAAATTGGAAATGAGCTCATTTTTGTGGATAAAATTCTCAGTTTCAACATTTGCTATGTAATCTCTGTTCTATTCTGAATAAAATGCTGTCTGGTGTGATTTGAAAGTCAATGGGTTTTGATTTTATTCACAATTTACACTTTGTCCCAACGATTTCGGAATTGGGGTTGTATATCTTTTTAGGGTACAGCCCAGAAAATCAAGTGCAGAGGCAGTGTACAATCCAACAAGTAGTTCAGTAACACCAATACGATACCGATGGGACAGAACCCCGGAGAAAGAGGTGAGGACGGAAACCCGGTAATAATAGCACAGTATAGTTCAGATGTTGTAGACGAAGCAGGGCTGTCAATTGCTGGCCAGTGACTTCCATGATTACTGCCAGGTTAAGTGCAGACTTTGCCAGCACCATACCGTTCCACAGGAGGATGGAGGGGAACTCTGCTCCAATCCCAATGACCGGATAAGGATTGGGAGCTTTTTCCGAACAAACTGGACAAAGAAACAGACTTGGAGGAATTAACGAGAACGTGGTCCCAAACCTGGACCCTGCTTAGGCTTGGAAGCTTGTTCCTATTAAACTGGTCTGACGAATTGACTAAAGCTGTGTTAACTTGAGCACGGTCCCAATCCTGAGGCCTAATTAGGACTGGAAGCTTGTTCGAATCACGACTAGAGCTTTCGGAGTATGCTGCAGTGAAAGTGCATGTTGCATTTAACAAAGACAATTGTTTTCACAAACAATAATGACGGGGATCTTGGCGCAAAATGCTGACTTAACAATCCAGCAACTTGCACACATAGTAGAGGGCATGAATTCCTGTCAAATGACCTTTACAGGATAGCCATGTAATGAGATGTAGCTGAGGGCAGGGGAGACACATAAGGAATTCACATGAGGATTGTGAAAGTATCTACTCAATAGTTACTGTACTTCATTAGGAATGTTTTCCTAGAACCAGGTGGGACATTTTCACAAGATCCGGTAAGCCCTGAATACTCATGCTGACATAATTTCAGTCCCCTCATCATTCCTGAACTGCTGCCTCTGCAGTCACTTTCTTTCATTATTGCCATCTTCACCTGTGGATTTGTTCATTCGGCCAATCTGGAGTACACCAGTCATAGCATTAAAAAGATAAGGGAGAGTGGAATTATGGCAGGAAGGAAAATTCATGCTGCCAAAATTTCACTCCCTTGTCCATTTCTAATATGTTGCTTCTGCAGTCAGGTTATTTGGTAATTGTAGTCTACATGCTGTGAGGGGTTACTGCTGTGAATCTGGAGTCCATCAGTGCTTGCATTAAAAAGATCTGGGGGGGAGTGGAATTTTGTTAAGGGGAAAATTGGTGCTGCCAAAAAAATCCTCCCCTCTCCATTTCTGATCTATTTCCTCCACAGTCAAGTTCTTCTGTGATTTTAGTCTTGCTGTTGGGACAAGTAACAGCTGTGAATCTGAAGTCCATCAGTGCTTGCATTAAAAAGATCTGGGGGAGTAGAATTTTGGCAAGGGTGAAAATTCATGTTGCCAAAATTTTACCCCCCTCCTCCATTTCTGATCCTTTGCATCTACAGTCAAGTTCTTTGGTAGTTTTAGTCGACATGCCGGTGATATGTAACTGCAGCAAATATGGAGTCCAACAGTGCTTGCAATAAGAAGATCTGGGGGGAGTAGAATTTTGGCAAGGGTGTTCATTCATATTGCCAAAATTTTACCCCCCTCCTCCATTTCTGATCCTTTGCATCTACAGTCAAGTTCTTTTGTAGTTTCAGTCTACATGTTGGGATATGTAAATGCAGCAAATATGGAGTCCAACAGTGCTTACAATAAAAAGATCTGGGGGGAGTAGATTTTTGGCAAGGGTGAAAATTCATATTGCCAAAATTTTACCCCCCTCCTCCATTTCTGACCCATTGCATCTACAGTCAAGTTATTTTGTAGTTTCAGTCTACATGTTGGGATATGTAACTGCAGCAAATATGGAGTCCAGCAGTGCTTGCAATAAAAAGATCTGGGGGCAGTAGAATTTTGGCAAGGGTGAAAATTCATATTGCCAAAATTTTACCCCCCTCCTCCATTTCTGACCCATTGCATCTACAGTCAAGTTATTTTGTAGTTTCAGTCTACATGTTGGGATATATAAATGCAGCAAATATGGAGTCCAACAGTGCTTGCAATAAAAAAATCTGGGGGGAGTAGAATTTTGGCAAGGGTGAGAATTCATGTTGCCAATATTTTACCCCCCCCCTCCATTTCTAATCCTTTGCATCTACAGTCAAGTTCTTTTGTAGTTTCAGTCTATTGCATTAATAACATCTGGGGGGAGTGGAATTTTGGGAAAATTAATGGTGCCACAATTATATTATTTTTAATTTGGGCACTATTGTCTCCACAGTTTAGTGCAGTTGCAGTTTTTGTCTACATTTTGGGAATCTTGGATCTATCCGTTCTTCTAATGAGAAAATATTGGGGGGTCCTAATTATGACTCAAGGAAATATTCATGCTGACATAATTTCACTGCTCTGTTTGTCTTGACATGTACCTCTAATGTTGATATTGCACATAGTTTGAGTCCACTGTTCAAACAGTCAGTGGTGACCTTCACAAAATTGGTATTTATGGTTGGACCTTACTTTTTGTTCATCTGGATTGGTTTATGTCCCCTAATAATGTTTTATATTCCAACATAATGCCTCCAAACGCACAGCTAAAAACATTTTAAAAAGCATTCTTAGAACACAAGGTTAAAGACAAATTACCATGGCCAGTACAACTACCGAATCTAAACTTAATTGGAACTGCGGACAGTTCTGGAGCGCTAAATTCCGACAGATCTCCTCTTTCGTTATTAAAATCGGGAGACTATTCTTGAAGAATGGGTCACTTGCCCACTTTGCACAGTGCAGAAATCGTACTCAGAATTTTGAAGGCAGAGAGCGGACCTTCTCACTATTACAAGACATCGAGTTATGCAGGTGATTCCGACATTTTGTACACCCCCGTATACTGTCGAATGATTTCCTAATGTCCTTTTTTGTTGGTATAAATTAATTTCGTGAGCTATTTAATGTAAAAAGTTAACCAGCACTCACAAAAGGATCCAATTGTGGAGTAATTTTAATCAAATTCAAATGCACAGAGGCAGCATACAGACGTTAGCTATTCTACCTCTGTAATGTCTTGCTTCCGTGATTGGCGCTTGTGAATTTATTCTGGTCATTCGGTGAAATATTAAAAAGCGATACCTTTACTAAAATAATGCAGCTTATTGTACCTCAGAGGTTACAATGTTAGCTAAGGTAGAACTGTCCGCAAAAACTCCGCGATTGGAGCTTGCCAATTTATTCAGTTTATTCGGTTAAATATTAAAAAGCGATACTTTTAGTGAAATTAGCCGTCCTTCTTTCATGCGTAAATTCCACCTCAAAACTTACAACGTTAAGCTATAGAACTGTCATCAAAAAAAGCATGCACTAAAACGATAGAAACAGCTTTCTAATTAGTTTTACGGAAGATCAAGATTTAATTATTTGCTTTTTTTCCTTCATGCATTCATCCGGATTATCATGTTTTGAAGCCCATAATAATTAGTCTTTGGCGCCGTTTATGTCAATTAAGTCGGATGGCAGCGACAGCGAAACAGCGTTTCTGGCGTACAGCTGCGCACTGTAGCGTAGAGCGAAAGCGCGTTCACGAGACGGGGGGTAGAATTTTGGCAGGGAGTCGAAAAATGGCACAACACCGGCAGTTGGGTCCTTTCACTTTACTATGGTAAACTGTACCGTCTCCGTGTGAGAGTTGGCTAATACGGGCACTTACGTTAACAGCGTAGCTGCCAGACCAGGGGTGCGTTCAAAGTCGGCAACACGTAGCAAAACGTATATTTAAACGGAAACAGGAGTGCGCTGAACGCCCCGTTGTTTCACGCAAGCGTTGCAACTATGGCAGCCGAAAGGGCCGTACTGTGCGTTCTAGTGGAAGAATTCTCGGAGACTGATGAAATAGGCTCAAATGCGTGTTGAATGATACAAAACAAGTAGGATGTTGCAGTCAGGGCTTTTGTCGTACAGAATAAGAGACAACATCCCAATCGAGTGTAGGAGTATGTGGAAAATGTGGTTCCTTATTACAGCGATCCAACATTTGCCTCGCATTTCAGGATGACAAGGCAAACATTTCAGGTGAGGAGACTTCCACTTCGAAAATTTTAGACTGAGTTATATATTTCTTTATTCATATTGGGCCTTTTTAAAAAAAATGAAAATAAAATACAAAAATAAAAATGTTCCCAAAAAGTTCCCCAGCACACCGTCATAAGGCTTGTGCTCATATGAAAGTTATTCTGCCTTTTGATGTAAACTAAATTTACCCTTGTAAATTCTGATACTTTAAATTCCCACACAGTACTTGCATCAGTGTTCTGCTACAGCATCAAAGTCATGTAGAAACTTCGATAAACTAATGCTGCAACTGCTTTTCCACAGGCCCTTTGTGAGACAGTTGGTCCTTATTTGGTAAATCTAACCTTGGATACCTCTAAGAAACTGCTGGCCTCCATCTGGTTGCTGGCAAACCAAGAAAGCTTCAGGAGTGTCTCAAACCGATTTGACTTGTCAAAAGGAACCCTCCGTTACATTTTCCTGGAAATTTGCAAGGTTCTGTGTAATCTGAAGAGTACATACATACAGTAGCCAAGAGAGGATGAGCTTGTCAACATAGCTAATGGCTTTCAGGAAAAAACTGGCTTCCCTGGAGTGATTGGAGCAATAGATGGCACACATATTCCCATCCCAGCACCCACACTCAACAGAAACAGCTATATTAACAGGAAAGGATATGCAAGCATTCAACTACAAGCAGTGTGTACATCAGAGATGATGTTCCTCGATGTGTACACTGGTTGGCCAGGGTCTGTGCATGATGCCAGGGTTTTTCGCAACTGCCCATTGTATGACCATCTCCACAACGTAATGAGAACCGACTACCACCTGCTTGGAGATTCCGCATATCCACTCAGTACATGTCTCATCACACCATACGAGATAATGGACACCTATCACACCGGCAAAAGAAATTCAACACACTTCAACCAGAGTCATCATCGAAAGGACATGTGGGCTTCTAAAGGGGAAGTGGAGGCGGCTCAAGTATCTGCCCATGGGAGACCTCCAAAAAGTCCCAGTGGTCGTCACAGCTGCATGCATCCTGCACAATTTCCTGTTGAGAGAGGAAGGGCACCAAATGGAGGATTGTGATGAAGACAGCAGTGACAACAATGAATGTCAAACAGACCCTGAAAATAGTACTAGTCAGAGAAAGAGGGATGAACTTGCTTTACTTTTGGTTTAGGATGATCCAAGTTCTGTTTCACTTATTTTATTTGGTTTGTCCAGTGTCCCCCCCCAAGTTTGTTCATTTCATAAAAGCATTCCTTTCTTTCATTCAGTGCAGACTGTGGAGCTGAGGCAGGTGCTGATCCAGCAATAGACAAGTTCAGTGGTGCTGGAGATAAAGTCACTTTTTCTGGAGCTGAAGACACAGGAGGCAGTTTCAGTGCTACAGGAGCTGAAGACACATGAGGCAGTTTCAGTGCTACAGGAGCTGAAGACGCATGAGGCAGTTTCAGTGCTACAGGAGCTGAAGACACAGGAGGCAGTTTCAGTGCTACAGGAGCTGAAGACACAGGAGGCAGTTTCAGTGCTACAGGAGCTGAAGACACAGGAGGCAGTTTCAGTGCTACAGGAGCTACATGAGGCAGTTTGAAGAACACATGAGGAGGCAGGAGCTGAAGACACAGGAGGCAGTGCTACAGGAGCTGAAGACACATGAGGCAGTTTCAGTGCTACAGGAGCTGAAGACACAGGAGGCAGTTTCAGTGCACAGGAGGCAGTTTCAGTGCTACAGGAGCTGAAGACACAGGAAGACACATGAAGACACAGGGAGGCAGTTTCAGTGCTACAGGAGCTGAAGACACACAGGGATGAGGCAGCTGAAGACACATGAGGCAGTTTCAGTGCTGAAGACACAGGAGCTGAAGACACATGAGGCAGTTTCAGTGCTACAGGAGCTGAAGACACAGGACAGTGCTACAGGAGCTGGACACAGGAGGCAGTTTCAGTGCTACAGGAGGAGCTGAAGACACAGGAGGCAGTTTCAGTGCTACAGGAGCTGAAGACACAGGAGGCAGTTTCAGTGCTACAGGAGCTGAAGACACAGGAGGCAGTTTCAGTGCTACAGGAGCTGAAGACACAGGAGGCAGTTTCAGTGCTACAGGAGCTGAAGACACAGGAGGCAGTTTCAGTGCTACAGGAGCTGAAGACACACTGGAGGCAGTTTCAGTGCTACAGGAGCTGAGCTGAAGAGGCAGTTTCAGTGCTACAGGGCTGAAGACACAGGAGGCAGTTTCAGGAGCTGCAGTTTACAGGAGCTGAAGACACAGGAGGCAGTTTCAGTGCTACAGGAGCTGAAGACACAGGAGGCAGTTTCAGTGCTACAGGAGCTGAAGACACAGGAGGCAGAAGGAGCTGAAGACACATGAGGCAGTTTCAGTGCTACAGGAGCTGAAGACACAGTTTGAGGCAGTTTCAGTGCTACAGGAGCTGAAGACACAGGAGGGAGGCAGTTTGAAGACACAGGAGGCAGTGCTACAGGAGCTGAAGACACAGGAGGCAGTTTCAGTGCTACAGGAGCTGAAGACACAGGAGGCAGTTTCAGTGCTACAGGAGCTGAAGACACAGCTGAAGACACAGGAGGAGTGGCAGGAGCTGAAGTGCTACAGGAGCTGAAGACACAGGAGGCATTTTTTCAGTGCTACAGGAGCTGAAGACACAGGAGGCAGTTTCAGTGCTACAGGAGCTGAAGACACATGAGGCAGTTTCAGTGCTACAGGAGCTGAAGACACAGGAGGCAGTTTCAGTGCTACAGGAGCTGACAAGACACAGGAGCTGAGGCAGTTTCAGTGCTACAGGAGCTGAAGACACAGGAGGCAGTTTTAAAGGAGCTGAAGACACAGGCAGTTTCAGTGCTGAAGACACAGGAGGCAGTTTCAGTGCTACAGGAGCTGAAGACACATGAGGCAGTTTCAGTACTAAGGAGGAGCTGAAGACACAGGAGGCAGTTTCAGTGTGCTGAAGACACAGGGAGCTGAAGACACTGGAGGCAGTTTCAGTGCTACAGGAGCTGAAGACACAGGAGGCAGTTTTTCAGTGCTGAAGACACAGGAGGAGCAGTGAAGACACAGGAGGAGGCAGTTTCAGTGCTACAGGAGCTGAAGACACATGAGGCAGTTTCAGTACTAAAGGAGCTGAAGACACATGAGGCAGTTTCAGTGCTACAGGAGCTGAAGACACAGGAGGCAGTTTCAGTGCTACAGGAGCTGAAGACACATGAGGCAGATTCAGTGCTACAGGAGCTGAAGACACATGAGGCAGTTTCAGTACTAAAGGAGCTGAAGACACAGGAGGCAGTTTCAGTGCTACAGGAGCTGAAGACACAGGAGGCAGTTTCTGAAGACAGTGCTACAGGAGCAGGAAGACACAGGAGGGCAGTTTCAGTGCTACAGGAGCTGAAGACACATGAGGCAGTTTCAGTACTAAAGGAGCTGAAGACACAGGAGGCAGTTTCAGTGCTACAGGAGCTGAAGACACAGGAGGCAGCGTCAATGGTACAGATCGAAGTCCTCGTGGAACCTAGACTGAGGCACCCTGTTCCAAATGGTTTCCTGAGACAGAAAAGGGATCACACATTTCACCAATTAAGTTAATTAAGTAGTTTGTTTTAAATGTTGAAATGCTTTCAAAACTTAACAAATCAGGCCTAAAGAGTTTTAATGGAATTAAAAAGATACAATAACTTAGAATTAGTTAAAACTTATTTGACTATGTTCTTTTAAAGAAATAGTTAAATACATTTTAAACTTTTACTTACCACAAACATGTTGAGTGATATCATCAACGGCGTTGAATAGCAAGCTGCAAGAGCTGCATTTGTACAATACCCTTGTTGGATTCATTGTGCCAGTGTCTTTTTAAGACGGCGCGGTTTATATACCCGTTGAAGCTGATTGGATAACACCCCTGGCGCACCCACCAAACAGGAGAAAACATACCTCAAACCCTGTTGCGCACCGTTGCACACCGGTTGGTCGAAACAGGTCGTTCAACCCGGAAACCGTAACAAAACAGTGTGCATCGGTGTGACTTTGAACGCACCCCAGGTTCGAAGTTCAGGCGGCTGTTCGGGGGGGTGTGTGGGCGGGATTCGATAGCGCGGTTCTACCCCCCGATCACTACTGCGCCAACTCAGGCTCCAAATGTGCAACATGGCAGCGCCCCTATCAAGGATATTTTGGCTCCATTTTTGTTGAATATGAGTGAATGGAGACGCGTCGTCCATGTTTTATATAGTCCTTGGTTGGAAGCATAGACTGTATAAAAAGATGGACGCAGCACTCTGGTCTGAAAAAAGAAGCCCATGCGGAAGTACCGTAAAATGGCATTCTATTTAATGGCCAGCAGATGGCGACGTCGGTGGTTGCAGAAAGAAGTTCAATGCTATAGAAGTCTATGAGAAAATGACCCTACTTTCCCACCTGATTTATCATTTAAATAATAATTTTCCACATTATCTTATTGCAGCTATAGCAAGTTTCAAGTCTCCTTCGATATATACTCAGTCAAAAAAGAAACTTCACACTCGTTTGGAGGTCAATAAGTTGAACATACAAGAAAAGTGGTTTTAAATAATGATTTAATTCCATTCTGTACCCATTAAGGACGGTGCACCATAAAAATCATGTTCATAATGTAACCAGTTCCACCGGAAATGCTACGGAAATGTAAGGGAGTAAAAATGGTAAGTTACAACTTGATGAAAGCATGTCAATAGCGCGTATGCCCTCCATGAGCGTTCACAACTGCGACGCAACGTCTCCTCATGGATTGAATGATGCGTCTGAACACAGCTTGGGGGATGCGTCGCCATAATTGAACCAACATGGCACCAAGTTCCTGCAAATTCTGTGGAGGGTTCCTTACTTGATGGAGTCTTCTGCCCAACACATCCCATACATGTTCTATGGGATTAAGGTCGGGAGACCTTGAGGGCCACTCCATGACATTGATGCCAGCATTCCTAAGAAAATTCCGTGTTAAATTGGCCATATGAGGTCTGGCATTATCGTGTTGGAATGTCAGACCTGGGCCATGAGCTGCCTGAATGGCAAAAGCTCTGGAATGAGCACTTGATCTCTGTATCCTGCAGCAGTTAGGTTTCCTTGAACAACCATCAGGCGGGAACGGGCAGGACCATTAAAGGCACCCCAAACCATAACACTACCGCCCCCAAAATGGTCCACTTCCTGCACACAACACTGGGCGTTGCATTCACCGCGTCTCCTCCAAACTCTAACTCTCCCATCAGCGAAGTGCAAAGTGAATCTGGATTCGTCACAAAAAACGACCCTATTCCAATCACGCTGAGTCCATCTCAGATGTTGTGCCCAGAGAAGCCGTTGACGCCGGTGTAACTGGGTTAAAATTGGTCCACGATATGGCCGGCGTGCATGGAGACGAGCAGTGCGCAGGCGATTACGTATGGTTTGGGCAGTCACACGACCTCTAAACAATTCATTCCTAGTGGGCGTTGCAGTGAGAAATCGACACGCAAATGACGTAAGAAGCGATTTGTCGGTCTTCTGCTTGTGTCGTCACACGCGTGGTCTACCCTTAACGAGGTCGGTCTGCTGTGGTGCCAGTTTGTTGGAGACGTGTCCGAAGATCATGGATAGTCCGTCGACTGCATCCCATAACCCTGGCAACGTCAGTGACCGGCGTTCCCGTATTCAGCATGCCAATGGCACGTTCATGTTGAATGTTTGACAGTCGTGGCATTGCAAATCAACGGATAATTGACTGTAAGAACTTGTTTTTCCGAGATGTCACTCTACCGTGCTAACGTGGGCTCAATTGCACGTGTCTCATAAGGTCACGTGACTAGGAACACGAGGAAACATGCTTTTTACCTTGATGTATGCTCGACGTGTTGCATGCTTGTGCACGCCGGAGTTGCTGTGTGTCATGATGTCTTTGACAACGCATTTACCCCTAATAATAATAATAATATCTCTTGTATTAAGTTTCAAGAAAATATTTAGAAATTTATGAGTGTGAAGTTTCTTTTTTGACTGAGTATATCATGATGTTCATTTTTGTAAATTATGGTCCCAAGTAGACTAGAATAAAGGATAAAGTCAGAATATGCTTTTGAGGCGTGGCCATCCTCTGGTCCTCGTCCGATACGGTCAGATCCACCTCTCACGTCCCACCCTGGATCTTGATTCTGGCTCTCGTCCAATAGAAATCACATCCGGTTTCAAAATGACAACATGGCGCAATTCAAATTGCCAAAATCGAGCCTTCCTTTATGGTATGCTGAAACCAATGGGTGACGTCACGGTTGCTTCATCCATCTTTTTATACAGTCTATGGTTGGAAGTCATATGAGCATCCTTGTAGATCCGACAGGAACTGTCGTAAAGATGTTTTTATGTTTAGCTGGCTTTTCTTTAAAGCTTTCCATTTCTAATTTTAATCTGTATACGTACTTCCGGGTCCTGAAGCTAGCCAATCTTTGCAACGCGGTCTATGCGACCCCGGCCGTGTTGTTACAAAATCCTCCAGGTGCGCGGCTCGGCGTTCAGAGCCTCCGCGGACCGTCCGCGCTCTGTCGCCCTGGCCGCAATTGCGTCATTTCACCGCGTGGGCTGTGCTGACTGCGCCGACCGCAAGAAGCATGAATCAGGCTATGTCCCATACCCTTCGGCAACTATCGCTGTGGGAGTTGCGCACAATGCAACAACACGCAAAAAACCCACGCATTTCTCATCCACATACAAATAAGGTATACTCAATAAAAACTGTTATCACCTCTGCTTCTCCTCAGGGTGTATACATGCTACATTGTCCTTGCGGGTTATCCTATGTGGGTAAAACAACTAGAAAACTGAAACAAAGGATCAGTGAACATAAGAGCACTATTCGGAGGAATGATCGTGACCCTGTAGCTGTACACTTCAATGATGCGAAACACGCTATTTCTACGTTAAAGTTGTGTGGCATTGAAACTGTAAATGTACCACGTAGAGGTGGTGATAGGGACCTGTAACGAAGTGTCTAGAGATACGGCAGTTTTTATTAGTACGGCAGTCGATTTGAAGGGATTAGGATAAGGATTAGAGATTATGGTTAGGGGTCAGGGTTAAGGTTAGGGTTAGGGTTAGGGTTTGGGTTAGGTTAGGGCAGGGCTTGAAATTGGGACTGCGGTTCCTCTCTACATTGAAATGCATTGGAAAACTGCCGTAGCCGTAGCAACTGCCTTATTAAAAAGATGTGAAGCGTTTTGGATTTTCACGCTACAAACACTAGCACCGAAGGGTCTAAATGATGAATTAGCGCTTAACGTTATGCTTTGATTTCTATACCAATGCCTTGATCCTCTTCTCTTCCCCTTTTTAGGGACAGAATGTAAACAGGATGAATATATCCTGTTCTTTGAAACGATGAAAAAATGAGATATCCTTTTTCGGTACAATAAATATGCTGTATTTGTTTTTGATGTTTTTTGGGTTGCCTATATACCGTTAGCCTTGCAGAGCAGACGGCCCTGCCTGATTTATTGTCTGAAATCCTGCAAGTCCGTCTTGCCAACTACCGTCGTCCAACAATTTCACGGCTAGATTTTTTACGGCCCAATCAGGGGAAAGAGAGGCAGGAGCTGCAGACTTGATATCACCAGGAAGCGACTTTATGTTTGAATACAATGGCGGCGTGCGAAGCGGTTCCTGTGGATGGGTCAATATCAGCAGTTTTATCAGAAATAGACTCAATTTCTTCATTAAAAGAGGAGCAAAGAACGTCACTAAAAGCTTTTCTGACGGGAAACGATGTTTTTGCTCTTCTCCCGACCGGTTTCGGTAAGAGTTTGATCTACCAGCTGGCTCCTCTGGTCGTGAAAAAGATGGGAAGGACTTCAAACCCCATGTGGATTGGTCGGTGATGAGTGTGACGAGAAGAACCATCGTCCAATCAGCAGCCGCAGATTTTTTTGAAGGTTCCTCCTCTGAAAACTTTTTTGAAGGGCTCCTTCCCAGATGGACTTGTGAAATATTTCCGTGGCGGATATATGGAACTGTCCGTCTGGCGTGTCAGGTTAATATACCGTTTTTTTGGGGGATATTTTTTCGCTTTATTTTCTTGTTAGAAATAGTTATCAATGTTATTAATTAAAGAAAAAAATAAGCTAATTAATATCTATCTCTTTCTTGGGTGGATTCACTGATGAGTGAGACTTCTGGGTTGAGCGAACGCTGGCATGCCTGTTGCCGCTGCTCACCGCTGAGCTATTTGCTTTACTATCAGTTCTCCAGATCGCCAATCTCGTCGAATTTTATCATGTATGTACTCTATGGCTATCTTTAACCTTGGATTTTACCGGATACCTCGCCGATTGTCTATGGATTTTACCTGTCTGGATTTACCTGTTACTCCACGCTGGTCTGTCCCTGCCTCTGGTTTGCCGTCTTTCTCCCCGGAGCCATGCTGCTTGTCAAGGTACTGTTCTACTGGTTTTCCGCCGTTTCATCATTCTCCAACCTGCACGCTGCATTCTATCAATACACCGCCGTTGAGCTTTTGAAACTCCGGCATCACGCATCCTCAGCTGCTCCACTTCCTCCATCCGTGTTTGGCATTCCCCAGGATATTGCATACCAGCCCGCCGCCGTTACATTCACCGAGGATCCGCCCGAAAAGTCAACTTTCAATGACTGTCACCGCATTACTTCAACTTGGTCCACCACTGCGCCGTCGCATCAGACGCTCTATCCGAACTAGCAACCACAGCCACCTGGCTAATTTAGCCCGGGCGGCTAATCCTGCCACCTGCATTAGCTCCACTACAGTCAGACTAGGTCTAAATCAACGTCCGTTCACTCTCCACCAAAGGGCACCTCATCAGAGATGTCCTCACCGACCACAATCTGGACTTCCTCTCCATAACTGAAACTTGGTAACTTCCCAATGATTTCGTCGCACTCAATGACTCCACTCCACCTGGATTTGTTTACACTTCTCTACCGCGGACTAGTGGCCGGGCGGAGGTCTCAGATTGTTCCACCGTGCGTGCTGGAAAGTCGTCCCAGCCGCTAGCCCTGCATTCGCCGTTTGAACATTCCGCCTCCCTACTTCCTGGTCATTCCCCTACCGCCATAGTAACTCTTTATCGCCCACCAAAATATAACAAGGATTTTATCAATGACTTTTCTCACCTCCTCACGCACCTCTCATCACTGGCTCAAAACATAGTCATCCTGGGCGACTTCAACATCCACATGGACAATAGCAATGATTCACTCTCAAAAGACTTATCATCCTGTTTAGATAGTTTTGGTTTAAAACAACATATCCACTTCCCAACACACAATAAGGGCCATATTTTGGATTTAGTCTGTTGCTCTGGTTTCACTCCCTCTGACTGCATACCTCACTCTCTCCCCTACACCGACCATTCTCTTATAACCTTCAATGTTAACCTCTCTCTGTCCAAATTCACTTTTCCTAGAACCATCTCTTTCCGTAAAATCAACAAAATCAACATTGACGCCCTATCTGCTGACATTACTAACATCCCCAGAACAACCGCCGACAGCCCACCAGCTGACGTTGTCTCCCACTACAATACTCACCTCCATTCACTCCTGAACTCTCATGCACCTCTAAAAACCAGATCAGTCTCCTTCACCCATTCTGCTCCCTGGTTCACTCCTGCATCCGCCAACTCAAATCCCAAGGAAGACAACTGGAACGCCTCTACAATAAAACTGGATTAACTGTTCACAAAGAAATGTACAAAAACCACCTGACTGTTTACAAGGACAATATTGCATCAGCCAAATCTGCCTATTACTCTGGTCTAATCCAATCACACCAACACAATTCTAAAACTCTGTTCTCTCTCTCTCTAATATCACCAAACCCCTGACTCCTTTTCACCTCACATGCATTCCCCGACTTCTGCAACTCAATCCTGTCATTCTTCGTTTCAAAAAATCAGTAATATTCATCAACACCTGATCCCATGCACAGCCTCAGTTGACCCCACCCCCCACTTCCCACCCGACAACCTTGTTCGCCAGCTTTACTCTCCCCTCTATCCACACCATATCTGAGTTCATCGTCAAATCAAAACCCACAACCTGCCAACTCGATCCACTTCCCACTGCTCTTCTAAAATCTTGTCTCCCCTCAATTGCCCCCCTCATCACCAACATCATTCACTCCTCCCTTGCTACTGGTATTGTCCCCCCCACTCTCAAACATGCTTCTATTACACCCATACTCAAAAAACTAGGCCTTGACCCTACCAACTTCAATAACCTTTGACCCATTTCCAACCTTCCATTCATCTCCAAAATTCTAGAAAAATGTGTTGCCACCCAACTCCACAACCACCTCATCTCAAACAACACCTACGAACAGTTTCAATCTGCTTTCCGCCCCCTCCACAGTACTGAAACAGCCTTTCTTAAAATCACCAATGACCTCCTCATAGCTTCTGACTCTGGCCTACTTTCCATTCTCATTCTTCTTGACCTCACAGCAGCATTTGATACCATCTCTCACACCATTCTCCTGAACAGACTGGCAGCCATTGGCATCACTCACATACCTCACACCTGGTTCACCTCCTACCTTTCAGATCGCACTCAATACATCCAGCTTAAATCCCACAAATCAGATTCTCTGCCTGTCACTGCTGGTGTGCCCCAGGGGTCAGTCCTGGGGCCCCTCCTCTTCATTATATACATTCTTCCACTCGGCTACATCTTCCGTAAGCACAATATGAACTTCCACTGTTACGCCGATGACACCCAGCTCTACCTCTCATCCAAACCTTCTTCAGCCCTTCCACCTTCCTCCCTCACCCTCTGCCTCCAAGAGCTTAACTCTTGGTTCTCTTCAAACTTTCTTAAGCTAAACAGTTCCAAAACAGAGGTCCTACTAGTTGGCACCCCATCCACTCTCGCCAAATCAAACAGTTTTTCTATCTCCATCAATAACACTCCTATTCCTCCCTCCCCTCAGGTAAAGAGTCTGGGTGTCATCCTTGACAGTACCCTCTCCTTCCACTCCCACATCAACAACATTACCCGCTCAGCATATTTCCACCTTCGCAATATCTCTCGCCTTCGCCCGTCTCTCTCCCCTCACACCACTGCCATTCTTGTTCACAGCCTAATTACCTCCCGCATTGATTATTGTAACTCACTCCTTTTTGGCCTCCCCAACAAATCCCTCCACAAACTTCAACTCCTCCAAAACTCTGCAGCTCGTGTCATCTCACAAACCCCTATCTCTCACCACATCACCCCCATCCTTCAACAACTCCACTGGCTCCCCATAAAAGAGCGAATCCATTATAAACTTCTCCTCCTCACTTTCAAAGCTCTGCACAACCTTGCCCCAACTTACATTTCTGACCTCCTTCACGCCGCCACTCCTGCCCGTTCACTCCGTTCCTCATCCAGCCCCCAACTCCTTGTTCCCCGTGCCCGCCTCACCACTATGGGATGCAGAGCATTCAGCCACTCTGCTCCCAAGCTCTGGAACTCCCTCCCTCCTGATCTCCGCATCATCCACACCCTCCCACTCTACAAATCTCGACTCAAAACTCATCTTTTCAGACTGTCCTACCCCACCTAGCTGCAACTAAACCATCCCACTCCCATGATCTATTTATTATTACGTTGTTTATTGATTTTTATATTGCCTCTGTGTTTTTATGTTTTTGTACAGCGACCTTGAGTGTCTTGAAAGGCGCTTCTAAATAAAATTTATTATTATTATTATTATTCTGATTGGCTAATATGTGCCTCCCTTTCTTTTTAAATGGGGTCTCTGCAGTACTCATGTAATTCAACCTGATGAAGGTCGCACGACCGAACCGTTGTTGGTAATAAAGATTTTTTTTGCAGAGAAGACAATTTTGCACACCAACCATTGGTCTTCACTGCATGTTCTTGGACTCTGGGATATTGGACCGAGTTTTGATGATGGCTTCTGATATTTGATCAGTATCAAGAAACACTGTACTTGCTTTGTGTCTATTACAGTTCAGCACTTGACCTGTTGGCCAATGACTGCTACTCCAATATTAAGTATGTCCATGTCAAATAACACAGACCTAAGGTTTTGAGATGAAACCTTAAGATGTTTAAGGGTTTTGTTGTCTTTCGACTTCAGCTGACCATGAATGAAAATATGAGGGAAGTTATTGATGTTAATGAATGTTACTCTGAATACATTCTACTCTTTTTAACAACTGATCAAATACATAAAAACTTGAGCTGAGTTTGGAAACAGTCAAATACAGATGTTCAATCAAACGTTGGATTCTAAAGGGTAAATGGCCCGTGGTGTATGGAAAGTACAGTGAATCTCAGTACCGTTATGGGTGAAAATGTGCAAAATTTAAAAAATTCAGTTCACATAGAAAAAAAACTATAAGGCCTTAATTTCTTTTTTTATTATTTGGCATCTCCAGTCCCACCCGAATCTTGAATGCCCAAAGAAATTTGTCTTTGGCTTAAGAGACTCACACTTCACTGTACTGTAACATCCTAGTGACCAAAGGTGCAGAAAGGGCACCAGGAAAGTGATGGAATATGGAGGACCCAAATGGAGAACGTGAAGTTTATTAAAATAAAGAAGGTGAATGCAGGACATAAACACAACACTTTGAGGGATAACAAAAAGGGAGTGAGCTAAACAAGAGTTACAAACTAAGGCTGCCCTCCAGGCGGGGAGACGTAATACCCTGAAATTTTACGGTTTTTACTGCTTAATCTTGCTTCTCTTTCTTCGTTGGGGCACTGACATAGGCTGCCAGGTACACCACATAGCCCTTAGTCTTTATATCTTCCAAGGGAAAGAAGCTGAATAGATGAGGATTCATGCCATCATACAGCCACCATTTTCCATTCAGGGTTACGCACAGCACCATGTGGTTATCACTCGGAGGTGTGATGCCCAGGAGAAGAAACTGCAGCTTAAATTCCCTAAGAAATTGAGAAAGGAGGCAGTTGTTCACATCATAACATAACCATGGCGGGAACAGGCCATGCATTTCAACAAAACTCACCATTCCCTTAGCATTGAAGTGTATCTAAAACTTAGTATGCTTGACCCTAAAACACTAACCTTTAGTCCGTGTTACACCATCACCCATTTATGGCCTGGGTGGAAATCTCCTTATGTTGGTGTTTTAGGGTTAAGAACGAGAGGGTATCTAGCACCATATCATGCCTGATCTAGATAACCCCCATAATTTATGCCTCAATGACATAACTTGGCAAGCTATTCCACACTGTGACCATTCTCTGAGTGAAAAAATAGTTGATAATATCTGTGCTAAATCTAGCTTTGGTTAACTTCCGTTTATGACTCATGGCAAAATGGGGGCACCACATTATAAATCTCAAAATCCCATTCGACTGGCAGACTTGCTAACATTAACAATCAGTCACTGCGCAAGTGGGCGGAGAACATTCCTTACTTCTCGGCAACTACCAGTCGAATACAACCAATGTTACTCCGTTGAAGCAGCCCACTACCAACAAAGTGCTCCCCATCCACATCCAAGAGGTAAGGAGAGCACTCAAGACTATTAGGGCCCTATTTTAACCATCTAAGCGCACGGTCTGAGATGTGTGGCGCAAGTGCACTTAGGGCGCGTCCAAATCCATTTTTGCTAGTTTAACAGTGGGTTATCTGGGCAATAAGAAAGGCGCAAGGTTCAAAGGATCATACTTAATTTCTTCATGAATCACAGGCATGTTTTGGATGTAACATAAACCAATCAGAGCGTCATGTCCCATGCCCTTTAAGAGCCAGATGCCCTTGCACCTTGGCGAATTGCTAATATAAATACTCTGAACAACACTTCTCTGCAGGGATGGGTCAACTCATGCGGATATTTAAGGCGTGTGAGCAAACCACTGCTGAACCCGATCTCTGTAATGTCCAAAAATGTAAGCTAATAGGAAATGTATATTTAAAATATTTTTCAAAATTGCTTAATCATATTCTGATGAAAAAAGTCATCATGCGCCGTGAATGCCGGGGTCGCATTTGAACATACAAATTTGCAAAAACAGATTTTTGCACCATGTGTAAGAAGCACAGGGCTATTGCTCTATGGTATTATCTCAATTTTTGTAATTTTGGCACTTATTGCGTTTTGGAAACAAACTCTTCACTTCCTAATAATGCAATCTGGGCGCTGGCTGGGATAATGGCATCTGCGCCAGTACATAAACTAGCAAAGACACTCGGGTCACTCTTTGCACCACTTTGTGCCAGGTGTAAGATAGAGCCCTTAATGTGGGATCATGTCAATTTGAGGGCGCACTGCTCGTATACACGAGGAATGTCTATTGCTTGTATACCAGAGAAGCCCAGTTCAGACCTACGAGAAATGTTTCACATGAACAATTCTTGCATACAATAAAGTAAAAAATTTATACACGCAATATCCATTTGTTTTATGTTGCCACCTTCTGGTATACAAGAAACGGACATTTCTTGTATATACGAGCAGTGCACCTTCAAATTGACTTGAATGTAATGTACAATATTTTTATGGTGCAACAATATTGAAATGCATAATAATATCTGTGGAGCATATACTTTTAAGTTGAAAAAAACTACTCAAGGTGCAATAACATATCTTGTACAATATTACTCATGGTGCTATAACATCTCCTGCAGCATTTTTTAGAGCAATAAAATTTAATGTGCAATATTACTTCAAATGCAGCAACTTTCATGTGCAGTTATAACTATAGCCCTTTTTCCATCAGATTTTCAAGCGAATTATCTTTTTGATGGAAAAGGGCTTATGGTGCAATAACAATTAAATGTGCCACAGTATTCCTGTAAATTCAAAAATACAAAAGGTCCTACGACACCGAATACTGCAATGGAAACGAAGGCATTCTATTCCGTTCTATTCTTTTGTGACACAGGGATCATCCATGTCCAAATCTGAGAAACAATGGTTTAGATGGTTACCTTTCATAAATATCAGCGATTACGAGAGGAGGGACTTCATAGATGCGACCGTCAACGTTCACCAGAACGAACTGAAGGTTCTTCATGAAGCCCAGGGCTCTCACATCACCAAGCCTCTGAAACTGCCTGATAATCACATTCAAACCTGCATTAATTTCAGGGCATTGCAATAGCATTTATCACAGACAACAGTGTTCCCATCATGACATCATCAGTAAGTAAATGAATGCAGAATTCCTTCGCCACTGCAATGAAGATAAAAGCAAAATAACTGTAGATTGGAAAAAGACAGATGGCAACTGATCTTCTGAAGTGAGGTAATCGGTTCAAAGTAACATTCAAAATACTGCTTCGCACTGTAACGTGGAACAGAAGGACACGAGCCCACAAAAGGGTAGAAAGGATGCAGGTGTACGTTGTCCCCATGGTTGGTGAGAACAGAACAAATTTTTGGCACAAATTAACGGTTTAACTCCAAAACTAGCCGATTGCACTCATAAACTCTGAAACTTCCGTCTAGGATGCATAAACTCAAGAAACTGAGGGCAATGTTACAGATCTTCATCCACAAAAAAGAAATTAAAATCAGCAGTTTAGGATAAGGCTACTTTAGATATCCAAAGTAACAATGATTTTACTGAAATTATTTCCAAAAAAAAAGTCTGATTGGAAATCGTACCTTACGGTCTTGCTGTAGACACAATATTCAAGATTAGGACTCTGCCGATCGTCGTCAAAGTAATAATTCATCTTCGTCAGGTCCGAAAAGTTTGGAAGATGGTCTTTAACATGCCCCCGAATGTCGATGATGGAGCCTCCAGTGAAGTATTTTTTGTAGCCCTCCCGGAGATCTAAGTTAATAAGCCATAGAGCCTTCGCTTCTGCGTACTTCCCGCTATCCATGAGGGCCATGACTGCATTAATAGTTTTATCCTGCATAAAAAGCTCCCTAATATGATGATGCACACCAGCAGTAATGTGAATACCTGCCAGCAGTGCATCAAGGACACAGGTGTTTCTAAATATGTGTATTTTGTATATGCTATTATAGTTAATATAATTAAATGGGATGGGAGTGTCATGGCTGCTGTCCGACAGCAGCTGGATTAGATCGTCCACATCTCGTATCCTATAAAGAAAATACATAGCACCCGTTAAATCATGTAATGCTTTAACGTAAAGTTTCAAAAGTAATACTCAAAGTAAACTTGTATTTTTTACCTTGTTTACTATTGCCTATGTTTATAGTTTATTTGACATTATGTAGGGAATAAAATACCTTGGCCCTTGTTTTGGCTTCTTCGCTGCAAAAAGAGAAAATAGGTTTCAAATTAATATCACATCAAAAGACTAACATAAAATCTAGTCAGAGGAGAATATATCTTCCCTCGTCATGCCAAGCCCCCAGCGCTCGGCAACACCAGAGTTCTGTGGAACCGGCCCGCTCTCCCGTTCATCACTTAACTATGTGCAGCTGTGTACTGCTACTCAATAAGCCAATATAGCCTTTATAAGGCTGAGCTTTGCACCACTCAGGAGCGAAGTCTCGTACGCCTTATCGTATAGCGTTTCCCGAATAACAGTAAATCCTGTGTTATGGCCCCAATTTGCTATGGCGTCAATTTGTTATGACGTCACGGACAGCAAGGGATGACAGACAAAATTCTTCAACTTCAACACATTTAATTAAACAAAACTTAGAACTAATCTACACTCTACCCTACTGACCAAGATTGAAATAATAATAAAAAAATAGTTACAGTCCCTTGGTAATTGAGATGGGCTGCTATGTTGCGATGTCCTGGGACAGGAAAATGCTCCAACACAGGCTAAAATCCACAAAAAGCTTCACAGGTCTTGAAAAGAGTGACAGGTCTGGTCAAATGTATCCTTTCACAATTTCTCCTTGCAATTTCTCCAACTACTCCACACTCTCTCGATTTTTCTCCTTATATACTCTTTTCCAGCCCCCTCTGAGGCATGCCCAGGACATGCCCAAACCTAGCTTTAGATTGCTTAACAAAAAAAAATGTCAATACTGCCATCTAGTGGCTTTTTCCCACATCACACCTGATATTTAGCTGACTATTGTTAGTCTAACTGTTTATTTGTACTTATTTTTGGGAATTGCTGTTTTCCCGTATTATCCTATGATTATTTGCTTTTGAAGCTTTGCCTCTAAAGTCATAAATACTATTCTTCATCTTTGCAGAGCCTATGGAGGTCGGCTCCTCCAAGTCTGCCTTTGCTAACTTCCACAACTGGAGGAAGAGAGGGCCATACACCCACTGTGGAAAATACTGCTCATCGCCCTCCTCAGGAGTATCCCAGAACTTCAGGAAACCAGATCTGGAGCCTGCTTCGCCTGTCAAGGTAAGCGCGTCTCCATCCACTATATCTGCCTGGAAGTTCCTGATTCCAGTGCATGTGGCAAATGATAATCTATGCCTCCAAGCAAAAGCCCTGATCGACTCTGACACGGCGGGGAATTTCATCTGTCAGCAGTTGGTGCAAAGGCGCCGGCTTCCTGTCCCACAGCTCAACACCCCCATCAACGTGGCAGGTTTGGATGGTTGGATGTTTGGATGACACGTGAATGTCAATAATAAGAACAATAAACAACTTTCTGTATGTCAACATACAAAAACAAACATCTGTGCGTTGAAGAGCACTATGTGGCCCTGAGAGGTAACCACACATTGGAAATAAACTTTTTGTGAACGTAAACACAATATAAATTAAATAATAAGAACAGCAAATAACATTACATACGTTAACATCCAAAAAACATAAATTGTATGTCTTACAGATGGTACTATGTAACCATGTGAGGTGACTGCACTTTGCAAATGAGAAAACGGCAACCAAAAAAGCATTCATATTCTTCACCATTATTGAGATATAGGCCTAGTCTTTTACAGGTTTGGAACACTAGTCATGTCTGACATGAAGAGCTTGCACAGTCAGAGCCAGTACTGTTTCTATAGCCTAAGCAAAGACCCAATGCACAATTTAGGCTACATAAAATTAATTTTAAGACAGCGATAGAAACTGCAATGAGCCCAGTTGACATAAATACATATAAGAGTCATAAAATATCTACAATGTCTGCGTCTTTTAACTTAAGGCCAGATAGTGGCTCTCCCGCAGAACAGGTGTGTGGGATGGGAGTGAGGGGAGAGTGTTTACTAATTACTTGATCGCGGATGACGTCGAGAAAATGAAATGAAAAACGAAACAAGAAAAATACAAAAATGCTAAAATGGGTCGCCAGACATATCTGGGCTGCCAGGTTTGTTCACCAGTTGTTAAGGAAGGCAGCCAGAGAGACAGAGCTCTGACAGGGGGTGAACACAGAGAGGGAGGCGGATTCGCATTAGTAACCACTGAGTAGTGCTGGTTTTGCAAGGGCATTGGCAAAAGTTGTCCCCGAGTCGGTAAAATCACCAGCAATATTGGATTTAGCTTAGCTAATAAACAGCAATAAAACACTTATTTGATAATAGTTTTGCGTTTAATCTTTGTATGCACGGTCATATTTCAACTTTCCCTCGTCCTACTCTGGAGAGAGTCAAAGCCGACAAGAGCCTGGAAAATGGACGCACTCTGGTTTTGTGATGAATATTCAGCTTTAGAGTTTATCAGCTATAAACAGCGTTGTCGTCACTGGAAAGGTTTAGCGTATCTTCATCTCAGTTACGTTAAAGGGACTATGTCAGCCGGGGCGCATGCGCGCGACGAAGTGGAGCATCTTGAAAACGTTGGTACAACTATTTCAAGTTCATAGTAGATGTAAGGTGTAAGCGTTTCAATCTGTTTAAACCGCGTTCATCCTTGAGAAGTTTATTGAAATTTTAACCAAAAAACTATCTTTATCTTCGTAGAGCCTGTTCGTAGCATCAGTTTGTCATAGTTTGGGTTTTTGCAGCGTTATTATTGCTTTTAAATCAGCCTGCGTTGATTATGTCGTCCTATGGCTAGACCCTGTGTGTCACTGTGGGTGGATATTTATCAATCTGACTTTCAACGTACACCCACAGAGACACTGCTTGATCCATTCACTTCAGGCATACTTTTTGCTCTCGTCTGTAACATTTCTGTAACATTTAGACCCGGTAGATGCCTTCTGTGCGGAGATATGAGCAGAAACCCACCGAAGTGAAGCGGTTCAAACGGTTTCCAACACTACCAGCCATTTTCTAATCCCGACATGCAACGGTACGCCAGGGAATTCCCAAAATGACGGAATACATTTTGGGAATTCCCTGGCATGCCGTTGCATGTCGGGATTAGAAGATGGCGACAAGTGTTTGAACTGCGTCGCTTGGAGGACGTTTTTGCTCATATCTCCGCACAGAAGGCATCTACCGGCGTGTACTCGTGGCTGAGTCTAGCTGTCCTAGCTAGGAAGGTATGTGCGTTTGATTTGTTTTGATCCGAGGAGTTGGGGAAATGTTACAGACGTAGAGCGTAAAAGTATGCCTGAAGTGAATGGATCAAGCAGTGTCTCTGTGGGTGTACGTTGAAAGTCAGATTGATAAATATCCACCCACAGTGACACACAGGGTCTACCTATGGCAGCCGTGGAACTGGAAGCGGTTGCAGAAGGATCTATAACAGCTGCATGTCAGACAAAACGTTGTGACAAACAGGTTCTGCGAACATTAAAGACAGTTGCTTGAAAAAAAAAATTCCCCAAACTGTATTTAAAACAGCGACGAAGGTACACTGTACACACGTTCTAATAAGCTTGGGGTTCGTATTTCTGCTCCCTTGATATCGCATTGCATGTGTGAAAGTGTTTATCGACTGGACTGTACTACGCAAGTGCCCCAGCTGACATAGTCCCTTTAACATTAGAAAAAGGGAAGAATAATGCAAGTAGATAGGTATTCGCTGCGCTTAACGGGTAGCGTATGTTGACTAGCTTGTGTCACCACGTTTGCACGGTTTGAATTAAAGGCATCACTTCATATATAAAATTATACGGTTATGATAAACAGCAGTTTTCCTGAATACAGCCGACAAAGTTAGCTGCTTGCCATATACCTGAGGCAGTGTTTTTAACTGCGCACCACAGAGCTGATTGGCTAGTACAAGGACACTTGTAGATCTGCACTCGCGCAGCCGCGCCCGCGCGAGACTTCAGATCAAAGACAAGGATTCTGCAGTTTCTAGTGCAGAGATGCTAGTGTGGACAGTGAGTTTTTTGAGTTTTTCAAACCGTGGATTCAAAATCGGTTTTTACTATATTAAAAAATTAAAAGGGTATAATAACCGTCAGGACTTTATACCGAGATATTCCATTATATCGGTAACTGTTATGTCCCTAATGTAGATCTATGCTAAAAGGAAGTCTGGATCCATTAGAGTTCTTTTGCACTCCAAACATGAGTAATTGCTGACGTTTGGTAGATGACATCACCAGTAAACCTCAGACAAACATTGCTGTTCATATCATCTGAGAACAGTAATCTTTTTTGGTATTATAGAACCGCAAATCTTCCTCCCCTTGCTGTGTGATGGCACAATATTTGACCTACATTATCTAGAAATGGCATCTAAACTTGATAGCACTGACTGTCACATACTCAAACTCACATAGTAACCCTATGATATGTTTTTATCAGTATGAACTGGAGCTCTTGAGGGTTTTTTTCCCCTTTTGTTGAGAGGACTGACATCCTCACTAAGATGAAACAGGAGTTCTGGTATCAGAAAAGCAAAGGTATTAGTAGCTGTTTTAATTTTTCTTGTCATTCATTCTTATCATTACTTATAGCCCATATTCCAAAAAACGAAGGGTTAAATTTATAAAAAATAACACAAGAAATCTGCCGACATAAAATCAGTATTTCATGACAGCAGAGCATGATGAAACATTTGAGAAATCAAATGGGCATGACCAAAACCATTAAAGGCAGTGCCATGTTCGACAAGCTTCGATCGACTCATTTCCTAAAACCCAGCACATTACATACTGAACACTATATACTGTGTCTGCAATTAACTCCTATGGAGCGCAGAGAAGTAGAATAAAAATATAGTGCATGTAAATGCAGTCAGGTACCATATACAGGTGTATTTATTTCAGTTATTCAATTCAAAAAGTGAAACTTATATATTATATTGATTCATTACACACAGACTGATATATTTCAAGTGTTTATTTCTTTTAATTTTGATGATTACAACTGACAACTAATGAAAACCCAAAATTCAGTATCTCAGAAAATTAGAATATTGTGAAGAAGTTTAATATTGAAGACTCATGGTGTCACACCCGAGCCTTTAAATGGTCTCTCAGTCTGGTTCAGTAGGCTACTGTATAAGACTGCTGACTTGACAGTTGTCCAGAAGACGATCGTTAACACACTGCACACGGAGGGTAAGACACATAAGGTCATTGCTAAAGAAGCTGGCTGTTCACAGAGTGCTATATCCAAGCACATTAGTGCAAAGTTGAATGGAAGGAGAAAATGTGGTAGAAAAAGGTGCACAAGCAACAGGGATAACTGTAGCCTTGAGAGGATTTTGAAAGAAAGCCCATTCAAGAATTTGGGGGAGATTCACAAGGAGCGGACTGCAGCTGGAGTCAGGGCTTCAAGAGCCACCAGACGTATCCAGGACATGCGCTTCAACTGTTGCCTTCCTTGTGTCAAGCGCCTCTCAAACCAGAGACAACAAAGGGCAAAAAGGACTGGACTGCTGCTCAGTGGTCTAAAGTCCTCCTCTCAGATGAAAGTAAATTTTGATTTCATTTGGAAATCAAGGTCCCAGAGTCTGGAGGAAGAGAGGAGAGGCACAGAATCCAAGCTGCTGGAGGTCCAGTGTAAAGTTTCCACAGTCAGTGGTGGTTTGGGGAGCCATGTCATCTGCTGGTGTTGGTCCAGTGAGTTTTCTCAGGTCTAAGGTCAGCGCAGCCGTCTACCAAGAAGTCTTAGAGCACATAATGCTTCCCTCTGCTGACCAGCTTTATGGAGATGCTGATTTCATTTTCCAGCAGGACTTGGCACCTGCCCACACTGCCAAAGGGACTAATACCTGGTTTAAGGACCATGGTATCCCTGTGCTTGATTGGCCAGCAACCTCGCCTGACCTAAACCCCATAGAGAATCTATGGGGTATTGTGAAGACGAGGCTGCGAGACACCATACCCAACAACGCAGAAGAGCTGACGGCCGCTATCAGAGCAACCTGGGCTTCCATAACAGCTCAGCAGTGCAACAGGCTGATCGCCTCCATGCCACACCGCACTGCTGCAGTAATTCATGCAAAAGGAGCCCCGACCAGGTATTGAGGGCTGTACATGTTCATACTTTTCAGTAGTCCAATATTCCAGTGTTAAAAATCCTTCTTTTTATTGGTCTTAAGTACAACCCCAATTCCAAAATAGTTGGGACGAAGTGTAAATTGTGAATAAAATCAAAATGCAATGACTTTCAGATCACACCAGCCAGTATTTTATTCACAATAGAACAGAGATAACATAGCAAAAGTTGAAACTGAGAAATTTTACAATTTTATCCACAAAATGAGCTTATTTCAAATTTTCTGGCTGCAACAGGTCTCAAAAAAGTTGGGACAAAGGCAAAAAAGGGCTGAAAAAGCAATTAATATATAAGAGAATCAGCTGAAAGAACATTCAGCAAGTAATTAAGTGTCACTCTGCAGATGGACCATGCAAAATGCAGCAAGGGGTGGGTCAGCCAAAATGAACAATTTTTGGTGGATATATGTGTCTGACCTAGCCTACTTAGAATGTGCAGTATGAGTGGTTTATCTCCAGCGATTACAGAATAATTGCTAGAAATAGAATTTTGGCGTTCATTTAAGCACTGTTTCACGGATTTCAATGAGCAAGAGAAAATTAAATCTTGACAGAAAATGGTCCAACTTGGGATACTACATTTTGCTGTGTGGATTCCCTATAGGAAGGCCTATGTTTCCTCTGAAAACCAATTGAAAAATATTGCCGAATGTGGGAGGTATAGGGGAGAATGTTACCCCTACCCCAAATCACTGATTTTGAGATGACCATGTTCCGAGTCCAATAACTTGCCTTCTGCAGGGAGTTGGATTTTGGGACTCGTACGGGATTAGAACCATTACTTGAATTACTGGAAACAGAAAAAAAAAATTTGCGAACGTTTACCGTTTGCGAGTGAGACCAGAATTTGTCGAACAGACTAGGGAGCTGCTGTTGTTCATGAGCTGCCATTTTGTTGCTGCTGTTCTGTAGCATACGACTGCACCAATCCAGGTTGATAGCCCCCTATTGGGGAACTGTGAAACTACAAAAAATAGCTAATAATAAAGTTTTTGAAAGCCTAGTGTGAAAATACGAAAATAGCTAGCTAAAATTTTCTTTTCGAATATGAAAGCAAAGGCATCTACCTATTTCTTGGCAAAGATTCATTTATCAACACCCTGCAGAAGGTAAGATATCGACCTTGAAATATGGCAAATAATTTCGCAGGGTCAAACTTGGCCCCTTTTGGGGGCCCTGGGTCAGCACTACCAGAAGCACGAAAAAATTACTGATAGCAGGGAAAAAATCTTCAACATGTCCACTTTCATTCTACAATAGGGAAAAGTCTGTTCTTTTTGTAGTTGCAGTGAAAAAAGTTGAAACATTATCAGTATATTTTGGGGGGAAATAGCTGCTCATAACAAGCAAAAAACAAAAATGGCCCCTTCTCCTACCATACATGATCATTTGACGAATGGCTCTAACAGTCACCTCCATGCCCCAGGGCCAACCTATGGTCAATACGCAGAACGGATCCACAGACCTCCCACCTTGCCGCTTTTTGCAGATTTTGCATGGTGGACCCATGGAGTGACTGTTAAGTTAACTGGCATCAGGTGTGTAACATGATTGGCTATAAAAGGGATGTCTTAGAGAGGCTGAGTCTCTCAGAAGTAAAGATGGCCAGAGGCTCTCCAACCTGTGAAGGCTTGTGTAAAAAAATTGTGGAATATTTTAAAAACAATGTACCTCAACGTTAAATTGCAGAGCCTTTGAATGTCTCATCATCGACAGTGCATAACATCATCAAAAGATTCAGAGAAACTGGAAAAATCTCTGTGTCTAAGGGACAAGGCCGAAGACCTTCACTGGATGCCCGTGATCTTCGGGCCCTCAGACGCCACTGCATCACTCACCAGCATGATTCTGTCATTGACATTATTAAATGGGCCCAGGAATACTTCAAGAAACCACTGTCTGTAAACGCAGTCTGCCGTGCCATCCACAGATGCCACCTAAAACTCTTTCATGCAAAAAGGAAGCCATTGTTGAGCATGATCCAGAAGCGCTGCCGTGTTCTGTGGGCCAAAGCTAATTTAAAATGGACGGTAGCAAAGTGGCAAAGTGTCCTTTGGTCAGACGAGTCCAAATTTGACATTCTTGTTGGAAATCATGGGTGTCGTGTCCTCCAGGCTAAAGAGGAGAAAGACCACCCCTCCTGTTTTCAGCGTTCAGTTCAAAAGCCAGCATCTCTGATGGTATGGGGATGCATTAGTGCATATGGTGTGGGACACTTGCATGTTTTAAAAAGCACCATGAATGCTGAAAGGTATATAAAGGTTTTAGAGCAACAAATGCTCCCCTCCAGACGACATCTATTCCAGGGAAGGCCTTGTGTATTTCAGCAGGACAATGCAAAACCACATACTGCAGCTATTACAACAGCATGGCTTCATTGTAGAAGAGTCCATGTGCTGAACTGGCCTGCCTGCAGTCCTGATCTTTCACTGATTGAGAACATTTGGCGCATAATTAAATGAAAAATCCATCAAAGGAGACCTAAAACTCTCCAGCAGCTGGAAGCCTGTATCAAACAAGAGTGGGATCAAATTCCAATGGCGAAACTCAAGAAATTTGTCTCCTCAATGCCCAGACGCCTCCACTCTGTGTTAAAAAGAAGAGGGGATGCTACACCATGGTAAACAGGCCCCTGTTCCAACTTTTGTGAGACCTGTAGCAGCCATCAAATTTGAAATGAGCTCATTTTGTGGATAAAATTGTAAAATTTCTCAGTTTCAACATTTGCTATGTTATCTCTGTTCTATTGTGAATAAAATACTGGCTGGTGTGATTTTAAAGTCATTGCGTTTTGATTTTACTCACAATTTACACTTTGTCCCAACTATTTCGGAATTGGGGTTGTAATATTGTAATTTTCAGAGATACTGAATTTTGAGTTTTCATTAGCTGTCTGTCATAATAATCAAAATTAAAAGAAATAAACACTTGAAATATATCAGTCTGTGTATAATGAATCTATATAATATATGAGTTTCACTTTTTGAATTGAATTACTGAAATTAATCAACTTTTTTGATGATATTCTAATTTATTGAGATGTACCTGTATACATGTACTGGCTTTCAGAAATTCCCAGTGTGGGTTATCCCCCTTCACACTGACATCAAACAGGATTTTTGGCTGCTGAGCAGCCAAACTGGATTTACAAACCAGGACAAAAAATGCATGATGCACAACTTGGTCCCAAGAGGAACTTGTGTACCAAGTCTGAAAAAGATCAAAATGCTAGTTCCTGAGAAATAGTGATAACAAGAAATGTTTAGGACTCCCACGTGGCCATCTTGAATTCAACCATTTGATATCAGAAGGCAATAATGCATAACTAGGAGCCAAGGGGAACATGTACGAAAGATATGAAAAAGATTCCCCCAACAGATCTTGAGAAATAGCAGTAACAAACTTATTTGTTGAAATCCAAGATGGCCACTGGGCAGCCATATTGGATTTATCCAAGAGATGACAAAAAAAACCAATGACGCATAACTACGACCCAAAGGGATAGTGGTGCCAAGTTTGAGAAAGATTGGACTGGTAGTTCCTGAGAAATAACGGTAACAAAATATCCATGGCTTCCCAGCCACCATCTTGGATTCACCCATTCGACTTCAAAAGGCAATAGTGCTTAACAAAGACCCAAGGGGAACCTGTATGCAACATAAGAAAGAACATCACTCCCACCAGATCTTGAGAAATGGTGGTAACTTTTATATTGAAATCCAAGATGGCCACTGGGCAGCCATATTGGATTTAGCCATGAGGACACAAAGTGTATGTTGCACAACTAGGACCCAAAGGGAACCTGTTCATCAAGTTTGGGGAAGATTGGACTGGTAATTCCTGAGAAATAGCGGTAACAAAATATCCAACATGGCTGTCCAGTCGCCATCTTGGATTCACCCATTTGACTTCAAAAGGCAATGTTGCACATCTAGGACCCAGAGGGAACCTGTATGCATGATAAGAAAAAAATTACCCTAACAGATCTTGAGAAATAGCGGTAACAAACTTTTGTGTTGAAATCCAACATGGCTGTCTGGTAGCCATATTGGATTTACAACCCCAATTCCGAAATAGTTGGGACAAAGGGCCCTATCTTACGCCAGAGTCCCTAAACCCGTTATTTGGGGATTTAGCATTGCGTAAGAGGCGTTCCCCCACGAAAGTTGCTATCTTGCACACCCGCCTATATCCCTAAAACACCAGCGCTACCCGTTACATTATGCATAGGCGTGGTTTGGGCGTTACGCCAGTTAAACCAATCAGTTTGCCAGGTGCCATTGACTTTAGGAGCAGGCTGCGCTATCCCAAATCCTCAAATCGAAACCCGCTATGGAGAGAGGAAGGTCGCCACGTTTCTCCGTTGACGAAGTTAAATTGCTCGTGCATGAGGTCAAATCCAGACAGGGGAGGATCTGTTTTTGTTAAGTTAATCATGAACTGTATTATTTGACGTTGACATATTGTTTAATGTTTGGTTTGTAATAATAAAAAAAAAACATCAAGCCTACGCCTTTTGCGATGGAAACTTAATAAAAAAAAAAAAAAAAAAAAAAAAATGAAAAAAAAAAAAAAAAGAAAAAATGCGCTTCGCCATTCACTTCCAACTCCCTTCTCCCGTCTGAAATGAAGCATAGAACAAAATCCCATTTTAGAAAAATAAAATAAGGTCTATGCACTGGCACTCAGCGACGTAACTTTTTTTTTCCAGCGAGAGCGGCATTTCAGAACTCTTCAGCGAATGAAGGTAATTCTGGTGACAAAGTACGTGGTTTTAGATCGACACGTTTTCCAATCGGACAGCTGTCTATTTTTTTTACAGCAAGTTGCGTGACCGTGTGCGTACTTGCCGCCAAAATTACCTTCATTCGCGAAAGAGTTATGAAATGCCGCTCTCGCTGAAAAAAAAAAAAAAATACCGTTGCTGAATGCCAGTGCATAGTCCTATTTATAATTAAATTATTTTTATGTACTGAATGTAGCCCATTATTTTGTCGCTGTTAGATCGCATGGGGGAGAGAAGCCGTGTCTTCAATAGCCACTTGATTATTCTTGAATTGGAAAACGTGTTAATAAAGGAAAACTATCTAGAATTAGCCAGGACTAATTGTAGTCAATAAAGGGATGGATATTTTCCCCCAAATTTTTCTAGGCTTTTTATAGGCGAGTTAATTCGGGAAGTGGAGCCGCATGTGCACGTCCACATGTGTCCAAGTGGACGCGCAATGAAGCCGCCTGGGCGTGCTCTTGTAAAAGTCCAAATGGTTAGCGGGTGGTTTGAGGACCCGCTATCCGCTTTCCCTTACGTGTGTGGTCAAGATAGCAATTGTTGGGAAAGCGCATAAACACGCCCACGGGCACACCTCCAGGCGCAAATAAGGGAGTCGGCATAACGCGTTGCGGGTAGTGTGGCCGCAAAATACCGTTTAGGGATAGTGGAAGCTGCTAAATGCTTAATTCACGGGTAGCGGGTAGTGGCAACGGGCAGAGCAGTGTGAAAGATAGAGCCCAAAGTGTAAATTGTGAATAAAATCAAAATGCAATGACTTTCAGATCGCATGAGCCAATATGTTATTTACAATAGAACATAGATAACGTTTCAGATGTTGAAATTGAGACATTTTACATTTTTATCCACAAAATGAGCTTATTTCAAATTTTCTGGCTGCAAAAGGTCTCAAAAAAGTTGGGACACAGGCAAAAAAGGGCTGAAAAAGCAATTAATATATAAGAGAATCAGCTGAAAGAACATTTAGCAAGTAATTAAGTTAACTGGCATCAGGTGTGTAACATGACTGGCTATAAAAGGGATGTCTTAGAGAGGCTGAGTCTCTCAGAAGTAAAGATGGCCAGAGGCTCTCTAACCTGTGTAGGCTTACGTAAAAAAATTGTGGAATACTTTAAAAACAATGTTCCTCAACATCAAATTGCAAAGGCTTTGAAGGTCTCATCATAGACAGTGCATAACATCATCAAAAGATTCAGAGAAACTGGAAAAATCTCTGTGCATAAGGGACAAGGCCGAAGACCTTTACTGGATGCCCGTGATCTTCGGGCCCTCAGACGCCACTGCATCACTCACGGCATGATTCAGTCATTGACATTACTAAATGGGCCCAGGAATACTTCAAGAAGCCACTGTCTGTAAACACAGTCCGCCGTGCCATCCACAGATGCCACCTAAAACTCTATCATGCAGAAAGGAAGACATTGTTGAGCATGATCCAGAAGTGCCACCGTGTTCTGTGGGCCAAGGCTCATTTAAAATGGACGGTAGCAAAGTGGCAAAGTGTTCTGTGGTCAGACGAGTCCAAATTTGACATTCTTGTTGGAAATCATGGGCGTCATGTCCTCCGGGCTAAAGAGGAGAAAGACCACCCCTCCTGTTATCAGCGTTCAGTTCAAAAGCCAGTATCTCTGATTGGTATGGGGATGCATTAGTGCATATGAAGTGGGACACTTGCATGTTTCAAAAAGCACCATGAATGCTGAAAGGTATATAAAGGTTTTAGAGCAACATATGCTCCCCTCCAGATGACATCTATTCCAGGGAAGGCCTTGTGTATTTCAGCAGGACAATGCAAAACCACATACTGCAGCTATTACAACAGCATGGCTTCGTAGTAGAGGAGTCCGTGTGCTGAACTGGCCTGCCTGCAGTCCTGATCTTTCACTGATTGAGAACATTTGGCGCATAATTAAATGAAAAGTCCGTCAAAGGAGACCCAAAACTGTCCAGCAGCTGGAAGCCTGTATTAAACAAGAATGGGATCAAATTCCAATGGCTAAACTCAAGAAACTGGTCTCCTCAATGCCCAGATGCCTCCACTCTGTGTTAAAAAGAAGAGGGGATGCTACACCATGGTAAACAGGACCCTGTCCCAACTTTTTTGAGACCCGTAGCAGCCATCAAATTTGAAATGAGCTCATTTTGTGGATAAAATTGTAAAATTTATCAGTTTCAGCATTTCCTATGTTATCTCTGTTCTATTGTGAATAAAATACAGGCTGGTGTGATTTGAAAGTCATTGCATTTTGATTTTATTCGCGATTTACACTTTGTCCCAACTATTTCGGAATTGGGGTTGTACAAACCAGGACAAAAAAAATGCATGGTGCACAACTAGGACCAAAGGAGAACCTGTGTACCAAGTTTGAGAAAGATCTGACGGGTAGTTCCTGAGAAATAGCGGTAACAAGAAAAGTTTACGGACGACGGGCGGGCGGACAACGGACCATGGACGAAAAGTGATTTGAAGAGCCCTGTTGAGGATCATATTTCAATATCTCTCATAATATTCATCAGTAAATCAATAACTATAATTAATAACCATAATCAATAATCATAATCAATAAAGAGATTACATATGCAGCAGTAACACACGCACACACAGACACACACACACATACAAGCAGTTCACACACGTAGGGAGGAGATGAGCAGTGCACACAGACACATACACATAAAACACACACGCATTCAAGCAGTTCACACACGCATGAGCAGTGCACACAGACACGCACACACACATACAAATGCACAGGCACAAGCAGCACACGTATACACACACACACACATACAAGGATTTCAATTCACACATGCATGAGCAGCTCACACACACATAAGCAGCGGGCTTCTGTAGCTTTGATTAGTAAGCAGGCTTCTGTTTAGTTGATTTGAAAACATAATCAGGTGATGTATTTGATTTCTTCAGCTTTGATCAATATTTGTTCAGTAAAATCATTAGTTGTTACTGAAAAAACATAATCATTTGAATCATTTATGTATCCATGTGTATCCTATATCTTTGGCTGTATTTCTCCTCTCTTGACTGTAATTTCCTCTCCTTTTTTAGTGTTATGCATGCTTATCTTTTGGTTGCAGTTATCAAGGGAAGTTGGCAGTGGTTTGGTTTGCCTGTCCTGTTGTAGTGTGAGAATGAGAAGGCGGAAAGACCATATTTGGAAGATATTTCCTGTGATGAAGGTATAAAAACTGGGTGTGAAAAGCAAGATGTCAGTTCTTCTTGCGCAAAAAGAACTCAGCTTTATATTAATCAATATGCCTCAATAAAGCCTAATTGTCTGAGGAATCTGTCTCTCTGCAATTGCTTGAGGATGGGGGGGTGAATTGGTCTCCTCTGGGACCACTTTAAATCTTTGACGTAATGACTAAGAACGAAGAGAACTTTACGTTTCCATCTGGAGCCGAGGACGAGGATGAAGAGGAGCGACCTGACGAGACGAGGGACCGCATGAACGAAGACGTGCACAATGGGTATGAGCACCTGAACTTTAATACCTATGACAGCACTGTTCATAAAATATATGATATGACAAATGACGTTGACCCTGAAAACCATTTCTATAGTGTGATTAACATTAACTGTGAGTATTACACAGAAAATGACCTCAATAGTATTGTTAATATGGATGATGCATTATCGAAAATACATTTCAACAGGAGAAGCCTCTATAGAAATCTGAAAAAGATCAAGGATTATTTGTGTAACTTTAAAAAATTTAAAAAATTTAAAAAATGTAATCGCTGTGTCTGAAACTTGGCTAAATGATGAAAAAGTATGTGATATGCCACTGGATGGATATGAATTGTTCACAACAAATCGAATTGGTAAAGCTGGTGGTGGTGTTTCCCTATATATTGACACTGCCTTAAGATGCAGTATGGTGAAATCAATGTCAAAAACTATAGAGAACATTTTGGAATGCATTACAATTGAAATACAACTTAAGAAAACATCAAATATTATTATTGGTTGCGTATACAGAGCACCGGGAACACCTGTGGACATTTTTACTGAACAAATGGCTGGTTTGTGGGACAAAGTTAGTGACACCAAGGTAAAAATAATTTGTGGTGATATGAATATTGACCTACTAAATCCATATGGAAACAAAAGGACTATAGACTTCATCAATACAATTTACAGTAATAGCCTTTTCTAATTACAAAACCTAGTAGAATCACCACAGATACTGCCACGTTGATAGATAATATATTTACAAATAAAATTGAAAGTGACATTAGAGCTGGTCTTCTCCTACATGACATTTGTGATCACCTTCCTATATTTGCTGTAGTCCAGAACGTCTTCAAGATAAAGAGCAAAAAAATCACGAACACATGCAACCTAATTAGACATAGATCATTGGAAGCCACTGCTGCCGTTGAGTTTGATCTCAGTAATCAACACTGGAACGAGGTCTATGAGAACAGTGATCCCAACAAGGCCTATGACATGTTTCTGTCCACATTAATGGGGTCCTTCGATAAACATTGCCCACTAAAAACACAAACACGAAAGCACCATCTTGTGGACAAACCATGGATCACAAAGGGGATAGAAAATGGGTCATTCCATGTCAATTCAACAAATTTCAGAAAATTTCCCCACCTGACCATCTCAGATTTATTTAAAAAAATTCTCTCACCCAGGCCATGTACTTAATAGGATATTTGCAACGTTTCAGTTAAATATCTTTTTTAGTTTTGACAAAAAAAAATAAAGATGGCAACGTTTTGCTGATTTTCGCACTCCTTTTTGCAACGTCAAATAAAAGTGGATTTTTAGGAGGCAATATCTCTAGTTATATTAATGCCATGGGCTCAAAAATTTCCACAGTGTAGCATCTATGCCCAGTACACTTGTGAAACACATTTTCAATGGCAAATATGTTTTTATTAGGGAGCTGTGGCTGTTTGAAATTGCTAATTTATTTGACGAAGTTTTCTGTGACACCAACTTTGAAGGCCAGTTATGACCAAAGTTATGCAGGTAGAGAGCTGATTTTTTCTGGGCAAGCTCTCCTCACATAGTGCTATTGGTACAATGAACAGCAAGCATGTCAATTTTATGGTTGTCCAGAAAATACACAGCAAAATCCTTAAAAAGCCAAAATTTCATGAAATTTGACATCAAATTGCCGAGGTGTGACAACCTGTAAATTCTTGAAATCTTCACCATCTTAAAGCATACATTCTTGGCTATCTTTGTTTTAAAGGTGGTTGTGGTGCAGCTCTTCATTAAATAGTTATGAATTTTTTAGTAACGCCTTGTAAACGCTCGTTTTTCATTGTTTCTATGTGATTCCTTGCATATTGCAGGAGTTTCTGAGGCTGTAATCATAACATCAGATAACAGAAAGTCACTTAAAGATCTTCAATATTTAGATACATTGGTTATAGTGCCATACATAGGTCAGGAAATTCCATATCAAACTTGTATATATGAAATTTATTTAGCAAAATACATTATAGCCACATCATTACTTTGTCCAAACATTCAAATGTATCATGGTCAATACAGTGCACATTAGATTACTCATTTCAAGTTCATCATAAACAGTTTTGCTGAATTAACAGATTCCTCATTTAGGTTATATCTGCATCCCGTGGCAGTTGTGGGTGCTGGCATCTTAGTGATGACATTTTGTACAGGTACCCAGCAAACATCCTCTCTGTGTGGGCAGTAAAAACTTCTTGCTGGTCCACGTGGGTGCATGAAAATTAATCTGATGTCATCGGTGGCAAGAGTGCTCAGATTAGGACTTGCCTCTCACTGAGACATGTTGAAACATGTTAACAAAACTGATGAATGATGACATAATCTCAACCATTGGATGGCATTGGAGGACTTACAAATTGTTTATTTCCCCAAATTGACATTTATAATTGTGCATACAATAGCAGTTTAATTAAAGTGTTCCTAATTTTGATAAATGACCTGCTATATAATAGAAATAGCCCAGGATGTAAAAAGGTTGATACCTGTAAGTACCCATTTCTCTGCCAGATTCACATAATTATTATATAGGAAAATTCATGTTTGTGCTCAATATATCTTTTGACAGAGAAATACATATGCAGGTTTGAATCCCCTCTGCGGTTTTTGTTATCCCATGGGACATGAAATTGAGGCACATTGTATTCAGTGTTCTACACTGGAAAAAGACAGAGAAACCCCAAAGGAACAGGGAACACCTTGGTGTGGACTTTCAGACACCAATGGTTGTGAGGATCAGATCTCAAATTTGTATTAACATTAAAAAACAGTTCAAAAACGAGCGTTTATAAGGTGTTACTAAAAAATTCATAACTATTTAATGAAGAGTTGCACCACAACCACCTTTGAACCAAAGATAGCCACGAATGTAATCTTTAAGATGGGGAAGACTTCAAGAATTTACAGGTTGTCACACCTCGGCAATTTGATGTAAAATTTCATGAAATTTTGGCTTTTTTAGGATTTTGCTGTGTATTTTCTGGACAACCATGAAATTGACATGATTGCTGTTTATTGTACCAATAGCACTATGTGAGGAGAGCTTGCCCAGAAAAAATCAGCTCTCTACCTGCATAGCTTTGGTCATAAATGGCCTTCACAGTTGGTGTCACAGACAACAAAATCAAATAAATTAGCATTTTCAAACTGCCATAGCTCCCAAAGAAAAAGAGAAAAGCCATTGAAAATGTACTTGCCTAGTTTACTGGGCCTAGATGCTACACTGTGGATGATTTTGAGGCAATGGCATAAGTATAACAGGAGATATTGCCTCCTAAAAACTCCATTTTATTTGATGTTGCAAAAACGAGTGAAAATTCGCACTACACTACCATCTTTATTATTTTTTTCTGCCAAAACTAATTGACATATTTAACTGAAATTTGGCACACATCCTATTAAGTATATTATCTTTCTGTGATAATTTTTTTTTGACAAATCTGAGATGGTCAGATGGGAGGCATTTGTTGAATTGACATGGAATGACCCAAATGCATGTAAAAAGAAAAACGCTTTATAAAGAAGATTTCTGAAGTTAAGAACAAATGAAGCAGAAAACAAATATAAGACCTATAAAAATAAACTAATGAGTTTTATGCAATTAAATAAAAAGGACTATTACCATAATTTACCAGAGCTTCATCAGAATAATACCCAGGAAATATAGAAAGTGTTAAATAAGGTTATTAAAAAGGGTACAGGGAAAACTGAATTTCCCAATCACTTTGTTAAAGAAAATAATGTAATTATAAATAAAGCCATTGATATAGCCAAGAATTCAATGATTTCTTTGTCAATGTTGGTAGCAATTTTGCTAAAGAAATTGAGGAGCACAGAAATGGGGCTGGAATGCTACATATTGGAGATACAATACAAAACAATCTTCACTCCATTTTTATTAGGAAGGTTGAGGAAAGTGACATTATTGATATTGTAAAAAATTCAAAAATAAAAAGTTCACTGATTAGTTAGGTTTAGACATGTCCCTAGTGAAAGATATTATACAACCCCAATTCCGAAATAGTTGGGACAAAGTGTAAATTGTGAATAAAATCAAAATGCAATGACTTTCAAATTACACCAGCCAGTATTTTATTCATATTAGAAAAGAGATAACATAGCAAATGTTGAAACTGAGAAATTTTACAAGTTTTTCCACAAAATGAGCGCATTTCAAATTTGATGGCTGCTAAAGGTCTCAGAAAAGTTGGGACAGGGGCCTGTTTACCATGGTGTAGCATCCCCTCTTCTTTTTAACACAGAGTGGAGGCACCTGGGCATTGAGGAGACAAGTTTCTTGAGTTTAACCACTGGAATTTGATCCCACTCTTGTTTAATACAGGCTTCCAGCTGCTGGAGAGTTTTGGGTCTCCTTTGACGGACTTTTCGTTTAATTATGCATCAAATGTTCTCAATCGGTGAAAGATCAGGACTGCAGGCAGGCCAGTTCAGCACACGGACTCTTCTACTATGAAGCCATGCTGTTGTAATAGCTGCAGTATGTGGTTTTGCATTGTCCTGCTGAAAATACAAGGCCTTCCCTGGAATAGATGTCGTCTGGAGGGGAGCATATGTTGCTCTAAAACCTTTATATACCTTTCAGCATTCATGGTGCTTTTTTAAAACATGCAAGTGTCCCACTTCATATGCACTAATGCATCCCCATACCATCAGAGATGCTGGCTTTTGAACTGAAATGCTGATAACAGGAGGGGTGGTCTTTTCTCTTCTTTAGCCTGGAGGACACGACACCCATGATTTCCAACAAGAATGTCAAATTTGGACTCGTCTGACCACAGAACACATTGCCACTTTGCTACAGTCCATTTTAAATGAGCCTTAGCCTACAGAACACGGTGGTGATTCTGGATCATGCTCAACAATGGCTTCCTTTTTTGCATGATAGAGTTTTAGGTGGCATCTGTGGATGGCACGGCAGACTGTGTTTACAGACAGTGATTTCTTGAAGTATTCCTGTGCCCATTTAGTAATGTCAATGACAAAATCATGCTGGTGAGTGATGCAGTGGCGTCTGAGGGCCCGAAGATCACAGGCATCCAGTTTCTCTGAATCAAATGCACTGTCGATGATGAGACCTTGTCCCTTATGACATTGAGGAACATTGGTTTTAAAGTATTTTTCCAGTTTCTCACAGGTTGAATCATCTTTTTTGATGATGTTATGCACTGTCGATGATGAGACCTTCAAAGCCTTTGCAATTTGACATTGAGGAACATTGGTTTTTATTAAGTTTGCAAATTCCACAACTTTTTTTGCACCACAAACCTTCTTGCTGTAAAAAAACAGGTTGGAGAAAAGCCTCTGGCCATCTTTACCTTCTGAAGAGACTCAGCCTGGAAAAAAAAAAAAAAATTCTCTAAGACATCCCTAATTTTAAATTAGCTGAATGTAGCCCAATTTTGTGTTAGCCGTGGTCTTCAATTGCCACTTGATTGATGCCAGTTAACTTAATTACTTGCTAAATGTTCTTTCAGCTGATTCTCTTATATATTAATTGTTAACTTAATTACTTGCTAAATGTTTTTCAGCCATATTTTTGCCTTTGTTCCAACTTTTTTGAGACCTGTTGCAGCCAGAAAAATTTGAAATAAGCTCATTTTGTGGATAAAAATGTAAAATGTCTCAGTTTCAACATTTGAAATGTTATCTATGTTCTATTTTAAATAACATATTGGCTCATGTGATCTTAAAGTCATTGCATTTTGATTTTATTCACAATTTACACTTTGTACCAACTATTTCGGAATTGGGGTTGTATCTTGCATAGTGAAACCTTTGACTTATATTTACAACCAATCTTTCAAAACAGGTATATTTCCGAACAAGATGAAAACAGAAAAAGTCATTCCTATATACAAAAATGGAGATACCAATTTACAAATTACAGACCCATTTCCCTGCTTCTACAGTTCTCTAAGATATTAGAAAAGTTATTAGTGCCTAGACTTGACAACTTTTTTGAGAAACATAATTTATTGTGTGATCAACAATATGGATTCAGAACAAACAGGTCCACTTCAATGGCAGTGATAAATCAAACAGAACAGATTCCCACTGCCTTGGACAACAAGGATTTTACTGTCGGTGTGTTCATAGATCTCAGAAAACCATTCGATACAGTTGACCATGATTTGTTAATGAAGAAACTTGAAAGATATGGAATCAGAGGGGCAGCTTATTTATGGCTAAAAAGCTACCTTGAAGATCGTTACCAATATGTGCAAATAAACTATGTTAAATGAGAATTTTTGAATGTAAAATGTGGAGGCCCTCAAGGATCTGTTTTAGGGCCTAAACTTTTTATCTTGTATATTAATGACATTATTAATGCATCTAATCTTTTGAATTATGTCCTGTTTGTGGATTACACCAGTTTGTTTTGCAATGGAAAGGATTTGGAGCAGCTCCTGAGAACAGTGGAGGGGGAGCTGAACACTTTAAAGAAGCGGCTTGATGTTAATAAATTATCCCTGAACTTAAGTAAAACTAAATTTATAATATTTGGAAATCGAAAACTCAATCATGAAGTCTCAATAAGGATCAACAATGAGACCATTGAAAGAGTGTTTAAACACAAATTTCTTGGAGTATTAATTGACCATAAATTAAATTGGAAATCTCACATCAATCATGTCAAAAAGAAAATGTCTAAAACTATAGCCATATTATATAAATCAAAAGAATTCTTGAAACAAGACTCACTGCTCTTGCTGTACTGTTCCCTTACAGTACCATACATGACATACTGTGTGGAAGTGTGGGGAAACGCATACCAAACCAATCTGAGTCCAATTTTTATTTTACAAAAAAAAAGAATAATCAAGAGAGCAGAGTACCGTGAACCAACCAAAACCTTATTCATGAATTTAAATGCACTTAAATTCTGGGATATAGTCAACCTTCAAACTTTATTGATTCTATTTAAGGCTTATCATAACCTCCTTCCACGTTGTGCTCAGAGGCTGTTTGAAATCCAAGAGAGCAAATATGAACTTAGAAACACAAGATTGTTAAAAAGAACAGGGCGAGAACAAATATCAAACAAAACTGTGTTTCTGTAAAAGGTGTACATCTGTGGAACTGCTGCGAAAAGGAGTTAAGAATGTGTAGTTTCCATGCATTCAAAAAATGTTTAAACACAAGACTATAAACGGGTATAAGGATATATTGTAATCAAATATTACACTATATGTTTACTACTATACAAATTAAATAAGCATTACTATATATTTTACATTATTACTATTAGCATCGTTATTATCATTATTATTTATTATTTATTTTTTATTAAATAGTATAATGGAATACATGATACAACAACTCTCACAAACTATCATATGTACTGTCTATTTCTGAAATATTAATTATTATATGATAAAATTGTATGCTATACTATACATACTATATTAAATAAGTGGCTATGGTCTTAACATATATATGATTATACTAATATTTTATACAATTTTTGCCTTACCTTTTCTGTTTGTACTTTATGCTAAGTTAGAATTGTTTTTCTTTTCTTTTGTTTTTCCTCTTTTTTCTTTGTTCAAGTACATACGTTGCCTTTATAGTTCATAAATTAAAAAGGGTAGGCCAAAAAAGCTTATAGCTGCAGCCTACACCTTTTTTTTTGGTCGGAACAGAGTGAATGCAATATTACAATTGTTATTTATTTATTTTCTTTTTTCACACGTGATGTATGATGCTTGAATGTACTGATGATACTGTGGGATTTTCTTTTGACGACCAAAATCAATCAATCAATCAATCAATCAAAACCTCATTATATGAAAATATGTCTGAATGAAAACCACGACAGATAATGATGGTGGGCTAAAAAATGTACTCACCTAGTGCAGTTAGCCGCTCATATTCCTCTCTATGAGTCTTTAACTCGTCGTCCAGAGTTTGCTGAGAGCTATATCAGGGAATACAGATGGCGCATCAGGTTTGCTCGGCGTGAGAAATCACACCCAAAATTAGTTTCTTGTGCATGTCGTTGCCATAAACTCAACTTGAGCCTGTGTGAACATGCCTTCATGGTTTAGCTAAGAGTTTATACAGTGTGTCAAAACAAGCAATTTAATCTAAATTTTCCCAATGAAATGAGTAATACATTAGAAAGGACAAAAAGCCCTGATGATTAAAGTCACTCTACCTTTGTACACTACCCATTTTGTTTTCAACAATGGTGGAAGCGTTTCTATATTTATCTGGAAGCTTCCAGAAGTTAAGTCGTATGTAGGAGGGCTTGAATGATTTATAAGGAAGCTTCAGAAAGTTTAGTGGCGTCACTTCCTTTCTGCTTCCTTCCTTCATCATCATCCGGGGCGGTCCTAGTGCATTTGGTGCCCTAAACAAGCCCCCCCCCCGCCAAAACCCCCTCAAGTCCTTAGTACTGCACATCTATTTAAACAATGTTAATAACAAACAGCAATATGAGTGAATTTTCTCCAAACAAAATTGAATCATTTCCATTTGTTAAATGTAATTATTATTAAGTTGCCAAGCATTTTAATTTTAATACTCATTTTATATAAATTCACTTAGTCCCATATGCTCACAGCTCTATGTACTTACCCCTGTGTATAGATATAAACATAACTCCACCTGTATATATAATTTGTTATTATGCTAAACTTTTTATTATTTAATATTCCATCAGTATGCAACTTATGCTTACCTCTGTTCATCAGCATATAACATACAGTATGTCCATCCTTTGCACTTGTGATCTGTATACATGTCTGTAAAGTCCACCTTTACAGCCTTATCTGTATATAGGCTACTGTCTCACTTAGCACTTTACTAGTTTGCTCTCCGGTTAGATGCAAAACTCATCTAATTTTGCTACATGGACAGTAATAATAGACTTTTTACACCCAGCATAGATTCCTCTCAATTTTGAATTTAATAACATACAGTGTGTAGTATTAGCAAGTACATACAATAGCACAAGATGGCTTATACAAATTACAGGCTTTTAATGAGAACCGGGAGCATTCACGTGCATCAGTACAAGGCGCTTAGCAGAAGTGCGGGAGAATTCAAAAATGGCTGTATTTATACAGGACCAGTAATGGCGCGAATACAGCAGTACATTCGTTTTTAACAGTGCCATCTACAGGACAGTAGTAAGAACACAACACTTCCCCCTTGCTAGAAAAGCTTTGCTCCAGTATTTGCAAATACTTTCAAATCACACCAGCCAGTATTTTTATTTACAATAGAACAGAGATAACATAGCAAATGTTGAAACTGAAAAATTCTCCAATTTTTCCACAAAATGAGCTCATTTCAAATTTGATGGCTGCTACAGGTCTCAAAAAAGTTGGGACAGGGGCCTGTTTACCATGGTGTAGCACCCCTCTTCTTTTAACACAGTGGAGGCGTCTGGGCATTGAGGAGACAAGTTTCTTGAGTTTAGCCATTGTAATTTGATCCCCTCTTGTTTAATACAGGCTTCCAGCTGCTGGAGAGTTTTGGGTCTCCTTTGACAGACTTCTCGTTTAATTATGCGCCAAATGTTCTCAATCGGTGAAAGATCAGGACTGCACGCAGGCCAGTTCAGCACACGGACTCTTCTACTACGAAGCCATGTTGTTGTCATAGCTGCAGTATGTGGTTTTGCATTGTCCTGCTGAAATACACAAGGCCTTCCCTGGAATAGATGTCGTCTGGGGGGAGCATATGTTGCTCTAAAACCTTTATATACCTTTCAGCATTCATGGTGCTTTTTAAAACATGCAAGTGTCCCACACCATATGCACTAATGCATCCCCATACCATCAGAGATGCTGGCTTTTGAACTGAACACTGATAACAGGAGGGGTGGTCTTTCTCCTCTTTAGGCCGGAGGACATGACGCTCATGATTTCCAACAAGAATGTCAAATTTGGACTCGTCTGACCACAGGACACTTTGCCACTTTGCTACAGTCCATTTTAAATGAGCCTTGGCCCACAGAACACAGCAGCGCTTCTGGATCATGCTCAACAATGGCTTCCTTTTTGCATTATCTAGTTTTAGATGGCATCTGTGGATGGCACGGCAGACTGTGTTTACAGACAGTGGTTTCTTGAAGTGTTCCTGGGCCCATTTATTCAGATTCAGAATACTTTATTTATCTCAGGAGGGCAATTAGGTTTGTAGTCAACACTCGCATAGGCATAAAAGACAGTGCAATACAATACTATGAAACAAAAAACACAGGGAAATACAATAAAAAATAATAAAAACAATAAAAAACAACAAGAAAACAGAGAATAAAGTCGCAGTCTCAGTTATCACAGCATTCAGTCATGTTAGAGTGGACTAGCAATAAAGTGCACAACTAGTAATGTCAATGACAGAATCATGCCGGTGAGTGATGCAGTGGCGTGTGAGGGCCCAAAGATAACAGGCATCCAGTAAAGGTCTCTGGCCTTGTCCCTTATGCACAGAGATTTTTCCAGTTTCTCTGAATCTTTTGATGATGTTACCTTCAAAGCCTTTGCAATTTGATGTTGAGGAACATTGTTTTTAAAGTATTCCACAATTTTTTACGCAAGCCTTCACAGGTTGGAGAGCCTCTGGCCATCTTTACTTCTGAGAGACTCAGCCTCTCTAAGACATCCCTTTTATAGCCAATCATGTTACACACCTGATGCCAGTTAACTTATTTACTTGCCAAATGTTCTTTTAGCTGATTCTCTTATATGTTAATTGCTTTTTCAGCCCTTTTTGCCTGTGTCCCAACCTTTTTGAGACCTGTTGCAGCCAGAAAATTTGAAATAAGCTCAATTTGTGGATGAAAATGTAAAATGTCTCAGTTTCAACATTTGAAATGTTATCTTTTTTCTATTGTAAATAACATATTGGCTCATGTGATCTGAAAGTCATTGCATTTTGGTTTTATTCACAATTTACACTTTGTCCCAACTAATTTGGAATTGGGGTTGTAAATGCTGCACATATTTTGTTTCATTGGAGCTATTTTACCCCTCTTTGAGAAGCTCAAATCTTGAATTATAAAGCCTTAAATAGGGGAATGCATAAATTAACAGACTTGGCCTCTGTGCAAGGGGGTTAATACAGCTACCCCTGCTGAATACTCTGATCCATGCGCTAACCATATATCCGATCTCCAGAAGTTTGCATCTTTATCGGTTAAGTGGCATTCTTTAAAAAAAAGGAGAAATCAGATTTTTTTTTTTTTTGCAAGTTACAGGAACAAAGCTTTACGCTTTTCAATATTTTGAAGACCCCTGACATTGACGGATATTAGAGACAAAGACATATAAAATTATGAAAGGAAAACACAGAACAAAATCCTGTAGATAAGTTAGAAAACCAGTAATTATAAAGTGGCAAGTAAGGTGCCTAGCTCGGCAATAAGAATGCAAGTGCAAAAATAGTCTACTAGGTTGAGATACAATTCTAACAATTATTAAAACAACCTTATATGTATCTTCAATTTTATTTTCCTTTTTATCTGATTATATTAAATTATCTTTGGACTTGCCAAAAGGATCAACGATCCTAAATACTGACCAAAGGTAACAAGTATGCAGTATAATACTTCCAAAAGTACGAAATGGAGTAAAATTTAAGTAATATGAGTAGCTGGCGCCATCTAGAGGAGCAATGCTGTATCAGCACTCGTGGGCCCACTGAATCGAGTTGAAGGTGTGAAACAAATAACAAAAGCAGCTGTAGTCATAAAAGAATATGACCCAACGTAAAGGGAGGTAACTACATAGTTTCTTATAGAGAGAACGAAAATTCAAGGCCTAGGTAATACTTGTTACATAGACTGAGATCCCCGAAAATTAAGCTGACTCAACCAAGTTATTCACTGTTATTCTGTTACCTTCAGTGAAAGCAAAAGGGCCTCGAAAGCCTGCCTTTTCCCCTCTTTCTTTGCTTTGTCAGCTAAAGGCCACAGTTTGTTCCTTGCATTTTTTGCTTCTTAGGGGGGATCTTCAAAGAGTCACATCTTCAGTTGCTTCAGCATAGCAGATATTCTGGTATCTCCCCCGATCTTGTCCTTGTGGGAGCGAGATGCAAATTGCATTATGCTTGGAGGAAAAAATGTATTCTCAGAACTGTTTTATTCTTTTTCAAGAGTCAAGCGCATTTTTTGTGTCATCATCAAAATGATAACGTAATTGTCCACTTTGCATTTACATTTTCAAGTCCATGTGACTCCTCCAAGAATTGCTACCTTATCATGGTGGAGGAGTTTGCATGCCTCTGGGATCTCGGGGGCTATGTTGGCCCAAGCATTTGCTTTGGTGGGGTTAAATATAGCAAATTTGTCTGAGGTGAGGGGCCAGACAAAATGGGATTCCCTAGTCTCCCATGACAGGGCCATCTGAAGACAAAATAACCTTGCCTGGAATAGGAACATCAGGGTCCCCTCCTGGAGCCAGTCCTGGGAGGGGAGCTCATAAGCAAGCATCTGGTGGCTGGGACTTTCCTGAGACCCGGCTGGGCTCAGCCTGAAAAGGCTACGGGGAGCCGTCTCTTCATGTATCCACCACCCGTGAGGAGAGGAGTTGGGGTCAGGTGCTTTGTGGATTGGGTGGCAGATGGGGTCGGAGACTCTGGGCCTCGGTTACGGAAACTGGCTCTTTGGACACGGAAAATCACCACATTGGCAGGGAAGGAAACAGAGCTTGTGTGGGGGGTTGAGCGGTACTGGCTGGATGTAGTGGGACTCAACTCTATGCACAGCTCTGGCTCTGGAACTAAGCTCCTTGATGGGAGTTGGACTCTCTCCTTTTCTGAAGTTACCCAAGATGAGAGGCAGCGGGGAGGCATGGGGATAGTTATGTCTCTTTGGTTTAGGCATGGGGAGTTCATTTAGGGTCTCTGCAATGTTTGGTTTGAATGCTTGACAGTTGTTTGTGTTGTGCCTAACAGGACTTCAATGGGGTCCTAGAAATAGCTCCACCCAGGGATTCTATGAGCAATTCATCGAGCAGCGAGAAGAGTAATTTGGAGAAATGGCCTCCCTGATCTGAACCCGAGTGGTGCTTTGTTATTGGATTTCTGTGCTAGTCATGTATTAGTCATAACAAACACCATGTTCGAGCAAAAGGGTGTTCATAAGTGTACTTAGCACCGGAAAACCCTCAGTCAAAGGTCGATATTTAATTTTGTAATCGTATCATCAGATCTACGGCAATATCTCTTGGACACTTGGATGAAGAGAGGGTCAGAGCTGTCAACTGATCACCACCTGGTGATGAACTGGATCATATTGCAGGGAAGACTGCCGGACAGTCCTGGTAAACCTAAATGCCTTGTGAGGGTTGACTGGGAACGTTTGGTAAAGAACCTTAGCCGGACGATTTTGAACTCGCACCTATGGTCTCAGTTGTGGAAGCAGCTGCCTAGAGCTGTCGCCTGAAGATGGTTAGTGCCAGTCGTTGAACACAAGCTGTGAGGGAAGCCATCAAACTGAAGAAGGTGGTCTTTTGGGCTTGGCTGGCCTATTGGACTCCTGAGTCAGCAGATTGGTATCAGCAGGCTGGAAGGACTGCAGCCGCAGTTGTTGCAGAAGCACAAACTTGGGTTTGGGAGGAGTTGGGGGATGCTATGGAGAAAGACGTTTGGGTAGCCTCAAAGAGGTTCTGGCAAACCATCAGATGACTCAAGAGGAGAAGGCAGGGCTTCGCCTGGGCTGTTTTCAGCAGGGGTGGGGAACTGTTGACCTCGACTGGGGATATTGTTTAGTGGCAGAGGGAGCACTCTGAGGAACTTCTGAATGCGGCAGACATGCCCTCCATCCAGTCTACATGTTTTTGTGGCCTTAGAGAAGGCTTATGACTGTGTCCCACAACGTATCCTGTGGGGAGTGCCGCGGGAGTATGGGGCTCCGGAGCCATTGTTTCGAGCCAACCGATCCCTGTACAACCAACGCAGGAGTTGTGCTTGTATTCTTGGCATTAAGTCAGACACATTTCCTGTTGGTGTTGGACTCCACTAAAGTTGTGCCTCGTCACCTATTGCGTTCATGATTTTAATGACAGAATACCAGTTTGGGTGTCCAGTTTGGTGGCCTGTTATGCCCCAGGCTAAGGGGAATCCTAGACACAACATGATAAGTGCACTAGCGTCTACTTCGAGCTGAAAAGGACGCGCAAAATTTGGGGCAGCAAGCACTGGGGCACTGCAGAGGAGAACTTTAGCAGCTTCAAAAGCAGATTGACATTTCTCTGACCATTTGAATTGTACTTTGGGACTAACTAAACTTATCAATCGAGCTCTAATGGCCAAAAAGTTTTTACAGAGTGCCTGATAATAGCCAGCCATCCCCAGAAAACAGCGGAGCTCACGATGAGCTTGGGGAGCCAGAAAATCTAAGATGGCCTGCACCTTGACAGCAACTGGACAGACCTGACCCTGTCCATCCTGCTTACCTAAGTAGGTAACAACAGCCTTCCCAAATTCACATTTTTCCAAAGATGGAGTCCCATTAAGGGCGGTTTCTGGTCTTGAGGCTCCTTCAGTTTGAAGGTCTAAGAATAGGCAATAATTTTATGCATAAACATCATAAGGGTCACAGTTAATAACTATATTACTGAAAAAATTTAAACTAGAAGAATTAAGTGAGAGCCATACTCACACAATCCATGTTGTATTAACACACCCCATTTTAGGGTTTATAACAGTCGGTTGATGCAAGTGCTCAGATGAAGATGTTACCGGTGTCGACACATCCTGGTTTTTTCATTGAATGTTGGCCATACCCCAGGGCAAATTTCAGCAAATTCCCTTAGTGTGTCAGGTGGCTGTTGGAAATCTCCATTTCAGAACATATTTTTTGAACAAATATCTTCCTATCTCGGCAGTATGACATCAATTTCAACAAATTCTTTTTTCATTCATTAGGAAAATATATCAGCTACAATGCGCATTGATAAGCACATGATTATAATCATTGGTGGCACTTTGTGGGGCCCCAGAATGGGTGACCCCTCCCAAAAACAAAAAAAAAATGTTAAAAACATCATTTTTTGTCATTAGGAAAATTGATATCGCAGATTTCTCTGGTGGATTCATGAACCCCATGGGGTGGTTTATCAATGCTGAAAAATATTTTGATATTGGTGGTTGGGCTAGAAAACACCCTTTATTGGACTCCACTTTTAGAGCAAGAGACGCATTACGCAGACATTCAAAAATTTCACTAAGGGTTCTCATGTGTTCCATCCAGGTTGATGAGTATGCAACTATATCATCAAGATATACTTTGCAGTTGCTTACTCCTCTTAGAACAGTGTTCATTAGCCGCTATAAAGTGGCTGGGTCATTCCTTAACCCAAAGGGCATGGCAGTATATTGTAGGAAATGGTCTAGGGTGACAAAGGCACTGATTTCGGATGCGTGCTGTGTGAGAGGGACCTGCCAGTAACCTTTAAGAAGGTCTAATTTTGTACCAAATTTGATCTACACAATCATCCATACGTGGAAGCAGGGAAAAGCCGGGGTTGGCTATGGCATTACTTTTTCTATAGCCATTACAAAAATGCTGGGTCTGATCAGATTTGGAACAAGGAGGGAGGGTGAATTCCAGGAACTGTTACTGGGTACAGCAACACCATTTTCAATGAGATACTGAACTCCTTTTAGCATTATTTCTCTTTTAGTGGGATGCACACGATAAGCATGTTGCTTTATTGGTTTATGTCCACCTACATCAATATCATGACTTCGCACTGTTGTTTAGGTCGGAATGTCACTGAACAGGGATGGATCGCTGGTGATACTCTTACATATGTCAGACCTGGTGGAATCAGACAAATACACCAACTGTACATTCAGGTTTGACAGGATTTCAGAATTTCCTTGACAAGCACAAGAAATAGTGCTGATGGGCTGGAGGACAGCTGCAGTTCTAAGACAATACGGAGGTTGGACGGCAGACACAGAGGTAATAGGGACGACTGTAGGTGCATTAACATCAGGTCTCCAAGTTTATGGTCAACCACATGTAGGCCTAAAAACTTTGCCTGAAGGCCAGAACCAATGACGGGTAACAGAACCAGAACACGATCGCCTGGCCGGGATGTCCGTGCAACTGTTTTTTTGTCATTATTGCTTTTCATCTTGGACTGGGCAGCTGAAAGAGACTTGCGGCTAATTCACACGCCTTATGCCTCTTCACACGCCTCTTTCTAAATTAGCTAACATAGTCCAAAATATTTTGAGAAGAGGTGGACTTCTCTGAAAGCATTTTTTTTCTCTCAGCAGACGCCAAGGGCCACGAACAGAGTGGCTGAAGACCAAGTCAGTTGTACTAAACCCCAGAGATTCTTTAGAAGTTTCCCTTAAGGCAAATAACAACCACGGCAAACCCTCATCCCATTCACTTTGACTCAGGGCAGAACTTTCGAAGCAGACTTTTTAGAGTCTGGTGGAACCTCTCTAATGCTCCCTGGCTCTCAAGATGATACGCGCTGGAGGTATGGTGCTTGACAATTAACTCTGTCATGACCTGTGCAAAGATTTTGGACATGAAGTTAGATCCCTGGACACTCTGAATGTGTGTAGGAAGGCTAAGCACTCATTATCGTGAGGATGTACTGGTTACCAGACTTCGTTTTAGGAAGTGGACCAACACAGTCCACAATAACCTGTTCGAATGGTTCTCCAACAACAGGTATTGGCTTTAACGTTGCCACAGGGATTCTGATTAGGTCTACCAGAGACTTAGCAGGTACTGTATGACATGAACGGCAGAGTCTCACAATGTCAGACCTCAGTCCTGGCATTTTTCCTCTTTTTTTCCAGGCATTTAGTGGCGCTTGCACATCAAAGAAATTTGCAATTAACAATAATTTTACTTTTTTAAATCTCTCAAGTTTCTCCTGAGTCAGACTTATGGTAAAGTCTCAAAGAAATTTGCAATTAACAATAATTTTACTTTTTTAAATCTCTCAAGTTTCTCCTGAGTCAGACTTATGGTAAAGTCTTCCAAATTGAACTACATTATACTTGTCCCCCAGCGGACAAAAAACTGCCAAGCAGAAAAGTAGAGAAGGAAGGAAAGACAAATAAACTTACCAAACAAAGGTAATGGACGACAGAATGAACGGACGAGCCCCTAAATCATGTAATGCCCCAGGCCTAGGGGAGTCTTAGACACAACATGATAAGTGCCCCCCCTTCACTCTTCCAACTCCCAAGAAAGCCAGCAGCGCAGGCCAAATCAGGTTCAAACAGCAGTTTAATGAGCTTCGGAAGAGAGCTTTAGCCAAAATAATAAACAAAATTGTCTATCACACCCCGAACTTCCCTAAAAGAAAACAAAACTTAAACCAAATGGCAACTTCTTTACCCAACTCCTACCAAACACAATCATGAGAAACAGCCCAAAACAAAAGATGACTCACTCCTACCCTGCTGATAAGGTGCTCTATATACAGTGCAGCTATTTACAAACTTATTACAAACTGAAGGTGAACAAACAAATCAAAACTTAATAATTAAACAATACACCACCCAATGGCTCACCCAGGTTATAGAAACAGCGTGCCGTGAGACAGACTAATGCTAGTTTGTTTGGAGAAGTGTAGGGGGAAGGGCAGAGCAGGCTGTGGCAGCTGAGCTTTTAAAATGGTGGAGTTGCAGTGGTCCAATCGGGCAACATCAATTCCATTCAAATGGTCCAGTCGGGTGGCAGCACTTCCATTCAAATCCTGGTGCCTTTCCATCACTCAATTTCTTAATGGCACTTTCTACTTCTTCCTTCAGAGTCCGAGGTTCTGGATCGTCTGAGGTGATAATTGGTAGGCTTCTGGCTGCTTCCTCATTTACTGGGTTTTGCTCATTGTACAGTTCTTGATCCAGACAGGATCAAATCCAGACAGGGGAGGATCAGTTTTTGTTAAGTTAATAATGAATTGCATTATTATTATTATTATTATTATTTGACATTGACATATTGTTTAATGTTTGGTATGCAATTAAAAAAAAAACAAACATCAAGCCTACCCCTTTTGTGATGGAAACTTCAAAAAAAAAGAAAAAAAAAAATGCATTTCGCCATGCACTTCCAACTCCCTCTCCCGTCTGAAATGAAGCACAGAACAAAATCCCATTTTAGAAAATACAGCCAAATAAATGCCTACATTGACTGCAACCATTTACACTTTTTTCTTTATATATCGACTTTGAGTATTTAATAAAACGCTATATGAATTACATGTATTATTACATTATTAGTAGCCCACTGATTGCACAAATTACTTACCAGGCAGGCAGCAGATGACATGACTAGCGGTGTCGCAGCCCGCTGCCAGCTGGTCCCTCATTGCCCCTGCCACTGCTGGCACTATATCAGCATTTGGAGTCGGCACCTGCACTTCAGCCTTGCTGCCTTCTATAGTCCGTAATAATCTATCCTCAAACTCCAGCATCATTCCATGGTGTAGGGCAATGTTGTGCAGCACACAACATGCCACAAAGAAAGATGTTACTTTCTGAGGACCATACTGTTAGACCCCACCTGACCTGTCCAAGCAGCGGAACCGCATTTTGAGCACGCCAAATGTTCGCTCAATGACAACTCATGCGTGTGAGTGTTTTCTATTGAAAGCTAACTCACGCACACTTGTTGGCGTAATGTATGGCACCATGCACCACGTCTTTAATGGACAGCCATTGTCACCCAACAGCCACCCATCCAGAGGGGGGTCCCTATGGAAGACTGCAGGAATGACCGACTGTTCCATTATAAAAGTGTCGTGGCTACCTCCAGGATGATTTACGTATACATTCAAGATGTAACCCCAAGCATCGCAAATCACCTGGACGTTGATGGAATGGGTTCCCTTACAATTCACATAGGCGCCACTGTTCAGAGCCGGAGCCCAAATCAGAACATGTGTGCAGTCGACGGCACCCAGAACCCTAGGGAACCCATATCTTGCCAAAAAATCCTGCTTTACCCTACGTTGTCCCTCGGGTGTCACAGGGATGCCAGTGACGTAACTACTGGCATGTCGGACTATGATGGCAGTGATAGCCGAGCTTACAGCAGATTGGGTCATGCCTCCAACTGAGCTGAGTGGGTGTTGGAGTGACCCACTAGCATAGAAAAATAGTGCCACAGTAACCCTAACAGCAACGGGCAAGGCATACGGACAGCTGGCAGCGGTGTCTACATCATCTGCAACCAGGTGACATAATTCCATCACTGCCTGACGGGAGAGGCGCAGTTTTGTCACACATTCTCGTTCTGTGGGAAATAATACTGTATTGTATCATTATAATTTTAGAATATTATATATAATATATCATTAATATATATTATATATAATAATTATACATTATTATAAAAGCGGAAAAAATGATTGATACAAAATACAAACATTATAGACTTACCTGAAAGGCCCAGGTAGCTGGTGTGCTGGCGGTACACGCGTTCTGGGCGTCTTCTATTATTTAACTGGCGATCAAGGCAATTTAGTACTATCTCTGCCGTTTTCTCAGGGGTTCAACTGAGGCTAAAGCAAGGTGGCTTTTTATAGGCGAGTTAGTTCGGGAGGTGGAGACGCATGTGCACGTCCACATGTGTCCAAGTGGACGTGCATTGAAGCCGCCTGGGCGCGCTCTTGTAAAAGCTCAAATGGGTAGCGGGTGGTTTGAGGACCCGCTATACGCTTTCCCTAACGTGTGTGGTCAAGATAGCAATTGTAGGGAAAGCGCATAAACACGCCCACGGGCACACCTCCAGGCGTAAATAAAGGAGTCGGCATTGTGTACAGCGGGTAGTGTGGCCGCAAGATACCGTTTAGGGATAGTGGAAGCTGCTAAATGCGTAATTCACGGGTAGCGGGTAGTGGCAACGGGTAGGGCAGTGTGAAAGATAGAGCCCACTGTGTCATGATGAACTGTGGCACACAGGCCCGATGGTTGAAATGACTGATAAGTCTTGTCAGGGGCTTTAACCCTGGTGCTGTTTTGGCTCTTCATCTTTCATGCAGTTTTTGCTCAGAGAAGTTACAATAGGCGGATGAGACACTCTCCTCCTAGCCACCCTGGTCTATCCGTCTGCAAGTGAACAAGTCACATGGCGAACAACCCCTACCACGAGAAGGTAGACCTAGGACATTTACCCAGATCCTCACAAATTGGTCCTTCCCTTACACTGCATATAGTGCTACCAGGAAGGATCTCCCCCTTGCGCTCCATAATGAAATGGGAGGTTCAACAGGCTTTAGAAGGGGATTAACAACATCATCATGCGGCTTATCCACTTAACGGGAAGAAACTCGGCAAAAAGCTCATGTAGACCATTTTTACCTAAACCGAACACAATTCAAGCACCAAGCAAGTAAATAAGCATGTAGCAAAACAGAGAATAAAACAATATCAGTGCTCAATTGCTAGCGTTTCTACTGAATTTGTGCTAGGCATACAAACGATACATCAAATGAAAGAGGAAAGTCCTTTGAATCCAACGATATAAGCATTGTCATTTTAAATCGACATCAAACTAAAATAACAGCAGACTTTACATTCTACAGAGATGAGCAAAAAATATTTCTAACCTTTGATGTTTTGTAATAAAAAACTGTTCGAGGGTAAATCTGTGCTTGCTATTGTTAGCCCAATATGTCTGTGTTACATCGAAACTAGGTCTGCCAGTCTCCATGCATGCTTTTTTTCCGGAGCACCGCGTCAAAGGATTTCAGCTCCTGAGCATTCTGCTTGCTTGCATTGTATTTTCCTCTCTGTGATCAGCTTGTAATGCTGTCAGTAAGACTTTGGGGGTGGCTATTTGATTCCAAGGGCTCTGACGTTTCCAACAAGCCCTAAATCACCTTAATCGCACAAACCTAGCCTGAGATAGAGCATTGCATTCCCGGTGTGTCAAGCTGAGTTCATGGGCCATTTACATGTACTTAAAGAGCGCAACAATATAAACGCTTAACTGGTTTGTTTGTGGTTTTTTCGGTATGATTATCCGCTAAATATTCAATGGTTGTTTTCAAAGTCTTTTCTGACAGAGAATCCTTGTGCCATTAAGTACAAGCACTAAGACAGGCAGCAGTACAAACACTAAACTGGGGTGCATGACGTGTTTTCTTGATTCACTCTTCATATCGGCAATTTGACGGCAGGGAATTAGTCAGCTGATGTAGCCTAGTCTTTATAGCGATGCGCTGTAGCTTGGACAACTTGAGGCTTGTACCTCTTTTGACAGTAAAAGCATTATTCTTGTATAAATAATTGCTGGGGTTTTTTTTCTTTGTATTTATTATTTTGTTTATTTGCTTATTTTTAAATTATTTATTTATTTATTTTTTAAATAATCTGCTCCTTTGGAGTCAAATCTCATTAACTTTGTATGTATTTTCTTTGAATGGGAAAATGTATACAGGACTGGCAGAAATAATAATTTAAAAAAATATTTAAAAATTAAAAAAATTAAAAAGTGGTTGTATTTGGATGGAATGTATGCCTGTAGTGACATATAAGTGAAATTAAATGAGTTTGACAGTCTGGTACCAAAGAAATCTGAAATGGCACGCAAGGTACCCAAACTGCCAATTTGGAGAAGCCACCTCGACATTCCTCTCTAATTTTGCTCTCATTTAATTGATTAGAATAAACTTTGGCACAGATAATGATGAGATTCTGTGCTGTAATTTTTTAGAGGTTTCAGACTGCAACTAAATAAGTTCACAAGGCATAGAAGTAAAACTTTGTTTGGTGCAAAATGAGATCTTTCATTTATGCTGTGTTCCATCTTCATGTCCTCTGACTCAGTGACATATATACTGATTTTCACACCACGACTGAAATCCCAAATGGTGTTGCCTTTATTATGATACCAAGATTATTCAAATGGACCAAGTAGTTGCAGAGATATACTCATTTCATTTTGGGCATGCCATTTTCAAACCAGAGGCTCAGGGCTTAAGAAGTTAAGCAAGACATGCACTCCAGTCAGTCATTTTGCCTTTAAGGCAGGCATTATATTGGAATGTGGCAGTTTGCCCTTAGCTGCAGATAGCAATTCTCCTCTGTCGACTTTGTCTATCCGAGTTTCATGTGACTTGCTTTTTGCAGGAGAAACATGACATGAGGATGTACAGTAGCTGGGGACTCGGTGGCTGTATTATGTGATGATGCCGATTCCAAATCAGGAGCCAGAGAAAGAGAGAGTGATTCTGAATATGCTTCAGTTGACACAGTAGCAAGAGCAGAATCATCTATTATATGAATATGGAAACAAATTCCAATTAAAGCCTGTTTCTGATATTCAATCATTCAAGATCACAATATGCAAACATGAAGGTTTTCTTATTTTCCTATACTCACATGGCAAATTTTACTTCCAATTGCCATCAATTTGTAAAGAAATTTTGACTTTTACCCAGTAAATAGAGATTGCATGCTCGATCTTGTAAATGAAAAAAGAATGCCTCAAATAATAAATAAATAAATAAATAAATAAATAAATAATTGTCTTCAAACATTTAAATAGGGAGGGGATGAAGGTTCACCCAGAAACATCAATTATATACCCCATAATTTTGAAAAGACTTTCTGAGCACTTGTGATTTTGAAAGTGTTCATTTTTTTCCCCAAAATAAACAAGTGAAAATTACATGTATCGCTCTCTCTCATTTTTGAAATTAAAAAGTTTTCCAGTGTTTGGTTAGTTGCAGCGGTCACGCCTTGGCACCCAGAGGTGTAAATAGGGCACCAGGGCAAGGAGTGGAACAGAGGATCTAAATGCAGGGATGTGGAATTTTATTAAACAAAGAGAGGAAATGTTACAAAAATAAACACAAAACCTCTAGGAGAACTGAAAGGGGAGTGCACCAAACAAAATGGGGGACAGACTATGGCTACCTGCCCATGAAAGGAGAAACTAAGCTTTAAATAGAACAGGGAATCTTAATTAACTAAAAGGGAACTGGTGCAAACCATAAACTGTGGAAAACTCACTAAATTGAATAATTAACAAAGGGCAGGTAGGCAGGCAAAGGAATGCTGAAGGAGAGGGGAGGGGCGTTACTGCGGCGAACACATTCCTCTTCCACTCCATTGTCAGGAGGAGAGCCTCCTTTGTAGAAAAATGGAAGTTAATTGCATCAGGAAAGAAAAATTCACACTTGAGCAAAGCGACGTGCGTTTTTATTCTTTTTCATAATCTATATTAAAAAAACACGCAATATCGGATGCAGTGCTTTACAAACATTAAATAAAAAACACCACGTATGATTATGCCATGTCTTCATGTATTGTTAATGTATTCACAAAGTGTTATTATGCCTACCTTAAAGCCCTCTAACCACTGAAATCAAGGCAATACTCATATCGCATTTTTCTTTTGAGAAACGTAGCATGCACACAATATGACAGTTGATCAGAATCATTGTCTGATCATGCAAGTTTCTGCAAGTCCAGGGAATCACTACTCTACTCTAAAACGTCAAGTGTGAGGTCGGTGACTGAAATGTCTGGTGTGCGATTAAAATGTTTAAAACGGTTAAATCTGTCAGAATAACCTCTCGTAAGACTACACAAAACTATGCATAGTTTCACTTTCCAGAATTTTCCTTCTCGTAGTTTGGATAGTCTGATCACAAACTTCTTGAAAACTAACCAGCGAAACTTCCCACTAGCATAGTTTCAAGACGGCCTGGCCAGACCATTGAAAACTTCGAGAAGTTTCTATGCTAAACTATGCTAGTTTGTCACGTGATTAATCTCCTGCCATGCCCTCCGTTTCTTTACCTTTTTTTTGCGCACATGTAATGGTATATTCCCACTCATCAAGCTAGCCTGAATGCTAATGCCACTTAACATTGAAGAGAGGTACGCTGAGAGATATAGGGCTAGTGATTTGAGTAATGACCATATCGATTGAGGCACCGTCGCTTGTGGACACATAACGAGAAATGCCTCACAGCTCTTTTACCATATTTTATATGATTGTGTAGGATGTCTCAGCTGTCTGATATTGCAGTCTGCTAATGGTGAAATGTACTGAGGGATATTGGGGTGTTCAGCATGTGCATTACTATTGTGTTCTTTGTGACAGGTTCACCTGTTTGAAGAGGATCAGTGCAAACAGAAACTCCTGCATGAAGTGGGCTAACTCACGACCAAGAAGGGGACTTAATCGATGGGAAATATTGTGTCCGGTCAGGAAAAAATGTATATACAGAACTAATATTATATAAAGGCTGATGGACTGAGAAGATGCAATTGGGAAGAATGCAGTCTCCTTGAACAGCATTTCGGATGACAAACGCTTGACCGCGATATTTTCTCTGCTCTCGCTGAGCAAGGAATGCTGGGAGACCTGGACAGCGGGGGTGGCTCCTGTGGTTGCCGTAGGAATGTTCCTCAGATTCACTGATTTAAATATCTGTTCATTCCTTATAATGTGGAAGTTTCTCACTGTCCTGCCTTCTCAGTCGGATTAATCGTTTTTGTTCATGACGTGCCTTATTAGAACCAAATGTCATCAATAGTGATGTTTATAATAAAAATGTCCCCTAGAAAAGTCATTCAAATGCTTTGTTTTGAATAGGACAGAATTTCATACGTTGTTCTGTACATTAAGTGCAAACCTAAAATATGTGGGACCAGTCCATCACTACTGCCAATATGAAGATCTTTGAATTTTCAAACAGGGATTTGATAAATGGTAAATTAATTTAAGTAGTTATATTCATGCTACGTTAGTCCATTTTGGTTTGATTTGATCTGCTGGTCAGATCATTTGGTGCTGATAAAGGTCAGATAAATGACCTCTGCGGTAGCATTCAGCTCTCTGCCATTTTTTATTGAAATGGTTGAAGGACCTGCAGTGGCGTACATTTGAGACGTGATGTAGTGCGGCAGTTCCGGAAGCGTCACCATGTCTCTCTCTGTTGCACTTGTGTTCATGTCTATGTTTTGTCCTGTGCTGTTAAACTTGAGGAGCAATAAACTCTGCTGTTCATGTTGTGGGTCCTGTTTGCTGGGTCTGAAAAGCTTGATTTTCTGGGGTGAGGGGAGAAGGGTGAGTGGGTGTGTGGTATTAAAGCTATATTTCACGACTTTGAACATGGGTTTGATATGCAGTTTCCTGTGTGTAAAATACATTGCGCTGAGGACTTGCCAAGATTCCATGCCTCTATGACGAAAAGCAGGTGTTTGAAATTTAGCTCCACATTCACTTGCATGGCGCCCAGGATTATCACAGAATATATGATCTGTATGTTTCGAAGAATCTATCTAATACTAGTGTTTGTTATATGATTTTTTTCCTCAAAATGGTTTGTTACATTTTTACTACATTGTTTTACTGTTTGGTCTAATTTTTGTTTTGCTGTGCTGCTCACAGTTATGCAAACCAACCGAAGCTACATAATCTCACCCCGAACTGATTAGTTTGTTTACTCCAGAAAAGACCCACCCCTGCCAGGTGATCTGACCAATCGGAGAAGGTCTAGGTGCGTGTTGAGATCACGATTGAGCTCAAAGGACCTCCCTTCTGAATCTGCTCGTGTTTAGAACAGTTTAAAATAATAATTACGCAGAACCCAAGCAGAAACACCCTTTTATTATTGAGTGGAAAAAATATCATGGTATTTCAGACACTTTGGATTTGAAACGCATTGTCTATTTGTTGTTTGTGTGAGTCTGTAGCTTTTTAAATGCACGTGAATTGGGAGGTCAGTTTAAAACACCTCTTCTTCGTCACAGAGCCATAAAATTTTTGTGAGTCAATTGTAAGATGTAATTTAGACATTGGTAACGGTACATTAAATCCTGTATTCAGAGTCGTGAAAATATTGCTGACAAGATCCCTTATCATGCCACCCAGTGCACAGCCATAATAAGCCATTTCAAAATCTGTCCTTGATGACATCACAAGTGGGAAGAAACCTCCCAGATAAAGGAACTGATCTGGTTGGCTGAAGTTGATCAGACCTTGCCTCTCGACTGTCACTTCCCCCCATGTGATGTTACAAAGGAACAGATTTTGAAATGGCTTGAAACGGTTGATTGGCTGACATGATAGGTGACCGTCAAACATAACGTTTCATGGTGGTTCTGGCTCTGGGTGTATATACATGGTCATTATACAGTGCCTTCCATTAATATTGGTAACCTTGGTAAATACTGGATAAAAAGTCACTGAAAATATGGTTGTTGTTAATCCCTTCAGGTCTGGATTCAAAATACAGTGTGTGGAAGTGCTGTCAGTATTGCAGGAGGCTGTGTTGTGATATGATCAGGGTGATTTTTAGCATCATTAGCTTCAGACTTTGTTTTTTCACTGTGTGGAGGTGCTATCAGTATTGCTGGAGGCTCTCTGTCAGCACCAGCCAGCCCTGTAGTACGCAGTGTGGAGCTTAATGTGATGTTTCATGTGATGTGGGTTATTCATTTCCTTTAGAATCAGAGGCATGCCTTCATGTTGAATGGGAAACGCAATGACCTTGACTCTCTTTTTCAGCAGTCTATTTAAGGTAAAAATTGTCTGTAGAACTAAATATTCATTTGCACATCCTGAAACACATTAATATAAAATATTTTATCGCCAGCTTTCAGGAATCGGAAAGGAAGCATGCATTATGGTCGCAATAACTGCGGTTGTCAGGGCAGAAATCTCACTCTCATCTATTGGCCTGCAGGGGGCGCCCAACACATTCAACGCAAAGGTTTCAGGAGCGATTTGCCAATGAGGTCTCAGAATTATTGTCAAAGACTTGCTTACTGTAATGACCCATGACGAGGTTCACACAAATTCATTCACTGTTTTATGAACGCGTGTTAAATCACCGGAACAGCATTCATATGAAGCCAGCAGACACCAAATGTTCCTGATAAGAGGAAAAAGTGCTCTATCAGTGTTTATTTTCCTGGTGGTATAGCGCTGGTGTACCACACACTCCAACTAATGCTGTTGGTCATGTATTATGTCTACATAAGTAGAGTATTTGCAGAGTAGTGCATTATGGGATATGAGCTCAGAATGAAAACGGGAATCTGAGGGGCATCGACAGCGTGTTCAGGACTGAGTGAGTCACATTGCTGGGCTTACAGGTAAGATGCAGTAACACAGGAGCCCAAACGTCAGGATGATTTAGAGAATATTTCCTGGACTTCCTGTGTGGGTGGGGGTTGTCATTAAGGGTTGCTTCAGGGCTGGTGTGGAGGGACACCCTGCGGCTCTTTCGTACAGACTCACACGGGCGGAATGAGACAGGAATCACAGGAAGTTTGATTTCATAATGAGAACCCAATGAACAAAGTGACCGCGTCTCGCATCTGTAACTGTGGTCACTGCGGATGAGAAGTGCCTTTTTGCATTTCCTTTTCTTCATGTGTTCAGTAGTTATTCCCTGTGTCATTCCACTTTATTACCCATAACTTAATTTATGGACTTATTTGTTTTGATTTCATGGTATGTGTGGATTGCTTGGGTTGTTACCGACATCAGGTGAAAATTTCATGTCAATTGCCCCATTAGAAATATATTTACTGAGAAAAATGCTGATGCATTCAATACTTATTTTCCCTGCTGTATTTTACAAAAATCTTAACTTGAATATAAAGACCTATTATCACTTGGCGTGATGGACTGCACATTGTTCGTTATGATATGTTGTCATTGACCGGAATGCCAAGTTTGTCAGTCTGAAGCTCTCGCTAGTCTCTTCAAATCGTGGTCTACGAGCTGAAAATCTAAGAACACCTTGTGTCACATACTAAAACCAGATAGATAACAAACAAAAGGACAGCATTTCTTACTTACCACTAGCAATAAATCTCTATCTTCTCAGGCCAGTACTATTGCCACCAGACATAGACTGTGGAGTAAGTGCAGAGTTTGCACTGAGAGGAAGGAACTCCGCAATTTCACTGTTCATATCGCTCCTGTATCCAACAAGGTCCCTCTTTTCTTTCTACTGAGAATACATAGATTCTCTTAACCAAACTTTGACAATGTTTTTGGTTATCTCTGGCTGTCCTGGTTTGGCCTTTGGTGGCATCGATATATATTCTTACAAATGATCTAAAACAGAAAATAAACGCTGCGATGGAGATGCATTTTATTTCGGTCCAAGCTTCTGACTGTTATTGTGTCTTTCGTGGCCTACAAAATGATTGTCTGACTGCAGTGCATCACTGTAAGTAATAAACAGTCTTTTAAGGAAATTATAATAAGGAAAAAATGTTCTAACCTTAAAATAAGTAGTGCTATTCCCCAAAACATGTGCGCCACGATTATTGGCACCCCGAGAAAAACTTAATTGAATTATATCCATTTTTTTTAAGATTATTTTTTTGGGGAATTTTTCCTTTATTTGACAGTTGTACAGTGACAGGAAAGTTGGGGAGAAGAATGGGGGAAGACATGCAGCAAATGACCTGAGCTGGAATCGAACCCAGGTCGCTGCGGTAAGGACATAGCCTTTATGGTACGCGCGCTTAGACCGATGAGCCACTGGGGCACCCGAATTACATCCATTTTTAAGTTAGCCATCACGATTAAGAAGACTTGACTGGATACTCATGACTTCCTGTTTCCATCCATCCATCCATCCATCCATCCATCTTCTTCCGCTTATCCGGGGCCGGGTCGCGGGGGCAGCAGTCTAAGCAAGGATGCCCAGACTTCCCTCTCCCTGGACACTTCCTCCAGTTCTTCGGGGGTATCGAGGCGTTCCCAGGCCAGCCGGCGACATAGTCCCTCCTCCAGCGTGTCCTGGGTCTTCCCGGGGCCTCCTCCCGGTGGGGCATGCCGGAACACCTTCCCAGGAAGGCGTCCAGGGGGCATCCGATATAGATGCCTAAGCCACCTCAGCTGGCTCCTCTCGACGTGGAGGAGCAGCGGCTCTACTCTGAGCTCCTTCCGGGTGACAGAGCTCCTCACCCTATCTCTAAGGGAGCGCCCCGCCACCCTGCGGAGGAAACCGATTTCAGCCGCTTGTACCTGAGATCTCGTTCTTTCGGTCAAGATCCAAAGTTCATGACCATAGGTGAGGGTAGGAACGTAGATTGACTGGTAAATTGAGAGCTTTGCCTTTCGGCTCAGCTCCTTCTTCACCACAACAGATCGGTACAATGACCGCATTACTGCTGCCGCTGCACCGATCCTTCTGTCAATCTCACGCTCCATCCTTCCCTCACTCGTGAACAAGACCCCCAGATACTTAAACTCCTCCACTTGAGACAGGAGCTCTCCTCCAACCCGGAGGGGGCTAACCACCTTTTTCTGGTCGAGAACCATGGCCTCGGACTTGGAGGTGCTGATTCTCATCCCAGCCATTCGCTTTTCGGCTGCAAACCGCCCCAGTACATGCTGAAGGTCCTGGTTCAAAGGAGCCAACAGGACAACATCATCTGCAAAAAGCAGAGATGAGATCCTGTGGTCCCCAAACCGAACTCCCTCCGCCCCTGGCTGCGCCTAGAAATTCTGTCCATAGAAATAATGAACAGAACCCGGTGACAAAAGGGCAGCCCTGCCGAGTCCAACATGCACGGGAACAGGTCTGACTTACTGCCGGCAATGCGAACCAAGCTCCTGCTCGGTCATACAGAGACCGCCGGCCCTTAGTAGAGGGCCCGGACTCCATACTCCCGGAGCACCTCCCACAGAATTCCACGAGGGACACGGTCGAATGCCTTCTCCAAGTCCACAAAACACATGTGAACTGGTTGGGCAAACTCCCATGAACCCTCAAGCACCCCTGCGGAGGGTATAGAGCTGGTCCAGTGTTCCACGACCAGGACGAAAACCGCATTGTTCCTCCTGAATCCGGAGGTTCGACTATCAGCGAATTCTCCTCTCCAGCACCCTGGAATAGACTTTACCGGGAGGCTGAGGAGTGTGATCCCCCTATAGTTGGAGCACACCCCCCGGTCCCCCTTCTTAAATAGAGGGACCACCACCCCGGTCTTCCAGTCCAGAGGCACTGTCCCCGACTGCCACGCGATGTTGCAGAGGCGTGTCAACCACTTCCTGTTTCCCTGGGTTGTAAATATGAGGTGGCCAACAGGCTAGTCTCACAAATCTGGAGATGGAAATAAAATTACTAAAAAGTAAAAAATGCCCATTTCCATTGTCAGGACAATAATTAACAAGAGTCATCAGAATATGACATATCACCCCAGCCCCCACAAGCTCATCTCAGAAATCCCAAAATATCAAAAGTCACCAGACTATGACCTGATTAATACGCGCAGCAAGTTTTGCAGGCCCTGCAGAACTATTACCACTAGTGGCGCCTCAAGCTTAAAGGGGACCTCGGATGCTATATTTCCAAGGTTATATTTTGATCTTGGACTCCCCTAGAGTACTCCTGATCGTTCAAAGCCCCAACCAGGGTCCTTATTTAGCTCATACCGCCTCAAAAAACCCCATTTGTAGTCCATAGTAGTCTCTGCCTGAAATGCCTCATTGGGGTGGCTCTTCCGCTCTGGCCCCCACTCCCCGTGTGCCCACTTTCTTCTGACTGGCAAGCTCTGTGGAGGGCGGATCTAGGCGGGACGAGGCAGCAGAACGCAGTTTTCTGGGTCTGGTTCGCCAGAGTGAAACGCGAGACACGTCTGCAATCTGATAAGGAAGCGGCGGGAAAATTCCGCAATCTAACCTGATACTTGAATATAGATCTAATGAAATGAACTTGTTCTAACAAACAAGCGCGGCGAAATGGAGGACGCAGTCGAAAATCTGGCAGCTCAAGCTCAAATTTGCTATCGCTACAGTTTGCTACAGCGACAGTGGTGAGTACAGCGGTTTTTTTACTTTATAGCTAGGATGCAGGGAAAGCTAGAATCCACCCCATATAGACACACTTGTAGAACGGGTCGACATGCCCAAGTGTAGACAGGAGACCGTAGAAATCCGGTGGGTCTGAGTTTAGAGGGAAACATGGACAGTGAGGAGCAGCTAAAAGTGGACCAACAGCTTATGGACTGCTTCGGTGTGTATTAGGACCTGCTGGTTCGTGTGCATCGCTGTGGTGTGTTGTTAGCGTGGAGAAACGAACAGCTTCCACGCAGGTATATGACGGAGGGGCGAAAGCTCCAAGCTAAACGGCCTTTTCGGAAATTGCCCGTGGTAATGGTTTACTTATTGCTTTGGAATGACCAGCTTTTCCTTGCAGAAAATGGGCGCATTATGGATAGCGTGTGAGAGCTAAATAGAGCTCCGGTTATGTCATGAACATAATACAGGTTTTACAGACCGTAAGTTCCGTTTGCGTGAACCGTTGCTTATGTGGAGCTAGCGAATCGATCACTTTTACAGGAAAGAATTTAATATTCAATCGATGGCAATGCAAAGAAATCGTTTGTTATACCGGACACGTTATAGCCTGTGCGCTTCCCTATTGCTTTCACCAGTAGCATCAGAGAGCTTGCCCATACATTGGAGATGTATCAGGCTGATCCCGGTCATGGATAAGTAAAGCGATCGTTTCATAAGCACCCAAAAAACGCACCCCAAGCTCTGCAAAATCTCGTCTGGTCTAACTGCAGCCCAACTCGGCAGACACATACAGCACCTCTCCGTTTAGCTTCAACTGTAGTGGCTACAATCAGGCAACGTTATGATGAAACTGTCACATTGATGCTTACCGAAGTAACACAAGCATACCGATCATAATTGCTGCATATAAGTTAACCAGAGGCATTTTTAATTTGCAGAGCACACGAACTAACATGCAGTAGCTGATAAGCGGTCATGACTTTGAATGTAATCTGTTACGCAAAAAATTTGTTTGGTGTCTGATGTGAAAGCAGCTTTATGGATAGTACGCGACAGCTAGAGAGAGCTCGGTTATGTTATGAACATAATATAGGTTTTGCAGCCCGTAAGTTCCGTTAAGCAGACAAGTTGCTTATGTGGAGCTAGCGAATTGATCACTTCTACAGGAAAGAATTACCTATTTAATCTCCGCCTTTTTTCGGCTTTTTTATTAGCCACAACAATTTCTAAAGGGGGGTGAAATTATGTCAAGGTAGTGCAGAGAAATCATTTGTAAACCGGTAGAGCTTCTGCGTTTCGCATTGCTTTCATGGTAGCACCAGAGAGCTTGCTCAGACATTTGTGAAGTATCCGGCTGATCCCGGTCATGGATAAGTGAAGCGATCACTAACTGTAGTGGCTACAATCGGGCAACGTTATGATGAAACTGCCACATTGATGCTTAACGAAGTAACACAAGCATACCAATCAGAATTACTGCATATAAGTTAACCAGGAGCATTTTTAATTTGCACGGCACGCAAACTAACATGCAGTAGCTGGTAACCGAGCGGTCATAACCACAGAGACAAACCCTTGCAATACAGGTTTTACAGACAGCAAGTTCTGTTACTGTGAACAGTTGTACCAAGCATCCAAATTACAAACAAGTATTAAAAGTTAGCTTCAAATGAAGTTTATGTTCACACACCTTCTGTAGAATTTCCCCTGACATCACTCTTGCATATTTAGGACACAAACATTAGCAACAGTAACTTGGCTACGTTAGCCACTGTGCTACAGCCACAATCAACTAACTATCACGTCAGGTTGGCTTATGCAGTAAAAGCAACTTACAGCTTCTGTGTCTGTGAGTCACGGACAGTCGCGACCGATACAGGCTTTATCTTCAGATATTTTTCAAAGCCTGCGTTTGAGGCCAGTTGTTAGTGCTAACTATCGCTAGCGGTCCTGCTAGCCACCCGTAACACGTTAGCTTCACTTACATTATTTGCTGTTATATGGTTACTTACAGCTTGTGGATCCGAGCGCTTGATCGATGCAGCTGCTTCAGGTTTGAGAAGCAGCTGAAACGCTTATCCTGTGTCGAATTATACTTTATTGACAAAGCTGTCTTTGGTGAAATGCTGAGCACAAACAACTAACGTTCCCTTTGGCCGTGGCTGTTTGCTGCCAGTAAACAAAAAAAGCTACCCACTGATTTCTGGTGGCATCGTCTTTTCGAAGAGAAATATTTGTTTTTCTTCGCGTCCAAAAGTAAACGGACAAGTAGCTTTGGGAGAGATACTAACAAAATTGCACCTCAAATGATCTGCGGTTCTTCTTTTGTATTTCCAAAAGTGTCGACGCTACTAAGGCATAGTATGATTTGCCATTGTTAGTGCCTGCTAGAATAGTTTCTGGTGTGGGCAGGTCCAGCGTAGTGGTTGGCTCTGGCTAGGTCTGTACTAATTGGACAGCACAACCTGATGTCAGGTTTTGCCCAGATCTCGTGAAGATCTCGGGAGGAGCTGTTCAGAGAGGAAATCACGTTCACAAAATCATGTTCTTGGATTACGGCGAAACCCCTGTATCTTATGTTTAGAAACTTTTCAGAGGTTGAGTATCGACAACCAACATTATAACATTACTAAAATGTATTAAAAGAAGGATCAGCATAATAGGTCCCCTTTAAAGGAGAATCAGGGGTGCACCTCCATTTGACTGAAAAGTTTCCTTGGAATAGAACAAAGATCAAGTTTTTCGGACCTCTCCAGTTGGCCACGGTAGAGTTAAAGATTAACTATGTTCTGTTCCATAATTGCTTAAGTTGCCTATAGGCGTATCTATTCAAGAACCAGTAAAAAGAATTCACACTGCGAGACGACAGTGGAATTTCTTTTGTTTCAATGTCTTTAACTTCTGGAAGAAACGAAAAGGGCGACCAGCTTCCCTTTTGCTATTTTTCCTGATCAACGAGTCGACGAACTTTCTGCATTCTCTCGTGCATCATTGTGCCTTGAAAAGCAGACACCATTTCCTGTCCGCTGACAAGCTCTGGAAACAAAGGGACCGATGCCCGAAGGCTTCACTCGGACACAGTCACTGACACTGGAGAACTGGGTCACTCACTCAGTAGTGATCCCAAGTTAGGCAATTTGCATCTGGGCAGATTTAGCTAGAATATGAAATGCACGATTCTATGCTAATTGTTGATGTTTGAATGTAATAATTACTGTATACCTTGAGCTGTGTTTTTCTTTGCTTGCTGGTTTTTTAAATGTACTGGATCTTACTGTTGTAGCCTACTGGTTGAAACTTCGGTATGTAAGAGAATTGTCTGGAAATCGCGGATATTGGATATTTACTCTACATTGCTGCATTGCTGACCTGTTAAATATCCAATCTTTGAGAGAGTTCATTTAAAACCGCGGATTGCTTTGTTTTACATTGTTGCCTTGCTCTGTGAAAATCATTAGGATTGTTGAGAAAGTTTGAATTGAATTGGGATGTTTGGCTTGTCTGACTGATTGTTCAGCCTGCTGTGGCTAGCTTCTCCATCCTATCAGACTTTGCCTGCGCCTTCTTTTCTGCTCTTTCTCTCTCTCTCATCGTCTCTCACTCTCTCTCCATTCTCATATTCTCTTTTCAGCTAGTTTCTGTACACTACACTCTGCTTACTGAGTGGGAAACACAGACTCTGGCCAAACTCGTGCAGGAGTCTTTTTCTGATTCTCCCGCCTGTGCCATCCAGTTCTTTGTTCTCCCTCTCACTTCCTCCACTCTCAAGCACACGTGGTTCTCAGACTGCCACATCATCAGTCCGCCATTTTAGATCTGAGTCCAAGCCTGCCATTTTAACCCCTCCCTTTTGGTACTCAGACTTACTCACACACACGCATACACCCACACCCACACACACACACACACTCACACATCCTACCTTTAGTCTATTTGTATATGCTGCTTCATGATATAACTGCTATTTAATCCTTCCTGTGTGTTTATTGTTTTATTCAAGTGGTATTGATTGCATGTTCATTGCTACTGAGACATAATAAACCTTTTTATATAGTTTCAACAAGTGCTTCTGGTTGTCTTTGCCTGGGTATTAGCTTGAATCTAACCTCTGTCAGGTCAAGAACTCCCCTTTCCTTCAGCGTGTGGTTATATAATTGATGCTGGATGTTAATGGTAATTATATTGCTATTGAATTTTAGCATTGATAATTAAGCCCAGTTTTCCTTTTTTTTTTTTTGAATATTGTAATCATTCATTCATAACATAAATTGTGATTGTAGTAATTTGGCATTTATGATGAAACATTAATGAGACTTAGTAATTCAATTGCTATTAATTTTCCCTTTACTAAAAGGGTGGTGCCCCAAGGAACTTTAATTATTAAAATAAAGTCTTAATAAATAATTAACTAATTTATTAGTTAATAATTACATTTAATAGCCATTTTAATGCCCTTTTAAGCTGTTGCACCTACACTATTTTGGTTTCTCTTTCCCAGAGTGAACTTTTTCTCCTTCATTTCCTTTTATAAATAAGAGAATAATTTCAAAACTTCTTTCTGTTTTCTGCATTTTTTTTCTTTTGCTTTCTTTGCACCAGTGTTCCCCAACCGCGCTCCTGGAGTTCCCCTGCCCAGCACATTTTATGCGTCTCCCTGATGTGACACACCCAGTTCAGCTCTTCAAGTGCTCTACTAATGATTGAGGCATGTTACATCAGGAATACAATAACAATATGTAGGGCAAAAGTAGAGCTGTAAGTTGGAGCAAGGATCGGATCGATTCATCGGATCGGCAAACTGCCACCTGTGATCAAGATCGGATCGGAGATTGGATAAAATCGGCAATTTTAACCCCTTTGTTTTTCTACATTTTTTTTTTTTCTCACACGCACGCAACGAGCTAGCAAGCCTGTTGCCTAACCTTACCTGACCCTAAACGGTGATAAAAAAAAGTCACTCAGTACCTTGTAGCCAACATTAATTCCCTCGGGATATACATTGTTGCTTTCGGTTTATCTTTTGATCTGCTGCACCCGCCGCCGCACTTCAGGTCGTGAATTAACCTCTCCTGGCGTGTAATATCACGGATTTTCGTTAATGCGACAGATTACCCCGACTAATGCAGTTTATGTATACACTTACAAAATGGGCTTTATACTGAAATGAGAATCCGAAACCCTTAATTGATTTTTATTTTATTGATTTTATTCGTTGTTGTTCTCTCATTCTTGGACGATGAAAGAGTACTGAATGTGGATGACGACTTTTCTGTTTGTCATTTCTTTCATAAAAAAAGGGAAATGCATGCATGGAAACTGAAGACAGAGTTATCGGGGGAAAGAAACACATTACTTCTTCAGTATTTTATCCATTTGGGGTTGGTGGGGAGGGGTAGACGTATCGATCGAGTTGGACGGGAAGAATGGAAATTAGCCATAACTCAAATCATGTTTGGAAAAAAAAAAAACTTAACCTCTCCGGCCCCCGGGCCTCCCTTTCCCTCTTCTTGAAGTCATTAACATATTTTCTCTCCCTCCTCCGCTCATGTCTCATCTACAGTCATAAACTAATACACCAACACACAGAAGTAGTGTTATTCTTAAACACAATTTCTTTTTTTTTTTTTTTGTTATTTGCTGTTCGTAATTACATATATCACTCATGCACATTCAATCTTTCATGTTCTCTCTTTGACTGTGCCCCGTCAAACCAGTTATGTAAATCAATCCAGTCGTGCAGTTCGCAACAAATCATGCGTTCCGTTAATCTCAAACAATGAGCGCAACACCCAAGGGCATTCCACAACTCTCTCCACAAGTTTTTGCAGTGTGCGATAACAACGGAATAGAAAGAAAGGATATCAATACTGACAAGCAACAAATGCGTTGATTGTTTTAATGTAGTACTTGTTACAACTGAGAAATTTGTATCTTTCATCTTCGCAATGAGGGATTCTATAGACAGTCTGAAGTATACACAAAACTGAAGTACATTTAATAAGTCAGACATTTCTTGTGATTTTTTTTTTTTAATGAAATACATTCAAAACCTGCGGGAAAGGATCGAGAATTCAATACAAAAACAAACACAAATAAGGTCACATTATTGATTCGTTTTTAGTTTTATGTGTACCGACGTTACCCTGTAAAAAATGTTCTCTAGGACTTCTATATGTGACAGACTGAGGGAGGGCCTGGGCGGGGAATTGAACCCCAGACCCCCGGGTAAAAGTCATGCGTGCTGACCACATCACGAAAGAGCCAGGCTCTTTAACATGTTATCCAGGGCGCATACTTATAAGGAGACATATCTAGTGACAGGACCCTTCAACTGTCACATATAGAATTCTATAGAACTCTATAGAACATCAATGGAACTCTATAGAACATTTTAGTAGAACAGCATGTTCTATAGGATTTTCCATGTGTTCTATAGGAATTTGCTAGAAACCTATAGACACCTCTATGGAATAGAAAGTCCTATAAGATTATTGCTGTTCCATAAGACCTTCCTACAGAACACCCTAGTTGAAAAACCTGTTCTATAGGACTTTGATGGTCTTTAGGACCTTCTAATACAACAAAAGCTTAATGGGCAAGACATCTTAAATAAGGGTTAAATAAAAATAAAAATAAATCTTATGACTCCTTGCAATGCTCTGTCGAAGGGTCAATTTACCTTATGTGTATCCGGGTTCTAGAAGCAAGAAATCGGACTAATGGTATGAAAATGTGCAATATGCAGTGATATCCACGATACTGAAGTAGCAAGGAAATCTTGTTCCTTATAACTTTAAGGTGTGCTTATAAGCACATGGGGTACCAGGCACATACCAGCTCATTGATTCTCTGATCAGACCATTGATTGACTGACTGACCACACAACTTAGCAGTATTTCAGTTACGGTATATAAAGACCTCTTTCCATTTCCTCAGCAGCAATTCAAAAATATAAATGTAAGGCATTACAACTTTATTATGCTATAATGGAAAACTCATGTTCCTCTTTTGCTTAAGAAGACAGAATTATGTTGAAAGTTTGAGCTTTTGAACTTTTCCCTTAATTTTAAAAATTCAATCAAATTATTCCTTTCCATTTACATGCATGTGATTGCAGATTATATGCAGATTTAGAATTTATTTGAATACAATTTGAGGTCTGCTAAGATTTATTCCCACCATCTTTATACATGTATCATGGTCACCTAACAGGATTACGAACATGGCGTTCCGTTTCAGCGAAGGCACTCAGTTCCTTTTGAATTCCCGAAGACCCTGAGATATGCAACATCCATGAGCCTGGATAGCTCATGCGATTAAAGCACCGCGTTGCGGTGCAGAAGGGTCTGGGTTTGAACCCCGGACAGAGTAGCGCACAAGTGGGCATTGTGCTAGAGGGATGCAAATTGGGAAGGGTTTGCCGGGAAGAATAATATTAAATGGTTGCTTTGTTTGTCGCCCTCCAGTTTCAGGTGGGATTGAAGATGCCAAAAAGAAATGAAAAAAGTTCTACAACAACTGTTTCCTATAGAAATTTTCTATAGGACTCGAGGTACAAAAGTTCTATAGAATTCTATTAAACTGTCCTATAGGATTCCTATAGCACATTTTTTTGCAGGGATTGGCCATTACGCTACAGGGATGCAAATTGGGAAGGATAATATAACATGGTTGCTTTGTTTGTCGCCTTCCAGATTCGGGTGGGATTGAAGATGCCAAATTAGAACAAAAAAAGTTCTACAAGAGCTGTTCTATAGAGATTTTCTATGGAACTGTTTCCTATAGAAATTTTCAATAGAACTTTTTTTCTATAGGACTCCAGGTACTAACGTTCTATAGAATTCTATTGAACTGTCCTATAGGATTCCTATAGCACGTTTTTTGCAGGGTACCATATCCGATTTTCGGTCAACTACGTTTTGCTCCTTGTCTTGACTTCAAATTTAAAATTCCGGGATCCACAGTAACTGTGTATATTGTATAAATCTAACCAGGGCGTTCCAGTAAATTACACAAATAAATTAGTGCTGCACACAAAATGAGTTTAACTTGGTTTTGTGAAAACTGAAAATCAAATTTGGTTATTTAGCATAAAACGAAACGATAGCCTTCTGAACATGACTATGCATCATTAACTCACTTTTCGAATAAGGTGACGATTGACTTTTATGATCGCCAACTTGTTCATGTTGTCTGGATTCAGGGAGCACCTCTTTTTTATAAGAATGTTCCCAGCTAAAGAGAACATTCTTTCCGATGTTACGCTAGACACTGGGCAAGACTGAAACGAAATGGCGGTGCGTGCAATCAGAGGAAACTCGTCTCCGTGGTCTGCAAAGTATTAACATATTACAGTTTCAATGTTAAACAGGCGCACTGAATCATCTTACCTTTCAAAAAGTTTCAACCGTTTGAAGCATATCACGTGCTTTCAGAATGGCATGTGTATCAGACTTCCGGACTTGTCCTTCGAATTACGATGACAGCTCCATCCATCCATCTTCTTCCGCTAATCCGGGGCCGGGTCGCGGGGGCAGCAGTCTAAGCAAGGATGCCCAGACTTCCCTCTCCCTGGACACTTCCTCCAGTTCTTCCGGGGGTATCCCGAGGCGTTCCCAGGCCAGCCAAGCGACATAGTCCCTCCAGCGTGTCCTGGGTCTTTCCTGGGGCCTCCTCCCGGTGGGGCATGCCCGGAACACCTTCTCAGGAAGGCGTCCAGGGGGCATCCGATATAGATGCCCAAGCCACCTCAGCTGGCTCCTCTCGACGTGGAGGAGCAGCGGCTCTACTCTGAGCTCCTCCCGGGTGACAGAGCTCCTCACCCTATCTCTAAGGGAGCGCCCCGCCACCCTGCGGAGGAAACCCATTTCAGCCGCTTGTACCCAAGATCTCGTTCTTTCGGTCAAGATCCAAAGTTCATGACTATAGGTGAGGGTAGGAACGTAGATTGACTGGTAAATTGACAGCTTTGCCTTTCAGCTCAGCTCCTTCTTCACCACAACAGATCGGTACAATGACCGCATTACTGCTGCCGCTGCACCAATCCATCTGTCAATCTCACGCTCCATCCTTCCTCACTCGTGAACAAGACCCCCAGATACTTAAACTCCTCCACTTGAGGCAGGAGCTCTCCTCCAACCCGGAGGGGGCTAACCACCTTTTTCCGGTTGAGAACCATGGCCTCGGACTTGGAGGTGCTGATTCTCATCCCAGCCGCTTCGCATTCGGCTGCAAACAGCCCCAGTACATGCTGAAGGTCCTGGTTCGAAGGAGCCAACAGGACAACATCATCTGCAAAAAGCAGAGATGAGATCCTGTGGTCCCCAAACCGGACTCCCTCCGGCCCCTGGCTGCGCCTAGAAATTCTGTCCATAAAAATAATGAACAGAACCGGTGACAAAGGGCAGCCCTGCCGGAGTCCAACATGCAGGTACAGGTCTGACTTACTGCCGGCAATGCGAACCAAGCTTCTGCTCTGGTCATACAGTAGAGGGCCCCGGACTCCATACTCCCGGAGCACCTCCCACAGAATGCCACGAGGGACATGGTCGAATGCCTTCTCCAAGTCCACAAAACACATGTGAACTGGTTGGGCAAACTCCCATGAACCCTCAAGCACTCTGCGGAGGGTATAGAGCTGGTCCAGTGTTCCATGACTAGGACGAAAACCGCATTGTTCCTCCTGAATCCGAGGTTCGACTATCGGCCGAATTCTTCTCTCCAGCACCCTGGAATAGACTTTACCCGGGAGGCTGAGGAGTGTGATCCCCCTATAGTTGGAGCACACCCTCCGGTCCCCCTTCTTAAATAGAGGGACCACCACCCCGGTCTGCCAGTCCAGAGGCACTGTCCCCAACTGCCACGCGATGCTGCAGAGGCGTGTCAACCAAGACAGCCCTACAACATCCAGGGACTTGAGGTACTCAGGGCGGATCTCATCCACCCCCGGTGCCTTGCCACCGAGGAGCTTCCGAACTACCTCAGTGACTTCAGCCCGAGTGAGGGATGAATCAGCCTCTGGGTCCCCAGCCTCTGCTTCCTCTACGGAAGGTGTGTCAGTGGGATTGAGGAGATCCTCGAAGTATTCCTTCCACCGGCCGACAATATCCCCAGTCAAAGTCAACAGCTCCCCACCTCCGCTGTAAACAGTGTTGGCAGGGTACTGCTTCCCCCTCCTGAGGCGCCGGACGGTTTGCCAGAATCTCTGCGGGGCCGACAGATAATCCTCCTCCATGGCCTCCCCGAACTTTTCCCATACCCAAGTTTTTGCTTCCGCCACCACCCAGGCCGCAGCACGCTTAGCCTGCCAGTACCGGTCAGCTGCCTCAGGAGTCCCATGAGCCAACCAAGCCCGATGGGACTCCTTCTTCAGCTTGACGGCATCTCTTACTTCCGGTGTCCACCACCGGGTTCGGGGATTGCCGCCACGACAGGCGCCGGAAACCTTACGGCCACAGCTCCGAACAGCCGCGTCAACAATGGAGGTGGAGAACATGGTCCATTCAGACTCAATGTCTCCAGCCTCGCTTGGGATCTGGTCAAAGCTGTCCCGGAGGTGAGAGTTGAAAACCCCTCTGAAAGAGGGTTCCGCCAGACGTTCCCAACAGACCCTCACAACACGTTTGGGCCTGCCAAGTCTGTCCAGCTTCCTCCTCCGCCAGCGGATCCAACTCACCACCAGGTGGTGATCAGTGGACAGCTCAGCCCCTCTCTTCACCCGAGTGTCCAAGACATATGGTCGAAGGTCAGATGACATGACCACAAAGTCGATCATTGACCTCCGACCTTGGGCGTCCTCGTGCCATGTGCACTGATGGACGCCCTTATGTTTGAACATGGTGTTTGTTATGGACAAACTGTGACTAGCACAGAAGTCCAATAACAGAACACCACTCGGGTTCAGATCGGGGAGGCCGTTCCTCCCAATCACGCCCCTCCAGGTAACACTGTCGCTGCCCACGTGAGCGTTGAAGTCCTCCAGCAGAACCGATGGAGTCCCCAGTAGGAGCACTTTCCAGTACCCCTCCTACGGACTCCAAGAAGGCCGGGTACTCTGCACTGCCATTTGGCCCATAAGCCGAGGCGACAGTGAGGCACCTGTCCCGACGAAGGCGCAGGGCAGCGACCCTCCTGTTCACCGGGAAAACTCCAACACATGGCGGCTAAGCTGGGGGCTATAAGCAAACCCACACCAGCCCGCCGCCTCACCACCGCAGGCAACTCCAGAATAGAAGAGAGTCCAGCCTCTCTCGAGGAGTTGGGTTCCAGACCCCCAGACTGTGCGTGGAGGTGAGCCCGGCTATCTCTAGCCGGTACCGCTCGACCTCCCGCACAAGCTCAGGCTCCTTCCCCCCCAACGAGGTGACATTCCATGTCCACATAACCAGATTCCATGTCCAGGGATTGGGTTGTCGGGGCCCCCGCCCTCGACTGCCACCCAAAACACATTGCATTGGTCCCTTCTGAACCCTCCCGCGGGTGATGGGCCTACGGGAAGGCGGGCCCATGTTGCTCGTTCGGGCTGTGCCCGGCCGGGTCCTGTGAGTGGAGACCCGACCACCAGGTGCTCGCCTGCCAGCCCCAACCCCGGGCCTGGCTCCAGGGTGGGGTCCCGGTGACGCCAATCTGGGCGACGTAAATGTCCTTGCTGTGTTTATATCCATTAGGGGCTTTGGAACTGCTCTTAGTCTGACCCGTCACCTAGGACCTTTTTGCCCTGGGAGACCCTACCAGGGGCAATAAGCCCCAGACAACATAGCTCCTAGGATCATCCAGGTGCTCAAACCCCTCCACCACGATAAGGTGGCGATTCAAGGAGAGGTGGCGATTCGATGACAGCTTTCCACGAGAATATTTTTTTTCCTTTGCCATTTTGAATGTGAATTTTCCGCACTGAACGTGTATAAAAATAAATTAATAAAGCTGTAAGCCAGCCACAGTTCAGTGGCCAGGTACTGTGGTTGATTGGCCTCTGGTGGACTCACTTAGCCTACCGGTCTTCCGATCTTTTTGCTAGATCGGCATTCGGCTCGAATGCCCCAATCACTGTATGATCGGAGGTAGATCGGTTTCCGATCCGAGAATCGAAGCAGGGTTGGGAAACACTGGTTTACGCAGTTATGTTTCCTGCAAGCAACCGAAATCATAGTTAAATATATTTTAAAAGATAAATAAAATGAGTTGAAACCCACCAAAACTAATGTGGTTTATCCACACTGAACAAAAATATAAACGCCCCATGTCAAATATTGATGCCACATGGAGTTAACAACTCTCAGTGAGCATATGCTGACTTTTACTTGTACAATAGGGATATTTCTCTTGATTTGTGTACCATTTTTTAATCCATCTCTCTGTCAGTGAGCATTTGCTCAGTGATGCAGTGATGTCACACAGTACATGGGTGTGGCATTTCCAGATGGTGATCAGACAGAATGAGCAGTACCCAGACACTCCTTATACTGGGGACAATAAAAGGCCACCCCAAAATGTCAAATTTTGTCAAAAGTCATCATGCCTCAGATGTCTCAGGTCATGCGGAAACGTGCCATTGGCATGCTGGATGCAGGGATGTCCACCAGAGTGGTCACTGTGCAGCTGAATGTTAACTATCGGACGATAGGCCGCTTGAGAGTTCATTTCCGACAGACGGGCAGTACTGCAAATCCACCTCATCCACGTCGGCCAAGTGTGACCACACCAGCACAAGATCGCTACATCCGGCTCGTCCACCTGCGGGATCGGCTCAGATCAGCGACACGCACAGCGGATGAGACCGTTGGTCTGCACAACAGACGCATCACACCACAGACAGTCCGTAACCGCCTGCGAGAAGCCAACTTGCATGCTCGGCGTCCTCACCATAGTCTGGATCTCACCGCTGTCTGGCGTCGGAACCGACTCGCATGGGCAAACGTTTGATGGCCCTTGGCACGCTGGAGAAGAGTGCTATTCACAGACGAATCCCGGTTCCAGTTTTTTGTTAATAAAAACTCAAAAATTTGAAATGGGGCGTTTATATTTTTGTTCAGTGTAGATGCGCTTTTTATGAATCCCTGTAACGGCAGGTGTCATTCTCCAGGTTCAAAATCAACTTTCACATCAAAGTATTTAATGTTCTCGTCACCTTGTCTCTGCTCTGTCAGTCGTTTGCCACCTGTGTGCATAGGTGCTGCATCCCCAAACGGGCAACGTTTCTTAAAGGCGCAACATTCTCATTGGCATACTTTTAATCGTCCCCACTGAATCATTGTTTTAACTCCATTTGAACTGACTTCGAATGAACTATCGTGTTGAATTTTTAACTGTAGATACTTTAACTTACTTAACTTATTTAAGCAATTTTAATGAGTTGTTTATTCTTAATTGTGCCATATTTTAATGTGGGTTCCATGAGGAAGTTGGATGTGGTGGTTCTGGGCCTGCATGGTTACATGCGGTCTGTGTTAGTGAGCCAGTTTTTCAAACTTCCAAAATTTCTGAAATGACATTCATTACTATGGCAACAGTTCAACAGGACACTCCCGCAGTCAGCACACCCATCACACAATCTCTTAATTTTTGAGGATGGAGAAGATCAACAAAAATTAAACATTCGTGGGTGGCCTTTTATTCACCCCACCATAAGGAAAACCTGCTTAGTGATTAGGGCTTTTAATCAGCATCTTTATATACCACACCTGGGGAAGATTATTTTGAAAAAGGAAAAATGTTGGCCAACAGTGATCTATACAAATGTTTGGGCAAAATTTGAGGGAAATATGATCTTTGTACCTGCAGAAAAAAGTCTTTGTTGTATTATTTTGAGGCATAAAAAATTGCAGCAAAAATAGAAGTGTTGCAATCATAGTTGCTCAAGCTTTCTTCGTCTGACAAATGATGCAATCACTTTGCACTCAGGTAACAGAGGCTTCCATAAGGGAGAAAACCCTTTTATTTGTGAAGACTGGGGGAAACGTCCTCATTTTGGAGAAGGTGCTTGTGAAATTGCATTGTACTGTATTATGAACAGGATTTGTTACCATCTAAAGGGCCAACAGTTATCCATGGACTCCTCATGTTCTGGACCCTGAGCCAGCAATAATTTTCATCATGAGCAGTGTGGTCATACTGGTCCACCTCACCTGACTGCTGGCTACGGTGGTCCTGGCCAACAGTCACTCGCCTCTAACCCTTCCAGCGAAAAACGCTTGGAGGTAATCTGCTCATGTGGTGTTATGGGTGACCTTCCGCCCATCCAGCACACCGTTCCCACCAAAGAACCAACCTTTAACAAACTTGGTTGTTTAATGCTGTGGTCTCATGACAGTGAGATACGTTTAGGGGGGCTGGAGACATCCAAAGCAGCATACATTGGTTGAGACCAATTCCAATTCAACTGTTCCGAAACCTGAAATACACCACAACTCAATTCCCTGATCGGAAAAGAAAACTGCTCAAATACATACTGAGAACTTTCTTCAATTTGTGAATTTGTTAAAGTTATTTCCCTGAATTGTTCGAATTACATGTAGAAATGAAGTGGACGTGCCACAGGGCTGAATGCAATATTGTGAAATATGCTACATTTATGACACAATGACAAAAAATATGAATATGATCAAATAAGATAAAAATGCGGGATGAGCAAAAATTTGTGAATTTTAACTCTACGTATAGTGAGGTACAGAAGTATTTAGACAGTGCCATAATGGATTTGAAATGTGATTGAAGTGTAGACACTCAGGCTCAAATGCAATTGGACTAACGTAACAGTAAATATAAAGATTATTTTTAATACCTGGATGAAAGTCCTTTGCAGTGAATGACTGCCTGCAGTTAGGAGCCTATGGCCATCACTAGATGCTGAGTTCACACCCTTGAGATGCTTTGCCAGGCCTTCACTGCAGCCGCCTTCAGTTCCTGCTCGTTTCTGGGTTTATGAGTTTTGTCTTCAGTCAGTGAAACGCAGCTCAGTTGGGTTGAGGTCATGTGACTTAGCTTGGCCATTCAAGAATATTCCATTTTCTTGCCTTGTGTTGCTTTAAAATTATGTTTTGGGTCAGTATCCATCTGCGCTCCAGGCCTGTTCTTTCAGTTTTGTAGCACTCGGCTGAATCAGAGCAGAAATCCCATCGTGGAGAGCACCTGCATTGGCACAGGTGTGGTGTTTGATCATCAGAAACCTCATCGTGGAGAGCACCTCTACTGGCACAGGTGTGGTGTTTGATCATCAGAAACCTCATCGTGGAGAGCACCTCTACTGGCACAGGTGTGGTGTTTGATTGTCGGGTTTCTCTCCTTAATTGAGGTTACATCTCACGGATGCGTAGAGGTCTTCTAATAGTGCCAGGTCTGCCATTGCCAAGGTGTGATGACTGTCAGCTCTTGTAAGCGTAGCTGGCCACTAAGCATGTAACCAATCACATGCTTAATCGATTATTGGCTACCCATTGCTTTGAAATAAATTCAGTTGCTTGTAATTATGTAACCTATCAGTTGCCAGGCTATCTCAAAATTAATCAGACACTAATCTTAATAATTCATAACACTGTATTGTTCTGAATATAAGACGATCTTGGATATAAGAAGTTTTGGAAAAAGGGTTTTTGATGACAAAATCTTGTTAAAAAAAAAAGATTTATTAGAAAATATTGATGAGATACAGTTGCAATCAAAATTATTCAACCCCCATTGCAAATTGGGTTTACTGGCAAAATTTGCGAACTTTCATCCGTTTGTGATAAACAGACTAAACAAGAACATTTTAAATAGCTCAACACAACTAATGTTACAAGTGGTTTCTCCAATTTTACCACAAAATGCAATTTTTAATGACTTTTGCGGTCTCAAAATTATTCAACCCCCTGAATAAAATCCGTCATGAGAGCATACTTGCAAATCAGGTGTTGTCTCAAGCACACCTAATGCAGCTAATCAAGAGCTTAATTAGTTGCATCAGGTTTGCTTGAGATAGAACACATCAAATACTTGCACTCGCTAGGGGTTTGCTGACAGTGTCATTTGATTGCATATTAGAAATATGGCTGTCAAGAGAATTGTCCAAAAAGCTAATAGAGGAGATCATTGCCTGGCACAAACAAGGAGAAGGATACAAAAAGGTAGCACAGGCACTGAATGTTCGTAGAAATACAGTTGGAAGCATAGTTCGCAAGTTCAGAGTTAAAGGATGAGCAGCTACAGTACCAGGATGTGGCAGAAAGAGGAAGCTATCTATGGCTGCCACCAGATTCCTGACGAGACAGGTGGTCAAAAACCCTCGAGTGACTGCAGGTGACCCGCAGCAAGACTTGGAGGCAGGAGGCACTGAGGTTTCAGTTTGCACAGAAGGGCACATACTAAACACTGAAGGTCTCCAAGACATACACCACAACTGATCCAAAAGCACAAGCTCCAATATGCTCAAAACCATATAAATAAGCCAAAGTAGTTTTGGGATACTGTTCTGTGGAATGATGAAACAAACATGGAATATTTCAGGCTTATGAATCAGTGGTATGTCTGCAGGAGGAATAAAGAAGCATATGCTGAAAAGTACACCCTACAGTGAAGAATTGTGGGGGATTTTTGATGCTCTGCGGCTGCCTTGCTTCCTCTGGCACTGGAAACCTGCAAAGTGTGGAGGGCAAGATGGATTCAGTCAAGTACCAGGATATCCAAGGAGAAAAAGTCATGCCGTCTGTAGGGAAGCTGACGCTCGGGCATCATTGGACCTTCCAACAGGACAATGATCCTAAACATACCTCAACATTCACCAAGGCTTGGTTTCAGAAGAAGTCTGGGAAGATTCTAGAGTGCCCATCACAGTCGCCTCACTTGAACCCCATAAAAAATCTCTGGTAAGATTTGAAGAAGACAGTTGCAGCACGCAAACCCTAGAATATTAGTGAACTGGAGTCCATTGTCCATGAGGACTGGGCTAAGATTCCTTGAGAATACTGCCGGAAGCTGTTGTCTGCATCACAATTCCAGCAGGTCATAGCGGCAAAAGGGTGCTCTATTAAGTATTAAAGATGCTTGCCATGAAGGGGTTGAATAATTTTGAGCCTAAAGTAGTCATTACAAGTGGCATTTAGAAGACACTTTTAATATTTGTTGTGTTGAGATATGAAAATTGTTCTTGTTTGATTTGTTCATTGCAAATAGCTGAAAGTTTGTAGATTTTGCCAGTAAACCTAATTTGCAACGGGGGTTGAATAATTTTGATTGCAACTGTATATTGATCTTAAATGGGGTGTGGTGGAGAGTCTCAACCAATCACCCGCATGTATACAAGCAATTTATCCCATATTTTTAAGGAATGACGTGGCACCCAATATTTCCTGAAAATCACCCAAAAAATGCATAAAAAAACAGAAAAAATCACCCACCGAGTTATTTATAGGGGATTACTTTCAAAGGATCCCCATCACAACTGTATATTGATAAAAACCAACATAAAACAAGGCTCTCAAGCTGTTGTTTATAACAGCATTATGCACGAGTGCAGCCCATATCGCAATGGAGAAAAAAATTATTAAAAAAATTATTTTTAACAGCATAGTGCAATATGGTATCTAGTATATCCAGTAACACAATAGGGAAAAATGAATTTAACAAAAAGTAAGGTAGGCTGTTGTTTTTAACATCTTAATAAAACAATGTCAAATTGAATCCAATATCTTAGTGAAGAAAATCTTCATAAAACAATAGGCTATTTTTGACATCCGGTGTCACAGTGCTGGGCAAGTGTTGCCCCATGTGTTGCGCTGCGATGGCGACAAAGGCCATTTTGCAGCATCATTCATTTACACCAGCTGAGGCTCGCCTTAAATTCAGTGGGCAATATATTGAGCTCTTAGTCACCTCCAAAGCTTTCAGCTGTATTATGGGTCTTGTTACAGGCATACCCTCGTTACGTTTTTCAGCAATACTCACACAATCGCCTGTCGATTTCTTGGAGGCGGCCACTTTTGGTGCCACGAAATGCTTTTCGTTGAGTGTTGGCAATTTTCAGATGGTCTTTCTGGGCACGCCATCTTCGCACGTCATACTCTGTGACTCCCCTTACAAAAAAGAAGTATACTTCCAGTTCATTTTAAAAGTAAACTTCAAGTATATTTCCAGTATAGTGGTAGTATACTTGTCAGTGTACGACTTCAATACTTCTTGGGACCAATTTGGCCCTCTTTATGTTCGTAAGTATACTTTAAGTGGAAGAGTAGTAAACTGAGCGAACCACAAGTTTAAATAATTCAAAATGTTTACTTCATGAAAGTATACTTTGAAGTTTGCTGCAAGTAAACTCAGAGATGTACATCATAAAAAAGATTATCATTAATGACACTTTTGACCCAGTATTGTATCAGGATCACTTGCCCATTATTTTCCTCTAAATACACATTGGATATAAATAATATGCTATTTATGATTACTGTAATCCTATTTTAGATACTCACATGAATGGATAATTCCACATGGGAATGCTATAGGCTGGATTTTATACCCAAATCTTCTGATTAGATAACAGCTGTTTTACCCACTGCACTATAGTACTACTTAAAATGGTGTGCCATTTTCTTTTCTGTTCTGAGGTATAAAGTATACTTTCATAACCTAAAAGTGGACTGGTACTAAACAACCAAACAAATTTCCCAATATGTGCTGTGGTGTGGCCAGTAAAGCTGCAGCCTTGGTGCCCATAAGGTTTTGGGATCGAATCCTGCCTAGAGTGTTTCACTGTGGCATTTTTCCCTTCATTTGAATATTTAAATGAATATTGTGTCAATTAATTCATATGTGTGTTCAGAAAAGAACAATGGATATGATATGGTCACAAATACAGGGCAGAATGTATACTTAGTCAAATTATAATTTTTCATAAAGTATTCTATATATCCAAGTTCACTTGCAGTATACTTCAAAGTATACTTTCATGAAGTAAAAATTTTGAATAATGTAAACTAGTAGCATTCTTAAAGTTTACTACTCTTACACCTAAAGTATACTTAAAATGTACTTTTATAGACATAAAGTGTGCCAAATTAGTCCCAACAAGTACTGAAGTAGTGCACTTACAAGTATACTACCAGTATGCTTGAAATATACTTGAAGTTTACTTTTAAAATGAACTTGAAGTATACTTCTTTTTAGTAAGGGTCCATATCGTTTGGCCACTTGATGCCTCGGCAGCATTTACCACCATAATCTTAAATTTGGCATCATAACTTTTCCTGATTTGCTTGCTAACTGGAAAAGCTGTTGAGCCGCGTCGCTCAAGTATGTTGCCCTTCTCTGCCATTTTGAGAGAAACGTTATCTGATACTGTAGGGAAGTTGTGGAGTGAGGAGAGTGATGGAAAAAGACGGTGGCGTATTCGACACTTGCGCCATCTATTGTTGTGAACGCAGGTTGACTACTATAGACTGTATAAAATACCCACACAGAATCACTGATTTTGACTGTTAATAAAAGCCTAGTCCCTGAAAATAAGGCGACCCCACCATTTCGAAGCGGATTTCCTGGGAAAAACATTGTCTTTTATTCAAAAGACTACGGTATTTATTATTAAATAATACAAGTATTATTTAATAATAATAATAATAATCACCATCATCATCATCATCTAAACATCTAACCTGTCTTGGGATTTGTCAATCTGAACTACAGTTGTATCTCTAATTATCTGATTATCATTTTTACTATGCTGCATTGCAGTGACGCTGACATAAACTCACGTACACGAGGTGAAACTTGGCCTCAGATTTAAGCGTACCCCGCGTTCATATCCAAATTGATGAATGCCGAGCTTTTGTATGGAAATGGGCGTACGATCAACGTACACCTCTTCTCTAGCGTACGCTCATTTGATAAATAAGGGCCAATGGGAGTTCCCGTGAACAGCTGCTACATGGAAATGCAGCACTTGGAATAAAGTCCATACCTTTCATTTAATTAATCTGATATAAAAAATGAGGGAATAGACCAGACCTGGTGATGAAACATTGCTTGTCAATTGTCTAAATACTTTTGACCTCCTTCCAATGAAGAACTACGTTTAAAACTGGCAGCAAATCCTTACGGTTGCTGTGAAGCCCCTAGAATTAAAGCTGAAAGTCTAAACTTTAATAACATCTTGACCGTTTCATTTCAAATCCATTGGGGTGGTGTAGAGATGCAAAATAATGAAAATTGTGTCACTGTCCAAATACTTTCTACCCCATCCTTGCCTCGCCTAGAGCTGCAGGGATTAAACTTCTTTAATTAGCTTGCCAGCAGAGGATGGGCTCCCCCATTGTAGCTGGCCTCCTCCAAATCATATTTGAGGATGTTTCTCCCTGCTGGTTTTTTTTTTTTTTTTTTTTTGCCTCATTTGCTATTTTGGGGATTTCGCTGGGTACTGCCCTTTCTGCTCTGTAAAGCGTTTTTGTAACAGTCCATCCATGAAAAGCGCTAAATAAAATTGAAATGAATTGAACTTCCAGACCTAACGATATATTTTTAACTCTTTGAGCGCCAAAAAAAAAAAAAATTAAAAATGTAATTATCCTGAGCTGTTGAAAACCTATCATGTGTCAACTTGTTTAAAAGAGCTCCCCTGCGGGAGCTCTTTTAAACAAGTTGCCACAGGATAGGTTTTCAATAGCACCAGGTTTTGATATCTTACACCATTGGGCAACTACAGTTACCTATGGTGCTCAAAGGGTTAAAAATGTTTAGGAAACATACGTTGTATATGTTCTCTGTTTTAACATAAGTTAAAACTTATGGAAGTTTGACTTTGGAGAAATATTGGATTCCTTAATATTCCTCAACCTTGAATCAGTTGTTTGATAGACTTTCAGTAGTTCATGCTGTTTCCCTGAAAGTGTTTTTGAATGCATTAGACTGCATTTAGATAGCACTGAGATCATCACGATAAGTGCGAAAGGAGGAGTCTAGGAAATGACGCCGCAAAACTCCAGTAAGCTTCCAGATAAATCATACTGCTATACACCATAGAACATCCCGAGGCCTTCTAAAGAGTCTTTTGAAAATGGGCAATTCAGAAAGGTACAGTTGCTTTAATCTGCGGAGCTTTTTGAACTTTCTAATGCATTACTCATTTCAATCGAAAAATTCAGATTAAATTGCTTGTTTTGACACGTCGTATAAACTCTTAGCCAAACCATGAAGGCATGTCTACACGTGCCCAAGTTGAGTTTTTGGCATTGACATGCACAAGAAAAAAATTTGGGGCGTGATTTCTCATGCTTAGCCAACTTGATTATGTGTTGTCTGTATTCCCTGATACAGCTCTCAGCAAACTTCGAACGATGAGTTGAAGACTCATCGCGAGGAGTATGAGCGGCTAACTGCACTAGGTGGGTAAATTTTTTCATTAAACCAAGTACAAATTATAAATACGATAATCAATGTTAACAGAGTCTTTTTTTAAACCTAATTAACCAACGTATGAGTTCCTCATAATTGTGCCGCTGTATATAAGTTTACAAATAGACATAAAGCACATTTCAACCTGATGGCTGGCTAGCTAGTTTGCTTGCCAGCTAATTGCTGAGAGAATTTGTTAGATATTGCCATGTGCCATCTTGTGGCACAGAGCACTCAGTTCCATGGATTTCAGGCCATGACAGCTCATAGTTGTTAAAATATTTGAAATCACGGATGCATGGAATGTGAAGAGGCGGACAGAGGAAAAAATAAAAGGAATCCCAGGGACATTAGATGGTTTGCTCTTGTGCATCAGAAATATGGCTGAGTGTTTTTTTAAATATACTTTGTGTGTGTGTGTGTGTGTGTGTGTGTGATATATATATATATATATATTAGAATTGGGATTTTTCTGATAAATAAGAGGGAAGGTATTTTCTTTGTTTCGAAGGAGATCTCCTATGACTAGATTTTTTTTTGAGTCTTTTGATGTGATATGAACTTGAAATCAATTTTCCCTTTTTGCAGCGGTCAAGCCAAAAGAAAGGCAAAGGTACTTAATTTCCTACATATTGTCAAATAAACCAGTAGTCTTCAACACCGTTCCTGGGGACACACTGTGTATGCTGGTTTTTGTTCCAACCACAATTGTAATCACAGGATTTTAACAAGCTGTTAATGTCTTAATTAGGTGTTTTTCATGTTTAGAGCTGTTACTCTTTTGGCCAAATGTTAGATAGAAACACCCATATATGCTATGAAGAATAAAATACCCTAGAAGATAGTGTGTTTATTTCTATACTGTAAGAAATTTCAAATAATATAACATTTCAGACAGATCAAATTAGACACTGAGGAGATCAGTAAACCCCAAATTAGGCTGCCGGACACAACTGTTCCAAGTACTTTCAAAAAACTTCAGGTGAGGAGGGACTTCCGGTGTCATGGCGGAGTAAGGACGTCTCTACAAACGCTGCTTGTATTATTCATAACTATATATACACTTAAGTGTGAGGTAACTTGCCTGAAATACACTCGCTCGGCATAGAATTAACTCGAGTTTGTGTGGCATTCTCAAAAAATGACCAGCAAACCGTCTAGAAACGCTAAACAGAAAGAGGCTACCAGCCAACGTAACGTTAGCCCGCAAGCACACGCTAGCCTGGATGTGGTTACCCCAAGTTATATGAAAGAGCTAATTGACGGCATTCGTTCTGATGTTTCTTCAATGCGTAACGAAATTTTGGCTGAGTTAAGAAGCTCTATTACTCAGTTGCAAACGAAAGTTTCCGAGAACGAACAGAAGATTCGGGAAATGGAATCTACCCTAACGACACTCGACACAGCGGTATCAGACCTCCAAGGGGCTGTATCTACGCTTCAAGCGGAGAAATCGCGCTTACTAGCCCGCATTGATGATCAGGAAAATCGCTCGAGGCGTCAAAACATAAGAGTTTTGGGGATTCCGGAAAAGCTCGAAAAAGGAAACCCCACTTCTTTTATGGAATCTGTTCTTATCGAAGTTTTCGAAGAGGACAGCTTCCCACCAGTAAACCACTGCGGTCAAGCCAGCCTCCACTCTGGAAAACACGGTCAAGCCAGCCCTCACACATTTAAGTGGTGTGCGAATAAACGCGGCATTACGGTAACAGCGCGTCTAGACTGATTTCAAATTTTTCAAAATAAAAGCTGGCAAACAAAATGCGTTATGTATTTTTTCAATCAGAAATTAAGATTAAAGTTAATTCAGTTAAAATTAATTGAAAACTGCCTGTTGACTGCAATTAAATACGAAACTGAATAATTAATTCAAGTGTCATTACTAATTTAAAAACAACATTAAGATGATCAGGTGATATTTCAAAACTAAAAGCCCTTTTATCATGTAATTTTTACCTGTTTTGGAAATTCAGATTAAAATTGTGAAAACTCCTGTTGTAACCTAATGATTTCACTAGAATATGATAGGTTACCTCAAGTGTTAATTGAATCAGGACATTCTGATGTGGCATTTTCAAAATTAAACCCTTTGAAATAGCTGGTTTCAGATTAGAATTAAGTGAAAACTCCCTGTTGTAACAGAATGATTTCACCATGATACGACAGTACCTCACAGTGTCACTCAGCGGATATCAGGACATTCTGATGTGGCATTTCAAAATTAAAGCCCTTTGAAATATCTCTTGTAAATTTATTTTTGAGTGGAAAATTTTGGAATGTTAATTTCACTACAGCACATGACAGTACAGTACCAGACAATATCAGGACATTCTGATGTGGCATTTCAAAATTAGCCCTTCAAAATATTGAATTTTTTGCTGTGTTCAGTGGAAATTCTGATTAGAATGTTGACTGATTTCACTACAGCATGATTTCACAACAATGTCACTCAGCCTATATCAGGACAATTTCAAAATAAAAAGCCCTTTGAAATATCATGTATTTTTGCTGTGTTCAGTGGAAACAAAAGAAAACTCCCTGTTGTCACTGATTTCACAGTACCTTGTCACTCAGCGGATATCAGGACATGGCTGAATTTTTTGTGGGAAATTTCTGTTAAAAAGTGAAAAATAGAATGTAATTGGAGACCTGAAAAAAACTCAAATATTGGAAATTCAGTCATTTTAGAAAAATAATTCTTTTTTTGAGATTTTGGCCAAAATTGCATTATAAAGACTGAATGTTCACAAAACATGTTGTCAGATACAGTACCTCACAAATGTGAATTGTCACGAATATCAAAATTAAACAAGACTTGATGTGTATTTTTTTCAAAATCATTTAGAAGCCAGATTATTCTGATTTTTGGCTCCTTTTGTAGAAATCTTTTCAACCATCAGTATCAGATGATTTTTTGGCCATTGAAAGCTTTTTAAATTGGTGTCAGCTCCATTTTTGCATTTAAAAAAATGTGACTTAAGTACTAAAAACTGCATTTGAAATGTTTCTTCACAGGTCATTCAATTGCAATGATTGGAAGTGCAACTGATGGTTGATTCTGGATGTGGCATTTTCAACTGCAGTTATTTTGCTCTCAATCAACACGCTTTTAGAAATTGGTAAAATGTCGGCCATTTCAGTTGAAATAGGTATGGTTGAATGTACCAGCAGATTTCATCAGCAAATATGAGTAATTCTGATAGGGAATTTCAGTAAATTAATTTTTTTAAAATATCATGTATATGTGAGTCAAAAAACAAACAAAAAGTGCATTAAAGATATTTGTGACACTTTTCAGAATAGATATTTATTCATCACAAATCAGAAACATCTGTCCCCACAATGGTGTCACTTTAATAGTGGGACATAAGGGAGAGGATGTGGCATTTCAAAATAAATAACACTTTAATAGAAATATCATGGGCCTGTCAGAATGTTTTTGAGAACAGAGCCAATGTAAGTCCTCCACCCTCTGTCATGGCATTAGAGAGAGTACATCCCAAGAAACATGAAGGTATGAAGCACATTGAAAATGTACATTTAACTGATGGCAGAAGCAGTGATGTTGAATATGGGAGGTGTGTTCTTCCCAGAGTCCATTCCCTTCCCACTCTTTGTAATTCACTTTATACAGCTCCGTTGTTGTTAACAGTGCATACCTCAACCTGATGCTCCAGCTCAATGCTATTGTGAAGTGAAACTATCCTGTGGAAAAGGAAATTTATCTGAAATAAGAGGGATCCCTCTTACAGTAGAGAACACATGCCATTTTCAATTTTTCAGCAGAACATAAAAAATTGAATGTTGTGATACAGTCTGAGTAACACTTTGCAATGGTTTATAGTCACGGTGATGGGAAAGTAAACTGTGGGAGAAAAGAATAATCCTTTAATTCTAAAATGAAAATAGAGGGAAAATAGCAAAAAATGCAGAATATTTCCAAGGCCTTTAATTTTGAAGTGCCACATCAGAATGTCCTGATCTTCCTCAAGTGACACCGCAGGAGGTACTGTTCTATCATGCTGCATTGAAATTAGTCTGTGGCAACTGGAGTCTTCTCTTAATTGTAATCTGAATTTCCACTGAACACAGCAAAAAATACATGATATTTCCAAGGGCTTTTATTTTGAAATGCCACATCAGAATGTCCTGATATCCGCTGAGTGACACTGTGAGGTACTGTACTGTCATGCTGTAGTGAAATAAATCTGTGACAACAGGGAGTTTTCACTTAATTCTAATGTGAATTTCCACTCAACATAGGTAAAATTACATTATATTTCAAAGGGCTTTAATTTTGAAATGCCACATCAGAATGTCCTGATATCTGCTGAGTGACACTGTGAGGTACTGTAGTATCATGCTGTAGTGAAATCATTCTGTGACAACAGGTAGTTTTCACTTAATTCTAATCTGAATTTCCACTCAACATAGGTAAAATTACATTCTATTTCAAAGGGCTTTAATTTTGAAATGCCACATCAGAATGTCCTGATATATGCTGAGTGACATTGTTAAGTACTGTAGTATCATGCTGTAGTGAAATCATTCTGTGACAACAGGGAGTTTTCAGTTAATTCTAATCTGAATTTCCACTCAACATAGGTAAAATTACATTCTATTTCAAAGGGCTTTAATTTTTAAATGCCACATCAGATTGTCCTGACATCCGCTGAGTGACACTGTGAGGTACTGTAGTATCATGATGTAGTGAAATCATTCTGTGACAACAGGGAGTTTTCACTTAATTCTAATCTGAATTTCCACTCAACATAGGTAAAATTACATTCTATTTCAAAGGGCTTTAATTTTAAAATGCCACATCAGAATGTCCTGATATCCGCTGAGTGACACTGTGAGGTACTGTACTATCATATTCTAGTGAAATCAGCCAGTGACAACAGGGAGTTTTCAATTAATTTTAACCTGAATTTCCACTGAACACAGCAAAAAATACATGATATTTCCAAGGGCTTTTATTTTGAAATGCCACATCGGAATGTCCTGATATATGCTGAGTGACATTGTGAAGTACTGTAGTATCATGCTGTAGTGAAATCAGTCTGTGACAACAGGGAGTTTTCACTTAATTCTTATCTGAATTTCCACTGAACACAGCAAAAATTTGTTTCTATTTCAAAGGGCTTTAATTTTGAAATTCCACATCAGAATGTCCTGATATCTGCTGAGTGACACTCTGAGGTACTGTACTGTCATGCTGTAGTGAAATTACTCTGTGACAACAGGGAGTTTTCGCTTAATTCCAATCTGAATTTCCACTCAACATAGGTAAAATTACAATCTATTTCAAAGGGCTTTAATTTTGAAATGCCACATCAGAATGTCCTGATATTCGCTGAGTGACACTGTGAGGTACTGTAGTATCATGCGGTAGTGAAATCATTCTGTGACAACAGGGAGTTTTCACTTAATTCTAATCTGAATTTCCACTGAACACAGCCAAAAATACATGATATTTCAAAGGGCTTTAATTTTGAAATGCCACATCAGAATGACCTGATATCCGCTGAGTCACATTATGAGGTACGGTACTATCATGCTGTAGTAAAATCAGTGTGTGACAACAGGGAGTTTTCACTTAATTCTAATCTGAATTTCCACTGAACACAGCAAAAAATACATGATATTTCAGAGGGCTTTAATTTTGAAATGCCACATCAGAATGTCCTGATATTCCCTGAGTGACACTGTGAGGTACTGTACTGTCATGCTGTAGTGAAATTAGTCTGTGACAACAGGGAGTTTTCGCTTAATTCCAATCTGAATTTCCACTCAACATAGGTAAAATTACAATCTATTTCAAAGGGCTTTAATTTTGAAATGCCACATCAGAATGTCCTGATATCCGCTGAGTGACACTGTGAAGTACTGTTGTATCATGTTTTAGTGAAATCATTCTGTGACAACAGGGAGTTTTCACTTAATTCTAATCTGAATCTCCACTCAACATCGGTAAAATTACATTCTATTTTAAAGGGCTTTAATTTTGAAATGCCACATCAGAATGTCCTGATATCCTCTGTGTGGCACTGTGAGGTACTGTACTATCATATACTAGTGAAAATAGCCAGTGACAACAGGGAGTTTTCACTTAATTTTAACCTAAATTTCCACTGAACACAGCAAAAAATACATGATATTTCCAAGGGCTTTTATTTTGAAATGCCACATCAGAATCTCCTGATATCCGCTGAGTGACATTGTGAAGTACTGTACTTTCATGCTGTAGTGAAATCAGTCTGTGGCAACCGGGAGTTTTCACTTAATTCTCATCTGAATTTCCACTGAACACAACAAAAACTACATGATCTTTCAGAGGCCTTTTATTTCAAAATGTCACATCAGAATACCTTGATATCCTCTGAGTGACACTCTATGATACTGTTCTATCACGCTGTAGTGAAATCATTCTGTGGCAACATGGAATTTTCTTTTCACTCTAATCCGAATTTGGAGGGAAAACAACATGTTTACGATGTTTTGCGGGCTTTAATTTTGAAATATCACATCAGAATGTACTGACTTCTGTGGTGTTCTATCATGCATTAGTGAAATCAGTCTGTGGCAGTGGGGAGTTTCCCTTTAATTCTAATCTGAAATTAGAGGGACCACAACAAAAATGTATGATATTTTAGAGGAATGTAATTTTGAAATGTCACATCAGAATGTCATGATATTCTCTGCGTGACTCTGTGAAGTGGTTTACTCTGATGCTGCAGAGAAAGTATTCTGTGGCAACACAAAATTTTTAATTCTAATGCGAAATTCGAGCAAATACGGGAAAAAATACATGATATTTCAAAGGGCGTTTTAGTTCTGAAATACTTCCTCAGAATATTACCTGATCAACTTAATCTTGTTTTTTAAATTAGTATTAATTTTGAATTAATAATTCATTTCGTATTTATTCTTTTTATTGCAGTTATTAATGCAGTTTCTATTTCTTTCTAAATTTACTAATTCCTGATTGACATAACGCATTTTGTTTGCCAGCTTTTATTTTGAAAATTTGAAATCAGTCTAGACGCGCTGTTACCGTAATGCCGCGTTTATTCGCACACCACTTAAATGTGTGAGGGCTGGCTTGACCGTGTTTTCCGGGGTGGAGGCTGGCTTGACCGCAGTCGCAAACTAGATGTGGATCGCGCACATCGTACCCTGCGCCCACCACCGCCACCGAATGCCCCTCCGCGAGCGATGATTGCTCGCCTACACCATTACAGGATGAGGGAACTGGTTTTAAAGCTGTCTTTTGAGCGAGCAGGACAGCTTACCTACAGAGTAAACATGGTCAGTTTCTTTCCTGATCTTAGCGCGGATCTGTTGCGAAGGAGAGCTGAGTTCAACCCTGTGAAGAAGCAACTCCACCAGGCCGGTGTGAAGTTTTCTCTTGCACATCCCGCAACGCTCCGCTTTTCCTTCAATGGGGTCAGGCACGAATTTAAGTCTCCGGAGAACGCAACTGCATTTGTCGCTCAGTACGTGCTTCCCACTGCAACAGCTCCCTCATCAGAAACTGAACGCGAAGGTATGCCTCCATTGGAGGAGTGAGCATGGTCGAGCTAAATTTGAACAGTCTATGGTGGGTGCTGGTGGGCTGGGGAAAACATGTGCATCTTTATTTCATATTTCGTCTTAACGCTGTTTTTATTAGGCCGTTTTATGGACGAGTTATACATTACCCGAATGTGTTAAGACTGCAAGTAGTAGATTGGGCCAAAATGTGTGTTCCTGTATTTTGTACTTAACGTTGCCGTTAAGCCTGTTCTGCGTTATGTGTTACATGCTGACCGAAATCTGGCCTGCATGCAAAAATGTATATCCCGAGTGTAATTTCATAAATAAGGTTTCTTTATGGAATCAATACCTCTATATATTTTGAGTTGTGGAGCAGCGCCAAGGCGTGTAAGTTTGAGGAGTAAGGCGCCTTTCACACTTTGGTAAACAGTTGAGTTCTGCTACACCTGGTTTGGGTAATTGTGGCAGATTGGGAGGTGGGGGGGAGGGCTGGGCCACACTAGTGTTGTTGAGGTGTAAGTATCAGTGTTTTTGTTTTTTTAGTTTAATCTCATTTTTGGTCTACTATAGCTATAAGTTCCATGCTTTTTGTTTTGTTAAAAAAATAGTAATATATGCTTTGGCATTAGCTTTATACCACTCTTCCTTCCACGTGTATGAATAGATTTAGCAGGAAAATATCCTATGTGTCATGGAATGTCAAAGGGGTTAATGAATATCGTAAGAGAACTCAAATTCTAATGCACCTCTCACAGCTTAATGTAGATATAGCGCTTCTACAAGAGACACATCTTCGCAATGCCGATGTCAACAGGTTACATAGGAGCTGGGTAGGGAAGGTTTTTCACTCTAAATTCAACTCAAAAGCCAGAGGCGCTGCAATATTATTACATAAAAATATCCCTTTTGAAACTCATGAAATTATTGCAGATTTAAATGGGCGATATATTATTGTCTCTGGGCTGCTGTTTAATAAGCCTCTGACACTGGCAAGTATTTACGCTCCCAATTGGGATAATGAAGCCTTTGTTCATAATTTCTTCTCTGCCTTACCAAATGTAGACAGTCATGTGCTTATTATCGGGGGAGATATAAATTGTACTTTAAACCCGGAATTGGATCGTTCATCAACTAGGCCTGGACAACTATTAAAAATGGCTAAAGCCTTAAACAGTTTTGTTACACAACTTGGTTTGTGTGACCCCTGGAGGTTCAGAAATCCTGATGGTCGCGCGTATTCCTACTTCTCTCCTGTGCATCATACGTTTTCTCGAATTGACTGTTCTTAATTGACATTAGACTTATTCCCTCATTAATATGGTTACATACCATAATATTGTAATATCCGACCATGCCCCTGTGTCCCTTGAATTGAACTTTCCGAACCAGCCTACCCCCTCCAAACCATGGCGCTTGAACGCCCTTTTACTCTCAGAGCAGTCATTCGTTGAATTTATGAATAAACAAATTGAGCTTTTTATCGAGACCAATGCCTTTCCTGAGGTGTCCCAATGTGTTTTTTGGGAAACATTAAAAGCGTTTTTGCGTGGCCATATTATTAGCTATAGAGCAAATGCTAAAAAAGAGAATAAAGCTAAATTAAGCGAGCTCTCTGAAGCTATAGCTGAGGTAGACCAACAGTATTTAATCTCTCCAACCCCTGAGCTTTATCAGAAAAGAATCAGGCTTAAAACAGAATTTGATTTGGCTTCCACAGCTAAAGCAGAGCAGCTGATCCTTAAGGCTCGCCATCTGATTTATGAACATGGTGACAAATCCGGTAAACTCTTTGCTCATCAGGCACGTCAGTCCTTTGTCTCAAGGCAAATAACACAAATCAAAACTTCCTCAGGCTCCACAGTTTTAGACCACGGGCAAATAAATGATGCATTCCGGGAATTCTATGTAAATTTGTACACCTCAGAGTGTGAAAATAATTTGGGCATGATTGACTCCTTTTTCGGTGGTCTAATTCTACCACAATTGGAGGAAGCTGAAATAGCTAACCTTGATAGGCCCTTAACGATTGAGGAAATTCAGGAGGCTATAAGGAGCATGCAGTCAGGAAAGGCCCCAGGGCCTGACGGATTTGTGTCCGAATTTTATAAAGCATTTGCGAGCGATCTTGCTCCCTTACTTCTGGCCTTGTACAGGGAGGCATTACGGGAAGATCAACTACCCCCGACTTTGAGACAAGCTTCGATTTGCCTCCTACCAAAAAAAAGATAAGGACCTGTTGCTCTGTGAATCATATCGGCCGATTTCACTTCTTAATGTCGACTACAAAATTCTGGCTAAGTGCCTTGCCAGACGATTGGAAAGAGAACTTCCATTCCTTATAGCTCCAGACCAGACAGGATTCATTCAGGGTAGATATTCTTTTTTTAATACTCGTAACCTTTTTAATATAATTTATGCTAAGCCCCAGCATGCTACTCCAGAAACTGTGATTTCCCTGGACGCGGAAAAAGCATTCGACCGGGTTGAGTGGGGTTTTCTTTTTAAAACTTTAGAGAAATTTGGTTTTGGTCAGAATTTTATTTCTTGGGTGAAGCTATTGTACTCAAATCCTATGGCCTGTGTTCAAACAAATGAGGTACAGTCAAAGTTCTTTCTTCTCCAAAGGGGAACAAGACAAGGGTGCCCTCTTTCACCACTGCTTTTTGATTTAGCTGTCGAGCCACTTGCCATTTCACTGCGGCAGCAGTGTCACACGTTTGAGGGAATAACACGAGGGAATACTGTATATAAGCTTGCACTGTATGCAGATGATCTCCTTCTATTTGTCAGCAACCCTCAGTCGTCAATACCGGCCATCTTATCTATCTTGGATCAATTCGGGAGACTGTCTGGATATAAGCTTAACCTAGGTAAAAGCGAATTATACCCCGTTAACTCTGCTGCTCAAAATATACCTCCTCCTTTTTTTCCCTTCAAAGTAGTGACTTCTCATTTTAAATACGTCGGTATCGTGGTTTCTAGATCCTTTAATTCCCTTCTTAAATTGAACTTAACACCTTTGATAGATAAATGTAAAGAGGATTTGGAAAGATGGCGTGCTCTACCACTATCAATGGCAGGTCGAATTAACCTGATTAAAATGAACATAGTTCCCAGGTTCCTGTATGTTTTTCAAAATCTGCCTGTATTTATTCCAAGAAAACAATTTGACTGGATTGATAGAATTCTCTTAATTCGTTTGGAACAACAGGCATCCACGCATTAGTAAACGTTTTTTAGAGAGGCGCAGGAAGGAAGGAGGAATGGCCATGCCTAGCCTTTTAAACTACTATTGGGCAAGCAATATCCAAAAAGTTATTTTCTGGGTTAAAGGTCATGCTAGGGACAATACGCCAGATTGGGTCGCTGTAGAATCGTATAACCTTCCTGCCCACTCCTTAGTCTCTGCGGCCTTGCAAGTCTCTGATAACTCAACTAACAATCCTGTGACATCACACACACTTAAAATTTGGTTACAATTTAGGAAATATTTTGGTTTACAAAGCCCTTCTGTCATGGCACCTATCATGTCTAATCATCTCTTCACTCCAGCTATGATAGATTTGGCCTTTCGTGCCTGGCATGGGAATGGGATATTGCATATTAAGGACCTTTATTTGAATGGGGTATTTGCATCATTCGAGCAATTAGCAACAAAGTATGAATTGCCACGTTCCCATTTTTTTCGATATCTATAAATAAGAAACTTTGTTAAGAAACAATACAACTCCTTTCCCAATATACCTCCAGATACCCCAGTAGATAAGCTGTTATCCCTCGACATAGAAAAGAAGGGTTTAATTTCTATGATTTACCGAATCATTGAGGATATACGCCCCCAGTCAATTGACACAATTAGATTGCAATGGGAACAGGATTTAGGCTCCCCTTTCCAAGACGATACCTGGTCTGCAATTCTTGAACAAATACATGCTTCATCCCCTTGCAGCAGACATGGTCTCATACAATTTAAAGTTGTGCATCGCACTCATTTTATAAAGGCGAAATTAGCTAAAATTTACCCTAACCTTAATCCTACCTGTGATAAGTGTAAATCCGCACTGGCTAACTTATTACATATGTTTTGGGAATGCCCCTGTCTGCTGGCATACTGGGGCTCCATTTTTGAGTCCCTGAGTATAGCTTATAATATTTTGATTGAACCAGACCCCCTAATTGCTATTTTTAGTGTAAAAGCCAGAGAACGCAACCTGGTCAAGAAATGTATATAATGCTGTGGCCTTTTCTTGCCTGCTAGCTCGCAGACTTATCCTGTTCAATTGGAAAGACTCAAATTCGCCTTCTCATGTCAGGTGGCTGAAGGAGGTCATGTTCCATTTAAAATTAGAAAAGATTAAATTTACCCTGAGGGGGAAAAGGGATGAGTTTAGCAAAACGTGGACCCCTTTCTTACGATATTTTACTGCTGTTACTGGGATATCAAACTGGGATGATGCATAGTGTTCTTTTTGTGAAGGAATGCATGGAAGTGTGGAATAACGTATGTACAATCACATGTAGCTGGTTTTTTTTTTTCTTTTTCTCAGTGAACTTCTGTTGTTTTTATTTATTTGATCAATATTTTTCTTTATTTATGTATGTATGTATTTATTTATTCATTTGTGAATTACTTATTACTTTACTTGATTTATCTCTATACTTGTGAACCGTGTAGCCTTGTTGGGGTTGTTCGGGAGAAGGGACAGGGGATGAGATTTGTAAATTCTGTATATTGTATGGTGACTTTGATTTATGTATACTATAATTTTTGAAAAGCCAATAAACAGATGTTAAAAAAAAAAAAAAAAACTTCAGGTGATCTTAATTAGATTAAATTAACACAAAACTCGTTTGACTCTTAACCATTTGCTTATTGAATAAATTTGTCATGATGTGCCAATCAGTTTTCACCAATTAAGAGCCAACTACATCTTTAATTTGATTGGTTACATTGTTATCTCTCATTTTATACTGTTATTTCCAATACATCGCAATGTGGGTATGGTATTTTTTATTCTTGATGGCAAACATAGTATTTCTCTTAATCATATACTTCCTAATAAATACAGGGAATCTGCACCTGTGATACAAGCGCAAGGCTTAATATGAAAATGCCCATATGATATTTTCTATTAACTTGTGAGTTAAGAGTGCAAACAACTGCTCTAAACATTAAATGCACTTAATACAAATTAACAGATTGTTAAAATTCTGCAATTACAGTTATGGTTGGTACAAAAACCAGCATGCACAGTGTGTCCCCAGGAACGACGTTGAAGACCACCAAAATAAACTATAAACAATATGTTGTAGATACTGCATTAAGGCACAACATAGGCTACAGTAAATGTTGCACACTTGAATAAATAAGCTTCTCAGTGTGCTGGGTTTTGTCCTTTTACTGGCATTCTGCAAGATACACAGAGAACCGTACATTACATCGCAACACGTTTCTGTCTAGGGTTTATCACCATAGAGTGATGTGCATTTTTTCCATATCTAGCAGAAACGCTCAAGTGAGGGGGTTTATACTCCCTCCTATGACTAAGAAGTGTACATTTTTCATATACTGTGTGGAGATAGACACAGGGACTGGGAGAGCAGTACATTAAAAAACATACATTTTCAACTCATTCTTCAACATTTTATGTTCTCATGAAATAAAATGACATGTCAATGAAAGGAAATAAAATATGGGCGGGGGGTGTTTTTTATGGACCCTTATGAACTTATCCTTACATAAAGAAAGTGAAAATACAAGTTTACTTTGAGTATTACTTTTGAAATTTTATGTTAAAGCATTACATGATTTAACGGGTGCTATGTATTTTCTTTATAGGATACGAGATGTGGACGATCTAATCCAGCTGCTGTCGGACAGCAGCCATGACACTCCCATCCCATTTAATTATATTAACTATAATAGCATATACAAAATACACATATTTAGAAACACCTGTGTCCTTGATGCACTGCTGGCAGGTATTCACATTACTGCTGGTGTGCATCATCATATTAGGGAGCTTTTTATGCAGGATAAAACTATCAGTGCAGTCATGGCCCTCATGGATAGCGGGAAGTACGCAGAAGCGAAGGCTCTGTGGCTTATTAACTTAGATCTCCGGGAGGGTCACAAACAGCACTTCACTGGAGGCTCCATCATCGACATTCGAGGGCATGTTAAAGACCATCTTCCAAACTTTTTGGATCTGACAAAGATGAAGTATCACTTTGACGAAGATCGGCAAAGTCCCAATCTTGAAGATTATGTTTACAGCAAGACAGTGAGGTATGATTTCCAGTCAGACATTTAATATATATATATATATGAAGAGTTCGGTTCCAAAACGCAATATATCCATTTTACTCATTTTGAGTAAATCAACTTTTTCTGTGTTGGCGCCTATTGTATTTTATAAACACAAACTTTGACCATGAAAAAATACACTCTATAGTATGAATTTAAAAAAAAGAAAATTTGCACCATGTGTAAGAAGCACAGGGCTATTGCTTTATGGTATTATCTCAATTTTTGTAATTTTGGCACTTATTGCATTTTGGAACCAAACTCTTCATATATATATATACTTCAGTAAAATTACTGTTTCTTTTAATATCTAAAGTAGCCATATCCTATGTTGCCATTCTTTTTCAGAGTTTATGCATGCAATTGGCCAGTTTAAGAGTTAGACAGTTAATTTGTGCCTAAATTTTTTGTTCTGTTCTCACCACCCATGGGAACAATGTACGCTTGCATCATTTCCGCCCTTTTCTGCACTCGTCTACTTCTGTTCCACATTACAGTGTGAAGCTGTTATGATTCTGTTGTTGCCAGGCCATGTTTTTGTCATAATTCTTCTTTTACCTAGCCATGTTTTGATTTAGTCCATGTCATGTTTTGTATTTTGCCTGTCTTGCCTTGCCATGTCTTTTTCCCTGCCATTACTCATATTCTCTGTTTAGATATCACTCTGGTTTATGTATTTCTCCATGCTATGCATTGCACATTGTCTCCCGTGTCTGGTCATATGTGTTAGACAGTTTTATTCCCCAGTTTTGCGTGCCACATTTTCAGGTGATTTAATGATTTCTGGGTTTCCAATTATTCCTTCCAATCTCGTTTGCTTCCTTCGCCTTGCTGTTCTGTCTTTACTAACAAATACTAACAGTTTGTTATTTTGGATACATTACTAACATTAACTAACATTGTTTATAGTACTAACTTACTAACGAGCACTTAGGGATTGAATAGCTGCACATTACTAATTGACTAACGAGCTCTCAGCACTCGCTCTGCTCTTATCTCTGCCCCTTGCCTTCACTCAATTTACTTTGCTGCAAGTCGGCGGATTCTCCGCACCTTGTTAAACACTGTTCTGCCTCTCACTCTCTGTGCACTTTAGAACTCCCTAACCGGAGCCGTTTGTCATAGGTTGTCTGTGTAATCCCTGTCCGCATTTTGGCTTTCGCCAATTTCATGTGGTTAGGAACTTCCTCTTGTTCATTCCTTTGTTAATTAGTCTGATCCAGCTCACCTGTTCCCTATTATAGCATGTGACTTCCCGTACGTGTATTTAAGCAGTCAGATCACAACCAGCTCTTGTCTGCTTGTGCTACTCTGTTCATGCCCTGTATTCATAGCGTTACACTTCTGACTGGAACATCCCGGATTTTGATTCTGCCTCTGCCTATAATTATACTTTGCCTGTGTACCAAACCTGCTTTGCCTGACTTCGAGATTTGTGATTGCTGCCCTGGTAACGAACCGTTTCTGTCTCTCTGGATTGTGTTTTTGGATTTTGGACTTTGTACTGTTGCCTTCAATCCTGCTGGGGTTTTTACCCCTAAATTCAATAAAACCAATTTTGCTGCACTTCCTGGTACTTGCGTGTGGTTCCAGAACGCACCCTCACAGAAGCAGTATTTTTAATGTTACTTTGAACAGATTACCTCACTAGAGATTAGTTGCCATCTGTCTCTTTCCAATCTACAGTTGCAATGGCAAAGGAATTCTGCATACTTATGATGACATGATGGGAACACTTGTCTGTGATAAATGCTATTGCAATGCCCTGGAATTAATGCAGTTTTGAATGTGATTATCAGGCAGTTTCAGAGGCTTGGTGATGTGAGAGCCCTGGGCTTCATGAGGAACCTCCAGTTCATTCTGGTGAACATCGACGGCCGCAGCGATGAAGTTCCTCCTCTCGCGATCGCTGATGTTTATGAAAGGTATTGTTTCTCATATACAAGAAATGTACATTTTTCGTACAAAGTATTGAATTTCTTGTATGCTAAAATATAACCACTCCCTTCTGTGAGAACAGGAGCGAACCGACAGAGGTCTGTGAGCAAAGACAATGCTCCAACAAACAGGACCTTCTGCGGGGCAGAACATATACTCTGACGAACAGAATGATAAATCGGACAGACAATAAATTGGACGGACAAACACCAAATCCTAAACTCTTTCAAGGAGATTCCTCCAACTGAACGTTAAGGGATTAGTAGTCCTCACAAGAGTGACACAAAAGCCTAGAACAGCGCAGGATGAGCTTATTAAATAGTCTCTCCACAGCTGCAAACAATAAGCAATCAACCACTTGATCACACAGCAGGATAGCCCTCAGATGGCAAAGAAAATGCACAGCAGGCAGCAACCCCTCAAACCATGACACCTTAGCCTTGCTAGGATGGCGGACCAGCTTCTCGCATTTGCTTCCATTTCCTCCGCCATCTTTGGTGCCTGCCACTGGGTATGGTTATCCATGGAGAGCTCGGTGCTCTTGCTATTTCTGCTGGTATCTGCTGCTTATGTGATCTGCTGGTATCACAAACTCTGGTTTTCCAGACCAGGCATGATACAGTGCTAGATCCCATCTAGTTCTTAACTATCCTAAGTTTTAGATACCATTTCCCAAGCATTAAAGTGTGAGTTTTGTTGAAATGCATGGCCTGTTCTCCTCCTGTGGTTATGTTATGGTGTGAACAAATGTCTCCTTTCTCAATTTCTTAGGCAATTCAAGCTGCAGTTTCTCCTCCTGGGCATCACACCTCCGAGTGATAACCACATGGTGCTGTGCGTAACCCTGAGTGGAAAATGGTGGCTCTATGATGGCATGAATCCTCATCTATTCAGCTTCTTTCCCTTGGAAGATATAAAGACTAAGGGCTATGTGGTGTACCTGGCAGCCTATGTCAGTGCCCCAACGAAGAAAGAGAAGCAAGATTAAGCAGTAAGAACTAAGATTTCAGGGTTTTTCAAATTGTCATTTGAATTATTAACTTTCCCCAATAAAATATAACAATTTCATTATATTAGCTTCCATTGGTGGGCGGACATGTTATCTATTAAAAAAATGTAAGGGTCAAAACTCTACTAATATAATATAATATAGGCCAGGGCTGCCCAACCCTGTTCCTGGAGAGCTACCATCCTGAAGGTTATCACTCCAACCAAAGCAAACCACACCTGCTTTCCCAGTTACAGATCTTGACGAGCTGCTAATGAGCTGAATCAGGTGTGTTGAATTAGGGTTGGAGCAGAAACCTACCGGATGGTAGCTCTGCAGGAACAGGGTTGGGCAGCCCTGATATAGGCTAATGATTTTGATGAAATTCACATGATAAGGCCAAAAGTGCACCTTGTAATGGAACATCTTGAATTCTTCATTTGTGTGTGTGTGTATATGAGTGTTTTTTATTTTTCAGATACACTGCCAAGGAGAGGAAAACACACTAAGAAACCGGATCAACCTGGTTGGGCTTCTAAGCCCACCTATGGGTCGCTGAGCCTGGAGACACAGGAGGATCGTGAGGCTTCTGCCCGATTACTTGGGGGTTCTGCAGCCTCTGGTGGCCGAGCCTGGCTCCAACCTCAGCAAGAAAGAAAGGGGATCGAACTGAATCAGGAAATTACAGGCTAATCATTTCTTGGAGGATAGCCAACATGGTTTCCATAAGGGAAGGTCATGCCTTACAAACCTTTTTATAGTTCTTTGAAGAGGTCACCAAGACTATAGTAATAAGAAGCTGGCGAGCCTAGTTGGGCTGAACAGCCTGTTCTCAAAAAAAAAAAAAAAAAAACTGGCATAACATATACCTAACCATATACCATAAACCTTCTGGAATTTTTTTTATGACCAGAGCAGGGCTTATGACATCATATATTTGGAAGAAAGCATTTGACACCATAAAGACTAATTTTTAAAATGATCTCCATTGGGTTGCAGGAGGTATTCTGAAGTGGATTCATAACTGGTTTGGGACAGAACACAAGAGTGGTGGTCAGTGGTATATCATCTGAGCTAGGTAGGGTGGGGGCAGGGATCGGTGACAATGACCTTGATAGGAATATTGAGAGCAGATTAGTGAAATTTGCAGATGATACTAAATTGGGGGGCTTGGCAAATAGTTTAGAGTCCACTAAAGTGATTCAGGATGATTTGGATAGAATTCAGAATTGGGCAGAAATGTGGCAAATGAAATTTAATGTAGCTAAATGTAAAAGTACATGTAGGTAATAAAAACATTAGACGGGAAAACTGGAAAAAATCTGGGAGTGATTGTTGACCAAACCCTCACAGGCTCTAGCCCGTAGCTGTTAAAAAGCCAATCGGATGCTGGGATACATTGCCAAATATTGAGTTCAAAAGGAAAGCTTCTTCTTTTGTACAACACATTCGTCAGAACATCTATTGACAGTTCTGGGGACCATACTTTAAGAAAGACATAGAGGCTTTAGAAAGTTCAGAGAGCCACTAAGAAGATGAAAGCTATGAGAAAAGGCTGAAGATCCTTAATCTTTAGTCTTAGGAAAAAGAGACTAAGGGTGAATTAACAAAGTGAATTATGTAGGATTCCTTCAAAAGTGTTGTTATCAGAACTCGGGGTCACAAATGGAAGCTGACTAAAGGTAAATTTAGCACTGATATTAGGAAATATTTCTTCACCCAAAGAGTAATTTCAGTGTGGAACAGCTTGCCTGACCATATTGTTGAGGCTGGGAGTTTTCAAGAGCAGACTTGACTTAAAGCTAGATACCATTTAGTCATTGAGTATCTGAAGTGATATATTCAATGGTAAAAGAAAAGCCTAGTTGGGCTGAACGGCCTGTTCTCGCCATTCATGTTATGTTATGTTATGATATATGTTATCTGGGGAAAAAAAATAAAAAATAAAAAAATAAATAACCTACAAAATGAGAAGAAACAATTTGTTGTGAGCGCAAATCAAAAAGATGGCTTGCAGTGTTTTCCTTACCTTGGGTTTCAGAAATTTAACAAATGAATACAAAAAAAAAAGCAATAAATGGATACATAATAGAGCAAGACAAATAATATAGCAAAACAGATAAGACTGAAAGACAGACAGACTCTTAGTTCAGTAAAGGGCCTCTGGTCCACATTATGCAAAAGCGTTTAAAAACTCAGCAGCAATGCTGAGTGATTTACTATTAGTTGCATGTTTTATATGATAAAGAACTTCCATGTGATTTCCTGATTCAGAGTTGTAAACATATTTTTTATCTGAATTATTTTATTATAATAATAAAATGTTTCAAATAAGTGGAAAGGTTTGAGAGTCACTTTACTTCAACAACCCCAACATGGTCAGGGACCATCTATATGTTACTGGTGTGAAGAATCCGTGTACAAGTGCGACATTACAGGTTGCTAAGGCATCATACCGTTTTTTTCTGGGTGGATGTTTCAAACAGATTATACAGAGGGTCTTGGACTAATCCGCTTGGTCCAAAGGGGTCCTGATTTGGCCCTTTTTGACCCCCTCGAAACTCAAGGCAGCAGGATTATCAGGTAATTCCAACCGAAGTCACAACTGGAGGTACAGAGACCAACCATGGGGAAGGGACTGGTCGGCGCCATTTGGGGATATTACCAAGGGGACAGTCATACACAGCGATTCAGTTCATAGAACTATGAGCACCAGGATAATGACTGGTGGGAAAGATACTAATGACTCAACTGTTTAGCATGAGAGTTACTATTGTCATGGGTTGAAATCTAGTGCCCATCATATTACAAAGAGGCTAGCAAACTGTGATGTTATATGCCTCAGCGAGACCTGGGTTAGGTCTTATGAACTTTCTAGCATCCTTGATGCCCTGCCCTCTGTTGGCCCCAATTTCAATCCCACAGATTCTGTGATATTTTCTAAATCTGATGTGAATGACATTGACAGGGAGCTTAAGGGACACCCTTTTGGAGGGGTCACTATTATCTGCAGGAAGCTCAAAGGTCTATCGATGAGGCTGAGATCATGAGTGACAGCATCACTGGAGTAACACTGAACAGTGGTAGTAATGTAAATCTGGTGATTACCAATGTTTACAACCCCATTCTCAGAATAGTTGAGATGGTGTGTAAAATGTGAATGAAAAATGAATGCGATAATTTGAAAATCATTTAAAACTATATTAAATTGAAAATTATAGCGTTTGTACTTCGTGCAGAGTGTTGATGCATGGAGGACAGGAAATTGAGGACTGGACTCAAGTGCAAAGATGGCTTTGGTTATGTTTAATTACCAACTGCACCCCATCTTTCCTTTGCTGGGTAAAGGAAGTCCTTGCTTTTCTACCCCTGGAGAAATTGAAATACTCAATGAGTAAATTCTTCTATAAATTTCAGTACCTGGAATCCTTTTCTAGAATTTGCAGACAACCTGTCCTTCTCCTGACTGTAGTTTGGTCTGGTGGTGGGTGCGTTGGGTGCTGTTACAACCCCACAGGCCTAGGGGTGCAGGGGGTAAGTAACTGGATGTTTAAATAAGTAAGAACCGGGAGATGTTTAAGATGTAGTGTGATTAAGTACAGATAATAATACAAGGGGACAAAGTAGCAACTCAGTGCACAAAGGTTTACCGTGGTGCAAGACATAGAATAAAGAAAACAGGAACAAACAAGATAATGCAGACTCTCACAACGAAGGTCGAGGGATGCTGGATGTTGCCAAAACAAAAACAAAAACAAACTAGCTGAGAGAAAGCAATCTAACCTAGTGTATCAAGTTCACAAAACAAAAGCCTATCTACTCTGACTAGCACCATAAATACAGTGGTTGGCAACCACCCCTAAAGGCTAGTGGGTCTATACATCACAACTCCTACGGGTATATGTACAGGAGCCCCCAGTCTTACCTGTCCCAAGCCCTGCAAGTGAACACAAAGCAAACAAAATACACAGTCAAATGAATAAGGTAGTGATGATCTGTTGCTGAGGCTCCGGCGCATGTGTCTAAAAAAAACAACAGTGCTTCAGAAGCACTGTGCCGAGGCTTGATTTGTTTGGCTGGAGTCACATGATCAATGATGTCCGAAGCTTTGTTCGCCATGTCACTGCTTTGGTAGTAATTCAAAAGGTTCATAAGGCAGTGAAACATTGGCGGGATTTGTGAGGTGTTTTGGTGGTGATTTCATGCGATAGACAGCGAACCAGTGAACGGCATATTGAGAGTCATGGAGCCAGCGAGGAAGAGAGGATGTTCTTCCGTGTGGGATACTTTATCGACTTGCACTCCAGTTTCTGTGCACTCCAGCCTCCTCTGTTCCATTGAGAGGATTTTCTCCAAGGACAGGAGAAATTATCTCCAAGAAGAGAAACAGACCCAGCCCTCGCACCGTGGAACAAATCCTCTTCCTAAACAAAAACCAAATAATATAACCTTATATGCGTTATGTGTTTTTATGCATTTATAAGCATTTTCACTGCCCAGTTCAGAAGCACTTCTACCCCTAGGTCAAAAAATACATTGGAAATATGCAATACATAGAAGTTACAATATGATACATATACTTACCTGTCCACTGGTTAATTAATTACATAAGCACGTGGAGGCTGAGACCTCACAGCACAAGCATACTCCAAAGCTATTATAAGATTGTGTTGTACTTTTTTTTTTTAAATCTATGACATTTACAAACCTCAAGAAGTCACAAGCAAAGAGAGACCACACCATCGCACATGTTTAAACAAGGAAAGTTCATCAAAATTATTCATTAATCAAATAAACATAATATAATTTTTTCACCCCAAAAAAAAAAAAAAAACATTTTCAAAGCACCACAACTATAACCCAATATCAGGCGGAGTTGTCACATGATATTAAAAGGAAGCTGTCAACTCAACTAGTGTAGAGTGGGCAACCATAATGAAGCAGTTCATTTCAATTTGTAGATTCAAGCTGCTCTTCATACTTTTGGCCACCAGATGCCACCAAAGAGGAGTGTGTTGAAAAGCTTCGAGTAATGAACCCTTTTTCAATACAAGCTTCAATGTTTCAGAAAGCTTCATTTGGCCATCACTAGAATAAGGGATAACAAAGACAAAATTAAGATACGGGCAGTTTGCACTAACACAACAAAATCAGAACTAGGCAAAACTCCAGAATAGCAAACAATCCAGGATTTTAAACAATGTGGTGGATCCGGATTGGTTGACTGGTGGATGACACGGAAGCTTTGGATTGGTGGAAGTGGAACTGGAAAGGCTGTGGTTGGTGGAGGCGGGACTTGGATGATGAAGATTGACAGGCGGCACAGCAAATGAAGATGGTGGCAGATGAAGGCAAGCAAGTCAGACAAAACACACACAGCAGGCAACAGGTGCAATATTTCTGTATTCCTCAGTTCCTATATAAACAGTAACTCAGTCATAAACAGATACCTACTGGGTGTTTAACAGATTGAATTTTTCCTCAAAGATGAGCCCCCCCTTTTTTGTACCCTTGGTTGGGGTTGGGGGGAGGGGGGAAGGGTGCTGTTTGTTTGTGTGTTTGTAATTGTACTGTAAAAAAACTTGAGAAATAAAGTTATATAAAAAAATTACCGTATGCACAGCAGAAGGCACAAATGTAGAAATACTAAATCACAAGGAACTGAGGTTCCTAAATATGCACACTATAAATAATGCAAGTCTGGTTACTCTACAGTAACATTGTATTACAAATAGGTAAGCAAATAGGAATCAAGGTTTCTTATAATTAAAGTGCTGGAAAATAATACACAGCACGAATTCTAGGTTTTTAGTATCGCTAATGCGAGGTAAAAGCTTATACAAGACTTCTATGTTTAACAGGCAAGAGGTTACACAGACTTCACAATGAAACTGAAGGAAACTCTGCCTTAAATAGGCACTGCTACCACTCAGTGCAAACAACACACAGGTGCTGAAGACAATTGGATAATAACTGGAGTGTGGTCCGGGAATTGGAAGACCGGTGAGTTGGACGGCTGGAGGCATGTCCCTACGTCCCCCACCCCCTCGAGATGCGACTCCCGGCGTGCCTGTTCTTCAGCCAGGATGGTGCACGGAGCAGGCAGGTCTGGGCGGGCTTGATGGAAATCAGACAGGAGCTGTGGATCCAAGATAGCATCACGATTTACCCAGCTCCTTTCCTCCCAGCCAATGACCTTCCTAGTCTACCAGGTACTGTAGCTTTCCTGCTCTCTTTCTTGACTGGAGCAGGCTGCGCACCCGGTAGGCTTGGCCTCTGTCTACCTCCAGGACAGGGGGGCGGGTCTTCGGAGGGGTAGCCTCTGCCAGGGGTCCAGCAATAACCGGCCTGAGGAGAGAGGTGTGGAATATATATGCATATGTATTTAGGCAGCGACTGTATTGTATAGGCAGATTCAACTGACCTTCCGGGGAACACAAAAAGGGCCAATGAACCACAGGCTCAGCTTTTTTGAGGGCAGGCAGAGGCACAGGTCCCTCGTAGAGAGCCAGACTAGGTCCCCTGGCCGGTATCGGGGGGAGCACCGATGTGTCCGGTCCGTCTGGATCTTCGTGGCGGAGAGCTCTTCTGATCTGGAAGTTAGTGGCCTCCCAGACCTTCTCTGCCTCCTTGAACCAGGAGTCCACCGCCGGGACTTCCATCCGGCTCTGGTCCCATGGGCACACAGGAGGTTGCTGTCTGAGCACGCACTGGAAGAGGCTAAGTCCAGTGGACACGCTCTTAAGGGAGTTCTGGGCGTACTCCGCCCAGGGCAGGTATCTGGACCTCTCCCCTTGGTGCTGATGGCAGTAGGCTCGGAGGAACCTCCTCTGGTCTTAAATGGCTCGCTCCGCCTGCCCATTGGCTTTGGGGTGGTATCCCGAGGTGAGGCTCACTGTGGCTTCCAGCTTCTTAAAGAAGGCCCTCCACACTCGAGACGTGAATTGAGGTCCACGGTCGGAAACAATGTCCTCCGGAAGGCCAAAATTCTGGAATACCTGCTCGAAGATCACCTGTGCAACTTGGAGTGCAGATGGTACAGCATTGAAAGGCACAAATTTACAGAATTTGGAGAATTGGTCAATAACCACCAAGATGCATGTGTTAAGGGCAGATCGGTAACAAAATCAACAGCGATATGTGACCATGGATGATGGGGAACCGGTAGTGGGTTAAGTTTTCTTGCAGGCAGCTGTCATGGTGTTTTAGACATTGCGCACGGCTGCCTCCACATCCGAGGCCAGGTGAGGCCACTTATAATTTTGGCTAATGATGTGTGTTGTTCTTTGAATTCTGGGATGTCTTGCTGACAATGAGGAGTGGGCCCATAGAAATACTCCTTCACAAAGATTTGCAGGGGCGAACATCTTACCCACTGGAACTGAAGCAGGCTTCCTCCTGGTCTCCTTCACTATTTCTTGATGTAGTTGCCACTTGATCAGGTCGAGGATGCAGGAGGAGGGTAGAATGGGCTCTTCTGCCTCCAGATCCCTCTCTGCTTGATATCTTTCTGATAGAGCGTTGGCTATTATATTCTTTGAGCCTGGATGATAGGTTATTGAAAAATTGAAACAAGTGAAAAATAGTGCCCACCTAGCCTGTCGTGGATTCATCCGCTGTGCCTTTCGCAGATACTCCAAATTGCGGTGATCGGTCAAGACTAGGAAAGGATGGCGGGCCCCCTCTAACCAGTGCCTCCATTCCATTCTTCTAGTGCTAGCTTGACTGCCAACATCATCGTTGGCCTCTGCAGGTGTCAGCTTGTGTGAGAAGTATGCTCAGGGGTACAACTTACTCTGTGTTCTGTGCCGCTGAGAGATGACAGCCCCCACGCCTGCGTTGGAGGCCTCAATGATGAAAGGCTTCTCCAGGTCTGGTAACTTGAGTATGGGTGCAGTAACGAACAGATTCTTGAGCGAATTGAATGCTTGTTGCACCTTCAGATTCCATCCCAGGTTTTTTGGCTTCCCTTTGAACAGCCGTGTCAAGGGATGGGCAACTGCTCTGAAGTTTTTCATGAAGCGGCGGTAGAAATGTGCGAATCCCATGAAGTCCCGGAGCTCTTTTATCGTCCCTGGGATTGGCCATTCACCTATTGCCTTTACCTTCTTTGCCTCCATTGCCACTCCCTCTGGTTCAATCACGGAACCAAGGAAGGAGACATTGGACATGTGGAAGATGCACTTTTCCATCTTGACATAGAGCTGATGTTGAAGCAGGCATTCAAGTACCCTCCTCACGTGTCCCACAGGTTCTGCATAATTACGGGAGTAGATGAGGATGTTGTCTAGGTAGGCGATGATGAATCTTCCTAGCATCTCTCGTAGGACGCCATTAATGAAGGACTGGATTACGGAGGGGGCATTAATGAGCCCATACGGCATGACGCAGTACTCATAGTACCCGGAGGTGGTGCTAAAGGTGGTCTTCCACTCGTCTCCTTCCCTGATACGGATCAAGTTGTGGGCGCTGTTTGACAGAGTATGGCATGATGGTTTGTTTTATCATCTTTTATTGAGAATTCCTTTCGATAATTGGTTATTATTGTATGAGTGGTATTGTGAATTGGTCGCGGTTGTTAAATGGAATGGTTATATGAGCGACCGATTTCAGATGACAAGGGGCATCCATCAGAGCAGGAACTTGTCCCCCATTTTCTTCACTATATTCATTGATGACCTGCTTCAGGCTCTGTCTGACACTGAATCTGGACTGAGGATCGCTAGTTGCATCTGTAACCATTTTGTTTATGCGGATCACATTACCTTATTTTCAGCAAGTGCTCCTGGTTTACAGACCTTGATTGACAAGTGTCAGACTTGCGCCATCAGATGTCCTTGGCATTTCTTTTATGTCAAATACTCTGTCCAAATTTCATGTTGAAAAGATGATCTACGGTAGACGATGGATCTATAGTTTGCTGGGGGATGGTTTTACCCACCCTAGTCTCTCAACTGGTGCAACAAGATATTAGTGGAATGCGGCTATTAAACCAGTTCTGTTATATGGATGCCGTTGCATCCATCTGAGTTTGTTAAATACTTGCAAAATTTTAAAGTGCTAGAAAAGCTAAAGCCGTTTTCTGTGACTTAGTAATTCTGTGTGAAATAGGTGTGCTAGAAGCATATCTCTGAAAAGAAAATGAAGAGAAAGTAATACTCAGAAACAGGAGAAATTAAAGCTGCACACAGCGTTGAATGGGCCTTCACTCCCTTCTGCATTTTGGGGCTGGTGGTGAGATCCTGACAGGTGCAGGTGTGCATTCACAACCATTGGACAGCAGTAGACTGTGTAAAATGTCTGGAGTGCAAACACCTTTACTCAAACATGACCTTGTGTTTGGAGGCACTCCGAAGCACACTGTCCATGCGCAAGCTCAGACCAGCATCATAAGACCTTCTGAAAGGGACACTAAATAAGCATGTGACGTTTGGACAATGTTTCTTTCAGTAAGAACAACATCCCGTTACATGGCAGAACATGGAAATTTGCCATGCACTGTGGACACACCATACAACTAAACAAAAAAAGCTCTGCAATTTAACATTATCAAAGCCAAGAGATGCCACCCAGTAAATGTGAAGTCGGTCTGATTGAATCTTTAGGAGTACATGTAAGTACAATGCCTTGAAACGGTAAAAAAAACAAGTTGCATTTTTGCGCACTTATGTACTTGTTGAATACTAGCAGGTCAGCTGTGTGGGTCTGATGAAACTGTCTGACCATCTTTGGAAGGTAGGGTAAGTTCATATGTGGATGGAGCAGATACTGGTGAAGGTCCAACTGGGGGGCCATGTAGGTTTTAGTGGGCGTGGCTTGAAGTTGGGTGACCACGCCCATCTACCCCACTTTCAGTCCCTTATTCTCCCTCCTGCACAAAGGTCCCAAAACTTTCATTGCTGGTTATTGATGTCTGGCATGCAAAGATTGGAAAACAGTTGTAATTTGTTTGGGACCTTTATGTAGGATGGAACTAGGACAAATTTCCGTGTGTCGGAAATGGCATCGCTTATGACTTCAGGTGGCGCTAGCTTCAACCTACATGGAGGTCCCAGGATTTTTTACTTCAAGTTGCAGTCCACCAACTCTAGTTTCAAGAATAACTGATAAAAACCTGGGACCTCCATGTAGGTTGGTAAAAAGAAGTAACGCACACCAAAGAGTCTTTCAAAAGTTGAGGTGCAGGCGACGGGGCAGCCGCATAAATTTAAAAGAAAAAAGAGACGCCGCACACTCAAAACTCCACCAAATTTCTTTATAGGACTCCAAAAAATTCCATAGGACAACATTTTGGCAGACAGCCTTTGTCAAGTCTTAAAATACATGAGAAAAAGGAGGAATTTAAGTCTTCAAAAGGTGATAAGCACAGCTGGTGTGCATCCAACAAATTTCAGAGACAATTACATTAATTAACTTGTTTGTCACATACAGAAATTAGAACTGCAAATATATACATGGTTTGAAGTATTTAAACCAAGGAGACCCAACAATTTCACTATACCTAAAAAGTGCACAAGTAAGATTATATAGATATCTAAATAGTGCGCAAATCAGCTAAAAATTATCAATGGCGAGGCAGCGTGGATCAATCAGTACCCAGCAACCAGGTTGCACCTGATGGTTATACCGGATTTAATGCAACAATGGAGCACAAAATCATAAAAAGCACCTTAAATCAAAATCAATATTAAGGCCATTTGGTGCCAAAGTATTCAGAGAATGTATCTAATAATGTTCCCTTCTAGATAGGAGATTTTCTAAATTGCCACCTCTTCTAGGGAGGGAAACCTTCTAAATGCCAATATACTGGTTATATTGGTTATGGGATAATTAGCCTCTATGAAATTAGCAGCTACAGGGTAATTAAGGTTTTTACATCTGATAGTGCTGTGGTGCTCCGCAAAGCGGGTTTTTAATTCCCTACTTGTTTTGCCTTCCCACATGGGCAGGTAATAAGATAAATCACACCTTTAGTATGGCAGGAGATAATTCCCTTAATCGGGATAGATTTACCAGAATGTGGATGTCTAAAGGAATTACAACGATAAGTATAGTGGCATTGAGCACAGGACCCACAGCGTCTATTACCATCTGAGATAGGAGCAAGTAAACTTCGGTTGGGATCAAAAAACGGGATTAAATCAGATTTTACTAAGTGATCCCTCAGATTGGCTCCTCGTTTAAAAACCACAAGAGGCGGGTATTTGAAAATGTGACGAAGATTAGGATCCGATTGAAGAATGTACCAGCGCTTTTTTACAATGTCCTTGATTGTTTCCGAACATTTAGAATATTTAGTAGAAAATATAACGGAAGAATTTTTAACTTTTATATTCCTTTGAAAAAAATCTGACCTAGGTTGAACATTAATGCGATCCACAGCTGGATTAATTTGAGTAGGTTTATAACCCTTGTAATGATTTTGTGCTCTATTGTTGCATTAAATCCGGTAAAACCATCAGGTGCAACCTGGTTGCTGGGTACTGATTGATCCATGCTGCTTCGCCATTGATAATTGTTAGCTGATTTGCACACTATTTAGATATCTATATAATCTTACTTGTGCACTTTTTAGGTATAGTGAAATTGTTGGGTCTCCTTGGTTTAAATACTTCAAACCATGTATATATTTGCAGTTCTAATTTCTGTATGTGACAAACAAGTTAATTAATGTAATTGTCTCTGAAATTTGTTGGATGCACACCAGCTGTGCTTATCACCTTTTGAAGACTTGAATTCCTCCTTTGTCTCATGTACTTTAAGACTTGACAAAGGCTGTCTGCCGAAACGTTGTCCTATGAAATTTTTTGGAGTCCTATAAAGAAATTTGGTGGATTTTTGAGTGTGCGGCGTCTCTTTTTTCTTTTTACCTCCATGTAGGTTGAAATTTGGAGCAGTCAAATTTGTTACCGCTCAATATGGCACAGAAAAGTGGGTGTGGCCGGCTCAGCAGGGGAGGGGTTAATTACCAAGGTCATGACTGATTTCCCTATTCCCGGCCCCAAACTTAATAATTATGAAGTATGAAGAGATTTGGAGATGGGGACTTGGCACCCTTGGGCTGATCTTAGAAAAAGGCACTCTTAATAGAACAACCCCAGCTGAATGCTCTGATCCATGTGCTAACCATACATCATTTCCCCACTGAGATCTCCAGAAGTTGGTATCTTTATAATAAAGGCGCTACTCCACTTGACAGATTATATCGACACTTTGTCAGCCAACTCTCGACAGAAATATCAAACGCCTATCCACCTCAGATTAAAAAGTCTCTGACAGAAGCTCCAATCGACTGTCAACTATGTTTCTGGAAGCAACTGTTGTCATAAAATTTCCCATGACGTTCCACTTGAGAGATCATTACAGTTTGACATTATCGATCCATGACCATATCATGTGACACGAGGGTCTCTACTCGCTCTACTCGACCTCGTTTACCATGTTGCCGGCGAGGAGACAACAGGTCGCGGCAGTTGTTGCCGCCTTCATTACAATAAAAAGGGGGAAACCTCTGTAGGGGAGACAGGGTCTAATTGTTACACTTTTTCTTTTAACGGCTGTAGAATTGACATTATCAGTTTTTTGTTATCAATATGCACTGTAAAGATAGAAAGTTTATTAGACTACATGACTGATCTGCAGCAACCCATATATTCAGCACATGCGTAATGCTGGTGAGGAAAAAATAGACCCCCCCATCACCTGTAACAAACTACCCCATATATGGGGTAGTTTGTTACAGGATGTGGGGCATTTTGTTACACTAAGAATTTGCTTAAGTGAGACGTGTTTCCCACTTAAGTAGGCAAGTTAAGGGGATGCCTCACTACTATTATACCACGAAGCTACAGTAAGGAACCTCATGAGTCATTCTCTAATGGCATTTGCCGCGTTCCGTTATTCATTTGTAATTTCAAGGCATCTTTCTGAAATAAAAAAAGGTAGAAAGTCATTCAGTGAGGTCATTTGATCTTATCCAAGTTGTTACAGGTTTTGGGGCAAGTTGTTACTGTAACAACTTGGGTGTATCAACTAGTCCATCAGCAACCCTTCGCCATTGTCCTGACATTTTGAAATGCTCCAGTGCAATCTTTACATGGATGTGTCATGACACAGTGGCTAATGTCTTCCTCTCTCATAATCCAGAAAATCTCGGGTATGTATCAATTACACTATATGTTAATGAAATCTCCCAAACACGAAGTTACTTTTTCGAGCATTTTTTCTGGAACACTAACCTGCGACTTTTCGACGACGTCCTTCTGTCACGTAAAGACGCTGGTCACCTTCATGGAGCAACAGGAAAATTAGAGCGCCGTCTGTGTTTTATTATCGGAACTATTTAGAATGTAACAACATGGACGTGTAACAACTAGACCCGGTCTCCCCTACCTTGTCCTGATTTGGTTTTAATTTTACATAGCTCGCCATTGAACTGGTTCCGTAAATTATGCATCTTCCGCTGTAGCTCAGCGACGTCCCTGGAACATGCTTTTGCTACATCAGCCCAAGCAGCGATTTTTTTTCATCCTGTCTTTATATTCTGATGAGCTAACATCCCATAAACTGGGTTGGTTTTGGTAGCTGTTTATCAGCTGAAATGTCTCCGATTTCGTCCATTCTTGGCCACAAGTGCTTGTTATTTTGTCAGATCGGAAGAAATCCACACAACACGCCCTTTTATACACCACACCATTCACGGACTGTTGGGCTTCCCAAAAGTAGCTTCTCCAAAATAGAACCGGTTCTATTCTCTGAGAGCGCTGTCACGAGTCATTATGACATTCTTTCAATGGTCCTTCCACTTGACACCAATAACTTCTGCGACAAACTTCCGAAAGTTTTTCTGCACTCTCGGAAGTAACTGTCGTTTCGTTATCCACTAGAGATGTTCTCTCTGACAGCAACTAACAGTAAAAACTGTCTAGTGGAGTAGCACCTTAAGGGTGCCAGGGCCCCAAGATGGGGAGAAAGTGTGTCACATCATGACATACTTTTATCTTTGGCATTTTTGGTAGATTAGTCCATCCTGCATAGGAATCCAGAGGCCTGCTCTGGCAAATCCCCCGTGAAAAGTGTTTTTTGGCACCCTTTTTGATATTCTGGGTGTATGAAAATTTGCCCGAAAATTAGGGGTAGAGGAAATGTACATGTGTTTTTCAAAGGGTTTCTTTAGACTTTTACTCACATATTTAGTATCATTGTAAAGCTTATAAGGTCTACTACAATCCCACACCATTGGTTTTTATTTGGGTCATTTAGTGCATAGCTAGAGGTCAAAAGGTCAAGGATGGAAGGGGTAAGTGTAAATCTAGGTGCACTGAAACCTCTATACCCCACTGTGCCCAAGCAAGTTTGCCAAATGGAATGAGACTAATGCAGATATTTAGAGTACTGGAGTGGGCAGTTTTTAAAACCCTAACAAAGCAGGAAGGAGTAAGGCCTTTAGAATTAACAATCCTTTGTCAAGTGACAAAAAATGGAAAATTGCTCAAAAATCAAGCAATTTTCACAATCTTTGCTAGGTATCATGCTAGAGCTCTTATTCATTTTTCACTGATACTAATGCTAACTGGCAACCTTTTTCATCAAATTAAGATGTTTTCCTAATGGTATTAACCTTTTTTGCATGTTTAACCCTTCAACGCATTTTGGGAAGTTTGGCAATTCAGATAACTCGCAATCAGCACACACAAATTAATGACAGAAAGAACATTTTATTTGGAGAAATACTTGAATTCTGTTTGAAAACACACATATCAAACCAATTTCTATAGAGTTTACCATGCAGGACATGAACTGCAAATATCCTTGGGCCTAATGTAGCAACTCTGGGGCATTTAAAATTCTAAGCTTCAGCTGTTTTGTTACCAATAACTGGTTTCATCAAATGCCATAAAACTGTCACAGGTTAAGAATTTTTAAACTGATGTCCAACGATGACTCAACATGAGGCTTTAATTCCCCCCTATGGTTAGGCTTATGCCCTTTTGACTGAAGGAGTTACATGTATTTCATCAAGCTTGTTAAGAGTCAAGATATTCAATTTCATTCATGTTTTCACAGTTACGTGGGTCTCTACAACATCTGCATGCGAGCGTGCAAGGGACCCTTACTTTTCTGCAGGGACAGTTAAACCTGCATTTTCCCTTCTGACAGTTACATTTAGCATTCTGTACAGGCGGCTTTGGTGCTTTTGTCATCAAGCAAGCCATGAGAGACCCTTCTTGAATTTTTCTCCCAAAGTCTGTCAGAGGGGGAAGCAGAAGAGATCCGGACGAGGCCCTCTTCCAAACCAGAATCTGTTATAAAGCCCTATTCAGGTGTAAGTGAAATGCATCACTTGTTGGTGGCAATGACCTTATGTCTGACTTTTTTGTCAGAAAGAGATGGCAGCGAAGTTCGTCTAATGAACCAGAAAAATTCCTCTTTCCGTAGAGTGCACAGATGAACTTCCGAGAGGCTTCTTGGACATCATCAGAAATTTCCGTTCCTGATCCAGGCATCCCAAATTTGGCTAGTGGTATCAAAGTCTGGTCACATTCAAGGGTGACTTTCAAGGCACGTTTCTTTCCACAGCCAAAGATGTAGCTTACACTGCCACAACCAGTCAGGGAGTACGTGGAAAGCATTGAAGAAGTTGTCAATTCCCCTTAGTGACTTGTGAGAAACTTTGAAACCCAGTGACATGGTATGAAGATGTCATCTTGCTTTCTCAGCCAAATTTCACAGAGACCCTCAATTCTGGAGACATGGTAAATTGCTAGCATCAAGACATCTGTGTCAGTCGCTGCTATAATTGCTCTCTTGCATCTTTCATTCCGAGCTGAGTGGGCAATATGAGCAAACAGCCTCGTATCTGCCTCCCCATGATCATCGCAGATCAAGCTCTCAATTTCTGTGTAACCTGCATTGGACACTTTCTTAGCAGGTCCCTGGCACAGTCCTCCAAGAATAAGAGTGCATCCACTGGGAATTTGCTGGCAATGAGGCATCCATGACTTACACAGATATTCTTCAAGATGTTGTTCGTTCTTCTGGTTGGACAAGAAATTTTCCCAGTTTGGAAGTTTCAGATTAGCGTGTGGAATGAATATTCTGCCCTCCTGTGCCTTCTTCTGTCTTTGCAGTCGTTCTTCCATTTTCAGGCTTCTTGTTGGGCTCATATCATATTTATCACCGACTACATGTACTATATTACAACCCTTAGGCTTGATCTCTATAATCCTCTGAAGGAACTTCATGGATAATTCCAGAAATGTTGTGCAGCCACAGTCCTGGTATCTCTGGATGAATGCCATGGGATCCATGAAGAAAACGGTCTTCCTTGAGACATCTGGCTCTGGTTCAGTTTGCTCTTTCCATTCCTCTCCCATTGTGCTCTTAAGCAGTGTGGCAGAGTCAGGCTTGTTTCCCTTTCTCACTGCAAAGCCATTTGGATGCTGTGTATCAGGTTCAAAGATGGAACTAGGGTACCTCGTCCATTCATGTGAAAATTGCTCTACCTTCTCATTCTGGCCTAAATTCTCAGCAAAGCAGAGGTTCCGCAGTACTGGTCTCTCTTCAGTGCAGAGTTCCTTCGCTCAGGCATGGTTTGGCTTGTTTGCAGTTTTCTCTACAAATGTTTTCAGCCTCACAGGAGCTACCTTTTCCATGTTGCATGTTTCAGATTTTTCCAGCGCGTCCAAACCCCTCCGCTTTGCATCTATGAGTTCCATGGACTTTGCGGCCTGACCTGACGAAATATTCACAAGGTCTTCACAGACAGGTGAAAAGGGATTCATCATCTTCTCTTTTATCAGAGACATTGTGATCTGAATCAATTTTGTGTCTCTTTCTGATTCACTGGAATCAGAGTGCTGCTGTACACCTCCCATATGTGCCATCTGAAGTGTTTTCTCTGAGATCGCAGTCAGAGTTGGCAAAGGCCTCAGATATTTTGATATGGTGTCTTGTTTCTGGGAAATCCCTTGCAGCAATTTAGTCTTTGCATCCTTGTTGTTTGTTTGCTCCAAGGCCATATCTGACCATACTCCATTGAATTTTCCCTGTTGTTGCCGGACAGTGAAGTTGCCTTTCTGAAACTCAGATTGCACTGTTGAAGGAAGATTTCTCATCGTCTCAAGGTAATGGGAAAGACAAGCTGTGTACTTATTGTGTCCGGCAGACACAATACATGGCAACATTTCCTCTGTTGCCTGGATATGTAGGTCCCAGATTCCAGCTCTTTCAGCTGCTATAAATTTATTCAAGATTTGCATCATGTCCAAGTACATCAACCACAGTTTAGCAGTTGGTGAATCAATCGTCTTGGCGAAGGAAGTCAATCTGTTCCTCATTCTCTGCAACACTTCAACGAAGCTTTCAGAAAAGGTGGCCTGCACACCCTCACCCACAGCTTTGTTTACTTCATCAAAGTAGGAAGACAGTAAAGAAAAGTCCTCCATTTCCTGACCCTGCTCAATACTCCAGGCTTCAAATGATTCCCAAAGAAGTCCAAATACTGCCCTCTCAATCACAGAATGTGCATGAATCATTGCGTAATAGTCTTTCCCATCAAGTAACTTGTTTGCTGTACCCAGCTGACAAATGCCTGCCTCAACCATGATGTCTTCTAGGCCTGTCCCTTTCATCAAATGACCGACTGCTCCAAGAAAATTCATGGCAATGCGGAAACCACCCATGCGCAGGATAATATGTCCATACTTTTCTGGATGTTTCTTTTGAAGTGCCAAGACAATTTCATATATGGCCTGATCACAGGTAATGATGCAATGGTCTTGTCCTAGCTTCTTTGCCACAGCTGCACAGTAGTTGACAGATTCCACAATAACATCGGGATTAGTGGGCGACTCAGGGAAGAAAGGACCATAACCAATGATGGTTTTCTCTTTGGAGTCCATGAGCATTGCCTCATGGAATCTCCTCCAACTGATTGGCTTTGGCTCATCCACAATATCTAAAAGAGCTGTGGAACCTATTTGAATATGAAGTTGCCTCTGCCTGCTTCACTGTCATCTGCTTTCACATTTGGAACAAGTTTCATTCCTACCAGTGACCGACTTTCCTGACGATCCTTCAAAGTTAGCATGCTTGGTATGGTTTGAAATGAGTCAGTAGTGGAAAGAGACATTTTGCGTGGCTTCTTTAGCGGAATGGTTGAAGTATTGGCATCCACAGCCTCATTTTCTGGATATTGGTAGATGATGTGAGTGGTTCCATGAGTATTTTTCCCATGTAGAGTATTCTCATGGAAGTCAAGGTTGTCAAATGCAAAATGGGTAAATAATCCTTGCTGTATATTCTCAGGAATAAAGAAACCATCCTCTGACAGTTGATCATCTGCTCTCTATGCCATAGATGTGATGTACCTTTGGGCATCATACTAACTGATGCTATTTCCAAATCGATTGAGTAGAGTAACCGTGTCTTTGCTTCTCGTCTGCTTGATAATGTGAAGGGCCATGCCAACCTGCTTTGGTGTGGGTATAGTAGACATTGCTGAAATTATATCCTGACATATGTTCAGTACCTGCTCATGCTGCCTGGGGGACAACGCTACACGGCCATCTGGCCCAGTGTCATTCATCGCACCATGAATCATCCACGAAACGTGATTGTACAAGTCTAAAAGAACAAGTTTTGAAGCCTCTTCATATGAAACATCAATATCAGGCTTGCCTAAAACACTATTTGCAGCATCATTGCGGATTTGCCTCTCGATATCTTTCACTTCAGAGCGAATGGTTTTAGCTACATGGAATGATTCACGATGAATATCAGGTTTCTTATTTGCAGAGCAAGCCTCATGGTCATCATTGCCATCAGTACCATCATCTAAATACTCCCATTCCTCCAACTGACCCCTCAACTGTTTCACCTCAGACAAGACTGTTGACATATTTATGGCAGAAGAGCAGACCAGACTTGCAGTGCCTTGCTGTGGAATAATTACAACTCTGTCACCAAAATAACTTTCAATCTGCCTAGCTAATTTCCTTGAGTTATACAGGAATGGGTCTGCAACATTTTTGTCTGTAAGAATGCTCTTAACTTTATCATGCAACTGGCACAAAAGGTAAACACTAGGCCTACTTTCATTCAAAAGCTTTGGTTCAATATCAGACAAAAGTGTTTCAAAAGCAATAGTTTCTTCATTTGATTCAGAGCTCTGGCAGTCCATCTGTGATGCAACTGGACTACGTTTCAGCATATAGGAACTCAAACAACCTTTATGATAACGAAAGTCAGCAGCAATCAAATCAGTACAGTCTTCCCCATGACCCTGGATCTTATCCAGCATCTGTCTGTCATTAAGTTCTTTTGCTTTGCAAAAAATCTTGTTTTGTCTGTCCTTTGTAGCAATGAGCAGCAGTGTTCGTTCATCCCTTTTCCCCCTGGTTTTTTCACACACGAAACACACCTTTTTGAAGTCCAGTTTACAGGAAGATGACCTTGTAGTAAAGTCCCTTGATGATGAAACTTCTTGTTGCTGGTCCGTATCTCTGGCTTGCTTCTTCTGTTCAACAGTCTTTTTGTTTGTGTACCGATTGCGGCAGTCATAAGAAAGAGCAGTATATCCTTTTTCCGTGACACGTTGCAAGGACTCGGATTTTGCCTTTTTTTGACATATTATGCATTTTGCATAGTCAGTCAATGAGGTCGAAGCAGTGATTTTTCTCTTCTTTCCAACGGGTAGTTCAGTCAGCTCCGCCACTGTAATTAGAATTAGAGCTGTAATCAATGCAAAAGGCAGAGCCACCAAATATTGATTAAAATGAACTATTACCTGGACAATGTTTAACATAAACATGTTTGATTCTATTTTTCTGCGCCAAAGATTTTGTGATTCAGTTTTTTTGCTCTGATTATCATTTTGTCAATGCTTGATAAATCATGCTGAATAAATATTCGTTGTCAACTTATGGGTTCACTAAATAGGGAATAAAGTATACGTTTTTGTGGTACATGCCATTGAACGGTCAATAGAGAGTTAACAATGCAACATTACATAAGATAACACCCCACACATTCAAGTGATTCTAATATTTTGCACTGAACCTGCGTATGTATATACCAGTGGTAGTCAACCCTGATCCTGGAGAGCCACAGGGTGTGCTGAGTTTGGTTTTCTCCACCCTATATAAACCCAGGACACCAGGTGAGATGAGTTAAGCATGTAATTAACTGCTTTAATTAATCAAGTGCTGAGTAACATCAAAAACCAGCAGACACTGCGGCTCTCCAGGACCAGGGTTGACTACCACTGGTATATACTGTATATATATATATATATATATATATATATATATCCTTTACTGTATATATACTGTATATTTTCTGATAACCCCCACCCTAAACCCATATTTTACCATAGGTGGCACAGTTCTTCTATTAGCTCATCACCCAGTGATAGGGCCTTTTGTGTGGAAAAAGTCGTACCCATTACAGCCCAATGTTGTGTTTTTGCAACATAAAAAAAAATCCCTCTAAATCCTGTGTACTACACTTTCTTGAAAAAAATATTGAACTTTTTGAACACTAAACATCTTTAAAATACAGGAAAAAAATACTACAGGTCAAATACTTACTTGTACATTTGTTGAAATTGATCCAAAAGAGAGAGCTGGGGCATCTGTAGGAGGCAGTCATGTTGTTTAAACTTGGACTGTGGCATGTCTTCCAATCCTATAATTTTCCCGCCAACAATGTTGTGATACAATTCAGAGTCTGGGGTGCTGGGATATGCAGTGTTTGCTACATTTAGTCAGGGGTAGGTACTATTAGACAGTTTCAAATAGATGTTGCAATTTTGCAACTGTGGGTCTCTGAGGGTTAATCAACAGTACTGTTGGTTTAACTTATTTATGCCTTGCACCAAATTCTATGAATAGCCTGCATCGATATGTGCTGAGCATGCATGAAGGATGCTGGCAATTGTTTTGTTTACAAGAAATTTGCATTCTTACCTTGTATTCTGAGTGCTTAGTAGTGATGTCATGCACATAATTGGCTACTAAAGTTTGAAAATTTTGATTTATGATGACATTTTGATTTTTTATCTAGTTCTTGAACATGCTGAATCTCGCAAATCAGATGGAAGTTAATTACGCCCTCAAATGAAGGAGAGCTCCTTTGTTTTAAATGTATGGTGGCCTGTAAGGTCCACTTTCACTGAAGCTGAGTTCAAGTTGATTTTGGACTAATCAATTGTCAGTACCAGTCACAATTCAATGTTAAGGCTAATTCTTTGCCAAAAAGAAATCAAAAATTGAAAAAAACCTAGCAAAGCATGGTGTTTTGGGCTCAAGGCTGACCTCAAACCCCCCCACTAGGCGAACCAAACTACTGGACTACAAGTGTTAACATGGCTCATTGAAACATGCCCACAGGTGTTAGAGACATACACTGACAAGAAAAAATTGTTGAAGCTCCAATCATTGAGGAAGCCATGAAATGGAAAAATGCGGGAATTTGTGTCTATTCCAATATTTCACGATCAGACGACAGGGGGTTAATTCTAAAGGCCTTACTCCTTCCTGCTTTGTTAGGGTTTTAAAAACTGCCCACTCCAGTAATCTAAAAATCTGCATTAGTCTCCTTCCATTTGGCGAACTCGCTTGGGCACAGTGGGGTATAGAGTTTTCAGAGCACCTAGATTTACACTTACCCCTTCCGTCCTTGACCTTTTGACCTCTAGCTATGCACTGAATGACCCAATTAAAAAACCATTGGTGTGGGATTGCAGTAGACCTTATAAGCTTTACAATGATACTAAATATGTGAGTAAAAGTCTAAAGAAACCCTTTGAAAAACACATGTACATTTCCTCTACCCCTGATTTTTGGGCAAATTTTCATACACCCAGAATATCAAAAAGGGTGCCAAAAAACACTTTTCGCGGGGGATTTGCCAGAGCAGGCCTCTGGATTCCTATGCAGGATGGACTAATCTACCAAAAAATGCCAAAGATAAAAGTATGTCATGATGTGACTCAGTTGCTCCTGTTTTAAGCACATTTCTGAGGTCTGGCACCCCTACTATTATCGGTTAAGTGGCATCCTTTAAAAAGTGAGAAATCAGATTTGTGTTTTTTTTTTTTTTTGTTGAAAACAGGAACAAAGCTTTATGCTTGACAATATTTTTGAGACCACTAGAATTGACAAATATGAGACAAAGACACATAAACTAAGAAAGCTAAACACAGAACAAAGTCCTATAGATAGAAAGCCAATACTACTATTTAGCTAGGCTAAAATGGCACATAAGGTGCATAACTCGCGGTGGTGAGCTGGGTAGCAGTGAGGTCTGCCTGCTGTGGGTGAGCGTCTGCAGGTGTTGCGTCACAGCCAGCAGCTGTTGGCTTCTCGCTGCTTCACCACTGTCTGCAGCTGGGGTTTGCTCGCTGGTTCCATCCTGGTCAGAACGTCCTGTGACCCTCAGGCAAGAAGGACCAGATGCGAGCCAGGGAAAAAGCAGAATCGTTGTCTTTATTCAGGCAGGGTCAGAACCGGGAGATCACAGGGTGTCAAATCCAGACAGAAGGCAAAAATTCAGAAGTCAAAAAATAAGCAGAGATCAAACCCAGGAAATCAGATGGGCAGACAAATCCTAAGGGGTGGGCAAGAATCAAAGTCAAACAGACGGGTGTCACAGAATCACTAATGACGAACAGGCGTACTGGGTGCTCGGCTCTGAATGAAATAGATCAACGTTCTGACAAGGAACAGACTGCAGAGGGGGACAAGGTAGGTAACAATCTAGGCGGGGTAACAGGTGTGTGGGATGAGCTAGACCAGAGGTGGGCAATGAGGGCCGTATCTGTCCCTGGTTTTCACATCAACTTCTGGCCTTTATTTAGTTCATTATCTAAATTAGCCAAACCATTTATGAAATCTGACATTTCAGGCGCATTTCTTTAAATTATCATGAATGATCAAAGACTGTTCTTGTCTCCCTACATAAACATTTTGCCTTGATTGAATCTTTGCACAAATCTATATTTGCGTTTCCGGCCCTGCAGGACCAGGATTGCCCACCCCTGAGCTAGACATTAACTGAGAGGGGAGACACAAGGTAATGACAATCACTGATTGGGGAAGACAGATTTGGATTGCATTCATAAGACAATCTAAACATCACAGCTCCAGTTACGGAGTGGCTGATTGGGAGAGGCGAGAGAAGCAGATTAGTTGAAGAGACAGCTGCAAAGAGTTTGCAGTAATTAAGGCAAGGACTGGGATAGCAAAGAGAGGGCAGAGTCACAGATCACTGGGGAAGGTAAAGAGATTCAGTTAGTAACGTTAGTACTTTGTGAAATAACAAATCTACCCAAATGGTGCACCATAGTATGTTAGTTATTTACGCAGTTAGTGTAATAGTAAAGATCACTAAATTAACTGGACAAAGCATAGAGTATTAGTAGGTGTTAGTCTTAATTAGTAAGAAGTAGGAAGGCAGTTAAAGCTATAGTCTACAATTTCTCCGCCACACACACCTCCCCCACCCCCTCATTGCGTCTTCTGACGCAATGCACCCTCCCCAGAAAGCACCGTCTATTTAATTCCCATACAATTCTGTAATTGAATTTCCAAATGTTTAGCTTCACTGGAATAATTTTCAAAAATCTCTGTGACACAAATACTGAGTTATAAAGCTTAAATAGGTTCATGCACAACAGGAAAAATTGGCAAAGTTTTGTATTCTATGCAAAGGGATTAACAAAGAAGGTGTCAGACAAATCGACAGGCAACACTTCCTTGGCTTCCAGCCCCTGTTTAGCAGCCTGAGAGCGAGTAAATACACAGGCCGTAAAAACCTCAGGGTGTTCTTGCTCCAAGGCTATGGTCTCTGGCACCTCACATGGCTCCTGAGTCACCACAGGGGTTATACAAACTTGTGTCCCAGCCAAATCATTACCCAGCACAAAATTAATCCCTTCTACTGGCAACGAAGGCACAATGCCAACCACTACAGGGCCATTCACAACATTTGATGTTAAGAAGACTTTGTGCAATGGGACACCGACAAATCCCCCTCCCACACCCTTCACTGGAGTACACGCATTCATTTGGGTGGTTGATGGTAAATCTATGACTCCCTGAACCATTAAAGATTGAGTGGCTCCTGTGTCCCTCAGTATGGATATTGGGACCATTTCCCCATCCGTGCTTATGGCCACACCTCCTTCAGACACAAAACCTGTATAGGCCTTGGGAGGTTGCCTTGTAGTTGGGACTAATGGGTTTTCTGGGATTATCCTGAGCGGAATGGTAAGCAGAGCAACAGATTTCTCTTCCTTTCTTTTCAAAATTGAACAATTAGATTTTATGTGACCTGGCTTCTTACAGTAATGACAAATGATTTCACTTCTAGAGACTGGGGGCCTGTTAGGCTTCTTCCCAACAGTCTGAGAGGGGGACACAGTCACAGCTGCAGTGTCTCCTGTGTTCTTAGACTCATTAGCCAGCTTCCCGTCTTGTCGCCCTATCTTACCCCTCCCTGGCATGTCCTTATGAGTTAGTTCATAGGAATCGGCCACTATAGCAGCCTTTCGGCTATCCTTGACTTCTAGGTCATTTAGGTGCAACTCAATCTGCCTTGGTACACTAGATACAAACTGTTCAAGGAAAATAAGCTGACACAACTCCTGGTATGTAAAAACCTGACATGCTGCAAGCCACCGGTCAAAGGCTACTTCCTGCTGCCTTGCTGTATCAAGATAGGTCTCACCTTGCTTACGACGGAGTGATCTAAACTTTTGTCGGTACGCTTCAGGAACAACCTCATAGGCAGCTAGAACTGCTTTCTTAACCAGCTCATAGTCCCTGCTCTGGACACGGTCAAGGGCTGCATAGGCCTCTTGTGCTTTACCTCCAAGGACACTCTGGATGAGCAGTGTCCACTTATCCTCTGGCTAATCTAACTCTTCGGCAATTTTCTCAAATGCCTCAAAGAAGGACCCCACTTCCTCCTGACTAAACTTTGGCAACAACCTCAAACAACTAGTTATATCAAAACGGGCCTCATATTTTTCTGCAGATTTTGTGATGAATGTTTTAATTTTTCTTGCTCCAATGCAAGCTTTGCCTTTTCCACCTGAAGTTCCTGTTCCCTTATCTGAATTAGATGTTCCCTCTCCCTCTCTTGTTGTTCCAGAACCGGATCGGGCAACCGTAAAACTCTAACAAGGGCATTAACCATTTCAGTTTTCTTTAGCTGAGGGTCAATCTCTACTTCCAGGAATTGAGCCACTGCACCCAACTGATCTTTCTTGAGCTTACACAAATCGCTACATCCAAAATCACCTTCACAAAATTCCTCTACATTAAAGGTAGCCATTATAAGAAAATATCGATAATTGCGTTGGTCTCGGTGATAAAGAAAATTTACAAACCGGCATAAACGCCAATCAAAACCAATCGCGAGCAACACTCTACAAGTCACATACAACTCTAGTGTACCAACAAAACGACCGATTTACTCCAAGCTTCAACGCATATACAAAGATGCCCCACACGGCAACTGAATGTGTGAAACAGAATATGCGCACTAAACCCAATGCAACGCTAACGTAAACAAACAGAATGTTTACTCAAACGCACAAACAACGTTACGCGACCATCGTCATGATCAACTGAATATATAGCAAACCCAAATATACTTACGCCTAGCTGGAGACAAGTCCCCGTTACACAGTCATCCGTTTCCACAACAGCAAATACAGCATGGCTTGCCCACACTCTGAAAACACACGTCCGTCTAAACTAACAAGCTCGCAACGTGCGATTCTTTGACGAGCTGAATACAACTCCAAGTATTGCTATTTGTAAAAGCGGAGTGTCCATGTGCCACTAACTAGTGCTTGTAATATGCTCAACGACACAAACAAACACAACCGAAGTCTCAGAAGTATCAGAATAGGCTAATTTTAACTTAATAGGAAACAGCTCTTGGTCGAGCCCCCAATAATGTTACGGGAATGACGACCTATCAGTTCGACTCATGATATCTAGGGGTATACAAAATCATTCCCTAACACAAATGAGTATAAAACAAAGGGCTGGCTGGTAGGGGGATAAATGGATGGGGGTCTTACCTCCTGTGTGCCCTTTGACCACTAGCTCCCGTGAGCTGTCCACAAAACAGCCAGCTCTGTCGGCGTCCGTAGATGTTGTTGGTTCAAGTTTTAGTTTGGGTTTTCATAAGGTTGGCAAAAGAAACAGTCGTTAACAAAAGGCTGGGGATTCATTTAGGCGAAGGTCCCCGCGAACAGGGTCATTAGTTGTTTTGTACGGTTGCTCTTCGAGAGAAAAAAACGAGGTTTCACACACGCACACCTTACAAACAAAAAAACCTCTTTTTCAATCGCCAGGTGCCACATCAACCCTGGGGTTGGTAAGCCCCCGCCCACTACCAACCAGCCAATAGAAACTAATAATAATGGGAAAACTCAGAAGGTTAAAGCATTACCTAACACCTGTCCAACAGAAACGCCGCAGTGACTGCATTGTTCCTCAGGCACAGCGAGTCCCGTAGCAGTCTCCACCGTGGAAAGGCTTCTCCTATATTTATTCTCGTTTGAGATCTGGGTTGATCCAGCTTTCTCTCCTCTTGAGCCTTTTCGACCGCAGGCTTTCTTTTCTAGTCCTCTTGGTCGGTGGGGCAAGTAGAGGTGGGACAGGCGGTTGCTCAGAGCTTTCCTTCTCCATGTCTCTGCAGTTTGTTGTTGTTCTTCTTCGGCATTTTTCGGCGCTTGGCAACCATGACGTCTCAGCAGGGTGGCTTCGGGGCACAGCGGAAGAGGGAGGGCAGGAGAACCGGAGTGCCAAATTTGAACGAGGGAGGGAGGTACACGGCAGCAAAAAAGGAGCCGAACCGAGCCAGAGAAACGCCCAAACGATTCCTATTGGTTGACTTCTGTGCAGCCTCCAGTGGATTTTTTTGGTTCCTTTTGCTATGAGTAGTGTGTAGGAGATACTTTAGAGCCATAATCATCATCGAACTGAAGATAATGATTTTAACCTTGGGAAAAATCGTAGACTATAGCTTTAAACAAGAAGTGAAGGAAGTTCGTGGAACACCGGAAAACTTCTGAATTCACCCAAAATGTGACGGCTCGCAGACAGGGGAGTGTGCTGGCGTAAATACACAGATGACGCAATACATAACAGGGGAAGACAATGGTGCGAAGAACTGGTAATGGTCATGATAAAAAAAACGAATGAACCTAACAGAGAAATTAAACTGACAGAAAATGTGAATGAGCAGAAAACCAGATCATAACAAGAGCCCCTGTCACATCCGGACACCCCAGGATATGAAAGGAGGGCGTCAGGGCAAGGCGTGGAGAGGAGAACCTAGTTGCAGGGAAATTGAGTTTTTTAAATAAAGAGTGCAGGAATGAACAAACGTCGGCAATATCCAAATCTCCACCCTCTGGACTTGCAGACTGAGCCCTCACGGACTTCAGGCGTACATAATGTGACGTCTTCACCGTCATCACGTAAAGTCTGCAAGAGCGGGAGTCTGCAGCGGTATAAAAGGAGCTGATAGACAGGCTCCGAACCGTTTCACTCGTTTCCGTGGGAACATTAGAGAGAATATCACATAGCCTATATTTCTGTGTCATGATGTTGAATTTTATATCTGGCCTACGTTATTCAAGTAACGTTTTAAAATTATAAATTTATAATAAGTTTATGTGGTTTTGTGTGTGTGAATGTGCTTTTTTTCTGTCAGCAATTCGGAAAAATTAAAACGTCACGTCCGTATTGCAATGAATTGTGGGTAATTACACTAGTGAAGTCTGCTGAAGTCTGCACCCCAAGCGGACTCTCTGGAAGTCCGCAGAAAGTCCGCTTGAGGCCCCTTGTGGACGGGATCAATTGTGGATTTGGACAGCCCTCAGCACGCCTGGACTTCCCGTGAACACGCCCGCAAAGTCCGCGAGTCTGCGAGTGCGGTGAAGTGCGGACATTTGGATGCAGCCCAATACAAACTTAGGGCGAACATAAAGGGGAGCGCTACAAACTCAGACGGGGAAACCAGACAAAGGCTGCCTGCCCAAAGGGGGGAAAACAGAAGCATAAATACTCTTAGATAATGAGATTACCTGAAAGGAAACAGGTAAGGATAACCAGGAAAGTGAACAACAGATGATTGAATAATTGGTGCAGGGCAGTTTGCCAGGGGAATGGAATGCCCGGGGGGAGGGGCATTACAGCCCCATTCCCAATGTAATGTATGGTGGGGTCTTTAATGTTGTTGGGCTGTTTTTATTCCAAAGGGCATAGACAATGTGTCAGGGTTTATGGTGTGTATTCTGTGGAAGTCTGAGTGGAAATGAAATGAAAACAGCTTTTGCCAGAGATCTGAAACTGGGCCACGGATGGAGATTTCGACCAGACAATGATCCAAAGTGGAGGACACATGCATTCAGATCTCAGCTAGATGCAGGTCACTAGTAATTATGAATGTGAACCATCAAGATCAGCAAACGCAATATGAGGAAGAAACTGCAATGAGCAGTGAGGCATTTAATGTGAACATTATGAAAGTGACTCAATTTTTATTTGAAGATCGAATTTAAAGTTGGATTCCTGTGTCCACTTAGCCCCGAAAACATCAGATCTCTGTGACACTGAGGCAAAAAAAATTAAATATGAGTCGCTTCAGTTTGGTCATGCGAACATAGCTGTCACAGTAGCCATGGGACCACAGAGCTGAACTGGATGTATGTATTTGGACAGGAGTTTCTTTGCAAAACAGAAAAAGTTGAAAAACCAAGGATCGAATAAATCAATATGCTGAGCACAAGAGAAGCCAGCTGGGAAAAGGGACTGGGAAACGTAAACTAGAATAAACTAAGACACAAAAAATCAAAGTGTAAAAGAGCTGACAGCAGAATAAACAAAACCTAGTCTTTTAGTACACACACACACACACACACACACACACACACACAGACACACACACACACAGAAATCACGGATATAAACTAGGAACAAACACAGGCATAGTAGAAACTCTAGTCTAAGAGAAGTAGTTGACAATGAAAGAAACAAGGTCTGGTCAACAAGGCCAGACAATGAGAATTTTGCTTATGCTTGCTCCCCGGCCAAATTGATCCCCTTGTTTTTCTTTTGTATCCACTAGAGGGGGCTCAAGCAGCAAGCATAAATAAACTTGTGTGCGGTATTCTCCGCTCCACAGCATTCTATTCTTCCCTTGAGTTCCTCCCTCTGTTCAGGAGAGCTACTGCGTTGTACAGCTGGTGAGTTGTAATTAATGTGTTGTAATGGCTGGTATGATAGATTAGATGAATTTTCCTGGATCGCAAATTGATGATATCGATTTTCCACAATTACAAGCAACAGTTTACTGATTCAAGAATCAATCAGTGGCAGTTGAAGCAGTGCTGGGAAATACTGCTACTGTTCTAATTAGTACTAATGCGTATTTTGGGCTCATTTTGGGCTTCTCTGGTAGATTATTTTAAAGGCTTAGAGGAGCAAGTAAGGGTTAAGGTTAGGCAACATGTATGAGTCTTAATGGTACCTCCAAGACCTGAAGATAATAACCGCAGCATGATACTCTGTGGTTTCTAGTTGTGTTTAAATGGAGTCTGTAATTAAAGACAGGGAAAGTGTATTGTACTTGCTGTAACATGACTTGTGGAGCATCATGCATTCCCCTGATTTTTGGCCCAGGTTTTATCTGCACTGTTGGACTGAAGCTCTGGGGTACTGTGCCTGTCGGTTGGAGGCTTGGATCATAGCAGACTGTACCGCAGACAAGCTCCATGAATCCCTGGAAAATCTCCTAAAATGCACACTGAAAATATAGCCTGAGGCTGTGTTCACAGTCAGTCCTCAGTGCGTGGACTGACTGCTGAGCTGCTGTTTGTCTTCTGTGACGATGACTTTGATGTTTGCCAAACTCCAGTGTTGCGATTAGTAATATGCTACATCGCTCGAACACAAAGTAAAACTCGATGATGATCTGATGTCTGAACTGAACGGCAGGGCTGGGTGGCAGACCACCTGTATGAGTATAAAGCTATAGCTTCGTGATTAATTTAAATGAACAAACTTGGACTGAAATTTGATTGAATCCATGCTGAGGAGACGAGAGCTCAAGCTGCATCAGAACAGTAATGTAAGCAGAAAGCACCAACTATTAACCAGCTGGACTGGGAACATCTGCCGGTTATTACAACCTCATTTGTGGTTGTTTCAATTGTGTTAAGAATTGGAACAGTGTGAAAAATGCAATTATATACAGAATTTAGTGATTTGTAAATGATCTTTTACTGACATCTAGTTGAAAACAGCATTTGTAGCTGCTGAATTTCATGCCTGCAACATCTTACAAAACAACTGGGACAGGGGAATGTATAGTCTAGAAGAGCTGTGGAATCTTCAGGAAAAACTGCCATTTGGAATATTCCACAGGTAAACTGGTGTAAAGGTAACAGGTGATAGAATTACGATTGGGTATAAATGAGCAGTCATAAAAGGCTCGGTTGTATACCAGCAACTTAGATAGAAGCTCTCCACTCGCCCAAACAGGTTAAGAACATTTCTCCACATGCGACTGCATAGAATTTAGGGATTTCACCATTGAGAGTCCAGAATATAATGAAAAGATCTGAAAATTTGGGGAAACCAGAGCAATTTATGTGCATAAAAGATTGAAGGTTGAATGCCAATATTGGATGCATATGACCTTCAAGCCCTGAAACAGCTCTGGATTAAGAATGTACATGTGTCTGTAATGGACATACCCACATGGGCTCGTGACTACTTCAAAAGACCAGAGACAGTGAACACAGCTCATTTTGACATCATCAAATGCAAGTTAAGACTCTACTACACATAGAGGATGCCATACATCAACATGAATTAAAATCGCCTCCTACTTTTCTGGGCTCAAGCTTGAGTTGATCTGAAATGGACTGAGGCAAAGTGGAGGTCTGATGATTCCATATTTTTTTAATTGTTTTTGGAAATAATAGACATTGTATTCTTGGAGCCACAGAAGAGAAAGATCATCCGCAAAATGTACCAAAACCAGTGTATATCACTGTCTGGGGCTGCATTACTGTTCTCGGTTGGGGCAATTTATACAAGAAAGTGTCGTGTGTGTTTCAGAAAGGGCTGAGCTGTGCCTACCTTCTTGTCCAAAATTATTACAGGAAGAGGTTATGGTAAACATCTTTGTCTGTACTCCTCTGGTTCCCCTCCTTACACCGAAATCTTCCCCAAAACACAGGAAGCAGCCTCTGTCCTTAGACGGTCTGTCTCCTGTGTAATGACACCTCTGAGCAGGTAGCCCATGTGGCTCTCTAACAGGATGCATCCCCTCTCTCACATTTGCTGGATAGGTTTCAGAGATTTCAGGTGCCTGGCATGATCTATGCTGGGCTCAGAATTCAGATTTTCATGTTGTATTACTGACCATTACGTGAAATCTTTGACCTGAGTTTGGGTACAATTTCTGTCCATTTAGTGAATCCTGAAAGAAAAAAACTATGATGCCAAGTTTCCAAAAATCATTAAAATCGTTCAAAAGTCAATTACACCTGATTATTACAACTATTAAAATGGTGTGGGGTGCAGGGGGGGTGGGGGGTGCTTGGGGAGGGCACTGGAATATTTGTAGGTGTTCTGGTGTTGTCTAAAGAGATGTCCTCAGGCCTTGGCGGAATATCAGCAGTGTCTAAGCAGTTCCTAGAGGAACAAGGATATTCCACGGCTGGAAAGCTGAGCAGAATAAAGTTTGGTGAAAAAGCTTAGATGTCGGAGTAGAGTAAGGGGGGGATCTGTGTGTCTTCCTGCGGCAGCAGAGTGGTTTGGCTGGTTTTAGGGTCGTCATTCCTTAACGGTATGTTACTGTGTGCTTTACAGGTGGCGTAAAAACATACATTACGGCACTTAGATGTTCCAGTGGTTTTTGAAAAGTTTGAATTCAGAACTGTGGTCTTTTCCTACCAGCTGGATCGCAATCAACTTCTGTGGTTATTCCTACTGATTGTGTGATGCAATTGGTTTGCCAAACGAAACCAGGGCTAGTGCGGTTCTGACTCACTTGTTGTATAAAGTGGGCATGTTTCAAACTAAGTATATATACACATTTTTGAAGAATAACTATCAGAGCCATAAGCAGGAGAAAGTCCACAGGAGAAAGCTTGAGCGGAGGGAGTGTTTGGGGAGAGTGTGCGGCCAGGTGACTCTGGGGTCAGACACAGAACAGGTAGCCTGTCAGTGTACTGGATCGTGCATACCTACCCTTCCTAATTTACAATAGAAAGAACACCTTATTAACCAGAGAATGCAACTAGAGAATGTGTTGCTTTAGCTGAACTTTTGGCACCCAGTGTCTTAACTGCTATATAGTACATTGAGGAGAGTCTAGAATGAGGTGCCCTTTATAAGACTGAAATGTGTTATTTTAAACGAGGCGAGGTGCATTGTGCGGAGCAGACCAGAGCAGACTTAAATGAGGTGGTATGATGGCCTTTGCATTCAGTCACACAGAGCTCCCGGATTACAATGACATAATAGAGAATAAGCATGTAATGTGTTTTGTTGCTGAAATGACTGGGTGGTTAAAATTAGGGCAGGGCCTCCTCGTGACCCGTACTTCACCATCTCAAGTGTGAATTATGGGTTACTTCCTCTAGCCTGCACATGCAGTGGCAAATCAGATCCAAGGAGGTTCTGTCAGAAAATAAATATGTTCTAAATAACACCCACATTCTTGAAAGGGGTCCTCAAAGCTGTGTCGTATTGTTTTGGTATCCCTGTGCAGAGGCGACAGCATGTGTCCAGAAAAGTTAAATTAACATGACCGAGGGCTCAATGACCCTCAAGTAAAATAATTGCTTGGAAGTTTTTGTTGTTATAAGAAACAACGATTAATGTTTGTACACGTTATCAAATTACTTTATGGTTTCTTCACTATATTTTACCCTGGTTGAGCATATTTGCTGTCAACCGAATTGTTTATTTTGAATCATACAGCTAATGCCAACGTTGTTGAACGGAAGCGCTAGTTAATGCTAGCCTCTCCGTTAACAAGTTTCACCTCACTGATCGAGGGGATGGCGAAGATTTTTTTCTCCTGATTTTTAACAGCCAAGCCTTTCTCTTCTCCTTGTCTTTTGGAAGTTAACATAAACAGACAAAGCAACTTACACACTGTTTCAAATATTTTGCTGGTAAGAAGTATTGTCGTTGAATGTCAATTATGAGTAGCTAGCTTGTTAGCCACCTTGTTACTTTTATTAACTGTCTGGTCGACATATTCTCCACGACAGTAAGGCATGCGGTAAGGTTACAAAGGCAGCTATCTGGTGATAGTTAACAATTGCAAGCCCAATTACAGCCCTTCAAATGAGTTTTGCCGCAAAACGCAGCCACACACCTTTGCATTTTAATGATTATATTAACTTATTTAAAATTGGCCTCAAAGGAAGCCATTCATTTTAATGAAGAAGTTGGGTGTATAAATATGGATGCCAGGTGCTTCACTTTGGGTAATGTAAATGTGTCATCAGCAATCTAGTGTTCTAAATGTATATATCTATGCCTACAACTCCAACAAAGCCTTGCATCTGCTGTTTTCCTCATTCAACTTTAACCCCTTTGTGCAGAAGCCAAATCTGCCTATTTATGTGTTGCCTTATTTAAGGCTTTATAATTCAAGATTTCAGCTTCATGGAGAGAAAAGGAATGGCTCAACTGAGTCAAGACACTTGAAGCATTTAGAATTACATCATATTTCAGTTTATTTTCCTGATTTTGGTAGCAAAAAAGGGCTGCAAACATAAAAAATCTTCATGAAAATTCAGCATTGAAGTTGTAAAAAAATAATACTGAGAATTGAAAAATGGCTGGGGGTTAAAACTATACATGTCCGGGAACATAAACTCCTTGACCACAAGTATAATTCATCTGAGCGCTACATTCTAAATTACCTAGTCTCTAGGAGCCAAATAAGACAGCTATCCAGGTGGCTTCCCAAACTCTAAGATCCCTCAAAATGGTGCACTGTCAAATCACAAACTAATCATATATTTAACACAAATCAACTTTTGATGCATGAGGCTCAAAATGAACTGAGGATTTTCTGTTTGAATTTAGCATGAGTTTATCAATATAGGTGCAGTTGGACATGAGTGGTCACCAGTAACCTCTCCAAACACAAAACATGCCTTTTCTCCATGATAAAGTTTTGAATTCTGTCCATTTTTCTTCAGAGTCCCTCAAGCCAGCACACATACTCATCAAAGGAACTGCTTATTTAATGGTCAGAACATTTATCCTGCAATGAAAAGCTAGCGGTTCCCACTTCTGAGCTCACAACCTTCCACGCCTTTTAAGGAACAAGTATAACTCACTAACTCAGTAATATCTGAAATATATCTTATTTTAACAGAACAGACATTCCACAATCAGAAAAAATCAGGCAATATTTTACCCTAGATTGAATAGAATGGTGCAATGAACATACCAGTGAGTCTACCAAAGTGCTTGAGCTGTTGGCATTTTAAACAGGCCAAAATCTTGGCATTTGATTTTGTTGAATACGGTATAAATTCCAAAACAAAAAGCCACATTGAGCAAAATGCCACCACAGTAGCAGTATAACCTTTCTTCATTGAATTCCTCCTCCAGAGACACATGTATCCGGTAGAAGGAACCCTCCAGTCCTGTTTCATTCAGAATAATTCTCATTGACAGTATGTCAGTATCTTATTTAAATCCTGTAAATGTAACTGAACACTTCAGGCCGGTTTTGGAAGTCCTTTTTTCTTTAAATCGCATCATTTTCAGCTGTGCAACTGCTTACAATGTTAAGAGAATACAACCCATGTTGCTGTTAAGCAAAGGTTTGTATACTTTTCTGATTGTTCAATCAATATCTTTCAGTTACTGTGGAAAGTTTATACTTTCTGGACTTGGATAAGAAATGAGTCAATTAATACATCATTACCGGGGAAGTTTCACGTGGGCGTGAACTATTAGGGCCTGATCTGCTAAAGCTTTGCGTGTATAGAAACGCGTGCAAATGCCATTTCACCCGTAAATTAACCTGCAATCTCATCTACTAAGGGTGTGCACTGAGGACTGCATCATTGAAGTGTGCAAATTTGCATATTCTATGCAGTTAGTACTTTTGGCCCTAATGAATATGTAACAAGGGGCGTGCCTATCCTAGCGTGCAAAATATGGGAGGAGAAAATGCGAATACAAAATATTAGCACATGCATAGCGACATATCAAGCCTGAAAGCAATTTCAGTGATGGTGATTTCGTTTGCTATTTAATACCTTTGAAGGGTAGGTACTAATTGGCTCCATGTAATTGCGCACAGACATGGCTGCCATTATTGCCACAAGGAGAAGACACAGGTGGCAAGTATGCCGAGAACGGGTGTTTTCCATCCATGTGACAGTGTTTGGGATGTCAGAGGAGAGAATAATCCAGACATATGGCTTATCCAGCAATGCCATTTTGGAGCTGTTAGATGAAATAAGGGCTGATATGGAGCCAGTCACAAGAAGTCATGCCATATCTGCAATGACAACACTTCTAGCTATTCTTTCAGGCTTGATAAGTCACTGTACATGTGCTAATATTTTGTATTTGCATTTTCTCCTCACATATTTTGCACGCTAGGATGGGCACGCCCCTTATTACACATTCATTAGTGCCAAAAGTACTAACTGCATAGAATATGCAAATTTGCACACTTCAAAGACGCAATCCTCAGTGCACACCCTGAGTAGATGAGATTGCAGGTTAATTTGTGGGCAATATGGCATTTGTCTGCAATTTTTCCATTTTCTACCATGAAACAACCAGACTCTGCCAAAGTCGACAGTTATGGCTGAACTTCTGAACCTTCCACCTGATGTGACGATTGCGGTTAAAATCAAACAGGTTTTTGTTTGATACTGTGGTTTATCGTTCAGAGTCCATGTTGAAGGCATTGAGGTTGATATTTTCCTTGATAAAAGCAGCATTTGATTAGCTATTTGTCCTTCCGTTACCTCTTTTTCCACGCTAACTCAGAAAGCGATGCATTTGAATGCAGATTTAGCAGTGATTGTTTGACGTCCTCATGAACCTGACGCGACCCTGTGTCACAGGCTCCCAGGAACAAGTCTGAACGGCGAAACTTCCTGTCGCTTTTCTCTGGTCCTGGGAGGTTCACACAGACAGCTTGCACCCGGCCCAGTAGTTCACTGGGCCAAAGTTCCCAGGTAAACTGCTTTTCATTGTTGAAAAATTTCTTGCAGTTCTCTTGGGTCAACCAGAGGCAGAGTCAACATGCACTGAAGATTACTGGCAGGTCTACAGCGTGGAAAACAAAATGACATGAAGATGCAGCAGGAAGACCTTAAAGAAGACTATAATGGCAAAATTGAAGTACAACTGCGTGTATTTTATTTTTTTTATAGCATAAAAAATTCATCTTTCATACATTTCCTCAAGCACTGCTGCATTCTCAAGGTGAAAGGAATCATTGGGTCATTGTGTACACTTTGACAAGCCATTTTAACCCTTTAAGGCCTAATGCAAAAATCCCAGCAGAGAATCATGCTGCCATGTTTACCATAGTAACCTGTATTTGGGCTGAAGCACAGCTTCTCAGCTTTCAGGAACAGTTGGAATTTTTTTCTATTGCTCAAAACTTACAGTAATTACGGTACTTTCAAAATTACGCGCATATCTGTGTCGGCAACGACACGTTCTTAAAATGTGCACATGCTGTCCCGGTTTAAATGGGTTAAGCAGGATAATGCTGCAGCAGTTTATCTGTAAATTTGAAAGCCATTACAACATAGGCGCAAAAGTTTTCAAAATGCCTACGGCAGCAATGTGACGCATGTTTATGAAAAGGTCCCTGAAAACAGATGCAGTATTTGCATACACACAAGCAAGCAACTTCTGCTGAGATTCTGTTAAAAAATCGTCCGCATGGTGATGGTGAGACATCGGGGTCAGGGCATCTCCAGAGCTGATGCTCCTGCGGGGAGCTCCCAAGGCTTCATTACTGCACACGAGGAGCCACGGTAAGCTCGTTTGGCCTGATCCTTGACAAGTACCAACGCAATATTGGGCAGGTGGTTTTAAGCTTGTGGCTGATCAGTGTTTATTTTCTATCACTGACTCTAACTTCTGATTCGCAGCACATATGAGTAATGTGAAAAAATATTGTGGGCTCCTGGTGGATCTGCCCGGGGCCTTTTGCTTGGAATGAGCTCTGTACGAGTTTCCATTTGTTTTCAGAGGAGCTGACTCGGAGGAATGGCATCGTAACAGATGTGCCCGTAATTACTTCTCTCACCACTAGAAATCCTGTCGCAATTATGTGGGCAGATCTGACATCCTCTCTGAAGCTTCTGCAGAAACACGACGTTTAATGGGTTTACTGTTAATGCCGTACATTCTTGTTGCCTGATTTACATTATTGCATCATCTACATTATTATGCCTGACTGGTGAGTCAGCTGGACTGAATTATTTTAAAAGCTCTGCAAACCTGAATGGGCTTTACCTGTATTCTGTCTCAGGTGTTAAAGGTGCACTTGGAGCTGTTTCCAGGGGCCCAGTGTCACAGAGGCCCTCGATGTAAACACATGATTACTGTGATGGTGGCGCTCAATCTTTGGCCTGAATTTAAGTTGTGTTATTTTTGCGCATTGATTCTTGAAGCACAATTTTATTTCAAATGAGATATTAATGTTTACACTAGAAAGTTCTACTTTAACACAAGTTCATCAAATGTTTAAACTATAAATTCACTTTCTTGCAGAGAAATCCTATCTTCGTGCATTCATAACCTAAACATGAACACGCGCTCACGGGCTCAAACAGACGCGCACACACAGCCACACACAAGTACATACATGCACACACATGTACAGTACATACACGCACACACATGCATACACATACACACAAGTTTGTGAGGCTATCCTTATTGAGACATTGCATTGACTTCCAATCACTGTGGACGGCCTACCCCAAACCATAAAACCCCAAAACCAATCATGCCGGACCATAACCTTAACCTGACCTCAATTCACACCTGACCTCTAACCTTAACCATGACCTCAGAGATGAAGTCTTGCCTCAGTAGGTTTGATTGGTCCCTGTTTTGGTCCCAACAAGGTCACTGTTTACACCAAAAAAAGGTCCCCAATAGATAACAAAAATGTGCCCACACACACATGCGCACATTAATACACCATATTTCAAAAGCTGATGTTGCTGAATTGTTTAAATATTTCCACAGTGGCTGTCATGAGGCCAGAAGTGCTGCAGCTTAAGAATTGTGTGCAGTGGGGTTCCAGACACCGCCGTCAGGGACATGAAAATAAGCGGGTGGGGATCCATCCTCACATCCTGAGGGTGTGTCTTCCTGTCTGAGGAGTTAACCCCTTCAACTCCAACTGCTCTCTTACGCTTTTCCTGAACTTGGTTCAAAGTAAAGAAAAAGCCATTTTTTTCATATTTTAGGACAATGTCACATACATGTTCTGTATCTGCTGGCTGTAGTGCTTCACTGAAGCTACATCACTCTTACATCAAGAGAAATATTCAAACCCAGGATGCCATGTTTTCTATGGCCACAGCGATACATTAAATGGAAATATCTAGATCTTGTACATTATTTGATACACATTTCCCTGTAATTCAGCAGGACATATTTGGAATCAATGGAAATATTGGGATCTCCGCTAGAATTTAAAATAGGCCTGAAGTTCTGCAGGTTTGAATGCAGAAGCTGCATTTTACTGATCCATATATAGGTCTGTAGGTTTTTGGGGTTAATTACCATGTGGGATGGCTATGCCTGCATCAGGCCTGACTCTATTCAGCAGCAAAGAAGCAAGCTTTCTGACATTGTTGAAATACCATCTTAAGGTCACTAATTTAACAGAAGCCATTTCTAGTGAAACAGATAATGGCATATTTGTTTTACTGCAGGGCAAATTTACGTTGTTTTCAAAGAGTGAAGGAGAGATTTCTAATCACCTATCCTTCCATTTCACTGTCATGGCTGTCTCTTTTATCACCTGGCAATTTATCTGTCAGTGTAAATATGCTCCCCGAAGAATGCGAATCTGCCGATATCAGGGGTGACCATGGCTGTCACTCTGTTAAAGAAAAGTATTTAAATGATATTCAACTGTGGGTGGGAAAATATGATAAAAATATCAGGAAAAGTATCAGGAAAGTGCCTTGAATTGATCCTGGATGTGGAGAGAAAGCTATGTTGCTTTAGTTTGTTTTTAATGTTTGTTTTCAAAATTGGATTGTTACTTTTTTTGAACAAATACATACAAGCAATGTACAATCTTACTGGATTGTACAGGACCCTGCAATGCAGCCAGCATAATTAGACATTTACAGTAGCCAGCTGGCTAGCTACAGAGCTACATGAAAAACGGACAGCTCAAAGTCACGGTTTTCATGTGTAGCTCTGTGCCTACCAAGCTGGCTACAGTAACGTTAAATGAAGGTAAAATAAAGGCATACACAAATAAAGTTAGTGCAGTACACTTCAACTGAGCCAGACACATAGCAGAGACATCACTAGCATAACTATTGGTGAAATCGAGCCACTATTAGGCTTTGACTGAATTGCTAACAATTTTCTTAACACACTTGCTAGCTTGGTTAGCAAGCTCGCTGATAGAAGCAGTGTGCAGTCCTACTGCATTGTACAGAACCGTGCGATGCTGAGCGTTTCTGTACATTAATGTTGTATGATGCATCTTCACAGATTCAAACAATTTTTTAACAGCTCATCTGCTACACTATATCATTTAATTTGCAAGTTTAGAAGGCCATAGCTAATACCATTCTTTAGATATCAAGTATGAACGGATTGCGACTCACTCACTCACTTTCATTATGGCTATATTAGCCCACTATTGTAGGGAATACATTTGTGGAAACAGTCAGACTTGTTTTATATATTCAAATTCGTGTGATATGAAATTATTTGTGATTTTATTCAATTCAAATGGTTTCTTTTTGGGTAGAGTGTCTGATAAATATTGTTTGCATAAATACAGAGGACAAAATGTCTCTAACCCGCTCTAAGCTTTAGTAGAAGCATGTGCATCTACTGGCATTCTTCTGGTCCCAGGATTGTTCCTGCACCATTCAACTTTAGAGGAGTTAATAATTGTATAACCACTGCCTAAAATTTGGGTGTACAAACCAGTGGCGGGCGGTGGACAGAAAACCGAGGGGGCGGAAAACATCCCTTGAAACGGATGAGATTAGTGCCCCAATTTCAATCATTGTTCTTGGTCAACATGTTAGTTTCCCTTATAATGAAATGTTTAGGCGAGTGAATAATAAATTCTATAAAAATGTTTAATTCACATGCCTAAATAGGCAACTCTTCACGAAAAAACCACTGTGGATTTTCCGTGTTAAATTTTGTCACATCCTAAGCAAGTCGTCAAACCTGTGCGTAATGATTGTTTAATTGAAAAAGATTGAAATGCGCTCTTTTTTGCGTTCAACTGGTGCGTTTGATTTCTCGTCTTAACGAAGACAATTAGCTACACCTGAGAGGGGAGAGTTCAAGTGTCTTTTACCAGGGAAATTGACTGAAAACAGATCAAGACTAATAAGCAGTTTAAAGACATGTTTATCGCCCTCCTTGTTCTCTGTCCACCACCCGCCACTGGTACAAACTCACCAAGACTTACCTCAAGAATAAACTTGCTTATTTTGGGAAGTAACTTTTCTTTAATAAAGTTTCTGTGCTTTGTAAAGAGTGCATAGTCATGAAATGTCTTGAGTTTATTTTTCTCTAAAGACTGCTCTCTTACCTCATTATTGTAATTTACACTTCTTTTAATGACCTACAGCAGCTATTTAAAAGAATAACTATTGATGCACATCCCTTGTTCTGTATTAAAGAACAAGCAACCAATTTGAGAGTGAAATAAAAGGGTTCATTTGCTTGGAAACCCCTTATTTAATTTTTTTATATACTGTATATATATCAGTATATACTGATGAAATACTCAAATATGACAAATAAAAGGGTTAATATCTGCATGGAATGAAAATGTCCCAAGCTTTTTATTGGCAAATTTGAAAGTTCATATGTAGATGTAGCAGATACTGGTGAAGGTCCACCTGGGGGGCACATTTAGGTTTTAGTGGGCGTGGCTCGAAGTTGGGTGACCACGCCCATCCACCCCTTTTGGTCCCTTACTCTCCGTCCTGCACTAAGGTCCCAAAACTTTTATTGCTGATTATTGATGTCTGGCATGCAAAGATTGGAAAACAGTTGTAATTTGTTTGGGACCTTTATGTGGAATGGAACTAGGACCCAATTTCCACGTGTCAGAAATGGCATCGCTTATGACTTCAGGTGGCACTAGCGTCAACCTACATGGAGGTCCCAGGATTTTTTTCACTTCAAGTTGCAGTCCACCAACTCTTGTTTCAAGAATAACTGATAAAAACTTGGGACCTCCATGTAGGTTGAAATATGGAGCAGTCAAATTTGTTACCGCTCAATACGGCACAGAAAAGTGGGCGTGGCCTGCTCAGCAGGGGAGGGGTTAATTACCAAGGTCATGACTGATTTCCACATTCCCAGCCCCAATCTCAATAATTATGAAGTATGAAGAAATTTGGAGACGGTGAGTTGGCCATTTTTGCCAGTATTTGGGCTGATCTTAGAAAAAGGCACTCGTAACTGGATTAAAGTAACTAATCAATAGATGACCTTTTCGCTTATTTTATAGTAAAATCAAGTTAAATATGATGTACTGGATCAGATATGATATCACAGGTATTTAACCCTTTGAGATCCATAGGAGCATCGACAATCACCACCAACATTCTGTATTTATGAGGCAAATTTTTTAAGCTAGTGAAAAGGTTGTAGTATAGTATTCTCAGAAACTAGAAGACCTAAGGTATTCATTGGTAGCACCCATATCATGCTAGCTCGTAGGGAAGGGGGCTAAGAAATGTTCCAAGTTTTAGCTAAATTCTCACAAAGCAAAAACTGTCAGGGCCATTTTCACGAGGATTCTTTGACCTCTGACCGCAAGATATCTAAAAAAAAAAAAAAGAGAGTTACCTATACCAATGAGTATCTCACTAGCAGACATGCTCTTTTTTGATAATGCCATGCAGTTTTGAGCAAATAAAGAAAAAAAACATGCAGTTTTTTCCCATGCAGTATCAATGTGTTATTTTAACCTATTGTATGTGAATACTTCTGCATACTGGGGTCCCATACATTGGGTCTGACTGGAAAACTGAGACTCTTGTGGATTCAATGAACAATGAGCCTAGTTTTATTCATGTGTGATGATGTTACTATAGTCCCCGAAGTAGCCATTTAGTCGCTGTGAGACCAGTTTTTGTAACTTGACCGCACTGAATAAAAATTTCAAATTTGATACACAGTACAAAAATATGATACATATATGTTATTTTTTCTTTTTTTAACATTTTGTTTAAAGGTTCAATAAATACTTTTCACTCATTTAGAATTTTCTAGGTGTTATTTCATGGTTCATGCTTTAGAGGGTTAATGCAAAAAGGTTTGTAATTGTGTTTAAATAACTCTAACATGTAAAATTGGACTAAGACACGTGACATAATGGCCTGTTAGAAGTTGTGAAATCAGTTTGAATGAAACCATAAAAAAGACATCAATAAAAATGGATCACCATTGAGAGGGATGGTTGTATTGTCCTGTTCATTTCGTTCATCAGAGGACAGAAATACCACTTTAAGAGAAAGCAACCCCTGCTATCAAATTATTTTTACATTTATGGGCAAGACAAAATGATTAAGCTCCTGTCTGTGAGTAATTCAACAATATCTATGTTAATTAAACATTGCAGAACAGCTAAGATCAACATCACACCACTTTTAACTGCACATTTAAACATATGTGTGGGAAAGCAGGGAATAAATACATCACAAAGCCAACACAGATAGAAATGACCCCGTATCTGCCAGTGACGCTAACACCAGAAAACAGCTAAATCTGCTTGTACTGAGTACACATTGCCCCTAGTGGGCTAAGGTACTCTGTAAGAGTTAAATTAACACTGGAAATGTTACTGTATTAGCTCCACATTGGAGAAAAAGTGCTACAAGGCTCAAATCCCTCCTTCTCCGTTCCACAGTTACCACCCACTTGGTGATTCACAAAAGCTTAAACTGCATGACTTCGCACAGTCTTTGTGATTGGGGTTAAATCACCAGTAAAGAACATAGACAGTGATCATGCCTGATGGACGAGCCGACTGCATTATCGTCAGTGACTGTATAATGTACTGACACCATAAAATAACACCTGCAATTGGGTGTCTTTTTCCCATGTTGCAAAATGCAGCTAGTTTACCCTTAATAAATTCACAAACAAGCTTAGATTTGGATTTTATAATCCACGAAACATTAAAAATAAAATTCAGTCCAAATAACTGGCACACTCAGCTGTTTCCTAATAACAAAGCTTGAGTGGTTCGCTACTTCATTTCATACATATTACATTTTATACACAAACACACACAACAAAACAGTGTAGGAAAGTGTAGTGGTATGGCTGTACAACATAAATAGCGGATTATCAGGAGAACTATTATACAAATGGCCAAAATATCAAATGAAGGTGTGGAATGGGTTGAACAAAGTCCAGCATTACTGGCACCCGAGGTAAAATTGCTAAAAATGGCTGCATATATACAAAGCAGTTGGTAATCCATATGTTCAGTTAAAAATGGGGTAATCTGCACTCATTGACGAATAGCATGGGCCAAGCCTTAAATGAAGCAAAATATGATGCTCTTAATGGTCTTAATAACAGGTCATCATTGGTCAGGAAATTAAAAAAATATATACATAATGTGGCTTAGTATATTATAGCTTTTTTCTTTGATTACTTTCATGTTTAAGCCTTGAGCGTAAACTTGAAGACTGTTTTTTTTTTTTTTTCAGAAATAAGAACTGGAAAATGGCATCTGATCATTTAGAAAACAACTTTTGAATTGTGAAGTGAGCCTTTCTGCAATATTCTCCTGTATTCCAAAGCATCATCGACTTTCAACAGTGCAGCAGCTCAGCCTCACAGTGAAATAGTGTCGAGTTTCTTCCCCAATCAGTTCAGTGCAACACAGTCTCATCCCGACTCAACATATAGTACCAGACCAAGCCTCAATATACGATGAAAAGGCGGTTTTTGGCGTCCTTATTTGATGTTTACGGTTAGGACTTGGGTTTGGGTTGGGGGTTAAGGGGTAGGGTTTGTGTTAAACTGGCGTCAATAAAGAACGCCCAAAGCCTCCTTTTCTGTCGTATATCGATTCTTGGTCTGGTAGCGTCACCATATGACCAGTGGGATGAGACTGGGCTCTTCAGTGGTGCAAAATTTAATGGCAGATGGTGAGTCATAAGGTCTCAGAAGCGCATTTGTTCAACCCTTAGAGCGCCATAGGCAACCATAGTTGCCCAATGGTGTAAGATATCAAAACCAGATACTGTTGAAAACCTATCATGTGGCAACTTGTTTAAAAGAGCTCCCGCAGGGCAGCTCTTTTAAACAAGTTGACACATGATAGGTTTTCAACAGCTCAGGATAACTACATTCTTAATTCCTTGAAAATTTATTTGGCGCTCAAAGGGTTAACCCTTGCTAATTTTCTGACCAGATTTAGAAAGACCATTAATAGCTCACTATTTAGCCATTTTGGGCTTTGCCCATTTTGTATTTTTATATTTTGCCCAAGAATGTAGGCTATGTTATATTCTTTCAATATATTTGCTCTCATTTTTCAATGTTTGAATAAAGTAATCTTATTTTGAAAACCCTTGTGGTTAGACGAGACACCCCCGGATCACTTATTCTATCATCCCTGGCAAAAAACACGGCTGCAATTAGCAATAGTTCCAGAACACAGTTGGGCCGATTCTTGACCATTCAAATTTTCAAGATTACTGATGTTCTTAGGTTGACATTCATGCTATCTCTAAATCAGACAGTATTTTCATTAGATCTGTGTCCCAAAACTGAGATGGCCTCTAGAAAAAGTATATGCTGATTTAACATAACCATGTCTCTGTGGATTCTAATGTATGCTTATGGCCATTGTCCCCGGGTAAATCCATATACAAACAAGATTTTAGCTGAGTAAAACAGATTCTCTGCAGAAATCTCCCAGCATTTGGCGGAGTCCATCATGCCATCGATCCGTACCCTCGCACTGCCAGGAAAAGATGTCCCCTCTTCATATGCAACTGTGGATCAAAAGTACTTGTTGCATGGGAGAATTTTTTTGCAACAAAGCATTCCGATAGCGTGTTTGGCAAAAAAAAAAAAAAGTCAATTTTGTTCTCATCACATGGTATAGCTACTCTCTTCCAGTCATTGCTCCAACGTGCACTTGCATCCTTTTTCATGTGCTTGCTTCCCTAAGTTTACATATTTTAAAAAAAAAATCCTTACAGTGCGAATATTTTGGCAACATTACTTTTGTTACGCCTTCAACTAGTCTATGACCCTTTTCCGAACGCATTTATAAACATATTTAGATAATGTGAGGATCCTTGTATTTTTCGTCCAGTGCATTTCAAGAGACATTATTGCAATATCGTGCAGAAATCCTGAAAGTGTGATAGCATGGTCCCAGTTTGATTGATGTCCACATGAAAATGCCCAGATTGACCGACGCAGCGTCAGGTGTACTCCGTCGGACTTATTTTCAATGCTAAGTGTACAGTTGAAACGTATTATTTACAAAGAGCTTACAAACGGACACTTCCGAACCTTGTTTAATAGATTAAAGGAAACATTGATGAAGTATTAAATATTTTTGTTACTACAGTGCCGATAATTGAAATGAACATGCAGTCCACTGACGGGGTGCACAACCGGCACAGTCTGCATCCTTGGGAATGTTTCTGTGGCCAGTTTATATGTGGTGGTCGCGAGCAATTCAGCAGCAAGAGTTTTTAGAATGATTTGCGCGAGATCCCTTCCGACGCAGCTCCGGACTCCGCCGCCGAAGGGGACATAGCTGAAGCGCCCATTTTTACTTTCTTCCCTCTCAGATCCGAAGCGATCGGGGTCAAACAGCTCCGGGCTCTGATATACAGCCGCTGTCTCGTGCGTATCCCGGATGCTGTACATGACGCTCCATCCTTTCGGAATCTGATAACCCTGTAAACAACAAACGGGAAAAAGACGCTCGTTATATTAAGTACACTGCCTCGTCATTTTTCACCCTTTTCTCGAGAAATGTAATTCAGCTCTATTGCCCTTTGCTCAGCAACGTATGGAGACAGCATGTCCACGCGCGTGTCAGATGAGGTTTTCCAAGCCTCATGCCTATACTCGACTCGTCTCAGTTCTTTCGGTAAGGCTGACATCACTCGATTTACGTGCTCTTCGTGGGTTCTGTACCGACCTGTTCTAATCATGTAAAGTTGGCTGCATGAAACTCTCGAAATGCGCAGACTCGTCCTAAATCCTGCCTCCACTACGCTGACTGAGCGTAAAACGGCAGCATCCAGGTGATACTCACGTCTAATTCGAAGGTCTGGAGCACAGTCCTGTATCCGCCAGATACAGGGGGAAGAAGCCGGAGGACTTCTTTAACCACGCAATCCAAGTATCGTAGTCGGTTAAGTTTCTCCATACTCAAATGAGGCAGATAGGCGCAGGGACGTGAAACTCTTTCCTTATTCGACTTGATTTCACCGTTCCTCGTGCTGTTCGCTGCGGAGGTCCTCTCAGTTTCAGTCCAATTCCAGTTTTCGTTTGCGTCTGTTTCTGCAAGTTCATTATTTAATTGAATTTCCTCTCCACCCTGATTCCCGTTCCCAGCTGCGGTATGTTCATTATTTAATGGAACGTCCTCTGCATCCTGACTCCCGTTCCCAGCTGCTGGAAAATGACCACATTGTGCGCAACAGGCAAGTCCGTGCGCTTCCAGCTCTGACCAAGCTTTCTCAACCACGGATGGGTGTTTCAGCAGTTGCAGGATAAGCGATGTGGAGGCGCTGGCTGTGGTTGAATGGGCAGCAAAAATCAACTCAACGGCTGACTCCTAGATTTTAAAGAGTAAACATACTAAGTAATTCTCGTAACCACGATCAGTTTCACTAATAATAATTATCAAATTAAAAAGTGACAGCACATTTACCTCGGAAAATTTACGTTTTCTGCAGTGTAATATCTGGCTGATTCAGCAACTGCATCGCAATAAGAAAACATCTAAGAGAAACTTCACTTTGAAAATGATTATTACCTTAAGTTCCTGAACGCTTATATCGTATCCATTTTCCTTTGCGCTGGACATCATGTGATCAAGGGCATCAGAGTACTCTTCAAACTGTCGCTTTTGCAATTTTTCCTCGATTATCTTTTCCATGCTTGCATGAAGCGCTTCTCTGGCTTTGATCCCCTGAAATGACAAAATTTCGTTTCCTATTTCACCATAAAACTGCTGAAATCAATAGGAAAACAGGTCAGTGCAATAATACTATAAACATCATTCATCTATTAATCTATGTCATCTATAGTGATGGCTTACTGACAAAACAACAGCTCCGAATGCGCCTACTAATATCTTCCTTGGATTATTATTGAACTGCAAGTTAACAGAATATAATACTACGACGAATTTTCTTACTTGCTTGCAGAACAACGGTTTCATCTTTACCTGGATTTTGTTTACTCTTTAAAAAAAAAGCTGATTTTAGAATTTAGGAGGCAAAATTTGATTGCACACTGAAACGTTGTTCGGGAATATTTATGCTTGAATATTTTACATTTTTAATTCAAATCTATTACAAATTATGATTTTAGTTTCTTCCCTCCACCCATCAACCATTCTCCTCACCTACACGTCATAAACCAAGTAACAACTAGGCCTGTCTCATTTTGTAATGAGGTTTAAATGTAACCAAACGAAATTCACATCAAACAGTCAAAAAAGTTCACCTATAAAAATTTAGACGTACTGTCAGAAATAATTTTGTCATCACTAAAATACCAAATAAATGAATAAAATATTGCACTCACTTTACGGAGACCACTGAAAGGTACATCGATTGGAAGTGAAAACAAGTTATTCATTAGCTGCTCGAATATTTTGGAGAGGTAGTCGACCCGAGTCTCGTCCATGCTTAATCCTAACAAGACCCGGACAGCAATACGAAATGTCAGCGATTTGGCCGCTGCGTACACGTTGACTGAACCCGGCTCGGAGCACCACTTGGCAATTTCGGCCTTGATGACATCTTGCAAGCGAGGCATGTACGTCTCCAAAGCTCCGCGGCTGAACACTTTGCTCAAAATCTTGGATGAAACAGAGAACACAGATGACTGTAATGGCATACAGCATTCATTCTTCGAGTGAATAATTTATGAGAAAATCATTACATCTAATATTTACATTGACGTAATGAGACAAAAAATGATATGCTCAGTTCTAGCTTACTTTCTGCAGCACCCTAGGATTTACGAATAAGCCTGGCGTGCTGTCGGGCATTAATTAATCCCTTGGTTTTTACAGATGTCACCAGATTAATCTCATGAGATTGCCGATTTGTTATGTCATTCAACATTGATGGAAACATCATACGCTTTTATATTTAAATATTTATTTATATTACCCCTTACTTTTCTTCTCTGCTTGTGGAGGTCTCCAATCGTGTTCACAAGCGTGTTGGGTCCCAGGATTATCCGTGTGCTCTGGGGCCACTGCGTGCACACCAAGTTGTGCTCCCCAAGAAGTATTTTTCGGATGTTTTCGGCGCCAGTTACGCGTATAACAGGCTTCCCTAAAAGGTGAGTCTTAAACACATTTCCGTGCTTCTCCCTCCGAGAGATGTGAAAGCTGGATCCCTGTCACAAACATAAAATGCAATAAAGCGGTTAAATTCTCTCGCGTACCACTAATGAGGTCCCGGCTGCTCCCGAGCAAACACCCAGACTGGCGCGAGGGCGGCTTTACCGGAAAAAAGGGGGTAAGGTCAAAACGCACGAGGAGCAAATTGGACGATATATCCAGCCTGTCACGCGAGCTAGTGTTCAATTCCATCGACAAACAACAGCTGAAAAGTAAATGATGGATCAGCTAGCACACTTTTCTCTCCTTTTTAAATTTCTCAGGTGCAACACAGTGGCACAAATGTCACAACAACTGAAAGTCTCCGGCATGTATTTTGTTTCATTACGTCTTCATATCTTATTTCAGTAGCCTACAGCAAATGGACAGTTAAGAGGAAGGTGTGCACCTGTGGTCACATGCCTCATCAGTGATAAGTTGTCACATTATTTGGGGAGAGTTGTGACGCTTAATGTTTCGACAATTAAAACCGCAGACAGGTTGTTTACCTTACAATTTTGTATACATGCTTGTGCTATCGCTCTGTCTCCACTATCCTTGTTTTAACAATGTAGTTCTCTATTCATCACTTTCTCATACAGTACTGTGAATGTAGACACGCACACATATGCGCACGTGCTTAGTAAATATGATTTTCAGATGCCGCCTAAAAAGCTATATCCCAAGGTTAGCTTTACACTGCTATCAATTTGCGCTGATAAACATCAAGATTCTTTATTCTCTCTTTAGTTCAATACAAAGTAAAATTTTGAATAATAAGACTATATCAATTTATCGTACAAAATGTGACTAAAACTGCGAAAAAATAGAAAAAATATTAAACCTCCTTCATGTTATAATGATTTTCACCAGATATAATTGGAGAGTTCACTTCAAAACATAAAGTCGCTCAAATACCTGACCAGTTTTTGAGGCGATGCCTCTGGTGTTGGAGATATTTTGGCTACAGTGTGACATCTTCCCCCCCAGACAACTTAATACGCTCTAATATGTAAAGCGCTACCACAAATGCGCGCGCATTCAGCGCCAGTGTGCGGTTGGCAGTCTCACCTGAAACAGCCAGTGGAAAGTTTCTCCGACAAAAGGCCATCCCATTGACCCGTTCGGAAGCGGGAGTTTGGACTCCTTGTCCCGTGTGATTGTCCACCGGAACATCCATAGTTGCCTTGATACAGCGAGTAACAACAAGGTGGTAACCACGGATGCGATTGCCGTGGTCAGCACTGACAAATGACTGAAAACGGACAGGAACATCTCCAAAATCAGAAAGTGAAGCTAGACGTGTGCGATTCACTTCGTGTATAATCCAAGGAAAAAGCAGTTCGCGAACAAATGATTTTTCGTTGAAGTGTGCCGTCCTCAGATATCTAAGAGACAGATTAAAACAAGGCAAAGATGAAATACTATTAGTTTCCATTCTTGCAATGAGGAATGTAATTTTGACAGACTCACAGAAAAATCAATTTATGAATTTCAAATTATGAAAGAGAATTTTAGCACACAATTGGAGGAACACATATCTGCCCCTCGCTTCGCATTCTCTAAAGTGGCTACGCTTGCCAGTCAGTCCAAATATTTTGCAAACAGGTTACATGTACAAGCATGTCTATTTAAATGTGTTTATTTCGTTCAAGGGGCTTCGCACCCTAAGGCATCTTACGCTTTAAAACAGCACAGCAATAAAACAACGTGCACATATTAAGTTGATGTAAATTGGCTACTGTAGGTCAGCCTACTCACGAGTGAACTTACACATGCAATCTGTTGATACCGTATTTTCTCGCTGTCAAGGGTTGGTTACTTTCTTAATCTTTGACTCGATAGTTTCGCCTTTAAACCATTATATGCGGTACGACCGAATTGTCATTTAAATAGTTAAGAGAGCTGAACTTACTACGTTTAAAATGCAGAGCCATTTCGCCGGTAGTGAATATTCTTCCGTCAAAGTCTGTTTCCAAGTCTATAATCTTCCTAAGTATTTCTCTTCACCTCGCGCTTTATAGATATTGGCTCACTGTGATCCACCTTCGGAGATGACGCACTGTTTCTGAATATTTAAAGAGGTTGATAAATCGAAAGGACCTGCGGCCAAGTTTGTGATTATTTTCCTCACTTGGAGGAAGCGGGAGACAAGCATTGTAACAGCTTACTATACGACGATCGAATGGCAGGGCAATGAGAAATCAGGTAGCCAATGGCAGGAAGCCCGAACTGATACACCGGATTACCAACTCAATACAACACAACCTCAAGTGCTGTTCCTGAATGTTATTGAATTTATTGCCGATATCATGCAAAATATTTTATGCAAATGCTTAACGTGCACTCTAGCACACTACTTTTTTATTTCAATACATAACAAAAAGAGCATTTTAATCAACACGGTAAATCAATATATTTTTTTCGCAGCTTATATCTGTTTCCGATTTCAAAAAAAAAAAAAACTAAAACTTTATTTAGGAATTATATTTTGATTGATCAATTTATTTCTGAATATGCTTGATTTAGAAATGAAACTTGTTTTGTCTCGAGAGCTAATTGTGTTTCGATTAGGTCCAATTTCTTTGTAGATCGTTAATCTTGCTGAATAAATTTATTGCGTAAATTATTTAATTGAAAGATAACATCAGCTGAATTCGCACGTTATTCTACGTCCCCACGAAGCACGATTCACTTTCATACCTGCTAGTGAAAAACCAGTATGAAGGCCGAAACATGTCCATCTATGACAGGTCTATATCCATAAACTTTCAGCCTCACAGACAACACCTGTTGCAATCAGATTGAAGAATCTACTGTGCACGGTATTACGAGCAGCTCCCCATTACTTTTATCATTCTGTCAATGACATCGAGCAACTCACGATTTAGATTTAATAAACCACTTGACTTCACTATAAGCTTTCTTGATGGAAAAATGTTCAGTGATGTCAAGGTACCGCGACCAAGTTCTCAATGGAAAACTGAGATGCGGATGCAGTGCTGGTCCATTATAAGTTATCAGAACGACCCGCGTGTGCGTGTGAAATGTATCATTTGGATTAAATAAGACCACTAATTCGTCGGATTTGTGCATTTATCTTTCCGAATTAACACAATACAGTAATTTTATTTATAATATATAATGCAAAGTTAACCTGTCGGTCAACCATAATTATAGGCTATTGCTTGTGATTAATTTACAGAATTGCGAGTTATGACCAATTATGGCCATTTTTTTTCACATGAGCAAAGAAAGAAAGAAAGGATCGTGTGAAAAAAATGGGCAATAATGGGTCATAACTCACATAATCACAGGCAATTAATCTTTCTTTCTTTCTTTCTTTCTTTCTTTCCTCCCAGCAAACAGAGAGGTCTGCCCGACGTCAGTAGATCATCTGCACGTCGGGCAGACGTCTCATGTTAGCTGGGTAGATTTAGCCTTATTACACCCCTCAAAGATTTTCACGGATACACTCTGAAAATAAGTATTTGATTTGCTGAAAACGTCGTCTGGTTCTGCACAACGGTACTAAGTTTCAATGAACTTCCAAAATTTGAGGCCAAATTAATAATTCAAGTTAATAAGACATTTATGTTCCACGCAATGTGCGAAATCGATTGACACATTTTAAGTAGCCAAGCCAAGCAAACTAGTTTTTACAGTTCAGTTTATTTGAATGGTAAAACCTATCAGCTCGTGAATAAGAAAGGTAACTCCTATGAGTAATAAAAAAAATGTAAACTTAATAAAGATTATTTTGTAGTTTCAAGAATAATTACCACTGGCACACAGGGGGAGAGATCTAAATCCAAAGGATAACATTAACGTACTGCAAAAAAGTTGACTCAACTTTAAAAAGCAAGGCAACCAACTGCAAGGTATTGCTGAGTTGGCTCAACTTCAAATTTCAAGGTCTTTCAAAAATGTGCCTGTTCAACCACTGGGACTTGAAGTTGAGCAAACTCAAAAAAGCTTCGCAGCTGGTTGCCTTAGTAACTGGTTATCCTATACGTACAGTTTGAATTCTTAATAATGATTTTCAAAATGTATTTCAATTATTTATTTGGCCAGAAATTGCAAACGCCTGAAAGTTTAAATTGTCCAAATATATGTTTTGAGTGAATTTGCAGGTAAAACATGAGCATGTTCACATGGAGTCTTTATCTTCTGTTCACATTGAATGAAAAGTAAAGCAAAACAGAGAAATCTTTTCAGTGAGGCGTCTCATCAATAGTGTTTTGTCTCTTTGTGTCCCTCAGATAATCTGAGAGTAAAGGTAGATTGAAATACAAGATTTAACCTCTCATAAACATATGAGCACAGGCCTACAGATTACCTATCCCATCAAAGGCCATGTTACTTCACATTCCCCCAGACTGTGTCCAGTCCAGATGATGCAGTATGATACATTATTTCAAGTGCAGTAGAGTTATTGTGAGTCTTTACCCTCTAGCAAAGGTGACCTCACGGAGTTGATTCAAATGAACATTATGTCGCATAAATTGACCCAAAACTGGCTGTGATAATGTGATAAATTTGGACCAGGTTGAAACAAGAGCTTTGAATATGACTTTGAGTCCATAACTTTATCAACACAACTGACGAACAAATGATGTTGTAATGGAAGGAGTCTGTTTGGAGAAATACGTTTATTGTGTAGTCGAATAGCACTCTATACATGATGCTCTTAGTGTACCAAAGATCCTGTGGTATATCTGAAAGATAGCTCATATATTTGACACTGAGAGTCTCCTAAGTAATTCATACACATCATTCCCTCTGCGCCAGAATCATGTCCTTCAGATATACAAGGTAAGTCATTAATTTGCCTATTCTTTCTTATTTAGCCCTCAGACTAATTACACTTGTAATTACTTCTCTCCAAAATTTCAGCATGTGGCTCAAACATGTCTGGACACTGTCGTCATTGCAGTTTTTCAGCAGATAAAGGCTGTTTCAACAAAGCCCTAAGGTGTAATTAGCAAAAGGGAGGAGGCCTCCATTACAACGCACAAGAGCGGATTAGCCGCGGACTGACGATAAGAGGACCTCCATCTCAGCCTTGGATAACCTTTGGAAGAGACTGTGCCAATCCCAGGGTTTGAGGAGTCAGCTTTTGTGTCGCTGGAAGTTCTCCTGGGGTGTTTTTCTCAAAATCACGGATGCTAACTTACTTAGCTGGAACCATTCACTGTGAATGGACAAACTATGTAAGTTGCTAACTAAGCAACTATGCTTTTGGGAAACACGCCCCTGGTAAGGAGAAACTCCTCACTGCAGCTGTGTTCTGTCCCTTTAGGTCCGCGCAGACCAGGAGCATGCCCAGTAATAGGCTGCAAAAATGTAAATAACATATCGTCGGCCTGCTGATAAAACCTTGCATCTTCAAAATGATAAACTTTACAGGAGAGCATAAAAAATGTTTAATTTTGCGTGTAAGAATGCAGTTGAGCTGTGTTCGGGTAGGATGACGATTTTTCTTCTAATTATGTATCCAATCAATAAAATTTTGTATTTTGCAATGTTATTTTATCATACGAGTTTTTGTTTCTTATCAAATTGGAGATACGGGGTTTTGCCAGTGAATACCAAGGCAATTAAGGGATGATTTTCTTCGCAATGAGCAGAGTAATAGGGGTGAAATGAAAAATTATTAAAATCACTTGAACTGAAATGATAGGTTATCCATGTTTAGATACATAAAAGGGGCTATAATTTCTTGATGCGCTATGTATAATTTGATGCATGATCTTTTCTTTCCCTCAGGGTTATTAACTGAGTCTTTGAATTGCTGACAAATATGTAGCACTGGTACTATAATTAACAGTCCCAATTATTTCTGAAGATATAAATTATGAGGCATACTTGCTGACAATTTTATTGCCAAAATGTTAATTGTAATTTAATTAAAAAAAAATTTTATTAAATCATAGGAGTACAATTGTTGTAAACATTGCAAACATGAGCAAGAATCTACTCATAGCCTTACGCATTAGTTTAGTTCATTATACACTCTTCATAAAGGGTGGTAACATGTGAACATTAATGTGTGAAGATGTGCAGAGATATTTCTGCAAAAATACAAGTTTATCAGTTCCAAAGGGAGGCCTTCCAGTCAACTGTAAATAACAGGGGAAATCGAGAAAAGGTATGGCAACATTTATCCTGTAAAATATTTTTGATAACCAGGGCAATTTAATGCTTGCATCCATTGATGATTGCAGTGGAATGCATGGAAGTACTCATCATTAAAGAACATAGACGAACTTAAGCCGACTGATAAAAACTTGTATAACTATTTACAAAAACAATGCCATAGAATCAATAATGATGAACTGTCAGCTATGACTCAATACTGAATTACAGAGTGGAGATCAATAACCTATTTAAACGTGAGCATATTGTCGCTTAGATTGGCTAAAAATGCAACTGAATTGTGTTTTCTCTTGTGTTTACTTATAAAAGCTCGTATCTCCACAGTCCACATGTTTATTTTGTTCCAGATGATTACTCCTTGCCTTTTCAGTACTTCAACATAATGTAGATAAGTAGATTTTTGATTCTACAGAGTCTACAAGCATTGTTTAATTTCTTTTATCAACTTACTTGTAGTGTTACACAGAAGTTTTGACAAAAATCAAAGTAAAATTGGGAGAAATGACACTCTCCTTTGTTGACATTTGAGTCTCTTTGGAGATACGAGGTTTCATCATTCCAACCTCAGCCACCAATGGACATACAAGGTTTCGTCATGTGCCTTTTTTTTAACACTTTTCATTGGATATTGAGTTACGGGATTTTATCAGTAGATGCGCAAGATCATAAGGTTGCTATTAGGCAAAAAATATGAAAATCACCAAATTTGGAGATACGAGGTTTTATCAGCAGGCTGATGATATTTTCCTCTGTGTAGAAAGATGGACACGAAACCTGAGTGAATAACAGATCATGAGTAACTCTTGCATTTGCTCATAGTCTTTTCTAAACTCCACCCTAGGTCCACAAGTTAGAAATCGACTTTAACTATAAAAGATCAGGTAGGATGCATTAAATTTTAGCTTTACACCTTGTGTCTGTGTTGATATGCATGCTTCTCCTTCAAACACTGAATAAAAGTGGTTTTCCTCTGGACATGATTGCCTGTTTAATGCTTGACAGTATTACCCACACTAGTCTATAGTTCCTCACAAAGCTGTTTAACACCTCTAACTTCATATCCCATTACAGGAATGTTTGATTGTCAGCTGTCCCTAACAATTGTTAATGGCATCGTCCATCATTTCGCCAAACTACCAATTTATTCTAAAAAAAAAGAAAATAGTCAACACACAGGTGAAATTAGTCAGTCCATTAGTCAGTGAGAAACATTCATAACTCAAAGAAGTCAAAACATTTTAACACATTCTAATCCCAAATTCCATGGGATTTGGAATTCAAATGTTTTGAAATCCATGAAATCCAATGTCTTAAGTTGTTTTCTGTGTTTGATGCAGGATAATAATGTGCCCCTCTTAAAACACAAGAACATCTGCTCCACCACCATGGGATACATCTTCCCACATCGTTGTTAAAGAAATGAGAAGCTACACGCTGCATCTGTCAGGGTTAAAAGAATAGTTGCCAGCTGAAATATGTTCATCAGTGCAGTGGTGATTCAATCATAGGCTCAGTATTTTCTTATTTCAATCCATTCAAGTTGAGATTGATCTAATGTGCTTTACACAAAACATGTCCTGACCATGAATATGTTTCTTGTGATACCTACAAATGGGTGTGTGAATCTGTAATACAACATATGGACATGTTTACATGAATTATGATCCATAATACCACATATGGACATGTTGACATGAATGTTTATCTATAATATTACATATGGACATGTTTACATGAATGATGAGCCATAATATTGCATATGGACATGTTTACAAGAAGGATGATCTAGAATATTGCATATGCACATGTTTACATGAATGATGATCCATAATTTTGCATATGGACATGTCTACATGAATGATGATCCATAATTTTGCATATGGACATGTCTACATGAATGTTGATCTATAATATTTCATATGGACATGTCTACATGAATGTTGATCTATAATATTGCATATGGACATGTTTACATGAATATTGATCTATAATATTGCATATGGACATGTTTACATGAATATTGATCTATAATATTGCATGTGGACATGTCTACATGAATGTTGATCTATAATATTGCATATGGACATGTCTACATGAATGTTGATCTATAATATTGCATATGGACATGTTTACATGAATGTTGATCTATAATATTGCATATGGACATGTTTACATGAATGTTGGTCTATAATATTGCATATGGACATGTTTACATGAATGTTGATCTATAATATTGCATACGGACATGTTTACATGAATTCTGATCTATAATATTGCATATGGACATGTCTACATGAATGTTGATCTATAATATTGCATATGGACATGACATGAATTTACCATGAATGTTGATCTATAATATTGACATATGAATGGACATGTCTACATGAATGTTGATCTATAATATTGCATATGGACATGTCTACATGAATGTTGATCTATAATATTGCATATGGACATGTTTACATGAATGTTGATCTATAATATTGCATATGGGACATGTCTACATGAATGTTGATCTATAATATTGCATATGGACATGTTTACATGAATGTTGATCTATAATATTGCATAGGGACATGTCTACATGAATGTTGATCTATAATATTGCATATGGACATGTCTACATGAATGTTGATCTTTAATATTGCATACGGACATGTTCGTTCAGTGTATACTGCAGTTTCCTCATCTTGTTTCAGACAGGGATTGAAGGCTTCTCTGTACAGGAAGATGGATTTGGGCCAGCAGGATTTCCCCGTCTTGCAGCCCTTAGTCTTCTGCAGTCCTCATTCTATTAGCAGCTCTGGTGAAACCCGACGTTCTGCATCAGACTGTGCCTCACCAGGCAACACTTCCTGATACTTCAGATACGTGACCCTGTCCTTCGCCAGGTAGTGACTCACAGTGGTGTGTGATAAAATGTACATGCTGTTGCATATACAAACGTAAGTGCAACACCAAAGTATGGCTGCCGACAAGGTTTCTGAAAAAAAAGGTTCATTTTAGGAAGGGTGGTTGGTGGCGAAAATAACTGAAATGATGGGATAGATTTCATGATGAATGATAGGAGATGGGAGTGGCTTGACCGCCCCAATCCTGCTCAGGGCTTTTTGGGGTTCAGTAGATGCTCCTCTGAGGCCCCAGGTCTCAAGAGGTACGCGGTGGAGGATGTGCGAGTCGTGCACAGTGGGGAGAGAGGCAGTCAGCTGACACCAGGAGCCATTTGGCCCCAGACCAATCATCCCCAAACTGTATCCTCCCACAGGGCAGCTTACTGGCCCTCAGGCTTTGGCTAAGAGCAGCAGCTCTTAAACTGAGGGCTCGTGAATTCTGCAGCCCAGTCTCTCCTTCCTTTTTACACTGGGTCCTCAAATCATGTACATGTCTGGTTATGAGTCACAAGCTGAAACAGTTTAAGTGCAGATAGATTAGAGGAGCAGCAGGATGAGCCTGCAGCTGACGATCAGCCGAAACCCAAACCTCCAGGTCTGCTCCCCGCACCCCACACCACCGCCACCCCCCACCCACTTTGAAGTGTGAGAGCTCGGCTCAGGCCCTACTTACAGGCCTCTTTACTGGGACAGGGAAGCATTCCCGCGCCGAGATGTTCAGCAAATCCCATTATTAATTTTAACAGCCGAGACCCAGAATGCCAGAGGAAGTATTATCAGCAACATACCCAGGAGGCGTGCACAAACACGCCACACATCCAACAGCCCCATACAGGCAAACTCACAAAGCCAAAAAAAAAAAACCAGAATCATTGATCAATATAACTGAGTTACTCAGTAAGGAAATGAATTATATTGGTCACACTTTACATGAAGTGTTGCTCATGAAGGCTTTATACAGCATGTATAATGCCTTTATAAATGAGACATAATGTCTTCATAAATCATACAAAAGCAAATGTCATGCATTGTAAAGGGTGAAATAACACATCCTTATTCAGCATGTGATGCCAGATGTGACAGTGACAATGTCACTCAGCTGACAATGTCTACCTTTATAATATTAAGCCACAAGCTAAGTGACATTGTCAGTTATATGACATCTGGCATCACATGCTGAATAATGATGCGTTATTTCACCCTTAACAAAGCGTGACATTTGCTTATGTATGATTTATGAAGACATTATGTCTTATTTATGAAGGCATTATAAATGCTGTATAAAGCCTTTATGAGCAACACTTCATGCAAAGTGTGACCGAAATATTTTCCTGTGAACTTAACCAGACCCAGTTCCTCTCCAGGATGCTTTAGAAACAGGTAACCTGGAAACATGGCTTCATCAGTCACATCCCTGTGCACAGAGCCACATCAAACGGTTTGTGGTAAAGATGAACTGATGTTGCACTCTTTAATATAAAAGCTTTAATCTCTCTCCACCTTTGAGGATATTCACATGTGATCATGACGTTTGTGAGTGATACATCTTTCACTTAATCATTAATTGAGTAAGTTGGATACATTTAGGCAGCTCCCCAAAGTCTGGAGGTCTCACCGTATTGACATTTTCTTAAATTTAGAAAAATATGCACAATTTTTTAATTTCGAGTCCCTCAAATATTCTTTAAAAGAATGGGTAAAAGCCATTAACTTTTTCTTGATTGGCGTTTTAAATCTACTTGTTTGCAAAAATTGGCACTGAATGTCCAGGACACAATGCTGTCCAGGGATTCCAGAACACAGATTTTAAAATGCATTAAAGCTTTCCACAGTTTTCTGGAGATGAAAAGAAATGTGTAGCATATAACGATGCGTTTGAGCACAACTCGTATGAAAAACGTTCAGCCTACCACACATTTTCAAAGTGAACTCTATGATTCCTGATGGTTAAAAGTCACCCAGAAGTCGAACGGCAGGACATGTGGAGCTATTCTCCATTAGCAGGATGAATCAAATTGAAGCAGAATGGAGTGAAAGAAAGAGACGGTCAAACTGCAGCAAACCATCCCTAATCACTGTAATGAGAAGTAAAAACACATCGCAGACATATTAAAGAGATACGCATGTCCAGAGATGTAATATTATGCCCAAAGAACACTCTGGTTATTGTACCACTTAACAAAATCATGCTAAAAAGTCATGCCAGAGTTGGGTATTATATTAACTTGCTCGTGGTGAGAAGAGGCAGTTAATCAAAGCTACCTTTACACAGTATTATTGTACAGAACCCGATCCGCAGCGTCTGGCTGAGACGCCATTAATGGTGGGTCTGAATGCCGGCAGGAAGTGTGTAGCCTCTCAGGTGTAAAGCAATAAGGAAGCGGCCCCAGCCTGACCGGTAAAAGCAGCCATTGTGGGGAGCTCTGGCTTCCATTAAGAGGGCGAGGTGATTGGCAGGGCTCTGACGATCTCGCCATCTCAGGGTCACCTCCTTTTCAAGAGGTAGGTGTTCCCCTGGCCTGTCTGTTAGCCCTGGCCTCAGATGTAATCCTGTGGCTCCCGTGTTCTGCTCCCTCTGGGGGGGGGGACTCTGACCTCAGGGGTGGGGTGTTACAGCCCTGTCACTGGACCTCCTTCCGGAAATTTCTCAGGCACTTGAGTGCAGAGCAGGATGGGATTTGAAATCGGAGGCCTCTCTCTGTAGGCCCGATCCTTCCTCTGCGTCTGCATATCTCTGCACAGGGGGTCCCATAGATCCTGTTCTTCTGCCTCCCGTCAACATTTAAAAAGTGCACTTCGAAAATTCTGCTCATAACGTGTTGCGCTGGTGACTGCCCAGTCATGACAAATATTTCTCCCCCATAAAATGCGGAGAAGTTAATAGGTTACTTCAGGAAATTCCATTTGTCAATAACATTTGACATTTAGTTCCCCATTCCTGGATAGTTAGGTACAACCATGTGTTTCTCAAAGCAGACATAAGCCGCTACATTAATTCTCATTTGAGTCTAAGCGCAATATTGTAAATACAGTGGAAGCAATGCTACTGATGAGATGGTCCCCTCTTCAATCTGACCCATGTGTTTTACAGGACGCTCTCGCAAAAGATACCCGAGAAACATGGTTTCCTGTTGCATGCCGGCACACAGGAACACATGTACTGAAGAAGAACTATAGATTTATGTTAAAACTCACAAACAAAAGCGCAAGAGGTTATAAAGCAAGGAAATGATAGTTTTCCTCCATATAAACTGAACTAGAGAAAAGTTAATCATTCAATGCCAGGCAAAACTGCATATTCCTCTTGTAAAATACTTTACCAATCATTATGTTATTTATAATTACTTGTTTGACATTAAAAGTAACCCCCCCCTTCCTTTCACACTTTGAGGATACAAGAATGGGGAGTGGTAGTTTGGACCAGACATCGTAAGCCAGGCAACAACCACTGTGTTTAGCTGCTCTTATGTCTGAAATTAAATGGTCGGGGAGGGATTTCAAACATCCTCTGCAAGCTTCTCTACCGAAGAAAGAGTTTCCCAGAGTCATGATTAAAAGGTCAAATGTGCTTCAGTACAGAGTGAGGGAGAGAGGGCATTGGCATCGGGTGCGCGTTAGAATTGGAAGATGTCTTAGAAAATTCACCTAAAGCTGTGATCCATACGATGTAAAGGATTGCACACCCCATAACTCTCCCATAATGCCTTGCAGCAGTGGTCCATCCCCTCAGCCAACAAAAGTAAGTCAAGTCAACTTTATTTCTATAGCACATTTAAACACAACAGAACCTGATCTGAAGTTCTGAAAAATAAAATACACATACAATAAATACAGGTAATAAAAACTAAGACAACTAAAGCTGGCTAAACAAATGAACATCTCAAAAAACTTAAAATCAAACAGCCTGAAAAGCTTAGGCACAGAGGAACAGATTGCCAAAGCTTCTTTATATGCAAACTCAGTTTCACGACTAATAATTGACCAAGTTAAACGTTTTGCACCAATCACTGCCCATTACATTGGTTTTGTATGTGCGAAAAGGTCCCAGTAAATCTGACTTTTGCGATGGAATTAATTCACCCCCCAACACTAGAAAAAACAACAGTAATCCTTTAATTCCGTAATTAATCCTCAAGCACAAAAGGGTTGCATTAAGGATTTAAACCTTCAAAAATCTCACCTGTGATGTGTAGCATCAATTCTGGATGAAACTTCCTTCGGACTATCTCTGGGGCGGGGATTAACAGAAAAAAGAGGGAGAGACAGAGTTTCATTGCTGTAAACATGTTTTCAACATCTGTTTTTGCCCCCCTGTTTGCCCAATAATTGCCCCACTGCAGTTACAGATGAATATGAGGACAGGGACTTGTGAAGCAGGTTTGAGGGATACGCAGAAGGAAGGCAGCAGGAATTACTATCACTTCGCAGTTGCTGTTGAATGGGAATATCAGGAATGTCTGCAGAGACGCCTGTTCCTGCCTTTTCAGCGGCAGCTTGGAAATGCAAGTTTATGCCTCCAGATTGACAGGTTAAAAACAGGGTTAGACCATCTTCATAACTGAGAGGTACACACACCTGGCTTAGATCCAGTTCCTCTGTGTGTTTAAACCGTCTAATTTGTTGGCTCGGAAGGTTCTCCATAGCCAGAATGGGAACACATTATCAGACAATAAGTTTTTAATTGACATCTTTCATCAGAAATACTTATGGGTAACCTCTGAAAATGTCTCTCACACCATTTCATGCGCAGGAGCTAAAAATGATGTGCAGTATAATGACCTAAATTGTCGCTGATTAGAGGTTTTGTTGTTGGCATTGTGGGTAAGATGACAGCTGCAGCGAAATGTGGTGATAAAGAGGAGGTCTCTATCGCTTCACTGCAGATGCTCAGACCAGCTACACCCAAGAAGCCGCAGGAAATCAGGGAGGCCAGTGCAGGATGGAGTCCTGAGATGGACAAAATATGGACGGTTGAAGCAATTGGTATAATGTGCAGCAGAGAAAGTGGAACCTTATTCCCCCATCCTTACAAAGATCTGTGACAGACTACCAGCATTTAACAAAGTGCAGAATAGGTGCCAGACTCACGGCGAGGGGGCTTCAGTGTTTATATCAAAACTGACGTCAAGCACTGCAGGCACCATCAATTCGCTCTGTCAATAGAATTAAATAAAAAAATGAAAAAATAAATAAAGTACACAGATTCTCCATCTTACTGGACCATAATTACAGAGAAAAGCGGAAGAATATGTGTCTCTAGCTCACCTACATCAATATATAGATCTCCTCTGATTTTTGTTAGTGATGGCTGCTACTGTGTCCTTCCAGGGTTAAGATGAACAGGAAATGCAAAAACAGCCGCCGCTCTTTATTTGTTCGTGTAGAATCAGAGGGAAAAGACACAAGATTCATGTCTGCAGCTCATATGGATCAAAATGTACAACAAATCGGATGTATATAGCAGTCAGATAGCGGTCATCTTGGAGTCTGAAAGAAAGACAATGAGCCCAAACTTAGACTCAAACACAACCTGTCAAATGCGTAGATAAACAACCAATCAGATTGCCTTATCTTACTAAGGTCCTGCCTACCCCAATAATACCACCATATTGCCCCACAACCAATGCAATCATTAGCTGTGTGTAATAGGAGTGGTTGCTGACTTTTTCGAAAATGGCTCTTAGATGCGCTTAGGGAACGTGTAATTCCGACGAAAGATACCCTGCCCGGCTACAGGGAGCTCAATTTATTCTTTTTCTAAAGCCAAAAACACAGTTGACAAAGTGTTTGCGATGGATTAAGGCATGTAGGAGGCCTCACACGCAACCCAGAGTGAACAAGATTGACAAACACAAGGCTGTGTTACTCAAAGGTAAGCAAATGAAGTTTTTTTTTTTGCCATTTTGCCTTCAGTATTTCAATGAAGTTGTGCAATTTCAACCCTTGGAGAGACTTATCTAGGCTGACAATATGTGAACAATGTCCACTCATCCTGAAAGGAAACAAACAAGTTCCAGTTGTCGGATCTAGACAAAAAGGTCCATTGGCAGAAGTTTGCAAAGGAGTACAGGGCCATTCTCTTCTCTAAAACGGTTCAAGTGAAGATTCAACAATACAGATATAAGCATGGGAAAAACTGTCATGGAATCAACTGTGACTGTACTCTCCACTCTCTCACTCCATATGACTCTACGAAAGAATGATCCACACTGCCAATCACTTTAGTCTAATAGAGACAAACAATGTGAAACAAATTAATTTTTAATTTAATTTAATTTAATTAATTTTTTTTCTTTTTCATAGTCTAATCTAGGCCTTGATTCCAAATTTACCCCTGCTTTCCTTATCGCTCAGGTAATAAACAGGGCAATTAGTGCCTCTGATTGGCCAGACTGTCAACACCTGACCCCCAGGTGAAGGGAGGGTGTAAACCTGGCAGTTCTTGGCCTTTGAGAACAGAGATTTGATCCTCGACATGAGGTTAGAATGGGTGCAGCTCCATCCCTTGCTTTCGGAGTGAGTCGCTTGAGTTGCTTGCTATCTGGGTTTCTGTTATTTACAGTCACATTCCCGTGAAGGTCTGAGCCACATGCTTTAGCATTGATTTTTAATGCAAACAATCCTCCTCCTGAATGCACCATAGTAATGCTGTGAACTCCTATTGAAACCTAAAAGTAAAACACATTCCATTCAGTAAAGACAAATCAGGGTTAATTCAGAAAAATGGAGGGTCTGGTGTTCAGATGACCAGGACTTGTGATGCATCTGTTCTGTCAGAAATATGACACACGACACACCAGGACACTGTCTGATGGAGAAATGATTAAGTGCCGCTGTGACTGAGTAATGATTGTGATCAATCAGGCAGTGAAGCCTTTCCCTTCTTCTTGAGTTTAGCCCTGACAGTAATGGTTGGCCCCTGTAGGGGTGTCTCGGAGGTGGTAGAGTCCCTGTGCTTCAGGACAGAGCTGCACCCCGGCGCTGTGCGCCTCCCTGCTGCTCTTCCGTCCTACAGGCAGCTCATCCCATGCGGGGCAGAATCTGGCGGAGCCTCGGTCTCACGTCCTGCATGCTGTGATTGATTCTCTTACAGTAGGAAGCCAGCTGTCAACCCCAGATAATGGACTAATCCAGCACTGTCACAGATCCTGACGCACAAATCACAGGGCTCAGGGGCGGAGCCTGGAATTCCTGTGCCACTGAACTTGTGAATGAAATTACCCACAGAAGAGACACAGCTCAGCTCATTACAGCACAAGAGAACAAAACAGTCTTTACTACAGCTCAAAACAATAGGGGAGAGCTTAACTCAGTATACTACAGCTCAGTACAACACAGGAGAGCTTAGCACAGTATACTACAGCTCAATACAATACGGGAGAGCTAGACGCGGTATACTAAAGTTTAATACAATACAAGAGAGCTTAACTCAGTAAACTACAGCTCAGTACAATACAAGAGAGCTTAGCACAGTATACTACAGCTCATTACAACACAGGAGAGCTTAGCACAGTATACTACAGCTCAATACAATACAGGAGAGCTTAGCACAGTATACTACAGCTCAATACAATACGGGAGAGCTAGACGCGGTATACTAAAGCTTAATACAATACAAGAGAGCTTTACTCAGTAAACTACAGCTCAGTACAATACAGGAGAGCTTAGCACAGTATACTACAGCTCATTACAACACAGGAGAGCTTAGCACAGTATACTACAGCTCAATACAATACAGGAGAGCTTAACTCAGTATACTACAGCTCAATACAATACAGGAGAGCTTAACTCAGTACACTACAGCTCAGTACAATACAGGAGAGCTTAACTCAGTATACTACAGCTCAATACAATACAGGAGAGCTTAACTCAGTACACTACAGCTCAGTACAATACAGGAGAGCTTAACTCAGTACACTACAGCTCAGTACAATACAGGAGAGCTTAGCACAGTGTACTACAGCTCAATACAATACAAGAGAGCTTAACTCAGTATACTACAGCTCAATACAATACAGGAGAGCTTAACTCAGTACACTACAGCTCAGTACAATACAGGAGAGCTTAACTCAGTATACTACAGCTCAATACAATACAGGAGAGCTTAACTCAGTACACTACAGCTCAGTACAATACAGGAGAGCTTAACTCAGTACACTACAGCTCAGTACAATACAGGAGAGCTTAGCACAGTACACTACACCTCAATACAATACAGGAGAGCTTAGCACAGTGTACTACAGCTTAGTACAATACAGGAGAGCTTAGCACAGTATACTACAGCTCAATACAATTCAAGAGAGCTTAACTCAGTATACTACAGCTCATTACAACACGGGAGAGCTTAGCACAGTATACTACAGCTCAATACAATACAGGAGAGCTTAGCACAGTACACTACAGCTCAGTACAATACAGGAGAGCTTAGCACAGTATACTACAGCTCAGTACAATACAGGAGAGCTTAGCACAGTATACTACAGCTCAATACAATACGGGAGAGCTAGACGCGGTATACTAAAGCTTAATACAATACGAGAGAGCTTTACTCAGTAAACTACAGCTCAGTACAATACAGGAGAGCTTAGCACAGTATACTACAGCTCAGTACAATACAGGAGAGCTTAGCACAGTATACTACAGCTCAATACAATACAGGAGAGCTTAGCACAGTATACTACAGCTCAATATAATACAAGAGAGCTTAACTCAGTACACTACACATCAGTACAATACAGGAGAGCTTAGCACAGTATACTACAGCTCAGTACAATACAGGAGAGCTTAGCACAGTATACTACAGCTCAGTACAATACAGAAGAGCTTAGCACTCTTGTGTGAATATTGTGTGCATAACACACCTATGGAGCACTCAACATGTGATTGAGAACTTGCCAAGTGATTCAGTTAAGTCAAAACATTTCCAAATATAATCTACAAGTAATGCACACTAAATTTGAAAATATTTGAAATAACATCTTTCACGTTAGTCAGTACCTTCAGGAAAAATCAAGTTCAAAATGGCAAAGGATTTATTTGGTCAATTCTGAAAAATGACACGTGTACTGTCTTAGTCACAGCGCTGATAATTTTTGCTACTTAAATACCATATCCAATGTTAAAATATCAAATCATGTGGAAAATCCCAGAAGTAAAACTCATCAAAATGAATGTCATAGTTGTCCTGAGCACAAATTAAGCTATTTTCTTGATTTATTGTGTTTTAATACAGAGAAATACAAATTACTCATTTAAACATGTTGTGATTTGTTCATCTCACTATTAGCTGTAAGGAGATGTGAGCAGGATGCGATCCTGCCTTTAATGGGTAGCAAATCATTTCATTTAAAATGAAGCCTGTTATTACATAATTACATAGTCTGGGGCACTAAAAGCCAAGCTGCTATTTAAAATGGTACATTGCACTATTATGAATGAGTTCACTATGAGTGAAATAGCACATAGCACTGTTATAAATGGGTTCAATGTAAGAAAGTAGCCGGGCTTTTCTGTCATTTAACCATAGTGTGATTTATCATACCACAAGTTTACTCTATTTGCTTGACAAGTATTAATTTATACATGTTAAGATTAATTTCTTAAATGTTTTGCCGTTCTGCCTGTGAAATGATTAAGGATTTGGGCCTGGCTGTAAAGCAATGGCTCTTAATGTGAGACCCACTGTGTATGCTGGTTCTATCCACTATTCTAATCCCAGAATTGTCATTTTTCTTAATTGCTGTTTTTATGTTTATAAGGATTATTTACCATTTTAAGTGGCATTATGTTAGAAATAGCTATGCATACACTGAGGAGTTCCAAATTCATGTCATACTGTATTGCTAATGTTTTAATGGCATACAGAGAGGGTACATCATGACTGATAAAATCCAAGAATCAGTTGGGTTCGAACTGGTAAAAGTGTGCGCATGTGATTAATTAAAAAATAGCCTTTTGGATGATAATGACAAGAAAATGACACCAAGCCAAACCTGCATTGTTTAGAATGAAAAAAAAGTTCAGATGTATAACTAGTAACTAATTCATTCACCATATTTTATTCAGTCAGTAAATGTGTAGTCCCTACCCTTCTTGCAAATGTTTCCAATACAGTGCGATTTTCATCCTACATGATATACAACTGTAGCTACTTTGGACTATGTGGCCAAAAAAAAGTTTTAAAAAATCCCTTAAAACATGATTACCTAATTAGTTTAGTTTAGCTTAGTTTATTTATTTAGCACAAAAACGCAATTAAAAACATGACTGCAAGGAGAGAACGAAGTCTTCGCAGACTTGTACGGATTTCCATCCTATCAATGATAATAGATAAAAGACAAGCAGGCAGCAAGAGAATAATCTAGACAAGAAAAAAAATTGAATAAAAAAAAAAAAAAAAAAAAAATTATTGAATAATAAATTGAATAATTCAATAAAATTGAATAATAATAATAATAATAATAATAACAACGGGCGTTTGAATTGTGATTGCAGTTACGGTTGGGATAAAAACCAGCACCCATGGGGGGTCCCCAGAACCACATAATCTAATATCGCTGTGTAAGTGCTGTTTCAGGTTCAACAAAATAATGTTCATCCAAGAGTGACATGATACTCCACCAATGAACAGCGGGTTTGCTATGTTGACCTCATGAGACCTTGAACGCTTTATAATCATGAATCGCTCATGGCAAGAACCTTCAGCTTGCTCCCTCAGGGTGAGCAATTTAAGAGTGAAATTGATGTGTAAATTATATAAGACTCGAGAAAAGGAAGCATCTATTTTGGGTTTTCTTGGTGACATGCATCTCGGCAAGTATCTGCTCATCTGCATGAAAAGCTTGCCAAAATTAGCAGGCTAACTTTAAACAACTAAAATGTATGTCTTTTTGTAAACACAGCAGAGAGATATCAGAGCCACTGTTCATTTGTGGAGTATAATGTTACTTCTGTGCTCGCATTAATTTATTGATCCTGGAACAATACTTACATGGTGATATCAGATTGTGCTTCAGAACCAGCACTCGAAAGAATGGTCTTGTAAAATTATTTGTGTTTAGTCCTATTGTTTTTGTACAATTATATATTAATTGAAGAAATATAATTTAAAATCAAACACATTTTTTCTTTAATTTAAAAAACAATTTCTTTTAAATTAAAACATGGTAAATTACCTTTTGTTGGCTAAATTTCTGTCTTTTTTACAGTACGTTGTCTGGATTTTGTGCTGGATGTGATTAACCCCCTTGTGCAGATGTAGATGCTCGCAGACATGGGGCTGCTCTATTTATGCACACAGATACACTATTCTATCAATACGTCTACACCTGAAACGGTTATTGAATATTCACGAGGAAGCGGTGCCTGTAATCAATTTAGAATATGGACAAGTTAAGTCCCATCGTTGTTTCCCAGGAATTGCACGAGTTAAACTCCTCAGCCAAGCCTGATGTGCAAACTGCCTAATATACTTGCCCACTGTATCTACCCAGCAGTTAATAAAAATGATCTCTTGTGACAGTTGTCCTTGGTTGCTACCAGTTCAGCTATAAGAGGCCAAAGGTAATTAAGTAGTGAGAAAAATCAGTTTTCTGAAGCAGAAATTCAACATGGTATTGATACTATATCATTCTAATAGTGCTAATAATACTGCATGTGGTGGCATTTTGCTCAATGTGGTGATTTGTTTTAGTATTTATACCGCATTCAATGAAATAGAATGCCCAAGTTTTCACTCGTTTAAAATGCAAACAGTTCGAGCACTTTGGTGGACCCCCTGCTACGTTTGTTGCACCAATTCTATTCATTTTAGGGCAGCATATTGCCTGCTTTTTCCTAATAGTGGAATTACTGTTTTATAAAAATAAGGTATTTTTCAGATATTACTGTGTTAGTGATTAACACTTGCTCCTTATAGGGTGTGGAAAGCATTTATACAACATTGCATTTTACGGTGGAAATAGCAAGCTTTCCGTTGCAAGATGAACATTCTCCTGTAAAATAAGCAGTTTTTTTTTTTTTTAAAATGAGTATGAGTGCTGGCTGATGGGGCTCTGAAAAAAATGGACAAAATTTTTAACTTTATCATGGAGAAAAGGCATGTTTTTTGGTTTGGAGAGGTTACTGGTGACCACTGATGTCCATCCGCGCCTACATTGATAAACTCATGCTAATTCCATTAGAAAATCATTAATTCATTTTGAACTTCATGAATCAAAAGTTGATTTGAGTTAAAAAATATGCTTATTTTATGATTTAACAGTGCACAATTTTGAGGGCTCTGAGAGCGTGGGGAGCCAGTTGGAGGGCTGTCTCATTTGGGTCATAAACAGTCGATAATTTTTACTATCACACTCAGATGAAGTACCCCTGTGTTCAAGGAATTATGATCGCATGAATGTATTGTTTTAACTCCCAGCCATTTTTCAATTCTCAGTTTTTTTTTTACAATTTCAATGCTGAATTTTCATGAAGATTTTTTTTTGTTTGCGGCCCTTTTCTCGACCAAAATTATGAAAATAAACAGAAATACGATTAAATTCTAAATGCTACAAATGTCTTGTTTCTGTGAAGCCATTTCCCCCTCTCTTTGAAGCTCAAATCTTGAATTATAAAGCCTTAAATAGGGTAACACATAAATAGCTAGTTTTGGCTTCTGTTCAAAGGGGTTAAGTGAAATACTTTATTATCACATAAATTATAAATGCTCTATACAACCATAATTATAAAATCATTTCAAAAACTTGGCTGAGAGAGGGAGGGAGGGAGAGACTTAATTTAATTACACCTATAATAGGTTTCAGATGCATGATGGGACATTCGATTTGAATTTAATGGATTAAGTGGTTGAGGGTCTGTGGTTTTAATGCATGGATCCATCAGGGCGGTTGCCAGGTAAAAATCGTTCTGCAACCGTAACACAATCAAGCCTCGGACAGATGAATAGGCCTGTCAGACAGACTTCTAACTTCAATTACATAAGAGCACCCAGATACACCCAGTATTTTCCGATCCGTGTTAGCACTGGTGTTGGAGTTATCTCAGTACATATCACAGAGGGGAGGGCAAAGAAAAAAACTCAAAGATGAGAATGAGCTTCTGTGGAAAGATGAAGGAGCGAAGAGGAAAGCCAGTGCCTGTAGGAAAGAAAGCTCTTGGTATCCCAACAGTGTAAATGACCAATCAATCCTACAGTCACCTCAGACAATACATTTTCCATTCTTAAGTCCATACAACTACCTATAAGTTTAAATGAAAACTTTATGTAACATATTAATCTACAAATGACCAGAATTGCAGTAATTAATTCAGGAAATGCAATGTAGCACACACTGTCTCTTTACTCCATCTCCGCTGACAGCATTACATTCAACATTAGCGCATTACTGACCTACAACTGCTATTCCCAGTATGTAATCAAGGAAGAGGTTTAAGACAGATTGAGGATTTATATATATGAATTCCTACATTACAGAGCTGAAGAAAATCGTGTGAGCCTCGCAACTGTTTAATGACAGTGACTCTTTAACATTTCACATGGATTTATTTTCAAATTGGTAGTTTGCATAATTGATGTATAGTTACTCAGGACAGAAAAAAGAAATAATTCAGGTATTAATTGAAAAAAATGCATTACACACTGCTCATTTTAAGATGTGAGAGTTTGGACGGGGTGGGTGGCAACCTAAAAGACTTAGTAATTCTTTGAACCTGTGGGGTTTATCCATTAGCAGCATTCGCAGAGTGAGGACTCAGAATTAGAGCGCTGATCAGCACTTTCAGACGTCCTTAAGGCCTCACCGCGCTCAGAAATGTGCCAGCAGGCACGTGCACTTTGGCCTTCTTATATCAGAGAATGCCACAGGAAAAGAATCCCTGAGCAAACAACTTATATTTCAAAAGAGGCACTGCTGACATGGGAGATCCTTTCTTGGTCAGTCAAAAGCTTTTAAAGCGCTAGAACAATCGGCACAAAGATGCGCGGATCTCTTCGGAAATTCCGTAAGGGTCTCTTCATATGTGCTCGCTTCCTTTCACACCAGGCTCTTTTGTTGGAGCAGCAAAGGAAAAAGGGATGAAAGAAAGAAAAAACCTACGTAGCTTTCCTTTAAGGACACTGGCGGGCCGATGAGATGCTTTCATGCTTGGCAGTGTGTCAGTCAGTATGATTTATGGGCAACAGTCGCGAGGATCTGGGGCTCCTGGAAGGAGAAATATGACTGCTATCGCCTGATCTCTTTAGCATCGATCTACAGATGAGTCACAGAGTCAACGCTAGGCCCAAAGCGGAGTCGTAATTATGCATTTTTGTGGCAGGTCCATCCATCGTCCCGGCCTGAGTGTGCCAATCAAAGCCGGCGCGCTGTGACATTAGCAGGGGTCGACTGTGGCAAGTCCCCTGATTGACACCTTTTCAATGGTGTCTGTGGCCCCCGCTACCAGCTGGGGTCTTGGACTCGCCCTGTCAATCAATCCAACAATGAACAACAGCACAGCCCTACCCCCACCGCATTGGCTACACCACCCCATCAAATATTCTCACGCTCCGCCTCTTTATATGACAATGAGGCTACATGTCCGCATCAGCTTTCCCACACTGTGAAGGTGAGTGTCGCACCGTGACCTGGGCGGGGGGTGGCCTGTTAAAAGACTGTACCTCTTTTAGCCCTCAGCGAATTTTTTCAGTCTCCTGGGCAGCTATAGTCAACCGATTTTACCTGCCATTAATCAGAATATTTTTAGGACACATGAGAGACTCAGTATATGAAATGATAATAAGAATAATTTTATCAGAGAGCGACCAAGGTGCAGGAAAATCACAAGGATCACTAAAGCATGTGATCAGCTCAGATGAAAGCCTGTGGAAGCTGCTGCCCGGGGTACATTGGCACTGCAGGTATGATAAGGTGCAGTCCATTAGGTCTGTCATCACCGCACTCACCGATAAACAATCCCCCAGTCATGATGAGGTCCTGATCCTCGGATGACCCTTTTGGAGGCACAATTAGCCACAAGAAAATTTTCACACTCTGCATGTTGACTTCAAAACTCACCAAATTCCACATATAAACATTAGCTATTTTGATTCCAAGTTTGTGTGCCATATTTTTGTTGAATCCAGTAGCACAAGCAATGAATTTTACTGATATTTTACATGACCTAAATATTAATTTGAATAGTGTAAATTACAAAATACATATGTAAAAGTGTATGTACTTCAGGATGCCGTGCTGCATAGCATATAACAGTTTGCACATGTTGTTTTCTGTCTGAGATGGGAAAACTACACCCATTTCTCATTCAGGTTTTTCCAGAGTTACTGTGACTCGTTGTCAGCTCGATGCATATCGAGTCATTTCGCTGCCAAACTCTTTTGAGGTAAACAGCTGAACCCGACCATCAAAACAAAAAGCAACTTTAAAGTAGCTGTAACACGGCTGGATTGTAAAGACTCTGTAAATAGCATAGAATTTTTGCACTTTAGTTTTCTGGTACAAACACCAGGACAGGTGGTACCATTTGTGGTAATTGCTCTCTGACATTAATAAGCATGATGGAATTGACTTTTCAAAATTTCTGATTGGCACAGAAGTGCAATCAGACTTTTGTGTCAATAAGAAGCATGGAAACATGTAGGGTTACCATGGAAACTGTTCTCAGATCAAGTCTGTAATATCATTGTAGCTTATCAAGTGAAGGAAAGCTAAATTTGTAAGTTATAAAGAATCCTCAGGAGGTGTTTTTGGAGAACTTTCAAAATAGAAACATTATCCTGAACATCTGTGGGTTGTAATTTTTATTCCGGTAGCAAAGCCACAGATAAGCTCGAAAAACTGTCTTTATGAGTGGAACTTGGTCAATGATCACGCTCTCAGCTTACTGTCAGTATTGGAGGCCATCACATCAGAGACTTGCAGTACGTTAGCAAAAAAATAAATCAGAGACAATCCTGCCCATTGATAATATTAGATAATCATCCAAAACCCAGTAATCAGCGAAATCAACATATTCCTCATTTGTGTATTCAACAGGTAATGCTCGGGTAAGTGCTGGTTAGCTATATGAAGTGCTAAACGTTAGCGTACAATTGTTATAGTGTAACACCGGGGTTAGAGAAAACCTAACAAATAAATAAAAAATAGCTCGAGTGAAAGTTAGACTGATGGCAACTTGTTGACCTGCTCCTAGGAGCATTTCCAATATCAGTGAGTTTATTTTTGTTAATTTATTTACGCTAGATTTTATTTTCAAATGCGCTGAAAACATTTTTGCAGATGCTGTGGTGACATTGCCCTGAAATGCAGCAAGCATCCTTGTGTTTGTGACAGCAAACCTACAGAAAAATCATAAATATGCACAATATAAGTGTGAAAGAAAAAATTCACTGTAATTGGAGCTGCCAGAAACACAATTGCGCATCATTCGGCTTCATAGTTCCAACCTCAAACACCAGTGTGGCGTAACTCTGACACTCAGCCCCGCAAGAAGACAGTTGCATTAGAAAGCATTTCTTAGGCTGACACCACAAACCTAGCAATTGTAGTTTTATTCTGAAATCTGTTTGGGAGCCAAAAACCCATAATTTTTCCCAGCGCTTTATCAACGGAAAACAGAATGATTGATTTTTCAACCCTGAAAGTTTAACTAAGGGTAAGTCTAGTGCACCATGAGACAAACTAAATCATATTTAAAAAGTGCATTTTCAAGATTTCCATTACTTACCCTTCAGGAATTACAAAAATGTTAGGATGCTGTGTAAAATGTTAATAAAAACAATACAATGATTTGCAAATCTCATAAACTCTTATTTTATTCACAATAGAACATAGACAACATATCAGATGTTGAAAGTGAGACATTTTACCATTTCATGAAAAATATTAGCTCAGTTAGAATTTGATGGCAGCAACACATCTCAAAAAAGTTGGGACAGGGCCATGTTTACCATTGTGTAGCATCCCCTCTTCTTTTAACAACAGTCTGTAAATATCTGGGAAGTGAGGGGACCAGTTGCTGGAGTTTTGGGAGAGGAATGTTGTCCCACTCTTGTCTGATGTAGGATTCTAGCTGCTCAACAGTCCTGGGTCTTCTTGGCCAGATTTTTTGTTTAATGATGCACCAAATGTTTTCTATCAGTGAATGGTCTGGACTGCAGGTAGGCCAGCTCAGCACTCAGACTCTTCTACAGTGAAGCCATGCTGTTGTGATGGATGCAGTATGAGGTTTGGCATTGCTTTGCAGAAATATGCAAAGCCTTCCCTGAAAGACACATCTGGATGGGAGCATATGTTGTTGTACAACCTCTATATACTTTTCAGCATTGATAATGCCTTTCCAGATCTGTAAGCTCCCTACACCATAGGCACTAATGTAACCCCATACCATCAGAGATGCAGGCTTCTGAACTGTGCACTGATAACAAACTGGATGGTCCCTCTCCTCTTTGGACCGCACGACACGCCGTATGTGGTTTCCAAAAAGTATTTCAAATTTTGATTCACCTGACCACAGAACAGTTTTCCATTCTGCCTCAGTCCATTTTAAATGAGCTTTGGCCCAGAGAAGACGGCGGCTTTTCTGGATCATGTTCACATATGGCTTCTGCTTTGCATGAGGATGCAGCTTTAACCTGCATTTGTAGATTGCACGGAGAACTGTGCTCACAGACAATGATTTCTGAAAGTGTTCCTGAGCCCATGCAGTGAATTCCAGTGCAGAATACTGCCTGTTTTTAATGCAGTAATGCCTGAGAGCTCGAAGATCATGAGCATCCAATATTGACCTTTGGACTTGTCCCTTGTGCACAGAGATTTCTCCAGATTCTCTGAATCTTTTGATGATGTTATGTACTGTAGATTCAAATTCTTTGCAATTTTACATCGAGGAGCATTTTTCTGAAATTGTTCCACAATTTTTAGACACAGTTTTTGGAGATTGGCGGATCTCTGTCCATCTTTACTTCTGAGAGACTCAGCCTTTCTAAAATGCTCTTTTTATACCAGTCATGTTACTGACCTGTTGTGCATTAACCTAATTAGTTGCAAAATATCCTCCAGCTGTGTTTTTATTAGTAACACTTACTTTTCCAGCCTTTTGTTACCCCTGTCCCAACTTTTTTGAGGTTTGTTGCTGCCATCAAATTCAAAATGAGCTAACATTTTTCATGAAATGGTAAAATGTCTCACTTTCAACATCTGATATGTTGTCTATGTTCTATTGTGAATAAAATGTGGGTTTATGAGATTTGAAAACTCACTGCATTCTGTTTTTATTTACAATTTACATAGCATCCTAACTGTTTTGGAACTGGGGTTGTATTTATGATTAATCAGAATTATCCCTTTATGATTATTTATTGAATTAATAGTACATTTTTGAACATATAAGATTATACTTTTACAAAACAACAGCAATGTCTTTTTTGTGTCATCCACACGACATCAAGCTGTCTGCAGTGGATTCCATCTTATTTTTCTATCTATAGTCACAGTCGTTCCACAGATACTGGAAATACACAGAGAGGTACCTGCAGGGATGCAAGTGCCGCACTGACAGTCAATTCCAGCCGTAACCAGGATAGAAACTCCGGGAAATTCCGAAAGGTCTCGGGGCTTCAGGCCCCATCTTCTGAAACTGTCCTCTTACCCCCATTTTACCTTTAGGAAGCACCGTCCCGTTCCCTTCTGCCTTCTACATTGTCTACAGGATAGTAAATGCGCATCAGGATTAGAAGGGTGGTCTGAGATCTTCTAAACAAGCTAATTATCTTCTCCCCTCCTGGGCATTCCTTTAATTGGATTAGCTGCCACCTCTGTAGCCAGATCAAACTGAAGAAAGAGTTCGGGAACTGAAGCTTTGCGCTCATGCTCAGTAATAGCATTAACCAACATGCCGTTTGGTTATGCACATTAACTAACTAACACACAGACTGTTAATGAATATAAGTCAACACAAAGACATGATTCACATTAAATAACTCACAAACTCATAATGTACATTGACCGGCTTACAGACTGGTAATGCATTAACCAACATACAGACTGGTAATGTATGTCACCCAAAACACTGATTGATAATACACACTACCCAACGCACAGTTTGGTAATGTACTTTAGCCAACACCCTGGTTGGTAATGCAAATATGCCATAACAGGCTGCAGTTTCAGATTAAATCTAAAATTACGAGACTGAGAGAAGGAATAGCATCATTGGTACCTTTAAGGGAGAAAGACATCTCTGTCAGAGCTTTTATACAATACAACACATGACAGAAACTCAAATTCAAAGAACAGGGGTGGAAGTGCAGTAACTCCTGTAAAGTGTGGAGTCGAGTCCCATGACATCCTCCGAGACCAGAGCAGCAGACCGAGAATCAGGTTTGCAACTCGCCAGCAACGTCTACTGAAATAATACGGACAAGGAACATCCTGAGCCACTGAGCATTCAACTACGACATACTGTCTACACAACCGCTGCTCTGAAATCAGAGCAAATGCTGCAGCTGAGTGGGCGTTAGGGTCGGCTGAGATGCTGGAGATGGTTGGGGTCAAACTAGGAAACCATCCCCCCCCCTTCTCTTGATGGTTGATCCTCACGATGGTTTATTCTTGGGGTCCACAGGGACTCAAGTCCTTGTAGAAACAGGGTGAAAGTCATTATCTATTCATGTGCACAAAACTGACTTGCACTGCCGCTGAAAATTTAGAATCACTTGTCATTTGAAGTAGTTATTGCTGCTTTATTTACTAAAACTGTCAGCGTAATTTTCGAGTTTTATCATGAAACAAATACCAAATGTATTTTGAAATGTTTCATTTTCTATTTAATGTATTTAGAGAGAAAAAAAGGTTTCAAATGCAGAATAACAAGTTACAAACAGTAAAACATTATCTACTGAAGTGATTTCTCAAATTATTTACTGAGAGATTTAAACACTGCTGTGTAAATTTTAGGTTTACTTGGTACTTAGTCATTAACTATGGATTTGCTTGTGGACCATGATATTTCCCATTTGTGATTTCAAAGATAGGCGTGCTTCACAAACTCTACTATTACAGTGATCCCACAGCAGCTGTGTGAGGTTTACGCCAGGCGATTGTGCAGGCCACTCCACAGTTTATAATCTCCTTACCAGAGAGCTCCTGCAGAACTTAGGATGACGTTTTGGGTAAACCGTAACACAGATTCCTCAATGAAGTCTATATGTAAATCACCAGTGATTGAAAAATAAACATTAAATAAATCAATAAATACATACATAAATTAAAAATAAGCAAGCAGTAGATAAGAGAAATTGTAGTGTTTGTGTGAGGCTTTGCCTCCAGCCCTCAGCCCACTCACGACATTCCTCCTCACTTTAGTTATCGCTCGCACCTGCGGCTATTTATCTATGAACGGCAGGCAGCACACATATAAGGCCTTACAGGGGTCCCCAGTCTTTCCCAGAAAGGGCTGGTGCGGGTGCAGGCTGTCATTGCAACCAAGCAGCTACACACCTGATGCAACAAATCAAACCTATTAGCAAAGAGTCCAGGGGTTGATTATTAGTATCAGGAGTATAATTGCTTGGTTGCAATGAAAGCCTGCACCCACACCGGCCCTTTCTGGGAAAGATTGGGGACCCCCTGCCTTATTGCATAGTATTTGTGTTCACACTGCTGTGCGGTGGTTTTAGCCAGTCACCCACTTTTGTATCCCTTCAGTTTTAGTTGGGTTTTATATTGTTTATCTTTGAATTTGTTTAATGTTAAGAGGACCCTCATTTATCTTATGTTTTGTGTTTCTCGTTTTGTTGTTAAATCTTCATCCACTCCAGCCTTGCATATGAGTCCTGTCCCCATTTTCCTGTCATCCGTGCAGCCGTTTGGCAGACGGCGGATCAACCCTGACAATTTGAGAGTAATAAAGTGATATTTTTGTTTGGGGGTATATTGTATACAGCTGCTCTATGTCTTGATTAAACTGAATAAAGATGAATGGAAAATGCAGTTGTTCTTATGGGGCTATATTTTGTATAGATATTCCACAAAGCCAAAGCAATGCCAGTCCTGGATTGTTAAACTTCACAATAGGTAGCGTGTGTGAGTTTGTCTGCTTTAGCATGTTTTTCACTGCAGTTATGAAGCTGAGCAATGAAAATGGAAACATGAATAAAACAGCCAAATTTAATGGGCTGAATCAAAGCCTCGCCTCTCTGACTAGCGCTAGCATGCTGAAAACGAACCTTCCCATAAACAATAAATCTCCTTTATCAATGGAAAGTTCATGACACCGCTCCAGCACGGCGCATGCACCTGACATGCCGCTCGACCTGCCATCCTGCCAAGAAACATTGTGCGCGGAATTCATGCCGTTGTATTCACATACCTTCAACAAGGAGAGTCTTGCAATATGAATTATTGGAGTGGAACCATAAAGGATGTTTGTTGTAAAAAATAACTTGATAGACGCATCCTTGTTTCAGGAGGTTCGTCATTTGTAAAGGGGCGGCCTAGATTTAACAAAGAGACAAACAACATCTGACAAGAATACCTTTCCGTTCTTCAGGTTTTTAAAAATCCAAACATCAGACCTTTCTCATTTAGAAGAGGCTCTGGATTTTTCCATTTCTTATGGTCAATAGTAAACTTCAACAAAGCCTCATATCTGAAAAATTACTCTCGCGAAGAGTTTATTTAACACTCTAACATCTCGAAAGATGTAAACCATGGAATGCTGTCAGCTCTGGGACTTTCCTCACATCTAATTCAAAGAAATCAATCAAAAGGACTCCTACTGACAACGTGGCTTCAAAACGAGGAGTTTCTTAGAAGTTACAGATTTGATTCCAGTCAGGGTGACGAGCGATCCCCGTCTACCTTCCCCTCACCTCTGCGGCTTTGTGCTTTAATTACTGGCAGCAATGCAGCATTACTGGCCTCCAGGTATTTCATGCTCTCGACTCAAACATTCAAACAGAACACAAACCCAGTGCTTTACATAATCAAAGCCTCTGGAAGAAAAATAAATATTTTTGGCAAGACATCTTTATTTTTACGACCGATCACAGAAGTTCATGAAAGGTTACCCTTGGGAAAAAGAACTCACACCTGCCTGACGGCATTACGCTGTACAATCCACCGCAACGTTAAAAAAAGGAAATATAATTACTTCACAGACAGCTTTTGCGAAGCCAAATCACCCGAATTACGCACAATTATCTCATCGTGTCTTAACTTGTCTACACATTGTTAAAAACATGCCCTGAAAAAAAAAAAAAAATAAATACATCTCACTGCTGGCAGGAAACTGATGAAATTTATTATGTTTGCAATGTCTCCCTGTTTTTCATCAAAATTCTGGTTGCTATTTTATTTTCAACCTCGTACGAACGCATACGCATATTAACGTATAACGCATAACGCATATTAACACAAGTTTTTTGTCTGTAAACTGTTTATTGACTGCAAGAGGGCAGTTACACAGTACCGGTTCACTCCAAACTGCCAGGCCATGATTAAAGCATTCATTTGTCGTTAGGGTGAAGATGAAAGAGGAACGGGAGAGAGCTGCGGGAACAAGATGCAAATGAACAGAGTGTCACATGGTGCAATGAGTGCGCCGGTAAAGCTCTGTGTGTTTTGGTACTTCCCGAGTAACGAGGCAGGAATGCCATCTTCCCCGAAGTGGAGCCGGTCGGAGGACTGAAGGTACAAGTCCTGGCTTGTGTTCGGGGGACTCTCCGCGGGCCGGAGACCAGAACAGTGTGTCCTCTGTCACTCCAGATTCCAGTGCGCGGGAGACGTGTGCATTAAAACCTGTGGGTTTAAAGGAGTGGATCAGGACAGAATGACACTGCCTCTGTGGAATCCGGGGATGTTGCTTACGGGCCTTGTTGCAACAGTGAAAATACCAAGAGAGTCTAATGTGATCTGAAAAAATGAAAGTGAAAACTTACCGGCAGCTACCAGAACTGGATGCAAAAAAAAAAAAAAAAAAAAAAAACTTGGGTAGTCAAAAAATTGCTCATTCAATTACATGCTGAAATTGCATGAAAAACATTCTGTCGCTGCACTTACTTCCGGTGGGATTATTTGAAAATGCCACAGTTTTGTAGCCTAGTCTTCCCAAGGCCAGGAAATTATGGGATATCCAATTTCATTAAAAATTAAAATTCTGAACCTGGATTCTGAACAAACATGGACACAATATAAGAAGTACCTCAGAAAATAGTGTCAAAGTCTTTAAACAATTCAGGCCACCCTACTTTTTTGGATGCTAATTAGCAGCATGAGTCTAAAAATTTTCTACATGCCAGCTACTATAGCCCCAATCTACTCACACTGTGATCATAAGCCAACATTAAAATAATTTGTCAGAAATTAAGATGACAGTCAAAAACTGTCAGGTTTTATCGTCGAAATGGCTGAAATTTTCTGTTTTTAGATCACTTCAGTTCGCTATAACCGCACGCTGACAAACACCTTTGCAGCTGATCAAAAGGTAACGTTATAGAAGACAAGAAATCCATGCTGAAATAGCGTACAGTTCTACCTTACCTCCAACTTCATCACTGTGCATGTCAAATTACCGAACTATAGTCTTGTGCAAATTAATTGGATAAAGCAGACTGGAGTGGGAAAAACCAAACAACAAAGGTTTTCATGCTTTTTATTACTTTAATAGCATCTACATTCAGCACTCAGTATGACATGTGTCCTCCACGGTTCTTGATAAGCTGTTCCACCCGTTTTGGCATGGAGCTGCCCAGGTTTTTGCAGGTTGCCTTGATTTCTTCGTTGTGATGCTACAACTGGACAGCTGCACCGATGACTTTGGCTTTTGGGGTGCAGTCATTTTGCTGCGGCCTTGACTTGATGATGGACCAGAGATTGTCAATGGGATTGAGATCAGGTGAATTACCAGGCCAGTCTAACAGTTACAGTACTGTGTTGATGATGCAATCACATTAGTTGCATCATACAAGTCAAGGAAATTAATGAAACGTGGCTAAAAGGTACCATGCAGTGATCTTTGAGACGGTTGTGTAAAAGGTCCATCACTTGCACGGCTATTTGCGCTCCATTCAGCTGATTCAATTGACAAGCACCTTTATCCAATCAATTTGCACAAGACTGTAGAGGAGGAGGTAGACAGATTTTGCTGCTGATTCCCAGACATAAACAAAACATTTGGACAAACCACATGCATTTTTTCACACTATATCCCTAACTTGGATCGAAGAAGATAAAATTGGCGAAGTGTCCTTTTAATTACCCCGCCCCACCCCGAAAAGGAAGGGCGAGGGTATTGTTTTTGGTTCAGTTTGTTTGTTTGTTTGTTAACACATTAGCAGCAAAACTAATGGCCAGATTCACCCCAAATTGGGTTTAGGGATTGCCACTGACCCAGAATAGATGCCTATTGAATTTAGGAAAGTAGGCCAAAGTTCAACATGTGCGAGGGGCGGGGTTTGTTGTGCCTGGAACCACTTGTTAAAAAATATATCTAAATCCAAGAATTATCATGCGAGATGATAACTAACCATTTTCTGCACTGATTGGAAGTGTATGGCTGCATAAGCTTGACATAAGCTTGGCGTTCACGGCGCGTTATGAAGCGAAATGTATGTCAACAAAGGCTCTGCACAAATATACAGCTGAAGATCTACATACTGTAGAAAGTTGGGAAATTCTGCCTGGTGTCTTCTGATGGTGTATGAGTGTCATGAAAAGACAAGGTGCTGTAACACAGTGGTAAGCAGTTGACTGTGCCAATGTTTTATTTACTCTTTTGCAGTCGTCACATTGCTTATTTTCAATATGTGATGAAATTTACGTTTCAGCATCAAATACTGTTTTGAGCTGTTTTAAATGCTGTATAGTAGAGATTGAATTCATTATTCACATTTGTCACGGCGTGCCTGCTGTTTTGGGATTGGGCTTGTACGCTGCTCGACAGAAATAGTGGTGCTGTTATAAATGTCTTCCAGTATAAACATACGTATGTAGCGTAGTACTTGTGATCATCTTCCATTCTAATGAAGCTTAGCACAATTCAGTCAGGAAGACCCTCCGTCGCAGGCTCTTGTCAGTCTATTGTCATTTAATCTGCTTTCACTAACGCATGCTTTTGTTCTAGCTGTGATCATGCGGGGCCATCAATTGAATCATCAGCTGGTCTCATCCATCCAATAACATCACAACACACCTACGTTGTTGGCCTATCCTCGCGGGGCCGTCTTTTTAACCCTTTATTGCATGTTGTCCAATATTTTGGACATAAGATAAGTGGGGTTTATTTTCTCTAGGCTCATAGATACCCTGAAAACACAAAATGTACATTTAACTGGACATTTCCAGATAATAATTTCCTCAATAGGTGCCTCTCTGATTAGTCACATGATTTACCACAAACAATCACAATGGCTGCATCCACAAGTTAGAGGTAAGTTGACGAAAGTCAGAAATAGTCTTATATTGTTCAAGTTTTGATCAAACTTTTTTCAGTTGGGGGATGGAAGTACATAATACAGCACAAACTGGAAACACATGACCTATGTAATACATGTCTATTTGTTGGAATACATTTGAGTCTATGCTCTATCAAAAATATTGGACATTATGCATGACGAGTAAATAGCTCAAATAAGCAATGTCCAGAATACAGATAGATCATCATGCATATCAATGACCAGGTTTCTTCAACTTCACATTATTTCTGTCACTCCGCATGAATAATGTCTAAAATACTGGATGGCAGTGTGCATCCCACACACATAATGTCCAAAATAATGGACAGACGGACCACCCACTTGCTGCCATCGCTCACACCCTCCACCTCCCCATCACCGCCCAGCCTCCGTAGGTTCATCGGCTTCATCTTCATCAGCCAACATTAGTGTCTGGACTCCATGGGGGGATTTATCCAGCTGCGCCTCAGGCCAGAGGCTCCAGTGTCCGGACACCATGGGGGGATTTATCCAGCTGCGCCTCAGGCCAGAGGCTCCAGTGTCCGGACTCCATGGGGGGGATTTATCCAGCTGCGCCTCAGGCCAGAGGCTCCAGTGTCTGGACTCCATGGGGGATTTATCCAGCTGCGCCTCAGGCCAGAGGCTCCAGTGTCCAGGGACTCCATGGGGGATTTATCCAGCTGCGCCTCAGGCCAGAGGCTCCAGTGTCCGGACTCCATGGGGGGATTTATCCAGCTGCGCCTCAGGCCAGAGGCTCCAGTGTCTGGACTCCATGGGGGGATTTATCCAGCTGCGCCTCAGGCGAGAAGCTCCAGAGTCCGGACTCCATGGGGGGATTTATCCAGCTGCGCCTCAGGCCAGAAGCTCCAGAGTCCGGACTCCATGGGGGGATTTATCCAGCTGCGCCTCAGGCCAGAGGCTCCAGTGTCCGGACTCCATGGGGGGATTTATCCAGCTGCGCCTCAGGCCAGAGGCTGCAGTGTCTGGACTCCATGGGGGATTTATCCAGCTGCGCCTCAGGCCAGAGGCTCCAGTGTCTGGACTCCATGGGGGATTTATCCAGCTGCGCCTCAGGCCAGAGGCTCCAGAGTCCGGGATTTATCCAGCTGCGCCTCAGGCCAGAAGCTCCAGAGTCCGGACTCCATGGGGGATTTATCCAGCTGCGCCTCAGGCCAGAGGTTCCAGTGTCCGGACTCCATGGGGGATTTATCCAGCTGCGCCTCAGGCCAGAGGCTGCAGTGTCTGGACTCCATGGGGGATTTATCCAGCTGCACCTCAGGCCAGAGGCTGCAGTTTATCCAGCTGCGCCTCAGGCCAGAGGCTCCAGTGTCTGGACTCCATGGGGGGATTTATCCAGCTGCGCCTCAGGCCAGAGGCTCCAGAGTCCGGACTCCATGGGGGGATTTATCCAGCTGCGCCTCAGGCCAGAAGCTCCAGAGTCCGGACTCCATGGGGGGATTTATCCAGCTGCGCCTCAGGCCAGAGGCTCCAGTGTCCGGACTCCATGGGGGGATTTATCCAGCTGCGCCTCAGGCCAGAGGCTGCAGTGTCTGGACTCCATGGGGGGATTTATCCAGCTGCGCCTCAGGCCAGAGGCTCCAGTGTCCGGACTCCATGGGGGGATTTATCCAGCTGCGCCTCAGGCCAGAGGCTCCAGTGTCTGGACTCCATGGGGGGATTTATCCAGCTGCGCCTCAGGCCAGAGGCTCCAGAGTCCGGGATTTATCCAGCTGCGCCTCAGGCCAGAGGCTCCAGAGTCCGGACTCCATGGGGGGATTTATACAGCTGCGCCTCAGGCCAGAAGCTCCAGAGTCCGGACTCCATGGGGGGATTTATCCAGCTGCGCCTCAGGCCAGAGGCTCCACAATTGCGAAATCTCCCAGCTGAGTCCGAGCGCCAAAGACTAAAAGGCTGTCATCACAGCCATTAATCTGCTCATCCTGTAATTTGCGATAAATGTTTACCTTTACCAATTCATTGGTATTTCCTGATTGAAGTGATTTTATCCTGAATTATGATTTCAGATAAACAGATCACTCACAACAAAAAATTCAGCAAGACCACTGAATTCCGATATAGTAAATTTACAAATGTGAATCTTTTTACTCATGAATCGGAGAAACATGAAGCACGTCCAATTTCTGAAATATAAGAGAAAGGACCAAATGGTGTTATTTCTGTGGCAGGAGGGGTGGGTACTTTAGCAGGCCATAATAGGGCAGTATATGGGCAAGACCTGTTTTTATATTGGTACTTATCAGGCTAAAATTTGTAAACACTCCATATTTTACCAGAATGAAAAAAGAGCAGATGAGCATATGCATCACTGAATGAATTATATTGTCATTTGCTGAAGCATGTTCTCGGAGGAAACTGTGATGGATCAGTCATTCCAGACGCATGGGAATACAGATTTTCTTCCTTATCATTATACAAAGGGGCAACAATCCATCAACGGTGGACCTGTGCTTTTTTTATGGTTCCTGTGAGCACTGTCCCAGCTGTACAGTCTACAGTGTGACAGTTCACTGTCACAGTAAAAATAAGATAAACTGTAAACAGTACCCCAGCCTCTCTTAAAGAGACAGCTTTCTGGAATGGCACATTTCTGTAAAGGTGAATTTCAGACAGGATGTTGCTGTCAACACAAGAACAGCAATGTTCAATTAGTGAGGAGGTCAAAGGTCATATTCAATAAAAGCAGCCCAGATCTTAAACAGTCACTTGACAAGCCTTGTCAGTTTCTCTCACTATAAAGAGATATTCTGCTCAGCAGTCGGTGATGTCCCTCCCTTTCCACAGAGATGTGCACGTGTATGTGTGTAGACTTGTGTGTGTGTGTGTGTGTGTGTGTGTGTGAATGTTTGCCTGTGTGCGTGCGTGAATGTGTGTACGTATGTATATGTGTGCGTGCAAATGTTTGTGTGTGTATGTGTGTGTGTGCGCAGTCGTGTGTGTATATGTGTTTGTGGGAGTATGTGCGCGTGTGCATGTGCATGCATGTGTGTTTGCATGTGTGTGTGTATGTGTGTGCGTGCGTGCGTGTTTATGTCTGTGTGTTTGTATGTGTATGTGTGTGTGCACACGCACCCGCGCGTGTATACATGAATGGGGCAGGGTTTAGGTACCTAATTCCTGTATTTTCCTGTAAAACACAAACCCTAATCACAAAGCATTACACAACTGGCTGCCTTAACTTTGAAGGGGATTATCTTGCGTCTAGCGACCGGCCTCGGCGAGCCAAATGCCAGACAGCAGATTTGCGCATGAAAGAGCCCGGTAGGTTTGCTGAGCAAACAGCCCACAGCTGTAATTCTGCAGCCAGACAGAGACCTGGGTAATGCCCTGTGCTGTGAGCAGAGTTCAGCATCTCTGTAATGCTCTGTACTGTGAGCAGAGTTCAGCATCTCTGTAATGCCCTGTACTGTGAGCAGAATTCAGCATCTCTGTAATGCCCTGTGCTGTGAGCAGAGTTCAGCATCTCTGTAATGCCCTGTGCTGTGAGCAGAATTCAGCATCTCTGTAATGCCCTGTGCTGTGAGCTAAATACAGCATTTCTGTTATGCCCTGTGCTGTGAGCAGAGTTCAGCATCTCTGTAATGCCCTGCGCTGTGAGCAGAGTTCAGCATCTCTGTGCTGTGAGCAGAGTTCAGCATCTCTGTAATGCCCTGTACTGTGAGCAGAGTTCAGCATCTCTGTAATGCCCTGTACTGTGAGCAGAGTTCAGCATCTCTGTAATGCCCTGTACTGTGAGCAGCATTCAGCATCTCTGTAATGCCCTGTACTGTGAGCAGAATTCAGCATCTCTGTAATGCCCTGTACTGTGAGCAGAGTTCAGCATCTCTGTAATGCCCTGTACTGTGAGCAGCATTCAGCATCTCTGTAATGCCCTGTGCTGTGAGCAGAGTTCAGCATCTCTGTAATGCCCTGAGCAGAGTTGCTGTAATGAGCAGCAGAGTTCAGCATCTCTGTAATGCCCTGTGCTGTGAGCAAAGTTCAGCATCTCTGTAATGCCCTGTACTGTGAGCAGAGTTCAGCATCTCTGTAATGCCCTGTACTGTGAGTAGCATTCAGCATCTCTGTAATGCCCTGTGCTGTGAGCAGAGTTCAGCATCTCTGTAATGCCCTGTGCTGTGAGCAGAGTTCAGCATCCTGTAATGCCCTGTGCTGTGAGCAGAGTTCAGCATCTCTGTAAGAGTGAGCAAAGTTCAGCATCTCTGTAATGCCCTGTGCTGTAATGCCCTTTGCTGTGAGCAGTTCAGCATCTCTGTAATGCCCTGTGTGAGCAGCTCAGCATCTCTGTAAGCTGTGAAAGTTCAGCATCTCTGTAATGCCCTGTATTCAGCATGCCCTGTGCTGTGAGCAGAGTTCAGCATCTCTGTAATGTCATGTGCTTTGAGAAGAATTCAGCATCTCTGTAATGCCCTGTACTGTGAGCAGCATTCAGCATCTCTGTAATGCCCTGTGCTGTGAGCAGAGTTCAGCATCTCTGTAATGCCCTGTGCTGTGAGCAGAGTTCAGCATCTCTGTAATGCCCTGTGCTGTGAGCAGAGTTCAGCATCTCTGTAATGCCCTGTGCTGTGAGCAGAGTTCAGCATCTCTGTAATGCCCTGTGCTGTGAGCAGAGTTCAGCATCTCTGTAATGCCCTGTACTGTGAGCAGCAGCTGTAATGCCCTGTGCTGTGAGCAGAGTTCAGCATCTCTGTAATGCCCTGTGCTGTGAGCAGAGTTCAGCATCTCTGTAATGCCCTGTGCTGTGAGCAGAATTCAGCATCTCTGTAATGCCCTGTGCTGTGAGCAGAGTTCAGCATCTCTGTAATGCCCTGTGCTGTGAGCAGCATTCAGCATCTCTGTAATGCCCTGTACTGTGAGCTGAGTTCAGCAGCAATGTCATTCTTTGAGAAGAATCAGCTGCCCTGTACTGTGAGCAGAGTTCAGCATCTCTGTAATGCCCTGTGCTGTGAGCAGAATTCAGCATCTCTGTAATGCCCTGTACTGTGAGCAGAGTTCAGCATCTCTGCAATGTCATGTGCTTTGAGAAGAATTCAGCCCTGTAATGCCCTGTGTGAGCAGAGTTCAGCAGCAAAGTTTCATGCCCTGTGCTGTGAGCAGAATTCAGCATCTCTGTAATGCCCTGTACTGTGAGCAGAGTTCAGCATCTCTGCAATGTCATGTGCTTTGAGAAGAATTCAGCATCTCTGTAATGCCCTGTACTGTGAGCAGAGTTCAGCATCTCTGTAATGCCCTGTACTGTGAGCAGCATTCAGCATCTCTGTAATGCCCTGTGCTGTGAGCAAAGTTCAGCATCTCTGTAATGCCCTGTACTGTGAGCAGAATTCAGCATCTCTGTAATGCCCTGTACTGTGAGCAGAGTTCAGCATCTCTGTAATGCCCTGTGCTGTGAGCAGCATTCAGCATCTCTGTAATGCCCTGTACTGTGAGAAGAATTCAGCATCTCTGTAATGCCCTGTGCTGTGAGCAGAGTTCAGCATCTCTGTAATGCCTTGTGCTGTGAGCAGCATCAGCATCTCTGTAATGCCTTGTGCTGTGAGCAGTTCAGCATCTCATTGCTGTGAGCAGCATTCAGCATCTCTGTAATGCCCTGTGCTGTGAGCAGAGTTCAGCATCTCTGTAATGCCCTGTGCTGTGAGCAAAGTTCAGCATCTCTGTAATGCCCTGTACTGTGAGCAGAGTTCAGCATCTCTGCAATGTCATGTGCTTTGAGAAGAATTCAGCATCTCTGTAATGCCCTGTACTGTGAGCAGAGTTCAGCATCTCTGTAATGCCCTGTACTGTGAGCAGCATTCAGCATCTCTGTAATCTGTGAGCAAAGTTCAGCATCTCTGTAATGCCCTGTACTGTGAGCAGAATTCAGCATCTCTGTAATGCCCTGTACTGTGAGCAGAGTTCAGCATCTCTGTAATGCCCTGTGCTGTGAGCAGTATTCAGCATCTCTGTCATGCCCTGTACTGTGAGAAGAATTCAGCATCTCTGTAATGCCCTGTGCTGTGAGCAGAGTTCAGCATCTCTGTAATGCCCTGTGCTGTGAGCAGCATTCAGCATCTCTGTAATGCCCTGTGCTGTGAGCAAAGTTCAGCATCTCTGTAATGTCCTGTACTGTGAGCAGAATTCAGCATCTCTGTAATGCCCTGTGCTGTGAGCAAAGTTCAGCATCTCTGCAATGTCCTGTGCTGTGAGAAGAATTCAGCATCTCTGTAATGCCCTGTACTGTGAGCAGAGTTCAGCATCTCTGCAATGTCCTGTGCTGTGAGAAGAATTCAGCATCTCTGTAATGCCCTGTAGTGTGAGCAGAATTCAGCATCTCTGTAATGCCCTGTGCTGTGAGCAGAATTCAGAATCTCTGTAATGCCCTGTGCTGTGAGCAGAGTTCAGCATCTCTGTAATGCCCTGTGTTGTTAGCAGAGTTCAGCATCTCTGTAATGCCCTGTGCTGTGAGCAGAATTCAGCATCTCTGTAATGCCCTGTGCTGTGAGCAGAGTTCAGCATCTTTGTAATGCCCTGTGCTGTGAGCAGAGTTCAGCATCTCTGTAATGCCATGTGCTGTGAGCGGAGTTTAGCATCTCTGTAATGCCCTGTGCTGTGAGCAGAATACAGCATCTCTGTAATGCTCTGTGCTGTGAGCAGAGTTCAGCATCTCTGTGTGCATATAGCTCCTATTCTGCCCACTGAAATTTCTACTCCTGGGGACCTATGCAGGTCGATGGCTCATATGTGAGCCGGGCTCGTTAGCCCGTTCGTAAACCAATTATCTGCTATAACTGCTACAAACTGGGACATATTCGCCCACACTGCCCTGAACTTAAGGGAAACGGGAAGTCCCTCTTGCTTATATGGGAGGGGGGGCTAGAGGGACAGAACCATACTCCCTTCTGAACCTTGTTTCCCGTAGAATTAACTGTGGGTAGACAGATAATTCCTGTGGAGGTGTTTTTGGACTCGGGGGCCGTGGATTGTTTTATGGATGCGGAGTGGGCTGAGAGGCATTCTATTCTTGTACGCCCTCTGCTACACTCACGCACTGTTAAGTCTTTGGACGGTCGCCTGCTAGGTTCTGGAATTATAACTGAGGTCTCTGAAGCACTAACCATGTTCGTTCCCTTTGGTGGCCATTCTGAGGAGGTCCGATTTTTTATTATTTGTTCCCTGATTTTCCTGTTGTGTTAGGGCACTCATGGCCACGGAAACATAAGCCTCACATCCGTTGGGGTAGTCAGACTAGCCTATTGTCCAGTGGGGCGCTAATTGTAGATCCCACTGTAGGGATAGTTTGACGTGTAGTTCCGGGCATCAACCTAGGGGGGAGGCTGATGTCACGAGTGATTCTGCGGAGTTTGTCTCATACAGCCCTCCTCGTCGGGAAGAGGAGGCAGAGGAGGGGATGGAGTGGGATCCTCAATTTGACTGGCGGTAGCCAGAGGATGATTGTGATTTGGAGGATCTCTCTGACTGTGATTCGGTCATGGAGATGGCGGGTCCCGAACAGGTGGAGAGTTTGGGGGCCGCTTTGAATTTTTATCTGCCTCCTATCATTCCTAGTGATTATGCTGATCTCGTGGAAGTTTTTAGCAAACAACGAGCCTTGACTTTACCTCCTCATCGCCCGTACAATTGCGAGATCAATCTCCACCCTGGTACTACTCCTCTTAGGGGTTCGCTATACTCGCTGTCAGGGCCTGTGCGTAAGGCCATGCGAGAATATATTCAGGAGGCTCTTGCTAATGGTTTTATTTGGCCATCCACTTCTCCTGCTGGAGCGGGGGTTTTTTTGTGGGAAAAAGAGATGGTGGTCTGAGACCCTGTATTGATTATAGGGGTTTGAATGAGATCGCCATTAAAAACCGATACCCCCTTCCGTTGATGAATTCCACATTGGAACGTCTGCAGGAGGCGTCATTTTTTACCAAGCTAGATCTCCGGAATGCTTATAACTTAGTTCAAATGGACGAATGGAAAACGGCATTTAATATGCATGATGGGTACTGGGAATATTTGGTCATGCCGTTCGGTTTGGTCAGCGTCCCCTCGGTGTTTCAGGCACTCGTTAATAACGTTCTCCGAGAGATGTTGGAGAAATTCGTCTTCGTTTATCTTGACGACATTCTGATTTTTTCTTCAACTCTCTCAGAGCATAAACAACACGTCAGACAAGTGCTTGAGGCCCTCCTTAAAGCCAAGCTTTTTGTCAAGGCTGAGAAATGTGTTTTTCATGCCAAGACTGTCTCTTTTCTTGGTTTCATTGTGTCGGAGGGGTCGGTCCGCATGGACCCTGACAAGGTGGCAGCGGTCAGGAATTGGCCTACCCCTCAAAATGTTAAGGAGGTGCAACGGTTTTTGGGGTTTGCCAATTTTTATAGGAAGTTTATCCATAATTTTAGCGCAGTAGCTGCCCCCATTATTGCGCTCACCAAGAAGAATGCCTCCTCGTCGTTTGATTGGTCCCCAGCAGCTGAGGCTGCTTTTCAGGAGTTAAAGAAACGTTTTAGCTCAGAGCCCATTCTCGTTTTGCCCGATCCCTCCCTCCTGTTCGTTGTGGAGGTAGATGCCTCTGAAGTCGGGGTGGGTGCCATTTTGTCCCAGCGCCTCCTTCGGGACAATGAGTGCACCCATGCGCCTACTTCTCCCGGCCATTGTTGGCGGCCGAACGAAATTACAGTGTTGGTGACCGAGAGTTGCTAGCCGTTACGCTGGCGTTAGAGGAATGGTGCTATTGGTTGGAAGGGGCTGAGCATCCGTTTGTAGTTTGGACGGATCATAAAAATCTCCAATACATTCAATAGACTAAGCGACGTAATTCCCGGCAGGCGCGGTGGTCGTTGTTTTATAATCGCTTTAACTTTACGTTAACTTATTGCCCGGGGTCTAAAAACACCAAGTCTGACGAGTTGTCGTGGATTTATGACCGCTCTAGTCACAACCCCATTCCGAAGCCTGTTATCCCGACTGATCAGATTGTGGCTCCCATTCAGTGGGACGTTAAGTCTGATGTGCGGGGGGCCTTAAGGTCTGATCCTGGTCCTGGTAGGTAGTCACCTGGCTATTTGTTTGTTCCGCCTTCTGTATGCGCCCAGGTTCTCCAGTGGGGGCACTTTTCCCGTCTGGCGGGTCACCCGGGGGTTCATCGGACCAAACAGTTCTTGGCCCGATGTTTTTGGTGGCCCAGCATGATTGAAGACATCCGGGAGTTTGTAGCAGCGTGCGGCGTCTGCGCTAGAAATAAGACTTCCCACCTCCCTCCCTCTGGTTTGTTGCGGCCGTTACCCGTCCCTAAACGCCCGTGGAGCCATATCGCTCTTGATTTTATTATGGGTCTGCCTAATTCTGAAGGCAACACTGTCATCTTGGTCGTGGTTGACTGTTTTTCTAAGGCCGCCCATTTTATCGCTCTGCCGAAGTTGCCTTCGGCGCGGGAGATGGCCCTTCTTGTTGTGGACCATGTTTTCCGCCTGCATAGCCTCCCGCAAGATGTGGTTTCTATCAGGGGCCCTCAATTCAAGGCTAAGTTCTGGCGGGCCTTTTGGAGTCTGTTGGGGGCCACTGTGAGCCTTTCTTCTGGCTTTCATCCAGAGACTAATGGACAGACAGAGCGGACCAACCAGTCTCTGGAGAATACCCTTCGATGTTTGGCAGCTGATAATCCATCATCATGGAGTCGTTTTTTAGGTTGGGCTGAATATTCCCATAATTCTTTGGACAACTCCTCCTCAGGCCTCTCACCATTTCAGACTCAGTTGGGCTATCAACCCCCCCTTTTTCCTGAGACTGAAAGGGATTCTGAAGTCCCCTCTGTCAATTATTTTATTCGACGCTGTCGCTCTGTCTGGGCCAGGGTCCGGTCCTCTTTGTTGCCATCTAGGCAGAGACAGAAGACCGCTGCTGATAGAAGGTGCCAGTTGGCCCCATCTTATCAGGTTGGCCAAAGAGTTTGGCTTTCTACTTGGGACCTTCCCTTAAAGGTGGAGTCACGAAAGTTGGCTCCTCGCTTCATTGGCCCTTTCAAAATAGCGCGGAGGATCAACCCTGTTACTGTCAGGTTAAAACTCCCTAAGTCCTTGCGTATCCACCCCTCGTTTCATGTCTCAAGGCTAAAACCAGTTAGCACTAGCGTCCTGGCTCCGGTTGACAAACCTCTGCCGCCGCCACGGATAATTTAGGGGGGCCCGGTTTATACTGTGCGTCGCATTTTGGCCGAGAGGCGTATAGGTCGCGGAGCCCAATTTTTTGTGGATTGGGAAGGATATGGGCCTGAGGAGCGGTGCTGGGTCCCTTCTCAGGATATCTTCGATCCCAGCCTCATCTCTGAGTTCCGTGCATGGGGTTCTCGGGGAACTTCTGGTGCCGTTCCTTAGAGGGGGGGGTCCTGTCATTGTTTAGGCGTGCGTTTGTTTGTTGGGCCTTTCTTTGTTCTATCGTCCAGGAAGATATCGGATTTCTTTTGCATCGAATTCCTGACCCAGCTGGCTGATTGAGCTGGGGTGGAGTTTTCCGGACTCTATATATATGGCCGGGGGTTCGCTACGCCTATCGCTAGAGTGTCTGTTTGTTTCTAGCACCTTGGCCAAAGATATCTCTAGTCAGTTTTCCTAGTGACTTGTTATCTTCCATTTATTGTTAGGAATTGCTTCTTTTAGAAGTTTTTTCTCTTCTTTCTTTGTTTATTCTCTCCTGCACTGCTTCCGTGTTGCCGACTTTTATTCGTCCTTGGAAGCGCGAGCCTTTACCGGAGGTGTGTACCTCCTTCTGTGTTTGTCTCTTATCTGGGCTGCTCTTTATTCTTTCTCTCACAGGTCGCTGCACCTGGCGTCCTATCACCGCCCATTACAAGTTCAGCATGGAGGGTATGGAGTCGGCCCTGTTTCTAGAGCCTCAATCCAGCAGAGAATACACAAACCATGACACAGGGGAATGCCCCCATTTACTCCTGCACCCCATACCCACAGTGCCACATACACTCCAGTGCCCCATGTCCTCCAGTGCCCCATACCCTTCAGTGTCTATATACCCTCCAGCTCTGGAGTCACTGAGCTGTACTGTGGGCTGTGTTACACACAGAGACTGCTACAGCCTCTGATAGACACAGAGAATGGCAGTGTGAGTGCTAACATCGCTGCCCCAGTAATCTCTGCATTAATATATGTTCGGTGTGGTTTGGGGGCCTTGTAACCTTAGAAACGCAGGCTATTGGACACTATAACTCTGCTGGTGTCCTCCTTGCATTGTGGCCTTGGGTTTCCCCCCCATTGGGGCAGCTTATGGGGAGGTCTGAGCCCCAGTGCGCAACAGGAGTCAGTGTATGGGGTCTGGGGATCAGCTCAAACTCTGGGGAGGAGTGAAATGAAAGGGTACGGAGGGGGGCGGGGGGTGGGGGCGTGCCATGGCACAGGAATAAGGTCAGAGCGAACAGCAGAGGATCATTTGTGTCTGAATCTAAACTTTAAAACAGTCTGAAAGTAAATCTTACATCAAACAAAAACTTTCCAAACGAAATGGAAAGTCATGACTGGAACAGGGGATGTGGGGGATTCGAAGGGCCCTTCTCTCTCTCTCTGTCTCTCTCTCTCTCTCTCAATTTCAGGACCTGGAAAAAAATGGAATGCTTGGAATGTTGACAGATAATATAAACCATTGGTTTTATATAGGACATACCATCTAAAATAGTACAAACTTTTATTTTTTGGGAAAAATATTAAAATGCATTCTATACTTTTTAAAAATATGAAAATGCATTCTATACCTTTTAAAAATATTAAAATGCATTATATACTTTTTAAAAATACTAAAATGCATTCTATACTTTTTGACTTAAAGCTGCTAAAAGTGATTTTCTTTGTTTTTAAATAAGTGTTAAATAGCTCCACAATCCAACAGAGATCATTTATTTAGAGTATCTGGTCGATAACACGGGTCTCTCAGTCACTGTCTTCTGCAATAAAGCAGCATATAAAATTCTGGAGTCAATGACCATGTCACCGACTGCCTCTATCCAATCAGGTGAGAGAATGCCATAAAGACGTGTTTCTCTCTGCTTGTGAATGCGCAGAGCTGAATCTGCATTGTTAGTGCGCCATCTGCCGAAAAAATTATTAGAAGAAAAATCTCTGTTGTTGGCAATAGCAGAACAGATGAAGCTACTGATCCCAGTGCTATAGGAGATGGTGTATGCAATTAAACAGCCAAAGCGCCAAAGAAGGGCAGAGGAACAAATATATTTAAGGGGGAAAAACACGAGATGGCCAAGAGCTGCATTCATATCGGTGCTGCTTTCATTGGGGAAAACTGAAGGAATCAAAAGGTTTAAAAAAAGCGATGCCCAGCTAGCCTTGCTGCTACTGGACAGGTAAGCTTTGTTTTACTCTGTTGTAGTTGTGTGCAGTTTGATCAGTCTCGGATAGTCCTGTTGGTGGTTTTTAATCCTGCTAACGTCAGTTTATACATGAACTGTCATCGTTTGTGGCCGACTACAGCTTGCTTATCTGTGTAACGATAGCATGTGTGGCTATAGAACACTAGCTAATTTTAGCTAATACCTTCAAAAAGCCATTCATACCAAAGTTTCTGCATGGTTGTAATGTGTTGTTGGTCCGTGTTTTCAGTCAGGCTTTCACACGACAATCACTGAGAGTGTCTGTTCATACTATACTTAAATTGTAACTGAGTCGCTACTCTCCTCTGCCGGAAACCGATGCGCGTTCCTGTGCCTGGCTGGGGGATGGGGGGCGGGGACTGCTTACATAGGCTTCGGACAAGAAGATACGAAAACGACCAAATCAGTCACAGCAGCTTTAATAAAAAGATAAATATGAATTTGCTAAAATATGCACTGATTACAACAAAATAATTCAGCTTATTCAAAGTCTGCTTGGCATATCAAAGCACAAGCTCATATAGTACATATGATCTGTAATATATACTCGACAAACGCAGCATGAATCATGCAGATAAGCAGAGTTTCTGGGACTGAGGTCATAAGGTCACTCAGCTAAGCTCCTAAAACTTCCTGGGCCTTAGCCTGATCCTCTTTCACAAAGAAAAGATTTTCCAGGGAACTACAGTCAGTCTCCATTGAGAAGAAGAAGGAGAGGCTAATCTCTCACTGCTCAGGTGCCCAAGTGGCTTTGCACTTAATATTGGGATTTGTTTCTCATGAAATAACAAAGTCACAGCCCCAGTGCAGTCGCTTAACGCAGTGCTTCTTATGCAAAGTCACAGACAGAGACGCATCATTAAAGGATTCAACTGCAGCCCAGCCGCGCACGTGCTTTATGAAAACTTTTGATGGTTCTGCACAAAGTATAACAACATAAAAATGCTTTATTGAACTCAGTGACATAATTTGCCCTCTGCTTTTGAGTAATCCTAGTTACCTAGGAGCAGTGAGCAGCCACAATGCAGTGCTACGGAACCACGGTCAAGGATAATGGCAGTGGAATTCCCATGGTGCATTTCTTTTGTGGTGTCAGGATACTAGAGTACCCAGAAGAAACCCTCACAAACATAAGGAACATAAAGACACGCGTGAACCTGCCGCAGTAATGATCCAGCCCAGATCGGACTCAAACCCTCCACTGCTCATTGCAAGGTGCTAACAGTTGGGCCACCGTGCTGCAAAGAACTCTGGGAGGGCATTTAAGGCTCACAGGCATTTTATGAACTCAGTCCTTACTGCTCCCACGGTGCTTTTATGATAGAGCCAGTGAGACTTAACTTAATGAGGAGGCAGGACCTTACTATCAAAATACATCATGCAGAGGAATGTCCCTTGGGAGGAGGTATACTGTACTGCTGGTGTATTTCATACCCCTAGGGTCTTTAGGTTATATGCAGTGTAATACTGTTCTTGGGGCAAGTACATTTTGCTGCAGGTATACTACGTTACCCTTGTGTCCACAGACGATATGCAGAGTAATATTGCTCTGGAACGGCAAATAGCAAAGCCTGTGGTGCTTGTGGATCCATATACTAATTTACAGTTCCACAGGGCACAAGTGGAACCTAAATTCAGCCACAGAGACTGGTATTCATCTCTTTTGTCTTTTGTCCACCACATTAGTTGATTTTCTCCTAAAATCCAACTCTCCTCACTGAACAATCAGCACACTGGTGTGGTCCTCCCCAGCTGCAGATTTTAGCCATACTTTAGATTTCCAGCCCAAAACCTCAGTCTTTGGTACCCCTACCGCTGCGCTGATGTTCATAATGACTCATCCTTCTTTATGCAAAAACAAGAACATAAACTACTCATTGCAAGTATTCATTTCAATGACTTCCAACACGTCACGTGTATCAATGAGATCCACAGTAACCACTTTTATTTTGCAAATAAGGGCCTATCAATTTGGCTCTCTTAAGAAAATACAAGTTAAAAAAACAATACCTTACCTCCCAAACTGCATTTATTGGTGTGTTTACTTTAAAATAATGGGTCTTAGGTTGAGAGGGAAAAAGGTATGAATGAATTTTTGAAAGAGAGGAGCTCTGCCCTTTCAAAGCAGGTACCCCCCACTTCCTGTTCGAGAGGACTTCCTTGCTTCCTCAGGGAGAACTAATCACGCTGTGGAGGTATTTGGGTGGACTTGATGACAGACAGTCTTGACATGGCTTCTTCCCTCGAGAACAGACAGCACTGCCCCTCCCCCGTCCCTAAGGTGGATCTGTACTCCCATAAACCTTTAATTAAAAATCTTTTCACTCCCTTAGAAAAACGCATCCATGGACCGCTGAGTAAACTGACCCAGCATTTCACACCTGTCGAAAGAGCACGGCTCAGAGCACTCAAAGACTGTTATAACAGACACATCAGCGAGAGGAAGTATAGAATGGGAAATATTATAGCAGCGTTTAGAATTGCTGGCGAAACTGAGATGAGAATAGATGAGATTGTGTGCACTGTGGTCTCTTGTCATACAATGTTTCAGTGCCAAACGTGGATCGTGTCAAAGTACATTTTGACAGGATAATTATTTGTGGTCACATGCCATTATCCACCATAGATTAAAGCAGAAAAGTAATTTTTTCATGGATCTAGAATAAACTGTTGGGATTAACGATTCATAATCGTGGCTACCACTGTTTGGCCTCGACTCTGGAAGATTGATGCAGTCAAATAGGGACTTTTTCTGTTGTCTGTTGGGTAAGCATATCTGGTGTGTTTGCAAGATGGGTTTTGTTGAATGGTGAAAATTTCGCTCTGTTTACATTGGCTCTTCAAAGTGGGCTAAGATTTTTTCACAGGTAAAAATCGGAGCTTCAAAATATACGGAAAGACCAAACTTTTCTCCGGCTTTGAGATCATTAGGTGCAAACTTTTTGAGACTCTGCCCTCCTCTCCCTCTTGAATCTCCGCCCCACAAAAACCTTGTTATTCATCCAAAAGTACGTCAAATAAAGGAAGTAAAATTATCTTCCAACTTCGCAATATGTCATCAATGAAGTTTTCAATTAGCTTCCTTTTATTTTTTTTTCCCAGTCAGCGAGGAGCTGAGAACTCCTTCGAAGTGCTATTACTTATGATCCACTGTGCTGCCAGCCATCCACAGAGAATGGAATGTTTAACGGTAGCTACAATTAATTGCTATGTGAATTATGGCCAATGGTAGCCTCTGACGACTCTCCTGTGACCATCACTGGTCAAGTCTTTCCTTTGCCCAATTCGCTCACATAGTTTCACGATGGATATACAGCCCTACGAGCTGTAGTCAAAGTCCTCACTCAATTGCCATTGAGATGCGATGACAGGACCTTATGTAGGCTATTCATTGTCAATACCCCCCCCCAATTTGGCTGAATTAAAATCAATTTGACAAGGAAGAGAGTGGGCCAAAATTCCCCAAAGATGAGAAGGATTGGGAGGATGTGTTGGTCAGCTGATTGTTACTATTAAAGGTGGCACGAGCAGTCGTTAAGCTCAGGGGGTGATATAAGGGTTGGATAACCTTTTTCCGCCAATAAACAAAATGACTCAGTTAAAAAAAGGTATTTTCTGAATCCTTGTGCTCTCCCTGTCAGATCACATTTTCCATCAAAACTTGAAATAACAGTGTGCAAAATTTGCAAAAAAAAAATGAATGGACGAATCCTCTCTCACCGTACTGAATTGTGCAATGGCTGCAATTGTCTGTATCTTGGATGTTTTGCATGGACCACACTTATAGCAAAAAGAGCAGCCAAAGCTTATCTTAGTGCAACCCGGGACCCTGAGCCTCCGAAAGCACCTTTCGCATCATAATGAAGACCGTTAATTCTGCATAATAATGAGGATCTGCTTCCTGGCACTGCTTCTCAATGCTCAATCATTCAGTGTGGTCTAATGAAGAGCTCATTTAAGGACAGATTGCAAGAATAACAGTAGATTAAGTGTGAATATTCCTCGCCGACGGACTGAGTGTTTGTGGAGATCCCAGTCAGTTTTAAATCACTTAGGGGATTATGCAAACACACCACGGCTGAGGGCCACGTCCCCAGGCTGCCCACGACAAACAAAGGGACAGTTTGACTCCCACAGCTAAATAACTTTTCATTACAAAAAGCCTGTCGGTGGTGTTGTGCTTCAGATTGGCGTGAGAAACTCTCTACAGACTGCATGACTGGTGCCTGTCGCCCTGATATGTCCTCTCAGATACATCATCTCCTCGGCACTCCTGTCCCTCCCTCCCGGGCTGCTTTAGTGCATCGTCTCGTCGACATTATCCTGACCTGGCTTCCGATCCTGCCCTCACTTAATCTGGCTAATGGTTTTAAAGCACTTTCATTTTGCAAACACTCCCTGCAGATCCGTGAAAACTGGAACCCTTTCAAATTTTACTGGCAAGACTTCTCAATTTACTTAAAGGAATAGTTTGCTATGTATATTCAGGAAATGTTAAGGTGTAAGGTTGGGGTTCTAAACCTTCATCAGAACAGGCCGGTGTGGGTACAGACTTTTGGTCCAGCCTTGCAGCTACAGGCCTGAATCTACTTCTCAACCCCGAGTCAACCCCTGGAGTAACAAATCTGTGATTCCTCAATAACCAGGCCAGGAATGATCCCTGCTGACACATAATAAGAATCAGGCTTGGGGAATAAAAAAATACTGTTGACCGGATTACAAATTTGAGTGTTATCTGTCACAGTTATCTTGCACAGTAGAAGGATGTAATCAGAATACAGATACTCTAGTGCAATGCATATTACTCTCACACTCAGCATTACTTTCATAAATGTTTAGTGAAGTACTTCCAGATTTACTTTCACAAATGAGCCTTACTTTCAGTAATTAATGTAATGTGAAGCCTGAGCAATTGGACGAAACATGCTGGCTAATTTCCCCCAGCTTCGCTGTCAAACTAGCAACTGCATCACACTGCATCCTTCATTGAGTTTCATGCAATGCCAACGGACCATGCAAGTAGTGTCCATCTTTAGGTATCATTAGAGATAACAGGGTCAACACACAGTTTGTACATGAACATGGCAGCCTCTGTAAAATATGGACCTTAAAAGTTGCTTTGTCATTCCCTTTGGGTTTGTTAGCATGTTCGATCAAAACATCTTTTGGCCTACCAGATTTACGAGTTCTCTAAACCTAAGTAAGACAATTGTTTGTACATGAATGCTTTTGCCCAAGTAATATGTTTTTAAAAAATGTGTAAATTCTATGCATGCATCAGACCTCTATAGCTAGATGCTTATTTTCACATTTTAATCAGTGAAGTAAATATCTGATTCAGTTGAAAGTTTAAGGTGGGGGCCTTATGAGCACTAATTCCTAAATAGTGCTTTTGTTTGCAGACTTCCGTTCAACATAAAATATAAACAAATTTCCCCATTACAAACTTGAGCCAATAAACTCTAAAACTTTCTCAGTTCTACAGCATGTAAAGTCGGGTGAAATTCACACTAATCTACGGTAGTGACTCATTGTAATATACATGAAAGGGAAATGTATTTATTTCTTTGTTCCCTAACTTTCACAGTGTGTACAAGTGCAGATCTCTTTCTATTATAAACTCAGTAATAAAACCGTGTAAGTGCACAGGCAGTGCTTGCTGTTTTCCAATTGAAGCAGGGATTATACCTCTCTCTGTGGCTGTCCTACATACAGCAGCAGACTGAGCTGGAAGCCGAACAGCAGTCAAGCCCGTGTTTATCTTGGATGGCTGCCCACCTCTCATCTGCAGGAAGTTTTGCCAACGGTGCTTAATCCATGAACGAACACCTTGGGATTCTGGGAAAGGGTCACAAGTTCAGGTTTGTCAGACGTGTCTGAAATGCAAAGCGGCCTCAGAGCCCCCGAGAGAATTCTGGGAGAATTTCTGAAGCCGTCTGAGGCTTGGTCATATGCTGCTACCTGAGAAGGGGACTAACCTCGAGGTGTGTGAGCGAAAAACTGACGTTGGGTGATTGGATTCGGGCATCTTTTGACAGTTTTAATGGTCTGCTGCAGCAGGAATGGTGCTGAACTGTAGAGCTGCAGAACTGAGCTGTATCAGGCTGACGGGGAAATCTTGCGCTAGAGGGTCACCTCTCTTTCCTGCAATCTATGGGGTCACATCACCACTCATATCTGCCAGATGCTTGTGGTAGACCTCCTGAACTCTCTTTGAGAGCATTCTAGCTTTTGGTTTTAAAAAGCAGGTAACCTAAACCAAATTACGTTATTTCTTCAGCTGTTATATTTTTCAGGTTCTATTAGGGTACACGTCACACTGGATGTTGGTTTAAAATGTGTCCAGAGTTCGTGTGGGTTGCAGGGACATGTCGGCCCTTCAGTTTGAGGCCTAACTTTCTGTTGGCTTGGATTACGCACTACAATTACTCCTGTTTTTTGATGGGGTACAGAAGCCCTCTATGGTGCGAAATCCACTTTCCAGCACTGACTCACTTGTTTCCAGCCGCGATAGTTACCATTCGCAATCACAATACGTTTATCGTTTCATCTGGTCTGTGCGTGTGTGTCGTCAGGGCGAACTTCAACAAGTTAGTCAGAAACATGCAACTGCTATAAAAGATTTTTCCAGTATTTTTCCAGATGTTTATTTATCTGTTGACCAGTGTATCTGTTTGTGGACAATTCTTGCAAGCACGATTAGATGGCAGCCTTTTAAGATGCAGCCACAATATATTACAGGGGAGTCGTTGGGATAAAAAGGAAGATTGAGTTTGAAGACGGGTGTGATCTGTGTAGGCACTCAGTGAACGCATTAAAATGAGGACTGCTATACTGAAAACAGTACCAGACAGACAGACTTTATTCAGTAATGAGGCCACTGGCCCAAAATACATACATTCGATTTCGGTTAATACCTCAGGACAAAGATGGTTCATTAAATATTGACCAGGAGTTGAGTGACGTTCTTACCATGCTGAGAGACATTAAGAGTGATATTAACCAAATGAACACAAATCTTGACAAGCTAAGTGCAAAGATGGACAATGTGGTGTTCGAATTTAGTAAGCAGGTTGATTTTCTACGATCCGAGAACAAAGATCTAAAGTCGAAAATGAAAAGTATGGAAGTGCGCCTTGAAGACCTGGAATCTCGCTCAAGAAGAAATAATCTTTTATTTCAGGGACTGAGCGGTGAAATGGGAGAAACTTGGGATCAGTCGGAGGCGAAAGTCAAGGTTTTTATTTAAGACTCCCCGGGGATGAGTGACGAGGAGGTTGACAAAACGGTGATTGTTAGAGCTTACCGCTTAAATTCTGGGACGGCAGGGTCACCGATAATAGCAAAGTTTCTGAAATCCACAGACATAAGCAAAGTGTTCATGTCTGCTCGACAGAATGCCCAGGGCGACAATGGCGTTCGCGTTTCTGAGGATTTCACTAGAAAGGTGAGAGAGGAGCGCCGTTTGCTTTTCCAGTGGTTGGCCAAGGCTCGTAATGAAAACAGACGAGTCAAAATGAGACAGAATAAACTGATTGTGGATGGAGCCATTTTCATGTATGATAGAGCTAATGACGCAATCGTCCAGATTGCTGGGAAACCGTCTGACTTTCACAGATCAGGCGAACCAACCGGACTCAGTAGGCCTACACGTGGTGCTTTGTTTACATCGAGGGACAGAAATAGCACTGACGTGTCAGAGGACGCCGCTCTGAACACGGACTGTAATTGACATGGTCGCCAAGGCCCGTTTTGCGAACAGAAACACCTTTCGATTCTATCTTGGAATATCGAAGGTTTGCAGAAATATATCTCTGATAATGACTTTAAGCGTTATTGTTTTAATTTTGATATAATTAGTTTGGGTGAATCATTTGTGCGTGATTCAAATGACTTCGTAAATTTTTTGGAATACCACCTTTAACAAAGTTCGAAAAAAAACTTCGCCACTTCGGTCGGTATAGTGGAGGTGTGACAGTCTTTGTACGAGACATACTTGTCAAGAAAAATGTCATCTGTAGACTGTATGAATGGTTTGAAAACTGCGTCGTGTTGCTTTTGCGTGCGACACATATATCATTGGAAAAGGATGCAATAGTCGTTTTACCGTATTTGTCCCCAGAATATTTGCCTATTTAAAAGAATACTGACCATGATGGTATATCTATGTTAGATGAATATTTATTTACCTTATCAGCTGATCACCCTCATAAGCATATCTTTGTTGCAGGGGATTTGAATGCTCTAATGAAAAATCTTACTGATTTCATTCCGGATGATAATCTAGATTTTCGTATGATTCTGAGGACTATCCCAGTGATAACTTTGATTTACCACACTCATCGAGAGATAACGAAGTATTAAACAACTATGGTGTAAAACTTGCGGAACTTTGCCAAATTTTTGGCATACATGCACTAAATGGTAGGTTGTTTAGCGATTTGAGTGGAGAATTCACATGTGTTACTCACAATGGGGCAAGTGTGGTAGATGACATGTTAGCATCTTCATCCTTGTTTTCCTTTATCACAGATTCTAGAGTGGGCACAAGGGACAACTCTTCTCACTTCCCTCTGTATTGCTCTTTTGATTTGGATCTCAGCACTATTCATAACCATGGCATATATCAGTCTTTGCCTCAGGATCAAATCAGATCAAGTGATTACAGTGAAAAGTGGTTTAAATATGTATGGTGCAGTGATGATGAAGGTATGTTTCTAGACAAATTTAGTAGTTCTCTTCATGATTCATTGCATGCTTTATATAATATTATCAATACTAATACTGAGAGTGCATTAGAATTTCTAGTAGAAATTATCCATGATGCAGCAAGTCATTAGCCTGACTCCGCCAGCCTACATACTTCAATTTCATTTGGCTTCACCACTCAGTCTGATCATGATTAGCTCTGCCTCGTTTACCTCGCAGAAAATACGCCGGACCAACCAACGATCAGAGGCGTGGCCGAGAGCCATGATGTAGCCGCTGCGCCGAGTTTGAAATTGTAGTTTCCGAAATCAACAATGACCACGGACATAGATACATGGGAGGCCATTCGCTCTGTCGTGGAGAAAATCCTCAGTATCAGCGAGTTATAGCCACAACCAGATGAATGTTTGGTTAGTTTTTTTGAATGGAAATGATGTTGTAGCGCTACTCCAAGAAATGTTGTCATATCTACTTAATATCCATCATGAAACATATGAAATAGGCAACCTGTTCATCTCTGTGAGAGACAGCCGAACCACCTCAGCTAGCTTGTAGCTTCTAGTGTTACATTGCCCGCGAATTTCACACTATTTAAATTAGCAGCAAACTTTTTAAAAGCCGTGTTTTTGTTCATGTCACAAGACCTATTCGCTGTCTCAGTGTTGTTATATTGTCATTATCCATGAATGAAATGGCTGTCTGAGACAGCAAAACGCTTAGAGCCAAACTGTGTTGCTATAAAGTTAGATAGCGAGCTCGGTATGATGTTAACCATACTTGCGCTAACAGTTCAGTTTTCGTGTCAAAGCAGATTTCGTCTTAATGTAAATAATGCGTTATTCTCGCCGATTCTGCCGTTTGTTTCGGGTCTCTTACGTTTTTTTGAATAGCAGCAGTATCGGCAGGAAAAAGGATAGCTTTACAGTTTGTTTCTTGTAAGGAGAACAGAAAGAGCATCTTTGGTTATTTTAAGTGAATGAGTGAAGGCTAAAATTTGGTAGATGGGCATATGTATGGGTACAGTATAAACTTTAATGTGCTGATCAGTTTGTTTTCGCTGTATTCCTGGTATGAAGGACTGTGTTTACAACGGAAGTACTAGGCGGCTGAGCCGGCGCATAACACACGTCATCACCAAACGTTAGTGATTAGTTTACGGGTACACCAATGTTTTTAAACTTCAGACAAGTGCCCACCCACCAGGAAGTAAACACTTGTCAATCATTACTGTCCAGACTCTGTGGACAAAGCAAAGCGAAGTAGCAGAGTCTGGTATTACCAGGCTAGCAAGTCATACTAGAAGATTGTACAAAGGCTCATTTATCTCTAAACAACACTCTCAACCCCCTCGGTGGGACCAGGAGCTTCAGAAAATTAAGCATGATAAATACAAATCTCTTCGGGAGCACAGAGACCACAATATGGACATTAGTATTTTTTTGACACTTGCGGCGCTTATTCAAAACTATATTTTCCAGAAAAAAGGAACACTATTTGCAGTCTCAAAGGGACAAATTAGTTTCTGCTAGATCAGGTCCAAGATTATTTTGGAAATTAATCTAACAAAACAAAATCCATAGTAGCCTTACATATGATATATCAGGCCAACAGTGGTTTGAGCACTTTAAATCCTTATTGTCTACTGACAACTTTTCTCAGGCAAACCAGGGTATGGCTCCATCTGCAGATGACCGTAATGTACTCAATCAGCCAATTTCTGAGCAAGAAGTGCTTTCGAGCCTAAAAGCTCATCCGAGCAGCAAAGTGCCAGGACCTGATGGTATTGCTAATGAGTTTTTTAAATCTTCGAGCAATCTTTTAGCTGCTGCTCTCACGGCCTTATTTAATAGGAATTTCAGTGCTGGACGGTTCCCTAGTTCATGGGCTAAAAGCATAATCTGTCCTCTTTACATGTCAGGTAATAAAGCTGATACAAATAACTACAGAGGTATTTCCTTGATAGACTCTTTGTGTAAGGTATTTACTTCTATTTTAAACCAAAGCTTACAAACTTGGTGTGAACAAAACAATGTACTGAAGGAGTCACAAGCAGGATTTAGAGCTGGATAATCCAGTGTAGATCACATATTTTCTTTACACGCCAGAGTAACAAAGTATGCTTGTAAAAAGAAAGGAAGATTTTATTGTGTTTTTTTTTAATTTTAATTTTCTTTACAGTTGACTGGGGTGACAAAACATGCTGCAATAGAAATATTTACATAAATAATAACTCTAATAACATTATCCCCCCAAATCAATATCAAGATCAACCAGAGTAAATACATCAATCCACCCCCATCCCACCCACCCCACCCCCTTTCTGCATGGTTATACAATTACATAAAAGATATACAAGTTTGTAATGATAATCACAGCAATAGTAAAAGGAACATTTGGAGCATTCATTCACTAAATCAAGGAAAGGCACTAATTCATAAGGGTTCTAGCCAATTCCAGTGCTTTCGCCCGGGCATTCAATATATCCTGACCAGCGTGATTCATCCTTGCAGTAGAGAATTCCATGGACAAAATTTCTATTGTAAATATATACCATTGGTAAAATAAAAAAAGAGAATGTGGTGGACGCCATCTCACAGCCACCATCTTTTTCGCGCCGTAAGTGCAGCTAGCAATAGAAACCTAAAACTTAAATTTAGATTCAAAGATGAATCATCATTTAAAAGCATCAACTGTGGTGAACAAACTATAGGTATATCAAACAATTCTGACAAACATTTAGATATGCTCTTCCAAAAGGTATTAACCATAGGACACTCCCACATCATATGCATGAAAGTACCCAAAGTATTTGCACTGCATAAATCACAATTTGGAGAAGCAATCCATTTCATCATATACCTTTTTCCTAGGTGTCAGATAAAATCTGTGTACAAACTTCAAATTTGTTAATTGATTATTTTATTTTGAGAGGAAAAGGCAACATTTTTCAAAACCCTGTCCCAGTTTATAGAAGAATTTGTAAAATTAATATCTCTATTCCATATTCTTATAATGGAAAGAGGAGTCTGTGAGCACTCCATAATAGAATTATAAATCAAAGATACATGACCTCTCGGAATCTCTCCTAACCTTTTAATCAAATTAATAAGAGGATGAGGGCCAGGCATAATCTTAAGAGGAATCCCAAGTGCCTGTATGGCAGAGCGTAACTGTAAATATAAAAAAAAAGAATTTGATGCAATATTATAAGTTTCTCTGAGGTCCTGAAAGTTACACAAACCACCTTCATTCATAATGTCACCTAAAGTATGAATACCAGCATTTTGCCATTGAAGTGAAATAAAAGGTCGGCCCCCAGTCAGTAAGGCAGAATTATGGAAAATAGGAGTACTAAGATGCCACTTATTTTTCCATTTAAATAATTTTTCCATGCTTCTCCATGTTGATATTGCATATGCAATGATAGGACCGTACCTCAATCTACATTGCCGGATTGACAGGTGCGTAAAAAGCACTTCATTTAATGGAACAGGGGTTACCAAACTTCTTTCAATATCAATAGCTGGATTTGAGTTATCATCCTTAAACCAATTTATAAGTGAACGAAGAATGAAAGATTGAAAATACACTTTAAAATTCGGAAAAGATATGCCGCCAGATGTACTTCTCCGCTGTAAATTAGTCAATTTAATCCTAGCACGCTTACCTTTCCAAATAAAATGAGTTATTACCCGGTATAACTCCTCCCAATACATAGGAGGAGGTGCCAAAGGTAACATAGATCCACAAAAATTAACCCTAGGCAAAATATTCATTTTTATTATTGAAATTCTACCTGAAAGGGGGATAGGTAAATTGAACCATCTCTCCAAATCAGAATGAACCCTTTTGAGAATATTACAATAATTCCTAGAAACAGTCTTATCAATTGAAGGAAAGACAGTAATGCCTAAATATTTAAGATGTGTTACCACTGGAATATGAGAAATTTTCCACTCATCATTATGTACCAAATTTAGGAAAAGTAGAGATGACTTTGTCCAATTTATTTTATAACTGGACAGATGGCCGAACTGATCAAAAATATTCATAATAGTTGTAAAAGATTCAGTGATATCTGAAAAAAATAATAAAACATCATCTGCAAATAACGAAATACGGTGTTCAGTGGATTTTACAGTAATCGGTTCAATATTTGGGGATTCTCTAATAGCTTGAGCCAACGGCTCTAAAGATAAAATAAAAAGTAAAGGGGACAATGGATCTCCCTGCCGAGTACTTCTAGAAATTTTAAAGGGTTTGGAGCATACTCTACCAGTTATTACACAAGCAGAGGGGTTAGAATAGATAGTCTTAACCATAGCAATAAAACCAAGACCCAACCCCATACGCTTTAATACTTCCCATAAATAAGGCCATTCAAGGCGATCAAATGCCTTCTCTGCATCAACTGATAGAATAGCAGAGGAGGCTTTATTAGTAGAGGAAGCATTTAAAACATGTAATAAATGGCACATGTTATCTGCAGAGGAACGATTTTTAATAAATCCACTCTGATCAGGATGAATAAGCTTTGGTAGATACTTCTCTAATCGAGCCGCAAGAGTCTTAGAAAATAACTTAATATCCGTATTCAATAAGGATAATGGACGGTAACTACTACATTGGGCAGGATCTTTATCCTTTTTTAATAACAGTGAAATAAAAGCAGTATTGACATCCCTACCAAATGAACCTTCTTCAATAGCTGTATTAATCATATTTAACAAATGAGGACCTAAAAAACTCCAAAATTTTAAATAAACTTCTGGGGGAATACCATCAGCACCAGGTGATTTACCCTTATTCATCTTTTGAAGACACTGGTAAAGTTCTTCGATAGTTACAGGAGCCCCTAGTGCAACAGAATCTTCTAAAGGTAAAGAGGTCAAATTAATTTTCCCCAAAAATGAATTTATATCTGCTATTGATGCATTGTTATCTGTAGTATATAGTTCCTCATAAAATGTTGTAAATGCATCGTTTATTAACTTAGGATCAGTTATAGTGATCCCTGTTTCAGATATTATGGTGTGAATATCATTCAAATGATCTCCATCTTTCAATTTATTAGCCAATTGCCGACTGGGACGATTACCAAAAAAGTACTGATTAAGTCTCGTTTTATGAACATGAAATGCACCCCTCTGAGTTAACAACTGGTTAAGCTCCATCTTTATTTTAGCTTGGGATTCAGCCACCTGATCGGAAAAATCTTGTTGTGATCTTTCCAAACTTAATAATATATTTTATTGTGTTTTTATAGATTTTTCTAAAGCATTTGACACCTTGAAACATGATGTTCTCCTGGATTCTTTGGAAAAGATTGGTGTGTGTGGTGGGAAAAATATCCTAAAATATTCTAAATTCAAAGTAAAACCATAATCTCTGTTCAACAAGAAAACCTTTTTAAAAAAACTGCTGTACAAGAAGTAGCAGTGAAGAAGTAAAAACTTATGAATCTGCCAAGAAACCCAGATAAGCCAAAAACTCTGTCCGGGCCCTCAAGGTCAGCCTAATGAGCTAACCTTCCGGAATGACCATATCGGTCAGCCTGGTCCCACTACCTGAGCATGCACATCTGTGTTCTGGAACCATTCATGTCCTCAGATAACCTACTAAACTTTAGGTGAACCCAAGGTTTAGGAGACTTAGGAGTGGTCTTCGAGCATCCCTGGCGGCTGAAAATGAAGGTACACTATTATGTAATGGCAAACTTGTTACTAAGGGTGGAGGGTTGCAATAGGACAATGTACCAAACAGAGTCAATAGTATTGGATAAGGTAGAAGGAGTCACGTCTAATCCCACCTAAAGGCACGTGCCAAAAGGCCAATAAATATGAGGGTTCGGACAATTGGAGGTCAGTTAGCGTGGGGCGATTGAAGGATTTGAATGCTTCATGGTTCAGACCAGCCTGGGGTTTTTATTTTACTTTGAACTGGAATACAATAAACCCAATTACATCAGACTCTGGACATTGCGTCCGTTCTTTGGCAGTGGACCTACAAGAAAGGGGGAAGACCTGGCCCTGGGGCCTGGGCTAGAATTTCTTCAACATGTGTCTGGAAAATATTTCAATATTCTATCATCAATGTACAGCAATTTTATTTGCCAGTGTTAGAGGTAACAGTGGTTTATCCAAGTCATTTTGTTGTAACCTTGGCACTCGTCAAGGCTTCATTTTAAGCCCTCCAATGTTTATTATCTTCATTAACCATTTATATACATTGATGGAAAATATTGGTGGCCATTTATTTCCTCCAATGTTTGTAACTTGTTTGCATTGATGTTTGCAGATGATGCGTCTGCTCTTGCAGGTAGTTGTAATCATCTGCAGAAAAAGTTAGATGCACTTGAAGTTTTCTGTAATGAAACAGGCATGAAGGTGAATATAAAAGAAATTAAGGTAATTGTGTTTAGAAAAGGTGGCCCACTGCATTCATATGAGAGATGGTACTATAAGGGTGTCCAAATTGAAACTATCTCTCATTACAGGTATCTCGGGCCTAACATTCACTATTAAGCTTGCGTGGAGTAAAGTCTGGTCTGTTCTGCCTTCCCAAGCCAGCAAGGCAACTTTTGCTATTAATAGTTTTCAAAGACGAGTTGGCAACATCAGCTGTTCAGATCTGTTTAAGATCTTTGATTCAATGGTAACCCCTATCCTGTGCTATGGGTCTGAGGTCTGGGGTACCTCTTATTGTAAAACCATTGAATCGGTTCAACTTGTAAATATTTTCTTAAGGTTAGTTAATCAACATGAAAACAGTACCAGCGTCACTGCTGCCACTGGCGAGATCCCAGTTTGTCTCCAGTCTTGATTGATGATGTAACGATTGACAGTGGGCAGAATCAGCTCCAGTCTCACCAAATGTCTCCAAAATCATTGGACGATGTTTCATCCTACAACATGATGATGATCCCAAACGTACTGTTCAAGCAAAAGATTTGTTTTTCAAAACACAAGCGTAGAAGATTTTTGACTGTCCGCATCATTCAACTGCAATTAATATAGTTGATCATGTTTCATATTTTCAAGAAAAAACTCAAAACATATGAAAACTCCCTTTGACTAAAGATTAAAACAAAATATATGCAGCACATTAACCCTGTGATGTGTATGATGAGAAATAAAAAAATTCACTTGAGTTCACATTTTCTGTATCTGTGCAACCTCTCCCAGGAAAAGGAGGAAATAAAAAAATAGTTTTATAAAAATATTAATATAAAAATATATAGGAGGAAAACTATTACATACTGTAGCTTTCTTTGAGCCAGTAGTCTTCCTCTCATGCTCAAACACACAATAAATTTGGAGTTAAGCATCACTCACATCGCAGTCATCGAGCGACAGATCCTCTGCCATACCACTGTTCAGCAGGTGATGGCATTCCTGTCTAACGCTCTTCTGACTGAGAGCCGCAAGTCAGTCCGCAAATCAGCATGATTACTGAGTGCACTTATGGTGAGAGATAAGTGCTGGGTCAAAATGATTAGACCGCAAAAATTCATTCTTTAGGAACGCCGAATGAATTTACAGCAGACGCAACAGCATCAGAACAGAAAGAGAAGCTCCCAGCCACCCAGTTTGTCTATATGTGGCTTTATACTGAAAATATAGCACAATTACTAGAGTAAAAAATCTATCCTTTGTGACATCTCAAGGGGGAAAGACCGTCCAGAACAAGGACAGAACTGATAGACTGGTTCGCTGAAGTTCATCATTCCGTCTGCTTCTCTATGTGATGTTGCATTGGAACAGATTGTGAAATGGCCTGTAATGGCTAATTTGCTGTGCATCTGGTTACATGACTGGGAACCATCAAGATAAAGAGAAGCAAAGGTATTCTCAGCTTTCTAATAGAGCATTAAACTAGCAGCACTGGGGAAACTGCTCTAATCACACATGTAGTTTCAGTAACTATTAATTTCATGACCACAAAAGAAGCTGAAATATAGCACAATTAACCAGTCCTGAGGAGAAATAGAATGTGACACTACAATTACCAAAAAGTAGCTGGACCAATTCCTAAAAATAAAAACATATTTCATTGTAATGTTCTGAACCCAAAAAGAGTAGGAGCAAATTGCTACAGGTGTATTAGTCAATAGGGAGAAACTGGTTGCAATTTGGGGCATTTGGTACTTGACAACATGAAAACTCAAAGCAGTGGCAGCACCAGAGCTGGAAATCTGGGGGCAACAGAACATCCCTCTAACACAATTATTATTCCTCACTTGTTCTCCATCATTTCCATAATTAACAACAGATACACTCCGAGAGCACTCCACACTCTACACTCCACGCTGTCAGGTGCTGCTAATTCTCCCCCTTTAGGTGTGATGGCAATCATTCATTTGGATGCGTAATATGATGCATTCAAAATTGCATACCTGTCAACTGTCACGCATATGGTCTGAGTCTCACGCTTTTTAGTGGCATATCTTGTTCTCACACTGTATCGTCTGTAATCTTACACCTAATAGCAGAAGTGAAAATAAAAAAATTTTAATTCAGCAAACAATATTATATTTAATTGCCGAGTCCCACTTTTTAATCAACTCACGCTGTGCTGAGAGTGAAAGGCGATATTTCATCGGAACGCGAATCAGTCATTATTCAATCAGCGTATATTTAAGAGATTCTCATGCGAAATCAAAGAGCTTATGAATGGAAGTTTTTAAACGATGGATTTAAACGATCATGAAGCGCAAGTTAAATCGCCTGATGTGTGGAAAAGCGCGGAAGTTTCAGAGCAGTTTGTCTTTAGTAAAGCATAGGCCTACTACTAAGTAAATTATGTTTCTGTACTGAATTCAGCCCATTATTTTCTTGCTGTTAGATCCCATGGGGAAAGAAGCCATGTCTTCAACTGCCAATGGATTAGTACTATAATTGAAAGACGTGTCAATAAAGGAAAATGATTGAGAACTAGTCAGGACTAATTGTTGTTATAAGGGGATGTTCTTTAGCCCCCAGATTTCCAGTTCATGTGCTGCCACTGACTGACAGAGCAGAGTGTTTCTCACCAACCAAGATTTGAGGAGAAAGACAGTAGAGGCAGTATTTTGGGGAAAAGAAAAGTTATGGGAACAAAAATTAAGTGAAATTAGTCTTTAGTCAATTAAACAGCAACAGTAAAAATTGCAAAAATAAGTACTACAGCCATCAAACAGATTTTTACATTTCATTCAATGTTAATGCTAATCGAAGTAAAAGTAATGTGCTCTATCATTGCATTGAAAATCTGGAAACCTCTCATTTAAAAAATGGGGGCAAAAACCCAATTCCTGCAGTGACAATGTGCAGACCTGATACCAATACAGAGGAATGAAGACTGATGAGGATCTGCGAAAGCAAGAGCTCTGTTCCATATTGTCATGACCATCAGGGGGCCTGAAAATTCATGCCTGCTGACTTGCAGTTTCTCCATTAACTTGGTTTATTCCCAGTGTGGGAGGTCTATCAGCCTGTGCCAAGAGTAGAATTTTTAATCTGACAAATGACTCTGATAATTAAACAGTTGAGTGTGAGAGCGCCCTGAACACTAGACACTTATGTTGTCTTGTTCTGAAATCCTTTGTTTATGGTGGGTTTATGAGAAGAATAAAGATGTGAGAGTTTCATTTACACACGAGTGCAGAAACCCTGTAATATCTATGAGCTGCGTGTTCAGAGGCAACAGTACATGCAGTAAGCAGCTGTGGTTTCAGGAGATTAAGCACAGTCCACACTGTTGCATTTATCTGTGTGTGACACATCGCCACATCTTCCCCACCACACGAAAGCACGCATTTCAACGTGCTGTCAATCCACCTGACAGACTTGTGTCCCAGCCCAAATGTATACCTGCCCAAATTACACTGACACTGAGGAGTGCTAACGTCCTCTGAGAAAGCTGTCAGGACAGGGGAGCGAAAACACGTCAGGTGGTCCCCCGCCCTGGGGCCCCGCCCCCCAAACGAAACCCCAAAAAAACACATTCCTCTCTCTGCAGCCGAGGCCGGGAGTTCTGATCCAGAGAAAGGTTTTTATCCCAGAGGCTGTTGGGGTCACTGAGTGCACAACTTACCCCTTAATCCAAAGTCACAAAGACCTAATACTGCACAGGTACCCCTCAGACAAAACAGCCATACAGGGTGATTCCATAAAAGCATCAAAGGTCTCATTTAAATGAGTCGACCCTGGCTTCTCTTTGCAAGGTTCACAGTAGCACCCAGCAATTCTTCTCGAGGTCCTGCCCCCGAACCCCCACTGTGATCAGCGATCCCATAATCCTGTGCAAATCCACTCTGAGAAACTAATTATACCTCTCTGCTGCCCGGGCCCTGCCCTGTGCACATGTGGAGCCCTTTTCAACTCCAAGGTCAGGTGAAGGTCAGAATGTAAGATGCATACATTTTCACAAACCGCTTCGAGCAACGCTCACAGCACTCTCTATCCTCATTCAGCGGTAGCGCTAATAGGATTAGGGCATTAAGAACTCCGCTTGTAGTAAAGTTGTTTAACAAACTCTGATTCATGCAGGGCGGTAAAGCGTTGGGAGAGAAAATTTAATTACTTTATTAAGTCTTAGTTCTGTGGCTGCAGCTGTCACTGCCTGGTTTGATGTATGCGTTGAACCTTCCGGAAAATTCCTGGGTACAAAATCCGTTTGGGTGATGACATGATTGCGGGATCATTTGTGTTCCACTGTTCGTAAGTTTACAAATATGTATGAACAGTGAAGGGAAAAGATATCATTTACACTTACATAAGAACGCTGTCCTATAAAGCAACTGACGTAAATTTCAGAAATCTGCTCAAAAAAAAAATTACACAACACTTACATAGCACTTATAAAACAACATTGTTACCCTTGCCAACCCAGATTTATTGACCTAAATCAAAAAATAAATTTATAAAAATTCTTTAAAATTCTTATGGTTGGATTACTGTCTATTACGTATCAAATGATAGAAACACATTTTTCATTCATTTGCAAAAGATGTGTCTTGTAATATTCATTCAGCCCTGAACCTGAAACCATTCATCCTCATGGAATATTTCACATATATCATAGATGACATATTCAACCAGAAACTTCATCTGAATTTGCAAAAAATCACGAGAAGAAGAAAATAAAGTTCCGATTCTTAATTATTTCTTCTGCACATTTAATCCTGTGGCAAAATGATAGCAAATAATTAATTCATGAATAGATAGATACTGCACGTTTCTTAAAAGGAGAGGTTCATTGCATTAATGTCAGCATGATTGTGGAAACAGCCATTATGTATTATAAAGTATACTAATGTAACGGCGCAAAAACCTATCTATGCAATAATAATAATAATAATAATAATAATAATAATCACAGACCAGTGTCATGCCTGTAGGATGAGGAAACACACCTTAGGAAAAAAACTGTCACCACCCCGTCCAAAAATAGATAAAGAAATAAATAAAAAGTAAATGAATAGATAAGTAAGTAAATAAATAAAAAAATAAATATAAAAAGTAAATACATTTCTGAAGAAGTGATTCTGAACGCAGTTTGACTTGAGACATGCGTAGACCATGGTGTTTCTGGCAGGCAGGTGTGGAGCGGCCCGCCCACATCTAACCCAGACAGCCAAATCCCCGGATTACCTCTCAAAGCCCAGGGCGTTTCCTTCACTCATAAGTACAGTAACGTTACAGATCCAGCGCTAAACTCCTCCAGTGGGTTTGTGCCCTTTTGCCCTGATGCCGAAAGGATAAAGGAATCCTGTTCTTTCAACAGACAACATGACAGACAGCACAGGCCTGCCTGAGTGCGTCTGAATTGCGTTACGGTTTGAGGGCTTGCTGAAACGATTCTTTCGAAATTCTTGCATATTTCATGGATTATTATAATTCTGCTGTTCAAGTAACTGACTTATTCCACCTGCAAATACGCAGTGAGTTTACGAATAAACCGGAAACACACAAGTTTAGGGACCGCAGGATAGAAGGTGTGTCTGCATTGAAACACACAGGTAGCCTCAAGTTCACCTGCAGGAACAGTGCAATGTATTTGCTTGTCTCTTGTACTTTAATCTGTTATGAGCTTCCATAACAATAATACCCTGTCTTTATACCTGGTCAAATATAAAAAGCTGGAATTATGTAACTTAGTGTATCTTTGTTGTTGTGGAGGCTTAAATGTGTTTTATTTGATTATAACATGTTTTGAATCTGTTTGGAAGTTAAGACTGTTGTTATGTTTTAATAACCTCACCTGAACTATCTATTGTTTGTCTTAGTAAGTTCAGTCAGACAACACACATCTGTTAAATACTTGACTATGATTGGTTGATGGATACTCAAAGTGTGCGCATTATTTTCCTATAGCTACGCACCTCTGACTTAGATCCATACATTTGACATTTTGACGCTCTGTACATCTGCTTCGTTTTGGGCTGTATCACATATCTTTAGTGTGCAATTATTTTTGTAAGATGACTGCCATGTTGTTGTATATTGCTTACTTATTAGGCCCCACTTATCAAGCTCTGTTATCAGGCAGCATAAATAATGAGGTCGACCACATGAGCCCTTGGTGGAGATCATGGGGAACATCACATTAATGTATTTTTCCCTCGTGAGCAAAAAACAACTCATCTCATTTTGTTTAGAAAATTACTCAAGACTTTTACATTTTCTTATTACCTTTCTTACGCCTTAATTCTATTGGTTGCTTGTTTGTTTATTTTTTTCAATAACCCCAGTTCTGAAAACATGGCTCATTATAAAAAATGCAAGTAAAATCAAGAAGGACTGATTTGAAAAGTCCATAAATGCTCTACTATATTGAATACTGGTCATTACAGTGCCTGACAAAAGTCTTGTCGCATAAGGACATAGTAACTAAAAATACCATATAACTTTATTTCTAACCAATCAATTGTTACAATAAATGGTCCATTTTAATGTCAAGGGCTTTCACATTAATAATTTGGTGCAAAATGAAACCGTCAAAAAGTGTTCTGATGTTCACAGCTTGGCTAAGCCCATAACATCTGTTTTTGCGAGGACAAAAGTCTTGTCGTCTCTTCAGATGATGCAACAAATCGCAGATTAGAGTTTAACCTATGACAAATACTGTAATTAACACATTCCCAGATGTGTATAGAAATAACCCCAGCACACCAGACTTTCATATGAGGTGCGACTAGACCTCTGACAACATACCAAAGATTCAACCACAGACCAAAGTGCTGATCATCAAGAGCCTGAAGACTGAGTCTGCTGCTGAGGTGGCAGACATCTCTAATGTATCCAAATGTCAAGTGGAGGGATGAGAAAAAAGATTTGAAGAAACTGGTGGCGTTCATGGCAAGCGAGGTCAGACAGACCCCAGTATGACAACTGTTTGAAAGGACCATTTGTTGCTTCAACTGTACAAGGCTAGCCCTTCTTCAACTACAGCGGCTTACATGAGGAAATGTCACCAAAAATCCTGGTATCTGCAAGAAGAGTTTGTCAAATTCTCTGTCAAAGTGGTTTTCATAGCCAAATTAGTACACAGAAGTCTGCATTAAACAGAAAACAAAAAACCTGCATTGCATTTGCCAAGGCCCACAGCTCGCAGAAAGGATTGATACTGGAAAAGTGGCTGAAAGTTTATTTTTCTGGTGAATCATCCATTGAACTGCATGCCAGTCGCCGTACAAGACCTGTTGGAACCCTCATGGACCCAAGATTCTCCCAGAAAACAATCATGTTTGGTGGAAGAAAAATCATGGTTTGTTGTTACATCCAGCATGGGGGTGTGAGAAAGATCTGCAGAGTGGATGGCAACATCAACAGCCTGAAATATCAAGAAGTTCTTGCTGCCCTACTTATACTGCTGCTCCTTCTCATTCTTCTGCCTCCATGTCACAGTTCCTGAAAGCGAAGAAGGTGAAGGTACTCCAGGATTGGCCAACCCAGCCACCTGACATGAACATTATTGAGCATTTCAGGGGTAAGATGAAGGAGGAGGCTTGGAAGATGAAACCGTAGAATCTTGATGAACTCTGGGAGTCCTGCAAGACTGCTTTCTATGCCATTCCAGATGATTTCATCATCAAGTTATCTCAGTCATTGCCAAGACGTATGGATGCAGTCCTCCAAGCTCATGGGAGTCATACGCAATATTAATTCTTTTTTCCAAGGCACCATGGCTTTATGTTCTGATATTATAGTGGCATATTTGTGTATTCAAAATAAAGTGTATGCATAATTTACACATTTTTTTTCAATGCAACAAGACTTTTGTCTAAGCAAAATCTGACCTTTCTGTACAAATTAAATTATAAAACTCAATCAATGACACAAAACTCTATTTTGGTATATTTCGCATAATCTAGAGGGCTTTGCCTTTCATATAAGCCATTTTTGATTCCAATTGATCAACTACAAGTCAGGTTATTATTTGTTGTTCCTACAACTTGGATAAGCGACAAGACTTTTGTCAGGCACTGTATATTATTTGATTTTCTAACATTTGATTTACATTTTTTACTGAATATTTACAATGTGATGGCTGCAGTTTTCTCCCGTTCCTCTATTATACAGGTCTTCAGCTGTGCTACTCAAGTAGACACGGCTTTCATTGCCATTTAAATTGCTCGATAATCTGCCAAAAAGGGCCCAATTTTTCCTATCATATGCTATACACGGAAGGACAACCGCAACCTCATCCATGATCAGTCTATGGGAGTGGTTCTTCTGAGTATATTTAAACTTATGCTGGAGGAATGCAATAGCCTCAAATGGCGTGATATGAAGAGCGACAATTTGTCAAAAGAGGTCGTCTAAGCTTCAGTACCAATGCTGCGTTGGATTTGGCTCAGAATTTTAAAGTCGGGACTGGAAATGACATCATACCCAAGCTGACTGTGGTCAGTTATGTCAGTCGGAAAACTGACTTGGGGTCAGTGGGGTTTCCTCTAGTCAGGATAGACTTTATTAGCTATTGTTAGCAATAGTAATTGATAACAACGCATTATGCGGTATTTTGCATGTACAAACACCTACAAACAAGTCCACTGATAAAAGTTTTACAGTACTAATTTAATGAGACACAAATAAAACAGAAGGGTTAATAAACTGTATATTTCTGCATCTTTGATTTTGCTGATGCAGGGAGTAGTCATCTTATTCTCGGAGCTTGGGGTAAGTGAGGTTCCTCCGACATTCCAAATTGGACATTCGACTTTAAAGGTCATTCCAGTTGAACTCTCTGCCTGGGAGCTCAGACATTCCGACTTCCCAGTAGAAATGGAATGCTGCATAAGACTGCCTCTCCATGTCAGGGCCATGGTTTACGCACAAGAGGAAGGAGCACATGTATGCTACATGACTTAGCTTATTTTTGTTAAGGCGCTCACCTTTATTCTGTGGACATTCATAAAGCTTTTTATTGATTGCATTATCTATTATAAACAAGCGAAGTACAGTCTGGTTTATACAGGACCCTGTGATGCCGTGTCTTTTTGCTTATTAATTAAGTATGATGCACCAAGGCTGAAGTGCCGCTTGCAAATCTGTTCAGAGAATATAGCTAGCCAGTAAAGTTAATGCCTAACTTATTTTTACCCAGCTAGCATTATCTGACTTGTTCAGTAGCCAGGTAGCTCGCTACAGAGCTGCACGAAAAACGGGCCGCTCAACGTCTTGGTTTTCATGTAGCTCTGTAGTTGGCTGGCTGGCTACTGTAGATGGAAATGGAGGTATGCACGAGTAACGTTGGTGCATTACACTTTAACTGAGCCAGAAACACAAAACAAACATTGACAGCATAACTATTGGTGAAATCTAGCCTTTATCAGGCTTTGACTGAATTTCTAATAATCTTAGTAACGCGCTATCTAGCTTGGTTAGCATGCAAACTGATCGAAGCAACGTGCAGTCCTACTGGATTGTACAGGACCGTGCGATTTGTTTTCGCTTATTAACTTAAAATAATGTAAATTCACAGATTCAACCAAATTTTAATCAGCTAATCTGCTACACTACATCCATTAATGAGTGAAGCTAGAGGGTTATGGCTAGTACCATTCCTGAGATATTGAATATGAAATGACCATGATTCACTCACTCACTCACTCACAGATTATGGCCATGTTTGCCTGCTATATGGAAAACCAATGTCATAGAACATTTAGCCTGTGTGCAACTCTAAATTATAACTTTAGACAAAATATACTGACCAAAAAAAGAAATGCAATTTTCTATTTCTTGATTTTATCGAGTGTAACTGTTATTAATCAACACTTCATTGGTATCAAATGAAAGAGGGAATCTCAGACAATAGATATAACAGAAAATCAGGTTGGAATATCGCCATGTTGGCTTTTATTTAACAAGGTGAAGTTCAACATTATGAAACACAAATTACACTTTCAGTATCTCATATGTGCCCTGTTAGCGTCGCGCACAGCGGTACACCAGTGTCTCACAGACATCACCCGATGTCTGATTGTTGCTTGAGGAACGCTGTTCCATTCTTTGGTCAGTGCTTGTCTTAGCTGACATACTGTAGCTGGTGGTGGTTGACGTCTCCGGATTGCTCTGTCCAGAATGTCCCACAAGTGTTCTATTGGCGAAAGATCTGGAGAAAAAGCTGTTTTGGGCTGTATCACATATCTTTTTCAATTATTTTTGTAAGATGACTGCCATGTTGTTGTATATTGCTTACTTATTAGGCCCTACTTATCACACTCTGTTTTCAGTCAGCATAAACGGAAGGTCGACCACATCAGCTCCTTGGTGGAGATCATGGGGACAAATTAATGTATTTTTCCCTGGAGCAAAAAACAACTCATCTCATTTTGTTTAAAATTACTCAAGACTTTTACATTTTCTTATTTCCTTCAACAAATTCTATCGGTTGCTTGTTTGTTTTATTTTTGTAATAACCCCAGTTCTGAAAACATGGCTCATTATAAAAAATGCAAGTAAAATCAAGAAGGACTGATTTGGATCCATAAATGCTCTACTATATTGAATACTGGTCATTATATCATTTGATTTTCTAACATTTGAATTACATTTTTACTGAATATCTACAATGTGATGGCTGCTTCAATTTTCCCCATTCAGCCTATTATACAGGTCTTCAGCTGCTTTACTCAAGTAGAACTTCCTTTCACTGCCATTTAAATTATAACCCATCTGATTTTTCCTATCATATTTTTACACGGAACTTTTGATTAGTCTATGGGAGTGGTTCTTCTGAGTATATTTAAACTTATGCAAAGTATGCAATAGCCTTAGGACAATGATATGTACAATTTGTCAAAAAGGTCATCTAAGCTTCATGTACCAATGGTTGCGTTGGATTTAAATCAGAACTTTAAATTCGGGACTGAAAATGACATCAAAATTTTGACTGTGGAAGTTATGTCAGTCAGAAAACTGACTTGGGGTTAGCAAAACCCTCTGGTCAGGAGAGCCTTTATTAGCTATTGTTAGCAATAGTAATTGATAAAAATGTATTATGCGGTATTTTGCATGTACAAACACCTACAAACAAGTCCACTGAGCAAAAAAGTTTTACAGTACAGCACTAATTTAATGAGACACAAATAAAACAGAAGGGTTAATAAACTGTATATTTCTTATCTTTGATTTTGCTGATCAATGCCATCTTATTCTGTTTGGGGTAGAATAAGGTTCCTCTGAAATTCTAAATTGGACAAAAGACAAAAGGTCATTCCATTTGAACTTTCTGCCTGGGAGCTCAACATTAACTTCATATAGAAATGGCAACAGTAACTGCCTCTCTATGTCCCCTGTGGTTTATGCACAAGAGGAAAAAGCACATGTATGCTACATGTTAGCTTATTTTAACCCTTCGGCTCACCAAATTTTGGACATCCCTTTTTTATTGATTGCATTATCTATATAAAAACGGATTAATTTACTGGTTTATACAGGACCCTGTGATGCCGTGTGTTTTTGCAAAATTTTTTATGATGCAAAGGCTGAACGCTTGCAAATCTGTTCAGAGAATATAGCTAGCCAGTAAAAGTTAATGCCTAACTTATTTTTACCCAGCTAGCATAATTTTACTCGTTCAGTAGCCAGCTAGCTAGTTACAGAGCTACACGAAAAACGGGCTGCTCAACGTCATGGTTTTCATGTAGCTCTGTAGTTGGCTGGCTGGCTACTGTAGACGTGAAATGAAGGTATGCACAAGCACAAGTAACGTTGGTGCATTACTCTTCAACTGAGCCAGAAAGAAAAAAACAAACATTGATATCATAACGTTGTGAAATCTAGCCTTTTCAGGCTTTGACTGAATTTCTAATAATCTTATTAACGCGCTATCTAGCTTGGTTAGCATGCAAACCATCGAAGCAACATGCAGTCCTACAGGATTGTACAGGACCGTGCGATTTGTTTTTGCTTATTAACTTAGAATGATGTAAATTCACAGATTCAACCAAATTTTAATCAGCTAATCTGCTACACTACATCTGTTAATGAGTGAAGTTAGGTTATGGCTAGTACCATTCCTGAGATATTGAATATTTAAATGACTTTATAAAACTCACTGGTTAAACTCACTCACAGATTATGGCAATGTTTGCCTGCTATCTGGAAAACCAATGTCATAGAACATTTAGCCTGTGTGCAACTCTAAAGTATAACTGTAGGCAAAATAGTTGCAATTTATTATCGAAAATTGCATCAATGAAACTGTTTGGGGGTAAGAATAAACTGAGAGCTGTAATGCGACTAAAGAGACAAAGCATTAATTTCAAGTTACTATAGCAACCATAACTGTCATATACACTGTCAACAGTAAATCTCCAGCCCCTCAGCTTCTGACCTTAAAGGTGTAAAGTTAGTCAATTTAAGAGCCATTCCACGAGAGATTGACACCAGTTTGGAATTGAATCAACTTCGGCACATAGGTAGATATGTGTGTCTCACAGAAAAAGCAGAATTTTTAGGTTCGTATCTCACTTTGCCTGCAGATTGCGCCACCTGGAAGCCACTTAAGAGTCCGGTTAGACTTCAGCACCACATCAGCGCCAAGCTGGGTAACTACGTTATCGAGCCAGAATTATTTGAGAAATAAGAATAAAAATTGAAAATGAGAATGGGAATAAAATAATACCCCAGACATATACCAAACTAGAATGCTTTATTATGTGTTTACACACAATAGGACTATAATTTTCAGTGAATAGTACTTTGGTTTCTTGCTGTGTGTGTGCAATGGACTGCCAGAAAGATGGTTGAAATTCATTTTTGGTGCATGTTTGTGGTATATTTTCTCTGTAACCCAGATTTGTACTGTGAGGGTAAATGCTGTTTGTTGTGCTTTTGGAACTCTATTTTCTGGAATGCCAAGCATTTCTTTGGTAGCATCCACGCTTTCAAGCTAGACGGAGCCAAAGTTGGAGGAAAACTCAAAATGGTCCATTTAATAGCAGACTGTGCCTATGTTTAGGTGGCATTATTTTGTTTACCCAGCAAGATCAATATCTGAAATTCTCTGGATACATAGTACCTTTGGGGTACATTACAGCATTAGTGAAATCTCAATGGTAGTATTTTCAGTGTAGATGATTTTAAACATCAAAAGTCAGAAAAATTTGCCTCCAGGGGGCACTGTAGGCTGGATGCAAGTACTGGCTATCCCCAGTGAAGTACCAAAGAAATTGTTTTTGAATTGTGATGCACACAGCTAGTTTTCTCTGAAAATGAAGAGTTTAGCTTGGTACTATTCTGGATGGACAGCTATCTGACCAAAGGTGGTGCTCTAAAGCAGTGGTTCCCAAACTCGGTCCTGGGGACCCACTGTGTACGCAGGTTTTTGTGTCAACCACAGCTCCAATCTTAGAATGCTAATGAGTTGCTCATTGCTCTTGATTGCACTATTCTTGTTCACGCTGATTATTTATCCTTTTAAACCACATGTCAAAAATGGCCATGATGAAAATCATTTCATAGTGTGCTAAATTGGAAATTACTTCTCTAACATAAAAAATGGAAATTTGCAACTGATGACATGAATCTATAAATGGGCTTCTAGTAGATAAAATTGTGGACCCAAGGTCATTAAAGCTAACAATTATTAGGCAATTAAGAATTCAAAGACAAAGCAAACGATGAGTCAAACCTGTTAAATGTCACTTGATTGGTTTCAGGAAAGAACCTGAACACCTGAATTCAGAACCCTAATCACCAGATTACTGACTGATTGCAGTCTTGCATTTGATCACATAAAACATACTGCCACCTTTGATTGTCGTGCTTACGTGGAATACATCAAAATAAAAAATATGAATGTTGGGCTTTGAAATTTCATGGAATGCGTAGCCATTTCTGTCATAATGTGGTTTAAGGGGGTAAAATGTCCCTCGTATCTGACAAGCAACTGCTAATTAAAAAATGAACAGCTTGTTAAAACTCTGGGATCGTAATTGTGGTTGGAGCAAAAACCGACATACGCAGTGGGTCCCCAGGACCGACTTTGGGAACCACTGCTCTAAAGAACTAATGTTCTTCCAACCTAACATTCCATATTCCCAGACATATATCAAAGTTCTGTCTTTTGACATAAATAAAGTACATGCACAGTTATACATAAAATTTGTAATCTCTTTTGTATAAAGCTGGGTTGGTTGTATATTGGAAAAGAATATTGGTGGTGATTGTAGCATTGTGTCAACATGCAAGACTTTTACCAGTAGTCAGTACAGTGTACAGTTTTGTAGTGTTGGTGAGTTTCAGAAAATAACAAATTCTTTGCATTTTTGCATTACTATTATAATCGGAGAGCAGTGTTAGTTCTAGGATTTCCCTAGGGTATGGTGCTTGGATATGAAAAAGGGCACGGCAGTCGCGTCTAGCAAGTGGTTATCCTGATAAAGGGCACAGAGGTCCTAGCAAGCAAGCAGCACCCTGCCAAGAAAAGGGCAGTTCATTTGTAGTGGTAACTTGCATTCCTTCATTCCTAACACCTGCCCATGATGCCTAGCCTACGAGATGCCCGATGGTTGGGAGGGCGGGGTTTCTGTTACAGACTTCCCATTTACGTGCATACCAAGCCATGGGTGTTGACGCAACTATCGCGCCATATACGCTGCAGCCCGCTATTTAATTCAGAGACAGACAAGTTCACTATCAACGGCCTGTAAGCAGCTCTGTAGAGACCCAGGATGCAGTGTTGTAGGGCTTGCCTCGGGCTTGACTGGCTCCGTTGGTAACATCGACCCGCATCCAATGAAGAAGGCCATGGATGGCTGCTCGAGGCCAAGGCCAAGGAGCATCTCTGGTGCGCACCACCAGGTGCCGCCAACCTACAATCGAATTCCAAAAACAGATTGACGGATAGAGTTAGTCACATGTAGCCTCACTCCGCCAGCCTTCGTACTTCCGCTTAATTTCATTTTGCTTCAGTACTCAGTTTGATCACTCAGAGCTCTGCCCCCTTTTACCGCGGCAGAAAGTACGCCGGACCAACCAACGAACAGAAGGCGTGGCCGAGAGCCATGATGTAGCCGCTGCGCCAAGTTTGAAATTGTAGTCTCTGAAATCAACAATGGCTACGGACATAGATACATTGGAGGCCATTCACTCTGTCGTGAAGAAAATCCCGGGTATCAGCGACTTATAGCCACAATAAGATGAATGTTTTGTTGGTTTTTTAATGGAAATGATGTTGTAGCGCTACTCCCTACAGATTGTCATATCTACTTAATAGCCATCATGAAACAGGCACCCTGTTCATCTCTGTGAGAGACAGCTGAACCACCTCAGCTAGCTTGTAGCTTCTAGTGTTACATTGCCCGCGAATTTCACACTATTTAAGTTAGCAGCAAACTTTTTAAAAGCTGTGTTTTTGTTCATGTCACAAAACCTATTCGCTGTCTCAGTGTTATGTTGTCATTATCCATGAATGAAAGAGACAGCCAAACTGCCAAACTGTGTTGCTGTATAAGTTAGATAGCGAGTTGGGGTATGATGTTAGCGCAAGTATGGCTAACAGTTCAGTTTTCGTGTCAACGCAGATTTCGTCCTGATGTAAATAATGCATTATTCTCGCCGATTCTGCTGTTGATTTCGGGTCTCTTACATTTTTTTTAACAGCAGCAGTATCTGCAGGAAAAACGATAGCTCAACAGTTTGTTTCTTGTAAGGAGAACAGAAAGAGCACCTTTGGTTCTTTTAAGTGAATGAGCGAAGGCTAAAATTTGGTAGATGGGCATATGTATGGGTACAGTATTAACTTTAATGCACTGATCAGTTTGTTTTCGCTGCATTCCTGGTATGAAGGACTGTAGTTTCCAGCGGAAGTACTAGGCGGCTGAGCTGGCGCATAACATACGTCATCGCCAAACGTTAGTGATTAGTTTACGGGTACACCAATGATTTTAAACTTCTGACAAGCGCCCACCCACCAGGAAGTAAACACCTCTCAATGACGACTACCCAGACTCTGTGTACGAAGCAAAGCGAAGTAGCAGAGTCTGGTTTTACCAGGCTAAGTCACATGCTGTGTTGACATCATTTCACTTTGGATAACATGAAAAGTATAAAACAGTTTCAACTTTTGTACTATACATTCTGTCTTCATGTACACAGTTGTGTGACAAAGATTTTTTTTTAGAGTTCAAATTATGGACTTTTATTTTATGTAAGTGTACGTATACTGTTGACGCATGTCTGCGTACTTACGGTGGTACGCCTTTTACATTAGTTCTTTTATTGCCATTTAAAAATTTTGGACTGGTCATGTTATATAACGTGCTGTAAGTTTCTGACTGCGCTGTACCCATACTTGGTAATAGTCCATGTATTGTGCATTTGATAATGCTCACAGTCACCAACAGTTTACAACCAAACAAGCTTTTAAAGGGATCATAATTTTTATGTATAACTGTGTTTGTGCTTTGTATATTTCAAAAGACAGAACTTTGGTATATGTCTGGGAATATGGAATGTTAGGTCGGTAGAACATTAGCTCTTTAGAGTGCCACCTTTAGTCAGAAAGCTATCTACCCAGCATAGTACCAAACCAAGCTGTTTCTGAGAAAACTAGCTGTGTATATCACAATTAAAAAAAAATTTCTTTGGTACATTGCTGGGGATGGCCAGTACTTGCATCCAGCCTACAGTGCCCCCTGGGGGCAAATTTTTCTGACTTTTGATGTTTAAAATGATCTACACTGAAAATACTACCATTGAGATTTTACTAATGCTGTAATGTACCCCAAAGGGACTATATATCTAGAGAATTTCAGATCTCTATCTTACTGGGTAAATAAAATAATGCCTTAAAATAAAATAATGACCTAATCTGCTTTGAAATGGTCCATTTTGAGTTTCCTCCAACTTTGGCTCTGTCTAGCTTGAAAGTGTAGATACTACCAAAGAAATTCTTGATATTCCTGAAAACAGAGCTCCAAAAGCACAACAAACAGCATTTATCATCATGGAACATATCTGGGTTACTGAGAAAATATACCGCAAACGTGCACCAAAATCAATTTTGACCATCTTTCCCAGCAAGATACCAAGGGAATATTAACTGAAAATGATAGTTTTGTTGTGACTAAATACATAATAAAGCATTCTTGATTGGTATTTGTCTGGGATATTATTTTATTCCCATTTCCATTTTCACTTTTTACCGTTATTTCTCAAATAATTCTGGGTCAATAACACAGTTACCCAGCTTGGCGCTGATGTGGTGCTGATGTCTATCCAGACTTGAAGTGTCACAGGTCATAATAAAAGTATTACACATCTGGTACTGTGTACCCTGAAGTCATAATAATTGATGTAAAATATGGTGTCAAAAGCAAAACTGAGCCACTTTAGTGGCTTCCAGGTGGCCCCACCGGCAGACTAAGTGAGATACGGACCTAAAAATTTGGCTTTTTCTGTGAGACTACCTTATCTACCTATCTGCCAAGTTTAATTCAATTCCAGAGGGGTCAACTCCTCAACTTCTTCAAAAAGTGCCATTTTCTCACGGAATGGCTCTTAATATAAATAAACTCTACAGATCCTCAATAAGCCTAAAAAAAAAAATGTTTTGATATGAATGAAGTTACCCGTATTGCTTTTCCATGTTATGCTGGGATCAGACTACACAATGTTTTTGTCTGTTCCAAAGATTGTTATGTCAGATTAAACGATTATAGAGTTATAAATTCTTTCCGCGACATGGCCGAGAGACATTGCATACTACATGATGCTCGTAGACTAACCGTCATTTGCAGTCAGTCACGACGTGCGCCGTATTTTTCAGTGAATGATGTGTAACCTCTCCCATAATACCTTAAAACTTAGCATTTTCAGAGCGTGTATAGACAGTAGTAACTGGGGGTTCCGGCTCGGGTTGTTTAAACATGTCATCCCGTTCTTTCCTAGCTTTAATCTATTGCACTGTAACTGTCAAAAAAAAAAAAAAAAAAAGGTAAAAGCTATCTTAGGGTTACTCATAAACATGTCAAAAAAGGGCTTAATCTTTGGGTTAATGCTTAATCTTTTACTGACATGAATCACTATGTTACCAGAGTACGTCAATAGCCCGGTCAGAATCCGGAATATTGTGGGTACGAACCTAAATGTTATTACTGAGTTGCGCTAACTTAATACTACTGGCAGCACTCGCCGGTTTGCTGAATTCTCATGGCTATTTCTCGCCAGAAATCATCATTATTCCCTCTGTTATGATAGTCCCTTGAGCAAACGTCAAGACGGCAAGGATGTTGTTGCCATATGAAAATGAACCTTTCCTTCGTTTCACTGGTCCACCTTGCTATAACAGCATCGCTTTCTTCTTTCTCTGGGCTATGTTAACAAATGTGCGCGCTGTGGCTTCATCTCTTCCTGCAGAGTACTGTCAGCTATGCTTCTATTGGTCAACATCACAGTAGCAACCCAACCCGTTGTGGGAGACAAAGAAAAAAAATTAAGTGTTAGACCTTCTGTCGGGGCATCGTGAGGCATTGCTGATGTGACATTGGTTGTCGTCCACTATGGCACACTACAGGGCATAAAACGATTAATCTTCGCCTCCGATGACCATTTATCGTCTCTGATCCCACCCGACGTCCTACAACTTCCAGATCGGGCTAAAATCAGGCTGGAATCGTGTAGTCTGATCCCGCCATTAGTTTAACGAGTGAACTCTGAGAGAATCTGAGTAATTACACCATGTACTGTCCCAGTCATTAGTGAGGATGATGACACACAGATTATGGTCTCAATTTTGATGCCGTCTACCGGAGCGTTGCAGTGACAAAGGGCACACATAAGGTTATTTGTCCAACCTTTGAATTGACTTTAATAATGCACTATGATTGATTCAGAAGACATAGATGAACTAGAAAATTCCAATATTTTTAGGTTCACAGAGACATTAATGAGGGAAGCCCTGATTCCAACAGCCACCAAACAGCTGCCCCCCCCCACTGGCTGACTGCAGCTCATGCTGTCGATCGATCGTAATTTAGACCAATATGGAACCTTAAGGTGACAACGATACGGAGATAATGACTCTCCCTTTAGTTAGGTACACATCCCAGATCTCTAGAAATACACCACTTGGCTAGAGGTTTGTGGACACTCCTTGAGTTTGGGCTGTGATATGAAGGTTGGTGATCCGCCAGTTCCACTTCAATGCTTCAACCCCTAGCAACTCCTGGAATGTTTGTGCCGTCAGGGATTAAAAAATCCATTGATGGGATAACCTGGTCATTCACTTCATTCAGGTAGTTTGCTGACTTAATTTTATTGCCGCATAATGTTGTTGAGCCTTGATCTGATCAGTTGAAGCCGCCCCAGATCATAACATTGCCTCCAGAGGCTGGTACAGTGGGCACTATGCATGACGGGTGCATCACTTCATGGGCTTCCTTTCTTACCCTGACGTGCCCATCACTTTGGAATAGGATAAATCTGTACTCTTCAGACCTCATGACCTTTTTCCATTGTTCCACATTCAAACTTTATGCTACCTAGTAAATTCAAGTTGTTTTTGCCCAATTAGCCTCAGTGACAAAACTGTCCATACAGCAGTTTTGTCCCAATCCTGCAAAATCTTGTCACATTGTATATGTGGAAATCCTCTGTCACAATTAAACACAGCCATGAGTTCTACCTTTATTTATTTATTTTTTTGCAATGAGTCATCACCAAGGGTTTAAATGATCTCCGATCACAATCATTCAAGATTTTTTCTGACCCATTTCTTTGGCTGAGTTGACGGTTCATCAGTACCCTTCCAGGTTTTAATAATGTGTTGGACAGTCCTTAACCCAATTCCAGTGATTTCAGCAATCTCCTTAGCTCTTTTCTTTGCTTGACGCGGGCCAATAATTTGCCCCTTAGTAACAACTTTTCCTCGACCATGGGATATGTTTTCCAACGTGGTTTTTTAAGAAATGGGAAGCTGGCCACCACAAGCCAAATTTTCTGGCTTCACCCCATACATTTTAGCCAGATTAGCCAATAAGCCTGCTCCTGCAAAGACCTAATTTATCTCATTAAAACCTGAAGATGGGTATGTGTGAAATTTGTGAAAGTTAAATAGCTGAGCGTGAGGCTGTATAACACTGTATTAAAAAGTACTCAGCACTGATCTGATGTACATCTACATTCACCACCAATCTTACGCATAAGTTCTCATTTTATCCTTATTGGCATTGCAGTGCTTGCAACTCAGGAACCAGTCATTTTAGCATTAGCATTCAGTTTTCCAGTAATGTTTATTTCCCTCAGAAGGCAGACTATATGGTTGAGACCCCAAGAAGTTCAACAGCCTAAAACACAGAAGAAGATATTGAAACGTATCATGATGAAAGAGGGTGTGACCCTCGCTGCAGTCATTAGTGTCAGGGCAGATTTGACTGGTAGACTGATGCCTGCAGGGCAAATCCCTGCACCTGCTGGGTGGTATTTCTTCCATGTGACATCAGCGCTCATGACAAAGGGTCAGAAATGGCAGGGCCCACTAATTAATGAAGCTACACGTTCTTGGTTCCCTTGGCAACAATTTAAAACATTTATGTTTTATTTGTTTTTTTTTACGTTCCATCATATTGACAAGCTAACTAAACCGAATGCTGTCCCTCAGTATGTCCCTTGAAGTCTTTTAGTGGATGTTGCAAGCAAGCCTTAAAACATAATTATAATATTAGACAAATAAACACACAATTCCCTGTTGTAACTGGTCACCCTTGTAATTAGATCATCCTTCATGAGGAGTCAAGGACAAAGGAAGTAAACGTAAATGAAATACTCTGAGGGTAGTTGAGCTTTTGATGGCGGCCAGCTTTGATACGCAGTAATCGCTTCTGACAGGCCATTCTAACAGATTCTGTGACAAACTTCTCAATTTTACTTGGGATTTTTGAACTTTGCTTGCTCCTCTGGGTCTGTCAAACAATCCAAATCAGTGACCCAATTGAGCAGTGGTCCTTCACTCATGACCTCAATGAGCTCCATTCGCCATTCTTCGCGAGGAACAAAACGCCTCTCGCATTTTATGGTAATTCAACATTCATTTAGCAGACGCCTCTGTGCAGGCCGCCATTTTAATGCCGAAAGTGCGGCGGGTAGTCTGACCTCGGACTTTCCCACGTATTAAATGCTTCATTAGGTCATCGCACCATGGAAGCGGATTTCTGTTTATTAAAAATCTCATTAATTTTTGAACAAAGATGTTCAGTGACCTGATTGATGTAGTCCCTGCCTCCTTGTTATCTGAATATCCTTTACATAAAGCATCTCTAATTACAGCCCTGGTTTATTAGCAGAGGAGCCATTTGTGCGCATATTTTTCTCTCTTGGGTGTAAAGAGAGTTAAAGAGAATGTGATGTGCGCTAGCTCCCTAGTGCTAGCTCCCTAATGCTTCCTGCTAACAGCTGCTCACTACCCTGAGCTTCCCACTGCTCCCCGACACTAAATGTCCACCACTGTCCGACACCAGCGGTCCACAATCTCTACAACCGTCAGTCAGCGCCAGCTTGGGGTTATGTAATAACAGAATGTTGCTGGTGTTTTAATTAAAGGCTTCTTGACCGTTAATAAGTTCAAACAAATCCATGCATCAGTCAACAGAAAATTATTTAGAGAAAAGTCATTTTACAACAATAATATCCCCAACTGCTCTGTTAAGAAAAATTCAAGATGCTGGTGTTGGCAGGACAATAGACGGTCTCTCACTGAGACCTGACAAAAAGAAATATAACGCACAGGGCCATGGAAAATTATTTGCTCATTCTCAATTTTTTCTATTTTTGCATATTTGCCATACTTATTTGATTCAGTTTTTCAAAGAAATTAATTGAAAGAAAGTTTTCCAAAATATATCGGCCTGGATTGTGTAACAAAGCCATTTCTACGTTTCTGAGGCTCCAAGTGAACCACAATAGCTGTGTTGCCATTACAGTTTTGTGCAAAATAAAAGCGAGATTTCTAAAAAATTCGACAAAGCACACTTGCGAGTTGCATGTGTTTCCATTTTGAGGAAGTTTTGCAAATAAATCTTGTAATTCTCATAAACTCTCGTCTCACGATACTCTTTCTGACTGAAGATGGATGTTCTTGTTCACGTCCTCTGACTTGTAAACGCGCAAAAAAATGTTTCCATTCCACTTTTGCAAAATACTGCCATATCGACACGTCTGAAAAACCACCTCATGAGAGCGTAAAAACTTTTAGTGGTATTTGAGAGGTTTTTCAAAATTCCATTACCAGTTTTATATTTGGCTATTTAGCGAAAGGGTAATGGAAACACACCTAGACAGAGTTATTATATCCAATGGGAGAAAGATTGGAACAGTGGCAGATCTTCCCCAGAGAGGCTGACCCACAGGAACTCCACAAGAGCATCTCGATGACTCTTCTGAGTGGCCACAAAAGAACCCAGATGGACACCTAAGGAAGCGCATGCCAGCATTTTAAGATTCCACCATTAGAAAGAGACAAAAGGACTAAAATGGTTTTCACTGGAGAATTTCAAGGAAAAATACCACTGCTAACCAAGATATCTCACATTCACCAAAGGGGGGAAAAAAAACGCCTTGATGATCTCCCAAACCTTTTTCCAGGTGATGTTCAGGGGACTGATAAATACAGCTATTTGGAAGACATGAGTCACATCACAAATGGTGTAAAGCTACCCCAGTTCTGCAACACAGGACTTAGACCCTCAGTCAAATGGGGTGGTCCGTCCAGGACACAAGCAGGAAGTGAAAGAGAGAAGGGCGGATCCTGAAACCCTTTCTCCTGAGATGAGGCTAATGGCCAACATCTACTTCCTGTCCCAGGGGAGAGGGGAGACTCCGTCTGTGAGGGATCACTCTTTCGGTGAGAGAGGGGGTTACCCTGAGCGCATCCCCACACTGCCACTGCTGCGGAACACACCGGAGACCCCGTCCACACTGCCACTGCTGCGGAACACACCGGAGACCCTGTCCTCATGCTGCTGCTGCTAGGACACACATGGTGAAAACAAACACTGCCTCATGCTGTAATGGACACACACACACGCACGCACACACACACACACACACACATGCATGCACACACACACACACACACACACACACACACACACACACACACACACACACACGCACATACACACACATACACACACGCGCGCGCGCGCATTGTATGAGCAAGTGCACAAACATGCATTCCAAACACACACGTCCACACAGAGTAGTGACGGCTGGTGTGCTGAGCTGGTGAATGGATGAAGCACAGAATATCCCTTGAAAATATTTAGTCTTGACCTTTTTTTGAGCCTTTCTCAAAGATCCATTTATGATCTAAACTGCTTCTTCCTCACTATGGTCAGGGGGGAGCTGGAGCCTATCCCACCTGACTCTGGGCAAAAGGCAGAGACCCACCCTGGACAGCTCACCAATCCATCACAGGGCTCACTCACCATTCACACACCATTCACTCAAACACTCCTACCCATGCGCAGATGAGAATCTCCAGTTAGCCTGGCATGCATGTCTTTGGTCTGGGGGAGAACATGCAAACTCCACACAGAGAGCCACAGGCCAGATTCAAACCCACATCCTTCTTGCTGTGAGGCAGCAGTGTTACCCACCTTGCTGCCCTGTTTTCAGTCATTTTTCTCAATTAAAAAGTTTTACAATAATAAGAATAATCCAAACAAACAGCTTTCTTCTAAATGCGATGTTGCAACAATAGACAGAAAATTCAGTATAGATTCAGTATAATTGATTTATTCACTTAACAAAAATAATAACTCCATGTTAACATCTGTGTTTGCTTTTAACGTATCCTGCTCAGTCTAATCTTAGCTTCTAGATTGTTTAATTACAGTAAAGAAAACTAAAATTAGAAAAAAAATTAACAAATTTTATTCACCAATGAAAAATGCTGATTGAAATGCTATTTTGCACCATAATTACGTTTTTTTTATTTTTCGTTTTACCTCAATGAGGAAAACTGGCAACACCTGATAATGAGTATTTTTTGAAGTTTATTTAGTTGTAATATTTATTTAAATGATAGATAGGAAATAGATTAAGACCAACCATTAGTTTCAAGGAATGTTCTGCACTTTGTCAGTTTTCAGCTCACCAGCCTCCACTGACGCAGATAGACAGCACTCATACACACACCTCACACACACACACACACACACACACACACACACACAAACCTCGTGCAGATTCCATATCATAAGTGGTATGTTGGTAATTTTTTTGTGCTAGACCGCAGTGCGGATGGTCTGTCAGCCTGAGAGGGTCTGTGACAGATACAGACGAACAGGTTCTCTCACGTCTGCCCTGCTCTGCTGTTTTTGCATCTCAGCTTAAAGACCCCTCTGTCCTCCTGGGTAATTATCTTCCTCAAAGCTCCATCTAGACTGAGCAGGTGCTCCCTGTCTTATTAATACAACATGTCACCACATCACTGGAGGGCAGGAATACCACTCTTCTTCTGCAGTTGTGGTGGAGGATGAGTGGCCCGGAGAGGTGAGAGCAGATGAGGCATTTCAACCTCAAGAGCCAGGAAATAATGGTGCTGCCCTCTCACATCTCCCGGCTACATTATTCTCTGAGGGATACACTTTGTTATGGCAAAAACATCCATGCAGAAGACCACCCGAAACCATCCTTTTCTAAAAGGAATCAACACAGGTTTTTTTCCCCATTAAGGAGTTCCACAAACCATTAAACGATTGAGATGTTGAGATGTCGACCAATGACAGTTTGCATTTGTTTCATTTGTTTCTTCAATCAAAGAACTCCCCAAGACCATATTCGCGTGAATCCTATTTTTATGAATTATTTTTTTGCTAAAATAGTTTTTTATATCAAATAATATGAGCAAAAAACAAATCTAGAGTTTGAAGGATAATAATTACAAGGCTTTTGAAATAATAAGAACCATTTTGACAGTACCAGTCAAAAGTTTAGACACACTTTTCTCTTGTGATACTCATGTTACTCTGGTTTAAGCTAATTTTAGGTACTTTGCCCTTGTTAATGGCCACAATAGGTTGGAAGCAAATAAAGAGGTTAAAAAGAAAAATTAAATTCACAGGATAGTGTCCAAAATTTTGGAAGACACAAAGGAAATTATGGATTAATGAACAGAACAGCAACATGTTTCCATTTCCAACACGTGAATTAAAATCAAGTTTGGGAATTATTGGACAAAATGTCAAGAGGAAACAAACTGCATTTTTTATATATATGTATTTTAAAAAAATGTCAGCGTGTCCAAACTTCGGACTGGTACCATGGATTTTACTGTGGAATTATTCACAGATAAAACTGATGTAAATATGAAACTTTCTGGAACCAGCGTGAAGTATGAACGCCACCTGCTGGACACCGGTGAAAAAGACACCTTCTGGCAGTCTTGAGGTCCAAGAGTGATACCAATAGTGTTTGCACTGCTGAGCATTATATATTTATAGATCTCAGATACGAGTCATTTAATATTTTCCATTTAGTCTAGCCATTTTTTTCTCTGAAAGAGTTTGTATAATTAGAAATTGTATCACATATTTATTTTTTAAAAATGGCACAGATACCTATTTTAGTGGTTATTCACCAAAATATCCTCTGAGATTAAATCACTATTATGCAAATTTTTGCACCAGGGATATAAATTGTTTAAGATATCTTTCTTAATGGTTTTCCTCGTGACTGGCAGTAATTCAGGATTTTTTTTGGCAGATGGGCTCACCTCACAAACTTAAGGTGACTGTACGAGGGCTCTTTTGGGTTAAAATCAGGTGACTGAGGAGGCCAATCCATATTTTCCTGCTCCAGGACGTCCCTGCAGTGTTCAGATGTACGATTTGAGTCATTGTCTCACTGTAACATTCCCCTCTGTGGGTTTGAAGCAGCAACTGTACAGAAACCAGTGAGGCAACCTAATAATAGTAGTAGTAGTAATCATAATAAGAATAATAATAATAATATAGGTAATATTATTATATTATAATTATAATATTATAAAATTGATATTATTATAATATAATAATAATAGGTATTGGCATCACAGGGGCAACCAGTGGCATCACAACCTGGACAGACACCCTCCTCCTTACAGGTCAGTCTAAATACCCATGTGTAATGCCACAAATGGTCACATGATTATCCAGTATTATCTATCATTACTGCAATTGGCTAATTCTGATAAAGGTTAACCAATTTTACAATTATTTTTTTAAAATATCTTAATGTAAAAAATTATAATATTGCACAATGTAATCTTTCCATTTTTAATCTTTTGCATGTTTTTGTGGTGCTGCGTGACCCTGGATGTGTCAGAAACAGAGTGTACGCGTGTGATTCACATGCTTATGTGGCGCATATCACTATCTTCATTTCTTGTCTTACCATTACGTGGAGAACTGGCTACACGATAGCGTTGAGTGTTTTCGAAGTTAACGCATTGTTAACCATGGAAAACGCTCGAACACTGGCACTTAAAATCAGCTCTTGAAACTGATTTTTTTTTTATGCCAGTCATATTTTATCCTCAGTAACCACCACTGGTAAATATTGCCTGGCAACATAAAAGTCTAGATTTCCCATCCTGTTCGGCAGCACTTTGAGTGTAGATTCCATGCTCTTCCTGGGGTTGTGTGCGTTTCCTTACTGTACTCCAGTTTCCTTCAGATACTCTTGTTTTAATCAGCCGACTCCCATGAAAATACTTCATGGACAGATGGACACAATGATAGTTTGGAATCCAGGCTCTGATCCTGACTTACCCTGCTGCCCACTGAGCTTTAGGACCAGACAGCAGTGAGTAGCAGGATACTCCCTCCCCTCTGGGGAAATAAGCACAGCCCATAGGCAGATGCTGAGGTGGGGGAGGGACTGTAACCAGTGGAATGCAAGAGTGATGCATCAGCAGGAAATGTTACTGGCAGCAGCCGAGAGCAATGCAGCACAGCAGCAGGCAAAGGCATTTTTAATGCCCATTAGGAATACATCTCTGGTCTAAGGAAATTACCCCGATTAGGCTGTTCATGTTTCATACATATTACTTTTTTCTGCAAGTGCTGCAAGTACTTTTACGAGATTTTCAACTTTGAACTTGAAATTGCCACCCTTTTGTGGTTTACACAACCTTTTCACACTTTCATCTAGGAGTCACCCAAGTCTCCAGAAAGCTCTACAGTTCCCCCTTCCTGAGCCGTGGCATACTATATTAAGCATTACTGCAACTAATGTTGCTCTCAGAATCACACAAAACACATTTACTGGCATTGTGTGAAGAAAGTGATAACGACCTGGGCAGGGATGAGTAACTGTGATAATGCTAACTGATAATGCTAATGCATTATATGTTGTAGTGATGGAAATGAGTGCATGACTATGGATGAGTTTGTTCAGGCTTTTGCCAATAACTAAAGAAGAAGAATGCTCTGCAGTGGAAGCTTGTGTATGCAGCAGGAATAGCTTCCTTTTTCCTGCTGCTACTCAAAAAAAAAAAAAAATTAAGAAATTTCATGGGAATAAAGCATGTATACATGGTCATAATAGCATAATAGTTTATTAGTTCATGAATGCTGCTGGATATCAAGAAAGAAATCAGCACAAAGACTATAGTATGGCACACTGTAATATGAATAAAACGTTTCCCTCCCCAAATCACCGGAAGCTCTTCCAATCAGAACAGTTTAGAACTGGGCCTGGTTAAAGAATGATATGTGGCATTTACTAATGTTTTAAATGGGATTACCATTATTTTTTTGTTAATTGTTTTGATAACTCACTGGCATTGTACAAAGAGTGCAGAATGGATATGTGCATGAACATTTAAGATGACTGAGGCTCACAGCATTTACAGTTTGAGTGAAAAATCTCTTGGACAGTATATTTCTGTGACACCCGTACAGGACAGTGTGTCCCGCTGAAAACAACAGGGCATTAAGATATGCAGCTTTACTGCTCTGCAGGAACATCATCGCAGTCACACACAGCGCTGCCACACCCCTGGAGGAGGTCATGGTTGGGTAGCAGAGGAGACCTGTAGCTGTGTTTGGTAACCGCACAGGGCCCGGCTCCATGGCCGCCGCAGCACCATGGCAATCGCCCATCTTCCGGGAACGGATCAGTCGTCACCCGGTGACGAGTCTGGGCCGGTGGGGCTGGAGTGGGGGGTGACGCCTGTGCTTCCGATGGGGGTCCCCTGATGCTGCGTCTCTGAGCGGGATCACGGATAACGCCACCTCAGTAAGGTATGAGTGTCAAACACATCCCAGGGGAGATAGCAGGCGGGGGTTTTTTCCTTAATGACGGAGTATGACAGAGCCCTTCTGCTCTACAGTTCTGCTCACTCCATCATCATAAGTCTCAGCATTTTCCTTCCTTCACTCTGCTGACTGTTTTTTCTGTCATCATAATATTCATAATGTGCAGACTGTTTCTCTATGCTCTATACCGGTGAGTTGTCCTCCATTTATGTTTGAGGGTTGACCTCTTTAGATGTAAAAATGTAGGGCACTGATGAATATTCAAAAGAGAAGATTTGTGACAAACCGGAATGCGCTTCAGTGACGGTGTGACTCAGATGCTGCTCTTGCTGCATATTCAGGTGTGTGACAAATCCTTCTCTCAGAGAATGAATCATATTTCTGCATTCATACTTCTGAGGAGGTCAACTTGCGAACAGACATGGAAAACACTGACTGGTACTCAGTTTAAAGGAACGTTGACTGTATAAATCCATAGACTGAGAAAATGAACATTATTGATTAATGAAGTACTAACAAGGGCCACATAAATGATCTTGGACAATAAACACAGACATTGTTAAGACAGTACTCTACACCTTTAAAAAACAATGCATTAAAATAACATTCAATTAATACAAACCCAATTCCAAAAAAGTTTGGATGCTGTGTAAATTGTAAATAAAAACAGAATGCAATGATTTGCAAAGCTTATAAACCCACATTTTATTCACAATAGAACAACATATCAGATGTTGAAAGTGAGACATTTTACCATTTCATAAAAAAACATTAGCTCATTTGAATTTGATGGCGGCAACACATCTCAAAAAAGTTGGGAGAGGGGCAATGAAAGTGTTGTGTTTTTGCTCTGTCTGTCTGCCTGTCTGGTGCGTTTTTAGCTCCTGCCATTTTTCTGCCGTAGCCATGCCCATAGCTCTTCCATGAGTCCTCGTTTATTCATGTGTCTTTCTATCCTCTAGCTCCGCTCCGGTCTGCCAGTTGGGATCCACCTCTCCAGTCTGCGCTCCATGCCATGTTTTGTTCCTGCGTGCTGCACCTTTCATTGCTTTGGTTTGGCTGGTGGTGTTTCTACTTCCTGCACAGCTGTTCTGAATCCGGGGCTGTTCTAAGCTTCATTGCCTCTTGATTGTTTTTACTCATTACTAACATTTACTAACTTACACGGGAAGTGTTTCTTTAGATTCACACGGGAGGTGTTTCTTTAGACAGGCACTCAAAAATCCTTACTAATTTTAACAGGGTATTGATTGGCATGATTTCCCACATTTGCTGTTTTCTAGATCTTGTTAGCTTTTCTGTTAATAGTCTCACCCTTCCTTCTCTGCTGCATCTTACACTGGTACTGAAGCTAAACTCGCCCGTTCTCTTAATGGGCTCGTTAAGTCTAACTGCTTGTCTCATGTCTCATGCTTCTGTGCCCTGCCCCTCTCGTTTTGCCCAGGTGTCCCTTGTTTCCCTGATCCCGCCCCGAGCCCATTTATTCTGAGGTGAGCGCCAATCTGGCAGACGGATCCTAGTTTCGCTACAGTCTTGTTGCGCCCTTGTATTGTTCAGTGCTTTTCTAATTCTTGTTTTTTTGCATTAGTCTCGGTGTCTAGTCCTTGTCTTTTTATTATTAACTTTGTTTTTCCCTCCTATTTTATCAGCTCTTGGAGTGTAGTTTTTTGTTGGCCCTCATGTCCTGTTTATTTTGTGTGTTGTTTAATAAAACCCTTTTATTTTGGATTATTGTCTCGTGTTTGGTGATTCCCATCGCCGCGCCTAACAGAAAGGCTGGAAAAGTAAGGGCTACTATTAAAAAAACAGCTGGAGGAGCATTTTGCAACTAATTAGGTGAATTGGCAACAGGTCACTAACATGACTGGGTATAAAAAGAGTGTTTTAGAAAGGCTGAGTACCTCAGAAGTAAAAATGGACAGAGATTAACCAATCTGCAAAAACTGTGTCTAAAAATTGTGGAACAATTTCAGAAACATGTTCCTCAATGTAAAATTGCGAAGATTTTGCATATTCCAATGACTTTGAATAATACAGTGCATAATATCATCAAAAGATTCATAGAATCTGGAGAAATCTCTGTGCGCAAGGAACAAGTCCAAAGGTCCATATTGGATGCTTGTGATCTTTGGGCCCTCAGGCAGCACTGCATTAAAAACAGGCGTAATTTTGCACTGGAATTCACTGCATGGGCTTAGGAATACTTCCAAAAATCATTGTCTGTGATCACAGTTCACCGTGCAATCTACAAATGCAAGCTAAAGCTGTATCATGCAAAGAAGAAGCCATATGTGAACACGATCCAGAAACGCCGCCGTCTTCTCTGGGCCAAAGTTCATTTAAAATGGACTGAGGCAGAATGGAAAACTTTTGTTGTAAAATGTCTCACTTTCAACATCTGTTATGTTGTCTATGTTATATCTTGAATAAAATTTCAGTTTATGAGATTTGCAAATCATTGCATTCTGTTTTTATTTACATTTTAAGCAGCATCGCAACTTTTTTTTTTGGAATTGGGGTTGTATTAGATCAAAAACATTGTTTCATATTGGTATATTGGGTATTTTCAATCAGAGTTACAAAGAATTGAGCATCCTGGTTAGATCAAAGCACATGTTCAGGGGTATTTACTGTTGCTTTAGTCTACAGTTTTATATCTGTAGCAATGCATGATGGAATGTGTAGTTACAGAATCGTGCCCTCAGCTGGGCACAAGGTCACAAGCTGCCATTACTAATGCTGTTTAGGGCTGAAATTCAGTGTACCACATATGGTTAAGTGCTTTAAATTTAAGTTTAAAACTTGCTTCTTAATGATTTATGGAAATTTTTATTTCTGTCTGATTTTCCAAACCTTTATTTTCTTTATTTGGTATATTGTGCATCTTAGACACCTCACAAAATTATCTCTTTAAATCATAAAGAATCCGAATTAAAATGAGTAATGACCTCACAGTGAGCATTTTTAAAATTAGTGATGACCTCACAGTGAGCATTTTTAAAATGAGTTATGACCTCACAGTGAGCATTTTTAAAATCAGTAATGACCTCATAGTGAGCGTTTTTAAAATGAGTAATGACCTCACAGCGAGTGTTTTCAAAATGAGTAATGACCTCACAGTGAGCATTTTTAAAATGAGTAATGACCTCACAGTGAGCATTTTTAAAATGAGTGATGACGTAGCAGTACAGTAGAGCACAGTAATGATTACACACCACCACTTTCATCTGAAAGAGGCTCTGAAATATTGCTTCTGTATAATTTTTGGTGAAAATGTACTGAAAAATACTATTGTACGCAATTAGAACCAAAAAAAAATCACTCCCACAAGTATATTGAGGTATAAACATGGTAATAAACAAAAACACCAAAAAAATCAATTTTTTATAACAATTGAAAGGCGTTGCAATTTTTTTTTTTTTTTTTTTTTGACTCTTGCATAGCCTGAATGCATGTTTGAATACTCATTCCATGATTATTAATGCTGAAAAAATTTTATTAATCTGCTTTGAGGCAACATTATTCTGCAAAATTACCCATCATGGTCAGTTGTTCCCATATATAAGGTGACATGAACTTTGAACAGTGGCAGTGTTAAACATGATTGGACGACAGAAGGAGATTCTTCGCAGCCACATTGTAGCCTTACATGATACTGAAGACGTTGAATGCTGCCATGGCACTGTAAGAAACACCATCAAGCGTTTCAAAGAGACCGGTTCGCTGAAAACTAATAGCAATAAAGGTGCAAAATGGAAGTCAGATGCCTCTGATGTTCATTATCTGTGTGTGACAAGTAAAAAAAAATAAAAATCAGCGGCTGACAGCACGACAACTCTGTGATGATATTAATAGTGCCAGAAGTGAAGAGATGAAAGTACCAAGATCTACAATTTCGAGACGCCTGTGTGAAAATGGTCTGATCTAGAGCTGGTGACATCAAAATACTTGAGTTTGCCAAGAAATTCAAGGATTGGACAGCAGTGGGCTGGGAACAAGTCCTTTGGACCAATTAATCAAAATTCAAGAATTTCTCATCCAAACACAGAATTTATATCTGCCGTAAAGTTGGAGAACGTTTCAAAAATGACAGTTTAACCCCCTCAGTAAAACATGGAGATGGTTATATTATGGTTTGGGGTTAAGTCTGTTCGAAAGGAGCCGGTGATCTCATAAAAATCTACGGGATCATGGATCAAAAGAAGTATCACAGCATCCTTGTGAGGCATACAATGCCATCTGGAAAGAGACTGATTGGTCGGGGATTTTATTTTCAACAAGATAATGACCCTAAACACACTTCTAAGTTGTGTAAGAATTATCTCAGCTGGAAAGAAACATTTGGTGACATAAAAGTTATGACTTGAGCTGCTCAAAGTCCAGACCTTAATCCAATTGAGAAAATATGTTGTAACATTGAAAGAATCTCTTTGGAATGAACTTCAATATATATGGAATGGTTTAGTGGGTAAGGAAATTTTAAAAATATGTGAAAACTGTACCTGAAAGATTAAATGCTGAAATCAAAACAAAGGGTGGCCATACTAAATCTTAACTTTTTCTCTCAAAAAGACATTATTATTTTTGTTTTTACTATATATTGTTATATGTTTACTTATTTTCATCTATATGATCCAATATTACATGAAATAAATATTTGAATAGTACTTGCTTTCTGATTTATCTTCATTTTGTTCAGTGCATAATCATCACTGCACACTACTGTATGCGTATTTTTACGGAGCATGACGAAGCAGAGAACCAAAAAAAGTAAAACGGATTAGTGGGCATTTTAAAAGTAAGGAATGACTAAGAAATGGGTATTTTTGTACAGAATGAAGGGGTCGTGGGCATTAAAATACAAGGAATAAATTAGCAGGGACTGTTTTTAGCAGCACATAAATTGTGCAGTTATTTACGGGTCCTTGGAGAGCAGGCACTGTGGGGCACTAACTGCAGAACATGTGAGGCGGGTTGTACCAACTGCAGACTCATATTCAGCAGTGTGCTCAAATGCAGAAATCCAGAAAGACAAACTTGAGTGATTTTCCTCAAAACTTATGCACAGACAGGACTGAGAGCGCTCTTAACCACCAGCATCAAAACACCACAGGGAACATCTGTTGAACAAACTGTGTTCCTTCATGTCATTTTTTCTCCATTAATACGTCACCCATCCGTACCTATCCATAGCCAGCTGGATGCACATCAGATGGACGTGTAAGATGTGCATGTTTTCCTGACATGCCCTCATCCTGTTGCCATCACAGTTTTATAAGAAATAATCGCTTCAACCTGTTCAACATCAGACATTTCTCATTTACTGTATATGATTTTTTTTTTTGGAAATATGCAATTGAAGACCCCAGTGTTAAAAGTACTTAAGTCACAAAATGTCCATTTTGAGAAAATTGAGAAAATCGACTCAGGTGACAATAAAAGACATTTTCCCATCCTTACCTCATGATGTGTGAAAATGTGACTTGAGTACTTTTTGCACTAGGCTCTTCAATTATTATTAGTACCTGTAAAATGACTGGTAAATACTATATAATTTCACATTCACACAAAAATTTCAAACGCGCTCATGAACTCATTCAAAGACTCAAGTGAGTTTAGCTTTGATTTTTTTTTTCATTCATATCACTTGTGTTGATTGATTTCACTTCAATAGAAATGACCTAATTTTCCTATTTCAGGACTGTGCTATTTCTGAAAACAGATGGCCTCCATAGATTCATCTGGTATTTCAATCACAAAGACTTCGGATTTAAGAAAAGGAGATTTATTAACAGTGCAGTGACATGAAATAAATTCAGTATTTGGCGATGACTCCGTCCTCGAGGACCCTCAAGCGAGGTGGGGCGCTGATCTGCCTGGGTAGCAGGCAGGGGCGAAGCCATCCCCCGTTGGACAGAAGGGTCATACGGATGAAGTAGATGCTGAAGAGGCCGGAGTCAGAAGTTGGTGGTGGTGGGGAGGCGGAATCTCTGCAACAGCAGACAGGAACACGCCATAAGCATATATATATATATATATATATAAATAAAGAAGACCAAAGGCGCTGATTGGTAAATGCAATTGCTTGAGCATCCTCCGTCTCGTGATTGAACTTTTGTTAACACTCCTATTAGACAAGTGCTTAAACGTAAAGAAATGGTGTTGATGAGAATTTATTTTGACTGCTAACTGTACCTGGAAGCTTCGAGGTGTCAATTATCAACAGCTAAAATCCCAACTCATACCCTGACGATAAACACATGCCTATCAGCTGTAGCCCATGGATGTTGAAAAACTGGGGAAGATTTGTCTGGAATCCACCAAATTATCAACAATGTTATCAAACGTAACAAGCAATATGCTTTTAAAAAGCTAATGATCACATTTAAACAACTTTTTCCCCCGCCAGGTCTACTTTTTGAATTTCTGCTGCATTTCAGTTGCATTTAACTGCCTTGTGTTGAAGGTAAGCTTGGGAAAATCACACCCATAATACTCATAGAAGGTGGCTGAATATCCATGTCTGTTTGTTTAAACTGCTATCGCGTGTATAACAGAATAAATCCAATTTGGTCGTGGAGCTGAAAATTATTCGTGTTTCACGCCTCATTCTGCAATAATCTGAAAATCCATCCGTTTAATCGTTTCGTAACTCTTACTGACTTTTCAAAGACTCCTTGTTTGATGTCTTTACAGTCACTATTATAGGCTCAGAGCTCGGTACAGTTGACGTTCAATTTCTGGTTCGTGATTGGTCGTAGGTAGAGGCGCGTTCACATAAAGCTTTGGTCTCTGCGCGCCTGTGCGCATCGTACTGAGCAGAAGCGATGCCGCGTCTGCATCTAGTGCCAGCGTTTCCTTATTTCCAATGAATTATCACCACATTCCTATGTTTGTCAGCTGACATTGTCCATATATTATTTCTCGTGAAGGAAACGGGATTTCATCTGAAGGCTGCGCGAGACTAAGGTAGATGCAGAAAATCAATGTTAATATTCTTTCGGGTGTTTATCTGCCTTGCATGTAATGGATTGATCGAGCGCTGCAGAGCTATCGTAGGCGCTGTCTTCGGTCCTGAAACTGCTAATGGTTCGTGCCACACCAGGTGAACTCTAAAGGCTGTCAGTTGTAGACGGAACGGTAATGCTGTTAGATTAATATTAACGGAATTATTTATTTGACAGATGATACGTTGAAGATTCCGCTTCATTGATATCCAAATAGAGATAAGCTTTCTGAATAGATCCAAGAAGAGAGTATTAACTCGACTACCATGTTTCGAAATATGATATTCTCTGTTATATTTCCCCTCATTTATGCACGCACATGACTTTTATCATATAAAGAGTCAGGAAAATGCGTTAAATCAGTGCACTGCTGTCGTAAGTTCCAGATTAGTCATTAACTGTCTTTGCCACGTTCCCGAATGGGTGTAGCAAGAGAAAGAGGTTTTTTTCCCCCCCGTAGAGTGAGCATACTAAGTTGAGACTGGAGTCTCATCTAACTTTAAGATAATTGCAACAAAGTATTTATGATATTACTGACGGCATATTTATTAAACAAAACTGTTGTAACATGTATTATTATTATTATTATTATTATTATTATTACTATTATTACTATTATTATTATCTTTTTAACTTAATGTGACATGGACCATATTAGCTACAAAACAAGATGACCACCTTAGGCTCCTCTAGATATCTGATATTTAGTCAGATTTTATTTTATTTATTATCATTTTAGATTATTTTCTCTCTTTTCCCCTCTCCAGTGCATGTAAGCTGCACTCCTGGAGGCTTAGGACCATGGCGCAGATGAACAGTTTTGGCCAAAGCACGAATGGAGATGCCGAAGAATCCCCTAATATGCTCGTCTACAGGAAGGTGAGTCCAGCAGGTGTTCCACATTATTAAAAAACAGGAAGAAACCATAAAGCCATTTAAAGCAGGAACAAGTATTGATCCATTTTAGAATAGTGTAGCAGTTGAACTTGTTTGACATAAGTCATCTGGGAAAAGACTTAAGTGTTTCATCCAGTATTCAAGAGATAATTTACAAAAGATTTTTTTTTTTTTTTTTGGAGAATAATGAGTGCAGTGGTGTATGGAAGAATTTTGGACATGTCATTGTATGGAAATGGTCTTTGGATAAAATTTTTTTAAAAAAAAAGAAAAAATCTGACAAGGTTTGCACAATATCAATATAGATACTTGTAAATCAAACTCATTGTGAACCTCCCAGACAATGCCCTGAGAAGCGCAACAAAACACTGATGTTAGAGGGGCTCTGTCACTTTCTGTCCTTGGTGGGTAGTCATGATACCTGTACCTGCAGGAGCAATATAAATAAATAAAAGAATAATCACTGTCCAAGTACTTTTGGACTGCTTTGTGTATAAAATATAAGCTGTCAATACAAGTATAGACACCATATTTTTGTAATATATATTCTTGCAATAAAATTGTAAATTTTGATGAAGCATTTTCAAAAAAACAACCAATCAAGCAAAATGAATAAATAGGTATTTATTGATAGATATTGATATTGATATTGATAGATAATTTGTGAATGGCACCATTCTGAGAAAGTCCAAGGGCTTCCTCTGAAATTACATCCTGTTGCCAATTTGTTACCCCATCATGCACTCTGTGCTTTCCGCCTTGATCACTGTTATTTAGAAGCAGTTTGGATGTGACCGATGCGGTTTGAGCCCTCATCTCCGACAAGGATGTGGTTTGGACCTGAACTCTTGTTTGGATCCCGATTCCTGCGGAATGGTTGTGGTTTGAGTTCTGATCTTTGCGGTTTGGGTGTGATTTGAATCCCACGGTTTGAGTGGGAGCACTGCTGCTGGTAAAAACCAGACTGAGGACAATGATGGATCAGAATAGACTGAATTACCTTCTTCAGATGTCCATAAAGCATGAAGGATTTAATGAACCTTGTTATAGAATTTTTTTGCTTGGAAAACAAGAAAACTTTCAGAAGGCGAATACACCTTTTTTGTGTACTGCTATGTGATTGGTTGAATGTGTCTTTTTTGTATCTATTTACCATACGCTACTGGGCCACTTATAGGTGTAATATATTGCTAGATTGGAGCCTGATCTCCATTAGATGCTGTTGAGTTTTTCATGCTCACTTTATTTCATGTTTTCATCCATCTTCCATGGAACTAATGGCTTTAGGCTTATATAAGCCTAAAAAATCTATATCTAGCCTTGACTCTGAGCAATTAGTGTGCAGATTTATTTTATCGGCTATTAGCTTCTGATTTGTATAATTGCAAAAATCTTACCTCATATTTTGCCGTTATCATACATTGATTGTCAGGTAAGATTTTTTACATGCACAATGATTCATGTGCAACATTTGGAGAGCGAATCTCATCACTATTGGGATTAATCTACAGCATGTGGAGAGAGAATCTCATCACTGCAATGATTCATTTATAACATCGGGAGATTGACTCCTATCACCACAAAGATTCATGTACAACATTTGTAGAGAGAATCTCATCACTACAATGATTCATATACAACATTTGGAGTGTGAATCTTCTCACTTCATTTATTCGGGTTCAACATTTAGAGAGTAAATCTCATCAGTAATGTGAATCACTCATGAACAACATTTGGAGAGTAAATCTCAGTTCATCACTAATGTGGAAGATTCATGTGTTACATTTGGAGAGTGAATCTCGTCACTAATGTGGACGACTTTATTCCACCAGTTGGTTGCAGTTCTGTTAATACATGCTATAGTATTACTGCACATTTGAATGCCATCTGACCTGAGTTCCGGCAGGTTCCACATCAAATTCTGTTAAAAAAAAAAGAGACAATGCTACAATTCTATGGGTCATTCCATGTCAATTCAACAAATTTCAGAAAATTTCCCCCCTGACCATCTCAGATTTATTTAAAAAAATTCTCACACCAAGGCCATGTACTTAATAGGATATGTGCAACGTTTCAGTTAAATATCTTCTTTAGTTTTGACAAAAAAAATTAATAAAGATGGCAAAGTTTTGCTGATTTTCGCACTCCTTTTTGCAACGTCAAATAAAAGTGGATTTTTAGGAGGCAATATCTCTAGTTATATCAATGCCATGGGCTCAAAAATTTCCACAGTGTAGCATCTATGCCCAGTACGCTTGTGAAACACATTTTCAATGGTAAATATGTTTTTATTGGGGAGCTGTGGCTGTTTGAAATTGCTAATTTATTTGACGAAGTTGTCTGTGACACCAACTTTGAAGGTCAATTATGACCAAAGTTGTGCAGGTGGAGAACTGATTTTTTCTGGGCAAGCTCTCCTCACAGAGTGCTATTGGTACAATAAACAGCAAGCATGTCAATTTTATGGTTGTCCAGAAAATACACAGCAAAATAAAAAAAAAGCCAAAATTTCATGAAATTTTACATCAAATTGCCGAGGTGTGACAACCTGTAAATTCTTGAAGTCTTCACCATCTTAAAGCATACATTCTTGGCTGTCTTTGTTTTAACGGAGGTTGTGGTGCAACTCTTCATTAAATAGTTATGAACTTTTTGGTAACGCCTTGTAAACGCTCGTTTTTCATTGTTTCTCTGCGATTCCTTGCATATTGCAGGAGTTTCTGAGGCTGTAATCATAACATCAGATAACAGAAAGTCACTTACAGATCTGCAATATTTAGATACATTGGTTATAGTACCATATATAGGTCAGGAAATGCCATATCAAACTTGTATATATGAAATTTATTTAGCAAAACTGATGAATGATGACATAATCTCAACCATTGGATGGCATTAGAGGACTTACAAATTGTTTATTTCCCCAAATTGACATTTATAATTGTGCATACAATAGCAGTTTAATTAAAGTGTTCCTAATTTTGATAAATGACCTGCTATATAATAGAAATAGCCCAGGATGTAAAAAGGTTGATACTTGTAAGTACCCATTTCTCTGCCAGATTCACATAATTATTATATAGGAAAATTAATGTTTGTGCTCAATATATCTTTTGACAGAGAAATACATATGCAGGTTTGAATCCCCTCTGCGGTTTTTGTTATCCCATGGGACATGAAATTGAGGCACATTGTATCCAGTGTTCTACACTGGAAAAAGACAGAGAAACCCCAAAGGAACAGGGAACACCTTGGTGTGGACTTTCAGACACAAATGGTTGTTAGGATCAGATCTCAAATTTGTATTAACCTTTAAAACAGTTGAAAAACGAGCGTTTATAAGGTGTTACTAAAAAATTCATAACTATTTAATGAAGAGTTGCACCACAACCACCTTTGAACCAAAGATAGCCACGAATGTAATCTTTAAGATGGTGAAGACTTCAAGAATTTACAGGTTGTCACACCTCGGCAATTTGATGTCAAATTTCATGAAATTTTGGCTTTTTTAGGATTTTGCTGTGTATTTTCTGGACAACCGTGAAATTGACATGCTTGCTGTTTATTGTACCAATAGCACTATGTGAGCAGAGCTTGCCCAGAAAAAAATCAGCTCTCTATCTGCATAACTTTGATCATAAATGGCCTTCAAAGTTGGTGTCACAGACAATTTTGTCAAATAAATTAGCATTTTCAAACTGCCATAGCTCCCTAAGAAAAAGAGAAAAGCCATTGAAAATGTGTTTGCCTAGTTTACTGGGCCTAGATGCTACACTGTGTATGATTTTGAGGCAATGACATAAGTATAACAGGAGATATCGCCTCCTAAAAACTCCCTTTTATTTGACGTTGGAAAAACGAGTGTGAAAATTCGCACAACACTACCATCTTTATTATTTTTTTTCTGCCAAAACTAATAGACATATTTAACTGAAATTTGGCACACATCCTATTATGTATATTACCTTTCTGTGATAATTTTTTTTAGACAAATCTGAGATGGTCAGATGGGAGGCATTTGTTGAATTGACATGGAATGACCCCTTGAAAGACCAAGGAAGTAGTGGGGTGGGGGGAATAATTGTTAAAGGGGTGAACATCTCAATGGTGTTCAGGGATATTAGATGTGTGAGGTGCATTAGGATGGTACTCGCTAAACTCCTTCCTCTGAGCTATATTCTTCTCCTTACATGTAATTGATTGCGGTTGCTTTGTAATGATACTTCTTACACAAAAAGAAGATAAACATGAGTTTTTAACCCTTCACATTATTCCATTTCTTGCATTATCTTATGTACCTGCAAAGGATGAACTACTGGCTAGTACCTCCAATTATAAGAAAAGACAACAGTGGTGGCATTTCTATTAAAATTTTCGAGAACCTTCTTTTATTGTGCAGTATAATCAGAATGAAAACTAAGGCACATTTAGACAGTGCACTGGGGCATATATTCCTTCTGGTGAAGTCATTTTAAGCTCATTTATCTGTGGAAAAAATGCGTCTCAGCTTCCTGAAGCGTTTGTGAAGGCCAGATGATGCAAGAGGCTGTTGAATTTTTCATGTCAGCCAAAATCAGGCCCATGATGCACTCGGCAGGGAGAGGAAACTCCACCTCTAGTTAGCAAGGACCAAACGGCATTGGTAGTGATGGAGCAGTTATGGGTCCTTCCCCTGATGTTCACTAATCCCCTCTTCACAGAAACTCCAAAGCCGCCACGCTGTGGCCCACCTTCCACTGTATCCTGCTTGAGATCAGCAGAGCCTCGGAAGCAACTGAGTTCACCCTTCTGGTCTTAAGGCTAATTTATGGTTTTCACATCCCCAATCATAAAATTATCTGAATGTTGTAGAAGGAAGTCCAATATAGCCAGGTAAACAAATCACACATGCATGAATATTTACTCAATTAGTACTCAATCAGTATGACATAATTTTATCAGTGATTGTCAAAATGAAAACATTCATCAGCATTTAGTTTTTCCGAGAACGTTCTTCCTTTTAATGGCTTTTCCTTTGCAAAATATAATGATTGTCAACCATAAAAATCAATATAAATAGAATATGAATAAGTAGTTGAAAAGGTCAATAAATAAATAAATGTACAAGGTACTTAACAGCTTTATGCACAAACAAATCCATTTAAGCCTTTGAGAATTTGCAGTGTTCCAGGAGTGTTAGCAGAGTATTGTGATAGATCTCCTGACTGCCCCGTTGGGAGACAACGTGATTTAAGATGTGAATTATGAAGAGTGGAGCATGCTGGGATGCCATTCCCATAGTAACAGCACTCAGTGAACTTCACTTCTGTGGATCACGCTTGTCAGAACTACAACCATCAAACACAGGGAGTCACAGGAAGTGGTTAGTTTTATGTAAAGTGGTCCTTACAGAGCTGCATTTACTCTACGCTATTCAGGATTCCCATGGGTTTAACAGGGGATGGTAATTCCTCTTGTCACAATAGCCCATATCCTCACATTGAATGAAAGAACCAACCAGGCTTATAATGCCCAACTACGACCTCCCAGTTCCTTTTGCAGGCTTAGTACTGGCCGGCACACACAGTATGAAGGATTAAAAAGACATTTCAAGACAGTGGATAGCTTTCCATCCTGAATTTTCTGAATCTATCAGAACCCTGAACATTTTCTTATTTTAAGATACACAAAAAGTAACCAACAAGCCAAGACAAGCAAAGATATCACAAGTTACAGTGCATGATTAACAGCACAATGGTTCTCACCAGCAGAAATTACACTGATAGCGTTTTTCAGTTCTTTCATTGCATCACAATAAATCAATATTATTAAATAAATAAATAAATAAATAAATAAATAAAGCAATTTGGCTTCTACAAAAATCTGCTGGCTGGTTGAAGCCCAAAAATATTTGGCTGCCCTTTGCCAATCCCTGGCATGAAACTGCGATCTTGTTTGCAAAAAACTTGCCATGTATGTTTGGTCCTGAGTCTTTCTTTATTTATTCCTTTGCCATCCTAATCACTTTTTTCCTTCTTTACCTGAACTTCTTATGATTTAATTACTGTCTCATGCCCCAGTTTCCCTTCTGTGCTACAGCTCTCACCTGTTTCCCATCGTTAATTGTTGTTGTGTGTGAAAAGAAGGTGAAATGTACCAACCCCCTGACACATGGTGGAGAGTACAGACACAGCGTGAGGTTTATGGGAAAGATCTGTGAAGGGAAGACATATTCCTCCACAGAAGGAGCTAATATCTGCTGTGACAAGCAGGAAATATAAGTTTTACAGTTTTATTGACCAAGAATCTGGGAAAAGCAGTTTTATTTGAGAAAGTTGCGAGACACACTGTGATTGGCATACAAAAGCATTCCAGGGATTTCAATCTGGCCCTTTACCCTGGACTCCAGCCTCCTGGCAGCCGTTTAAATAAAGATTACTTTCTCAGAGCTGCCGGCTGTTCAAACCAGAAGGAAGTGTGTGGGAAAGAGCCAGACAGCAGAATCTACAGCGCTGCAGCGAGACGGGCCCTACAACCAATCATTTCTGCTGAAGAATATTGCAGCTGTACAGTACGAACCCAGAGGAGGCGAGCCTGGGGTAAATGAAGATCATAACTCTCTTCTGGTGAAATTGCGAAATAAGTAACTCCGAGCTCGCTCAACCTGGCAACACAGGAGAGAAAAGTGTTCAAAATGATGCTTTACTCATTCATATTAACAAATAATGAAAGTCACAGGCCTCAGGAGGAGATGAAAAACAAGTCAAACTGCAACATGAAAAAGTCTATATAATTATTCCATTCAAAGGTTCACAAAGCAGGTAGGCAATTTCATACAGTGAGGATGTAGACCCGCTGAAGGCTTGTATACAACTTAAACAACAGACACAACAGGTGAACTCTAATGCCTCATTTCCACGACGTGGCACCGGCTCTGCTCTACTCTGCTCCACCCGCCTTGGTGCCGGGTACTTTTCTGGGGGGTCGTTTTCCATCAGAGGATAGTACTGCCTCAGTGTAACTGGTCATTTGCTTGTACAAACGACTTACTGTGTCGTTTTTAGGGGGAGGACAGGCTCTTTGTTAGCGGTCTTATAATGTCCCCAGTCTTGTTCACTTGTTAACGATTCTCTCTGACCAATCAGTGGGCTGCAGGGCTGTCACGTCGCATTCTAGTACCTCCTAGTACCCGGTTGCCTTTTTTTGGAACCCCAGGAGAGCAGGTACCAGAAAAGCTTGTACCAGGTATTTTCTCCTAACCAAAAAAGGAAAAAGGCGAGTAGAGTAGAGCCGGTACCACGTAGTAGAAATGGGGCATTAGTGGTGATTGCAAGGCTGTGATCACTCCATGCTGTCAACATACAGTGAGCACCACAGTTCAGTTGGTGGAGAACCATCTGCCATTTTGGATCTGCACCCTCACCCTAAGACTTTGAAAGGGTGTAATGAGGTTGAGGTGCAGACGTTCATCTTCAGTTTGAGGGCATTTTCATTGATACTGGATGAACCATTCAGAAATGACAGCACCTTTGGTACAATACTGGGCAGTCGAACAGTTGTATAATAAAGTGATCATTTTCAACATCCGGTCCATGTCCTTTGCATGTAATAACTGCTTGAAGTCTGTGACACACAGACATCAGCAGACGCAGGGTATCTGCCCTGGTGATGCTCCGCCAGGCCTGTACTGCAGCATCGTCACTTCCTGCTGCTAACAGCGACTTTTCTCCTTCAGTCTACAATCCAGCAAGTTCCACTGGATTCAGATGTGACTGACTCAGCCAACAAAACAAAATAACAAAATATGTGTCCCTGCCCAGTGAATTATGGTGCTCACTGTGTATGACTTCGCTGGGTGAATTAAATCTTATAACCATTATATTCCGTGAAACGTTTGCGAAATGCTCAGATATCGCCCGAAGCACTGACGTGTAGAGGCCTCGAGAGAGTTCAGAACTGAGCTGCATTAATACAGTGTACAATAAGCAAATAATATATTCATGAGTTTACCAGCTCACATAACGCACGAGCAGCCCATCCTCACTAATACTGCTAATAAAGCTTCACACAAACACAGTGCATTTTACCCTCCATTTCTACAGTTGTGTTCCTGAGGATCCTGAGACAGGGAGGTAGAAGGGCTCAGTGCAGACGACTTGAGAGAGAGAGAGAGAGAGAGATGGAGACTCTGCGCTCTGGCGTAATGCCAGCGAGGTCACGTCTCTCTGAAGAGGGGGCTCGTTTGAGTGACAGAACAAGAGAGACTTCTCTCACCTGGCTGTACTTCTCTCTCCAGTGCTGTCGGACTGCAGATCTCCCTTTGCCACGTTTATACAACCAGAGTAATCAGCACACGCCAGTGTCCCCATAACGCCACAGCGTTTCCTTTAGCAGCTGATACATGTGGATCAGAGCGAGCCGCTGCATTAGATCTGCATTAAAGCACAATGTCACTGCCTTTCATCTGGAGCGATATGGAAAAACTGAAACAAACAAATATGCACATACTGCTTTATTAAGGCGAAAGCTGTTGAGATTTTGTGCTTTGCAAACATCTGTGGCATGTGACTGAATAAGCAGATGTGGCACTTTACTCCGGCGTAGTCCAGTGGACTAAATTTAGTCTGGTGATGATATCAGGAGTGAAGTCATTGTGGTATTGAGATCTGAACTAAATTCACTCTGCCATTAAGATCTGGACTAAAATATATCTGGTATTGAGATCTGGCCTAAGTTCAGTCTGGAACATAAAGTGCTGTGAAAAAGTATTTGCCCCTTCCTGATTTCTTATTTTTTTGCATATCTGTCACACTTAAATGTTTCAGATCATCAAACAAATTTTAATATTAGACAAAGACAACCCGAGTAAATACAAAATGCAATTTTTAAATGATGATTTCATTTATTAAGGGGAAAAAGCTATCCAAACCTACCTGGCCCAATGTGAAAAAGTAATTGTCCCCTAAATCCTAATAACTGGTTTTGCCACATTCGGCGACAACAACTGCAATCAAACATTTGCGATAACTGGCAATGAGTCTTTCACATCGCTGTGGAGGAATTTTAGCCCGCTCTTCTTTGCAGAATTGTTTTAATTCAGCCGCATTGGAGGGTTTTTGAGCATGAACGGCCTGTTAAAGGTCATGCCACTGCATTTCAAGCGGATTTAAGTCTAGGCCACTCCAAAATCTTATTTTTGTTTTTTTTTTAAGTCATTCAGACTTAGGTGGACCTGCTGGTGTGTTTCGGATCATTGTCCTGCTGCATAACCCAAGTGTACTTGAGCTTGAGGTAATGAACTGATGGTTGGACATTCTCCTTCAGGATTTTCCGGTGGAGAGCAGAATTCATGGTCCCATCAATTATGGCAAGTCGTCCAGGTCCTGAAGCAGCAAAGCAGCCTCAAACCATCACACTACCACCACCATGTTTGACTTTTGGTATGATGTTCTTTTCATGAAATGCTGTGTTAGTTTTCCGCCAGATGTAACGGGACACACACCTTCCACTAAGTTCAACTTTTGTCTCGTCAGTCCACAGAATATTTTCCAAAAAGTCTTGGGGATCATCTAGATGTTTTTTTGGCAAATGTGAGACAAGCCTTTGTGTTCTATTTGCTCAGCAGTGGTTTTTGCCTTGGAACCCCCCTATGGATGCCATTTTTGCCCAATCTCTTTATCATTATTGAATCATGAATACTGACTTTAACTGAGGCAAGTAAGGCCTGCAGTTCTTTAGATGTTGTTCTGAGTTCTTTTGTAACCTCCTGGATGAGTCGTCGATGCACTCTTGGAGTAATTTTGGGAGGCCAGCCACTCCTGGGAAGGTTCACCACTGTTCCAAGTTTTCTCCATTTACAGATAATGGCTCTCACGGTGATTCGCCGGAGTCCCAAAGCCTTAGAAATGGCTTTGCAACACTTTCCAGACTGATAGATGTCACTGACTTTTTTTCTCATCTGTTCTTGAATTTCTTTAGATTGCGGCATTATGTATTGATTTTTGAGATCCATTAGTCTACTTCACTTTGTCAGACAGGTTCTATTTAGGTGATTCTGGCAGTAATCAGGCCTGAGTGTGGTTAATGAAATTGAACTAAAAAATGTGGTTAATCACAGTTAATTCAAGACTTAACGGGGGGGGGAATTACTTTTTCACATGGGCCTGGGTAGGTTTGGATAGCTTTTTTCCCTCAATAAATGAAATCATAATTTAAGAACTGCATTTTGTATTTACTCGGGTTATCTTTGTCTAATATTAAGATTTGTTTGATGATCTGAAACATTTAAGTGTGAAAAATATGCAAAAAAATAAGAAATCAGGAAGGGGGCAAATACTTTTTCACGGCACTGTAAATCTGAATTAAATTAAGTCTGCCATCAAAATCTGCACTAAATTCTGTCTGTTATTAATGGTCTATTTACACCGAACTGCGACCCTGATATGACCCTGATACGAGCAGCGCGATTGTGAAATTTTGGTTATTCACACAAGTCGCGGCCATTCCCTACTTTGATCGCTTATTTAAGGTTACACCAAACCTCAATGCGATCGAATCGTGACTTTCTTTACACCTCAAACCATGATGCGGTCGCAATACTCGTACTTGTCATGTGTACTCGTAGAAAGCGTGTCGGCGAGTGATGGAGAGAGCGGTGGCCCTGTGTTTATATAGACAACGTGTGGTCGTAAGTTGCGTCGCCACCGTCACCATCGCGGGAAGCCTCGCCATTGGCTGGATTTCGATCCCTTTAATCGCGCATGCGGTCTGAGCGCAAATCGGTTGCATTTAAAATGTGTACATTTGTAGGTCGTTATGGGGTTGCAATAGGCTCGCATTAAGCTGGCCATAATGCTCGCAATAGTTAGCGAGTGAAAAATTCCTAAAAATTTGCAATCATTGATGCAACCGCATGCAGAGCCGCTTGCGAGCCTAATACGACCTGTGATACCGAGTTGAGAGTGAGTTGAGACTTGTGCGAGCTTATTACGACCGATTATGATACCCTCTTGTGTTTCTCACTGGTCGCACAACCTTTGCGAGTGTTTTGAGCAGTTCCATATACTCGCAAACCTCTAGGAGACCGATGGAGAGTGATGGAGACTAAGAGAGATGGTTTTGGAGACCAAGGAGACTGCATAGAGACCAGCTTGCAACCCCAGTGCGAGTGAGGGCGAGCAGAGGCCATTTTTCGGTCGTAAGCCCGGTGTAAACGGGGTGTAAGATCTGGGCTAAATTCAGTCTGGAATTTACTTCTAGACTAAACTCAATCTGGTAATGAGATCTGCACTTGTATTGAGATCTGGACTAAATTCAGTTTGGGATTAAGATATGGATTAAATTATAGTCTGGTATTGAGATCTGAACAAAATTCAGTCTGGTATTGAGATCTGGAGTAAATTCATTAAATGGTTTTAGTGACCAGTCCATAATTTTAGTGATCAAAAGCCAATTTATCACCTAATTTAATCCAAGGATTCCCTCGTTTTTCAGCAATACACAGTAATCTGCCATTTACAGCATGTAAACATGTATATGAAACTCTTCTGTGCATTCATAGCTATTTCTGACATGATAGAGCTGGAGAGGAGCTCTGGATAAGGCCGAACTCCCTGCTTCACCATGACAGGTGATGTGTCATGCCAATGTCCGTGTTCTCTAATGTAAATGTGCACTTTAAATGCTGTCAAGGTATGATCTGTAACTTTAGGTCTGATTGCGAGATGCAGTTTTGTTCAGCTGAAGCCTGTGGTATAAATGAGACAGGCAGTGGTTATTTTGTACGCCGGATGTCTGTTTGGAGGATGGACTGAGGAAACCGTGGTTGGCAAACAGTGAGACTCTCCGGCTGCGGAACGCAATCTGTTTAAGGACAAACGACAGTTGAGTCACAGCTCCCTCAGTCTCCCACCGCGAGGATAATGGAGGGGTGAACCGCCACTTTTTTCCGGACCGAGAGAGTCAGCTAATTCCGCGCACCGCACACACTGTTCCTCCTCCCAGTGTGACACTGAAGACGCTGTTTCACAGATGAGTGTGTGCTTAAGTCCAGCGCGGACACGAACATCACAGCCTGGAGTCAAACTGAGGGCCTGATTGGACAGCCACCTCTCCGCCTGGGGCCAAACAGAGAGTTTGAAGAGTTCTTCACTTTGAACAGGACAGAGTCCTGATGACAATCGCCCACTCGGCCTCTCCCTCTGCGCCCTTCCGCATACGAATAGAGATAAATAATACATTTCTGCCAATTAAGTGGCGATAGGGGAATGAGTGATGCTACTACAGAAAATGACTTCATGCGTATCATTATGGCACGAAATACTTGCATTCTCTTCTTGGCACTGACAGACGTGTGACAGTGTGGTGTGGGAACCATGCTGGCAATCATCAGTGATCAATTGGTGGCAGTCGAGGTTTATTTTTCAGGTTAGGGAATTAGGTGAATGATTTTGAAGGAGGCTCTACTGACCTCTTCCTGAGGGACGGCTGAGTTTCAGCAGAGGAAACCCATTCCAATCGCATTCCTTCCTTTACCTCCTACTTCCTTTCCTTGGTTGTGGCTCCACTGATTGGGGACGAGAGGACACAATGGAGAGATGAGGAGGACCAGTGGAAGAAGGGAAAGGGAGCAGAAGAGACATGATTTAGGGACGTGGGGTGTCCCTGTGCCTTTAAGTGTCAGACTGAGCTGCTCCAATTATAGGGCCAGCAGATGGGCAGAGGCGAGGCGACAGGTCGCTCATTTCCACATCACTCATTCCAAAAACATGCTTCTGCAAAAGACACTCTGGGGTTCCTCCTTTCAAGATATCTGTGGGAAATTGACTTATTGCGTTGGACTCGAAAACTTGAAAAGAACATTTAACGCGCCGTAATCGGCTTGATGATGGCAGATCTTGCTTGAGTTCTGGGGTTGACCAGGAAAATACACAAAGGAAAGGAACAAGGGGTTTAAAAATGAGTGATAGAATGGAGCCCTGTGATAGGTTCTGATGAGCTGTGACATCAGAGGTTAGCGGTGAGCAGGAGGGTCTGAGAGGGAACAGAACAGCACACAGAAAGCTCTGGAAGATCAGGCGTCCACCTGTCTGTGACCCTCATAAACCACTGAAATGTGAAATGAGTTTAAACGTTAGCATTTAATGGCTACATGTAGAGCAGAGCTAACTCTGAGGAATATGGAGGATTTGGTGGGTCCCTCAGGGCAGAGAATGAGTTAAAGAGCTTAACAGTCCCTCAGCAGGGGGGCGATTCCAGTCCCCGAGGGCCGGTGTGTACGCAGGTTTTTATGAGTTTTCTCTCAGTTTAGATTGCAGTAAAATGTTTCATTTAGGAACACAGGAATTGTCTTTGGTGGTATATCAAGAGCTTTCCAAGAAATGCAGGGAAATTAAATGATTTCACTGATGGTTTGGATAATATAGCTGGGGTCTCAATCTCCTGAATGATAAGTCATTTTGGTTGATCAAACCACATTCATATGTACACGCTTATGCATACAAACAAAAACACACACACACACACACACAAACACACGCATTCACACACACTCACAAACATGCACACATACACAGACACACACATGCAAACACACACATACACACAAACACACTCATGTACACACACACACACACACACACACACACTCGCGTACAAACACACGCACGTGCACACACACAAAAATGCACGCATACACACACACTCACACACAAACAAATGCGCGCACGCATGTGCACACACACAAACATGCACGCATACACACACTCACACACAAACACACAAACGCATGCACACACACACACACACTCGTACACACATGCGCACACACACACACACACACTCGTACACACATGCGCACACACACACACACACACACGCACACAGATGCAGTATATTATCTTGTTTAAAACGTGTTCTGTGAGGGTGAGCTTAAAAAGTGTTTGATTGCTGTTGGAATGCCCTCTTTTTAATTGTAAATTGTGCTAAAATTGGTCATTTTTACAAATCTGCCATCTTTGATTTACTCCCACACTGCCCTCCCTTGAAATACCAATCACATAATATTTTTGGCAGGAAAAAAGTAAAACTTGTTGCCCCTAATTGGACCTGCTTATCATTCCAGTTAATGGAAAATACTCAGCCCTCTCTACCATGTGAATCAGCGACGGCAGAAATAATCCATATGTCCTGCTGTCTGTAAACCTCGAAATGACAGCCTTTTAACTCTTTTCCCCAGAATGACCATAAATGACGCCTGCAGTATATGTATATCAATGGACCTTTTCCTTGGCGTCCCCATTGATTGAAAACGGGGGTATCCCTGATGCGTTAAATGTGGTCCTAATTGATATGGCCAGAGTTATTATTTGTAGGTATTATGCGGAAAGAGAGAAGGGTGTCTATAGGCGAAAGAGTTAATGTCCTCACTAAACCAAGCAATGAAAATAACAGCAGAGCAGAACATTAAGGGGTTAAAATGGCATCTCCATTTGGATTACTATTATTATTATTATTATTATTATTATTATACATTTGTGCTTTTTTATTTTGCAGTCACAGTAGCTTTACTTTGAAGCCTGGGTTTTTATAAAATCATCAGTTATTTCAGGGAAAAATTTCCAAAAACATGTATGGGAATTTTTATAACAAAACTCAAAGTCATAGTAAGAGAAGCCTATTATAACATTACATCTTAATATGGCAACTGTCACTCCATCTGCCTATCTACCCATCCATCCATCATCCATCCGTCTGTCCATCCATCATCCATCCGTGTGTCCATCATCCATCTACCCATCCATCCATCCATCCATCTGTCCATCGTCCATCTAACATCCATCCATCATCCGTCTGTCCATCATCCATCCATACACCCATGCACTCATGATCTAACCCATTATCTATTGCCCTTATCTCTCCGCCAGCTCAGGAGAGTCAGGACCCTATATTTTACACCACAACACTTAAACCTCTGGCTAAGCAACAGCGTCTGATGATTGTGGTCAGTTATCCTGTACCAGTGCTGTCATGCTGGTAACAAGGTGAGCAATTCATTTGGGTCATCAAATTATTGAAAAGAAAAAAAATAGTCCATGTGCATTATCAAAAAGGGAGACGAGTTTAACGCTTTTATTCATTTCCATCGTGCTATAGCGGTTTTGTTTGGGGCAGGATACCTTGATCGATGTTTGCTGACCTCTGTCTCATCACCACGGTCGTGCTGTCATGTGTGACTAAGCAGACATGTGAGGCGAGATACACTGGCTCTATCCCTGACCCAGAGGCTACATACAATCTCACCATTTACTGCATGAGCGGCCTTGCACACAGACTGCGATGCATTATTCATTCGCAAAATGCATTTAACACGCACATGCTCTGTAGAGGGAATAAAACAAAACTGTTTGGGCAGTTAAATTTCCACCTAAGGAACAGAGCCCTGCGCCTGTACTCAGTAAGCACATAGCCCTCAGAGAGATATTCTCTGCGCTGTCCTATACAGACTGATCAAGGACGCTACACAGGGAAGCCCCCATGAACACAGGCTAATAGGCCTGAATAAGCCCCAGGGCAGATCCGCAGTATTAGGGACGCGTCCCTCGGCCACTCGGACTGGGAGAACTGGGTTATATAATGTAACTTAATGGAAATATCCAGTGTTGGCTTTGCACAAACTGTACACTCTCAGGCAGTTCCTGCATTGTCCAAACTTGTGCCAAGAGGAGCCATAATTCAAAAGCATTGAGACTTAAAGGCATATAAAACACTTTTTTTTAGCTCTAAAAAGTATTTTCTTTGTCTTTAACCCTTTGAGCGCCATAGGCAACTATAGTTGCCCAATTGTGTAAGATATCAAAACCAAATGCTGCTGAAAACCCATCATGTGTCAACTTGTTTAAAAGAGCTCCCGCAGGGGAGCTCTTTTAAACAAGTTGACACATGATAGGTTTTCAACAGCTCAGGATAATTACATTTTTAATTCTTTGAAAATTTATTCAGCGCTCAAAGGGTTAAATATATTAATCATACATCTTATGGGTATAAAGTGATGCAGACCACAGCTCTCCACATGGCTGTCTGTGGTAATCACTGCACCACAGAAATATTTCCAAGTGTGGTACTTGTTTTGGCTGAAAATCATTATATATATTTCCCTACACTTAAGCAGGACAAAAGTGAAAATCTTTTCTATTCCAGACCTGCTGTTGCTCAGGAGGGCAAGTAAACCAGGGACTAGTTTGAAAAACAAGACGCCTCACAAATCTTCAGCTGACAGCTTCATTGGATAGTCCCCTGCAAATATATCAGCATCTAACACAATGAACTCATGTCACTGGGATTGCAGGCTGATAGACATTCTACCAGTCCAGTCCTGTCCTCATGTTTAGTTCTTGTTTCTCGTACTCAGTGGTTTCCCTGCTGCAGATGTTGATGCTGTTGCAGGTGCTTGTTAATGACGCTGCTCACTGAAGACCTCTGTGGGGACTCACGTACACGTTGGAACTATATTCTGAGGGGGGGGAATTTTTGATGGGGGTTTGTGCTCATATATGTACGCACAGTGTTTTCTGAACAAGGATTTGATTTTAAGCAGGATACTTTGATTACCACACAGTTATTAAAGGCTGTGTCGGCGATATGACGTCACTATTGTTGACAGTTGAAACGTTCTATAAACACAACAGACCCACTCGCCCCTCTCCTTCAAAAGCTTGGAACATGAACGCGCTTTTCTTAAAGTGAAACTTCTGAGTAAAGCTGCTTTCACACCGGACGCGAAACGAATTTTTCGCGCGACAGATTACATTCAAAGTCAATGCAAAGACGCGAATACACACGAAACGCGGAGTTTTCGGGTTCAGAACAGGTGATAACACTTGGTTCAATCAACTAAGTTAACTTACGCCAGAGTCAGGCGTGTGCATGAGGACATTAAAAGCCCTCATCAATGGAATATAGACAACACGATTCACCACGGCAACGGTGTAGAAAGAAAGTCGCGCGTCTTATTTTTCTCCAGCAGAGTTGGGCAAATTAATAAAGGCGTACGCTGAATACGAACACTTATTTTTAAAAAAGTACAGCTGCAGCTGCAATAGAGCGTGAGTTTGTGCGGCAGAAAATCGCTGACCGAGTCAATGCGAGAGTATTAAAAAACAACCAAAAGAAGGTTAAATTACGAATGCAGAAAACTAAATGAGAAATCCAAATGCTGGAGCATCAGTTCCAGGTGGATGAGGGGATAACAGGTAGATGATTTTACTTGTTTGAACGACATACAAAGCAAACAAAACAAACTCAGAGTTACCACTAACCCCGCTTTCTGAAACGGGGCCCAGCACTACTCACCTGAAGTAGAAACAAGGCGACCCAGACGTCAGAATTAAAACCATTCAACTCCCGGAATTCTCTCCAACGTTGGTATGCTTTCCCTATGTTTATTCGGGACTTTGCATAGCTGCGATGCGTTCCTTTTTCATCGACATGCACTCGTTCGAGCGTCTCTTTTTCGGTTTAGCTTCTCTTAGACGCTTAGCAGACTCAGTGTGAGCTGTGGAAAAGAAATGCGAAATCCGCTTCGGTGACATTGTCTTGATCGTTGCTTGAATTTACCGCCTTTGCTAGCTAACAGGAAATAAACAATGCGCACGCTTACGTATGATATGAAAGACATAAATGTAAGTCAGAAAAATTTGAATTCAGATTCTTTATTACAATAAAAAATAAGACTTGGGGCAGTAGGGGGCTGATGGAGGGGGGGAGGGGAGGGGGCGGCCGCTGCCCCCCCCCCTGTTCCAACGTCTATGGTGACAGAGACTCTGGTGTACTTGTCCTGTTGTGCTGACACACATCAGGGCCCTTCACTTCTGGGTAAGCATGCGGTGATATAGCACATTGTTACTAATCTGGAATAATACATGGGTTTTGTAAAAATAGGCTTTGCAGTCATGCATAATAACTAAATTAAACTACACTCTCTTTCAAAGAATAATCATCATTTCTAAAATTCTCAATGTCTTGGCTGTGTTTTTGATTAATTTAATGCAATCAATTTAATTCTGTAAATTTTCAGCATCTCAGACCGTGGTTTATTCATCAGCTTGTTAAAGTTTGTCAGATGGCTCTTGAAAGGCTTCACTGGCACTGGCTTGGAGTCAGTTTCTCAGGAATTTCTGAAGTCAGCTGAAGTAAACATGGCAGCTTGGCATTGCACTAGGCTCAGAGGCTGAACACAGCACTGTGAGTGCGCGCGTGTGCATGTGCGTGCGTGCGTGTGTGTGTGTGTGTGTGTGTGTGTGTGTGTGTGCGAGTGCGTGTGCATTTTGTGTGTGTGTGTGTGTGTGTGTGTGTGTTCATGCATGTGCGTGTGCATTTGTTTGTGTGTGTGTGTGTGTGTGTGTGCGTGCGTGCGTGCGTGTGCATTTGTGTGTGTGTGTGTGTGTGTGTGTGTGTTCATGCATGTGCTTGTGCATTTTTGTGTGTGTGTGCAGCAGAGTGTAAACAAAATCTGTGTCCATTGGAGTTCACTAAGTTTTACAGCGTTACTTCGGAAGCATTTAGTAGCCCCGTGTGCGGGAGAGCCCTAGGTGGGGTTCCAGGAACAGTTCGGGTGCGTATGGACAGCGTGACTCAGGGTGCTTTGGAGACAGAAAAAATCTTAAGTTTAGGACAGAGAGGATACCACAAAGTTTCTCCCATTATTTATTGCAGCCCTCGGACAAAGTTGGGCAGCTACTATGGATTCAGGCTTGTTGTCTCTGCCGCCGCAGCGTCCGTTGACACTTCCTTGTGGAGGCTCGACAGGCTGTAATTTTTGACCAATTACTTTCATATTTGGTATGGATATGTGTTATATTTCACTTATGACACCTATTGATTTTGCTTGCCATGGCGACAGTATCGGCCGTATAATGCGCTAAGAAGGGGAGAAGCAGGCTTTCGGGGGCTACACCCATGCGATCGTGGCTGACCGAACTGTCTAGTCGGCCACTGATTTTACCCTCTGCATTGCATAGAGGTGAATATTGGAATGGTGTCTCTATGTTCGAATGATTCAGAGGTCCTTTCCTTGTTTGTTTTAGATCTCATTTACATTGGCATTAACTGTAGTGTTTATGCATGAGGGTCTTGTGGCTCACAGAGATTAGTCATCATGCTTGATTGTTGCCGACAGTGCAGGCTTATAGTGCATGTTAATTCACATTCATGAAGATTAATATTCAATCAAAACTACAGAGGTATTTCAGCACTGACCTGCAGTTACGTATATATATGTCCATTCTGACAGTTTCTCCAAAATGTGACAAGTGCTAAATATTTGTTGCTACTAAATCAGATAAAATGGACCGCACAATTCTATCTTCATATTGCTTCCAGAATGCTAAAATGTTACATTTAAAAATTGAACTATTACCTCTCTCTATAGCAGTGGTCCTGCAGTTAGGTACAAAAGACCGCACCAGTTATTTTCTTCATGAATTTCATTCAAATACACAAATCAGAAACAGTAACTTTCAAAAACAGTAACTTTAACCCTTAGAGCGCTGAAATATAAAAAAAATACCCCGATTCCAATGAAGTTGGGACTTTGTGTAAAATGTGAATAAAAACAGAATACAATGATTTGCAAATCCTTTTTGACCTATATTCAATTGAGCACACTACAAAGACAAGATGTTGAATGTTCAAACTGATAAACTTTACTGTTTTTTTGGAAATATTCACTCATTTTGAAGTTGATGCCTCCAACACATTCCAAAAAAGCTGGGACAGGGACACGTTTACTACTGTGTTACATCACCTTTCCTTTGAATAACACTCTATAAGCGTTTGGGAACTGAGGACACTAATTGTAGAAGCTTTGTTGGTGGAATTCTTTCCCAGTCTTGCTTGATGTACGACTTCAGTTGCTCTACAGTCCGGGGTCTCCGTTGTCGTATTTTACGCTTCATAATGCGCCACACATTTTCAATGGGAGACAGGTCTGGACTGTAGGCAGGTCAGTCTATTACCCGCACTCTTTTAGTACGAAGCCGCGCTGTTGTAACACATGCAGAATGTGGCTTGGCATTGTCTTGCTGAGATAAGCAGGGTCGTCCCTGAAAAAGACGTTGCTTGGATGGCAGCATATGTTGCTCCAAAACCTGTATGTACCTTTCAGCATTAATGGTGCCTTCGCAGATGTGCAAGTTACCCATGCCATGGGCACTAACACATCCCAATACCATCACAGATGCTGGTTTTTGAACTTTGCGTTGATAACAATCTGGATGGTCCTTTTCTTCTTTAGCCCGGAGTACATGACGTCCATGATTTCCAAATACAATTTGAAACGTGGACTCGTCAGACCACAGCACACTTTTCCACTTTGCGTCAGTCCATCTCAGATGAGCTCGGGCCCAGAGAAGCCAGCGGCGTTTCTGGGTGTTGTTGATATATGTCTTTCGCTTTGCATGGTAGAGTTTTAACTTGCACTTGTAGATGTAGCGACAAACTGTGTTAACTGACAATGGTTTTCCGAAGTGTTCCTGAGCCCACATGGTAATATCCTTTACAGAATAATTTCAGTTTTTAGTGCAGTGCCACCTGAGGGACCGACGGTCACAGGCAGTCAATGTTGGTTTTCGGCCTTGCCGCTTATGTGGAGAGATTTCTCCGGATTCTCTGAATCTTTTGATGATATTATGGAATGTAGATGATGAAATCCCTAAATTCCTTGCAATTGCATATTGAGAAACATTGTTCTTAAACTGTTGGACTATTTGCTCACGCAGTTGTTCACAAAGTGGTGAACCTCGCCCCATCCTTGCTTGTGAATGACTGAGCCTTTTGGGGATGCTCCTTTTATACCTAATCATGACACTCACCTGTTTCTAATTAACCTGTTCACCTGTGGAATGTTCCAAACAGGTGTTTTTTGAGCATTCCTCAACTTTCCCAGTCTTTTGTTGCCCCTGTCCCAGCTTTTTTTGGAACGTGTTACAGGCATCAAATTCACAATGAGTGAATATTTCCAAAAAAGAACAATAAAGTTTATCAGTTTGAACATTATCTTGTCTATGTAGTGTACTCAATTGACTATAGGTCGAAAAGGATTTGCAGATCGTTTTATTCTGTTTTTATTCACGTTTTACACAACTTCCCAACTTCGTTGGAATTGGGGTTTGTAAAAATTCTAAAAAATATATAAATTTAATTATCTTGTGTTGTTGAAATCTATCATGTGGTGACTTGATTAAAAGAGCTCCCCTGCAGAAGCTCTTTTAAACAAGTCTTCACATGATAGGTTTTCAACAGCTTAGATTTTGATATCTTGCATAAATTGAGTAACAATAGTTGGATTTCGTGCTCTAAAGCCGCGTTTCCACCAATTTGCAGGTGTTTCACAGCGGGATTATTTTTATTTTTTACCTTCTAGTTGTAAAGGTATTCTGATGGGTAAAAGCATCAACATGAATATGGAGAGATGAAAAAGCACTGAAGGTGCAAATATTGATTAGAATGATTGAGGAAATACGACACATTTTCTTTCCATAGGAGTGTCAGTAATGAAAAGCACTTCATTAGATTGTCATGTTGATGAGGTTAAATTGCAGAATATAGATTCCTCAGTGTGCTCCCTGATGGCTTCTTGCTGTGTGCTACAGCCCACTCTCTCCGTGTCTCACAAGATCAATCATTCAATTAACCTCTCAACATCGCCTTATAAATAGCCCTCACTTGGCCTGAAAAGCACTGAAGTAATTGCCTGTGGGCTGCACCTTATTTTCAAAGATTGTTTTAAACTTTTCTGCCAGTCATATACAATACATTAAATTACCATTATTTATCTGATGCTTTACCATACTAAGAATGTTTTTAAAATAGTTTTTGTATACTTTCTTCAGATGCAGCCTTAGTGTGGGTTTTTCTCATTTGAGAACAATTTCCTTGCACAAGCATCATGTGACCACAAGACCAGATTTGTATCAGACCCACACAAAGCCAGAAATGCTACTTTGATGGATGGGCTCCAAAGCAAAGTTACGGTTTTATCTCACTTTCCTATGTGCACATTCACTGCTCATGTGAACAGTACTGTCAATGCACATTGGGGCAATGATTGTGACACCCTGGGATAAATATATCAATTAATGTTGTCATTTTGTTTTTAAATTTAGTAACCATGGCTTCAGGACATTTCATGGTTCTGCTTTTGGATGTATTTACTCAAGTCTTCAGGAGATGGTATTCTTGTGAATGAAGTATTGATCTTTAGTTTTACAGAGTAATGTGTGCTGAAAGACAGAAGCGGAAATGCAGTTGAAATATTCTCTGGTGCTGCAGGATGCATAATGAGTGCTGGTTCTGTCAGATCCAGTTGTGTTTGACTACTGAAGGTGGACAGCGAGTGTCAGCGATAGGTGTGATGGGAGGTAATTACAGGCAGCAGCTGCTCCCAGGCTATCTGTGCCATGCAATTACAATGGTGCGTGTGTTTAACATCTGAGGGCGTTTTTGTGGCTCCAACAGTATAAAAGTGTATGTAAAAATGCACAGAGACTCACATTATTTTCACCCCTGTACCGCTTATGGCCAGGCATGAATCCTGAGTTTATGAGAAGTCTTTGATGCAAAAAAGCCCCAGAACCATGTTTTATTCATTGTTATGCCTCTACCCACTACCCACAGAGTATGGCTAACGGCTAATTTATGCTCTGAGGACAAAGCGTTCTGTGACCCGACCACAGACAAAAATGATGCCAAGTCAATGATTCTGACAGTGATTCTGATTCTGTGGTCTGAAGACTTTTCCACACTCGGCAATCCTGAGCCTGGCATGACCGCAGACGCTAGCTGGTCTGGCTTTCATCTGCAAACGCAGTTAGGGAGGCACTTTCATCTCATCTCTCTGTTAGCGATTGGATTAGGCTGATCTTCCATTTGGGTGCTCATAACGGTGAATCTTCCGTCATTACAGGTGTTACACAAGGCAGGCGATGCTAACCTCCTTCCGTTTGGACCGCGCTGACTCGCTTTCTGATTTCTCATTCGCTGTTTGAGTCGCATCTGCGGATCTCAGTTAATGTTTCTGAAAGTTTCCGGCTCCTATCTAAGTCGATATAAATGACCTTTGCCCTCCCTGGTGTGCTGGGCCATTCATGCTATGCAATGAGCACCTGTTTCTGAGAGTAATCCCTCTGAAGACCTGGGGTTAGAACTGGAGAGGGCGGTCCAGAAGTGTCAGCCCCCGGATATCAATGATCTTGAGTCATAAAAAATAAAAAATACCCCCTCGGTGTGCCTTACAGGTGGGCGTGGCCTAACTTTGACTGACAGAAAATAAGGTCAAAATTGGACCTATAACCGTGACATCAAATGAGCCACTGGATACACCCAATATGCATAACCTGTGTATATTTGAGGGCTGTGCCTACAACGATTCAGCAGCTAAGGCAGTAACAAGCAATGGGGAGAATTGCCAAGAGGGTAAAAATGATTATTTTAAGTCCGACTCATTGCTGTCGTCTTTACCAAGGGGGTTTGCCGAAAGATTAAAAATTAAGGGTGCCCAAAATTTTCACATCAATGGTTTTAATGACAACATGAAATTTCTTCATAAAGTACTTAGAAACATGATAATAAACGTATTTCAGTAAAAGTGCAGTGTATAGTTTTAATTCAACATATACTATTCAAAAAAAGTAGGGGATATTGGATTTACAAGTACCATGAAATGCAGATCATGAGGTCAGGAAGGAAACAAATGACATAAAAACATTAAGGAAACATTTGTCAATTTATTCGAAACCCTGTATACAGTCAGTAAAGGACAGATTCTCCAGAATAAGGGTCGACACAAACACAGGGTCACACAGCAAATTTACCACCATTGTGAAACAGAGTCAGTAGCGGTAAAAACCCCTCGGTTGGCTAGACAAGCTCGAATTCGGGCGTGACATACTCCTAACGAGACGTCCCAGGTCATTTTGGGGAAGCGTTATTCCATTCCTGTTGCAATGCTGCAGCAAGTTCTTGGACATTGGCAGGAGGTTGTTGACGTTGGCGTAGCCGCTGTCCAAGCATGTCCCAGACATGCTCGGTGGGGAAAGGTCCGGACTGAGTGCTGGCCATGGTAATGTGGTGATATTCTGCTGCTGGAGGTAATCTGTAACGATCCTGGCCCTATGACATCTGGCATTGTCATCTTGGAAAATGAAACGGCAGCCATAACGGCGTGCAAACGGCACAACATGGGTGCCAAGATGTTGTCCCGGTAGTACTGCCCTGTGACACGTCCAGCAACAACATGCAAGTCTGTTCTGCGGCAGCAGTGATGCCTCCCCACACCATTACAGATCCACCCCCATACGGATCATGTCTAATGACGTTAACGTCATGGAAACGTTCGTTACGTCGGCGCCAAACCCTCCTGCGTCTGTCAAGGAAGTCCACAGTGAACCTCGACTCATCTGAGAACATTACGTTGTTCCATCGGGCGATTATCCCAGCGTTGATGATGGCGACACCATTGGAGTCTGGCCTAATGTGACGATCCCTCAAACAGGGAATGACACGAGGGACGCCGGGCGTGTAAGTGAAATCTGTGCAGACGATTCCTGATGGTCTGGCCACTCACTACCAAGCCAGTATCCCTTTGAAGTTGAGACCTTATCTGATTTGCTGTTTCCATACGATTTCTCAAGACAATAGTGCGGATGAATCTGTCCTGAGCCTGAGTTGTTGCCCTTGGTCAACCGGATCGTGGTCTATCCTGAACAGACCCTGTAGCACGATGTCTGGACCATAATCTGCTGATGACAGACTGGGAAACATTCATTGCCCTTGCCACAACGACCTGTCTTGTGCCAACCTGTAGCATGCCAAGGGCACGTAACCTCTCCTCCTGTGTTAGGACGGCGATGGTCTCTGTTTAATTAACGACTTCAACCACTGATAATCTGATGCTTTCTCTTCAAAATCTTCCTTTACAGTGGCTCTAACCTTCCAATTCAGAGTCATGCAAATTTGTGGCACAACCCCCTTGATCATCAATAGCATCCCGTGCAGATCGTGAGAGTGTCATTGATGTGTTTGGGTGATGAATTTCTTTGGAAATGCTTCCTCAGTAAGGAACTATACAACATGGTTTCGTATCCCTTTGTATATGTGAAAATTTTGATCTCAAAATAAAATATCCCCTACTTTTTTTGAATAGTTATAGATTCTGAACCGTTGGTCATTATATCCTGCCCTTATACTGTATGTGTCAGTGTTTTGTCTGTTGCTTTTTACAGGTGTCAGTAATTCTATAGGCCAACTGACTGTGTTTCACTGCGCCACAGATTACTGTCACTACCACAGCATCCTGTTGTGATTAGCGTTCATGTAAACTGGCCTTACTGTAATCAGTGATAAGATAAACAGGCTTTGTCCTGCTCTATAATCGGCTCAAGTGGCCTTATAGTGATCGCTGATCAGGTTATAACTGTGGTGATTGGTAATCAGATAAAATGGCCAAGTAGACATGTACCTTAATTGGTGCTTTTTGGATGGGCGCTCACAATCTGCTTGATTCCAAAATCTGCTTTTGACCTTGTGTTAAAAAGCTGGCCTGTGAGAGAGAACTGTTACAGCATCATGAATGATTTTGGGTTGATGTTCTGGGCTAACAGACGGACAGCTGTATTCCTCAGGCACTGATCGTAGCTTCAGTGCGTGACCACATCGGCTGGATTTCAACAAGGAGCTGAATCTTTGGTGAATGCAGTTTAGCTCTGAAAATCAAGTCCACACATAAAAACGGCACATAACAGAGCCCCCGTCGACATGAACTGATTTAAACTACTGCAAACCCAGATCTATGGGATGGTGATTCCTTAAATATCCTGTTGCAGATGCGGACATCCTCCGAATGAGCTTGTAAAAACTGAGGATGAGGACCCCTGCAGAGTCATTGAACAGAGTGGCACATACTGAAAAATCCACTGTTTCCTCTCTCTCTTTCACCAGATGGAGAGTGTAATATCGCGCATGCAGGATGAGAGAAATGGAATTCCCATCCGCACAGTGAAAAGCTTCCTATCCAAGATCCCCAGTGTTTTCACAGGTAAGGAAGTGATTTAATAAAGATCAGAGATTTGTGCGGAGAAACAGAGGCAGAGGGCTGCTGCAGTGACCCTAACAGAAGTCACTGTGATGCAGTGATGTGGAGCGCATGGTAGTTCAGAAACTTAAAGTGCAGGGTTGGGACTGTTAATTACCCCACCTAAAGGGGGAGAGGTATTGTGTTTAACCCTTAGAGCGCTGAATGCAGCTATTGTTGCTCAGTGATGTAAGATATCAAAATTAAAGCTGATGAAAACCTATCATGATCCGACTTGTTTAAAAGAGCTCCCACAGGGGAGCGCTCTTAAACAAGTAGCCACATGATAGGTTTTCAAAAGCACAAGATAAATTTAAAAAAATATATAAATTTAATTATTTTAGAACTCTAGGGGTTAATGGCATTTGTTTGACTGTGTGCCTGTGTGTCTGTCAGCAGTTTAGTGCACAAACAGTTTGATCAAAGTACGTAAAATTTTCAGGAAAGGTGTGCAATGGTTCAAGGATTACTGGATTGAAATTTGGCATTTCCTATCTCACCTTAATTAGGAATGTCCAGTTAGCAAACAGTGTACAAGCAGGCTTATTAACCACTCATGCTGCCAACACCGAAGAGCAAGACAGAACACGGTTCTCTGCCGAAACGCAAGCCTGTCAGCCGCAACAGGCTTTTCTCGTGTAGATTCAAGCCTTGCACACAGAGAGCGAGGGCAGAGGAGACCCAATCATGCGCTTGCTCAGAATCCCACTGATGAGCGACCTGATGATGGTTGACAGGATGCACCTGACTAATGAACAATGCTAACCCAAACCGACTGTATCCCTCCCATTTCCTTGGGCAGTGAGAAGCTAGTTATGCCCTGCTCTTACAAAGCTGCAGGCCAGTCAGCAGAGGCGCGACACAAGATCTAATTCGTTGCCGTGGTGATCACTCTGCACCGTTAAACAGTGCCTTTACCAAGCGAGCTGAGCATACCCAGCAGCCCCAAAGTAATATATACCAGAAAATCTTAGGACGCTGTTTAAAATGTAAATAAAAATGGAATGCAATGATTTGCAAATCACCTAATCCCTATATTTAATAGAAAATAGTACAAGCACAACATGTCAAATGTTGAAATTGAGAAATTTTGTTGTTTTTTTGAAAAAACTCTGCTTATTTTTAATTCATTTGTCTCATGACCCTGACCAAGTGTTGTTATTTTCTGGATCAATTTGGAATCCAATTTGGCCAGCCTGGCCTCTAATCGGTTGAAACATTTTTGATTTCTTCACTTCCACTGGTCACACTGAAATCAGAGGTGGTGTAATTATTTGTTTCATGGTCCTAACTTTTTTTTTTTTTTTTTTTGGTTTGTTTAAGAATCCAATATGGCTCCTCCCCTGGTCTTTCATTGGTTGATCCCTTTCTGACTTCTCCTCCAGTTCTCCCAGGCAGATTTGCAGTAGATTTGGTAGAAATCTTCATCTTGTGGCCCAGACCAACTGTTTTTATTTATTTTTTTTTTGCTCCATTCAGACCCCAATGAGTGGGTGATACATGTTCAACTTTCCTGCAGTTCCAGTGGTCAGATTTTGATCAGACTTTGATCAGCACATGTGTTTCCTGGCCCTGTCTAAGTGTTATTTTCAGTTCAATGTTTTTTTTTTTTTTCCTTTGTTTTGCTCAACAACCTGTGATTCTTGATTTCCAGGCAAATGCAACTTTTCTTAAGGTATAGTCACTGACTTTAGTGAACGACAAAACACAGATGACATCATAATGCCTTCAAGCTCTTTGATTGGTGCATTGGCTCACAGTGGGTCGGTCTTCGTTTGAATTCAGTGGGTTGTTTGAACTGAGTCACAATTCACCCAACTTCTGAATGACTGGGTTGAAAAATAACTTCTGTTTGAGAATTAGAAGTTTTTTAATGTTTAACTTTACATTTGATTGCCAAATTTTGGGAGCCCTATATCTTTTATAAGAAAAAAAATAATACTAATAATAATAATGATAATAATATGAAGACGAAGAAGAAAGGCATGATTTTTAGATTTTTAGATGTGTTTATTTTTTCTGTCAGACTGTGCTTTCTTTTCATTTTCTTTAATATAAGGATAATATTAAAGAAAATAAAATAATATTTATTATTATTTTATTATTTATTTATTATTATTTATTATTATTATTCTATTTTTTATTTTGATAATAATATAAGGATTTTTTGAGCCTAAAAGCTTAATCTTAGTTTTTTGTGGCTCTGCCCAGTCCAGCATCATGATGAGAGAGCCTGGAAATAGCCCATTTTAAAAGTGTAATCAGTAAAATTGGAGGTGTTAAATAGATTTTAAATGTCCCAGACCTTAAAATTTAGATTTAACTGCCAGACTTGCATTGATCATTGCAGATAAGATCAGAGAGACCCGTAATGTGCAGAACAGATAATGGGCTAAAAGGCAGAACTGGGCTCAGATAAATGTCCAGCATTTCAGATCAGGAGTGCTGATTTGGGATCAGTTCTTACTTCTAGCTCATGATAGATGAGCCTGAGATATGAAAGGGAGACTATTTCTGTTGCGCTGTGATAAACTGACTGAATTTAACAGTTAAATTAATGAATTGTTTCCTGGTTATTTTAACTGTAAGTGGAGTCCTGCGGGCATTTAATTGTGGTTTACACTTAACATACTGGGAACTCTGTTGTAAACTTATTGTAAACTTATTGTTAAAATTACAGCAAAAAAAATTTAAATTAACAAAAAAGGTGTCAGTTTATAACAGTGTGTGAGATGTGCATGACTGTGAGCGAGGACTCGCTGTAAACAGTGGCACAACCCTCAGATGCGACAAGTCTACGGCAAATCTTTCCCATTTATTCGATTGACTGATTTGATCTCATATTCACCATGAAAGATTTAAGAATTTCAAACTGTGTCACAACAGTACCTGGCCTTAAAAGACAATCATAGATAAATGACGGCTCAAAATCTTGTCTCCACTGTGGTCATGAAGGTGTAGGAGTAGGGATTGTGGAGACATGACAAAAACTCTGAATGTCTAAATAAATCATAGTAGATTCTTAAATATCCGACCACCCACCTTGTACAATCTCAAGAATAAGTCATTATACTCAAATAAGCCATGGAACAGGCCAATAAAACTCCATGGTTTTAAATGAACTATACACAGTGTGGGAGGCTTTTGTGACCAGCTTCACAAGAGTTTCTATTCTGTTGTGTGTTTCTGGCTCCCCGAGTAGCTGCATTGGTTTACAGTCATTCTAGGGGTGGTGCGCTGAATGTTGCTGGGAAATGTAGTTCTGTTGAATCTATCATGCACATGAGTTCTCTCAGGTGGTTGGGTCAAACCTTCATCATGTAATAATCAGATCAAAGAACGAGGTCGCATAAAATAGATTTTAATGGAAGAGTGAACATGTATCAACAAGCATGAAACGCTCAGATCCCACGCCATGGGGACATCTGGCCTGGAAACAGAATGTGGTGGAGGGACGGACAGATGGACAGGGGGACAGGCGGAAGTACGAAAAGGCACATCAACACAATAAGATGTATCCATGTATAAAATTTTGTCGAGAAATATTGAACAGTTTAGGAGTTTTGGTCTGAAAAAGAAAGGTGCCGAATGGACAGACAGACACTTATTTCGATATGCCCCGTCCACTTTGTGGCTGCATACAAAAATATACGACAAAAATGAGAAAAGTTAAAGTCATGAAAAGGAAGCCAGAGTACAAGTGCTGCAGGATCACCTCTCCGGCAATCAGCCGACAACTACAAGCAAAACTCAAATAAGCAACAACCTGGTTTATTTCACCCCTCTTTTAGGTTAGAAAAACCAGTGGGCTCTCTTCATCTGCTACTGTGGGTTCACAGTCGCTCACGCTATCCTGCTAACATAAAGATTCAGTTTGGTTTTCAGTCCAAACATCTTTATTGCAGATTGTTGGTTGGCCTACTATTTATCCACCAGAGGCGGAACGACAAACCTGAAAAATCATTCTTCTTGATAGGCTATGAAAACAAGCTCTTCAATGGGCACACATAACTTTTATTGGACTGGCCAGTGACGGGGTGATTTGGCATTATATCAGGATAGCAACACTAAATAACACTGCTCTGTAGAGAGGAAGGCTTCCCGCTGGTGCCAGGGGATATTTTAGTGACTCTAAACAGGATAATACTGGCTCAATTATGATAATGTGAACAGCTGGCTAACTAATGAGCTTTAACACTGTGTTAACATAGTATGGCTCACATTCATTTAGAATGGTGATTGATTGTCAGCACTACATTCCCAATGGAAAAATAAACCACTTCTCCCGACCAATCACTTCCCCAACCATCCATTCTCTTATCTGCTCAGTCCTCTGTGTTATCGTTTCCTAATGTTTAGTCACAATGCAAGACAATTAGGTTATAATTACGTGCAATACCCGTATATTAAATCAAATGTGTTGGTAATTAATACACCCCTTGGAAATGTTGGGTTGGCCAGAGTTGTATTCAGCCATGTTCCCAAATGACTCCAGAAATAATAGCATCTGCACATGCTGAATTAATCATGTTCCTTCACTGTGCTGATATTAACCTGCTAATTAAATTATGCACATTTAATTAATTTGTCGAATAGGCTATTAGCCCATAAAAAGGAATTGCATTTTTTATACTTCATGAAGATTCCAGCTTTGCGGCAGGATGCTATATTATTATAGCCTATTTGACTGCACTCACAGATTTGACTAAATATCTTATATGATTTGAGTTCATGTTCTCTGTCATATTTGTTGAACAGTTGGGGTTGGGTCAGGAACTGTGGGATGTGCTTTCTGCAAGGACTTGAGCATGATGATGTAATCCAAGAAAAAGAGAAAAGACGTCAGCTGTGGCAAACAATAGCATGTTCTCTGCGGTGGAGGAACACAGGGCCGCGGTTGAAGCCGCTTCGCTCGGCTCCTGTCTGTGTCTGTGTTCCTGTTTATCACTCTGGAGTCTGGAGATAAAACATCCTTCATGTACATCATACACGTCACAGTCTCTGCTCTGTTTATATCGTCAGTGTAATCTTTCACAGGGAAGCTGTTTGGGTTTTTGAATCAATTTCCCTTCAGAGCTGCTTGGCGTAGTTTTCTGTGACTAAAGTGACCTTATTTTGGAGGACATGTTGCTACCCTCATTTTTCATCTTAAGTGTGATAAAACAAAAAAAATGCTCTTTTGACTTAAGCCTGTCATTTTAATCCTTAAATAATCCATTTTCCCCATCTTAGCTGAGTATTCAACTTGTTTTTTTTTTTTTTTTTTTCCAGGTTCTGATATTGTTCAGTGGCTGATGAAAAGCCTGGGTATTGAAGACCAAGGTAACATTTTCAACAGTTCTTTTCTTCTTCTAGGGTTTTTTGGAAATAAATTTGCTGCCTGACTCTCTAAGGGTTCAACTCCAGCAGGCTCATCAAGTCACACGTTTCACAGTCTTAGTGCTTAGAGTTTAAGTGGTTGGTTTCCACAAGAAATTTTATCACTAGTAAAGACACAAGAAAAAGTTAATTGCTGGACAGCTGAGTCAGTGATTTAAGAGGATACACTCTAATGGTGAAAGTATGTGGACACCAACCCATCATACATCTCATTCCAGAATCTCAGGCATTAATACCGAGCCAATCCCTTTTTCGCAGCTGTGATGGCCTCCACTGTTTTTGAGGGTCTTCTACAAGATGTTTGAGTGCTAAGAGGACACGCATTAATTCCAGCTAGTCAATGAGGCGGGGTGCTGATGTGGGGGGTGAATAAAGGATCTCTTATGAGTGAGCCCGAGATATCAAATTTATGAAACTCGAGTGGAAATGTCAGGGTCATATTATTTGGAAAAAAAATTTTTTTTAAAAAGCATTAGCTTGTAGTTTGCGGTTTATTTAAGTCAATAGGATGAATAATAACCTAGCTAGTATGCTGACGCTTTTTGCCGTTAAAAGAATAAATTCAATTTTCTAAGATAACAGCAACTCATAAAACTTACTGCTTTAATGGCAAAAAGTGCTAGCGTGCTAGCTAGCAAATTATTCATCCCATTGACTTGAAGAAACTGCAAACTAGCAACAAATGCTAGCAATGGTTAACGGTTACCAGCAGGAGGATTGGTAAAGTTACCGTGTTTGCCAATGAATGGGATCTGACCAATCACAACACGAGAAAGCTGTATTATACATGTGCAATACCAAACCAGTTTCTCATGGGTTGTATCACAGTAATTTTTCATCAGTTATGGGATAGTTAAGCCTCACAGGTTTGCACTTGAGCTCATAGGTGAGGTGATATCAGTCTGGGGGCTTCAAGCTCTGCTACAGCTATCTCGACACGCATTCATGATCGTGCTGGAATGTGAAGGTGCCTTAAATAAACTGTTGGAGCTGAACCATCCATAATGTCATTATGTTCCACAGCAGCAAGAAAATCCTTTGTGGAACTAAGAGGCTCAGCCACGAAAATCAACCCTAGACTAGTGTCCACATACTTTTGTCAATGTATTGCAATTATTGCTGAATGGCATGTAAATCAGCAGCTCATTATCTCCAGTCTTAGCAGCATTATGGAGTTTTTGGCACTGCAGAGGGTTTTCCTCAGCTTGTGTGGGATGTTGTGCCTAATTTTACGCTCCTCATGGGTCATCCTGCTCTCCTCAGCCCGATGCTGATGGCTTTGTTATGACACGTCCCGTTTAATTCTGCAGTTTGTTACCTTGAGTCTGCAAATGCAAAAACTCTGCATGGCCATCGATAAATGGTCACTATCATGAGATCCCAGCAAGTACACACACACACACACACACACGCTCATACACAAACTCACGCATGCACATGCACACATACACACACACACACACACACACACACACAAACTCACACAGACACACGTGGCGCGTGCACACACACACACACATACCCACATGCACACCCTCACAATCCCTGGGAAAATGGTGAAATTGACGGACTCCTCCCATGAGTGGGTGTGTCTCAATCCCAGCTGTTCCCAGTCTCCTCCCACACATACAGCAGCTGATAGTGCTCCACATCTCAGCCCAGCTAAAGCTGGCCCTGCTTAGGGAAAAGCACCTGTGTTGAGTGCCTGTGTTTAGCTCAGGAGGCTGTCAGATGCCTGTGGGACGGCACACCATGACAAAGGCCACTGATTTATCCATCCAGCGGCTGGTGTAATGACTGCGTCAGATGAGAAATTTCGGCCATTGGAGGGGAGAGCTGAAGGTCGAACAGGCTCTACAAAGAACCCCACCAGTCCAATAACAGTTAGAATGATTACCCTCCCTCTATGGAGTATAAATCTTGCCGACTGCTGGCTTGTGGGGTTTGGCGATACTGACGGTGCAGTGGCATTGGCTCATGAGCCCTCTCACACTGATCCATTAGCCCACTGCAGTCATCTCATTAACATAACCAAGTCGTGTCCCAGAGAGAGCAGATTTTATCCCCTATGACCCTATGAGCTCCATCAAAATCTTAGAATCTCATTCTTTCACTGGGCAAATGGCTGCATTAGCCGGCAATATTACAGGACGGTGAACAATGCTTCATTCCTACATGTAGTGGCCCATTATCCATCACATAAAGCCAGTTCCTGTGACATGTATCCTGTGCTCCTGGGCGAGGCTTCAGGATCTCGGAATGTTCTAGCACAAGCCTTAGGACTGTCTGTTGTCACACTCGAGTGCGAGGTGCTGGTGTGATGCGTGCATCGGCAGAATCTTTACACACTAATGTCTGAGCCTCGGACAGAGAGGGTCAGGTAACTTCACTCGGCTCCAGAAATCACAAACGAGAAGCGTTTTCTCCATGACTAATGGGATTTCACCCTACACATACAGGCAACATCAATCAACTCCTGTTTTGGGCCCTGTCGTTACCTGCTGTGGCCCCAAAATCAGCTTTTTTCTGAGCTGACTTTCAAAATGAATTTTACAGGTTCTCTGCCCTCATACCGATAAATAAATCACAATCATTCTGATGGGAATTTGAGGTAAGAGTCTGTGGTTTTCTATGGAATCCAGACTTTGCCCAAAAACGGTATTATTTATACAGTATCTCCAAATCTCAGTTTCCAGGGACATTATAGATTCATTATCATTATAGATTTGATGCCTCTGTCATCCCAGATCCTTCATGTTTGGATGATAATAAAAACAGATTTAATGGGGTCCATCCTGTGAAATTGTTTTGTCTGCAATCTTTCTGCAAAAGAAGAGGAACATGATTTATTTTTCTGGTTCTGCTACTTTTACTGTGGAGCCATCATTAGCTGAAACAAACGTAGGAAGTCAAATTGTTTGAATGGGAATCAGATCAACTTCTCTGTGAATGTCGTGGTACAAAAAGGAGCAATCCTATTGTTCTGGTGATTTTATGACCATTCCTGTGGCACAAACATTGAGTCAAACTTAACATTTTCAATAATGCATTTAGTCAAACAGTTCCTACAGGAGCGTGGTAAAATTTCCTGGGGACATTCTGAAGCCGAGGGCAGTGCCTCAGTTGATTTTCTGAACCCCATAATCTTTCTGGTGGTGCCACCACAAGGCCAAACGATGAACTCTTCCCGCTCCACATGGGCATGATTCTGACCATTAACTCAGTCACACAACCCATGGAAAATTCAATACTGGCATTTTTCATACTGATAGAACCTTCTATAAACCAAAGTCAGAAGTTATACCTGACCAGGTGAAGACATTCCACCAGAGATAAACATTTAAATCGCTGAATGGTCAAAGTTTCTGGATACTATCTTGTTCTCCAGACATTAATTGGCTGCTTATTGAAACTAGAGCTGCGCTCAGAGAGCGCAAGTACCTCCGCCAATGTACTCAATGTTATTTTTGCCAGTATTAGCTGGCAACCCCTGTGTTTATGCAGTCCTGTAGTCTTCGCGCAAATATGTATTTAATGTGTTTTTGACCTTTTGCATGCCCTTGACCTTGACCTTTGACCTTGACCTCCCAAAATCGAATCACCTCTTCCTTGAGCAACACTTAATCGTTCCATCAAATTTGAGAAAAATCCATCCATAACTTTTTGCGTAATCCTGCTTACAAACAAACCAACAAACCAACCAATAGACAAACAGTAATGATCATGTAACCTCCTTCCCCTTCGTTGGGCAGAGGTAGTTAGCCCCTGGAAGCCTGCCGACTCTGTGGTCTTCAATAGCGGGAGTTCCACAGAACTGCTCTATGTGCTGGTGAAGACACAGCTGATATAAATGTGACCAGAAAAAAGCAGGTAATGTAGAGGCGTCGAGGTGCTTTTATAATATAAAGGTGTCGCGGCTCTGTTACAGTGGAGGCTCTTCACCTGGGCTCCTTAATGGCCGCACACGGTTACTTCTTCCCCATCTCAGACCACGTCCTCACGCTGAAGGATGACGGAACATTCTACAGGTTCCAGGTAAGGTCAAGTGTCCAGAGTTTTTGAATGCATGACTTGCATGTTTGGCTGAAGCAACCATGCTAAGAGCCAGAGGTTATGATGCATTTACCTCAGCCATATTGATTAGCTTAGCTACAGGTTACAATAACTGCATGACGGCACTATAGTGTGCATACTTCACCATAGTGCTGGGATTAAAGATGGATCAATAGTTAGGTGAGACTCTGAGACTAACCTTGCAATGAATATTCACCATAAACTGCTGACTTCTGTGACGTCTATTCTATGGTTCAGTAACACCAACCTGTGACTAGACAATACATTTCTATGTATTTTTACCTGGAGGTAAAGTTTTCGTCGGCGTTTGTTTGTTTGTTTGTTCATTCATCAGTTAACGGGGTGCCTGAAAAAATTATGGATGAATATCAATGAAATTCTGTGTGTTGATTGATACTGTGCTAAGGAAGAAACAGTTAAAAGTTGGTGAAGACGCAATATATATTCTTGATCCAGGATCCGAAAGAACTTTGATGCATGTAAAAACGTTACTGTCAAGATTTATTTAACACTCATGTTCAATGATCATTCCTCCGCCAACAAATTTCAAAACAGCGAATGTAATGCGCGCTCCGAGTGCCGTCTCCTTTCAGGTTATGTTCGGTGGTTGGAGTCCTTGCAGTTCTGGTCGTCTCTGTGACTGACTGCATCTTTCAGCAGGGAGCCAAATTTATAAATATTAGCATAAGTTAGCTGGCAAACAAGGAAAAATTAGGTCAGTGTTTCTAAGTTAAACAGAATCATCGAGTAAGATAATACAATATTTTGCCATTCCAGACTTAATCAGGGAAAATACAAAATCAGTCAGGACAAAGCCTTGATTATCCCAGAGGGACAGTCAATTAAACATTGCTAAATTGCTAATGAATATGGATTCAGTAAGACTCATGATGATAATAATAAATGCCTGTGAATGCTAAAATTTCATGGGTTTTGGTGCCCCCAGCCATATTTATCCTACTGTCAGAATCCACTCGATCTATGTGATCATATAGTTTGTGATGAAGGATCATTCGAGGTTGAAGGATGGGAATAGATGTGACAGGATGGGACTAAAGTGATACACGCAAGTCATTTAGGGTGCAATCGGGCATGGGTTTGCTAGTTTCTAATGTAATGTCAGGGCTTGAAAAAGTACTAAATTAATAAATAAGTGTTTTCTCTGCATAGTATCTGATACATTACTAAGAATTTCATTGCCATTTCCTTTAAAAGTCACCTGCTTTTGTGCTGTGGTGTATTGCTAATGGCAAATTTAGCAAAAATGTGCAACTGACAAAATGGACCTGCTCGTGCGTGAGGTCACAGCAGAGCAGTGGTGCCAGAGTTTCACCACGGCTCCAGATGGAGAGGCGGGTGGGAGAGGAAGTGATGTCGAGCGCATCTAGCGTTTCTGGTGTCACTCGTACCACAGCACAGTACCCTGGGGCTGTGAATATGGAAATTCTATTTCTTTCTCATTAGCCTGGATAAATTAAGCAAAAAATTTTGGTTAATTTATTTGTTTGTTTTATATATTGTTGTCTTGTCTATATTTAATCCAAACTTCATGATCAATATCGAGAGACGTTCGGCTGTTTGAAACTGTGTTTTGCCAGCATGCTACTAAATATACTTTTGATGATGAATGCCATATTTGGTCTAAATACAAACTTACAGTATATTCAGGCCGCTCATCTTGCGTCAGAACTGCTACAACTGCTCCTGCTAACATGTCTCTGATTACATGATCAAACTATTGGGGTCGTTGGTTGTCTAGAGCCAAATCCGTCCTACATTTGTTCGACTTTGAGGATACTCCCACACTGCAGACTTGTCATACAAAAATCATTCGCAAAACAAATTCACTACTTTTGGCCGCTGAATGAGTTTCAGTCAACAATCCTTGTTTCTACTCCAATGATGGTGTAATTTTTACCCAGCGAATTGATTGTGAATATTTCCTCTTAATTATTTGAAGTTATTATGTCTTTTGGGGACACTGAGAACAGCAAGTCTGCAGTAATATTGCTGGGCAATATACACATAAAGCAATAATAATATTAATAATAATATCTGACTGCTCATACTCAAGAATCTGACATCAGGCTAATGATTGAACATGGAGCTTCATTTTTATCTTTAATTAGAAACATCCTGCAATTTTCTCCTTTTTTCTGTCCTGTAGACACCCTATTTCTGGCCCTCAAACTGCTGGGAGCCAGAGAACACAGATTACGGTGAGTGAGAGTGCTGTCTATATTGAAAATACTTATTTCCCTTATACCTGTAGTGCCATTTATTCATCAAGATTGTTCTGGTTTGAGTAGGTGAGTTTATGAGATGTTGGGGTACTCCAGGACCAGAGTGAGTGATGTAAACAGAATGGTGAGATTCAGTTGGAGGCTCAGTTTGATATGGGTTTTGATGAGTCTGAATCTCTATGGATTTTCAGAAAACAACACAGCTCAACCTGAACGAAAAGTGAGCCCCTCAGAACAATTGTGGTCTAACTCCATTTTTTATCATTTTGAGAAAACGGCTTCCAAAGTTTCAACGTTGTCAAATTCAGCATGCCAGTAAGTATTTAGACCTGTCTTGAAGTGACATCCTTTGAATCTTCGCTTTCATGGTCAGAAAGTATTTTGTTGTCAACTTTGATGATTTTTGTTATTTTTGCATGTTTCGCTTGGAGTTAGACCACTCTTGCACTACTATCTATATTTCAGAGGTGGAACTAACAATCTTCTGGCCCATTATTGCGTGAATAGATTTTACCTTTAGCATGAAAAATATGGGTCTAACTCGGAAAATGAGAAAATCGGAGTTAGACCACTATTGTTCTGAAGGGCTCAAATAGACCTCAGTCTGAACATTACTGGAAAGCATTGAGACCCATTTAAAAAATGACATCTTCTATTCCATTCTAATTTGCTCACCTTTGCCCTCTCTGATAAAATGCAAAAATTTTTATTCGCCCTCATAATGAAATATTCATATTATGCACTGCTGTCTTGAGAGGAAAGTATCCCCAAAATCACTTTGAATGAATGCAAAAATGAAGTGACGCTGAAATTTTCTGATTTATTTTTCTTTTTTTCTGAAATGAACTCCAGTCAAGATATTGCTCATGCAGCTTTTTGATGCATCATGATTATATCTGACTGAGAAGTTCTTGTGCTGCTGTATCTGACGCCTTTATTTCCTTAGCAGACACCGTACTCTCTGTAGTGAGATAGCTGAGAGACCACGGCCGTTCCCCTAAGCCTTACACTCCTGCTGCTACAGCTAACTCCATCGACAGGGCTGCTGTTCTCACTAACTCTCTAATTTCCTGCTTTTCAGCTGTTTACCTCTGCAAAAGAACCATGCAAAACAAAGCCCGGCTGGAGCTGGCCGACTACGAAGCAGTAAGAATTTCCAGAATCCGTCATCTCGACACTGCCTGTGCCATGATCAAAAAACACTGTCTGTGCCACAGTCTTATGCTAAACACTGCCTGTGCCACAGTCTTATGCTAAACACTGCCTGTGCCACAGTTCTATGCTAAACACTGCCTGTGCCATGGTTCTGTGCTAAACACTGCCTGTGCCACAGTTCTGTGCTAAACACTGCCTGTGCCACAGTTCTATGCTAAACACTGCCTGTGCCACAGTTCTATGCTAAACACTGCCTGTGCCACAGTTCTGTGCTAAACACTGCCTGTGCCACAGTTCTATGCTAAACACTGCCTGTGCCACAGTTCTATGCTAAACACTGCCTGTGCCACACTCTTATGCTAAACACTGCCTGCGCCATGATCAAAAAACACTGTCTGTGCCACAGTCTTATGCTAAACACTGCCTGTGCCATGGTTCAGTGCTAAACACTGCCTGTGCCACAGTTCTATGCTAAACACTGCCTGTGCCACAGTTCTGTGCTAAACACTGCCTGTGCCGCAGTTCTATGCTAAACACTGCCAGTGCCACAGTCTTATGCTAAACACTGCCTGTGCCATGATCAAAAAACACTGTCTGTGCCACAGTCTTATGCTAAACACTGCCTGTGCCATGGTTCAGTGCTAAACACTGCCTGTGCCACAGTTCTATACTAAACACTGCCTAAACACTGCCTGTGCCACAGTTCTGTGCTAAACACTGCCTGTGCCACAGTTCTATGCTAAACACTGCCTGTGCCACAGTTCTATGCTAAACACTGCCTGTGCCATGGTTCAGTGCTAAACACTGCCTGTGTCACAGTTCTATGCTAAACACTGCCTGTGCCACAGTTCTATACTAAACACTGCCTGTGCCCACAGTTCTATGCTAAACACTGCCTGTGCTATAAAAACAGTTCTGTGCTAAACACTGCCTGTGCCGCAGTTCTGTGCTAAACACTGCCTGTGCCACAGTTCTATGCTAAACACTGCCTGTGCCATGATCAAAAAACACTGTCTGTGCCATAGTCTTATGCTAAACACTGCCTGTGCCATGGTTCAGTGCTAAACACTGCCTGTGCCACAGTTCTATGCTAAACACTGCCTGTGCCACAGTTCTGTGCTAAACACTGCCTGTGCCACAGTTCTATGCTAAACACTGCCTGTGCCACAGTTCTATGCTAAACACTGCCTGTGCCGCAGTTCTGTGCTAAACACTGCCTGTGCCGCAGTTCTATGCTAAACACTGCCTGTGCCACAGTTCTGTGCTAAACACTGCCTGTGCCGCAGTTCTATGCTAAACACTGCCTGTGCCACAGTTCTGTGCTAAACTCTGTCTGTCCCACAGTCTTATGCCAAACACTGCCTGTGCCACAGTCTTATGCTAAACACTGCCTGCGCCACAGTTCTGTGCTAAACACTGCCTGTGCCACAGTTCTATGCTAAACACTGCCTGTGCCACAGTTCTATGCTAAACACTGCCTGTGCCATGGTTCAGTGCTAAACACTGCCTGTGCCACAGTTCTATGCTAAACACTGCCTGTGCCACAGTTCTATGCTAAACACTGCCTGTGCCACAGTTCTATGCTAAACACTGCCTGTGCCACAGTTCTGTGCTAAACACTGCCTGTGCCCCAGTCTTATGTAAAAAATGAGCTGTGCTGCACTCTTGGGCTGAATCCGAATTCTCTTCAAAGAGAGAGCCTTTTTTATCAATACTTTTCCTTGACTTCTCAAGAAAATGTCACGTGACTCGAGGGAAAGTTGAAGTAAAATTTTGAAGTAACCTCAGGACATGTTCGAGAAAAATTGGATGTCCTTTTCTTCAATATATCATGAGTATGACAGCAACTGATACGGAGGCTTTTTTTTTCCAAATCGGTAATACACGGTCGAGTCGCATTATTATTACCAGCAGCTAATATCCAGAGTAACCGCCGTGTGCAGCTCAGACAGCAGCTAGACGGGCTGGGAGTGTCTCAGTCAGGTGCTGGAAGGTTGTCACAGGTATCTGGAGCCATACTGACTGCAATGCATCCGACAGCTGCTGGAGGGAATGTGGTGGAGGATCCGTAGAGCGAACATGACGATCGAGGTGGTCCCACAGATGCTCGACTGGGTTAAAGTCTGGAGAATTAGGGGGCCAGGGAAGTACTTGGAAATCCTAGTCGTGCTCTTCCAACCACTGTCAGACATTTCTAGCCGTGTGACACCTCGCATTGTCCTGCTGGAAGAGCCAATCCGCCCCAGAGAAGACACTCAGCATGTATGGGTGTTCGTGATACATGACAGAGACGAGTGACATGTTTGCAGAATACAGCACACCTTATAAACCCACCAAGCCAGCTCACGACACGTGCCTCCTTTTCATTGGCTACGCTCTGTTTACATCAAAAGTAGGCGGTGGTCATAATAATGTGACTCAACCGTGTATTTTCAAATGAAGAGAAATTTACGGGCAAGGCAACAGTGACAATCATAAACACTTGTCCTTCTCTTAACAGATTTGACAGATGAAGGTAGACTCATCAGAGGAAAGAGAAAAAACAGTTGATTTCAAATTATAGTAGTATATTGACATGACTGATTCAACAGCAATCCTGCAAGGACTGACATATCAGATCGCTAAAAACACAAAGGACTGTGGTCCATAATCTAGAGTTCCTTTCATCCTGTGTGTCTGTGCTGGATGGAAACAACTGAGGCGCTAATCGACTCCTATTTGGATGCCCTTTGTCATGGTTACCAGCCAAACTATTTCTGGTTCACGTCCAAAAAAATCTTTGTCAGAGAAGATTCTTTGCTCTTAGGAGAATTCGGATACATCCCTGTTGTAGACACCATCTGTGCTGTTTTCACTGAAACAGCCTGATGAATTGCTTCTCACACAAATGTTATTGTTAGTTATTTAATTCAGCGCGAGGTCCTTGTCTGCAGGAGGTAAAGCAGACTTGGCCGGAGGGAGATGTACGACCTCTCACCTCTGATTTGTGTTTCAGGAGAGCTTAGCAAGACTGCAGCGAGCGTTTGCCCGAAAATGGGAGTTCATATTTATGCAAGCCGAAGCACAAGCGAAGTAAGTGGTGTGATTTGAGCAGCGTGTTCCCAGAGTGTCTGTGCTAATACCCGGCCCTGATAGGCCTGTACCAGCAGTCTTTGTGAGTGTACTGTTCCACTGAGAGAGCACATCGAGTAATACCCTCAGCACCCTTTACATTCTAATTATTACATCAATGTACGTCTTCAACGAGTTTAACATCCACCCACCTGAAGGAGGGAAAAGAAAGTAAAAGGAGAGAGACTGTAGTTTTCAGGCTATATATGGGTGCTTCTGTGCTCGTCCATTACATGGAGTACATTACTGCATAGAGTGTTAGCGACAAATATAAATATTTTTTTTTTTTTCCAGAGTCGATAAAAAAAGAGACAAAATTGAGAGGAAAATACTTGACAGCCAAGAAAGAGCTTTCTGGGATGTGCACAGACCAGTGGTGAGTGATTCCATTAAACCATTGAACGTTCACACGCTAAGCTAGCAGAGCTATTATATAAGCATCTGCAGCAGGATTCAGGCAGCATTCTAGAAGCTTCTCTGACCCACTAAAGTAATGCTCTTCTGTGATACCCGAGATATTGCGCACAGAACAGGCTGCCTAACACAGTAAACATGGCGCATGCTGAAAGCATGTCAGATGTATTCTATCTTTTTGTGTCTTGACCATGGATGTGGCTTTGTGGTCAACTATTCCCGGTAAATGATGAAGAATACACATTCCCGCACACGCACACGCACGTGCACATGCACACACACACACACACACACTCAGACACACACACATACACACACGCACGCACACACACACACACACACACACACACACACACACACACACACACACACACACACACACCTATTTTACTTTGTTTTACTGGTTTCTCTTTATTATTTAATGGTGTTTGTCAGGCTGGTATGATGAGCTGGATTGACAATAGGAAATTATAGATATTGATGAACACATACATATACAAATGCACAGATTCACACACACACACACACACACACACACACACACACACACGCACACAAACACACACACACACACACACACACACACACACACACACACACAGATGCACACAAATGCCTATTCTACTAAGTTTTTTTTTAATTATTTAATGATATTTGTCAGGTTGATATAATGTGCTGGTTAGTTAATAGAAAGTTATAGATCTAGAGGTATTTATAGCTAAAGGGTTGAATTTCTGTTGTAAAACTTTCACAGTTAACATCTTGATATTCATAGATAATGACACACAGAATATAGCAACTCCATCAGTGATTATGGTGGAAAAGTTAAAAAGTCTAGCTCAAATAACGCCATATTAGCATCAGTGTCTGTGTGGATGTCCATAGCTATTGTACATTATAGAATGACAACTGATTACTCTTATTATATTTATTATACTATATATGTTCGATGAATTAACATGATCGATGACTGCTGGGTTTAAAACGTTATCGTCTCTGGTGAGGTAAAGTTCAGTTTCAACAGGCCGCTGTTTGTCCGTCCCAAAGTACTGTGATTTTGCATTGTTTCATGCTCTTATTTACTTGATAATGCACATAATGCTTTGCATTTTTTTTTTTTTTGGAGGAGTGAGGTTGTCCCTTCTCTTCGTCAGTGTCATACACATTGTACATTCATTTTACATTTATTTTCAGCCTGTGTTAATCTTTCTATGGTCAAGACAAGTAAAGGGAGACAGAGTAAATTACTGGAGAGACAGGAGTACCTATTAGACGGTGTGCAGTGTGCACTTTACATTGTTCCTAATGCACAGAGATAGTATATCTTTCATGACCATGCTTAACAAATCAGAGCCTTCTCACCATCCAATTAACAGATGCTATAGATAGCAGCAACAGCAAAGAGAACTGAACAGAGATTAGAGATACTGCTATTCGGATGCATCTAACAGCCCACACGGGTTAACAGTATCAGACAGCTTTCTGCTCCTGAATGCTGAAATTATTGGCAGAGAAAATTCAGAATATATTTAGACACCAGTGTCACAAGTTTTTGGCCCCTTTAACCTCCAAATGAGATAAAAGGGTCTGATCTGGTAGAAAATGCAAGTACACACAAAACATCACACTAAAGGGAGCCTATAGTTACATGTGTCAAAGTTACTGCCGCAGTCTTTTTCTTCACAAAACCCTGAACACTGTAATGGTAAATTTTTAGCGAGGTTTAGTCTGTTTCGTGACTCTAGTGAAGTAAAGTGCCTCTGGCTGTTTCCATCAGAAGGGCCTGCGTGATGTGGGTGTGGGAGGGATCTGTGTGCTGATCTGTGCGCTAATCTGTGCGCTGATCTGTGTCCCCTCTGTGTGCTGATCTGCGGTCTGATCTGTGCTCTAATCTGTGAGCTGTTCTGTGCACTGATCTGTGTGTTGATCTATGTGCTGAACTGTGTGCTGATCTGCGCGCTGATCTCTGCGCTGATCTGTGAGATTATCTGTGCACTGATCTGTGAGCTGATCTGTGTGCTGATCTGTGAGCTGATCTGTGTGCTGATCTGTGAGCTGATCTGTGTGCTGATCTGCACGCTGATCTATGAGATGATCTGTGCACTGATCCGTGAGCTGATCTGCGTGCTGATCTGCGCGCTGATCTCTGCGCTGATCTGTTTGCTGATCTCTGCACTGATCTGTGAGCTGATATGTGTGTTGATCTGTGAGCAGATCTGTGTGCTGATCTGTGAACTGATCTGTGCACTGATCTCTGAGCTGATCTGTGCGCTGATCTCTGTGCTGATCTGTGCGCTGTGCTGTCTGCTGACCTGTATGCTGATTTGTGAGCTGATCTGTGAGCTGATCTGTGCACTGTGCTGTGTGCTGATCTGTGTGCTGATTCGTGTGCTGATCTGTATGCTGATCTGTGAACTGATCTGTGCGTTGACCTGTGTGCTGATCTGTACCCTGTGCTGTGTGCTGTGCTGTGTGCTGATCCGTGTGCTGATCTGTGCGCTAATCTGTGTTCCAGCCTGGCTGCGTTAACACCACAGAAGCAGACATAAAGAAGTCCTCCAGAATGAAGAATCCCCACAGAACTCGCAAGGTACCTCCTCCCCTGCACACTTTACTATTATTATTATTATTATTATTATTATTATTATTATTATTATCATTTGAAGCGGTTACATATGGACCAGACTTTTTTTTCATGAGAATATGTACATTAATTATTACTTACAGTTCATGACACATCTGAGGATGAACCGTTTTCCATTTCATACCACATCAAATAGCCGGAAAATGATAGCTAATTTTTCCTTCTTTGTTTGTCTTACTGCATTTAAATATTTAAATTATAGCTACTCCCGTAAAAGAATCCAAGTAACCCTATAAGGGTCACCAGGAGACAGGGGGACAAGGTTTGGATTAGGGAACCATTTTTAAGGGGTCATATTATGCATCTTTAATTTTTCCTTTTTTAATTTGTAATATTATATTTTGTGCATGTAACATGCCAGCAGAGTTACATTACCTAACGTCCATGCCAAAGGGAGTCATTTTCTCTGACAGTAAACACAGCTCCTGAACTGCCTGAAAGGAGTCGTTTGTAGTCCAGCAATGGACCTTTCCAACCTGTCAATCAAGAGTAGAATAACAACCAATCAGACTGCTTTATCTTACTAAGGTCCTGCCTACCCCCATAGTTCTGCCATATTGTCCCATAAACAGTGCAATCATGAGCTGAGTGTAATTGGCAATGTTGCTGACTTTTTCGAAAATGGCTTTTACGTCCGCTTGGGGAACATGTAATTCCGACAAATGATACCCTGCCAGGCCTCAGGGAGCTCAATTTATCATTTTTTCAAAACCAAAAACACAGTTGACAAAGTGTGTGCGATGTATTAAGGCATGTAGAAGGCCTCACATGCAGCTCAATGTGAAGAAGATTGACAAACACAAGGCTGTGTTTGCTCAGAGGTAAGTTAATGAAAATTTTTGCCATTTTGCCTGCAGTATTTTAGTGAAGTTGTGCAATTTCAACTCTTGGAGAGACTTATCCAGGCTGACAATATGTGAACAGTGTCCACTCATCCTGAAAGGAAATAAACAAGTTCTAAATGGCTGTTGTTAAATATCATTACATGTTAAAGCAGCGTGAATGAAACGGTGTTAAAAACTGATAAGATCAGGGGTCAAAACAGTCCAAATAACATTACATGTACTGAATAATTACAGCTCAAATGATTTCAGACCAGCACAAAAGAAAATGGGTGTTCTGATTCGAATAGAAGCATAGCTGCTGTTCATTCGTGGAAAAATATGCATTTTTAAAACCATTTATCAGTCTTTTCTCATCAGCAGATGAAGTTGTAGTTGAAAAATGCATGCACTTACATACCCAAAATGAAAACTCCTTCCATATATGAATCTATCCATATGAAAACTACTTACCCTGCTTAACATGTGCAGTACGATTCCACTATTTCCTCTGGTTTGATCTCAATGTGCAGTTTATGGGAGGTTTGGTTTTTCTGCATCGATTGCCAGCACTTCACAGTGACTCTTGTGTCTCCACCCGTTCCGTTAAAAATGTTGAGTTCGTGGATTTATCCTTGTGTAAAATAGTTAAGGCCTCTTCGGACAACTTTGCTGGACATTTGGTAAGAAAAAAACTGCAATATTATCGAGAAAAAGCACAAGAGAGTAATACTCAAACTTCTGCTGTGTGTTCGTCATTTTGGAGCTGAGCTGCATAGCTTGTGGGATGTACCAACAGTAACTAGGTTGTTGGAACTAGATGGGAAGGTCCATTTCTTTTGTAACCTGTCAATGTCATAATGTAGCACATTTCCGGAGCGGAGGCGGGTAAGAGTTTGGTTTGTGCGTATTGTCATATTGTGAAAATGACGTTTTCTTCAGTGCAAAGGCAAATTCCCTTTGTATGGACTTCAAAGGAAAACAAAGTGAACGATCACTGGTTGAAATTCATTTTTTCCACTATTCCTCAGCAGTGCAACCTCAACCTTTTATTGTGTTCCTGTCCTTTTATTGAGGAATGCCTCCTGAACAGTGGTTGGCCAATCACGACAGGGTGGGCTTTAAGGGAGGAGGGCCTTAAAGAGGCAGGAGGCAAAACAGCCCATTTCAGAATGAGTGAGCCTGGGGTGCTGCACACACAGCCTGTGCAGCTGTAACCAGGTGCTTTTTGACAATAAAATCATGCAAATATTCGCAAATAGACCACAGAGATGAAAATATTAATCTGGGAAATGGGCATAATATGACTCCTTTAAATATTGAAATGCAGTCAGAGGCTGTGCCCAAGATAGCTTGCAAACTAACACCTCATCAAAATATATACTGTCTGTTCAACATACTACCAACTGCTCACTGCATACCTGAATACAGTAAATATGTTGAGTCTCCTGGATGAAAAGAATATTGCACAAATAAACTCCCTGTTTATATGCATATGTATGCACTTTCGCAGAGTGTATTCGGGTGCTGATGTTTAAAGTGGATCATACTTTTTATGAGGGATAGATGCAGAGCCATCTTTGGGCCCAATCACAGTCCCATACATCATAGAGGAACTAAGGAACACATCTGTCCAACCAATGGAAAATTGTCTGGAAGATACAGTATATCTGATGGTCAGCGGTATGTTTTGTTGACGGTATATATTTTGAAGACTCTGTACCCTCAGGCATGACAAAACTCCTAAAAATGCTGGAAATAGGCATATCATTCAGGAACTTGAAGTACAGCAACAATATATATTGAAGAAAATGGCCTTTTTACCTTTTTTCATGCAGCGTACTTAATTTATCTATACAATAGTAGGCAAGTAAGCGGTTTCGGTCACTGCCAGAGTGGCGCCCACAGTTAAGATGGCGGGGTTGACTTCCTGTGATGATCTTGCAGTCGGTGTACGGGCTGCAGAATGACATCCGCCAGGGCCACAGCCCCACCCAAATACCCGCCCCCGATGCCCGACAGCCAACTGTGGAGCAGCTAAAAAGTCAGGTGGGTAAAACACATAGCTTTTGTTGTTTCAGCAGATACTTACTTACATCCTGGCAGCTGATTATGATCCTTGAACCATCGCGTGAGGTCATTCGGTAGTAATAACTTCAACATTTCAATTTCAGATCAGATTTTGGCAAGCACAACTGGACAGACATCGTTTGAAAATGTCCAAAGTTGCAGAAAGGTAAGTTTAATTTCTGGTTTCAAAAACAAAAAAATAATAATAATAAAAACAGTGAGAACACACAGTATCTTCCTAAAAGCAGTAACTTGAGCTAATTTTTATGCCAACATTGATACAGCGTTTCTGGTTTTGCTGTCCATTCTGATCTTTAAAAAAATATTTTAGACATGTTCAGACCTAATGATTGGAGTGTGCTGATTTTTTTTCATGTTCACTGAAAAGAAAATATATAAAACTGAAAATACACTCAAGCCTTGGACCTCTAGCATTAATTGTCTAGTAATAGCAGCAGAGAGGCTTATATGTATATATTATTCCAAAGAAGTCTTGGCCTTTGGTACATCCTGAATAAATGACTTGTTCACTCTCCAGGGCGAGAATCTCAGAACTCTTTATGGTGATGTGTACCATTTTCTGTGTGTGTGTGGAGCTGCAAAGTTTGGATTACATTTCATGCAGTCTGCTCTACCCCTCGTTCTGTAAGGCCAGGATGATATGCCTGTGTGTTCAGTGGAGTAGAGTGTATGCTGAGGGATTCTCATTCCTGCTTGTTTGAAAACAGAGGATAATGCTCCTCTTTTGCTGCGGTTCACTGGCGAACATCACGGTTTTCTCCCCAATGTTTCCCCTGTCTGCAGTTTACTGGGCTACACGGAGCAGTACGTGGAGTACGACCCTTTCCTTACCCCACCTGATCCGTCCAATCCCTGGCTCTCCGATGACACTACGGTGTGGGAGCTGGAGGCCAGGTCTGTCCCCACAAAGATTCGAGGATAATATCGCTGACTGTCACATTCCTCTCACCCACCCCACCGATCTTACTATGAGGCGCTGTCATGAATAGGGATGTGTAAGAGAGGTGCGGATAATGAACGGGTACTAGAGCCAAAATGATGCCTGAACTGATACCTTTTTCAATTTAGAGAGTGAGTTATGATTTTTAACCTCGTAATGCCATTTGTACCATATTTGATACATGAGAGTCTGCAATATCTATATCATCCACATAATCAATACTTTCCTCAGAACCTGTTGTATGCAGTCTGATACATGTCATCTGCTCCCTGATGGACTATCCATGCGCTGCAGGCAGTAGTGGTCTGTAGAATATAAAATTAAAGATGGCTGCCCCCGTCCTTTTTTTTTCACGGACATCTTTTCCAATTTTGACAAAGTTACAGTAAGAATAACTTTTAAATTGTAATTAACACTTCAATATGAATATGTATTGGATTGAAACATCTTATAAATACACAACATTTTGTTGCTTATCTAATCGTAAAATCAAGTTCAAAATGTGTGAATCAAATGTGATACTGCAGGTACTTAACCCTATGAGATCTGCAGGAGCGCCGGCGATCTGCACCCACATTGCTGTATTTATTTGGCCCATTTTCTAAGCTGGCACAAAGGTAGTGACATCCTGTGAAACTAGAAGACCTAAGGCATCCAGTGGTTGCACCAATGTCAAGCTAACTGGTAGGAAAGAGGGCCTTTCAAGGTTGGGTGAAGGGACCCACTCACACAGGTTGGTACAAACAAAAAGATGTTTAATAAATATACTTTAAAAAAGACAGAAACAGACAGGGGAGCAGCAGCAACACACACGGAGCTAAAAATGCCAGAATGCAGCTGCTCTTAAATTCTCTACATTTCACCTCCACTTCAACGAGCAACAGGTGTGGCTCAGCAGCAGGTGTGGCTCGTTGAAGTGGAGGCGAAGACAGCCGGAGAGGGAGGGACGGCAGGGCAGAACCATCACAGGGCCAAGTAATGCTCTGAAGTCAGGCTAAATTTTGACAGAGGAAAAACTGTCATGGCCATTTTCACAGGGGCCCTTTGACCTCTGAACTCAAGATATCTTAATGAAAATGGGTAATTTATACCTATGAGTCTCCCTCTCAGTGACATGCTCTTTTTATGATAATTCCATGCAGTGCTGAGCCAAAAAAAAAAAAAAGCACTTTTTTTTGCATGCAGTATTAATGTGTTATTTATGCCTATTGCATTTGAATATTTCTGATCCTGGGGTCCCTAAACAGTCTTGGAATTTCATACATTGGGTCAGACTGGAAAAATGAGACTCCTGTGGCTTCAATTAGCCCAAATGATTCAAAATAAATTTCACATATGCAAATTATTATTATTATTTTTAGCTCACTTGGTCCAATGGACCAAAGGGAGCTAGTGTAATTACACAGCGCCGTCGGCGTCCAGAGTCAGCGTCTGCATTAACTTTGATCTTCTTCTGCCAAAACACTGAAGGGATCAATGTGAAATTTGGAAGGGAGGTACATATGGAGGGACAGATTCTAAATGTTTGATTGGTGCAAATCCGTCCATAGGTGGCGCTATAGAGATGTATAACACGTTTCAGGCTATATTCTCTAAATCATGAGTCGTAGAAACAAAATTCTTTTTTGTTAGATTTTGTGGATCAAGACAAATCTATAGAAGTCTCACCCTTTTGCATATGTGCAAAATCCACCATATTGAATTGTTTGTAAAAAATTTAATTTCCTGCTTGACGGTATGATCAGTTTGCACAAAATTCAGTAGACAGTATTTTCATACCAAGATCTAAAATCCCAACCTACAGAATTTTGCTTAGTGAAAGGATGTGGCCACAGCAAGCCAATAAATTTTTAGGGCATGGCCTCTTTGGATATAATGAGCTGTAAATCCTGAACGCAATGACCAATCCTCACCAAACTTAAGATGTGTCATCCACAGGCCAGGTCACTGAAACAAGCCAAATTTGGCGCAAATTTGTCCATAGGTGGCACTATAGCAAACAAATGGTCATAACTCCTTAACCATTTGTCCGATCAACTTGAAATTTTGCACACTTCAAGTTAGTCAGGGTTGTTACGTATGTAGATCTATAAGAGCATATTGATAGATGAAACAACATGGCCAACATCTGCCAACCAAATCATTGGCATCAGCGTCGGTGTCCGTGTCTGCATTAACTTTGATCTTCTGGCAAAGCACTGAAGGGATCAAGGTGAAATTTGGTGGTGGGGGGAGGGGTATATATGGATGGATAGATTATAAATTGTTTGATTGGTGTAAATGAGTCCATAGGTGGCGCTATAGCAAACAAATGATCATAACGCTTAAACTATTGGTCCGATAAACTTGGAATTTTGCATGCTTCATGTTAGTGAGGGTTACTATGAAAAATCTAAAAGAATAAGTTGACGATTTAAACAACAGGGCCAATGTCAGCCAATCAAATTTCAGTTGCCCTTATACTCACTTTAGCTGTCACCTGTCATCATCAAACTTTATACTCTTATTAAAGATGTGAGAAAGAGCCATTTTTATTAAAATGACTTTGATTGGCCATATGGAGGTGCTAAAGAGAGGTACAATATGCCTTGGGCAATAACTTCAAAACCATAGGTTGCAGAAACAGAATTCTATTTTGTTAGATTCTGTGGGTCAAGACCTATCAATCCATGTAAGCCACACCCATTTTTGTATTTGCAAATTTTCCATCATTCTGAATTGTTTGTGAACCCTTTAATTTTTATCTCCTCCTCAGCAGTGAGATCAGTTCACACAAAATTTAGGCGCATGGCCTATATTGATGTAAAGAGCTGTAACTCCTTAATGCAATGTCCAATCGTCACCAAACTTGAGATTCCACATCTTCAGGCCATGCAACTTCTTCACAGTGAATTTGGTTTAAATACGTTCATAAGTGGTGCTATAGCAAACAAATGATCATAACTCTTAAACCAATTGTGCGAGCAACTTAAAATTTTGCTGCTTCATAATGGTGAAGGTTGCCATAAAACCTGGAAGAACAAAGTGATAGTTCAAACAAGATGGCTGACATTAGCCAATTAAATTTCATTAGCCCGTGTACTCACTTTAACTGTCATCAATCATGAAACTTTGTGCTATTGTTAAGGATGTGGAAAAAGGACAGTCTTAATGCAAATTACTTTGATTGGCCAACTGGTGGCACTATAGAGAGATTAAACAAATTTGATTCCAATTGGCCAATATATGGTGCTGTGGTAAGAAAAACAATGCAAACTTGCATATTTGTTTTCAACCATTTGACTAAATGGTTCTAATTTTGCATACTGCATCTCTGGATGAGGATCAAATAGTCTTTTCAATGAGAAAACAAATCTTTAAATATCTGGCTGCCATTTGTCAATCAGGTAACAGCTGCAGTTTCACAGACATGGCAGTAACTAATCAGCCTGAAATATGCAGGGCAAAGTAAATCAAACACAGTTATGTGCCATGAACTGGAAATTGTTTGAACACTTTTACAATTTGTGTCCTCACTGCTTCAAAACTGATGATTACCTCATGTTGCTTGGACCCCGTAGTTCCTGCTTGTAGTTATATGTTCAATTTTTTTCCTACACAAATTACAAAACGTGTCTTCATTGTCCCAATGTTGGACCCGAGCATAAAAAATACTACTATTTGTGAGCTTAAAGAACACTAAAGCCTGAATTAAACCAAGTGAGCTACAGTGCCCATACCATTATTTTATTTTATTTTATTACATTTTGTTTGCAGGTCCAGTAAATACTTCAGCTTTTAAAATTTACAATTTTCTGGCCATTATTTCACAGTTCAGGCTTCACAGGGATAAAGACCATCTTTATTCTTCTGTACCTGATCCTTATCATGAGAAATATGAACTGCGATGTGGCTCTGAACCCCTTAATCTATTGCTGAACTGACATCATCTCTCGGAGAAGTATTCCTTCTGCTTTGGGTCATTCTGAATTGATATTGATTAAGGAGATTAGTGCCGTTAGCTGGGCTTCCTAACAGTAATGGGAGTCATTCAGAAATGGGATGAAAGCATAAACCAGAAAATGGAATTCTTCCACTGAAAGAGGTCAAGTGCTGCAGCTTTGCTTTGTGTGGAATTTGCGTGTGACTATGTATGTGTGTGTGTGTGTGTGTGTGTGTGTGTGTGTGTGTATTTCTTTGCAGTAAGGAACCCAGTCAGCACAGAGTGAAGAGATGGGCTTTTGGGATTAATGAGGTGTTGAAAGATCAAGCTGGCAGACAGCAGTTCCTCAAGTTCTTGGAGTCTGAGTTCAGCTCGGAAAACTTAAGGTAGACCACTGTTATTCACGCAAAATACTTAAGGTAAACCATTTTTACTCATGGAAGAGACTTCAGTACACTACTGTTATTCACGGAAGCAACTTAGCAACTTAAGGTAGAGAGCTGTTACCCATGGATGAGAAAGTATCGGCCCTCTTGTACGCAAGAAGCCTGCTGTCCTGTGACTTTTAGGAATGCTCTTATGGACCGTGCAGCTCTTATCGTACACTTCAGAGTCAGTCAGAACCAAGGACTCTTTCTTGGCTTGGAATATATATTTCACTGCCGAACATTAAACAGCTCTTCAGCTGTATCTACTGGTGGTCTTATACAAATATTCTGAAGATTTAAAGAATTTGAAGGTCAGGTTTTGTATCTCATTTACAGATGGAAGACAAATTTAAGGAAAAAATCTGAATAAATGCTTGGGCAAATATACTATTCAAAAAAAGTAGGGGATATTGGATTTACAAGTACCATGAAATGCAGATCATGAGGTCAGGAAGGAAACAAATGACATAAAAACATTAAGGAAACATTTGTCAATTTATTCGAAACCCTGTGTACAGTCAGTAAAGGACAGATTCTCCAGAATAAGGGTCGACACAAACACAGGGTCACACAAGCAAATTTACCACCATTGTGAAACAGAGTCAGTAGCGGGTAAAACCCCCTCGGTTGGCTAGACAAGCTCGAATTCGGCGTGGCATACTCCTAACGAGGCGTCCCAGGTCATTTTGGGGGAACGTTATTCCATTCCTGTTGCAATGCTGCAGCAAGTTCTTGGACATTGGCAGGAGGTTGTTGGACGTTGGCGTAGCCGCTGTCCAAGCATGTCCCAGACATGCTCGATGGGGAAAAGGTCCGGACTGAGTGCTGGCCATGGTAATGTGGTGATATTCTGCTGCTGGAGGTAATCTGTAACGATCCTGGCCCTATGACATCTGGCATTGCCATCTTGGAAAATGAAACGGCGGCCATAACGGCGTGCAAAGCGGCACAACATGGGGTGCCAAGATGTTGTCCCGGTAGTACTGCCCTGTGACACGTCCAGCAACAACATGCAAGTCTGTTCTGCTGGCAGCAGTGATGCCTCCCACACCATTACAGATCCACCCCCATACGGATCATGTCTAATGGCGTTAACGTCATGGAAAGCGTTCGTTACGTCGGCGCCAAACCCTCCTGCGTCTGTCAAGGAAGTCCACAGTGAACCTCGACTCATCTGAGAACATTACGTTGTTCCATCGGCGATTATCCCAGCGTTGATGATGGCGACACCATTGGAGTCTGGCCCTAATGTGACGATCCCTCAAACAGGGAATGACACGAGGACGTCGGGCGTGTAAGTGAAATCTGTGCAGACGATTCCTGATGGTCTGGCCACTCACTACCAAGCCAGTATCCTTTGAAGTTGAGGCCTTATCTGATTTGCTGTTACCATACGATTTCTCAAGACAATAGTGCGGATGAATCTGTCCTGAGCCTGAGTTGTTGCCCTTGGTCGACCCGGATCGTGGTCTATCCTGAACAGACCCTGTAGCACGATGTCTGGACCATAATCTGCTGATGACAGACTGGGAAACATTCATTGCCCTTGCCACAACGACCTGTCTTGTGCCAACCTGTAGCATGCCAAGGGCACGTAACCTCTCCTCCTGTGTTAGACGGCGCATGGTCTCTGTTTAATTAACGACTTCAACCACTGATAATCTGATGCTTTCTCTTCAAAATCTTCCTTTACAGTGGCTCTAACCTTCCAATTCAGAGTCATGCAAATTTGTGGCACAACCCCCTTGATCATCAATAGCATCCCGTGCAGATCGTGAGAGTGTCATTGATGTGTTTGGGTGATGAATTTCTTTGGAAATGCTTCCTCAGTAAGGAACTATACAACATGGTTTCGTATCCCTTTGTATATGTGAAAATTTTGATCTCAAAATAAAATATCCCCTACTTTTTTTGAATAGTATATGACAAATGCAGATGCTTCTGTTCATTTTTTTTTGGGCATGGTTTGGGTCCACTCATCCCATTAAAGGCAGGAGGGTCACAGCCAATCAGTGCAGAGTTATTCTGTCTGATCACCTTTATATCCTGTGATGAAGCTCCTCCCATGATGGGAGGGGTCTCTTCCAGGATGACAATGGCCCAAACCCCACAGGGCACATGGGGTCACTGAATGGCTTTATCAGTATGACAATGATCCGAAGCATATGCCATCGCCTTCAGTCTCAAACCAAATGAGGGATATTTTCGAACCACATTTTGGACAGTGCTCTTTTTCGCCATCATCAAAGCACCAGATGACTGCTGGATAGCTCACTCGGTTAAAGCACCGCATTCTGAAGCAGATGTGATTATCACGGCGCGGGTTCGAGCCCCGGTCATACCAACCGGCAGTGGTCGGCAGCTTTTTCAGAGTAGCGCACAATTGGCCATTGCGCTACAGGGATGCAAATTGGGAAGGGTCCGCCGGGAAGGGTAATATAAGTTGCTTTGTTCGTTCCTTAGGCGCCTCCTGTTGGCCTGACGGGCGCTCGTCAGGAAGATTCTAAGTCTGTTCATGTCCGGGTATCCTCTGCCCTCGTTCTGAACCTGCGAAGATTCAACCAATGAGTGCATAAGAAGCAGTGGCTGACAGGCGCGTGCTTCGGAGGAGAGCCGCGAGCTGTCTTCACTCTCCTGAGTTGGCAACAGGGGGTCGCATACGAGCGAGCCTTGTGCATAGTTCTCGGATTGGGCATTCCAGATTCGGGTGGGATTGGAGATGCCAAATTTGTTAAAAAAAAAAAAAAAACACCAGATGAGGGGATGTCTCTCGGAAGAAAGGTGCTCCATCCCTCCAGTAGAGTTTTGCACTTGTAGACTCTGTGCCAGTATGAGCTCACACTGATCTGGCAGCATAAGGAGGCCCAACGCCTTACTGAGACTGTTAATGTTGATTTTTCCATTGATTTGTCACCCATCTGAATATTTAATGTAAAACTCTCAGTTTTAATTAAAGCAAAATTGTGTTTATGAATCACCTCTATGTTTCTACATATGATCCATATTATTATGTAGATTTCTCTCTCATTCACAAAGTAATGTATGAGAGGCTGACCCTCCCCTTCACTGCACACACACACACACACACACACACACACACACACATATGCACACACACGCACGCACGCACGCACGCACGCACGCAAGCGCGCGTGTACACACCCTGTGCTTGCTTGTGATCACCACTATGTCCAGGTTCTGGCTGGCAGTCCAGGAGCTAAAGCGAAGACCGATCCGGGAAGTTCCCTCTCGGGTTGAGGAGATCTGGAAGGAGTTCTTGGCTGCAGGTGCTCCCAGTGCCATTAATGTGGACTCAAAAAGCTACGAAAAAACAACTCAGAACGTGAGGGACCCTGGGCGCTATGCATTTGAGGATGCTCAGGTACCTGCAATGACTACATTACCCATCTGTCCTCTCTTTCACTTCAGCTACTGTCAAAGAACAGTAGTTTTCACTTCGGACAATAGTAAAGAACAGGAAGTATATATAAATAAATTTTTTATTAGTAATAAAATGATTGATTTACTCAACAACTGAGACTAATTAGTAGAGTAACTGGCCAGTTTATATTTATGTAGCAGTGTTGTTCATTGCATGCTGAACTTTGAGTGTGCAATAAATTGCAAGGATTTGCATAAACTGGTTTCCCTTCCTGTTGTTGTAGCCGTTTCGTATGGATGTGAAAATCTTTCATAAGTTGCATTCAATGCTAGTTCAGAAGCTTAGCAAGATGTTTTCCATGCTATTTTTGTGCTTTTGTAGTCTTAAAACCTTAATCCTGAGTTGTCACATTGAACTGCCTCTTCAATTTGATATGGTTACTGCGTTTGGTGTAGAATTGTTAATGCATTGTGGTATGGTGACTGCATTTGGTGTAAAAACACATATTCAGAATGGGCACAATGGATAAAATTAGAAAAAAACAGCAAGCAGTAATTTTATCCCTAAACAAAGTGTTCAGGGATATTATATTTTCAATTTGCCTGCTGTTTACACCACAGATTCTTTGCTTTAGGGTGATAACCAGTTTTAATGGGAATTGCACAAAAAAAAATTTTCATTCCTGCCGCATAAAGGACGAACCTCATTGTTTTGTGTGACCCCCCTGACCTGTTCCGCCACCACCAGGTCAAACTTTTTATTTCCAAATGCAATCACTAAATCAGTTTTGATGGGAATCATATCGCCGATTTTCTCATTGTTCCTGGGGCAGAGAATAGACATCTTGTTGATGTTGGTCGCCCGACCTTTGCTGTCGCACCACCACCACCGCTGGCTTTCGAGCATTTTGCTGATAATTGTTGAGATGATCCTTCCTCTGTTTGGCCCTGAGAACAGGATGCCCATTATTTCCAAAAACAATTTGGAAGATGGAGTCCTCAGTCCACAGCACTTTTGTACACTGGTTGTCAGTTTAGTGCAGATGAGCTAGAGACCAGGGAAATCAGCGGTGTTTCTGGATGGCATTGACTTATATTTCCTCCTTCAGTAGTGGAGTCATAAAATTGCATTTTATAATGCCATGACAAATTGTGGTCACTGAAACAAGTCTTCTGATGTATTGCAAGCGCATGTGGTTATGTCCGTTATGTTCCATTCCTTTGTCAGTTGTTTGTGGTATGTTGCAGGCATCAAATTCGGAATTTGGGAACAATCACACAAATCAATACAGATGATGAGATAAACTTAAATTTCTTTTTCTTTTTGTCATTTTCAACTGAATGTAGCAAAAAGAGAAATTACAAATCACTTAATTCTGTTTTTATTTACATTTTACATACTGTCCTATGCTTGTGGTTGTAGAAGGTTGTAGAAACGTCCTGGCTCTGGAATTATGAATGCAACTGGTGTAGAATTATTCTTGCTTTGATATGGGTATGCTTTTGGAGTAGAATTGGTCTTGCTCTGATTTGGTGCATTAATTCGGTGTAGAATCATTCGTGCTCGGGTATGGTGAAACCGTGTGGAGTGGTGATAGTCAACTTCCCTTGTGTTTCACAGGAGCACATTTACAAGCTGATGAAGAGCGATTCTTACAGTCGCTTCATCCGATCAGGTGCCTACCAGGAGCTGTTACAGGCCAAGAAGAAGGTAAATCCAGTCGTGTATTCGCTGTTCTGAATGACTAAGGTTCAGAAAGCATCTGGAGGAGTAGTATTACTTGGGATCTGCACTCTTGTTCTAACGAGAGATTCGACAATGATAGAATGTGGCCAGGGAGCTCTGATCCTAGCTTTGATCCTACAGTAAATCTGGGCTATCATTTCGTGAATATAGCTCAGCAGCTTTCCTTCTGAGCTCTCTACAAGTGAGTGATACCCTGTCTAAAGCAAAGTTTACAAAACACCTCTCTCAATTAAGCTTGAAACAGGCCTCTGAACTCTGCAGCCTGTTTGGAACATGTACATCACTGTAAACGCTACAGGCCAAGCAGCCGCTGGTGATATACATGTACATCTCTGTACACTCTAAAGGCCAGGCTACTGCTGGTGATATACATGTACATCACTGTACACTCTAAAGGCCAGGCTACTGCTGGTGATATACATGTACATCTCTGTAAACTCTAAAGGCCAGGCTACTGCTGGTGATATAAGCGCTTTTACTGTTGCGGCATTGGATTTCTTTTCAGTTTTCTGGATCTTCAGGCAGTAGCTTACAAACGGCAAATACTTCACGCTCCTCCCTTTTTTTCATAATTTATGATTTCACATCATAAATGCTTTTTTCAGGTTATTAATTTTGCATTTAAGACTAGTGGATTTGAAAAGATCAACTTTTTTGAGAAACCTGCATAATTCCAAAAACAGATCAAGTATGGTGTTCAAAGCAGTTCCTTAATGTGTTGAATACTCTCATATTTGGATGTTGTGACAGGTGACAGATTATGATACAGATTGTCACAGAAATAGCAATTCCGTTCGGCACTGCCTTATTGCTTGAGCTGCATGCAGTGTTGAATCACAGCTATACAACGCTCAAAATATAGAAACATGAGTTACCATAAGCGACAGTGTTTTTGTCTCATTTTGTAAAACAGTGGGCTGTTTACCTGTTTTCTTCACCTGATTGAACCTTAAACTTCAGGACTGAAAATGCTTCTTTTGCCATCTGGCACATTTTTGTACACTTGCTTTGACATGTATAAATGTATTTTCACTGCATCATTCATTTCATTACAGCATTTGCTAAGGCTTTAAAATACAGGCTGTTAATTACACAGTAGTTACCAGACAATGCCATTAATTACAGAATAATTACAGAATAATGACTGGTTATTACTCTTTAATTACTACTGTTAAAGGATGATTTCAGGTCATTATTGGTATACTAGTACAGGAAATGATTTACTTACATTTACTTACATTACATAGATAAGACATTGTCATTGAATGTCGATTACATGTCATTTGCATGTCTGGTCACAAGATAACATAACAGTTCATGCTAATTTGAGCGGAATGACATCACACTGTTGTATTGGAGAATGTCTCAGCAGGAGTTCCAGAGTACTTACACACTCATTACACTGTGATTGCCCAGCATCTTCCAAGAATTATTGTGTAATTGACGGTCTGTAATTGAAAGCGCTTGCTGGAATTTTTGTGTCTTACTTGACTGTCTAATTTGACGTATTTTGTTAACCCTTTGAGCGCTGAATAAATTTTCGAGGAATTAAAAATGTAATTATCCTGAGCTGTTGAAAACCTATCATGTGTCAACTTGTTTAAAAGAGCTCCCCTGCGGGAGCTCTTTTAAACAAGTTGCCACATGATAGGTTTTCAACAGCAACTGGTTTTGATATCTTACATCATTGCGCAACTATAGTTGCCTATGGCGCTCAAAGGGTTAAGCTGTAGTGTTTTCCCTTGAACACACTTGGCATATTTATTCTCCTTCGCGATTTCGCCTCTCGGCTCGCGCCCGGGCCATCACCCCACGCCATCCCTTCACTGCTCCTTTCTTGCTGTTTTCTGTTTCTTTTTCCATTTGCGGGAATAAGTTGAGAAACATTCAGGATCGCAGAACTTCGTTTGAGAAATTCACTCGTAGCGTGGTAAGTGGGCGAGCCCTGTCATGTCTGCTGATCTGAGATCAGTCTGTGAAATTAACGCTTACTGTGGTAAGTGAGATGCAGCCCTGTCCGGTCTGTCGATCTGAGATCTGTTGGCTAATTTCATTTGCACTGTTTTAAGTGGATGCGGCCCCGTCTCGTCTGCTGATCTGAGATCAGTCCGTAAAATTAACACTCGATGTCGTAAGTGGATGCAGCCCTGTCTGGTCTGTTGATCTGAGATTTGTGGCTGAATTTAATTGGTGTTGTGGTAAGTGGATGCAGCCCTGTCTGGTCAGCTGACCTGAGATCAGTCAGAGATGGTAATCCCAGGCCCATCCTGTTCTATAACACCGCTTCTCCCAAAGTCACTGGTGTAACTGTTCCACCCTGCCCCTGCTTTGCTGGTTTTACTGGGATTTTCCTCTTTGCTGTGACCCCGTCAGCCTCCTGACCTCATACAGATTTTTAATCCAGTATCTGTTCCACAATAATCTCACTATGCAGACAGTTTGTGCCTTATCTAATTACAGACATACTACGCAGGACTGTTTTTAAACCTGCTGTAATCCTGTTTTCTCAATGAAAGAACATTCGTCCTCTTTCCTCGAACCCAGACTCCTCAATTTCTAATCCACGCTGGAATTAGCCCCCGCCACAAACTAGAGCGAGGGCTGTGTGCGTCCGGATCAGTGGGGACTAGTTTTCTCAGAAACTAACTCAAAGGATGAAATTTTGTGGGTGTGTTACTAGTCTTGACCTTGACTGGGTTCGAAAAGGGACTCCATGCTGGCGGGGGTTGTTGATGACAATGTCCTCTTGCTGTTCTCATGTCTCTATTTTTCTGCAGCGATGGCCAGTGAGGAAAGGCAGTGTCAGAGATGATGAGTTTCTGAAAGAGCCCTGTCGGCTTGTTAAAGTTGCACCCCCTCAGATAGCCCTTTAACCCGTAGAATGCCATAGGCAACCATAGTTGCCCAATGGTGTAAGATATCAAACCCAGATGCTGTTGAAAACCTATCATGTGGCAACTTGTTTAAAAGAGCTCCCTTTTAAACAAGTTGACACATGATAGGTTTTCAACAGCTCAGGATAATTACATTCCTAATTCCTTGAAAATATATTTGGCGCTCAAAGGGTTAAACATTGGCTTCTGGCACCTTCTGCCAAACTGCATATGGCTGAGATGGTCCATGTATGTGTGCCAGAGACTGTGCGTAAGGATGGACGACCTGACTGCTCCCCAGAAGTGAAGTTAAAACATCTTGATCGCCCCCTGGTGGCTGGCTGCAGTATAGGTTATAAAACCTGCTTCCTCCATGAAGGCAGATGGGACATGGGCCAAACTAAAAAAAAAAAATCAAAGCAAATAAAATTTTCCTACAAATAGTTTCTGTCATTCTTAGGTAGTTCTTACCATACTGGTGAATGTACAAATGTTCACGTTGTCTACTTAGTTTGGTTTTAGTTTGATACTATAAAAATGGGGTGTAGAGTTATTACTGTGTTTATGGTAGTACCATAGCTGGTGAAATGTACTATGTAACACTATACAATTCTTACAGTATACTACAGTAACCCATTTATTAATTTTCGTAAGGGTCTTGCACATACATAAGTTTTCAGGATGCTGTAGGGTTGAATATAACCTGTGGTGATTATAAAAGAGCAATGAAAATCAACATTAAAATGCTTTCCAGTTAAAATGTAGCAAGTATCCTGTTAGCAAGGAAGCCAATGTTAGGAAGTGAAATCAACTGGTGAAGCAAATTTCGATAACAGGTCTCCTTACTTAAAAAAAATGTAAAATGCTCACCACCTCTCAACATGGCTTAATGCACTGTTACCAGCAGAGCTAGCTAATGTTGGTGAGTAAAACCTGAATAGTTAAGCAAGTTTTGGTAAAAGATCATCTTATTTGGCTAGGATGTTGTAACTATCATCAATAGACATTATAGTGGGGGGGGGGGTCCATGTACTCATGGACTGAATATTTATTATCTCAAACATGCTTTAAGTCGAAGTAGAATCTCTCTCCGACATAGACGGTATGGTCTATGAGTACAATTAGGCCCAAAGACCTTACATTGGGGCTGGCGGGGTGCATCGAAAGTTCAGGGGGGTTTGCTCGCGATCGAGTCCGGCAGGTGTCGAGCGTTACCTTGATACCGCGGCTCAATCCCCTCGATCACCACTGCGGAAACTCTGGCTCCAAATGGCATTGCTAGCATAAGATGGCAATGCCTGTATTTTGAGCCCGTGTTTGCACTGTGGAAGGAAGTGGAGACGCATCGACCATCTTTATATACAGTCTATGATCTGTGCACAAAACCAAAAGTGTGAAACACCAAAAACCAGAACAAGACAAGAATGAAAACTGATTTACCAGTTATTTATATGACTACACTTACAACTCGTTTTGTGAGTTACAGCTACTATTCAAATAGAGCAGAGGAATTTAGCATAACTCTCCTATCTAAACAATTATGGAAGGAGGCCCTGGAAATTAATCTTATCTTGATACATTTAATTTCATAAACTTATGTGTATTGAATTTTAATTCAGCAAATAAGCTCAGATAGTACATTTTTGTCAGGTGAAGCCCACCAAATTGAGAGGAGGTGCGATTGAACTGTATGATTGAAGTGTTAGTTTAGCATGAGTCCCAGTTTGCCCCAGTGTTATGATCCAAAATGTCCTCCCTCATCTGCCCTTTCTCCTTGTCCACAGAAGAGTAAGAACTTGTTTTGAAGGAGTGAGCTCTGCTCTCAGGTAAAGATGCTGACGATGACGAAGGATCAATGTGTCGTCTCTTCAGTCTTATTCTCCACTGTGTGTCATCCTCATTTTCCCCCCTTCAGAAATACAAAAAAATACACGGTAAAATTAACTGCACAAAATGGCAGACAGGGCTGATTTCTGCTGTAAATAAGCACCCTTATTTCAGTATTACACGAACAGAGTCCCTATTCACAATGTTACATCGTCTGTGAGCGGTCAGTGTGGGGTCATTTGTGGCTTTGTATCCAATACACTGAAGAATTCCTATGTGGAAGAAAAAAAAATTGCATAAAGAATTATTTGATGTAAAGGATTGTTTAAAAAAAAAATTGAACATTAATTAATTAATTAATTAAACACACAAAGACAGAAAGACAGACACAGCAAAAATGTAGCATCCTCCTCTGTGGAGGTAATAAAAATGCAATCAGTGTTTTGGGGTGTCGGGTATCTGAAATGCGAGAGACTGTGATTTAAATTTACACCTGGCACCTTCATCTCATCCACACCTCTGAGACCCAGCCACAGTACTTCTGGGGCTCAAACACTGAGAATACCCTGCTAACGTGCTCATGTGTAATGAACTGGTTTCTGTGTGTGTTGAATGTTTGCAGTGATTTAATCCAATTCTTTTGTTCTTCTCCCTCAATTAGGGAAAATCCCTGGGTTCAAAGCGGCTCTGCAGTCTGGCGCAGTCCTGCTGAAATGCAGTCATAACTCAGCTCGGAGAAGGACACCCATTTATTTACTTTTTTTTACTGTAGAATAATTTTATAGTCTGCTCTTCAACCAGAGGGAAGATCAGATGTTGCATGTGTGAAGAATGAAGTTTTTATTCTTTTTCATTCGTTGTTTGGAGCGAGGCATGTTCACTTTTGGATGAAGGGACATTAAATATACTAATGCCTTCAAAGAAGGTAATTGTCCGAATCTTTTTATCACAAATGAGGGTAAAAATGCCATGAAAAGCTCGTTTGTTGGACTGCACTGGATTAACAGTAATCTGCCGTTATGCAAGTCAAAGGCAGAACACGGGCTGAATATATTCAAGAAAATCCTTTACATTTATTAATAACTATGCTATCAAAGTTCTTTTGCATATATTAATAACTATGCTACTTAATTAGTGTTGATTTACTGTACTTAGACGTTTGCACAAGTCACGTCGCACTCCTGAAACCGCCAGCGGAAACCTGAGATGAAAAGCTGCACCTGTCTTCTGTAATTCTTTGTTACAGTTCCTGGCAGTTATTTTTATACCATAGTTTAGGACCTTTTAATGTAAACAAATGTATTAAAGGTGATTATATACCTGAGTAAATGGTGTATTTATTTCTATATAGATGACATGTTTTTATCTAAATGCAAGAAGCATTAAAAATAAATTTCAAGAACTTGAGGCCGTTATGATTAGTGAAGGCTATGACATAGTTGGGATTACAGAGACATGGCTTAGTGAAGAGGATGGAGATGAATATAATGTACAAGGTTATAAGCTCTTTAGGAAGGATAGATGCAATAGGCGAGGAGGGGGTGTAGCACTCTATGTGAACGAAAACATAAATGTGCAGGAAATTCCTGAAATTGAATATTCCTTGCCCTGTGAAGATATCTGGGTCAGGCTCACTGGCAAACACGAGACTGGTTTAAACATAGGTGTATGCTATCGACCACCAGCTTTGGACAGTACAGTCAATGAAATGCTCCTTAAGAGGATTACGCAAGCTTGTAGAGGAGGAGGGACTATTATTATGGGAGACTTAAATTATCCTGGTATTGATTGGGAAATGGTGAAAGGACAGGGTATGGGGGAGGAAGAATTTCTAGATGTCATAAATGATCATTTTTTGGTGCAGTATGTTAATAAACCTACAAGAGAGAAGGCAATTTTAGATTTGCTGCTCTGTAATGACCCAGATAGAATTAGCAATGTTGAGGTACTGGAGCCACTTGGGACAAGTGATCACTCTACTATTAATTTTGAGGTTTCATGGGAAGTTAAAAAGGTGTCTCCAAAAACAAAAATTTTTAATTTTAGGCGAGCAAACTTTGACAGGATGCGGTCATATCTAAGTGAAACAAAATGGGAGACACTCCTGGACTGTGAGTCTGTAAATGAGATGTGGGGAAAGATTTAAGGGGGTTTTACTTGATTCACAATGTAAATTCATTCCAAAGGTGTCCAAAAGTAAGCTGAAAAAGCAGAATCCTCAGTGGATGACAGCAGCTATTCGTAGGAGTTTGAGGGAAAAGAGGAATCTTTATAAGATGTACATAGAGGATAACAATGAGATTACTAAGGCGAATTCTGTAAAATGCGGGCTGTGGTCAAAAAAGAGCTGAGGAATGCTAGAAGACTGTATGAAAGACAAATTGCAGAGGGGGCAAAAACTAACCCTAAGCGCTTCTTTCAGTACTGTAGCAGAAAAAGGAAAGTCAAAGAGCAGGTTAAGTGCATAAAGAATAAAAATGGATCGCTGCTATATGATAATAAGGATATTGCGGACACCTTAAACGGTTACTTTGTTGAGAATTTTACCTTAGAGCGGGTCTTTATTCGCCAGAGGGCTTGTCCAATGCTCAAGATTATTTAGCGGAAATTGAGGTTAGGGATAACGTCAGATTAGACAAGTTGCATCAACAAAAAGGCAGATAAGGCGGCGGGTCCTGATGGCTTATATCCTAGAGTGCTCAGGGAAGTTAGTGAGATCATCTTTAAGCCGCTATCTGCCATCTTTAGACGGTCTTTAGAAACTGGAGAAATACCAAATGATTGGAAACAGGGCAATATAATACCAATATATAAAAAGGGGACCGTACTGAGCCAGGTAATTACAGGCCAGTCAGTTTAACTTGCATTGCGTGCAAAATATTGGAATCTATCATAAAAGATGAGCTGGACTTATTTCTTGAACGTAACAATATCTTGAGGGATAGCCAACATGGTTTTCGTAAAAAGGAAGGTCATGCCTGACAAACCTTCTGGAATTTTTTGAAGAGGCCACCAAGACTTATGACCAGAGCAGGGCTTATGACATCATATATTTGGATTTTCAGAAAGCATTTGACACAGTACCGCATAAGAGACTAATTTTTAAAATGAGCTCCATTGGAGTTACAGGTGGTATTCTGAAGTGGATTCATAACTGGTTGCAGGACAGAACACAAAGAGTGGTGGTCAGTGGTATATCATCTGAGCTAGGTAGGGTGGGGAGTGGCATCCCCAGGGATGGGGTGTTGGGACCCCTGCTGTTCCTCATCTACATTAATGACCTTGATAAGAATATTGAGAGCAGATTAGTGAAATTTGCAGATGATACTAAATTGGGGGGCTTGGCAAATAGTTTAGAGTCCACTAAAGTGATTCAGGATGATTTGGATAGAATTCAGAATTGGGCAGAAATGTGGCAAATGAAATTTAATGTAGCGAAATGTAAAGTAGTACATGTAGGTAATAAAAAACATTAGACGGGATTACTTCATGGGAGGTTTTAAACTGGAATGTGCTCCACAAGAGAAAGATCTGGGAGTGATTGTTGACCAAACCCTCACAGGCTCTAGCCATTGTGCCGTAGCTGTTAAAAAAGCCAATCGGATGCTGGGATACATTGCCAAAAGTATTGAGTTCAAATCCAAGGAGGTGATGCTTCTTTTGTACAACACATTGTCTGACCACATCTAGAGTATTGTGTACAGTTCTGGGGACCATACTTTAAGAAAGACATAGAGGCTTTAGAGAAAGTTCAGAGAAGAGCCACGAAGCTAATTCCGGTATTAAAGATGAAAGCTATGAGAAAAGGCTGAAGATCCTTAATCTCTTTAGTCTTAGGAAAAGGAGACTAAGGGGTGATTTGATTGAGGTCTTTAAATATGTTAAAGGGATTAACAAAGTGAATTATGTAGGATTCCTTCAACCAAGTGTTGTTAGCAGAACTCGGGGTCACAAATGGAAGCTGACTAAAGGTAAATTTAGCACTGATATTTGGAAATATTTCTTCACCCAAAGAGTAATTTCGGTGTGGAACAGCTTGCCTGACCATATTGTTGAGGCAGAGACCTTGGGAGTTTTCAAGAGCAGACTTGACTTAAAGCTAGATACCATTGAGTCATTGAGTATCTGAAGTGATATATTCACGATGGTACAAGGAAACTGGCGAGCCTAGTTGGGCTGAACGGCCTGTTCTCGCCATTCATGTTATGTTATGTTATGTTATGTTACATCACCGCTGAGACCAAAGGAAAGCTGGGAGAAAGAGGGGGGTTTAGATGCGATTCGTAACCAGTGTGAGCTGATACATTCAGAAACACACGGAGCCACCAGCGCAGGGGAGTGTAGTCCTGTTCCAGGAGCTCTCCTGCCCTGTGGGTTTTCATCTCAACCCTAACATACGAAAGAACTCCTTATTCAGCAGCGAGAAAGCTGTTCATTACTAGAATCTGGTGTGTCAAAATGGGATTGAGATGAAAATGAACGCTTACAGGACTGTACATCTTCGGGAGCAGAAGATGTTCGCGGAATTACTCTAGTGTGGTGCCAATGCCGTCATTCACGCTAATTTTTTTATAAAGCGTGACATGATCAGCATCAAATTCCGGAAAACCTCCCAATTTTTTAGAAAACTTGGCACATATTATGCACTGAACGTACTTGGATAGTGTCAAGTCATTTGCGAAAATACAAATGATAGTGCTACATCAGTGTGTGGATTAAACAGGGCTCATACCCAGCTATTCCGGTGTTTGTGCCAAATCATTGCTGTGTCACCTCAGTTCCTGCCACATAAGTCCAACGCTATCAAAGTAGGTACTCACCTTAAATTCTGCTAGCGCTTGGCTCTATCTGATCGTACACTGATTGTAAAGTGAAGTTGCTTGGCTTATGCTACGTTTTGGGGGCAAAATCCATATAAGTCCAGAAGGATCCAGTTCTTTGGTCATTTCACAACAAATTCCCATGGGAAACTGATGAGAAATGAAAAAAATCGGCGCTAAAATCTGATTGGTCAGAGCATGAGCATGAAAGCATCAGCACGCTAGCGGATTGGTCAGAACATGATCAGAGCATAAGCCAAGTTTGGTCTGAACACTTGCAGGACAAAAGCTAAGAAAGAAATTGATAAGAGCAAAGGTAGCGCAACACGAGCGTGGCATGAGCCGGGCTCTTACGTAGCACGATCAGAGCAGTTGCGCCGCTAAATTTTGCTGTGTTTGTTCCCAGCTCGTACGCTGACCTTGGATTTCATGTCACGCTCATTCTCGGCTAGCACTTGGCCTTCTACTTTCAAACTCTGTTCATGTTCTGACCATACTCGGCTATTGCCATGTATAGGTTCCTCCCACTTTTGTTTGCGACTTTGTCACGTAAATTTTTTGCATGTCCAAAACAAGTGGGGCACTTGTGCAGTTTCAGGCGTTCTTGGATTTCAAACTGTGATCATGTTCTGCTCATGTTCTGATTGTGTCCTGATCATTACTTTCATGTCATGCTTCACCGGAAGTAACAAGAGCGTGAGTGACGGGGCACTGGTGTAGTTTCTCTGTGAACGGGGTATTAGAGAGAATGTGCAGTGAGGCAAAGTGCTGTTTTCCAAAGCGGTGGTTCTCAACCTTTTTGCGCCGGGTCCTGCTGTTGAAGACGACTCTCTGAGAGGGATCTCGTGTCCTTTATAACAGTTACAGTCACTGCAGCTGTGTTATCGTCTGTCAGTCATGCTGCAAACATTTCAGTATCTGTTAATGGAAGACTAGTGGGCCACAGCGCAGTAATCAGAAGCACTTATATAACCTCAGGTGTTGTAATCCTTCATAAATGAGGTTTATGTCATGAAACTGTACAGTACAGTTAGCCAGCTGACAGTCACTGTTGCAGGTGATGGTAAACATCTTATTACTTTCTTTTTTTTTTTTGACAACTTTCAAACATTGCAGTACAGAGTTGATTTTGCACGAAACTTCACTCAAAATGTTTAGGCAGCGCACAAGGCTACATTTTGATTACCGATCCACCGAATATCTGCATCGCTTCTCCCTCACTAGGCTCGCAGGAGAGCTGGACTCCGGGCAAAAGGCAGGGATCCTCCCTGGACAGCTCGCCAATCCGTCACTGGGTGCACACACCATTCATGCACCATTCATGCACACACTTATACTTGTGGCCAATTTAGAGGTTCCAGTTTACTTCCAGTTTTTCTGCTGTGGAGTTTTCAGAGACAAAAATGATCATTATTTTTATTTTTTCTATTATTTTGCATCTTCTGGTCCACCTGAATTTGGAATGTCAAATCAGTGAGCTGTGTACAAGCATGCTGGTATGTGACTCATGCTGCCATCTTGGGAGGGCACAGAGAGTTTGCAGTTCTCTTCTGAACTGCGCCCGTCAGCTGCAGCTTCTTTACACTGGTAGTTTCATATCTTACACTTACTTAATGACGGCAGAGGAAACTCAAACACGGCCTTGCGCAGAATGCGACTGACACGCACCCTGGTAGCCAGTCAGAGGTGCTTGAGCAAAGAACTCTGCTAGCCCAAACGGACTGTACCCCTCCCATTTCCCTGAGCAGCCCAAAGCCAATTATATGCTGCTGTCACTAGGCTGCAGGTCTCAGTCAGAACTGGCACAGCTAGATTTGATTCAACATTCACCCTGCCCCGACCCAACCCAGCTGCACTGTTAGATATCGATTATTAATAATTCAGTGAACAAAGTGATTGGTAATCAGGCGGAGTACACGTGAACTGATCATGCGTTATCATGCAATAATGGTGAGGTTACTGTAAGCCTTTCATACTGCGCACGGCTGCACGGCACATCACCTTTTCGAAGTCACACCAAAAACCCCGTAAAGACCCACAATAACCAACTCTTCCCCAATGACACCGCCAAATCCTGGCCAGATATGACCACTGAGAAGGGTCATCAAACCTTCCATGTCCACATTTCGTCCAATTTCTTCATGTTATATGTCAAGGGAAAGCTGAGAATCTGCTGGTTCCAACGATACCCAAATATGGAAAAGCTTGACTTTTAGCGGAATGGTTTGGCTCCACGAAGCACCCATTAAATATATTAATACCCTTTTTGTGCGGCAATGTTTTTCCTTTGCCATTTTGTTCTCATGTAGGGCAGTTGGGAAAGAGTTAATTATGGTAAACCTGTCACCGTTCACTTGGCCTACAGTTTTCTCATTTTTTGGTCAGTGGTAGAATGTCTGGCTAATTTTTGATAGCATTATGACTTACATTGCATCACAGAGTTACAGTAAGTGGTGCTTTCTTATCACATAAATGATGACTATTAACGGTGATATGTCTCGCGAAGATTCCGAACTGATGCCATTCATGAAACAGCGCAGAATTGCATAAATAGTTAGCAAGGCTTATTGTGACTAAAGCTATTCGCCCAGAGGTTTGGTATAGTTCAATACACCTAAGATTTCATCCTTTTGAGATGCATTCCTCGGAATACTTATAACAATCTGAAGAAATCAATCTCCATATTGTGATTAATGATGCAACTGAAAGAAGGTTCAAATGAGAGAGGGAAGTCATAAAAAAAATTGCATTTGGTCAGATGATTGCCATTCATGCAATATCACATCCATTATCCAAATATAGCCAATAAGCAATCACTCTATCATAATCATTTCTCAATTATTACAGGCTTCAGATTGATTTGATTATTCAGCAGATAAAATGTTTGATTGATAATCAAGAGAACAAAAACGGAAGTAATCGGATGTAATCAAGTGTGATCAGGGAGATTACTGCACGTTTCTCATGCCTCCAACAGCACACCACTGCCAAAACCGAAAATCCAAATTATCTCAGATGTGAGAGAGCAATACAGGAATTTATTCTTACTTTCAGAGAGATGAAAAGGGCTAATACTCCAGAGGACTCATCACCGGAGCTTTATACTGTAAATGCTGGGTCGTATTCTGCTCCAAATCACCAGCCTCCTGCAGGTACAGCAGGGTCGCATGTACACCCACTGGCTGGAGGAATCAATCAGGTAACCAGCGACTATCAGGGGTCAACACATTCTCATCCCGACTCGTCATATAGTGACGCTACCTGACCAAGCGTCGATCGGTACACAACATCAAAGGAGGCTGTTGGTGTCCTTATTTGATGCTTAGGGTTAGGGTTCAGGTTAAGGGTTAAGGAGTAGGGTTCATTTTAAACTGGCGTCAGGTATTGACGTCGAAAGCATCCCATTGCGTTGTACATCGATTCTTGGTCAGGTCGCGTCAGTATGTGACGAATCGGGATGAGACTGGGCTCAAGGGGTAGAGCTTGAAATTTCAAAAAGAGATAGATACTTATATGTACCAGCAGGGGGAGACAAACACCACCTTTGTATAATATGCAGCATGGATGTGAAACTGAGTGAAAGGTCAGTGTGTCTGCAGGTTTTTGTGGTCACCTTTCAATCAGCTGGTAATTAATGCGTAGAAAAACAAGGTGTATGCTCTCCTCAGCCGATCAGTGACTTTCCGAGGAACGTACCAAAAGCCTGCAGACACTCCAGGCTTTTCCAAGAGTTGCCCATGCCTGATATACAGGGTTCAGCCATGATAAATTAAATATAATGGTTTCGGCAGCAAATGAGAAAAAAATATTGATTCCAGTCATGTAAATGAGACCAACCAGACCTCGATGTTGAATTTCATTATGATTTAGTGAGTGAAAGCAGACATCTTTGGAAATATTGTATATCCAGATAGATCCAGTGGGAGATGGAAACAGCAAAAGAGGAGATGGTGTATGAGCGACTGTTGGAAGGCAACAGAAAAGAGGATTATAAGATGCAGTGTCAGATAATATTAGCGCTGCTATAATAAATCATGTGATAAATCATGGTCTTACCAGACAGAGAAGTTTGTCATAGAATGCAGCCAAATCTGTACCGCTCAGCAGTGGCCTGTATTATGAGAATATGAGTTATGTTCTGAACCAATGGATGAGCTATTCATTTTTTAAGCGTATATTGGACATAATTAGTTCATTTTAATTTTATTGGATAAACAAATGGTTACATATACACCAGAAAATGTTGAGGGCATAAAAGGTGTAATTTCTTGAAAAACTCAAATAAAAGGATCTATTGCACTGCAGTCGATTATTACTGTCTGTGGGCTATCCTGTTATTGATGATGAAGTGTTCATTGTGGAGGGGAAGTGATCCTGGTGTTTCGGCGGACTGATATGATTGTGATACACCTATATCAAAATAACGTATTGATATATTTGGAGTATTATAAACATTAAATTTGCCATTATACCATTGGTGTAAAGAACTGTGTGAAGATATCTGAGAAAATGAACTCAGTGCTGATTTTTTTTTTTCACCAGCTGTAAAAAGAAACACTGGTAAGACCTGCCTTTACAGTGCATTAAAATGCATGCTACATTTGACTTTGGCCACTAGGTGGCGTAGGTCACGCATTCCAAAAGGATAGACTGACTAAAAGGAAGGTAAGATGCGGAGGGGTTGAGTTTGTGTTATGTATGTATGTATGTATTTATTTATTTATTTACTCATTTATTTTTCCAAAAAAGTATTGCCCAGAAAAACACACTTTTCCCCTATTGTGGGTGAGAATGATGACAATGCCCCCATTATCCTGTGAAATAAGCCGACATAACCCTTTAACTCTTTAATGACAGCCTGGCCTCTCATCTAGTATATTAGTGTGTGTCAATAATCATAAAATATTCCAGTCAGCGGCAGATATAATGTAGCATCCTATAGCCTTTTCAGTCAATGATGCTATGGAGCAAAGTTTGGTTTCATATATAAATTATACTGTTAATCCCTTAAACTCAGGAAACCATTTATTCCCCGGGACGATGAGGGAATCTCTGATTCTCAAAACACGTGATGTAGAAACCTATACAACCGCATAAAACATAAAACATTTAATAAACTCACCTAGGTACAGTGTAAAAGTTATTTGCAAATAGTGTCACCCATGACACGCCTGTTATGCTGAAAGATTGAGATGCTTAAAATGTTTTTACAACGGGAGTCAGGGGGATATAAACACACACTCACCATTCAGACAAAAATGTAATTATTGTGTTAGTTTGAGCCATAAAATCTGTACACAAAAGTTGTATTTACTCATGGTTTTCCTGTCTAATACACGAGCTGTGCTCCATGCTGTAGAAAGGATTCAAAAATCTGCCCCTGTCAACTCTGTCCAAGTGTAATTCATGACTATTTCGTACATCCAAGAAGAACCTCACAAAAATATTTAACAGACTATGCATTAAGAGCATTTCAATAATAAAAATTATTCAAGCTAATTGAATTACAAATGCAGTTCTCAACATACATGAAAAAGAATTTGACTTTTTTATCTGCTTCTGCAATGGAGAAATGTGAGAAATTGGAATTTATTGAGGGAATGGAAAAATATCCGTGTGAGAGAAATACGGAATGTCAGTGAGGTTTCTTCATATTCAAACAAATTGGCTGCCATTTCCATCGGCACTGACACATTTTCCACAGACAAACAAACAAAAGCAACAAAATATATGAGCTGCCGTCGATCTCTTCTGTATGCCTGTTTGAGGCTTTGATTACTGACTCCCTGTCGAATGCTTTGTCTGACATGAAATATTCAGGATTCTTGTGCACAAAAGTACTAGTTTCACTGGGAAAGAACCTAAATTCCAAGTAATGACGTGCTCTTGAGCTGACATCCATTAGGGATGCGTGTAGAATATGACACCTCAGAAAACATTACTGTCATTATTCAGATACATCTTGTGGTCTCTGATCTGTTTTATGCATATGGGATCATTTCAGCTCTTTATTGTTAAGAGTGAACAGTTGTTTCCACATATTGGCAGTACTGACTCAAAATGACAGCTCATTCCAAAACCATGAGCGTTAACATTGAGTTTTGTCCCATATTTGCTGTTATATGGACATCCACACCACTGGGAAAGCTTTCCACAAGATATTTGGGTATTTCTGTCAGAATTCACTTTTACTCCAGCCAGGAAAACATGAGTGAAGTCTGGCGGTAATATTGGGCCATCAGGCCAGACTTGAGGTCGGTTTTCCAGTTGATCCCAATGGACTTAAGGTCAGGGCTGTGTGCCGGACAGTCAAGCCCTTATATAAAATGCCTATATGGACCTGGTCCTGTACATGAGCACAGTCTCTTGCTGAAACAGGAAGGGCCTTTCGCAAATGAGCGGAACCACAGAATCGTTGGGAGTGTCATCAGTGTGCGCTGTAGCATCATTCAAATCTCCTGTGAACAGCAGCCCTGGCCAACAGACTACTGTCAGATATTCTCAGCACTTTATATGAAAGTAAAGTCACATTTTTCTGTAAATTCACTCATGAACAGTCAGTCTTGTACAGTAGATAATCAGAAGTGTCTCCATGTAGGAGAATTAAGTGAAAGTGTTTGCTCATGCAATGCCATTAAGTCACAGTCTGCATGAAAAAACTACCCAGAACTAGCGTTTTACATCCAAAATACAATCACCCCTCTGACTGATATCCTGATCAATCACAAAGTTTATACATTTTGATGCACTAGGTAACAGCTAAAGAGAGTTTTGAGTTGATCTCCTGAGAAAAATAAAACTTCAAAAGAATTCTGTCAGAAAAAAAAGGAAGCTGATGGGTATTTGGGGGGAATCATCTGGGAAGAGAGATAGGAGAGGGAGGGGGGAGTAACGAATGAGTGAGAGAGAGCTGAGAGAGAGGGGGGTGAAAGAGGGAGAGAGTGAAAGAGAGGAGGGAAAGAGAGTCAGAGAGAGAGCAAAGACAAATAGAGGGAGAGAGGGAGGCAGACAGACAGAGGGAGAGCGCTGTGGCTGTAGGGACGGCAGGATCTGTGTTAGTGCTGGGAGCCAATCAGAATGCCTGCTGTGTGATCGCATCCACATGCCGGAGCAGGAGAGGAGCGCGGAGAGGTGAAACCGTAGAGTCGCCCTGAAACTCCACTGCTCACATGGGATCCATCGCTGCCTCGATCCCCGGACCGGACGCATCCTCCTGACCCTGCTGGAGTACCCATAACTCCTCACGCTGTCTCAGGGCACCCCAGGGAGGTAAGACACGGAGACACAGAGCGCCCACATGGCAGATATACACATCTGCTGATGCTCACAGAGTTACCCAGAGGGAGCACTGATCTCCTGAACTAGAATTACCTTCCTACCCATCATAACGCAGAGATATTATATTTGTCTACATATGTCAGTATGAGCACATATGGCGATGTGAGTGTGTGTATGAGCATGTGTTCTGTGTTTAACATTTTTCCTAATATATGGAGTAAAATGTCAGAATGCAGAAGTCTAATTATTGTGAACAGAACATTGACTGTGTCGTTGTGTAGAAAAATATCATAATATGTTGTAACCGTAATATAGGATTGATTATTTGTCTCACTTGAAATGTTCCTCATGTCAATGTCCTGTGATGAAGTTTTCTTATTTTACTATGGAAAGTCTTGAGGAATTAAACAGTGCTTTAATGAAGAGTAGAGGGTCTGTAGATGTTGCTCTTGAATCAAGATTGTGACAATGAGTATATTGCTGGTGTGTGTGTGTGTGTGTGTGTGTGTGTGTGTGTGTGTGTGTGTGTGTGTGTGCGAGCGTGTGTGTGTGTGTGTGTGTGTGTGGTCCTTGTTTTCCTACCCTTGTGGGCACAAAATGTCCCCATAAGTACTGGAATACCAGATTTATTCATCCTTATGGGGACTTTTTCAGGTCCCTGTGAAGAAATTTTGCTATTTTAGGGTTAGGGGTTAAGTTTAGGGTTGGGATAAGGTTAGGGTTAGGGTTAGGGGTTAATTTTAGGGTTGGGATAAGGTTAGGGTTAAGGGTTAGGGGTTAAGTTTAGGGTTAGGATAAGGTCAGGGTTAGGTTAGGGTTAGGGTTAGGTATGTAGTGTTGAGGGTTAAGGTCAGGAAAAGGGGTTAGGGGACAAATGCAAGTCTATGGAATGTCCCCACAAGACATGAAAACCCAACGTGTGTGTGTGTGTGTGTGTGAGAGAGAGAGAGAGAGAGAGAGAGCATCATTATGTGCAAACCACGTTTGAGGGGAAATATTTTTTTGATGGTCGGTGGACCAGGCAGATTCAAATACCTGATGTTCAGTTCACTCAGATGTGCTGAGATTGGAGCATTCGACTGGTACTTTCAGGAAGTGATGGTTTTCTGTAAATGATTCGATTGGTATGACAAATGCAGAAATGTAATTACTTTACTCACCGGCAAGAAACCTGTGTGAAGTTTGTTTATCAGCCAAAAACACTGCAGAGGCACATGAAAGCCAAATTGCTATTGTATGGTGTCACAGGTAGTCTGGGGAAGAAAATATACTCGATCACCTGTGTCCTGGTTCGGTGATTGTGCTGCTTCAAAAGATCTTCCAAATTCATTGAAATTTTATGATGGCAATAATGTGTGATTTGCATTAGGAATTACCGTAAACTGTGGCAACCGAGAAAAAATACACAAACCATCCCCTTTTCTTTGTTTCTTGTTCTTTTGTTACGGCACAACGGTCATTTTCTCTACTTCCTCTTCCTTGGAAGATTCCTCTGTTGAAGAAGCACCACTGTCTAGATCTAAAAGACCTGATCGACTGGCAGACTTGCTAACATTAACAATCTGTCACGGTGCAGGAGGGAAAACAGGAAACCATATTTACACAACTTCTGAACCCAAACTCTAGAGGAAAGATAATATCCAGCCAAACTCTCAGAGAGAGATAATTATCACACCTGTCTCAAACTCCACAAAGAAAATTATACACAACTCTACAGGAAAAGATAATTATGAACCCAAACTCTAGAGGGAAAGATAATGATCACACCTGTGCCAAACTCTACAGAGAGAGTTAATTATCACACCTGTCTCAAACTCTACAGGGAGAAATAATTATCACACCTGTCTCAAACTCCACAGAGAGAGTTAATTATCACACCTGTCTCAAACTCCACAGAGAGAGATAATTATCACACCTGTCTCACACTCTACAAAGAGAGATAATTATCACACCTGTCTCAAACTCCACAGAGAGAGAAAATTATCACACCTGTCTCAAACTCTACAGGGAGAGATAATTATCACACCTGTCTCAAACTCCACAGAGAGATAATTATCACACCTGTCTCAAACTCCACAGAGAGAGATAATTATCACACCTGTCTCAAACTCCACAGAGAGAGATAATTATCACACCTGTCTCAAACTCCACAGAGAGAGATAATTATCACACCTGTCTCAAACTCTACAGAGAGAGATAATTATCACACCTGTCTCAAACTCTACAGAGAGAGATAATTATCACACCTGTCTCAAACTCTACAGGGAGAGATAATTATCACACCTGTGTCAGAGAGAGATAATTAAACTTTCAAACTCTACAGAGATAGATAATTCACACCTGTCTCAAACTCCACAGAGAGAGATAATCAAACCTGTCTCAAACAGGGAGAGATAATTATCAAACCTGTCTCAAACTCTATAGGAGAGATTTAATTATCAAACCTACAGAGAGAAATAATTACCACACCTGTCTCAAACTCTATAAGGAGTCTCAAACTCTACAGGAGAGATAATTATCACACCTGTGCCAAAACTCTGCAAAATTCTATAGGGAGATAATGTCCAAACTCTGCAGGGGGAGATAATGTCCAAACCTCTGCCAAACTCTACAGGGAGAGATAATTATTTGTTGCCATTTAATTGATGAAGAAACAGTGAGCAGATTTACAGCTTTTACACATTATCAATTTCTCACAGTACATGTTTAGGCTTTTCACATGATTGCAAAGCCTCCTTTTTAGCAGCATTACTGTAGTGTAATAACATCGTCATCACACCTTATCCTGTCTGATCATGCTAATGTGCTACTTCAGTACTAAAGGAGCCTCTCTGAATATATTAAGGACAACAGATGCCATGAAACCCTTATTTTCATTTGCTGCAATATGTTGTAAATATTAAAAAAATTGCCAAGAAGAAACAGTTTTTTTTTGCAGAAACATGTCTGTAAATTGCTGTGTGATGAAGGCACACACAGTGGCACCACAGGTCCACAGCGGGTAGCGTAATTGAATAGTTCTCACCAGCCCATACTTAAGAATGGGGTGACAGAGGGTGTTGTTGGTATGCAGGAGAAATATCTGTTGAATGTGAATGTTTACAATCCCAAGTAAAGACTGACTTTTTTTACTCCAGGCAGTGATTGATAGTACTAATGTCTTGTCTGCTGTTTAATAATCAATATAACTCTACCTTGGTGAATAAAAACGAAAATTTATTTAACCAAAAAAACAAAACAAAAAACTATGGTATTGTAATTGTCATGCGTAAACCCCACAGGGAGAGGTAATTACCACAATTGTCACAAACTCTCAAATTTGAGATAATAATCACATCTCATCCAAACAGTATAGTAATTTGGTTAGAAACTCATCTAATTGCCAGTAATTATGTTATTCTTTTTGTCCAGAACAATAGGCAATGGGGAACTGCTAAACATGCAGCAATAGTTCAACTGTAACAAAAAGTAAATTCGACAAACATGAGTATGTTTTTATGTAGCTAAAGGTGAAGCTTTGACTGAGTCTGTCAAATTATCTCTGCCATCTTCAGAATAGTTGTGATGGAAACATACATCAAGCCAAAGGAAATTCAGTTTTTGCACAGTTAAAGTTTTCCACAAAACATCAAATTTGAGGAAAAGTGGTTGAACCTAATCATTTTAAATGTATAAAAATGAGAAGGCAGCTCCATATGTTCAAATCCGATTGGCAACAAACACAGAAAACTACTTCCTCCCTACCCCCTCGTTTTTTTTTTTTTTGTATCAGTACTGCCCTCTGCAGGCCATGCTCACCACTACAGAGACATGGATGCTGATGTTTTTACCCATGTTCTCAGTGAGTCAGTGAGAGGTTAGGAGCTGTAAACTGTGGAGCTGTATTTCTGTACCCGAGTGGCCTGCGCGCTGCATTTCTACCATTCAGTGCAAACTGTGTCCTCAGTATTCATCTGCATAATGAGTCTGTAGTGAGACGAGAGGATCCACTTACACACAGCAGGATTACTGAGCCACATAACAGTACAGAGAAGCCGCAGTCTCATCCCAAAATCTGCACCTTAAGTTAAGTGACCAATATCCATTCAGGAATGTACTTAGTACAAACTCCGTCATCCTGCCTACTTCTATAGAAATCCTGGTCACAGACACAGGGGGACAATGCAAACTCGTGGCTCTGTGTTTGGATTGGCCTATATCAACCACACCACCAGTAGTGTAGATGTTTATCTATATCGGTAAAGAATAAACTCTACTGAGTATTATGGCTTTTTCAGTGTACCGAGTAAAGTGCAGTGGAAAAATGGAAAAGGTGGAACTAGACTCAGATGCGAAGATGGAATAGGCTTTATTATTTTGCCTTTTCTGACGCTTCACAAAGGCAGAAAAGGCGTGTGCAAAAACAAATAGGAAACATTGTTCCAAATCTAGTCACAATAATGCACCTAACTATAACTGAAGAAACAGCACATTAAGTATGCAAGACAAACAGGAAACAATGTTCTAAAAATAACAAAGCAGGGGCCTCATTTATCATCGTGGATACACCTTTTTTTACACCCTTTTCCCCCCGTTTTGTGCATATGCACTTTTCTCTGCCAAATTTGGGATCTATCAAACCCAAACCTGACGGGAAAAAGTGCGGACATTTACACCCATTTTGACCATGGCGTACTGTCATTTACACCCTTTTTGAAGAACAGGAGGAATTGGCGACGCAGCTGCTGAGTCAGAGAATTGCAGTGTGTGAGGGAGAGAGGAGCGCGGATTATAGCCTATTTAAAAGAACAATCAAAGCCACAGCAATGTCCGGTTTTCCTAATGTAATCGGAGCCATTGACTGCACTCACATCATGATTAGGGCACCATCGGTGAATGAATTCGTATATGTGATACACAAAAATGTGCATACGATCAATACCCAAATCATATGTGACGCCGACATGCTCATAACGAATGTAGTGGCACGGTGGCCTGGCTCTACTCATGATTCATTCATCCTGACGCACAGCAGTGTGGGGGGAGACTGGGGGCAGGCGCTGCGCGTGACGGCTGGCTTCTTGGTGAGTGCATGTAGGCTACACAGTTTACTCATTCATTGAAAGCTGCTGCTTATAATCATCAATTCAAGGCTGATACTCACCCCATCGTTGTGACTTACAGATGATAGTGGCTACTTCCTGAGGGAGTGGCTGCTAGATCCCATCCCAGACCCACAGGGTGGCCAGGAAACCCAGTTAATGAGGTCCATGCCCGTGCGCGCTGCGTCGTGGAGCGCGCCATCGGGCTCCTAAAAGGCTGTTGGCGCTGCCTGGATGCGTCGGATGGTAGGGTTCCTCTACCACCCGTAAAAGGTCTGCAGGATCATCTGGGCCTGTGCCATCCTGCACAATATGACCGTGAGGCGTGGGGTTGCGCTGCCGCCGGGCCTCCCTCCACCCCAGCATGTGGACCCGGACCCATAGCCCCCTCCCCGTCATGAGGGTTTTCAACGGGGACTAAGGACACGAGCTGAGGTTGTGAAGCCGCCCCTCCACCTCTCACCCCTCATGTTGAGCTAAAGAATGTGTATGTATAGCCTACCAGTTTCTCAGTTTCAGTCTTGCAAAGTTAGGTTTAGTTTTCAGTATTGCAAGAACCTTATATTTCATTCCTCGTACATTTGATGTCCACAAGTTGAGACAGAAATAAATTAATGTATATCAAACACGACATTGTAATTTTTGTCCCTCTATGCAACTGAAACAAAACACACACCTACTGCATTTGACAAAAGATTCGACAAGAAGGTTCTTTTTTTTTTTATTGCATCTGTAAGACTTGTGACCGCAGCACTCGGCAGTTTTACGCTTGTTGGTGAGGCCGGGGCTGTGGCTGATTAGATGAGATTGTTTTAATCTCCGGAGGAGAAATTGTTTGGTCCAACATTATGTGTTCATTTCTGTTGTGATTCTCTACGTGTTCTTAGTTATATGTTCTTGTACCTAAATAAACCACAAGACAAAGTGATCATACAGAATTAGTGCAAATACCTGCTGAAGAGGACTTTTTTCCTCGACAGCACCTCACTAACAAGAACGTGTATCTCATGCTGCGTTCCAGCGGAGGTTTGAACCTGTGAATCACGACTTCAAAGTTACGAGTCACGACTTAATAGCGTTCCAGGCAAAAGTAACGAGTTACGACTTCATACTTGACTTCACTTGAAAAAAAGCCGGTGCCGCCATTTTAGTTGAGCTGCGTGACGTCAAACAAGGAAGTCGGAGTACGTTGAGCACAATCGAGTTCACCGGCGTGAATTCACAGGTTTGACGGTAGCTATGCCCACTTTTAACCGGAAAATCACGGGTTACGAGTTGCCTGGAAGGCACCCTCACTCTCCGAGAAGTTTCGCTTCTTTCCGTGTTTCCCATCCATGCTTCACCGTCTTCTACTGACATCACTCCACAAATCCCCAGAGAGCACATGGCTACTTTATATGCAGGTGCTCATTTACATTGACCATATATGGTTGTGTCTGGGCGTGTAGAGGGAGGGATATGAGGCGTGTTCATGTCCGCCCTTTTCTTGGGTCCGGTGTGATTTATCAATGGAAATTGCGGAGAGCTGTGCGTACGCACAGTTTGATAGATCTGAAAAGGGTGTAAATATTTTGGGTGTACGCCATTTTTGGCTTTTCGCCGTACGTGAAAATTTAATAGCACTTTTATACCCTTTTTGATAAATGAGGCCCCTGGGGTGTACAGTGCGACATGAAAATTGGTCCGTGCGATGAATGAACGAACTGTTGTAGCACCAGTGCCATAAGAGACAGAGGCGTTGTGTGTGTGCGAGAGAGCGAGACGTGAAACAATGCCACCTCGGAGGTTAGTTAGATGAGGCAGAATCCTCACTGTAAAGCAAACGATTACTCCCCTTTGCTTGATTAGCAATCAGACGATTAACTAATTTAGTAAGACTATTCGGCAGAATGACGGTCCAGTTTAAGTTTTCGAGGCGTTTTTACTCTGTACATCGAACCTGAAATGCTCACGAAACTGCAGATTTGCGCGTACTTGCTTACAGGAAGCCGAAACAAGCAATGCCATTCAGTTCTTTTGCTGAGTTCAATGCTTGATCAATGCAATATATTCCTCTTTAAATACGCATTTTTTTAAACCCCAATTTTAAAAAAAAAAAAAAAAAATGTGGCGTTTATTTTCAGGATTCTTTCATAATCCGATGAACAAAACGTTAAAACAATACACTAAATTCTCGAGAGAGCTGAGATTTTTTTCTATTGATTAAACGTATTTCCATCCTTGCCGTCTTGAATCGAAGCGTAGCCTATACGTCAATGAATCTTTTTGTCGTCATCACCTATCAGTATACAGGCTTCCTATAAGGCTTGGATTTAATAGTTTTGGTCGTCATTCAGGTATAATAGGCTACGTGGGAACCATAGACTATAAAAAGACGGACGGAACACTCGGGTCTGAAAACTGAGGCAAATGCCGAAATCTCCAAAATTTGCATTCTATTTAATAGCCAGCAGATGGCGACGTCGGTGGTTGCAGAAAGAGGTTCAATCCTATAGAAGTCTATGAGAAAATGACCCTACATTCCCACCTGATTTATTATTTAAATAATGATATTCCACAATACTTTATTCTATGTTTCGCAAGTTGCAAGTCTCCCTCGATATATCATGATGTTCATTTTTGTAAAATATGGTCCGAAATGGACTGGAATAAAGGATAAAGCCAGAATATGCTTTAGAGGCGTGGCTATCCCTTGGTCCTTGTCTGATACGGTCAGATCCACAGTAGATCCACCTCTCGCTCCTCCCTGGATATTCAAGTCACGCTCTCGTCCAATAGGAATCACATCCGGTTCCAAAATGACAAAATGGCGCAATAGGAGCGATCTGATATACAATGCGGCACATCGCAAGGCGGATATGCTTGCCGATAATGACGGCTCAACGGTCAAAATGTCGACGAGTGAACTTCTGCTCATATCCGCGCCTGGTCAAACACTGGCTAATATAATGGCGATTTATAGCGTTTAGTTCCAGGACGTGAACTCCGGCTTTGACTCGAATGAAGCGTTTATTTGAATTTTGCGGTATTTTCATATTCATATCTGTGTATCCACGATGGTATTCGACTGAGAAGCTACGCAATGCTCATCGCATTTCGTCATGCATGCATTGACTTGGCGAAGCTGGTCTTATTACCGGAAGTGCGGACGTCGACAAAAAATCCCCTTCCTTCATCTCATCTCCCGATTTACGACAGTTTTGCGCTATATCAGATCGCTTCTATTCAAATTGCCAAAATCGAGGCTTCTTAAATGGTATGCTGAAACCAATGGGTGACGTCACGGTCGCTTCGTCCATCTTTTTATACAGTCTATGGTGGGAACAGGTTGACAAAATCCAGCGATAAATGGTTAGGCCACTGCCTCACATCACCGCAAGTCTCAGGAATACACTAATAAATAACAGCATGTATAAACAGTATTACAGTATGTTTATATAGACAGTACGCACAGAATGCATAAATACTTAGAGATTCTTAATATTTCTGTGAGTGATGTGCCTGCATTATATTTGAAGTGTATGTTGTTTGTGTCAAGACTGCTTGACAAGTTCTGGAAATGACTTAAAATTGTATGAATTTAAAGAATTCCGAGACCTTGAAAGTACTTCAATTTACAAAGAGATTATTAATATTTTATGTCTTTAAATGATAAACTGCACTACTTGTGGTTGGTTTTAGAGATGTAACAGATGCTTTTACTGTGCTACAAGTTTTTGTCTTGTGCTACAAGACTATGAACCTCTGTAGCACCAGTGCTATGAGCAGAAAAAGTTTACGTACAGCCCTGCAAAGATAATGTGCTGAATGTATATAATAGTATCAGTGCTTTTAATAATAGGTTTCTAAAGATACACAAATACAGCGTTATAATGTCTACAAAAGAGTAGCACTAAACAACAGGCTTACAGGGCTTACGAGACTTCGCACCGAATTATATAGGCATAGGCAATGAATGACACAGTGAGAAACAGATGCGGTGGAACATGGAGTGCGGGCGGGGTCTTAACAGGCTGATGATTGAGGGCGCTGGAGGTGTGGTGTTACACTGAGATTTAAATCTGTCAATCGGAAATAGGTCTGGACGCGAAACGCGTGTGTTTGCGTCTTTTAATTGACTTTGAATGTAATCTGTCGTGCGAAAAATTCATTTCGCGTCCGGTGTGAAAGCGGCTTTAGTGAGGCTCATCGTTGACACCAGTCAGCTGTTTGTGCTCAAGCGACTAAAGGGGAAAAATGCAAAGATAAAAATGCTGTAACTTTATATTTTATTCATACTGTGGTTCCTTTATGATAGTCTTATTATTGAATATTTTCTTAGCAAGCGCACTTGCTAATTGTTAACAAATGAACAGCGCTGAGTGCCAAAAGCTGGTACAGCAAAGTTTTTTTATGTTGTAAATATGTTTACATTTAGAGACAGTCTTTACTGGGTGTAACTAGGAGAAGCATGGAATTTTCTGGGTGCCGTCTGACATTTTTGTCAATACAAAAAATTCCAGGGTAACAGAGGCCTAGAAATCGAGTGTTCGATGTACTTTGTCAAGCACTGAGCATATTGATTTGTGCTCTGCACACTGGTGTATTGTGTAATGGCGAATTGTGTTGAGTTTGCCAGCCTGACTCGCCAGAGAGCCGTAGATGCTGAACGGTGATGAATGTGTCTCAGCGGCGATGGCTCAGGGTCGTCAGCGGAGACGTGTTTGTAAATCATTAATGTCGGCTCTAATGGCACGAATGCAGAAAACACGGGGAACTGAAAACTTCCCACTATGCCATTCAAAGCTATCTCAGTGAGAACTGAGGGGTGTACAGCTGCACGGCGTTCATATGAGAAATGAAGAACCTAGGTTGCGTTTCCCAAAAGCAGTTAGCAACTTTCATAGTTTGTCCGCTTACAGTCAGTGGTTCCTTATCCCAATCGGGCCCCCAAGTAGAAAATATCGCTTGTTATAAGTTGCTGTTTACTTGAAGAGCAACATATTCTTACTCCGCTTTGACTCAGTCCATCCCGTCTCACTGGTTTTATTTTTGCCGTATATTGACCAAAAAATAGTAAAGTCTCAATTTTGAATTATGAAAGACTCCAAATATCAATGAAAATCCTCATATTTTTTGTATACGTGTTCTATAATGTTGTTATACAGTCACTAAATGACTTGACTTGAACTAACAAGGGACAGTTCAGCGGTGCTAGAGGAATTCTTGAGTTATTTTCATTAACTAACATGGAATACCTGTAGGTATTAATATTGACACGTTTATGGTACTTCACTGGTAAGTATCTGGTAATTCCCGAGTTCTGTATTCCTCCTGTTGAAGTATCTACTCACTGTTACACCTGCATAATAAATACTGATCATTTCTCAATTAGTTTCAAAATCAATGTTTACCCTTGAAATGGAAGTACAAGTTTCTTTAGCGAGATACAATATAGCAGAACTGTTTCAATACAGGTTGAAGAGGTCAAGCTGTGATGTACAACCCCAATTCCAAAATAGTTGGGACGAAGTGTAAATTGTGAATAAAATCAAAATGCAATGACTTTCAGATCACATGAGCCAATATGTTCTTTACAATAGAACATAGATAACATTTCAAAAGTTGAAACTGAGACATTTTACATTTTTATCCACAAAATGAGCTCATTTCAAATTTTATGGCTGCAACAGGTCTCAGAAAAGTTGGGACACAGGGAAAAAAAGGGCTGAAAAAGCAATTAATATATAAGAGAATCAGCTGAAAGAACATTTAGCAAGTAATTACATTAAATGGCATCAGGTGTGTAACATGCTTGGCTATAAAAGGGATGTCTTAGAGAGGCTGAGTCTCTCAGAAGTAAAGATAGCCAGAGGCACTCCACCCCGTGAAGGCTTGCGTAAAAAAAAATTGTGGAATACTTTAAAAACAATGTTCCTCAACGTCAAATTGCAAAGGCTTTGAAGGTCTCATCATTGACAGTGCATAACATTGTCAAAAGATTCAGAGAAACTGGAAAAATCTCTGTGCATAAGGGACAAGGCTGAAGACCTTTACTGGATGCCCGTGATCTTCGTGCCCTCAGAAGACACTGCATCACTCACCGGCATGATTCTGTCATTGACATTACTAAATGGGCCCAGGAATACTTCAAGAAACCATTGTCTGTAAACACAATCTGCCGTGCCATCCACAGATGCCACCTAAAACTCTATCATGCAAAAAGGAAGCCATTGTTGAGCATGATCCAGAAGCGCCGCCGTGTTCTGTGAGCCAAGGCTCATTTAAAATGGACGTAGCAAAGTGTCAAAGTGTCCTGTGGTCAGACAAGTCCAAATTTGACATTCTTGTTGGAAATCATGGGCGTTGTGTCCTCCGGGCTAAAGAGGAGAAAGACCACCCCTCCTGTTATCAGTGTTCAGTTCAAAAGCCAGCATCTCTGATGGTATGGGGATGCATTAGTGCATATGGTGTGGGACACTTGCATGTTTTAAAAAGCACCATGAATGCTGAAAGGTATATAAAGGTTTTAGAGCAACATATGCTCCCCTCCAGATGACATCTATTCCCGGGAAGGCCTTGTGTATTTCAGCAGAACAATGCAAAACCACGTACTGCAGCTATTACAACAGCATGGCTTCGTAGTAGAAGAGTCCGTGTGCTGAACTGGCCTGCCTGCAGTCGTGATCTTTCACCGATTGAGAACATTTGGGTGCATAATTAAACGAAAAGTCCGTCAAAGGAGACCCAAAACTCTCCAGCAGCTGGAGACCTGTATTAAACAAGAGTGGGATCAAATTCCAATGGCTAAACTCAAGAAACATGTCTCCTCAATGCCCAGACGCCTCCACTCTGTGTTAAAAAGAGGAGGGGATGATACACCATGGTAAACAGGCCCCTGTCCCAACTTTTTTGAGACATGTAGCAGCCATCAAATTTGAAATGAGCTCATTTTGTGGATAAAATTGTAAAATTTCTCAGTTACAACATTTGCTATGTTATCTCTGTTCTATTGTGAATAAAATACTGGCTGGTGTGATCTGAAAGTCATTGTGTTTTGATTTTATTCACAATTTACACTTTGTCCCAACTATTTCAGAATTGGGGTCGTAATACTAATGAGCACCTCAAAGCACCCATGATTCATAGCGGCATCCCACTGCCGTATCATTCATCCAAGAGTCAAATGACCGGGCCGGTCCCGTAAGGACGTGACATTAATGCCTTGCAGAGAAATGACTTGGAAATGGCAGGAAACAGCAGAGACGGTTTACAGAAAGCCCATCAGCCAGGAAATCATTCGTGTGTTTAAAGTGTGAGGTGGCAGCTCTTTCAACCCTAAGTAATTATGGAGATGACAGAAGAAAACTGTCCACATGAAGGATGTTGGCAGTGACATCACGCGCCTGAGTGGGAGCGTTTGTGAGGGGCTCGGTGTCGGTTGCATTTCAAAGAGACCAAAAGACTGTGTGGAATAGGTGTTGATAATAGACAGGGATGGTGTAATTTAAGCATTTAGTGTTATCTAGTTGTTATATCTCTTCTCTCGCAAGCCACCTGAAATTGCATGACCTATTGACACCACTCTGACAGGAAATAGAAAACTACAGTATCAGTGCTGTACGTTTCTCCAAATCATATGGCAATTTGCTGGTAATGCATTTGCTGAAGGGACGGTATGCTACTGAGGGAAGTATCCAACTGCTGAATTTAACCTGTGACCTTAAGATTTCAGCCATATGCCTTATCCAGGCCCCTGGGCTGTCTTGGTGATTAAAATAAATAAATACTATTTACTGTCTGCCACCAGGTTATGCAGTGCGAGAGTGAAATGCTTGTATTTTGATGTATTGACGGACACCCAGTGCTGTGAGTAAACAAGGACATTAAATGGGCTGGTCTAGTCTTTACAGATTCTGAAGACTTTAGAATAGGTCAGTTTAATTAGAGAAAAAAACATTCAGGCAGGTAGCACATTATAAAAATATATGACAGTCCCCAGCAGAAAATGGCACTTGGAGCAGCAGGCTCAGGGAATGAGAGAACCTTCTACGGAGATGGTGGAAGTGTGGAATTAAAGACGGCCGCTGGAACCGCAATGCTCTTTTGAACCCAGAATTAAGTTAATATTTAGATTTGGCGCACTTTATATAAGCCAGCGGCGACAGTGTTTGGGTCTCCGCACACCTCATCTGTCGTAAAGATGTCAGCCAGGCTGACGGACGGAACCACACAAACACAAATCCAGATGATGAGTCATAATTCCCTTAGAGCCTGCAAACGTGAACAAATAAATCTACCCTTTATTGTCCCTGTCAAAGACGATGAATCTCAAAAACTATATGAGAATGAAAAATGTAAGTGGAAAAATAGAGGGAGCAGAGACAGGGAGAGAGAGGGAGAGAGAGAGTGAGGGACCATACACAACAAGAGAAAGTGCTAGACAGAGGCAGTCTTGGAACGCACTAGCTGGTGTTTCTTCTTGAGTAGAGTATTTCAGTGTTAGACACAGGTCACAGTGAGGATAGATGTCAAGTCAAAAGGAAATTTCGCTGTAATTCCCTTTAATAATCTTCAGATGGTTGAACTCATTCTGTTTACATATCTATAACATGGCTCATATGTAGCGTAAGAAGAACCATAATTAATCAAAAACAATGAAATTGACTTCATTTCTCTCCTTTGAAGCTTCTCTTCTTATTTTACTGTTGTTTATTTTTAAAAGTTTTTATGTCTGACAAAAAAGCAAATATTCTTAATGACTCAATGAAGTCATAAAGGATGAGTCATTTCCTAATTTTCAATTAAATAAAATAGGCAGCTTTCGGGGATGAATGTTACAAATTTAGTTGTCATCGCCATCCTCTTTTCCTGGCGCTCTATCGTAGGCACGTATTCAGACCGGACTGCTGCTCATTGTACAGCACTGCAGAGGAATGCTGCTCAGCCATTGGAGGAGAAGATATGGAATACTCTCTGTCTTCTTCTTCTCTGTTGTGACACCAGACAGTTCTGAAAGCTCAGGAAAGTGTAAAATAATGGGATGTTCTTCAGTGGAACAGGATGTGTAATTCTGCTGAATGAACGGTCATTGTGTTGTTGACGCAGTGGCCAGGTGACATCTCCATCTCAAGAAGCTGAATGACCTGTAGATCATGTGGCTCCTCAAAATTTGACAGATTGACCGGTAAATAGTTTTGCTGTATATGTATATGCTGTATATCTGCATCCATTGCAAAAACATCACTCATCTCAGTCAATGTAATACAGTAATTAACTGCATGTATATATAAAATCATTCTCCTCTTTTGAAGGATGTTCTGGAAGCTGGCGTATGTGTAATTAAAGGAGGAGACCGCAACTCGGCAAAGTATATTTCAGCGGAAAGTAGAATTCTTGAACTGTCTAAAATGCTTAGTTTCATAAATTTTAATTATCCAGTGCGACAGATTTTAAAACCGGCGAGTCTTCAAATCGCCATCAATATCAGGGGGCAGACATTTTTACTTGGGGAATCTAAGGCTGCATTTGGGATGCACACTTGTCCACTTGCTCACTCACTCTCTTTATATTGTATTCAATGTAGAACATTCACTACACAGTGCCCAATATAGTGGGTGAGTGTATAGCAAATGCCAGTTCTGGAAGCTGGTGCATGTGTAAATAAAGATATTCTCCTCTTTTGAAGGATGTTCTGGAAGCTGGTGCATGTGTAAATAAAGATATTCTCCTCTTTTGAAGGATGTTCTGGAAGCTGGTGCATGTGTAAATAAAGATATTCTCCTCTTTTAAAGGATGTTCTGGAAGCTGGTGCATGTGTAAATAAAGATAATCTCTTTTGAAGAATGTTCTGGAAGCTGGTGCATGTGTAAATAAAGATATTCTCCTCTTTTGAAGGATGTTCTGGAAGCTGGTGCATGTGTAAATAAAGATAATCTCTTTTGAAGAATGTTCTGGAAGCTGGTGCATGTGTAAATAAAGATATTCTCCTCTTTTGAAGGATGTTCTGGAAGCTGGTGCATGTGTAAATAAAGATATTCTCCTCTTTTGAAGGATGTTCTGGAAGCTGGCTCTGCCCATGGTGCTGGCGGGAGTTTTCTCCGTGGCGGTCGAGTGCAGCAGGAAGAGTCGGCCTCAGGGCGCCATTCCCTCCCCCTACAAGCTCCACGGCAACATGTCGGAGCGGAGAGGCGGGTCGAGGAGGCAGGATGTGCTGGCCTCCAGTCAGGAGGCCCTGGTGGTGACGGAGAGGAAGTACCTGCGGAGCGACTGGTGCAAGACGCAGCCGCTGCGACAGACGGTGAGCGAGGAGGGCTGCCTCAGCCGCACCGTCATCAACCGCTTCTGCTACGGCCAGTGCAACTCCTTCTACATCCCGCGGCACGCCCACCGGGAGCAGCAGTCCTTCCAATCCTGCGCCTTCTGCCATCCACACAGGGTCACCACGCTCACCGTGCAGCTCGACTGCCCCAACCTGCAGCCCCCGTTCCGCCATCGCAGGATCCAGCGCATCAAGCAGTGCAGGTGCATATCGGTCCCCGTGAGCGACCCCGTCAAGCCCTGAGACCCCCGGGCCGCCTGCCGAGCCCTGAGTCTGCTGGGCTGCCACCCCATACCAAAGCGCTCCATCCTCTTCCTACAAGAGAACATTTTAATGGAGGAGGACACTGAGGGAAACTGGATCATGTGAACAAACATACACATACACACACACACACACACGCACACACACACACACGCACGGACCACTTCCCTCATAAACAATGTAACTCGAACTGTCGAGCAAGAATATGGCCAATTGATTGTTTGTTACGGATTGTAACCCGTGTGGACGCTCTGAGGGGTGTGGTCTCTTTCTGAGGACCGCAGCCTGACATGGACGCACCAGTCTGATGGTGCACGGCCGAGAAACTCTGACGGAGATAAGAGACGAGCCGAGGGTGTGTAAGACTGTCTACCTCTGTGACCTTCGACCTCGGTCCCAGCGGCTTACTGTAAAATCACACCGACCTAAACATATTTGGCCAGAAACTTTTTTCAATACATATTATACTGTGGTATTGTAGGTGTATATTAAGGATAAAATGAAGGCTTTAATATTAAACATATCTCAAGTGAAACCCTTGTTTCTGCTTGTTTGTATTTTGCTGATCAGCATGTAATGTGCATCATTCTTGTAATAGTATTTAAATTTAATTCTTCTGCTGCGAAAGTTAAAAAGAAAACAAAAAAAAAAATTTTTGGTGACCCAAGATATTTGCTGGGTACTGTAATGTCAAATATTAACATTTGTTCACTGTGCATTTTGAGGGTGCCTCTTCAATGCACTGAAAGATGAAAAACTAAATGAAACCGTCCCTGTGCTTTTCAACCTGAAGTGCGAAAGAATTGAAATTAAGCTCAATTACTGGATTGCGGACACAGAAATCTTTCCTAACCCAGTCTTCTCAGCTATTTTACACCCATTTTCAGTTCCTATTTTTCTCTTACTTCAGGCCGTAAAAGGCTACCAAGGGTCATAACTAAAAAAAACTATTGCAGTCATTCCATCAGAAATGAATAATTTGTTGATCTCGACTGACAAAAGCTGATTTTTAATACGATATTCCACAGAGAGCTTGTCAGAATACAGTTTGTTCATCAAGATGAGCCAATCATTCATTAGATAAGGGCCCTAACAGTTGACCCACATTACTTCTTTCTGCCAGTTATCTTCAGGACAGTCAACACCTCCCTAATCTGTAAACTCACTTAACCTCCCGGACCTCAAGCCCATCATTTCAATAATCCTGCAGCACCCTTAGCGTTTGCTGACCCAATGCAAACGTACACTTCCGGTCCATGTGCAACCTGTCAGGCTTGCGTAAGTCACCCCAGCCCTGAGAAAAGTGACAGTGGCAGATAAACCTGTACTTCTCCTTCACACACCGAGTTCACAGGCCGAGCGATAAACCTCGAGATAATGTTCTGCCTTCCTCTGGTACAGGATGAGCACCAGAGAACCTTGAGATAATGTTCTGCTTCCCTCTGGTACAGCATGAGCACCAGAGAACCTCGAGATAATGTTCTGCCTTCCTCTGGTACAGGATGAGCACCAGAGAACCTTGAGATAATGTTCTGCTTCCCTCTGGTACAGCATGAGCACCAGAGAACCTCGAGATAATGTTCTGCCTTCCTCTGGTACAGGATGAGCACCAGAGAACCTTGAGATAATGTTCTGCTTCCCTCCGGTACAGCATGAGCACCAGAGAACCTTGAGATAATGTTCTGCTTTCCTCTGGTACAGGATGAGCACCAGAGAACTTCAAGATAATGTTCTGCTTTCCTCTGGTACAGCATGAGCACCAGAGAACCTCGAGATAATGTTCTGCTTCCCTCTGGTACAGCATGAGCACCAGAGAACCTCGAGATAATATTCTGCTTTCCTCTGGTACAGCATGAGCACCAGAGAACCTCGAGATAATGTTCTGCTTCCCTCTGGTACAGCATGAGCACCAGAGAACCTCGAGATAATATTCTGCTTTCCTCTGGTACAGGATGAGCACCAGAGAACCTTGAGATAATGTTCTGCTTTCCTCTGGTACAGCATGAGCACCAGAGAACCTCGAGATAATGTTCTGCTTCCCTCTGGTACAGCATGAGCACCAGAGAACCTCGAGATAATGTTCTGCTTTCCTCTGGTACAGGATGAGCACCAGAGAACCTAGAGATAATGTTTTGCTTTCCTCTGGTACAGCATGAGCACCAGAGAACCTCAAGATAATGTTCTGCTTCCCTCTGGTACAGGATGAGCACCAGAGAACCTCGAGATAATGTTCTGCTTCCCTCTGGTACAGCATGAGCACCAGAGAACCTCAAGATAATGTTCTGCTTTCCTCTGGTACAGGATGAGCACCAGAGAACCTCGAGATAATGTTCTGCTTCCCTCTGGTACAGCAAGAGCACCAGAGAACCTCAAGATAATGTTCTGCTTCCCTCTGGTACAGCATGAGCACCAGAGAACCTCGAGATAATGTTCTACTTTCCTCTGGTACAGGATGAGCACCAGAGAACCTCGAGATAATGTTCTGCTTTCCTCTGGTACAGCATGAGCACCAGAGAACCTCGAGATAATGTTCTGCTTCCATCTGGTACAGGATGAGCACCAGAGAACCTTGAGATAATGTTCTGCTTCCCTCTGGTAGAGGATGAGCACCAGAGAACCTCGAGATAATGTTCTGCTTCCCTCTCGTACAGCATGAGCACCAGAGAACCTTGAGATAATGTTCTGCTTTCCTCTGGTACAGCATGAGCACCAGAGAACCTTGAGATAATGTTCTGCTTTCCTCTGGTACAGTGCTGGACAAAAGTCTTGTCACTTATCCAAGTTGTAGGAACAACAAATAATACCTGACTTGTAGTTGATCAATTGGAATCAAAAATGGCTTATATGAAAGGCAAAGCCCTCTAGATTATGCGAAATATAACAAAATAGAGTTTTGTGTCATTCTTTGAGTTTTATTATTTAATTAGTACAGAAAGGTCAGATTTTGCTTGGACAAAAGTCTTGTCGCATTGAAAAAAAATGTGGAAATTATACATACACTTTATTTTGAATACACAAATATGCCACTATAATATCAGAACATAAAGCCATGGTGCCTTGGAAAAAAGAATTAATATTGCGTATGACTTCCATGAGCTTGGAGGACTGCATCCATATGTCTTGGCAATGACTGAAATAACTTGATGATGAAATCATCTGGAATGGCATAGAGAGCAGTCTTGCAGGACTCCCAGAGTTCATCAAGATTCTATGGTTTCATCTTCCAAGCCTCCTCCTTCATCTTACCCCTGAAATGCTCAATAATGTTCATGTCAGGTGACTGGGTTAGCCAATCCTGGAGTACCTTCACCTTCTTCGCTTTCAGGAACTGTGACATGGAGGCAGAAGTATGAGAAGGAGCAGCAGTATAAGTAGGGCAGCAAGAACTTCTTGATATTTCAGGCTGTTGATGTTGCCATCCACTCTGCAGATCTTTCTCACCCCCCCCATACTGGCTGTAACAACAAACCATGATTTTTTCCTCCACCAAACATGATTGTTTTCTGGGAGAATCTTGGGTCCATGAGGGTTCCAACAGGTCTTGTACGGCGACTGGGATGCAGTTCAATGGATGATTCATCAGAAAAATAAACTTTCAGCCACTTTTCCAGTATCAATCCTTTCTGCGAGCTGTGGGCCTTGGCAAATGCAATGCAGGTTTTTTGTTTTCTGTTTAATGCAGGCTTCTGTGTACTAATTCAGCAAGAAAACCACTTTGAGAGAGAATTTGACAAACTCTTCTTGTAGATACCGGGATTTTTGGTGACATTTCCTCATGTTGCTTCGCTGTAGTTGAAGAAGGGCTAGCCTTGTACAGTTGAAGCAACAAAGCGGTCCTTTCAAACAGTTGTCATACGGGGTCTGTCTGACCTGCGCTTGCCATGAACGTCACCAGTTTCTTCAAATCTTTTTCTTATCCTCTCCACTTGACATTTGGATACATTAAAGATGTCTGCCACTTCAGCAGCAGACTCAGTCTTCAGGCTCCTGATGATCAGCATTTTGGTCTGTGGTTGAATCTTTGGTATGTTGTCAGAGGTCTAGTCGCACCTCATATGAAAGTCTGGTGTGCTGGGGTTATTTCTATACACATCTGGGAATGTGTTAATTACAGTATTTGTCATAGGTTAAACTCTAATCTGTGATTTGTTGCATCATCTGAAGAGACGACAAGACTTTTGTCCTAGCAAAAACAGATGTTATGGGCTTAGCCAAGCTGTGAACATCAGAACACTTTTTGATGGTTTCATTTTGCACCAAATTATTAATGTGAAAGCCCTTGACATTAAAATGGACCATTTATTGTAACAATTGATTGGTTAGAAATAAAGTTATATGCTATTTTTAGTTACTATGTCCTTATGCGACAAGACTTTTGTCAGGCACTGTACAGGATGAGCACCAGAGAACCTGGAGATAATGTTCTGCTTCCCTCTGGTACAGGATGAGCACCAGAGAACCTCAAGATAATGTTCTGCTTCCCTCTGGTACAGGATGAGCACCAGAGAACCTCGAGATAATGTTCTGCTACCCTCTGGTACAGGATGAGCACCAGAGAACCTCAAGATAATGTTCTGCTTTCCTCCGGTACAGGATGAGCACCAGAGAACCTCAAGATAATGTTCTGCTTTCCTCTGGTACAGGATGAGCACCAGAGAACTTCAAGATAATGTTCTGCTTTCCTCTGGTACAGCATGAGCACCAGAGAACCTCGAGATAATGTTCTGCCTTCCTCTGGTACAGGATGAGCACCACAGAACGTTGAGATAATGTTCTGCTTTCCTCTGGTACAGGATGAGTATCACAGAACACAAAGGTTGAGATTCTTCCCTAATGTCTCCGCTCGCTCCACAACATTTTGCCACAGATCCTCACACCAACCAATGCCACTCAAAAGTTTGGACACACTTTACTCAAGTTATAATACTCCGTTTTTAGTGAAACTGAAGTGGATTTAGTTCTGTAAATAACCTGATTTGGTAAAAGATAAAAAAAAAAAAAAAAAAAAATCGTCAGGAGTCAGAAAAATAGTAAGAATAGTACAGTGACTTAGCAATTACTCATGCAAATGGTAGTTATTTCAACACATTTTTTGGTAAAATTAAAAAATACAAATAATTTTTTTGCTTGTTTAATTGAACTAGACTTGCTTGTTACTCTCTCAGAGACAGGCAAGCAACACACAACATTACTGGAACTTCATTGTGAAAAGTAGAGTGCAGCAGGTTAGCTCTGCAAGTGACGAATCCGGCAGCCTTCACAGAGATGAGGCCGTATCAGCTGACCGGCTCACTGCTTTAAGTGCTGAAGAAGATGAAAGGTTTGGAAAAATTCCCTTTCTGTCTCCTAACAGTAACAATGATTATCCTTTATTTAATTATATGATTTGGAAACACACTTTCCATTCCTGTCTTTAATTGAATGCTCTCTTGTGGTTGGTCCAGTGGTGCAGCCTCTCAAGATGGTTGTGAGTTCAAATCCCACCTGACGCCTTTCTGTGTGAAGTTTGAATGCTCATCCCATGGTCAAGTGGGTTTCCTCCTACAGACCACAGACATACATGTCAGACTAATTGGAGACTCCAAATTGCCCACAGGTATAAGTGTGTCAGTAAATGGAGTGTGTCCCTGCAGTGGATGGGAACCGACCACTCACCCCTTGTTTGTAGCGACAGACTCCAGCAACCCTGTGCGGAAATAAGTGGACGCATGTTCGCTCACTTGTATAACAATTTCAGCTCAGATGTGTATTGATTTATGCTGATTCTTCATTTTTTTCTGATATATATTAATACTGTGGTACTGCAGTTATGGAAATGATGACTTTGCTGTGGTACTTTTTCCACGATAGTATTGACTGCACTGTCATACAGCAGCCTTATCAGTGATGCCAGCTCTGTGATACCGTAATCACGGTAATGATAACAGCTCTATCGTACAGTATTCAGGCAGCACTGAGTACTGTAATCACGACAGCAATGCCCGCACTGGTTCAAAGTGAACACACATGTTGGACTGACATTGGTAAAAAGGTGGGTTTAAATTAATAGCTTTATACCCTGTGTGAGATTTCCTTAACCCTTTCCCTGCCAGTGTATTTTTTTTAAGTTGTCAGCCACTGCCAGTATTTTTGATAATATTCACTGATATTTCAATGCCTATTTTTGACAGGAGATCGGTAACCCCCCCATGTTACAGTAAAAACATTGATTGCTGGAATATCTCATCAATGGCGGGGAAGCATTATGTCATGATTGTCAGAAAATTGCGTTAATGGCAGGGAATGGGTAAAGTACATCCACGATACTAACAATACAATGATACATAATTTTATTTCTTTACAATTTCATTTTTGTTTCTGTTTTGTGGCAGGTAAGATAAAAGTAGAGACAGACAGACCCCCAGAATTGCATTTTCTGTGATTATAGCCTTTATTAGAGTGGTTCATTGTATTTCTTACAGCGTTTATAGTATCAGCAAGGGTATCGTGTATGTACCATGAGAAATATCTGCAATATGAGTTATTTTGGTTGCCTGGCTGCAACATATTTTATTCCCTGCACATTAAATTTTTTTGAACTTAGATGTTCATATCTTTGGACCCAGCTTGGCTTTCTGTAAAGAAAAGAGCATTATTAGGATGGCAATGATATTTGCCCATATGAAAAACACATTAAATACAGTACATGCAAATATACATCATGTTATACGAATGTTTATTTTACACATACAGTGTATTATGTTTCAAGTGTTTTCTCATGCTTGCTTAAGGGTTTAAAACAATAATAATAATTATTATAAGTGCCACTATTTCATTATTATCAGACTAATATTAGTATTACTAACATCAGAATTAAATTTTGGCACTGCCCATGAATGATGTGAAAAAGAAAAGCGGACTTACCATTCCAGAGGCCTGTTTGGGTTTAACGCTGTAGGAGGGCTTTTCCAGGGCCTGTCTGAAGGAGTCCTGAGCAGATCTCAGCCTGAAACACAGAAACCATTTTACTGCACACTCCCTCACCCCACAGGCATCATTTTACTGCACACTCCCTCACCCCACAGGCATCATTTTACTGCACACTCCCTCACCCCACAGGCATCATTTTACTGCACACTCCCTCACCCCACAGGCATCATTTTACTGCACACTCCCTCACCCCACAGGCATCATTTTACTGCACACTCCCTCTCCCCACAGGCATCATTTTACTGCACTCCTCCCTCCCACACAGGCATCATTTTACTGCACACTCCCTCACCCCACAGGCATCATTTTACTGCACACTCCCTCACCCACAGGCATCATTTTACTGCACACTCCCTCACCCCACAGGCATCATTTTACTGCACACCCCCTCCCCACAGGCATCATTTTACTGCACACTCCCTCTCCCCACAGGCATCATTTTACTGCACACTCCCTCTCCCCACAGGCATCATTTTACTGCACAGTCCCTCACCCCACAGGCATCATTTTACTGCACACTCCCTCTCCCCACAGGCATCATTTTACTGCACACTCCCTCTCCCCACAGGCATCATTTTACTGCACACTCCCTCACCCCACAGGCATCATTTTACTGCACACTCCCTCACCCCACAGGCATCATTTTACTGCACACTCCCTCTCCCCACAGGCATCATTTTACTGCACACTCCTTCACCCCACAGGCATCATTTTACTGCACACTCCCTCACCCCACAGGCATCATTTTACTGCACACTCCCTCCCCACAGGCATCATTTTACTGCACACTCCCTCACCCCACAGGCATCATTTTACTGCACAGTCCCTCACCCCACAGGCATCATTTTACTGCACACTCCCTCTCCCCACAGGCATCATTTTACTGCACTCTCCTTCTGCCCACAGGCATCATTTTACTGCACTCCCTCTCCCCACAGGCATCATTTTACTGCACACTCCCTCTCCCCACAGGCATCATTTTACTGTACACTCCCTCTCCCCACAGGCATCATTATACTGCACACTCCCTCACCCCACAGGCATCATTTTACTGCACACTCCCTCTCCCCACAGGCATCATTTTACTGCACACTCCCCTCCCCACAGGCATCATTTTACTGCACAGGCATCCTCACCCCCACAGGCATCATTTTACTGCACACTCCATCTCTCCCCACAGGCATTTTTTTACTGCACACTCCCTCTCCCCACAGGCATCATTTTACTGCACACTCACTGCACCTCCCCCACAGGCATCATTTTACTCTCCCCACAGGCATCATTTACTGCACCCTCTCCCCACAGGCATCATTTTTACTGCACATTTTACTGCCCTCCCCCCACAGGCATCATTTTTACTGCATCATTTTACTGCCCTCTCCCCACAGGCATCATTTTACACACCCTCCTGCAGGCATCATTTTACTGCACACCCTCTCCCCACAGGCATCATTTTACTGCACACTCCCTCCCCACAGGCCCTGCACACTCCCCCTCCCCACAGGCATCATTTTTTTACTGCATCATTTACTGCACCTCCCTCTCCCCACAGGCATCATTTTACTGCACACTCCCCCTCTCCCCACAGGCATCATTTTACTGCACTCCCTCACCCCACAGGCATCATTTTACTGCACATTTTACTCCCTCCCCCACAGGCATCATTTTTCTGCACACTCCCTCTCCCCACAGGCATCATTTTACTGCACACTCCCCCCCCCCACAGGCATCATTTTACTGCACACTCCCTCTCCCCACAGGCATCATTTTACTGCACACTCCCTCTCCCCACAGGCATCATTTTACTGCACACTCCCTCTCCCCACAGGCATCATTTTACTGCACACTCCCTCTCCCCACAGGCATCATTTTACTGCACACTCCCTCTCCCCACAGGCATCATTTTACTGCACACTCCCTCCCCCACAGGCATCATTTTACTGCACACCCCCTCCCCACAGGCATCATTTTACTGCACACTCCCCCCCCCCACAGGCATCATTTTACTGCACACCCTCTCCCCACAGGCATCATTTTACTGCACTCCCTCTCCCCACAGGCATCATTTTACTGCACACTCCCTCTCCCCACAGGCATCATTTTACTGCACACTCCCTCTCCCCACAGGCATCCTGCACACTCCCTCCCCCCACAGGCATCATTTTACTGCACTCCCTCTCCCCCAGGCATCATTTTACTGCACACTCCCACCCCACAGGCATTTTACTGCACTCCCTCACCCCACAGGCATCAGTCTCCTCTCCCCACAGGCATCATTTTACTGCACACTCCCTCTTCCCACAGGCATCACTCCACTCTCCTCACCCCACAGGCATCATTTTACTGCACCTCCCTCTCCCCCACAGGCATTTTCATTTCTCCCCACACCGCACTGCATCATTTCCCCACAGGCATCATTTTTTGCTGCACACCTCCCTCTCCCCACAGGCATCATTTTACTGCACACTCCCTCTCCCCCACAGGCATCATTTTACTGCACACTCCCTCTCCCCACAGGCATCATTTTACTGCACACTCCCTCTCCCCACAGGCATCATTTTACTGCACACTCCCTCACCCCACAGGCATCATTTTACTGCACACTCCCTCTCCCCACAGGCATCATTTTACTGCACACTCCCTCTCCCCACAGGCATCATTTTACTGCACTCCCCCTCCCCCCAGGCATCATTTTACTGCACACTCCCCTCCCCCAGGCATCATTTTACTGCACACTCCCTCACCCCACAGGCATCATTTTACTGCACACTCCCTCCCCCCACAGGCATCATTTTACTGCACACTCCCTCTCCCCACAGGCATCATTTTACTGCACACTCCCTCTCCCCACAGGCATCATTTTCCCCCACAGGCATCATTTTACCCACATTCTCCCCCACAGGCACCACACTCCCTCTCCCCCACAGGCATCATTTTACTGCACACTCCCTCTCCCCACAGGCATCATTTTACTGCACACTCCCTCTCCCCACAGGCATCATTTTACTGCACAGTCCCTCTCCCCACAGGCATCATTTTACTGCACACTCCCTCACCCCACAGGCATCATTTTACTGTACACTCCTTCTCCCCACAGGCATCATTTAACTGCACACTCCCTCTCCCCACAGGCATCATTTTACTGCACACTCCCTCACCCCACAGGCATCATTTTACTGCACACTCCCTCTCCCCACAGGCATCATTTTACTGCACACTCCCTCACCCCACAGGCATCATTTTACTGCACACTCCCTCTCCCCACAGGCATCATTTTACTGCACACTCCCTCTCCCCACAGGCATCATTTTACTGCACACTCCCTCTCCCCCACAGGCATCATTTTACTGTACACTCCCTCTCCCCACAGGCATCATTTTACTGCACACTCCCGCTCCCCACAGGCATCATTTTACTGCACACCCCCTCCCCACAGGCATCATTTTACTGCACACCCTCACCCCACAGGCATTTTACTGCACTCCCCTCTCCCCACAGGCCATTTTACTGCACTCCCCTCCCCCACAGGCATCATTTTACTGCACACTCCCCTCCCCACAGGCATCATTTTACTGCACACTCCCTCTCCCCACAGGCATCACACTGCACCCTCCCCCACCCCACAGGCATCATTTTACTGCACACTCCCTCTCCCCACAGGCATCATTTTACTGCACACCCCTCTCCCCACAGGCATCATTTACTGCACACTCCCTCTCCCCACAGGCATCAGGCATGCATCCCTCCCCCACAGGCATCATTTTACTGCACTCCCTCCCTCACCCCACAGGCATCATTTTACTGCACACTCCCTCCCCCCCACAGGCATCATTTCATTCCCCACAGGCACATTTTACTGCACACCCCCCTCTCCCCACAGGCATCATTTTACTGCACACTCCCTCTCCCCACAGGCATCATTTTACTGCACACTCCCTCACCCCACAGGCATCATTTTTGCACTCCCCTCCCCACAGGCATCATTTTACTGCACACCCTCTCCCCACAGGCATCATTTTACTGCACACTCCTCTCCCCCACAGGCATCATTTTACTGCACTCCCTCACCCCACAGGCATCATTTTACTGCACATCTCCCCACAGGCATCATTTTACTGCACCTCCCTCTCCCCCACAGGCATCATTTTACTGCACACTCCTCTCCCCACAGGCATCATTTTACTGCACACTCCCTCTCCCCACAGGCATCATTTTACTGCACACTCCCTCTCCCCACAGGCATCATTTTACTGCACACTCCCTCTCCCCACAGGCATCATTTTACTGCACCTCCCTCTCCCCACAGGCATCATTTTATGCACACTCCCTCTCCCCACAGGCATCATTTTACTGTACACCCCTCCCCACAGGCATCATTTTACTGCACACTCCTCTCCCCACAGGCATCATTTTACTGCAGTCCCCCTCCCCCACAGGCATCATTTACTGCACACTCCTCTCCCCCACAGGCATCATTTACTGCACCTCCCTCTCCCCACAGGCATCATTTTACTGCACACTCCCTCTCCCCACAGGCATCATTTTACTGCACACTCCCCTCCCCACAGGCATCATTTTACTGCACACTCCCTCTCCCCACAGGCATCATTTTACTGCACACTCCCTCTCCCCACAGGCATCATTTTACTCCACTCCCTCACCCCACAGGCATCATTTTACTGCACACCCTCTCCCCCACAGGCATCATTTTACTGCACACCCCCACCCCACAGGCATCATTTTACTGCACACTCCCCTCCCCACAGGCATCATCCCTCACCCCACAGGCATCATTTTACTGCACCCCTCACCCCACAGGCATCATTTTACTGCACACTCCCTCACCCCACAGGCATCATTTTACTGCACACTCCCCTCTCCCCACAGGCATCATTTTACTGCACACCCCTCACCCCACAGGCATCATTTTACTGCACACTCCCTCTCCCCACAGGCATCATTTTACTGCACACTCCCTCTCCCCACAGGCATCATTTTTGCACACCCCTCCCCCCACAGGCATCATTTTACTGCACCTCCCTCTCCCCACAGGCATCATTTTACTGCACACTCCCTCTCCCCACAGGCATCATTTTACTGCACACCCCCGCTCCCCACAGGCATCATTTTACTGCACACCCCTCTCCCCACAGGCATCATTTTTACTGCACACCCTTTCCCCACTCCCATCAGGCATCATTTTACTGCACACTCCCTCACCCCACAGGCATCACTGTACACTCCTCTCCCACAGCCATCATTTTACTGCACTCCCTCTCCCCACAGGCATCATTTTACTGCACTCTCCCCACAGGCATCATTTTACTGCACACTCCCTCTCCCCACAGGCATCATTTTACTGCACACTCCCTCTCCCCACAGGCATCATTTTACTGCACACTCCCTCCCCACAGGCATCATTTTACTGCACACTCCCTCCCCACAGGCATCATTTACTGCACACTCCCTCTCCCCACAGGCATCATTTTACTGCACCTCCCTCCCCACAGGCATCATTTTACTGCACACTCCCCTCCCCACAGGCATCAGGCATCATCATTTTACTGCACACTCCCTCTCCCCACAGGCATCATTTTACTGCCTCTCCCTCCCCACAGGCATCATTTTACTTCACACTCCCTCTCCCCACAGGCATCATTTACTGCACACTCCCTCCCCACAGGCATCATTTTACTACCCCCCCACAGGCATCATTTTACTGCCCTCCCCCCCCACAGGCATCATTTTACTGCACACTTCCCTCTCCCACAGGCATCATTTTACTGCACACCCCCCCCCACAGGCATCATTTTACTGCACACTCCCTCTCCCCACAGGCATCATTTTACTGCACCTCCCTCTCCCCACAGGCATCATTTTACTTTTACAGGCATCATTTTACTGCCTCCCTCTCCCCACAGGCATCATTTTTACTCCCCACAGGCATCACTTTACCCTCCCTCTCCCCACAGGCATCATTTTACTCCCCACAGGCTCTTTACTGCACACTCCTCTTCCCACAGGCATCATTTTACTGCACACTCCCTCTCCCCACAGGCATCATTTTACTGCACACCCCTCCCCACAGGCATCATTTTACTGCACACCCCCCCTCCCCACAGGCATCATTTTACTGCACACTCCCTCTCCCCACAGGCATCATTGCACACTCCCCTCTCCCCACAGGCATCATTTTACTGCACACTCCCTCACCCCACAGGCATCATTTTACTGCACACTCCCTCTCCCCACAGGCATCATTTTACTGCACACTCCCTCTCCCCACAGGCATCATTTTACTGCACACTCCCTCTCCCCACAGGCATCATTTTACTGCCCTCCCCCAGGCATCATTTTACTGCACACTCCCTTCTCCCCACAGGCATCATTTTACTGCACACCCCTCTCCCCACAGGCATCATTTTGCACACTCCCTCTCCCCACAGGCATCATTCTACTGCACACTCCCTCACCCCACAGGCATCATTTTACTGCACACTGCTCCCCCACAGGCATCATTTACTCCATCCTCTCCCCACAGGCATCATTATTTTGCACACCCCTCTCCCCACAGGCATCATTTTTGCACACTCCCTCTCCCCACAGGCATCATTTACTGCACACTCCCTCTCCCCACAGGCATCATCATTTCCCACAGGCATCATTTTACTGCACTCCCTCACCCCACAGGCATCATTTTCCCTCTCCCACAGGCATCATTTTACTCCCTCTCCCCACAGGCATCATTTTGCTGCACACTCCCTCTCCCCACAGGCATCATTTTACTCTCCCTCTCCCCACAGGCATTATTTTTACTGCACACTCCCTCTCCCCACAGGCATCATTTTACTGCACACTCCCTCTCCCCCCACAGGCATCTCCCCACAGGCATTTTACTGCACACTCCCTCACCCCACAGGCATCATTTTACTGCACACTCCCTCTCCCCACAGGCATCATTTTACTGCACACTCCCTCTCCCCCACAGGCATCATTTTACTGCACTCCCTCTCCCCACAGGCATCATTTTACTGCACACCCTGCAGGCATCATTTTACTGCACACTCCCTCTCCCCACAGGCATCATTTTACTGCACCTCTCCCTCTCCCCCACAGGCATCATTTTCCTCACCCCACAGGCATCATTTTACTGCACACTCCCTCTCCCCACAGGCATCATTTTACTGCACACTCCCTCTCCCCACAGGCATCATTTTACTGCACACTCCCTCTTCCCACAGGCATCATTTTACTGCACACTCCCTCTTCCCACAGGCATCATTATACTGCACACTCCCTCTCCCACAGGCATCATTTTACTGCACACTCCCTCACCCCACAGGCATCATTTTACTGCACACTCCCTCACCCCACAGGCATCATTTTACTGCACACTCCCTCACCCCCACAGGCATCATTTTACTCCACACTCCCTCACCCCACAGGCATCATTTTACTGCACACTCCCTCACCCCACAGGCATCATTTTACTGCACACTCCCTCTCCCCACAGGCATCATTTTACTGCACACTCCCTCTCCCCACAGGCATCATTTTACTGCACACTCCCTCTCCCCCACAGGCAATATTTTACTGCACACTCCCTCTCCCCACAGGCATCATTTTACTGCACACTCCCTCTTCCCACAGGCATCATTTTACTGCACACTCCCTCTCCCCACAGCCATCATTTTACTGCACACTCCCTCACCCCACAGGTATCATTTTACTGCACACTCCCTCTCCCCACAGGCATCATTTTACTGCACATTCCCTCTCCCCACAGGCATCATTTTACTGCACACTCCCTCTTCCCACAGGCATCATTTTACTGCACACTCCCTCTTCCCACAGGCATCATTTTACTGCACACCCTCTCCCCACAGGCATCATTTTACTGCACACTCCCTCTCCCCACAGGCATCATTTTACTGCACACTCCCTCTCCCCACAGGCACCATTTTACTGCACACTCCCTCACCCCACAGGCATCATTTTACTGCACACTCCCTCTCCCCACAGGCATCATTTTACTGCACACTCACTCTCCCCACAGGCATCATTTTACTGCACACTCCCTCACCCCACAGGCATCATTTTACTGCACACTCACTCTCCCCACAGGCATCATTCTACTGCACACTCCCTCACCCCACAGGCATCATTTTACTGCACACTCCCTCTCCCGACAGGCATCATTTTACTGCACACTCCCTCACCCCACAGGCATAATTTTACTGCACACTCCCTCACCCCACAGGCATCATTTTACTGCACACTCCCTCACCACACAGGCGATATTTTACTCCACACTAGTTTTAACCCTTTTATGGTGGTTTTATAGGCTCTTAAAAATCCTACTTTTACAAACCGGTATAAAAACATACACATTTAAGGGTACCATTTTCACACTATTTGATGACATATGTTGAGTTTTGGTAATATCAGCTATTAGTTATTGTCAAGTGCTTTCTATAGCCACCAATTAATATCCTGTCACATTTATAGTTCTTTGGTAATTTTGCCTCTTATTTTACCCCCATGTCGGGAGTCACCCTTTTTCGGCCCCTTTTTTCAGCATGTGGGTATCCTTCAATTTCATGAAACCTATGTTTTTGGAAAGCTCTTGATGTGTACCCTTAAATGTACTTTTTGATACCAGTTTGTAAAAGTAGTATTTTTGAGAGCCTATAAAGCCACAATTAAAGGGTTAAAATTACTTTGATTGAAAATAAAGGGTAGTGCCTCGAGAACAAGTCCTGAAAAAATCATGGGGTTAGCTTTATTATTTCCAGAGTTACAGCCTGTTAAAAATGGATAAAATGCAAATTTCCCCAACTGGGGTGCCTTGCCCACTTTTTTGACCCCTGAGAAAATCAAAATTAGCGGGCCAATTGATCTAAAACTTGGTATTTTTTCATTTGGCACCCAAAGCAACATTCTATTAAAGTTTGAAGAAAATCCATGACCATGCCCATGGAACTTGACGGGAAAATTGTTTGATTTCATATGGAATGATCCCACTACAAAGGAGGCTTTTGCCAACATGGCTGCCAATTTTTCTCAAGCGGTTAAGGATGACTGGCTTAAAAGTGTGTGGACTTTTTTTATTTTGAAAATTTTTACATTTTTGAAAATAAAATGTCATTTTTTAAGCAAATTGTTTTAAAGTGCATGGTGAGAAGGGCATAATACAGGATGGGGCCAATCCAGGAGTCGTGGCCCGGGGGAAGGGTGTGTGGAGGGAGGGGGGCGGCATGTGATGTCAGGGAGCATGCTGGGTAAGTTTTACTGCCCCGCTACCAGGCCTGTCTACAGCACTCTCCTTTGACACTCAGCTGGTCTGTATACAGTTACAGCCATCCTGCACAGGCCAGACCAAACTTTGTGTGACCTTCACACTCTTTAAGTAAACCTGACGGAGCTTCCAAATCTCTGTGCTTGGAAGTCCTTAAATTACACAGTGGCGGGTCTGTAAATCAGGCCCGGTCTCTTCCCTTTAGGCTCAGCGCTTCCACAGAAGATTTGCAGTTCCTCCCGTGAACAGAACTCTGGTTTACATTTATTTCCATAAAACAATTGTTCCTCCAGAGAATTGCACCTATGAACCCAGTGATCGATTAGGCGGATTCGCATCGCAAAATGCGAATCAAATTTCAGCAGTTTTGAAGAAATGCTAATCATCGTAACAATCCCTACGCAAAAAAATGCGATTCAAAAAGTCTTCATGAGATTTCATGGTTTCCGACTTACTGGCCTGCGAACTTCGGTATTCCTGAGCCACATAGCAATAGGAGGTTTTCACAACTTTGAATGGCTGGAAAATGATGTTCCTCATTTGCATACCAACCAATCAGCTTCTGGGGAGCGCAGGCATACTTTTGCGATTCGGGAGGCTTTCTGGTACAGTCATATGCTTATAATTTTTGGTTGTGACAGCTGGACTCTGCTATGTGAGCCATTTGGAGCCATCGCGTATTAAATTACGTTGCTCATGGATATAGCCACCTTGTTGGCTAGTAAGGCAACTAACATTAACAAAGGTAAATCTTTGTAAATGATCATCATATCAAGGCGATATGATTTGTTTCTTGCCCCAACTTTACTAACTTCGCCAGCTGTCATAGGCATGAACTTATCTGAGGTTTCGCGGCAGTTTCGTGCGACCCAACTGAACTTTCACATTTTTGGGACGTTAGCTAGATTGCTGGCGAGTTCAAAAGCAATGTTTTAGGTACAGATAGCTGGCTAGTGAACCTATGGTAGCTATGATGCCTATTGTAGAAGTTTTTATAGCTCTGATTTATCACTTTCAACGCCATCGCACGCAGACGATCTCTTTCAACATTGATGACGCGCTTATTTTACCTGATGAGCAAACAGACAGTTCGGGCCTGAGACGTGTTATTTCATAGTGAGTTTAGCTGCATTATCCTGTTATGCATGCTATCACGTATTATGTTACTCTTCTGATTATAAAGCTATCAATCTTCCCGTCTTGCTGACGCTAGTTAAAGGGAATCTTTGTAATCATTGTTCTACTAAATCGATGTGATTTGGTTTTAGCCCTAATAAAAAGAATTCCGGATCAGACCTCACCTTTTGGTTTTAACTCCGGATCGCCTTGATTGGATGTACGCATTACGTTTTTACACGTTCCTCCAGCCACCCAAACATCGCGGTAAGACGATCAAAGTCATTAAAACTTGCCCCATTGCTATGTGGTTTAGGGAATCGCAAGTTCGCTAGCCTCTCTCGAAACATGAACAATGATCTCTGATCATTCAAATACATGATGTTGTGATGTCAAAATGTGATTGAGTTGGAGAGTGCCTTGTGTGACAGGATTTTAATGGGAATGAATCCTTTCACATTTCTGATCAGGCGTTAAACAACATTATGCTACAGTAAGGTGTAGATAAGACAGCTGTACTGCGGGTTACAAGTAGTTACAGTAGTTAGTAGTAGTTACAGAAATTTCATTGAGAAACGGAAGTGTGCGATATTAAATTATGATTATTCAGGGTAAAATTGATGCCTTTTGGAAATAATTTGTTTTGCTTTCAGAGTGGGGTTGTATTTCTCTTGTAATTAGTCGAGCCCCCGTAGGAGTTTGCGAGACTATTGCAATCACCTTGTAAGTCTGTCTGTCTGTCTGTCTGTCTGTGTATGTGTGTTTCCAGGCAGATATCTCCACAACCACTTGACCGATTTCAATCATCTTTTACATGTAAACACCTTGGGCTGACCTCACGGCATGACATAAATTTCGGGCTGTTGGGCGAGACTATGAATTCTCTGAATGCTTTTTGTAATTTGTCATTAGGAAAGAATAAAAAAGCCCTTTTGTCATTTAAAATCTGACATACTGTTTTCTAATTTTGGCTAATTGTTTTTCAGATGTGCTGAACAATTGCCAATCAATTGGAATAATGATTAGCAAAAAATGCTGATCAGTTTTTTTTTCCTTAATCTGATCACTGGAACCCTTTCATTTTCGAAAGAAACGGAAATTTTGAATGAAGTGTTGCTAGGAACGGATGCTATTTGGTTGGTGTCATTGATTCGCACTCACATACGTAGATTCGCCTTCAAATTCTGTGTCAGGTGTAAACAAGATCTCAATTTTCTCTGACATTTAACCACTGGATTTTATTTTGTTGACAAATTTGATTATTTTAAATTCTTCTGTGAAATAATGTCACCAGTAAATCTTATTAATGGGCAAACCTTCTTCATGCATTATCGCTACCCAAAGACACAGCTACATTCACCCTCTGTCACTGTTTCATTGTCCTGCTGGGTGACTGTACAAGGTATAACCCGAGTAAATACAAAATGCAGTTTTTAAACGATGATTTCATTTATTGAGGGAAAAAAGCTATCCAAACCTACCTGGCCCTACGTGAAAAAGTAATTGCCCCCCCTGTTAAATCATGAATTAACTGTGATTAACCACATTTTTTTAGTTCAATTTCACTAGCCACACCCAGGCCTGATTACTGCCAGAGCTGTTGAATCAAGAAATTACTTCAATAGAACCTGTCTGACAAAGTGAAGTAGGCTAAAAGATAGTAGAAAGCAACTCATCATGCCGCGATTCAAAGAAATTCAAGAACAGGTGAGAAACAAAAGTTGAACTTTTTGCAAGGTGTGCGCTCCGTTACATCTGGCGTAAAACTAACACAGCATTTCATGAAAAGAACATCATACCAACAGTCAAACATGGTGGTGGTAGTGTGATGGTCTGGGGCAGCTTTGCTGCTTCAGGACTTGGATGACTTGCCGTAATTGATGGAACCATGAATTCTGCTCTCTACCAGAAAATCCTGAAGGAGAATGTCCGACCATCAGATAGTGACCTCAAGCTCAAGCGCACTTGGGTTATGCAGCAGGACAATGATCTGAAACACACCAGCAAGTCCATCTCTGAATGGCTTAAAAAAACAAAATGAAGGTTTTGGAGAGGCCTAGTCAACGTCCAGACTTAAATCTGATCGAGATGCTGTGGCATGACCTTAAACAGGCCATTCATGGATGAAACAATTCTGCAAAGACGAGTGGGCCAAAATTCCTCCACAATGATGTGAAAGACTCATCACCAGTTATGGCAAACGCTTGATTGCAGTTGTTGTCGCCGAGGCTGGCACAACCATTTATTAGGTTTAGGGGGCAATTACTATTTCACATAGGGCCAGGTAGGTTTGGATAGCTTTCTTCCCCTCAATAAATGAAATCATCGTTTAAAAACTGCATTTTGTATTTACTCCGGTTATCTTTGTCTAATATTAAAATTTGTTTGATGATCTGAAACATTGAAGTGTGACAAATATGCAAAAAAAAATCAGGAAGGGGGCAAATACTTTTTCATGGCACTGTAATTCTACAGAAGTGACCTCTTGGCTGTGCTGTAGCGCTGTTCGTTGGTGTTCATTCTGCTTGAGTTGAGACAGAGGAAGACGTGTGGGATCTAAGCTGAAGATTTACTCTTGTCTAAACGGAGTTTTCTTAAAATAATTTGTCTGTTAAAGCTCAAACAGTATTAGAGATTAGACAGTTTGCTCCCGAGGTATAACCTTTGTCGCATTAGGGGCAGGGAGAATCTTCCTCCGTCTTTTTCCCCTTTTTCCCCCTGTAACATCTCGGTGAGCAAACAGCCAAATTAAGTCGCTAATCTGGTCAAACAAAGGCGACTGGGGTTTTAGGGTTTTTTTGGGGTTTCAGTCTCCCGGGGAAAAAGTAAGGTAAAGTAAAATAAATTTAAACGCTAAATTTAAAGAATAAATTAAACGCTAAATAATTGTCTAACTAAGTGAATTGTGTGCTATCCAAAGTAAAAACAGAGTTGTTTTCAAGGACTGAGGTACACTGTCGCCTGCTTTTTTCTGTAGCTGATTTAGCTAATGAACTATAGTAAGCTCTCAACGCCAAGAATATATCAAATTACCAGGATATCTAACTATAACCCGGCTTGGTTTCATACTTGGTCGCTTGCTTTTCATACAGTCTTCTAGCCAATAAATATTGGCGTTCACGGGGTTTTTAGTCCCCTTCGTTTCTCTATCCTGACCGCATTACCGCATAAACGCATTGCCAAGCTTGAACATTAACGCGAACTGAGGTTTTTGTCTTTTTCGCATTTTATTATCATCGAAGGGCTCTTCTGATTAAACACATTGCAAATTACGTTATCTTTGTATTTTCCTCCGGTTGCGGTGCCTTGATCAGCTGATTAAAGTTGAACTGCTTGTTTGAGTGCTCAGCGACAGCTTGTTGGGGGAGATACTGTGTATAGTTCGCTCACTAAGTAAACGACTTGTTTATTCGGTCCGTTTTAATTAAAGGGACCCGAGGCTTTACTCTTATCTCGGTTACCCTTGGTTGTATTTGTGGCTAGCTAGCTAGATAGTTACTGTTTGCATTTTTGGCTGGGGATCTGAGATTTAGTATTTAGTTAGTAGGGCAGCAGTCACTTTAGTCGTCCATTCGGGTTTGGTTGGAATTTAAACGAAAGCTTGCGAGTGCTCCGCCTCCTCCCTCCTCCAGTTTCTCCTGGGCGTAGTGGCCAGTCTTTTTTATCTGGGCTCTCAGCTAAGCCCTGTGATATTTTTAGGTTAGTATATTAATAGTACCGGGACTAGATAAACTGAAGTTGGCTTATTAGGAGTGCTTATTATCCATAGAGTTTCTCAATTTGGTATTTCATTTCTGTTAACTGAAACTAAGCCCCTGTTAAAAGAGGCTTATTATCCATTCACATAGTTTCCCCACGGTTTCTATTGTGACTGCTGCTTAGGGCTTCTCAGGTTAATAAATAAATAAATTGTGGTTCCTGAGCTTCTGTCTCGGCATTAGTAATTTTCTTTGTTATCTAGGGTGAGCGAGGTCATTAGGTAGGGGGTTCAAAATGTGGCCAAAACTATGTGACGGTTGCAGGATGATCACACTTTTGGAAAGAGATTTCCAGGGTGGGTTTGTCTGTCACCGGTGCCAGATAATTGAGCATCTGGAGAGCAAGATCCTTGATCTTCAGGGCCAGTTGGCGGCACGACATAGTTTGCAATCAGTAGAGTTCCGAGAGGAACTAAGTAGTATGTCGTTTAGAGAAATGGTTTGCACGCCAAAGCAGGGTGGTGTGGGGACCCTAGAGCAGGCAGGGAGAGAAAGTTGGGTGACGGTAGGACATAAGCGCAGGAAAGGGCGTGCACACCGTACAGCGACAGCTCCTCCAGTGGTTGAGGTGTCCAACAGATTCCGGCCCTTGCAGGAACTCGAATTGGCCCCTGACCCTGAGAGTGAGGGGACTGATGAGCAGCAGGGCACCCTGTTGGCCTCTACCCCTTAGAAAAGAGAGTTATTGATAGTGGGGGACTCAATACTTAGAGGAATAGACAGTTTAGTCTGTTCGCGCGACAAGGAGTCTCGTACGGTGTGTTGCCTGCCTGGTGCCCAGGTAGGAGACCTCCTGAGCGTGCTTGGACAAGCTCCTGGCCAGAGCGGGGAGGGATCCAGTTGTCATAGTCCATGTTGGGACCAATGACATAGGTAAGGGTAGGTTTGAGGTTCTGCAAAGCAAATTTGTTGAATTAGCTGAAAAGCTTAGGAGCAGATCCTCCACGGTAGTGTTCTCTGGGATTCTACCGGTACCACGTGCAAGCAGAGGGATGCAGAATTTTATCTGGAGGTTTAACACGTGGCTACGAACCTGGTGTAGGAAAGAGGGGTATAGGTTTATGGGGCACTGGAACTATTTCTGGGACAGGGGTGACCTGTTCAAGCCGGATGGGCTACACCTGAACCGGAGGGGTACCTTTGCACTGGGTCAGCGTATGTTGAGGGTAGCAGAGAGTTATTTAAACTAGGGACTTGGGGGGCAGGGAGGTTAGAGAGTGTTACACAGAGGGAAATGCAGACTGCCCTGATGGAAGCTGACAGCGTTACATGCACTATTGATGATATATTTTTAAAGCAAAAAAGCGTAGTGGGGGGCTTTGAGCAGCAGGCACATGGGAAATCCAAGGGGAAGAGCGTTCGTGATAACCTGAAATGTTTTTATCTAAATGCAAGAAGCATTAAAAATAAATTTCGAGAACTTGAGGCCGTTATGATTAGTGAAGGCTATGACATAGTTGGGATTACAGAGACATGGCTTAGTGAAGAGGATGGAGATGAATATAATGTAGAAGGTTATAAGCTCTTTAGGAAGGATAGATGCAATAGGCGAGGAGGGGGTGTAGCACTCTATGTGAACGAAAACATAAATGTGCAGGAAATTCGTGAAATTGAACATTCCTTGCCCTGCAAAGATATCTGGGTCAGGCTCACTGGCAAACACGAGACTGGTTTAAACATAGGTCTATGCTATCGACCCCCAGCTTTGGACAGTACAGTCAATGAAATTCTCTTTTAAGAGGATTACGCAAGCTTGTAGAGGAGGAGGGACTATTATTATGGGAGACTTAAATTATCCTGGTATTGATTGGGAAAAGGTGAAAGGACAGGGGAGGGGGAGGAAGAATTTCTAGATGTCATAAATGATAATTTTTGGTGCAGTATGTTAATAAACCTACAAGAGAGAAGGCAATTTTAGACTTAGTGCTCTGTAATGACCCAGATAGAATTAGCAATGTTGAGGTACGGGAGCCACTTGGGACAAGTGATCACTCTACTATTAATTTTGAGGTTTCATGGGAAGTTAAAAAGGTGTATTCAAAAACAAAAATTTTCAATTTTAGGCGAGCAAACTTTGACAGGATGCGCTAATATCTAAGTAAAATAAAATGGGAGACACACCTGGACTGTGAGTCTGTAACTGAGATGTGGGAAAGATTTAAGGGGTTTTACTTGATTCACAATGCAAATTCATTCCAAAGGTGTCCAAAAGTAAGCTGAAAAAAGCAGAATCCTCAGTGGATGACTGCAGCTATTCGTAGGAGTTTGAGGGAAAAGAGGAATCTTTATAAGATGTACATAGAGGATAACAATGAGATTACTAAGGCCGAATACTGTAAAATGCGGGCTGTGGTCAAAAAAGAGCTGAGGAATGCTAGAAGACTGTATGAAAGACAAATTGCAGAGGGGCAAAAACTAACCCTAAGCGCTTCTTTCAGTACTGTAGTAGAAAAAGGAAAGTCAAAGAGCAGGTTAAGTGCATAAAGAATAAAATGGATCGCTGCTATATAATAACAAGGATATTGCGGACACCTTAAACGGTTACTTTGTTGAGAATTTTACCTTAGAGCGGGTCTTTATTCGGCCAGAGGGCATGTCCAATGCTCAAGATCATTTAGCGGAAATTGAGGTTAGGGATAACGTAGTATTAGACAAGTTGCATAAACTAAAGGCAGATAAGGTGGCGGGTCCTGATGGCTTATATCCTAGAGTGCTCAGGGAAGTTAGTGAGATCATCTTTAAGCCGCTATCCGCCATCTTTAGACGGTCTTTAGACACTGGAGAAATACCAAATGATTGGAAACAGGGTAATATAATACCAGTATATAAGAAAGGGGACCGTGCTGAGCCAGGTAATTACAGGCCAGTCAGTTTAACTTGCATTGCGTGCAAAATATTGGAATCTATCATAAACGATGAGCTGGACTTATTTCTTGAACGTAACAATATCTTGAGGGATAGCCAACATGGTTTCCATAAAGGAAGGTCATGCCTGACAAACCTTCTGGAATTTTTTTTTTTTTTTTGAAGAGGCCACCAAGACTTATGACCAAAGCAGGGCTTATGACATCATATATTTGGATTTTCAGAAAGCATTTGACACAGTACCGCATAAGAGACTCATTTTTAAAATGAGCTCCATTGGAGTTGCAGGAGGTATTCTGAAGTGGATTCAAAACTGGTTGCAGGACAGAACACAAAGAGTGGTGGTCAGTGGTATCTCATCTGAGCTAGGTATGGTGGGGAGTGGCGTCCCCCAGGGATCGGTGTTGGGACCCCTGCTGTTCCTCATCTACATTAATGACCTTGATAGGAATATTGAGAGCAGATTAGTGAAATTTGCAGATGATACTAAATTGGGAGGTTTGGCAAATAGTTTAGAGTCCACTAAAGTGATTCAGGATGATTTGGATAGAATCCAGAATTGGGCAGAAATGTGGCAAATGAAATTTAATGTAGCGAAATGTAAAGTAGTACATGTAGGTAATAAAAACAGTAGACGGGATTACTTCATGGGAGGTTTTAAACTGGAATGTGCTCCACAAGAGAAAGATCTGGGAGTGATTGTTGACCAAACCCTCACAGGCTCTAGCCATTGTGCCGTAGCCGTTAAAAAAGCCAATCGGATGCTGGGATACATTGCCAAAAGTATTGAGTTCAAATCCAAGGAGGTGATGCTTCTTTTTTGTACAACACATTCATCAGACCACATCTGGAGTATTGTGTACAGTTCTGGGGACCATACTTTTAAAGAAAGACATAGAGGCTTAGAGAAAGTTCAGAGAAGAGCCACGAAGCTAATTCGGGTATTAAAGATGAAAGCTATGAGAAAAGGTCGAAGATCTTAATCTCTTTAGTCTTAGGAAAAGGAGACTAAGGGGTGATCTGATTGAGGTCTTTAAATATGTTAAAGGGATTAACAAAGTGAATTATGTAGGATTCCTTCAACCAAGTGTTGTTAGTAGAACTCGGGGTCACAAATTGAAGCTGGCCAAAGGTAAATTTAGCACTGATATTCGGAAATATTTCTTCACCCAAAGAGTAATTTCGGTGTGGAACAGCTTGCCTGACCATATTGTTGAGGCAGAGACCTTGGGAGTTTTCAAGAGCAGGCTTGACTTAAAGTTAGATACCATTGAGTCACTGAGTATCTGAAGTGATATATTCACGATAGTACAAAGAAACTGGCGAGCCTAGTTGGGCTGAATGGCCTGTTCTCGCCATTCATGTTATGTTATGTTATGTAATACTAATCAGCTTTGTCTGCTACTTTGCAAAAATACTCGGTTTAAACAGAAACACTGGGTTTCAGTAGACTGAATAGAAAAGGCTTACTTGCAAAGAAAAGAGCTGAAGTATTGCAAGATAGATTTAGATTTTGATTGTCAACGAAGCTTGACCTGGGGGGGTATTGGGGAGACTTCAACAAACTGGACCTGGGCTGGATGGTGGGCGCAATTCAACAGACTATTGGGCTGATTTAAAAAAAAAAAAAAAACACTGGGCTTGGGGGTTTATTGGGGAAATTTCAACACATTGGGCTTGGGGGGGTATTGGGCTGACTTCAGCACAGAGAGCCTGGGGGGACTTTAACATGCTGGGCCTGTGGGGGGGGGGGCGTTATTGGGCGGACTTCAACACACTGGGCCCCACTGAATAAAAATATTTCAAACCAACTTTGAGGCAGGTTTTAACCCAATTCATATCTTTTTTTTCATTTTAATTTTTATTACTGTTTAAAGTTACTGCAGCATCCAAGACGCTATAGCTTGCAGCCGCCACCAGGGGGGGATGCAGGGGTAGGGGGGTTGTTCTGCCGCAGCAGCCCCTCCTTCCCATGCTCTTGCATATGGCTCAGATTTAACATTAAAGCCATAGAAGTGGGCTGTCAGTCAAAGCACATCAACTGAATAACGACCACGATAAAGGGCTGACGCACCTCTCCACACTCTGAAATCCTACCCCCTCTCTCACACACACAAACACACACACACACACACACATTAAATCACATTTCACTCCTGGGGGGTCAGAGGTTTGCACCCCTGTCAGTATGGACCCAAGACCATGGGCTGGGCCCAAATATGGCAATGAGCTGGGGCAGACCAGCCAGTCCGGGCTCTGGAACGTTCTCCCTGTCATAATTAACGCAAGCGGGAATCGGCCTCCTGACACATACCAGGGAACGTCCAGCAGTAAAAGCGTCACTGGGATAATCACAGACTCGGCGCCGGGATACTGACAGTCGATGCGGAGGGCAGGAGAGACGTGCTGAACGACTCACGCCATCTCCATTCATTCAGCCCCACACCCTGCGTGCCTGAGAGCTTAGCATGCAGCGCCAGTCTGTCAGCTAAATCACTGGAGGGTGTAGCCCGGAGAGTCGCTTTTAATGTCAATCCCAGTGGATCCCACACAATTTCCCATCCGTGATCCAAAAAATCCATATCATCACAAAATCTAAGCCCAACAGTGACTTATTGCATTGTAAATGCAGAGAATTTCCCGGGCGAGAGAAATGGACAGAACGCTGTAATATCGGTTTGTGTGTCTTTGATGTAATGAATGGTTTGAAATCTTAAAGCTGACAGTATTACGTCAGCTTAGCCTTGGGGCTTGAAAACAAAGCTATCACAATAAGCAAGTATTAAACTATGTGAGCAATAAACAGTTTTAGGTATTTGGAATAATCATTAGCAGTTGCCAGAGGTAGCTTCTCAAAGGAGAATATACTCATCTGATGAGAGAGTCATTCACACATATGCCAACCAGCGCCCTTCGCTTTTTCAACTCCGCAGACAGACCAGCCATGCCACCTCGTATCTTTTTTTCATATTAACCCATTGAAGGAAAGCAGTCGTCCCACTTTGTGCCCCATATATGGGATAGGTGTTTATGGATGTGGCGTTGGGTTGTTTCAGGGCGTGCCAAACTCAATGTCCCTATGCACATAATGGGACAAATAATCGATTGCTCCAAAGCAGTGATCTTGAAACTAAATTGTAGAAGATGCTGTCCTTTCAATATGATGTTAAACTTACATACCCAGCCTGGTCAAAAGAGGTCGCACACTCTAATATTTTGTTGTTTCGCTCTTAGCTTAGATCACGCCGCACATCCATCATGGCATTGTTTTGACAATCTTATGCAATATTTCAGCATGGATTTCTGACCAGAGTTGCATTAGTCTTTGGAGGAGATCTTTTTTTGATGATGGGACAGTTAAACCGCTCCGTAAAGCCTTCTCCAGCTCATCCCTAAAACTCTCACTTCGTTAGAGTCAGAACTCAGGTGGTGACCAATTCATGTATGAAATTTAAGCTTGAGCCCCATGAATCTTTACATTGTTATCCTGGAATATGCCTGTCTCTTCAAGGATTAAAAAATCCATTGATTGGATACTGGTCATTGAGAATATTCAGGTATATTCATTTTATTGCTGCATGTAAGTTGCTGAGCCCAGACCTGACTAATTGAAGCCGCCCCAGATCATAACACTGTCTCCAGAGGTTTGTACAGAGGACACTATGCATGACGGCTGCATCGCTTCATGGGTTTCCTTTCTTACCCTGGTGCGTGTTGCCCTGGAATGGGGTAAATCTGGATTCGTCAGACCAAAACACCTTTTCGTATTGCTCTACAGTCCAATCTTTACGCACCCTAGCAAACTGAAGCTGTTATTTCCCAATTAGCTTCACAAAGAAGTGACTTTATTCTGGCCATGCAGCTGTTTAGTCCCAATCTGGCAAGTTCTTTTTGCACTGTTTGAGGGGAAATGCTCTAACTTTCGGAATTAAACATAGCCTTGAGTTTTCCTGTCAATTTTTTATGATGCGTTTTAGTGATCTCCTATTAAGATCATTCGTGACTTTTTTTCCCCAACCTATTCTTTCCTCAAAGTTGATGGTTCACTGCTATCCTTCCAGGTTTTAATAATGGATTGGACAGGTCTTGACCCAGTTCCAGTGATTTCAGCACTTTCTCTTTGGTTATTTCTTGGCTTTATGCAGACTAAAAACGTGCCCCTCTTGAAAGACATCGAAATCTTTTCCACGACCATGGGATACATTGTCAGATGTAGTTGTTTAATAAATAAGAAGTTACATACTGCATCAGTAAGGGTTAAAAGAATTGCTGCCAGCTGAAACATTGATTACTGCACTAATTATTCAAACACAGACTCTTACGTGTTTTCATATTTAAATCCGAACAGCAACTGTTTTTTTTGCCTGGCAGTGCAGAATTTTCCCACATAGACTTAACACCATAATTTATTGAATATTGACACTTCTTTAAAATTTTATTTCTGTACTATAGCACTGTTTTGAAAAGATACACTGACAATGACGTTAGAGTGCAGACTGTCAGGTTTGATTTGAGAGTGTTGTCTTTCACATCAGATAAACTGTTGAAAAATGACAGCACCTTTTGTTCATAGGCACCAACCCCCAATTTTATAGTGCAAAAGAAAATCTTGGACAGTTTAACAATGTAGAATGAAGTAATCATTTTTTATATTTGGTCACATATCCATCTGGCAACTTAATCAACCCCTTCTGTGCTAAAGAGAACTGAGCTCTTCATTGATTTATGATTAAAATAAATGCATAAATATGGAAGTGTCTGGCAATCCCTCTGCTTTCCAGAGAAGTTTAAGGATCCAGCTGAGGACTCGAATTCCTCACTCATAAGAGCAGGAAAAATCATTGAAAGATTACATTTTCACAGCGAAGACTGAAGATCATGATACACGTCACCGATCTCCTGATGAGAATGATGGTTTCCTCTCTGAGATGTTAATTTTTGTCCTGAACTTCAGTTTGTGCGTTTACTTCCTGTGTGATAGGGAGTTTGCATATGTTATGAAGTATAAGTTATTCACAAGCAAATTTTTTGTTGGGAAATCTGGGCTGGCATCGGAGCATTCATTGACGCAAGGCCACTGCAAAACAGGAAATCCTATAGCTGATATAACGGGGGCATTTCCTGTCAAGACTTGAACTCCACTTGCTTGGTGAGAGGATTCTAACCTTGACCACCTGACAGTGCAGGAGTCGAGAGGAGATAATTGTACAGAGTCTGGTGAAATTAAAATGATATTCACTAACTAATCTCCTCGGGAAGTACAGAAGAACCGCACAAGAGCAGGTACTCTTGAGGTGTAAACACAGTAATGAACAAATGAAGGGAAAGGCATAGCAGTAAACTATAAGTAATTAGCACACGCGAGTATAATACAAAGACGAGAAAGACTAAGAAAAGGCTGTTGCACTCTCTAGCCAAGGACATATCTCAATGTCTTCTCCAGTTAGTTCCCCTGGTTTTATTCATCACTGTCTGTGCTCGTGTAGCACAGAGTAAAGATCTCGCTCTGATACCCTGTCCTGGGCAAGGCCATGCTGGTGAGAAGCACGAAGCTCCATGAGGTCAGCGATCATCTGGCCTGATCGAGGGAAGCTTGAAAATGGGCAAAAAGTGTTGAGAAATAAGAGCACAATCACCTGATTCACACTGCTACGATGGGATGGAGGTTCACGAGATTTATTGGCCATGGATATAGGGCACTCAGCATAAGTGTGTATGGGCTCTAGTTGAATGGGGTCTTTGGCTGTCTCCAGTTCAGCAGGATCAAACAGCCTGGAATAAGGTCACATGGGTGCTGCTACTTGCCCACCTGGGACCACTCTAACAGTACAGCTCCCTCCTCAGTGACTGAGGCCTCACCGTCTAAAGTATGAAGCACCACGACACCGCTGAAGTTACAGCTGAATCTTCAATGAATCCTGGAAACATCAGGAAACGCTGGACTTACTTGACCAAAATTTAGACAAAATTTTCAAACTGAATGAATTAATTCCCCCTCAGACAAAACAAGGTGTTCGTGAGCAGTGAAAGCTCCGTAAGTTGATGGCACTTAATCTTGTGGTTATAAACGTTATCAAAGGTCGGTCATGAGCAGGACAAACACACACGGAGGTCGGTATTTTGGGCCTGATGGTCTTTCAGGGCTGCAGAGACTGTGATTATGCTCTCTCCTCCTGTCTCATCAGCTTAGTGCAGCATTTACAGCAGCAATGTCAGGCCGTGATGTCTGTGTTATCGCAGGTTTTGTTAAGATGGGGAAAAATACTTCTAGGTTAACGAGCACTGCATTGGAAAATGCCTTAAAAAGTTACATTGGTCAACAACTGCTAAACAACAGTCTTCAACACGCCGCCACTGCTACAACTGTTACTGCTATCCCAATGAAAAGTGTAATATTTTGTTCAAAAAGGCATGTGCGTACACCAACACATGTAAAATCTATTGAGGTATCATTACATTAACAGTAAACTGGGACCAAAATGTCAGTGAAACTCAGTCTTCAATTGATCTAGATGCACCCGTCTTACCGTGGCATCAGCTTATAATGTATTTTTTGACAGTCTTGTGTTTAAAATCTCAAAATTTTCCACCAAACAATTTATGATTGAGGGCAAAAAAAAAATTGTGAAGACAAATGTTACTCACAAAAATGCCTTTGAGTCTGGAATAAAACAAGAAAAATGTTGCGCACTAAAACTTTTTTGTGCCTGTAGGAACTGTTCCAATTGACAGCTCATTTTGTGTGTTATTTGGCTCTTTCGATAAAATCAGATTCTATCGTAGGGCAGAGGTGAATGAAGTAAACCATGTATCTTAGCAAGAGGAAAGTACAATTAGATGCTAACGTCATGAGTGCTTGCCATAGATGGATAGTGACAGAGCCCAGACATGGCTTAATGTTACATCTCTCATGGTACTTTCTGGGTAATGAATATGAATTTTTCTTGGACTAAATATAAATTCCAAAAATGGTGAAACAAACTTTAGAAAAATGTCATTCCAGGGCGTGCAACCGCATATGGTTTGTACAGTAACCTACGAGCTCTCTCCGGGCGAGTCCCTTCTATAGTTAATTATCCCTCTGCATGAGTGATGATCGTCAGCAGTGTGTTCTCTCAGTGTTTGCCGTCAGAAACATCATCATGGGGGTTTAAGGAAACAGTCTGAAGGATGTCAGAGGATAAAGAAACAAGACTAATGTTAGATTTCTGCCCCATAGCCAAGCGCCGTAAATTGAGTGTTTGATGTAGATTTCAGCTAATAAAGTCCCATTCCTAATCTGGATCCAGTGGTGTGGGCTAATTAGTATTTGTTGACATTTAGATAATTAAAAACCTCATTGTTCCATGGGAGAGCCCAGAGGACGGGCTTCGGCTCTTCTTCTCTTCCCAGATTTGGTCCATTCGACCAGCCCCGTACTCTTCCATGAATTTTGATGAGGCGAATATGATCTAATATTAAACACAAGGCATGGACGATGGAAAATATGTGGTGAAAGGTGAACTATAAATATGAATACGAGCCACAGAGGCATTGCGCTCACCTCAGTCAGAGCTGCCTAATCTTTATTCTGGTGAAAATTAACTCCATATAATTTCAAATCAGTGGTGATTCGACCACCCTGAATCAATCATAAAATTTCCTATCATTTTTGTATTGGAAACCAGATTTCAGAGTGAAGTGATAACCAAGTCCTGGACCCAAGCCTGGTACATAAACCAACTGCGCCTCACATGCCATTTATGCACATAATGAGTCAGTATATCATGTTGATGGATATGAGGCATCTCTGAATTGAGCTCTCCACCCAAACATCCTCATGTGCAGTAAAAAATATAAATCCACACGCCAAACTTAGTGTTTGAAGGCACTTTTAGTGTAAGGGTTTGGGAGTTGAGTTTGGGCAGGGTCAGTGTTGGGCTGGCATCACCATTTCAACTCGAGTTGTGCCCAGTTTCTCAGAAACAGAGACCAATTTTAGGAATGCTGTTCCCCCACCTTCGTTTGTCACAACAAAGACCCTTTGTGTTATTGGAGCACAAGGCGAGCGCAGGGTGCGACATTCTCCAATCACACTCCGTGAGCTGCTCTATCAGAGCTGGGCTAACAGATCGCTGTAAAGGAATGCAGTGAACAGGAATGCCGGAGTATCTGTGAGGTGTCCAGTCACAATAAAGGCTCCATTTTTAAAACAGCTAAATGTGATGTATTTTAAGTGTTGTGCTTAGCCTGTACATGTGTTGTGGATTATATTTCAGCATTATTCATTATATTCACTTATATCTCAGCATTATTCATTATATTCACTTATATCTCAGCATTATTCATTATATTCACTTATATCTCAGCATTATTCATTATATTCACTTATATATCAGTATTATTCATTATATTCATTTATATTTCAGCTTTATTCATTGTATTACTCATAATCAGTAAACTAACAATTAGATTTAGATTATATTTAGCCATCATAATCATAATCAGTATCCATATTATATATGCAGACACACACACACACGAGCAATACATTTAGACACATGCATATGTACAGGCACAAGCAGCACATATGCACACGCACACAGATACACATTACACGCATTAGCAGTGAGCTTCTGTAGTGTTGATTAGCAAGCAGGCTTCTGTTTAGTTGATTTGAAAACATAATCAGATGATGTATTTGATTTCTAAGTAAAGTCATAAGTGGTTACTGAAAACATAATCAATCGATTCATTTATATATCTACTTGAATCCTATTCATTTGACTGTGTTTTTCCATTCTTGAACTGTAATTTTCCAGTCTATTTTAGTGTATATTCTTTTTATTTTTTTTAAACTTATACTTCAATTTTCCACCATGGTTTAACAACCAGAGCTGAAGAGTAAAAAAAAAGTTAGAGATAAGATGGTTTCAGCCCATGCATTGTGATTGGAGCAGAGTTGGTTGGTTTTTCCCAATAAATATTGCTCTGTAAAGAACGCTGATTTGGTACTTCATGGCCAGGGGCTACCCTCCGGGTTTGGATTATTGCACGATTCAAGGCTGGAATAAAAGATAACTTCTGAACATCTCGTCTCTCTCCACTTATTTCACAAAACAAGGGGACTTTAGAAAATGTAACCATCTGGGTCCATCTGGTGGGGAAGACACAACACATGGAATACGAGCCCCTCTCTTTACTTTGTTCCTAGCAAATGTGATCACACTCTGGTTCAGTACTTTTTTTGTTTCAGTGCTGAATTTCGTCTGTCTGTGTTACTTACGTGACACAACCCTGAACAAAATGTTTTGGTTCTCCCACTTTTACTCAAAAAACCTCATCAAAATGACCAAATATCAAAGAATTTTTCACAGGACCAGTGTGAAAAAATAAACGTCTGAATAATTAAAATAAACGATGAATGGCCCAGTTTTATTCCGTATATGCTTTTTACCTCAGCTTAGAATCCACGGCATCTCATAAGTGCTACTATAATCCTTCACTTAAATTATTTACTTTGAAAGCAAAACATTGTAAAGAGTGGGAAACAAGAATTCATGTGATATTTTGTCAGTAATGAAAATATATCATTTATTAAACACGTAAAATTAAGCCCTGCTCCTTGAAATGTTCTACATAAATTTTTAAAAAAAGCACTTTTATATCTGTAAGGGAATACTTACCTCTCTTGTAAAATGATCTTATTCTGATTTTTCCAAGTGTCTTTGAAATGGGTTGAGAACTCGTGCCACACTGCGAAAAAGGAACTCGGAGAAACTTCTTTCTCACCGGCCTTAGCTTTCACTGAGTAGAACACTGTGAGCTCCAAGAATCTAAAAATAGAGGAAAAACAACATCAATTTCAGACACAGAGGCAAAAAACAAGATCATACAGACTGAGAGTATACATACTGTTCATGTAAAAATGATAAATAAATAACTGTAAGTTCTTTTAAGGTTATGGTCGTCCATGCTGACGTGTGCAGGTGAACAGTTTGCAGGATGACGCATTGCTGAATTTCTGGGAAGGCATAACTCCATGCATTGGATCACTGCTATTGTTACGGCATTCTTCCATAACCCAATTAAATGGTTTTAAATGTTTTGACTGACTGTCAGAACCCATTAACCTTAAAAACACTAATGACTTTGTTATTTTTGATTGTTTACTTTCAAGATGATTTTAAAGCTTAGATGTAGACCAGTCAAAACCCACAAACAGATTTAGTTGAGCACAGAATCAAATCCTTACATGGACATTGTGTGGAGTGGCTCGGAGAGATGAGGGCTCTTCCATAAATGATGTTTTTTAACATATGCGATTTTGGCTTCCTGCAGAAATTACATAGTACCAACATATTTGTACAACTTTTAGTTTGCGTAAAATGGTGTACAAAACTGACAAGCATCACCGGAACATTAATTCTTTTTTCATTATATATTGGACACAAAAGAACAGATCACTAAAAAAACAGTGGTGCAACTAAATGGTGGAAAAATATGCTGGATAAATAACGGCTGTGTTTTTTTCAGGGGAACAGTCTTCAGAACCTTTCTCTCCTACGAATGATGGCCGCTGTAAGGGTTGTGCTCTGAGCACCGTTGATGCGCACGGGGGACAGGAAGTGTAGGACTGGACTCAGGTGCGAAGATGGACTTGGTTGCATTTATCATGCCTTCAGCACAGCAAGAAGGCGACGCAGGATACAATGCAAAAGAACAAGCAATGGAGGTTCCTGGGTAATGATATTAAAGTGCTGAAATAAACCATGAACAGCACTGAGTTCAAGAGTTAGAATATATACATGTGAATGTGGGAGTTAAGTCTATACAAGACTAGAGAGTAAATACAGGCTTGTCAGGCTTACGAAACTTTGCAAATACTAAGTGCGAATCTCAGACTTAAATAGGAGCACTACCGCACAGTGGAAATGAGACACAGATGCAGACAATGATCGCGGAACCGAAGAATGGGGTACGGATCTTAATAGACCAGTGAGTTTGAGCGCTGGAGGCGTGACCTTACAGCCACCATGAAGTACTTTCATAAAACTGAATATAATACAGAAGTACAGTGGGGTGCAAAAATTTGGGCACCCCTGGTTTAAATGTCTGTTACAATTAATCTCCAAGTGATTGAAAGCAAACCTGAACACTAAATGCTATAATCACTTGGAGATTAATTGTAACAGACATTTAAACCAGGGCTGCCCAAATTTTTGCACCCCACTGTATATCATTTTCTTCAAAAACCTGAATCACTGGGAAAAGTTTGTATATCAGTAATTTTACTCACTGCAGTAGCATAAAAGGGGTGCTGTCATAGCTGAGGATGCATTGCACATGCTCACCAGTTATCAGAGAGATTGTTCAGCAGACCGCCATCTTGGTTTTAGTACATGACTCTGATCTCTGTCAGATTAACAGAATCTAATGCCTTGGAATACTCGCGATTTTTTGCATTTTAGCATTCCTTTTGTTTATTATGAATATGCCACATGTGATCCAATACTACGGACAGTGAAATCAGTAGAGATTCTGTGAGGTTTTTGGAAAAAAAAAAGTTTTTGAAAGCAAAATGGACGTTTAAAAAAAAAACTGAAATAAAATATACTATAAGTACTATCCAAAAGTGTGTAATGGATTTTTGGAAAGAATAGCTATGATTAACAGCTTTGATTTACAGCAATATAACATTAAACTAGCAATTTTCACCAATGAGGAACTTGAAAAAATGGGCTTTTTTTCCCCCTTAGTTTAGTACGCCTGCCCGGCCACTGCAGTGCCGCTTTAAATTAATGAAAAATACATTCAAGACACTGAAAATGTCAGAGAAATATCTATTACTGTTTTTTTTTAAATCGATCCTTATATATGACTGCAGCATTAGTTGCAAAACATTTGAGTGTTCATAATATTTTGGCTCATCAATGTATTCCATCACCAGTCACTCAAACAGCTGAAAATCGAACATTGTATTCTGCCATCATTATAAGGTGCGATCTGCACCCTCTTCTATAGTTCAGTTTAAAATAATTGACGCTAGGATTTCAAGGCTTTTATAAAATCCTACCAGACACGTCCATTCGAAGACTGCGGACCTCAATAAGTTTGATGCTAGCTCAGGTGCAATTTTATTTGAAATGTCCCAGTTAAATGGTCACGGTTTTAGAGACAATTAACTAAGATAAAACTCTCAAAACACTGGGCAGAAGTTCACAAAGTAACTTTGGGGTGAAAGGAACAGTAAAGGCCTCATTCCAGGGAAGAGGAGCAGCGGATGCAAAGTCCCAAATCTTGGCCTTTTTTTTGCCTGAAAGGCTGTTGTTCAGAGATGAACTCATTGTTCTGCACTCCGGGGAGCGCGTGCTTTACGCGCCTGAATGGAAAACTGGAGGCGTTATTGTCTGCCTGCTTCAGCAAGGTAAACACAGAGGTGAAGGCCTCCCCCCCGTCTGCCATTCTAAACATAGCCAGGCTGACTGGACCTTTTGTGGTCAGACCTTTTCTGGAGCTGTGAACAGGCCCAGAATTCCTGCCCCAGATGCCAGAAACAGCAGGTCGTGAAGGCTAGCACAGGGATGCATGCAGATTTCCATTCTTCGATTTGCCATTTTCGTTACCACAGCAAATCCAGTCTGAACAACAAGTGTGGTTTGTACTTCGGTAACAAAGATCTGAAAACATTTGTAAATGACAGAAAGAAGCACTACTAGCACCTAAAAACTGAGAAAGTGCACCTTTTTCCGAGAAATTCCTACAAAAACTTAGAATACACCGAGGTTTACTGAAGATTTGAGGCCAACTCTGTAAACCTCGGAAAAATTTTACCGAGGAGTCCCAAAGTCTGTCCGGTTTACTTAAGTTTGGGCAACACCTCGATGTTCACTTTCTCTCGAGGTGCCCTCTTTTAAAATTACACTGTGTATCTGATTTGTTTGTAAATTGGTGCTTTTGCAGATTGAATATATTCTGAATACTGAACACGTGTTTTTGTTGTTCTTAATATAATGGCGGTGGTCTGCCCTTTGCCAGTTCCTGTATGCAGCAGACACAGCACGCTGAACTACAGTACTGACCATTCCAAAGTTTCCACGAAATTTGGCGAATATTCATGTTTTTTCATATATCTGAAAATTTTTTGGTCTACCTGGGTAAAATTTTTCCGAGGTTAACCGAGTTGGTCTTAAATCTTCAGTAAACCTTGGCGTATTCTAAGTTCTTGTAGGAATTTCTCGGAAAAAGGTGCACTTTCTCGGTTTTTAGATGGTAGTGGTGAGGACACAGGTGCAGAATTAGAAGACTGAAGCAGGTCTTACGCGTTATGAGTGTCAGATAGCAGCTCCTCCTGAGCCTCAAGTTCAGATTTTGCTGTGAAAGAAACAGAAAAAATATAAACATCCATCTTTAAAAGGCAGCACCAGTTGTTAATGGCTGGGGGGAAAGGAAAGACTTCATTTCAGATTTGCCTCCTAAAACTAAAACTGGTATTACAACTTACCGCAGCACCATAAATATAGAGATAATGTGTTGCCTCCAAACTAACCACAAATGTAGCCAACTCAATAACTATTGGCACACTTCATGAAAATGAACAAAAAATATTGCATAGAATAAAAATATACAATGTATAAAGGATTCCATTTTTTTTATTCAACCATTTGCTAACATTTGCTAACAGAACAAGGTCCATAAAATTTATCTGACAGTACAGTAAGGGTCTCTGTGCAGTTGTCCTCTCCGGAGGATATTCCACATAATTATGGATTAATAATTTTGAAGCATGAGTTTTGGAGATCAATATGCTCCAACTCCAATCAAACTTTGTTTTTTGTTTTTTATTTTTGTGTAAAATGGAGGTAAAAGGTTTGAGGCCAGAATAAAAGTCATTGGACATAATGCTTATTTTACGCAATCATTTTAATGAAGGATGCCGAAAATTATTCAGCTGACAGCATTCAGTACAAAGTTTTACTGTATAAATAAATGTATAATGTAACAGCGAAATATTTTGACATCAGACAGTGAGGACACACTTACAGGATGATATAAAACGGAGGCACAGTAAGGTTCAGACCTGCGTACTTACATGCTGTTTTGTTGCAGCTCCACAGTTTACAGATTTCAGTGGAAATTCTACACTTGCTGTGGCACACACTTTCAGCGTATTGGTCCAACTAACGCTTTGTAATTAGATTTGATTGAGTGTTATATTGGCTTTCTGTGACAAACAGGCCAGATTAATCGCACAGTGATGATGTAGGAGGAGGATAGATCTGTGGTCAGAACAATTCTCTCTTTGTGAGGGAATGCAGGACAGTGGCAGTGAGCAGATGGATCATCACCTCTGAACCCTACCTGACCGCATTACCGGACCGTCCCAGCTGTTCTCGATATACATACTTATATTTCATACAACTAATGTGTGCATATTTATTGTGTCTATTTTAAGTGTTAAAGAAGCACTACCCTTTTAAAGAAGACTCTAAGCTCACTGTTGGTCACACCACAGGTGATGGTAATGTCATCGGGGAAAAATTCTTCGCGTGCACCTGTCAGACACCTCAGGATTAGTGCGAGGGCCTGTTCTGAAGGTCTCATCAGAAGCCAAGGAATTTGGAATGATAACGTAAGCCAATCAAAGAGCTGTGGCTCAAATTCCCTTGCTGTCCATCTACAAAATTAATTTTTAATACTTCTGCTCCTGCTTATTCTCTGTGCTTTTGAAGACAGTTCACAATCCAACACAGTGTCTCAGACACACCTATGTTATCCGCTAAAATCCTGAGAGCATGGAATTGCGACTTAAATCAAATGTAGACTCATATCCTGGCAGGGCTTAAACACAAAACTTCATGACCTTTGCAGAAATTCTTTCAAGCCAAGCCTGCACATTCAATTCATCCAACATTCACTTATTTTCACTGCTTGGTCCATGACTGCTCTGTTTAACCTCTATTACCTGGGACTCGCCATGGATGGGCTCATAGCCCTGCTCTCACCTCGCCATAAATTGCATTACTTCCGCAAACCCGTTCCCATTTGTGTTTCCTTATTACCAATTAAGTGTTAATTCATTCAGTTGCAAGGATCAGATGGTAGAATTACTGTCCATTTCCCCTCAGCTTGCATCATTGTTCAGTGCAATAGTTATCAAGCATTTTCCTAACCACATTAATGGTGACTTAAAACTTCACTGTCTTTCACAGCTTCTGAAATCCTGTAGCCCACAAAACTAGTATGTTTTTTTCACTGCATCAGTGTCCAATCAACTTGATTTGCCTAAGAAAACGTTTCAAAAAATGCCGCTTTGCTGACTCAGGGCCACGTCTTAACTTCGTTTATGTAAAAATAAATCCCTGTCTACTACCAGTGACATTATCAACATACAAGTTAACCCTCAACCTGCTTCCAGTTAGGAATCAGACAATTTATTGAATTCATTTACTGAGCAAATAGGCCACTCATAAGCTACGTTGCCATTAATGATTAAGACAAATAGTTTTTTAATTACCAGTGCTTCAAAATAAAAAACGTTGGTAATTTAATAAATTAATTATTATCGAACGCGGCAACCGACGTGCAACTACACTTCTCCGCAAATGTAGCCTATTCTTTTGAATGCTGAAAACATTTTGAGTAAGTGCAATCTTAAAATAAATTTTGCTGCTCGGCTGAAAAAATGCTTCAGCGGGAGATGGAATTTGGAAAAGCTAATGAATTTATTGTTTTTTTTAATCATTGTTATTTTTATTATTTTCATTCCTCCAATATCACTATTATGTACGTTGTCAATGTAGCCCATTAGTGACCTCTGTCATCTCTTAATAATTTCTTAAAAACAGGCTTAAATATTGGTCATGATTATTCAGTAAATAAATTGTGTGATTATTAATTAAGCAATCTTAAACAGAAACAGCTTGAAAGCAATTATGCGTTTAAGGGTCAGAGGCTTACGGCGCGCCATTGAAAATCCCGTAACGCCGGCATTACCGCTTGGCGGGTGTTGGGCTTTTAGAAGTTAAAATGGTTAGCTTTCTCTGCTATTCAGTCGCACAATCTGTGCTAAGAGTCTTCGGTGTATATGTTCCCAGATATTCAACTATTATTTCTTCCTGTGCTAGGTTTTACCATCAAGTTTTCACATTTAAGCATAAGAGATTAATAAAACGTGACTGCAGATAACATGTATAAATATGAAAGGTTCAGAAAAAGTTTCAGCAAAAAATGACACTCCTGAATGATATTTTACTCCTGCGACACTCTGAAAGACAAAATCTGAGACTTAAAATAAGTTACCGAAGAATGCAGAATTAATTTCAGAGCTGATTATAGGAACCAGAGACACTGGGTGCCGTCCCAATGGGGACACAAAGGGGAAAAATGGGTGCAAAAAATGGAATATGAATGTTTTCTACTCTTAATAATCGGTGAACTCCTTGTACCTACACGACTGCTCAGAAGTTTTAGAACATTTCACCCATCTTTTCATTCCATGTTTTAGTGAAACAAAAGCAGTTTTAACTCTTAAATAACCTGAAATGGCACCTGGCAAGATGTGAGTCATGAAAAGAAAAAAAAAAAAAAAAAAAGTTGGTTATTTCAATAAATAGTGACCAAATTTTGGAGTTAATAAAAATGTTTACTTAGAAAAATAAACAGATCAACTAATTATTTCCATTTTCCAACAAAGGATGTACAGTCAACCGACATTGGAGCAAACTGAGCAAGGCATGAAAAAGAATCAAGTCACAAGCTCATCATATCAGTAGTGTTAGGTGTATACCTTCAACTCAACATCTGACTTTGTAGAGGAAAAAAAACATGAATCTGCTGAACAGATATTATGGCAAAAGGTCACCATTTTAATCAATCTAAGATTTAAGATCTAAGATTGTCAAACATAAACCATTAAAATGTATTTTTTCCATCGCTGAATACTTGAAAAACATTAGTGTCAAAAACTGGACTGCATGGGTGGTGTTGATGACTACAATAATACCTGGAAAGTCAAAGTTCTCATGAAAGCTGTCTAGATTGATCCAAGATCCATGTAGGAAAACCAACAGACCTGGCAATTAGTGCAGCGGTCAGGGCCTTGGAGTGACAGGAATGGCTTCACTAATTCCTGACTGCGATGGGCACCAGTGGCACCCATAGATGCCATTATTGCCCAGTCACTTTGTAATTGCAGATTTATGAACACTAACCTTAACTGAGGCAAATGAAGCCTGTTATTATTCTGGGTACTTTTGCAACCTCATGGATGAGTTGTTGGTGAGCTTTTAGGGGAATTTTGGTCAGCTGGCAACTCCTGGAAGGTTCACCACAGTTCCAAGTTTTCTCCATTTGTTGATAATGGCTCTCACCATGGTTTGCTGGAGTTCTAGAGCCTTAGACATTGGTTTGTAACCCTTTCCACAGTGATAGATATCAACGACATTGTGTCTCATCTGTTCTTGAATTTCGTTAGATTGCGGCATCATGTGCTGCTTTTTGCCTATTTCACATTGCCAGACAGGTTCTATTGGAATGATGGTTAAATTCTATAGGACTGGCAGTAATCACGCCAGTAATCAATCATCAGTAATCATAATCATAGGTGTGTCTAGGAAAATTGAACCTAATTCTCAATTACATTTGTTTAACTGGTTGATTTAGTAAATAAAAGAGCAATTACTTTTTTACCTAGGGCCTGGTAGGGTTGAATAGCTTTCATTCAATAAGTAAAATCAACATTAAAATGTATTTTGTGTTTATTCAGGTAATTTTATAATATTAAAATTAGTAGAGAGCAAAGACTTTTTCATGGCCCTGTATGACAACTTTTATTTCTGCCCAGTGAGAATTTTTGCAGTGGGAGGATATGTACTGACTCTTACGAGATCTTTGACACAAAGAACACCCCACGGGTCAAGAGAGAAGATCAACCTCATCAATAACAGCATGTCAAACATTTCAAAAATGTTATTTAGATACTGAGGTGCATTATCTCCCTTCATCTCACAAACCCTCTAAGATTGCCTGAATGGAATAATTTTTGACGATGGACTTGATCTCACTCCTAAAATTACATTGTTCTGAGATTCGTGACACACTTGAAACCCAAGTTTTACATTGAGCTGCTATATATTTGCACAGTCTGATGCCTTATCAACCTCTGTGGCCACTAATTATCTACTATTTGACCACTGTAATGTTAGCCATCCAAAACTGGAACTTCAACTTGCAATGAGACTACAGTGGAGACTAGCTCCATCCGTAACGGGTGTGGAGCACCTCAATGATATATCACAAAAAGATTGACGAAAACATGACCACGCGCATGTTTTTGCATGTGTGTGCGCATGTGTTTGTGTGTGAGTGTGTTTGTGTTCGTGTATGAGTGAGTGTGTGTGTGTTTCTGAGTGAGTTATGTGTGTGTGTGTGTGTGTGTGTGTGTGTGTGTGAGTGTGTGTGTGTTTGTACGTGCGCGCCTGTGTGTGTGTTTGTGTGTGTGTGCGTGTGCGTGAGCCTGCATGTGCGTGAGTGTGCATGTGTATCAGGGCCGGATCTGGGGGGGGTTTCTTGGGTTCCGGAAACCCGCCCCCCCTGCCCTGAGCATGTACCTTCACAATAAGCAAAAAAAAATAAATCTTCACAGGACTACCCAGCCGCTCGGGAAAAAAAAAGTTATCCATACGCAATAGTGGATGCAGTCTCACAGCTGAGTCAACGGGGGGCACCTACGCAGGGGAAATCACTGATGCTACGCCAGCCTTGAAAGTTACTTCGGCTCTATTCCAATCCGCCCCCTGCAGACTCAAGCCCTGAACCCTCACTGACTTAATTGACGTCAGCTGTAAGCGACAGAGTCTGAGAGTCTGAGAGGGCTCCAGATCCTATAAATTGGAATGGAACAGCGCTTACCCCCTTTCACAATTAGATTTGACCAAATCATCAGACTGCAACAATAACAAACTACACGCAGTTGTGACAATCAACGTTAATACTTACACGTAAACTTTTTCTTTCTTGCTCCTTCCATCACCTCGATCGGACCGCTCTTTGGTTTATTTACCTTTTTTTTTTGTTCATATGTCCTGTATTCAGAAGGCATTCCCCGTATTTGACTTCACAACGCTATGAACTGTGGGTAATTTCCTCACCCAAAGTCAGCATCGGTGCTGACTTACAGTAAGGGGGCAGTAAGGGCTCATTCACGGACTCACTGACTTGATGATCTGACAATGGAACAGCCCTCACACACTCACGGACTTCCCGTGAATGCGCCTCTAAGTCAGTGAGTCCATAAGGGGTTGGATTGGAATTGGGCCTTCCCTTCGTTTCACCACTTCCGACCATGCGCATTTTCACCAAACAACATAGCCTACGAGTCGTTTTCAAATTCAAGTTGCGAGTCCGCAAGAACCATGCCAAGGAAAAAACCACAACGAACACACAATGAACCTTTGCTATATTTCTGTGCTGAAAGACAGGAGGTCAGTGCACATTTTCTTGCATGATCTAATAAAAATCATACTCTCTTTGAACTCAAGGTTTGAAATTTTGCTGTTGATTTTTGATGAGGCTTTTACATTTAGGATAATTTCTCAGTTGCATGGGCGAAGACATATGATCTTGGTGTAGATTTACTGCTAAGCTGAATGGTTGGTTATTAAAGACATTTTAACATGATCTATTTTGGTTGAAATTGGATGTAGAATGCCTGGAAATGGCTCAATTTTTGCCTCAGAAATAGCTAAAATGCTGGATTTTTCGGGGGCTTCGCCTCCTGTGCCCCCGCAGGGGCGCTGCCCCTTGATCCCGCCAGGGGGCCTATGTGGTCCCCTGGACCTCCGCCAGGAAACCCCCCCCCACAACTCATTTGATCCAGCCCTGCTGTATGCAGCCACATATTGTGTCGTTGTGTAGGACAGACTCATCGACTGTTGAAGCTTGTTCCCACTTGTAATCAGGGCTGACACATTGAACCGATCAAAAGCTCAGCAAAGACCTCTCATAAGATCCTGTTTATTTGATTTCCTCATATGCGCTGCTGAGTGAATCTAGGGGGCGTGGCTTGCATGTGGGCAGAGCTAGAGGGTGGGGCGGTAAACAGGGCAAGCCTCGCTCTGATTGGTGGCATGTGGGAGGAGGAGTGGGGGAACCATTGAGTATATAGAAGTGGAGAACCGCTTCGCTCTATGGACGAAGTTGAAGAAACCAATATGGCGTTCGGTGCACCGCACTCTCCAGTTTCCCATGGAATACAATGGAGATATCTGAGCCATTTTCTTTAAAATTAAGGAGTCTAGTGCCGTATTTTCAACACATATACAACTGGAATGCATATAAGAATAAGAATCAATGGGTTATTTTATGTGACACTATTCGAGGATTAAGTTATTGGGGGTGTTGTTTTACTCATTGCACTCAGCGTTTGAGCAGCCGGTTGGTTGTATTGTGTAATGATGACGAATGGCTGATGAATGGCCTACAACAGAGGTGGGCAATGAGGGCCGTATCTGTCCCTGGTTTTCACACCAACTTCTGGCCTTTAATTAGTTGATTGTTTAAATTAACCAAACCATTTATGAATTCTGACATTTTCGGCGAATTTCTTTAAATTTTGATGAATGACCAAAGACTGTTCTTGTCTCCCTACATAAACATTTTTCTTTGATCTAATCTTTGCACAGATCTATATTTGCGTTTGCAACCAATTAGCTCAATCAGTCAGGGTAATTGAAAAAAATAAAAACCTGCATACACACCGGCCCTCCAGGACCCAAATTGCCCACCCCTGGCCTACAAAGACCATCATGAACTGGTTATTTGTCGAAAGCACTCATTCACGGATTGCATTTGCGACATCACGTAATGTGGATGGGCGAACAGTAAACTTGTCTGGTCTGTTCTCGACCTAGCTGGCATTGGTTTATGTGTTTGGTTGTGGGTATTGTGAGGATAAATATCGATTCCATTAAAGTGAAATGTTTGAAATATCATCTGGCATGCAAGTTATCATTTAACTCAGCTATGCTTGCCATCACGTGCTGAACATGCCAGTAAACCTTTGAAACAGTCATAATATCAAAATTGATCAAATTCCACGTGTTGGTTATTAACTAGCTTTTTGCATGACTACAAACACTCTCACCAAATTAGCTTGCTAGCTCGGACAGCTAAAACCCGTCTCTCCGCAGCAATACCCATTTCAGAATGAGTCCGATCTGCAGCTAACATTTCTTGCTACTCGCCATTGATCGTTCTCAATGAGAATGCCAATGCATCACACTGCTTACTCCAATAATGCTTGAAAGACAAAGTTTCACACGCCACTTAGCTAACATTATGACAGCATTGACCAATATTTTCAATAGATCGCTCAAAAACATAAACGGGCATTAAGGTTAGATGCTGAGCGAGCGGAGCTGTGTAGCCAGCTAGCTAACTTTTATGTTTGCTTCGCGTTGAGCTATATAGCCTGTGTGATATCTGATTTCAGCTTGAAGCACCAAAGGAGCCTCAATTAGCTGACATGAACTGGCCAAATCGTGAACGCATTGCAGGCATTCTGCTTAGCGAGCATTATCACCATCCGCAAGGTTTTCAATCCATTGTCTTTGGTTAAAGGTGGCATGAAGATTGAGATAATGAATGCGCGGTCGAGAAAATGGGCAAAATTTTCTCTTCAATGTTTTGGACTGATTTTGACAAGGGGGTCCAGCCTGGCTGGAAACGGGGCCATTTTGTTGCCTACATCGATGAGCTTAAGTCTTAATTATTATCAGCATGATATGTGCAAAAATTTCGCTGCGCAAAAATTCGTCAATTTTGATATTTAATATGAATTTTAATTTTAATAAATCGGCATATGCCTGTGTTCAGATACACCGTCTGGGTGTAAGATTTGGTTGGATGCACAAATGAAAAGGCGGCAGTATCTTTCACCTCGAACTTAGCAATGACTGCAGCCAGAGATGTGACTAATGCACCTGTGTCATGAGCAGCATGTGAAATAATGCGGCATACGTGATAATTCCACCAAACATGAAAGATCCAACCCTATAGTATTTGAAACGGAAATTCTCATAGGAAAGGAAACGGGGCAAGGGGTAGAGATCAAAATCCACCGGCAAACATTTTGAATTCTAACTCAGGCATGAAGCAAGTCTAAGAACAAGCTAGCATTGTACGTTAGCTACAGCCTTAAACTGGGAATCAGGACTGCACAGTGACCTTTAACTAGCTAGCTAGCCTGGGGCACTTTTCTCCAAATCCTCACTGTTAACCATGTGAGCAACTTACATAGTCTTTAATTACAGACTGTAAATGGCCCCAGCTTTGCAAGGTAGCAATAGTGCTTTCACGCATTAATGTTAGCTGAGGAAAATGACCAGCTACCAAAAATACAAGGCAAGGTTAGCATTTGCTGAACTCCAAGACCATAACGCTGGTTGATACCAATGCATCTCCCTGATATGAGAGAACGACACGTTATATTTCAAACTAAACGTCCAGAAGAAAATGTAAACCTGACAGTGACAACAGCCTGTGGGAACAAAACTAACCGAGTGAGAAACTAGTGGGTTGGACTGCTAGCAAGCTTTTCAGCAGGGGTACAGACAAGCTCCAGAGAGCTAGACTAAAGGTTATAATTCATTTTGGTGCACTACATTAAAAGGGAATACATATCTTGCTAACGTTAAAGTTAAATTCACAACCAATTTGAAGTGTGACATGACCATGCAACGCGTTCGTGTTGTGATCCTCATTCCAACCGATTGGAAAAACGTACAGAGCCTTTCCCTGCTAACAGTAGGTAAGTTACCCATTTGGCTAGCTAGGACAGCGTAAGCGTACTGAGATAGGAATAGTACAGTAACCATGGGCACAAAACTGCTTTACAGCCATGTGCCTTGTAGGTTATTCACCAGTACCACGCGTTTGATCATTCAGAGTCCGATGTGAGGCATATATTGACTAACCAGTGGGTTAATTGTTGATTAAAACAACTCCTTATAACTTTGTTCTCGAAAAGTGTCAAGCAAAATTGCGCTTCGATTCATTTTTTAATCTGTATTCCAGTACTACGTAAGAAGGAAATACGATTGTGTACTCTTTAACAAACAAAATAATGACATGACTTTTTCAATTATAGTCAATGGGAAATTGAGAGGTGCAGTGCACTGGACGCCATATTAGTTTCTTCAACTTTTCACTCCGACAGCCTCTCCAGTTCTATATACACTCAATGGGGGGAACTAGAGAGGACAGGTTTGGAGACTCATTCAAATTGTTAGTTTTCACATTCCTCTCTCCTTTCCTACCTTCGTTTCCTCTCATTGGAAAAGCAAACAAGATAAGTGAAGACAAGGAATTGGAGTACGTCATCTTGTGAATTAAAACATCCTTCCACCCTCTTATGTCATCTTGAAACAATGTGAATTACAGGCATCTCTCCGCAGCCTGCAGGCCTCCTAAGACTTGCATACCCCTGATGGATGGGTCCGAGATCTGCAGAGAAATCAAGTAAATTCCTGACAGAATACGATACTGTCGAGGCTGTGAAACGGGCATACGTACTCTCTAGCAGTGATGAGCACTGAGTCACCACTCGTGCACTGTTGCCTTTTTTAAGTCACCAAGAACCGAAGAGTCATTGACGGCCACATATCACACCACCACCCACTAATAATGACCGCAAAAACCCCCCTCCCCCACTACCCCAGGTCGAAGGCTCACCTCGACACAGGAAGCCCTCCATGTGGTCCTTAAAAGGCTGCAGCTGCTCCTCAGAAGAGTCTCGACAAACATTCGCCGTCTCGGTACTGCACACTGCCATAATGGGGAAAACACTGTTAGCATCACACTCTAAACCCCTGCTCTGCTGAGGGGAAAACTCTGTTAGCATCACACTCTAAACCCCTGCTCTGCTGAGGGAAAACACTGTTAACATCACACTCTAAACCCCTGCTCTGCTGAGGGGAAAACACTGTTAGCATCACACTCTAAACCCCTGCTCTGCTGAGGGGAAAATACTGTTAGCATCACACTCTAAACCCCTGCGCTGCTGAGGGGAAAACACTGTTAGCATCACACTCTAAACCCCTGCTCTGCTGAGGGAAAACACTGTTAGCATCACACTCTAAACCCCTGCTCTGCTGAGGGAAAACACTGTTAGCATCACACTCTAAACCCCTGCTCTGCTGAGGGGAAAACACTGTTAGCATCACACTCTAAACCCCTGCTCTGCTGAGGGGAAAACACTGTTAGCATCACACTCTAAACCCCTGCTCTGCTGAGGGAAAAACACTGTTAGCATCACACTCTAAACCCCTGCTCTGCTGAAGGGGAAAAAACACTGTTAGCATCACACTCTAAACCCCTGCTCTGCTAGGGGGAAACACTGTTAGCATCACACTCTAAACCCCTGCTCTGCTGAGGGAAAACACTGTTAGCATCACACTCTAAACCCCTGCTCTGCTGAGGGAAAACACTGTTAGCATCACACTCTAAACCCCTGCTCTGCTGAGGGAAGACACTGTTAGCATCACACTCCTAAACCCCTGCTCTGCTGAGGGAAACACTGTTAGCATCACACTCTAAACCCCTGCTCTGCTGAGGGGAAAACACTGTTAGCATCACACTCTAAACCCCTGCTCTGCTGAGGGAAAACACTGTTAGCATCACACTCTAAACCCCTGCTCTGCTGAAGGGGAAAAAACACTGTTAGCATCACACTCTAAACCCCTGCTCTGCTGAGGGAAAACACTGTTAGCATCACACTCTAAACCCCTGCTCTGCTGAGGGAAAACACTGTTAGCATCACACTCTAAACCCCTGCTCTGCTGAGGGGAAAACACTGTTAGCATCACACTCTAAACCCCTGCTCTGCTGAGGGGAAAACACTGTTAGCATCACACTCTAAACCCCTGCTCTGCTGAGGGAAAACACTGTTAGCATCACACTCTAAACCCCTGCTCTGCTGAGGGAAAACACTGTGAGCATCACACTATAAACCCCGGCTCTGCTGAGGGAAAACACTGTTAGCATCACACTCTAAACACCCTGCTCTGCTGAGGGAAAACACTGTTAGCATCACACTCTAAACCCCTGCTCTGCTGAGGGAAAACACTGTTAGCATCACACTAAACCCCTGCTCTGCTAAACCTGTTAGCATCATACTCTAAACCCCCGTGCTGCTGAGGGAAAACACTGTTAGCATCACACTATAAACCCCTGCTCTGCTGAGGGAAAACACTGTTAGCATCACACTCTAAACCCCTGCTCTGCTGAGGGGAAAACACTGTTAGCCTCACACTATAAACCCCTGCTCTGCTGAGGGGAAAACACTGTTAGCATCACACTCTAAACCCCTGCTCTGCTGAGGGAAAACACTGTTAGCATCACACTCTAAACCCCTGCTCTGCTGAGGGGAAAACACTGTTAGCATCACACTCTAAACCCCTGCTCTGCTGAGGGGAAACACTGTTAGCATCACACTATAAACCACTGCTCTGCTGAGGGGAAAACACTGTTAGCATCACACTATAAACCCCTGCTCTGTTGAGGGGAAACACTGTTAGCATCACACTATAAACCCCTGCTCTGCTGAGGGGAAACACTGTTAGCATCACACTCTAAACCCTTGCTCTGTTGAGGGGAAACACTGTTAGCATCACACTCTAAACCCCTGCTCTGTTGAGGGGAAACACTGTTAGCATCACACTCTAAACCCCCTGCTCTCTGTCACAAGTCCTTGTTAAACACTGTAGAAATGTTCTTAATTCACTAATCTCATTAAAAAAACACGTCTTATTGCACAACAAGTAAACTCCGAATTTAGTGCCTTTCCAAAACAAATATTTGCATAACATACCCACATGTAGATATACACACTCACGCACACAACCACATGTTCACATGAATACGATTTTAGATGAAGATGTTTCAAACTTTTTACCACGGAAATTAATCTAAAAAAGCCGTATTCTCATTCACTTTAAATATGGAATGACTCCTCTGATTTGTTTTTTGAGATAAAGAAAAGATGTACGGAAAACGTTAACAAATTATATTCTCAAACCATATCGGAGCAGGAGTTCTGTCCTGCTCCTGACCAGGCCTGATTGCAGTTAAAGAGGCAAAACTGATTTGGGATCAGTGGTCTTGCAGTGAAAGACTGTGTTATAACGGGCCTTAGAGTTCTCCCAGACACTGCCCCCAAGTAATCGTTTCACAGTATTTCCAGCGACATACTGCCCCCAAGTAATCGTTCCACAGTATTACCAGTGACCTATTCCTTTTCATGGACGTTTCACAAATGTTTAATTTAATCGGGATTGTGTTACCGCCTAATGCTGTTTGAACATCTCAGCGGTAATTCCAGGAAAATGAGCCGAATGACACATTCCACAGCACTCACCTGTTTACCTTTCCCAGGACAGAGAGTAATGCTCAGCCTGGAGTTTCCAAACTCGTGTGAAGCTCGGAAAGTCACGCATCACCATCGGCAATGATGGATTAGAAAGTTGCATGCCTAACTGCCTGTAAGTCCTAACACCAATTTGAATACCATATGGCCTCATTTGAAGTATTCCTTGACCTGTGTCCAATGGAGCACATTTTTGTGGTTACCGAGGTAACTGAAGCCCAGCGACCGTCAACGACTTTCACATCTGCAGTGGCGCTTAAACTCGTCCCCTGACTCATGCAGTCCCGTGAAGATGCATTTATGCATCAGAAGCCACTTAAGACTGAATTCTATAAGTTGTTATTCTAGTTTTTTGTAGACTAACTGAATCATCAGTGCATGCATTAGCAGCAGTAATAGCGACATTCGGTGGGCCCTGACTCAAGCATGATGTTAACTGGGAAAATATGAAACAGGAAATGTCATTTTTTACTACAGCCAACTCGGGTTTTTGCAAACCAGCCTCAAGACATTAACACTGCAAAGTTATAAGACTGTCCTGACCACACAGGTCCACGAAAGGTGGCCTGGATAGCGTGCTCAATGTGACTCTTAGCTAAAGCATCTCAGGCCTCAGTATTTCGGCACAGCAATTTTGGCTGAGAGAAGCAGAGGTTTTGGACCATGCAGGGTTAGATGATAATATACAGTTCAAATCACAGATTTTACTCCGGTCCTTCTTTTGTATGCAGGTATGATTGATTTTTCACAAGCAGTGGAGACCTGAAGCATGTGGGTCTCTTAACAGAGCTGATGGGGCTCAGGAGATACACAATTTCCTGAAGATCACCAAAACAACTGAAGTTCATGAGAAGGTCTCTCACGTCATGCCATTAATTCAGTCAGAGAGCCTCATTATGTGAGTTTCCAGAAAAAGAGAGAGAGAGAGAGAGAGAGAGAGAGAGAGAGAGAGAGAGGTATCGAAGTAGATATTGCCTGAAGCATACCTCCCAAGTGACCCGCATCTGGCGGGCCCGACCCGCATTTGAATAGCAAAACCCGCGGACCCGCAAGCTAATGAAAAAACCCGCAAATTGCGCACTGCGGGATTTACGCGTTATTTCTCCACCCATGCGTAATAATGTTTTATGAATCAACAATATTAAATGCAAATTCCACCACCCGGTCAATGAGATGATAAGGAAATCAATTGTTCTCTACCCCCCCTCGCTAAAAAAATTAAACGGAATCTCTCCCTCCGCTCCTCCCCGCTCAGTGAAATGAAACGCTGTCGTTATGGACCAGCATTTCAGTCCTTCAAACTTGGGAGGTATGCTGAAGTACAGCTGACATAAACTATACAGTAATTGAATTGGACTATAATCTGCGGTAATAATGCACCTTAATAGAATTTGATTCAATTTAAATACAAAAAAACAAATGAAAAGAGTATTTATCACTTCATCTAATGTCTATAGGTGTAAACCATTAAAAACAGGCAGCAAGACTAATGTTATTTGGCAAATGTGGGTGTTTGGAATGGGGGCGTTAGCTAGGTGACCTGCAGTTTTTCACTCAGCCAGCTGTAATTTTTTTTTTTTGACACAGAGCGTAATTAGCAAAGACTGAAGTATTACTGCACTAGTAGAAATTAGCAGGAATTGGTCAGCAGGTAACTTGGTTTTTCTTCCATTACTTTACATTATCCAACCACATGAAGACAGCCACAGACACGGTTACTGACACTACAAGAAGCCTCTGACCATAATGGTGTCCACGTTTGTTACTTTAGATCTCTGAACAAATCAAACTTATGGATGCTGATCTGTGTCAGGTCACTTTGCTTTTCATCAACTCAAAAAATGTAAAACAGAACAGGTTTTAGCCAATGAGGTAGTCAAAGGCACCATTTGTTGATCTTCAAATACCAACAGGACCTTACTGTCCCGCTAACTCAGTTATTCTGCTTGACCTGACCCTCCCCCCATGCCAATATAACCTGGTTATATACCCTATCTGTTCTGCCCCCTGCTGGCAGAACACACTTCCTGGTCTGCAGCTGAGAGCAGAAATCTCCCACCATACTGAATCTGCCCTGAGTCTCCGTAGGTATCCTTCTGGGAGAATATTATTATAGACACTGTGGTGTGAAGTCAGATTCATTGTATGGGTGTGCATAGTTCAACAGTACAAACTATAGGTTAGTTTGGTTAAATGAATGCCGGTTGATAGATTTCAACTCAAAAACCTTTCCATGAGTCAGTGTTAAAAAAACTACAGTTTTGGACAGTTGGTCAGGACATCTACTCTACTGTTTACAGGCAGATTGTGGTCCTTTGGTTGTCCCTTTAAGCAGCTTGGGAAATTCCAGAAAATGACCTAATGGCTTTACAAGCCTCTGATAGGCTAACTGTCATCATCTGAGTCAACTGCAGGTGTGCCAGTGTATTTTAGGAGCTGCCTTCCAACTACTGCTTCTTTGTTTGACATCATGGGAAAATCAAAAGATATAAGCCAAGACCTCATGAAAAAAAAAAAAAAAAAAAAATCTGGACTTCAACAAGTTTGGTTCATCTTTGGGAGCTGTTTCCAAATGCCTTAAGGTACCTCATTCATCTGCATAAACAATAATGCGCAAGCATACACATTAAGGGACTACAGAGCCATCATGCGATTCAGGAAGGACAGGTACTCGGTCCCTTAGAGATGAAAATATCTTAGCGCAAAACGTGCAAAGTATCTATATCCACAGTAAAACAAGTCCTATATTGACATAACCTGACAGGCAACAAAGCAAGAAAGAAGCTACAGTTCTAAAACTGTCAGAAAAAAAGGTTCTGGTTCTAAAAAGCCAGATTACTGCTTGCGACTGCATGTGGAGATCTTAATTTTCGGAGAAATGCCCCATGGTCTGACAAAACAAAAAAAAAATGAACCGTTTGGCCATAATGACCATCGTCATGTTTAGATGAGGGAGGGGGAGGCTTGCGAGCCGAAGAGCACCATCCCAGCAGTGAAGCACGAGGGGAGGCAGCATCGTGTTCTGGGGCGGCTTTACTGCAGGAGGGACTGGTGCACCGAACAAAACAGATGCCATCAGGAGGAAGCAAAATTATGTGGAAATATTAACCCTTTGAGCACTGAATACATTTTCAAGGAATTAAAAATGTAGTTATCCTGAGCTGTTAAAAACCTATCATGTGGCAACTTGTTTGAAAGAGCTCCCTTGCGGGAGCTCTTTTAAACAAGTTGCCACATGATAGGTTTTCAACAGCGTGTGATTTTGATATCTTACATCATGGGGCAACTACAGTTGCCCACGGTGCTGAAAGGGTTAAAGAGACATCACAAAACATTCAGCCTGGAAGTTAAAGTCTTCAACCCGAATGTGTCTGGATTTTGAAGGATTTTCTGTGGCATGCTGTCAGAGGTGCAGAGGCCCGTCACCTGTTTGTGTATAACTGCTCTCAACCTGTTCCTGTTTAAGATCACCTGATTAAAAATCAAACAAGTTACTTACTGAATAATCAAGATGGATTCATTAGCCTATAATGATTAAGAAATTATTTATTAAGCAGTTACAAAGGGACAATGTAAATGCAGTATACATGATATTGAGGATGACAAAAAATAAATAAAAAAGTAATTAATCCAAAACATACCCTGACTTTCATCTCCTGTTATAGCATTTTTTCAGCATTGTAATTCATTCTAAGATGGCACTTTTTTAAAATGTTTTCAGTGTTAATAAGAAAACATTAAAAATGGGAAACATCTTTTTAAGTGTATCGAATAACGAATGTTGGCGCAAAATGGTGTCCCTTATGTTGCATATGCCTATTGATTACAAACGTGCAGTTTTATGAGCTGAAGGAATCCAGAATCTTCGAAAGACATTGACGTTTCATGTCATTATTAATCTGAATAGGAAAATCCCTGATAACTTTGTGACGCAACGAAAAATAGTGACAGATAAAAACTAATTGGCCAGTAATTCTACTGATTCATTTCTGCGAAAGAGCAAATTCATGTTTGGTTGCTAACTGGATGTAATGAAGGGCAGTCACACACTCGCAGCCGCAATGTGATGCTAATTCATTTGTAAAATTACCAACATTTCAACAAAAGATTGAGGGATGATTCAATACCCTGAAGAATACTTATGTCAAAACCATTGGTTATTTAATAAATTAACTAAGGCCTGCAATGTAATCCTGTAATCATGGCTATAAGTGTGCAGCTGCCCATCTTCACACCTGTATTTTCACCGCGGGAAGCACCTCTCTAACACTGGTGTCTATTCCATCTCTCTTCTGTCTTGGTTGTTAGTTAGGAAATGTAAATGGAGCCAGTTTGGAGTCATTAAGCGTTTGAAGGTGAGGTCACTGGAGGGCTTTCACCCAACCAACAGCACGTGCGACCAAGGAGGCCAACCAACCTGACTCAGTTATCTCAGTTCTGTCAGGAGCGTCGTACCAAAGTTCTAGCAACTTATAGTGAGAAGCTTGTGTAAGGCCACCCAAAACCTTCGAGCCAAGTTAGACAATTTAAAGGCAATGCCACCAAACACTAACTCGGTGTATGAAAACGTCTGACCTTCTGAGAGTGTGATGAAAGACAGACAGTTAAAGCAGAAATAAATCATTCTCTCTACTATTATTCTGACATTTCACATTCTTAAAATACAGTAGCGATCCTAACTGACCACACTAAGGCAGGGCATGAACACTGCGTTTGAATGCCAGGAAAAATGAGTTTAAATGTATTTAGCTGATGGCTATGAAAACTTCTAACATCAACTGTACTTTTTGGTTGACATAATTATGGAATTAGCCAGATATAAAAAGTAACTCATGATTCCAAAATCAAGCATGTAAAAGCATTGAGGAATGGCTAAAGAAAAATAAAATACTGTAGTTACACTTCTAATTCAGAGAGGAGGGGCTGGCGAGATCCACAAGAGTTTAGACAACAGTTCAGTCACTCTAGTTGAATGAGAGTATGAGATTATTCACTTTCTACACTTTTATAAACTGACTGAATTTAACAGTTAAATTAACGCAGATTATTCACTGTATATGGCTCAGACAAATCACACTGCTGCGCTGCACCATCAAGGATGTTATTAAAAATAGATGCCAACCATTACAGTACTCCAAGGTGTGGAAATGTCAGGGTTTATAAAGATTTATTTAAGTTAGAGACATGACTGAGTCTGAGTCTCCGAGCCCTGCATTATACGACGTGAAAAGCTGTAAGTTCACAAAAACTGATAAATAAAAATAGAGCCAGTTGCTTGATTTCCCGGTTGCCTTTGTAACATCACCTGAATTATGCAATGCGCAGGAAATGAGATGAGTTAGGCAAACCGCTGCAAAGCTCCCAGAACTTTTTCGCACATGCAGTCCAGAAACATTTAATAAAAAAATACACAGCTGAAATCACAGTGAAAAAAACACAAAGAATGATGGTACATTCGCAAATTTAAAATTATTCTGCACAAAGTGTTATAGTATCCTTGGGAAGTAACACTTCAAACACATACAAGAGCAATGGCACATGACTAAAGCTACACCTAAACTACACAGCGTAATTGCACACTTGTGAAATTACACTTAAACTGCACACAAAGCAACAGTCGCATGCCCGTCTCCCCACAGTCTTCAGGCAGTTTCTCTCCCAGCTCACTGTATGCTCTCTGTAACTTTCAGCTTTTCCCATTTCATCAATAAAGATTAATTTCCTCCCGCTGAATCACTGCGAGCAGAAATTTACAGCTGACCCGAGTCATCGGAGAGAAAAATCACAGAGACTGAAGCATTTTAGCGCTGCTTTCTCACAGGCACTCGTGCTTCCAGCCAAAACTTAAATTTTGAAACATTTTCCAGATCACATTTATGCATATTATTTTTGCATTATCATTACAGATGAAGCACTCAAACAGACACCATCATAATTTGGAGAGAAGATGCACTCCCTCATTCAGACACGAGTCACACATTTTTTCAGAGAAGGGTCCTCAGGGTGAGACTGGCGAGTCCGCTGAGTTTATGACCTGTCACTGCGCTGTTGAATCATTGGTCTGTCTGCAGTAGAGGCTCCGCCTCCATCCTCCGTCTCCACAGGCTGTTATTTAGGAGCCTGTAGCAGCACCAGTGCGATTGGGCCACCAGACCCGGCCAAATAAGAACCTCCCATACATGGCCCAGACAAGCCATTTAGGAAATTATGTCCATATATATCAGGCTGAATACAAAACATCAATTAGGGCCTCTTCTTTTCCATCTAATTTTACGTTAATTTACAGATACTGTCACTGTGCATTTTTCAGTGCTTAGAAGACGCTGTTTTCTGGAGAATTTTGCACGGTTTGCATTCACATTTCAATTGATTTATACCTGATAGTTTTACAGAAGTAATAGCAGCAGGACAGTGCACAGGCTTGGGGCCTCTCTGTGTGGAGTTTGTACAATCTCCCTGTGCTAACGTGGGGTAACTCTCTGTTCTCCGGTTTCCTCCCACAGTCCATCTACAGTACGTTGGCCTCATTGGAGTCTCTTAATTGCTCCTTGATATGCATATAAGTCAATAGATAGCATTTAATTTCCTGCATGTTAAGATGAGTATGAGGAATGATAAAATTTTTCTGTAAAATAATATGCTGAAAGTGTTGATGAATAATAAATAAATAAATATAATGAAGAATTTAATTTCAGGACCCTTAGTCACAGGTGCAAGGGAATCTGCAGCTGCAGTACATTAACCGTCCATGTCCCTAACCACCATACTACACTACACTCATGCTGGGATTAACAAACGCAGTTCCCTAACCACCATACTACACTACACTCATGCTGGGATTTACAAACGCAGTTCCCTAACCACCATACTACACTACACTCATGCTGGGATTTACAAACGCAGTTCCCTAACCACCACACTACACTACACTCATGCTGGTATTTACAAACGCAGTTCCCTAACCACCACACTACACTACACTCATGCTGGTATTTACAAACGCAGCTCCCTAACCACCATACTATACTACACTCAAATGGGATTTACAAACGCAGTTCCCTAACCACCATACTACACTAAACTCATGCTGGGATTTACAAATGCAGTTCCCTAACCACCATACTACACCACACTCATGCTGGGATTTACAAACGCAGTTCCCTAACCACCATACTAAACTACACTCATGCTGGGATTTACAAACGCAGTTCCCTAACCACCATACTACACTACATATGCTGGGATTTACAAACGCAGTTCCTAACCACCATACTACACTACACTCATGCTGGGATTTACAAACGCAGTTTAACCACCATACTACACTACACTCATGCATTTACAAACGCAGCTCCCTAACCACCATACTATACTACACTCAAATGCTGGGATTTACAAACGCAGTTCCCTAACCACCATACTACACTAAACTCATGCTGGGATTTACAAATGCAGTTCCCTAACCACCATACTACACCACACTCATGCTGGGATTTACAAACGCAGTTCCCTAACCACCATACTACACTACACTCATGCTGGGATTTACAGACGCAGTTCCCTAACCACCATACTACACTACACTCATGCTGGGATTTACAAACGCAGTTCCCTAACCACCATACTATACTACACTCATAATGGGATTTACAAACGCAGTTCCCTAACCACCATACTACACTACACTCATGCTGGGATTTACAAACGCAGTTCCCTAACCACCATACTACACTACACTACACTCATGCTGGGATTTACAAACGCAGTTCCCTAACCACCATACTACACTACACTCATGCTGGGATTTACAAACGCAGTTCCCTAACCACCATACAAAACTACACTCATGCTTGGATTTACAGACGCAGTTCCCTAACCAGCATACTATACTACACTCATGCTGGGATTTACAGACGTAGTTCCCTAACCACTATACTACACTACACTCATGCTGGGATTTACAAACGCAGTTCCCTAACCACCATACTACACTACACTCATGCTGGGATTTACAAACGCAGTTCCCTAACCACCATACAAAACTACACTCATGCTTGGATTTACAGACGCAGTTCCCTAACCAGCATACTATACTACACTCATGCTGGGATTTACAGACGTAGTTCCCTAACCACTATACTACACTACACTCATGCTGGGATTTACAAACGCAGTTCCCTAACCACCATACTACACTACACTCATGCTGGAATTTACAAACGCAGTTCCCAAATCACCATACTACACTACACTCACGCTGGGATTTACAGACGCAGTTCCCTAACCACCATACTGCACTGCACTCATGCTGAGATCAGCTTACTGTGAAAGACAGCGTTACACACAAAGAGGCATGCACCTGATTTCAGTGAGCAGAACTCGGCTAATTTCACAGCCAGATCAGCGACTGTACAGCAATATCCTCGTGACTCCTCATGGAAAAGGTGTTGAGAGTGGGTCCACAAGTTGGCAAGCTTGTTATTTTATGAAGAATAAATCAAACTTCCTTTACATAGTAAAATGTAATGAAATTATAATTAACTTTCTGAGAGCTCAAGTGTGATTAAAGTTGACCAGTCCTGTAAAAGATGTGTGTTTAAATGGAAGACAGGGCGAGGGGCTTAGAGATAATCAGCTGATTATATTTTTACCTTTGAGATCTTTCCCTAGCTTTCGCAGATCTTTCTGGAAGTCTTCGAACTTCATTTGGGAGGCCTGGAAGAGGTCTTGAGGCTCGGGGAGAGGGTAGACGCACGTCTCTTTACCAGCTTCCTGCCAAACAAAGACAGCGGAGCTACCTCACACATCACAGACCTCAAACTCTCGACCACCCTGAGTTCAGCATGACGATACTCCCGTGCACATGACATGGTCCATGCGCGGTTTTTTGCGATCCGCTCAGAAGAACTTTATTCAACCTGCCCCGACCTCAACCCCATCAAGCACCGCTGGGATCAACGAAAAAGCCAACTTTTGGCCAAACATAACAACCCAACATCACTGCCTGACCACACTAACCTCACTATTTTTGGCTGATATGCTAATTTCCTCATTACTGCTCTAACAGAGAGCCCTCAGTGAAGTCTGGAGGCTGTAAAACCAGGAAGGGCAGGGGAGACCTGCTCCGTATTAAAGGGCATCTTAAGTCAATTCTCGGACGTTGAATGTCCAGTGTTTACAAACAAATCACTTGCTTTTGTTGACATCTTGCATTGTCACATGACCAATTTCATTCATATAAACCATTTTTTTGTGTACACGCGTAGATAATCCTTCTATTTCGGTTCGTTTGCGCAGGTGCGGCTTGCTGATTGTCCGATAAACAAGAACAATGGGAATCGACTTTAGATGCCCTTTAATGTCCATATTTTCAGAATGAAACGCTGGATGAGCGGGAATCCACATACTTTGTCAGTTAGAGTTTATTCATATAAAACTAAATTAACTACAGTACATGTCAGTGGAATGGACTGCTCCACTACCCTATTAAGCTAAAAGAGAGGACAGCCATATGACCGATCCAAGAAGAAACAATAACAAACAATTAACAATCGAAAGAATCTAATAACCCTTCATATAGGATTAGTCATGATATCCATCAAAGTAACTATTCTCACAAGTCATATCCTTTTCATTAGAAGCTGAGCAGCGCCAGTGTTTCGTCTCTCAGTGAGCTGATTTTGGCTGCAGGCGGGGTGACTTCATATCAGCTGGCTGAAGCCCTGATGAGCTGCGAAGGCCTGTGCGGCTGAGAGCACGTAAAGCCTGTGGCCGGCGATCACAGTGCGAGCAGAACTCTTCCAGATGAGGGGACTGGGAGTGAGCAGCGGGTTGAAAGGAAACTCGCCAAAACGTCAAAGCAACTGAAACCCTTAACCGTTTGATGGGAATAAACAGGAACCAGAACACTGCATACCTCATCAAAGTGCTTCAGATAGTAAGACACAATGTAACACAACAGGCTTTGCGTGTTATCCTGAAAGAGAGAGAAAAACAGGAACAAGATTAAAGAGAAAAGTTTTAAATATGTTTGACAAACACGACCACGCACTTTATGCACATAATCGATATTTGGTGGCGTTGGCCTAAGAGCAATGAGAATATCTCTATAATGAATTTGTTTGATTGTATTTTATTCATGCTTTACCCAACACCCGGCCAGATACTCTTTATTAATAAACTAAAGTATCTCTGCCAATATGAAACAGAGAGTGTGACTGACAGGCAGGGGGCGCCGTGGGGCACTTACAGCGCTCCTCACATCCTTCAGCTTGGCCAGGATGTCCAGGGCGAAGCCGTCTGCCTGACCCCTGCTGCAGTTACCGCCATTCATGAAGTTTCCAAACGCTAACACCAGGCTTAGAACACACCTCACCTCTGCACTGTTCCGCAATGTCTGAGAGAGAGAGAGAGGAAGGGAGAGGGAGTGAGAGAGAGAGAGAGAGAAAGAGAGAGAGATAGGGAGAAATAGGCAAATAAATAGGCTTTTTATTTTCACGTTTGACTGCACCTTTAGATCAAACCTTCTGACAATAGTCGCACTATTGCCTTCTGTCACAAAATTACCAGCATGGAGTTGGACTCTCCTAGTTTTGATCTGCGATATCGTTAGCACTTGTGTTTGCCAACTGCGTTTTGATCTTCAAAGAAGGGTCCATTTTGTTTGGCACTCTTGATCGCACACAATTACGTTAATCCCTCTTGCGATCCAGGGTGTTGCGCTAGCCACAGTCACCATCCATGTTAGTGTGTTCTTCGCTCATACAACGCAAGTTATTGTGTTAGCCATACTTACAGTGCACGTTATTGCGTTTGTCACTCTTAAGCTGCTTTCACACCGGATGCGTATTTGCGTCTTTGCATTGACTTTGAATGTAATCTGTCATGCGAAAAATTCGTTTCGCGTCTGGTGTGAAAAGCAACTTTACAGTGAACGCTGTCGCTGAGGTCACACTTACAGTGCACACTTTCTGCAGAATTTGCAGCTTGCGGACGACAGATGAAATGCATTCCCCAAACGCTGACTGAAAGATGATGCAGAAGACTCTCGCTGAGAACTGCGGGATCTGAGACAGCTGAAAGAGAAACCTACAGGAGGGGAAATGTAGTGTTACTCAGGTGATCTGGGATAATGACCACACTCCGGGACACACACACTCACAAAATCAGTGATAAATATGACCACATTCCTCAAATGTCTGAGTACGTAGTAGCTGCAATGATCATTTAAGAATCTATTGAAATAAATATGAAGAGTTTGTTTCCAAAAGCAATATATCCAGTTCACTAATTTTGAGTAAATCAGCTTACTCTATGTTGGCGCTTATTGCATTTTATAGAAAAACACAAACTTTGACCATGAAAAAATTCACCCTATAGCATAAATCCTAAAAATGGATTTTTGCGCCATCTGTAAGAAGCACAGGGAGTCTGTTTTGGAAACAAACTCCTCATATATTCCACAGTCTTAGCTGTAACGTGCTGTATATTTCCAGGCTTGGCGACAACTATGACCTTAGTTACATAATTAAATTAAAGAAGGGGGTTCATTGAAAAGAATAAAGTTGCTCATACTGTTCTGGCTTGTCCAGTGTACTCGCCGTCTTGTTTTCTCTCGAGGACTGGACATGCTTTTCAATTTTGCCCAGTTCCTCAGACTGGGCTCTCTGAAAGAGTGGAATAATGTTTCTGTCAGGTTTGTCAGGAAGGGGTTAAAGGCAACTTAGAACGAGCGAGGTAGTGTGCCCATCAAAGTAGCCACGCTGGTATTCATTTATTGTATTTCATCATAAATTCACTTGCAATTCTCGGCTAAATTGTCATTCAAATGTGTGAGAAGTATACAAAACCTCGATTCACACACAGGAATCTCCCTTGTTTATTTGCTTCCCTTGAGCAGGGAACTCTGTGACCAGTGAGGAACACTGATGATTTACACTGCATGCGAGGCCCTTCACAATATTTATAAGCCCCACTACACCACACCACATATTCATATCTCACCAATTTTGCATCATTTCAAAAATATAACACCAACAAGCATAAAAAGCTCAGTCTTTATCTAACTGTTTTCCATCAAAGGAAAAATGTCCATAATATGGGAAAAATTTGGCCATTGGCTTTCTGACATCTGCATTAGCTTCATTTTAAATCCCACCAGGCACTCAAAAATCAGCATTTTGTCATGGTTCTGGTTTTTGTGTTCATGTTTTATGTTCATGATTATGTCTTTTCTTTATTCTTTTTGGTTATTGTATTCTCAGGTTTTCAGTTTATGCCATTTTCAGTTGCATAGCACTTGTCTCCCCTGTCTTGTGATCAGTTGGTTCAGTCCGTCTCCCAGTCTGTGTGCTCACCTGCTTCAGGTGATTTCAATGGTTTCTGGTGTTTCATATTGTTACTTCAATTCTCGTTTACTTCCTTCGCCTTGCTGTTCTAGACTACGGCGTTGTTGGCGTCGGCGTTGTCAGTTTAAAGCCGTATCTCAAACGGTCATATGAATTTTTTTTAAATTGGGGATGTGATCAAATCGTTCATCAGGTTAATGCCCGAGCAAACAATTTTTTGATTGAATCGTTCGTTTAGACTTGGTGGCCATTTTTATGTCAAAAATGGCCATTTTTGGCACTTAGGTGCAATTTTCACAAAAACTGTTTGATGAATTTTTTTTTTTATCGCAGCAATGGAATCAGTATCATGACCTGCTTCAACGGTGTAAACGGCGTTTTGATTGAATCGCTCCTTCATAGCGTCACCTAGGCAACGTGTCTGGACTTAGTCATTTTTCAGGATGTTTTGCCACAAAATGTGCAGTGACTTGCTTATTATTGCATTTATAGTGTAGGTATGAATTGAGCATGAACAGCATATCATGCTTGCTGAGCGTTGTCGGTTGGTCGAATTCGACCTTGAGCCAAAAGGTCAAGGTCAAATGGCAAAAATGTGCTATAACTCTCTTAATGTAGCATTTAGAGCTTAGGTATGTATGAGGCACCTATAGGGAATCAGGTATGCCGAACATTGTGAGTCAGTCACATTTGACCTTGCGCCTCAAGGTCAAGGTCGAATGGCAAAAATGTTCTATAACTCTCTTAATATAGCATTTAGAGCTTAGGTATGTATGAGGCACCTGTAGGGAATCAGGTATGCTGAACATTGTGAGTCAGTCACATTTGACCTTGCGCCTCAAGGTCAAGGCCAAATGGCAAAAATGTGCTATAGCTTGCTTAATATGACATTTAGAGCTTAGATATGTATGAGGCACCTATAGGGAATCATGTATGCCAAACATTCTCGGTTGTTTGAATTTTACCCTGAGCCTCAAGGTGAAGGTCAAATGGCAAAAATGTGTTATAACAGCTTAATGTGGCATTTAGACCTTAGGTATTTGTGAGGCACCTATAGGGAATCATGTAAGCCAAAAATTCTAAGCAAGTTGAATATGACATTGGGCGTCAAGGTCAAATGGCAAAAATGTGCTATAACTCGCTGAATATGGAATTTAGAGCTCAGGTATGTTTGGGGCATCTATAGGAAACCATCTATGCTGAACATTCTTAGGCAGTCAGTCAAATTTGACATAGGGCCTCAAGGTCCGGGTTATATGACAAAAATGGCCCATAACTTGTTTAATATTGTTTTTAGAGCTTAGGTATGCATTGGGCACTAATAGCAAATCATGTATGCTGGTTGTTTTGGACATATTGGATTTGACCTTGGGCAACAAGGTCCAGATAATGACAAAAACGGCCTAAAAGTCCTTTAATTTTGGCTTTAGATCTTCGGTATATATTGGATACTAATGACAAATCATGTATGCTGATCAAACACACCATATTGGATTTGACTTTGGTCTTCAAGGTCAAGGTCATGTGACAAAATCAATCTATTTTTTTCCTCGTTTAATAATGTCTTTAGACATTAGTATGTATTAGCCACTAACCCATATATAATAAAAATTTTAACGGGCATTGTAACCGCACGGTAAACCTTTTTTCGCGATCAATTGCGGCAATAAAAACTGGTCAAAAATCCATTTTTGGATGTTTGTCCCTGTTAGCATCATGTAATAGAAAGAATAATACCGATTAGGCCCACTCGGTGGCAGTGTTGTGTAAAAAAAAGTCATTGTCTGAAAGCAGAGCAAGAACCAGAAGAGAATTGGGAAGATGGCGCACTTAACAAATTGAGAGCAGACAACAGTGAAAGTCCAGGTAAGAAAAAAATCTAATCGGATTTCATGATCTAGACTTCTTAAAGATTATATTTTTGCTAAATGGCAGAAACATGACAAAAAATGTTGCTGTCTGTCACTCATGAAAAAGTGAGACCGCTCAGTCGAGTTGCCCGATAATGGGAACTAAAACTCCTTTCTCACTGAGCTGCGTTGGCCCGCGGAAATGTGCGGATGAAACAGTTCTCTTCTTTCGCAGAGAAGCGCGTATACACCGTGAATTGATTTGCAGTGGTGTGGGACCGTTCGCCATCACCGCCGAAATTCGCGAAAAAATTGAACAGGTTTAATTTTTTCACGGATGTCCGAGCTGGAGCTTTTTAACGCCAGTATCGTGTAGATGTGTTGCTTTCACAAGAATTTGTGTTGGCTTCCTGCTGAATCCGCAGACTGATGCTAGTTACTTTTCTCCTGTTAGGGCTGTAACTGCCGGCAACCTTCAGGGCCCTTGGCACTCTTGTTTTTTTTAGTTGACTTAAATTTGATCTTATAAAGAAACTAGTAATTTGTCATTTTAATAATAATCACAAATCCCAGTTAGTCTTTCAAACTTGCAACTAATTCTGATTCCCCTACAGGTAAGTATTCAGCTGCATTACAGGTACACTGTAACCTGAAATCAGTTTCCCTCTGGACAAGAGCTCTCAGCACAAATATCTAGCAATTCACCCTGATGAGCCAAAATATTATGACCCCCTGCCTAGTGTGCCGATGGACCTCAGTAAGCGCTGAAACAGCTCTGTGAAACTGCCGTCCGAGTGAATGCCTGGACCCAGGGTCTCCAGCAGAACATCTCCCAGAGCATCACACTCCCTCGGTGTGACCTGGTGCCATCTCTTCCCTGGTAAATGGTGTTCATGTACCCAGCCGATGTTGGCATAAACTAAAGTGGGACTCATTGGAAACCTCTGACATGACTCAAGGTCCAGAGTTGACTCTGGCATTTCCAGTGCTGGCAGTATTGATGGTGAACACAGGTTACAGTAGGGACTGCGACCGGTCTGCAGCTACAGAGCCCCACACCCATCTGTGAGGGATGCACAGTGTCGTGACGTATTCCCCCGTAACCATCATCATAATTTCCTGTGACTTGTGCCGCAGTACCTGTTCGGATGTCGTGGGAAAGCCTTTGTGGCTCTCGTGTGTCGACGAGCTTTGGACCGAAGTGCTCTGACCCTCTCGTTTGGCCATAAAAATTTAGCCCTCGTCAAAGTCGCTTAGGTACCATTTTTCTTCTTCCCGACACGTCAAATAGGAGAATCGGCCATTGACTCACCGTCAGGTCTGTTCGCAGACCTCAACATGCGCCATTGTCACATAATAATCAACATTATTCACTTCCTCTGTGAGAGGGCATAATGTTTCTTCTCATCAGCATATTCACAGAATAAAATGTGCTGCTATTTATATGCGTAATTCACCCCATTTCTCAACTGGTAGGTTCTTTTAATAAGCGCTGAATTATGGGAAAAAGGTAAAAAAATAAAGGATATTGTGTCAAAGGTGAGGAAAAGCAGACATTTCTCTCGATAAGCAGCTCGCACGTTTCAGAAAGATTTATGAACATGTTTATGCCCAGTATTTATTTGAGCTTGGCATGAATAAAGTCATTAATCATCTGATCTGTCATGAGCAAACATTTCTACAACAAGCTCAAAACCAAAAACAAACATTTCCATTTGAGAAATAAACAGCATCTTGTCTTTGCACAGATTCAATCAGCACTGAGTTTCAAGGGCCAGCAAAGTCTGAATAGCAGTTAGTTCATGGGAAGTGCTTATATTTCATGACTTACAGTATATGACTTATATAATACCACCTTTCTCATGGGAGAGTTTTGCCATCCACTGGTCTGCCTCACGTACAGAGAACCATCTTTTCTGTGAGTAACTTGGAGAGAAGTATGGTATTGCACGATAGGGTATATATAGTCACAAGTCTTATAATCTTTTCCACATATTTATTGAACAACTATCCCCTTAAAGAAATTCACACATCCTGAAAAATACATATACACACACGCAGAAATACACATTACATACGCAGGCATGCACACACACACACACATGCGCACACACACAAACATGCGCGCACACACAAATACATGCACACATACACACACACACACACACACACGTGCGCGCACACACACCCTTGGTCCTGGGGTGACTGAATGGAATGTCACAATCATAATGAAAAAACTTACATTATCATAGAGGGCTTGTAAGGTCTCCAGGTCGACCACAGAGTTGTCCAAGTGCAAAACAGCTGTAAGGAATATATGTACAGTCATTTTCAGTCAATCAGTTCATAGTTCAATAAATAAATCCTTATTTGTAATGTTTGGTGAAAATAGCAATAACAATATCAAATCTATCAACATCAAATCCAATATTAAAACAAGTCAGAGACAAGTTAACAGTTGCTGTACCAGAATAAATTAGTCACCGTCCATTTTGCATTTAAATAGCATTTATTGTCGACAAAATGCCCAAAATCCGCTATTTCCACAAAAGCAAGGAAGCCCTCCAAACAGCCATATACTAAATGATGAGGAATGACATCATATCTGAATCTAATCACAGAGACGAAACAGAAGACAATGTCCAGCCTAATCCCCCTCTTTACCCCTTGACCCCTCCGAGTGTTCCTGTGTGGGCCGTGCTCCTCACTAATCCACAACTGAACAAAATAGGCTCTGTCCCTCATATAATCTCAGCAGAGAAATACACAACATTGATAAATGCATGTGGGAAATTCCTTATGCCAATACTAGTAAAAATGAGCAATAACTCTAAGTGACCACCCCAGACAGGCTAAGGCCTGGGTAAGGCTTTACACCCGAGGGTCCAGTGAATTGTTGAAAATGTAATCGAACACTCAACCAGATCCCATTTAAGTCTCTGAAACTTGCTAAATAATGCCATATTTCTGTAAACCACATTTTAGTATAATTTTTTATGTTTTCACTCACGGTCAACCAAAGTATGTTAAAAGAACACGGCTGACGTATTTGAAATCCCGATGAGGCCTTTTCATTGAGGGTTAAGGGTCTGGTGCTTACTCTGTACTTGCAATCCTTTCAAAGTAAATCTTCAAACATAAACACTGAAACCCAACATTGTTTGATGTAAAATATAGGATTACCTTGTATTTTGTTGTACAAGTATAATGCCTAGTTGAGCCGGTTTTTCTCCAGATTGAAATAGTCATATATCGCTTAAAGGTCAGGAGAATTTAACACAATGTAGGTATAAACTAACCAAGGTAAATATACTGAAACGCAGTGAAAATGCAATGCCTAATTTTTTAAATTATAGCAGATTTTTTGAAGCCATCAAAATGACTACAGAAGAAATATAGTGGTATGAAGGTTAAAAGCTGGAATTTGTGTAAGTCTGGGTTCAACCCCAGTTTGTGTGTCTGTCAGGGGTTCACTTCTCCAAAACGCAACTTTGCCATGTCATTAGCAACAGGTTGAATGCATCACTTGAATGACATGCAGGTGCAAAGCAAGACATTGGACACATAAAAGGCACAGTGTTTCATCCCCATCAGCATCAGTGTCAGAATGCCACGGCTTACAGAACAGCAGAGGGAGTGAGCTTTGGGGATGCTGCTTGGAGGAACATCTCAAAGAGAGGTTACCCGCCAGTTCAGGGTCAGTCCATCCACCATCAACAGACTGGAGCATCGCTACCAACAGACAGGAAGCGTTCACAACCTCCCCCGACCAGGATAACTTCTGGTTACGATGGCACATCAGGACTGACACATCCGGCAGATCCATCTGAGGAACAGGTTCCAAACAGCTGCAGTCACGGCTTGGACCACGATAGGACGCCACAGACGCTCCGTTCATGCCATGACTGTGATTCGGCAACTGCGAGCTGCGGGGTTAAGGTGCCGGAGGCCGTATTGAGGCAACATCATGACACAAAATCACAGGAACAACAGACTCCAGTTTGCTCTACGTCGTCATCTTCAGCCGCCACGAGTCTTCCACCGTTGGGTTTTTTCAGACGAATCAATGTTCTGTGTATCATTTGCTGACGGCCAACAATGGGTGTACAGGAGGCAATATGAACGTCACCAAGACAGGTGTGTTCTGGAGAGAAATGGGTTTGGTGGGGGTTGTGTCATGGTCTGGGCTGCCATTAATGTGAGATTTCAGGGTAAAATTGTGATTCGTGGAGGTCTAATGGCACAGCAGTATGTGGATGAGATTTTAAGACCAGTTCTCCAACCACTGTTGAGCAACCATGGACAACAACGATTACCGTTCACGTTCCAACACAACAACGCCCGTCCCCATACTGCACGCCTCACCAGAGACTTTCTCCAAAGAGCAGGGATCGATTTTCTTCCATGGCCATCCATTTAACCCGATCTTAACCCCATTGAACACATGGGGGATGAACTGGGTCGTCGTGTGCGCCAGCGTCAACGTCAACCGCGCAACATCGCCGAGTTGACAGCAGCACTACAGGAGGAGTGGAGGAACTTTCCCCAAGCAACTGTGCAACGTTTGTGCGAATCGATGCCTCGCCATTTATGCACGTGCAAGCACAGGGAGGACACACTCGCTACTGACAGTTAGTGGAGGTACTGTGCATTCACAGCGGCGTATCGGAAACATTTGATGAGATAACATGATGAAACTTTACAGTCTTATGGACAATTAAATTCTTTTTCTATTCCTATTACTGTAAAATTGAACCAAAAAACATTGGTTTTTTCTTCTTCTTGTTTATTAAATATGGGTTTTACGTTTTCACCGTGTGTCAGTTATAAATGCAATCAGAAGGCCGGAGCGAAAGACTCACAAACTATTTAGCAGCTAAAGAAGGTATAAACCAGCCCATTAGTCTTTAAAAAAGCAGACGGCTGTTGATACCACTAAAAGTGTAATGATCAGCTATAGACAGGTACAGGGCAGACAGCAGGAGGTGTAGACTGGCCTGTAAGGTCTGTATTTTAAGGCTCTCAGCACATGGTCTGAAGTGCATGATGCATTTAGGGTGCGTCCAGATCCACTTTGCTCATTTAACAATGGATAATCTGAACGCAAAGTAAGGTGCAAAGTTCAAAAGGGTTCAACTTTGCTAATTAACCAAATTCACGTTTGGGGCGTGATATGAAATAAACCCCGTCAGGTGCGCTTGCACCTTAGCGGATTGTTATTATGACGGTGGATTTGCCAAGTCTTGGAAAAAAAAAATCCATCCCAGCAGAATAAAACGGATCTGCTTGAATGCAAAGAGAAAACATGCAAGCTGACCTTAGCTGAAAGAATGAAAACCTGATCGCTGTAATCTCCAAAAATATTTATAAAGAATACTTCAAAATTATTGTTCCAAAATTGTTTTAATCATATCAAAACGCAGAAAAAAATTCATCCTACCCAATGAATTTTCCGAGGGGTCGCATTCTAAAGGGTGCATAAATGGACTGCATTTATGAAGCGTTTTTTTAGTCATACAACACAAAGCGCTTTACAGCTATGCCTCTCATTCACCCTGATGGCTGCCATGCACAGTGCCAGCCTGCACATCGGCAGCAGTGTGGGGTTCAGTGTCTTGCTCAAGGATACTTTGACATGCTCTCTGGAGAAGCTCGGGATTGAACCAGGAACCTTCTGATTCTTAGACCGCCCGCTCCACCTCCTGAGCCATGCCAACCTGTGGTGCAAGTGAGCAAAGCCAGAAGGTTGTGGGTTTGCGTCTGGCCTGGGGCCTCTCTCTATGGAGTTTGTGTTTTTTTTTTTTTTTTTTTTCTCCCATGTACTAAGGTTTCTTCCCACAGTCAGGCTAATTGGAGACCCTGAATTGCCCGTAGGTGTGAATGTTTGTGAATGGTGAGTGAATGGTGTGTGCGCCCTGCGATGGATTGGCGAGCTGTCCAGGGTGGGTCCCTGCCTTTTGCCCAGAGTCAGCTGGGATAGACTCCAGCTCCCCGCCATGACTCTGATAAAGAATAAGCCGTATGGATAATAAAAAAATAAAATATTCCACATTTCACAACTGATCGTAAAGAAAAATAGTGGTCTCACCAAGGGAATATCATTTTTCAAAAAATGATACAAAAAAAACTTATACCACATTATACAGTTTTAATGGACAAGCAGGTATTTTTACTTGAAGACAGATCTGTCTGTCTGATGTCTGTGAAATTCATCATCATATCAGCAATCTGGCAGTGAGGTGAATTCTATAATCATTAAAGGGAAATCTGGGTGACATTATGGTTGTTTTTTTTGTGTGTTGTGCCCCAAAAGCATCTATTAATGAAATAAGTCACATAGTCCGGCTCTGTTGAAGCTCACACCATACTTTGTGCTTGAATTACACACTGTGAAACTGGTGAGATGCATCTGATCAGGCCTTCAATAACACTCAGCGCACTTCACCTTTAACTGTGCGCTATGTAATAGGTGTCTCTCTGCTCTCACACAACTGATGCTAATGACTGCAGCTTGTCAATCAGGTCTGTCACAGAACAGAAGGCAGTTTATAGACACGCCAGATGGGAGCGGTGGGTTCACAGGTCAATCATCTACACAACACGTGTCTGCAAAGGGTGGCCTCCATGTTCCTTAACTGAAGTTACTTAAGGTAAACCTTAACAGATTCATTCAGGGGATTGGAATCTCTTTAGCGATTGTGTTCATCCATTGATTTCCAGGTCAGACACAGGGAAGGAATGAACACAGTTAGAAATGACGGCGGAATGCGCCCGTTGGCTCGCAGTCAGGATGCCAGACGAGAGACAGGGCAGGGTTTCATGAGAGAAAAATTGCAGAAATTTGGTTTGCAGAGTTGACAGCGTCCCACATCTGCAGTACAGACTTCAAACTTGGCCCTCATCCATACATGGCATGTTGATGAAAAATATCAGCGAGACTAAACATCTGTTAGGAGTACAGACAGGAGAGCATTGCCATCAAATAACGCCAGGCTTAATCGGTATGATATTGTAGTTTGTGATCTAATCTGTGACTTACACTGTTCTTTTTCTCATTCACATGCTGTCTACAACCTCAATTCCAAAATAGTTGGGACAAAGTGTAAATTGTGAATAAAATCAAAACGCAATGACTTTAAAATCACACCAGCCAGTATTTTATTCACAGTAGAACAGAGATAACATAGCAAATGTTGAAACTGAGAAATTTTACAATTTTATCCACAAAGTGAGCTCATTTCAAATTTGATGGCTGCTACAGGTCTCAAAAAAGTTGGGACAGGGGCCTGCTTACCATGGTGTAGCATCCCCTCTTCTTTTTAACACAGAGTGGAGGCGTCTGGGCATTGAGGAGACAAGTTTTCTTGAGTTTAGCCATTGGAATTTGATCCCACTCTTGTTTAACACAGGCTTCCAGCTGCTGGAGAGTTTTGGGTCTCCTTTGATGGACTTTTCATTTAATTATGCACCCAAATGTTCTCAATCGGTGAAAGATCAGGACTGCAAGCAGGCCAGTTCAGCACACAGACTCTTCTACTACGAAGCCACGCTGTTGTAATAGCTGCAGGATGTGGTTTTGCTTTGTCCTGTTGAAATACACAAGGTCTTCCCTGGAATAGATGTCGTCTGGAGGAGAGCATATGTTGCTCTAAAACCTTTATATACCTTTCCGCATTCATGGTGCTTTTTAAATCATGCAAGTGTCCCACACCATATGCACTAATGCATCCCCATACCATCAGAGATGCTGGCTTTTGAACTGAATGCTGATAACAGGAGGGGTGGTCTTTCTCCTCTTTAGCCCGGAGGATACGACGCCCTGATTTCCAACAAGAATGTCAAATTTGGACTCGTCTGACCAGAGGACACTTTGCCACTTTGCTACATTCCATTTTAAATGAGCCTTGGCCCACAGAACACGGCGGCGCTTCTGTGTCATGCTCAACAATGGCTTTCATTTTGCATAATAGAGTTTTAGATGGCATCTGTGGATGGCACGGAGGACTGTGTTTACAGACAGTGGTTTCTTGAAGTATTCCTGGGCCCATTTAGTAATGTCAATGACAGAATCATGCTGGTGAGTGATGCAGTGGCGTCTGAGGGCCCAAAGATCACGGGCATCCAGTAAAGGTCTTCGGCCTTGTCCCTTACGCACAGAGACTTTCCAGTTTCTCTGAATCTTTTGATGATGTTATGCACTGTCGATGATGAGACCTTCAAATCCTTTGCAATTTGACGTTGAGGAACATTGTTTTTAAAGTATTCCACAATTTTTTATGCAAGCCTTCGCAGGTTGGAGAGCCTCTGGCCATCTTTACTTCTGAGAGACTCTGCCTCTCTAAGACATCCCTTTTATAGCCAATCATAGTGCACACCTGATGCCAGTTTATTTAATTACTTGCTAAATGTTCTTTCAGTTGATTCTCTTATATATTAATTGATTTTTCAGCCCTTTTTTGCCTGTGTCCCAACTTTTTTGAGACCTGTTGCAGCCAAAAAATTTGAAATAAGCTCATTTTGTGGATAAAAATGTAAAATGTCTCCGTTTCAACATTTGAAATGTTCTCTGTGTTCTATTGTAAACAACATATTGGCTCGTGATCTGAAAGTCATTGCATTTTGATTTTATTCACAATTTACACTTCGTCCCAACTATTTCGGAATTGGGGTTGTACTTTACTCCAATTCTCTCCACTCTATGCTCATGCCACACACTTAACTCCAGTGGACTCTACCTCACACCCATACACAATAACTCACAGTGCTCTTCCTCACACCCATACACACTAACTCACAGTGCTCTACCTCACACCAATACACACTAACTCACAGTGCTCTACCTCACACCCATACACACTAACTCACAGTGCTCTACCTCACACCCATACACACTAACTCACAGTGCTCTTCCTCACACCCATACACACTAACTCACAGTGCTCTACCTCACACCAATACACACTAACTCACAGTGCTCTACCTCACACCCATACACAATAACTCACAGTGCTCTTCCTCACACCCATACACACTAACTCACAGTGCTCTACCTCACACCAATACACACTAACTCACAGTGCTCTACCTCACACCCATACACACTAACTCACAGTGCTCTACCTCACACCCATACACACTAACTCACAGTGCTCTACCTCAGACCCATACACACTAACTCACAGTGTTCTACCTCACACCCATACACACTAACTCTCAGTGCTCTACCTCACACCCATACACACTAACTCACAGTGTTCTACCTCACACCCATACACATTAACTCACAGTGCTCTACCTCACACCCCTGCACACTAACTCACAGTGCTCTTAAACCCTGATATATATCTTATACCCATGATTTCTACACTACTCACTTGCCATTTATCTAAGATGGTCTGTTCCTGACTTGCCTTCTGTGCAGCTCACGCTCTGGTCAAACGTGACAGCGCAACACTGATTACAATCTATGTGGGATAACTTGTGGGAACAAGTAAAATGGCGCTTAAAATCCACACTGACTTCAGTCAAGACTCTTATGCAATTACAGCTACACTGAGGAAACTACATTGAGTCTCGTAAACCAGTCCAACTCCCACTGAATATTTTGTGCCAGGAACTAATGAAGTGCATCAGTGTTTTACCTCAGAGGTTCAAATCCAGCAGAGAAATGGGCAATTCATTTTACAAAATTATTGAGAGCAATCAGATCACAGTCAAGTGATGCAGTTTTCCCTCAGAAATATTCTCTTTCTGTAAACAATTTGTCGATAATAAATACAATGCTTAAAAAGATTATAAGCCAGAAAGTATGTCAATACAGAAATGGGAGATTCTGCATAATTTCCAACCAATTATAGTAAACCATGATATAACATTTGCATTTAATTTAGCCCTTCAGAAAATATCCCATGGTTATTTCTTAGTAATATTATGAATTTTTTCTGGCATAACTATAGTTTTACTAGTTTATACTATGCATAGTATAACTAGACTAGTACTACAGCCATCACATTATAACTATAGTAATACCACAGTCAACAGTACCATGATATTACTATAGTCCACACAACTGTATTGCTGTAGTTTGAATATCTATAGTATCACTACAGTAATACTGCACTACGGTGGCGAAAATACCATCCATTTACTGTAGGATACCTATAGCTTGGAACTATAGTAATTTTTCATGAGGAGGGTCATTTTTGTTTTTCTTGTCTCGATAAGCCTCCAGCATGATCACCCCGTACCACAGCACTGAACATCACCTGCAGGCTGTACTTATGAATTAGGCTGCGCTACCTCAAATCCCTGATGCAGCATCATAAATGGGCCAAACTTTCAATGGACGTTCACTCAATGTTGCATTTTTTTTTTTAATTCAATGACACAAAACAATGCTACAATGCAATACAACAATACCACTCATGCATCACACGACCAGACTTTCACGAAATACGAGGATGGGGGTGGGGGTACAGAATGTTCCTGGCGTGATCCAATAAAGTTCCAGGGAGCAAAAATGTTCTTAAGTTCATTCAATACATTTCCGCTTATTTTCCAGGTATGACCTTATGAGATCCAGGGTCCATCACCTTCCTGATCAGAGTCAGAGAGAGCAGATGCAGCCCGCTCCATGGATAATAAATCCATGAAATCCTTCAACCAATTATCAGTGTTATAACAATTTGGCTTATGTATTTTCCAATTCAGCATAATAATGTGTTTAACCAACAAGAACGCTAATGCAATAATAGGATGTGCAAGAACTGACTACATTTTCCACCCTTGTACCTAAAAGGCACACTAGTGGACTTTGTGATATATTTACATCCAGAATTGTCGACAGGCATGATATTACCTTGTTCCAAAAACTCTGTAGGCTACAGATGTGTCAATCTTGCATTTTAAATAGGTTACAGTTAGTAGTAACTGTGCACCAAGAATTAAATTCATTTTCAAGGTCTTTGATAATAATCGATAAAGAATTCTTTGAATTGATCAATTTCTATGTCATGTTTAAATGCAAGCACTCCCTGAAGTTATCCAGTAAAATATATATGCCGATGATTCTTACCCAAAAAATGGCCTTTATTAAAGAAAACATTTCATAAAGAAGACTCATAAATGCATTGAGAATATAAAAAAGATCACAGTACAGAACTGATAAAAAACTGAAGCAGCAAAGGAATGGTAAGCAGTAAAGTCCACATTGACCAGTCTTGCCAAAATTAAGTCTGATTTAACAGAAGATCTCTTTCAAATATTCTCAAACTTCAAAGACACAGGACATGTCCAACTGCAAACAATACATAATCAAAGAACAGAGCAGGAATACATGCCTTCTGAATGATATACAGTGTAATAATTCAGTTGTTTACGGTATGATTTGGCCAGGCCTATTGCGGGGCTGGATCTGTGTACAGTTAGCAGTGACTGGGGAAGCGGGGAGATTCCCCAGGATGCAGAAAATTGTTATATAAACCACATCCACACTTCTCATCCGCAGTGACCACAGTTACAGATGCGAGACGCGGTCACTTTGTTCATTGGGTTCTCATTATGAAATCAAACTTCCTGTGATTCCTGTCTCATTCCGCCCGTGTGAGTCTGTACGAAAGAGCCACAGGGTGTCCCTCCACACCAGCCCTGAAGCAACCCTTAATGACAACCCCCACCCACACAGGAAGCCCAGGAAATATTTTCTAAATCACCCTGACGCTTGGGCTCCTGTGTTACTGCATCTTACCTGTAAGCCCAGCAATGTGACTCACTCAGTCCTGAACACGCTGTCGATGCCCCTCAGATTCCCGTTTTCATTCTGAGCTCATATCCCATAATGCACTACTCTGCAAATACTCTACTTATGTAGACATAATACATGACCAACAGCATTAGTTGGAGTGTGTGGTACACCAGCCCTATACCACCAGGAAAATAAACACTGATAGAGCACTTTTACCTCTTATCAGGAACATTTGGTGTCTGCTGGCTTCATATAAATGCTGTTCCAATGATTTAACACGCGTTCTTAAAACAGTGAATTAATTCGTGTGAACCTCATCATGGGGGGTTAAAGAAAGCAAGTATCTGACAATAATTCTGAGACCTCACTGGAAAATTGCTCCTGAAACCTTTGTGTTGAATGTGTTGGGCGTCCCCTGCAGGCCAATAGATGAGAGTGAGATTTCTGCCCTGACAACTGCAGTTATTGTGACCATAATGCACGCTTTCTTTCCAATTCCTGAAAGCTGGCAAAAAAATATTTAATATTAATATGTTTCAGGAAGTGAAAATGAATATTTATTTCTACAGACAATTTTTACCTTAAATAGACCGCTGAAAAAGATAGTCAAGGTCATTGCGTTTCCCATTCAACATGAAGGTATGCCTCTGATTCTACAGGAAATGAATAACCCACATCACATGAAACATCACATTAAGCTCCACAGTGCGTACTACAGGGCTGGCTGGTGCTGACAGAGAGCCTCCAGCAATACTGATAGCACTTCCACACAGCGAAAAAACAAATTCTGAAGCTAACGATGTGAAAATCACTCTGACCATATCACAATACAGCCTGCAGCAGTGCGAAAACCACCACATTCAGAAAGACTGTATTATAGATCAGTACCAACACAGCAGGAGTGATAATACTGGCGACACGGGGTTAAAAAAGGTTGCGGCCCTCCTTAGCTGTGTGATGTGACCCCAGGACAGAAAATTGTACAGAATGAGCCAATAAATCTAAGAACGATGTGTGCAGAAAATACAGACACACTCTGCTGAACCGAACAAGGGAGCATCTGTTCTCGTTCTTTATTGTTTTATTTAACGGGGGCCATGCCCATCACAACAGATTTTATGTTCGCTGTGGTCCTGAATCCTCTGTGCTGCACTGCAAATATTCCCTTTGCTCTTTGAGAGGAAGCTAAGAAAAAAAAACAGTTTGTGGTCCTTGCTAAATGTAAAGCAAATGAACATGAATCAATATAAACAATCAAAGATATTTGTGATCTGAAAAACATTGAATAAGGAATTATTCTGCTTCGTTTGTAATGGAATTTTACAATATGAGGATTCCTGAACATCTCACGTGTAAATGAGTTTTGCACAATGCTGAGCGTATGTAGCTGTGGTCAGCTCTCCCATGTTAAACAGATTTTAAGACAACATATATGAACCATGATGTAACGCTTTAGTAAACCAATTTCGCTATTACATCATACATCTTGGAGTACTGACTGAGATTAGAGAGTTAGCTCTAGGATTCGTGTAAGTTAGTGAATATACCTCCATTTCACGCTTTTGGCAAATGTAAGCATTTCAGTGTAAAAAGTTACATCAATACATTACGATCAGAGATCATGGCACCGATTTTACCAATCATATGTAATACATGCACAAGGACTATTGCAACTTCTTCCGTGATCCGTCAGTGAGACTGACTCTTCTGCATAATTTTAAACACTTGCAGATATTTTAAAATAGCTGCAGCTAGGAGTAATTAAAACAGCAGCAATCCAGCTAATCCATCTAGCTTTAGGGCTCTATTTCCGTGCCTTCACAAATAGAAATGCACATGGCGGTAACATTCCGCTTGACTTTATATTTACGTATTTACTGCCTTCATCAAGTTTGGTAGTTTCATGCTATGAAATAAAGGTGTTTGCATCACAATGGGTTGAACAGCGAATTAGGCGATGTGTCCAAGTGCGAAGCTGGCACAATGAGAGTTTTGTCACAGACCTCGTTTGCATTTTGATTAAACCAGACCATCTTTTAACACAGGGGGACTGAATCCCAGCCAGCAGAGATGTTATGCAAATAAAAGTATATTGTTAATATTTTTTTCTTTGAATTTTACATTTTCACTTTTCTTATGGTGTACTTTAAATCATGCCTAGAAAATGTTGGTGAGGTGTACTGGGAAGGTGAGGTTGCAGGGGTGTTTTTACAGATTTTATTACAAGATATTAGCTTCATTTTTGCCCTTAATATCATGATGAGTGCTGTTTTGTATTCAGCTTGAATGGCCCACGTCTTCTCATGCAAAATGAATGACCTGCAAAGTGAACCTCCACACCCTCAGACCTCTCCACACTCTGCATGGGAGGGCACAGGCAACTATGCCCTCTGCTGGAGAGAGAGGTGCACTGTTGAATGTCCCCCTCCGCTGGAGCTCATTGCCCACCAGCTTGACATTAGTTTTTTCTTTACTTTTCACCTGACATCATTTAACTGCTCATAGCATTGAAGCACTGTTCTCTGAGAATCGAAAGATGCAGCAGTAATGCAAGTTAGGTGCTGGTTCTTCACCTGACAAAATTGCCAGATGGCCATTAATGAACTGGTTTCAAAGGTAATGACTGTGGCTGGTCTGATTGGCCTTAAAGGAACCAAGCCTGCACCACACCCACAGGTATTTAATTTGTTTTTGACCAGCCATTTTGACAACAGTGCCACAGCTGCGTCATTGCCTCCAGTCATGAAATTACTGGAATGGAGTAAGTCATGTCCAGTTTTTATCTGAAATACAATTAGCGCTTCCTGAGTTTGCCGACTGCATTTTGGCTGTCATATCAGGGCCCTTTAGTATTCAAAATGTGGATCTAATAAGCATGTTTATACATAATAATGAGTAAGTTTGCAGAAAAACATCTCATGAGCTCTTGATCAAAGAAAGATGGAATGTGCTTATTGCATCTCAGAGAATTTTAGCACTGATGTGTCCACTAAAAATCACCGCAGGCTTACAATAATTTGAAGAGGAAAGCCGTAATTGGAGATGAACAACCTCAGAAATATTTTTGCTGTAATCAACAGTAGATGGCCTTTTCTAACTTCTCTTTAGGTCAAATGTCTAAGTTTGTGATAAACACACTAGCAGTCAAAAGTTTGTAGAGACTTTACTCATGCTATTTTGCTTAGATTTTTTTTTGAGAAAAGTAAGCATTTTAACTTCTGTAGGAAGTAAATTATCACATGAAGTACCTTATTTTGCTTAAAAGATAAACCAGTGGTATGATGTGTAGCAAAAAGGCTCCTCTTGGACAACTGATAATGATAATGTTGTCTCAGACAGCAGTATTAAGCATCATAAAAAAAAACAAAAAAAAAAGCACTTTACAGACATAAATGCTTCCTCTCAATTGGTTAAGCAGCATCCTGATTGGCCCCCAGACCTCAGCAAATCTCTCATTGGCCAGCTCAGTGCACATGATGAAATATACCTGGATGTAGCAGGCGGAAGGAGGGCCTGAGAGGGGGTCCGATTCCCCGCCCGAGCCCTCCTTCGGCTGTCACATTCTGGTGTAATCGGCAAGATCCAGGGAATCTTAATGGTTGGCAGCATGCGTGAGGATACGCTCCCAAAAGAGGGGGAGAGATGTGACAGTTGATGGGTCCTGTCACTAGATATGCCTCCTAATAAGTACGTGCCCAGGAGTCTGGGGTTCAATTCCCCACGTGGGCCCTCCTACGGCCTGCCACATTCATAACGTAAAGCATGGCTCTTGAGACAGCATATGAAGTAGAAATTTAAAAATGAAAACATATTGAAATGATAGAAAATGACATGAAAATGAGGGTTTCAAATATGATCTGTCCAAAAGAAAAACTGTGGGTTAAATATTTTATCTTCAGCCACATGTAATACACGAAGTGCTTGTTTTAGATGGGAAAAAAATGTTCCTACTTTCTATTTTGTAATAGATTTAGATGGCTGATTTTCTCTACTTGTAGTATTGCAGCTGTACCAGCAGACACAGACTTGAAGCTGTGGCGCAGAACTCACCCCGCTGAATATCCTTCATGTCCAGGTGCAGGCTGGACATGAGAATCCCCACGGCCTGCGAACGCTTGCTGCTCAACAGCTTCAGAACCTGCAGCGAACACACACAGAACATCAGACCCACACTCATCTAACCTGGATAATGAACAGCATATCAGAACCACACTCATCTCACCTGGATAATGAACAGCATATCAGAACCACACTCATCTAACCTGGATAATGAACAGCATATCAGAACCACACTCATCTAATCTGGATAATGAACAGCATATCAGAACCGCACTCATCTAATCTGGATAATGAACAGCATATCAGAACCGCACTCATCTAACCTGGATAATGAACAGCATATCAGAACCGCACTCATCTAACCTGGATAATGAACAGCATATCAGAACCACACTCATCTAACCTGGATAATGAACAGCATATCAGAAACACACTCATCTAACCTGGATAATGAACAGCATATCAGAACCACACTCATCTAATCTGGATAATGAACAGCATATCAGAACCGCACTCATCTAACCTGGATAATGAACAGCATATCAGAACCACACTCATCTAATCTGGATTATGAACAGCATATCAGAACCACACTCATCTAACCTGGATAATGAGCAGCATATCAGAACCACACTCATCTAATCTGGACAATGAACAGCATATCAGAACCGCACTCATCTAACCTGGATAATGAACAGCATATCAGAACCGCACTCATATAATCTGGATAATGAACAGCATATCAGAACCATACTCATCTAACCTGGATAATGAACAGCATATCAGAACCGCACTCATCTAATCTGGATAATGAACAGCATATCAGAACCGCACTCATCTAATCTGGATAATGAACAGCATATCAGAACCGCACTCATCTAACCTGGATAATGAACAGCATATCAGAACCACACTCATCTAACCTGGATAATGAACAGCATATCAGAACCGCACTCATCTTATCTGGATAATGAACAGCATATCAGAACCACACTCATCTAACCTGGATAATGAACAGCATATCAGAACCGCACTCATCTAATCTGGATAATGAACAGCATATCAGAACCGCACTCATCTAATCTGGATAATGAACAGCATATCAGAACCACACTCATCTAACCTGGATAATGAACAGCATATCAGAACCGCACTCATCTAACCTGGATAATGAACAGCATATCAGAACCGCACTCATCTAATCTGGATAATGAACAGCATATCAGAACCACACTCATCTAACCTGGATAATGAACAGCATATCAGAACCACACTCATCTAACCTGGATAATGAACAGCATATCAGAACCACACTCATCTAACCTGGATAATGAACAGCATATCAGAACCACACTCATCTAATCTGGATAATGAACAGCATATCAGAACCACACTCATCTAATCTGGATTATGAACAGCATATCAGAACCGCACTCATCTAACCTGGATAATGAACAGCATATCAGAACCACACTCATCTAATCTGGATAATGAACAGCATATCAGAACCGCACTCATCTAACCTGGATAATGAACAGCATATCAGAACCACACTCATCTAATCTGGATAATGAACAGCATATCAGAACCGCACTCATCTAACCTGGATAATGAACAGCATATCAGAACCACACTCATCTAACCTGGATAATGAACAGCATATCAGAACCGCACTCATCTAACCTGGATAATGAACAGCATATCAGAACCACACTCATCTAATCTGGATAATGAACAGCATATCAGAACCTCACTCATCTAACCTGGATAATGAACAGCATATCAGAACCGCACTCATCTAACCTGGATAATGAACAACATATCAGAACCGCACTCATCTAACCTGGATAATGAACAGCATATCAGAACCACACTCATCTAACCTGGATAATGAACAGCATATCAGAACCACACTCATCTAGCCTGGATAATGAACAGCATATCAGAACCACACTCATCTAACCTGGATAATGAACAGCATATCAGAACTGCACTTATCTCACCTGAATAATGAACAGCATTTCAGAACTACACTCATCTAACCTGGATATTGAAATTAACATAATGCAAAAGTTCAAAAATATCAAAATTCTTAAAACATCTCTTCAGATTTACAGAGCTCTGCAAAATCTGTACCCTTCTTTATTTTCATTTAATTGAGTAAAATTTCTTGCAGTCACTAAACAGCAAGAAACTTCTTTCATAAATCTCTGTCAGTGGAGACGTTTTAACATGGACCACAAAACACATTTCAACGAGCCATGTGGTGCATCAAAGCTGAGATTTCCTCCTCAGATATAATGTGGTCACTTGTTGCAACACCCAGAAAACCATAATGTTTCTTTTAGCAGCACAAATTGCTTCCATACTTGGTCGTTAAAAACAAAAACTATGTTTTGAAAAGTGATTGAACATAACTGTAAGAAACCATGTTCTAAAAACAAGGATGTGCATCCTGAACATTAACAGATAAAAACATGTCAGAGCTCACCCCTATTGGAATGTGCCTTTTAGACCTAAGAAGTAATTACTAAAATGAGCGAGTCGCATTTTTTTTATAAATATCTGGAAATTATTCAATAGTTTCAGAGCATGATGAGAACAGTTCCATACTGACTGTTAGCTCTCCAGATTAAAAGCAACCAATCAAAGAGCCGCTCTGAGACTAGCAGTCCGGCTCAATCTGTAGGCTGCAATATCTCAAGTAAAGTTACAGTGCTTCCTGCTCTTATGCATCAAACAAGCCACAGCAGAAAAACTCAAAACACAGCACAAATTATCTTTTGTCTGAGATTTTATCACTTATGTCACTGACCACTGGTTTGCTCTTCTAAATCCAAAGGCCAGTAACTCACTGACCACGAGAATTACCATGAAACATGTAACCGCTTCAGTAAACAGCCTGACTACCAGGTAGTGGTTAATGAAATGTGCATTCTAAGTGGAATATTACAGACATCATTTTGCTTCTCTTTAATTTAAAAAGTTGTAATGATTACGAGGACACAGATTTGTAAACAGTGGTTGGCTATTAAACCAGCTGTCAGACACTGTGCACAATTAAAAAAGAGACAGAATAAACAGAATCCGAATCGACATCACAGTTCTCACTGCTATACGGTCATGTCAAAAGTAAATGAACAAGTTTAACCCCTAGAGCGCTATAGGCAACTACATTCCCAATGATGTCAGATATCAAAATCAGCTGCTGTTGAAAACCTAATATGTGGCAACTTGTTTAAAAGAGCTCCCGCAAATGATACATTTTCAACAGCTCAGGATAATTGCATTTTTAATTCCTTGAAATTAAATAGCGCTCTAAGGGTTAAAGGGAACCTGATTTTCAACCTTATCTTGAGTTAGAGATATAGCTTAAAAAACATATGCAGTGTTGCCAATTTTTTGTATATCTCTGGGAATCCCCCACAAAACCTGTATTACTTCCCCATCCAGCTCCAACATTTCATGTTCAGTGACGTAGTTGGAGGTAAGGAAGAACTACAAGCTATCTCAGCTAAGATTTCTAATTTCCACATCTGGATGGCAGGAAGCATGCCCTAGATGCCACTCAGAAACAAAACCTCTTTTTTGTCTTTGCTTGTACTTCAAAACTAGCAAACCATGTTTCCAACAGCGGAAATGGCACCCCAAAATATGAGTAAGAGAATGTTTTCGCGAGGATGTATTCAACAGAAAGCTTGCTGGATAACGTGCCTTCTATAACATCACTTTTTGATTAGCTGGTGAAGGTTTTCATCTACTAACGGTTGTAGCGGACTGGGGCACGGTAACAAGCTGAAAATTTCGGCCTTTTTGTCGATATAACTGGAATGTTTTTGCACTGTGAGCTTAATATCAGTCGAGTAATATTAACATTACCTTACAGTTGTAATGTGAGTCACTGAAAAATTTCACCAGTCATGAGTTTGGAAGCGCATCGCTGAGGAATCATTGCGTTGACATAAAAGAATAACCAGCTGGCTTGCTTATTCACCGGCAACTCGGTCGTCATCCTCTTTTCTCCAGTGAGGGTTTCAAGGGTGAAATTGAGTCCTGATTGACATTGATTGCTTGGATCAAATAATGGACGGTATGGCTCCATTGTTCAGAATTTGTTTCAGTGATCAACTCTGCAACTCAGACTAGTGCACGCTCTCATATTACCCAAGAAGAAAAATGCTCGCTGCAAACTCTTATATTTGTATAATTTGCTAGCATGTCTACTTTCTAAGTCATGTTTGCAATGGGTAGTTGCAACTCTATCACTAGTAATGCATTAGTTCGGTGGCCGACAGGGGCAAATGCGCTGCAACGACCCAAAACATCTCCAATTGGAGCAACGTGCTGCAAAAACAGGTATGATGCAAATTCAAAAACACACAAACCGCAAAAGCAAATGCAAGAGAAAAACTCTGCATATCCATGTCAACAAAAATGCGCTGCAGCGGCCCAAAACATCCCCAATCGGAGAAACGCGCTGCAAAAAAAGAAACAATGCAAACTTAAAAACAGGCAAACCACAAAAGCAAATGCAAGAGAAAAACGCTGTATTTGACATCAGCACAACAGAAGTACTCCAAGCCGCAATGGGGAGCACAAACTAGAATGTACATTTGCAGGTAAAGAGTGAAAATTTCACATCTAGCTTTGGTGTTTTTGTGGCCTGTGCACTCAGGCACAGAACAAACTGTCAACATTATAATCACACCCAGCGTTCTTGTCGATAATATGAACAGCGCTCTAATGCAACGCTCTCTCCGACAGCTGTATGTCACAGATCTGCACAGGATTGAGGGCGTGTCGGGAGTAGAGAGCAAACACAATGCATTGTGCATGTTTTTATCTTTACAGTAAACGCATTGGGAAAAAATGGGGGTGATAAAAACGCAAATGACGCAAATAGCTGCTGTCGGAAAATGTGTCTGGTTTGTGCGTTACAAATTCATACAAAGCCTACACTTTGAAACTATGCATGGTTTGATTATCAGCCAATTTCACCTTAAGGCTGTTCATCATGATTTAGGCTCTGACTCAGTTTCAGTACAGGAAAATCTTAATGCTACTCCAGCGTACAATGTTATTCCAGCCATGACGTGTAATGAAAGCCTTCTCAGAAGAGTTAAGACTGTCTCTGGACCAAAAGGAGTAACCAGCCCGATAATAATTTCTTTGATTTTGGAATTGGATATTAGAAAAGCAGATACCCATTGATTTTAAATCATTTACTTTTCTTTTAAATACTGAAAGATGAGGATCCCCTAGCGTATGAACACCGCCTGCACATGTCAGATGGGTACTGCAGTGCAGAAATTAATGTTCAAAAATAATTGCTGCAAATAAAAGTAAACAATTCACATGTTTTAATATAACATGAGATTAACAGACAGGTGATTTTCACAGTAAACATGGGCAGTGATTTTGACCTACAGTAATGACTGAGCACTTGCGTATTTCCTCCATGTATCAAAGCAAAGCGGCTCTGCATGGGATTAGACGCCACTTACATGGGAAAATCAGCTTTACAGCAAAATGACAGTGCTGGTGCTGGTCGTGCCTTAAATCCCGTATTCAGCAACATGACATAGTGTTGATGTAAGTGCCACCTTCAATCAGTTTTCCAGGAAGAGCGCAAACAGAGATGCGTAGGCGACACTATTTTCCAGTAAAAAGACTGGTTATTGATGTAGGTAGCATCTTAAATCAATTTTGCTGCAACATGGCATAGTGATGTGTAGGTGTCACCTTGGTTTCCAGCAAAGAGGCCGTGTTTGTCTTTGCGCCACCTTAAATCCATATTCTAGTGATGAGACAAACTTCAGTCACAGACACCACCTTAAAACTGTCGTCAGTCACAAAGAAAATGACTTTTTCTGAAGATAATTTCTCATAAACTGAGATATAAACTGAGAGGCTTTTGTAGAGCTGTGCATGTTTAATCTCATCAGTCTTTGGCTTTTCCAGGATGACAATTGTTCTGAAACCTTTTTTAGGACTCTAATTTGATTCTGAGCTCTCTCGTCAAAACAGCCCAACAGAGCACTATGTTACAGCAATTCTATCAGTTAATTCACCATAGACATTCATATTTGTAAGACGATGCGTGGTTGTAATTTTAAAGAAAGAATTCATCCGGCTGTTTCCCTGTGTTTTTAGTCTTATCACCACAGTCCAGTCCCTGTTGCCTCAGCTGCATGCGAAACTCATTTTAATGCAACATTTTACTGCTTCAGTCGCTCTGAAATGCCCAAACCCCAGAGCCGAAAAACTGCAAACCCCTCAGCATCACCATGACTTTAGATCACAAATCAGCCCAAAATACAGATTTATTCTACATGAGAAAATGGCAGCACTGAAGTGAATAGAGGCTGGTGGGGGACAGACATGTGGCCCGAGGCAGTCGATGGATCCCTCACAGCTTTGATCAGCTCCAAACCCAGCACAGCTTTAATCAGCTCCAATCCCAGCACAGCTTTAATCAGCTCCAAACCCAGCACAGCTTTAATCAGCTCCAATCCCAGCACAGCGTTAAATAGCTTCAAACCCAGCACAGCTGTGATCAGCTCCAAACCCAGCACAGCGTTAAACAGCTTCAGACCCAGCACAGCTGTGATCAGCTCCAAACCCAGCACAGCGTTAAACAGCTTCAGACCCAGCACAGCTGTGATCAGCTCCAAACCCAGCACAGCTTTAATCAGCTCCAAACCCAGCACAGCTTTGATCAGCTCCAAACCCAACTCAGCTTTTATCAGCTCCAAACTCAGCACAGCTTTGATCAGCTCCAAACCCAGCACAGCGTTAAATAGCTTCAAACCCAGCACAGCTGTGATCAGCTCCAAACCCAGCACAGCTGTGATCAGCTCCAAACCCAGCACAGCTTTAATCAGCTCCAAACCCAGCACAGCTTTGATCAGCTCCAAACCCAACTCAGCTTTTATCAGCTCCAAACTCAGCACAGCTTTGATCAGCTCCAAACCCAACTCAGCTTTTATCAGCTCCAAACTCAGCACAGCTTTGATCAGCTCCAATCCCAGCACAGCTTTAATCAGCTCCAAACCCAGCACAGCTTTAATCAGCTCCAATCCCAGCACAGCTTTAATCAGCTCCAATCCCAGCACAGCTTTAATCAGCTCCAAACCCAGCACAGCTTTAATCAGCTCCAAACCCAACTCAGCTGTGATCAGCTCCAAACCCAGCACAGCATTAAATAGCTTCAAACCCAGCACAGCTGTGATCAGCTCCAAACCCAACTCAGCTTTTATCAGCTCCAAACCCAGCACAGCGTTAAACAGCTTCAGACCCAGCACAGCTGTGATCAACTCCAAACCCAGCACAGCTTTAATCAGCTCCAAACCCAGCACAGCTTTGATCAGCTCCAAACCCAGCACAGCGTTAAACAGCTTCAGACCCAGCACAGCTTTGATCAGCTCCAAACCCAGCACAGCTTTGATCAGCTCCAAACCCAGCACAGCTTTGATCAGCTCCAAACCCAGCACAGCGTTAAACAGCTTCAAACCCAGCACAGCTGTGATCAGCTCCAAACCCAGCACAGCTGTGATCAGCTCCAAACCCAGCACAGCTTTAATCAGCTCCAAACCCAGCACAGCTTTGATCAGCTCCAAACCCAACTCAGCTTTTATCAGCTCCAAACCCAGCACAGCTTTTCAGCTCCAAACCCATCAGCGTTCCAAACCCAGCACAGCTGTGATCAGCTCAAACCCAGCACAGCTGTGATCAGCTCCAAACCCAGCACAGCTTTAATCAGCTCCAAACCCAGCACAGCTTTAATCAGCTCCAAACCCAGCACAGCTTTAATCAGCTCCAAACCCAGCACAGCTTTAATCAGCTCCAAACCCAGCACAGCTTTAATCAGCTCCAATCCCAGCACAGCTTTAATCAGCTCCAAACCCAGCACAGCTTTAATCAGCTCCAAACCCAACAGCTTTAATCAGCTCAATGCTTTAATCAGCTCAAACCCAAAGCTTTAATCAGCTCCAAACCCAACTCAGCTGTGATCAGCTCCAAACTCAGCACAGCTGTGATCAGCTCCAAACCCAGCACAGCGTTAAATAGCTTCAAACCCAGCACAGCTGTGATCAGCTACAAACCCAACTCAGCTTTTATCAGCTCCAAACCCAGCACAGCGTTAAACAGCTTCAGACCCAGCACAGCTGTGATCAACTCCAAACCCAGCACAGCTTTAATCAGCTCCAAACCCAGCACAGCTTTGATCAGCTCCAAACCCAGCACAGCGTTAAATAGCTTCAAACCCAGCACAGCTGTGATCAGCTCCAAACCCAGCACAGCTTTGATCAGCTCCAAACCCAACTCAGCTTTTATCAGCTCCAAACTCAGCACAGCTTTGATCAGCTCCAAACCCAGCACAGCGTTAAACAGTTTCAGACCCAGCACAGCTTTGATCAGCTCCAAACCCAGCACAGCTGTGATCAGCTCCAAACCCAGCACAGCTTTGATCAGCTCCAAACCCAGCACAGCTTTGATCAGCTCCAAACCCAGCACAGCGTTAAACAGCTTCAAACCCAGCACAGCTGTGATCAGCTCCAAACTCAGCACAGCTTTGAGGGCGCTGGGATGGTTCATTAAAGACTGAGAAGAGAATTCATTGGGGACAAGGTTAAGGATGGCTGAGCCAATTCACTGCAAAATCTGCACAGACCTTAAGCAGCTGCGCTGGTATTTGAGTTTAGCTAGCAATGCTTTTAAGAGATATTTACTCTTTACATGTCATGCATGAACAGATTTTGGCGTTTACACGTAATTTAGTCAGTGCAGCTGGATATTCAGGGTAAATATGCCTTTTGTATGGAGTCCAGAGTGGTTCACCCTCTCCCACATCCTTATCCTCACCATTAGATCACTGCTGTGCACCGTTTGGTAAGCATTCGATAGGAGGTGCGGCCAACTGTGTGCCCATATCACACTGTTATAAACTGGCACCTTTTTTGCCAGTTATTTTAACTGTAATTTTACAACAAGTTTACAACAGAGTTCCGTGTCTGTTAAGTGTAAACCACAGTTAAATGCGCACAGAACTCTACTTACAGTTAAAATAACCAGGAAACAATATGTTAATTTAACTGTTAAATTCAGTCACTTTATAACAGTGCAGATTACCAGCTGTGTCCAAACTTACTTAACGTAATTCTCTTCATCACCTGTAGGTTTAAGGCAACATCGTAGTTTTCGCAGTTTCTAGAACTAGAGGTCTTTTTGCATGATGGAGCAGTTATCAACACACAAAACCCCCAACATGGCCAGCTACTGTCGTTCGTCGTCTCACCTGGGACCTGCCTGACTTAGTTAAGCCTGTCAGGGGTGAAGGCCCCCAGAATTACTCTCAGGATCCTAAAACCTCACCACCACGACAGGATCACACATCTGTGTGAGGGCTGTATCTGAAATCACCTACGAACTACAGAAATCTGTCCTGTACTGCTGACCCGAATACAGAACATTTCTCACAACAGCACGTTTGGTACACTGGATGAAAACTTTGGTGAGAATGGAAAAAATTTATATCCTGCTATGAAATGAGGAAAACTGTGTTAGTCCGTCCGTCCGTCCGTCCGTCAGTCGGAATGCATTTCCCTATTCAATCGGTTGACTAATCTGCCTGAAACTGCACATGGTCATTGAGCATTGGCATGAACAAGGACTGACAGAGCCGATTTTCCATTTTCCCAAATTTCAGCTAATCAGGAGCAAACATAATGCGTTTATGAGCGTTTTTTCTGCGTAGAGTTGTGAAGCGTGCTTGCTGTAAGTCTGTTCCTCACTGACGTCCCTAGGTGTGGACAAGTTTTACTTAAATCCCCGGTTGTGTGCACATTTCCATGGTTTGGCCTGGTACAATCAAGAAAGTAAACCATAGGCACAGGTGTAGATGCCTTGTCTTCCAATCACAGTTTGGTTAGATCGAATGAGAAGGGGCGAATGCTTTTTGATTTAAGTCCAGCCATTTTATGACACGCCCGTCCTAAGTACTAGGTAAAATTGGGCAGCATTCACAAAATGTTTTATAGATGATTTCCGCATGATCACGCTCGGGGAAACACTGAAACATGATTATCATTGGAGTATTTTAGGTTTGCGTGTAGCTGAAAACTTTCCCATCCAGTGCACTCAATTTCGGCGAGCAAGAGTAGGCAAGAGCGCTGTCTCGGGCATGGCCTCTGTTCGCTGGCCAATCACAGTCAGGGAAATCTCCAGCTGTGTTTACACAAGGGAAATTGACTTTTAACAAGGTCCAGATCAACAGCAAACATCACATCGAATAATTATCCTAAGACTTTGACACAACACTTATCTCACAGGTTTTTCCACATTGACTGTATGCATCTGACTATACTCCAATGCCGAATTTGATGGAAGACAGAGAACGGATGAAAAAGACTCTTTTGTGAAGTGACGTGCCCCTGATGTTGATGTAAACATAAAAAATTTGAAAAAAAGAAAAAAAATTAGCACTGCTTCCAAATCATGGTTTCAAATAAGTGGCTAATGGTCCATTGTGATTCAAAACTCCTTCTCATCAGCCTCATTTAAAAGGTACACTGCTATTTGCAGTTCAAATTATATCAAACTCTGAACTACAATACCCATCAGCCCAGCTCCCAGGCTGTCATAGTTAACTTCCTGCTGCAGCAGTGCACTGTCAGAGCGGAGGTAATCCCACTCACCTGCTGAGCCTTTGATTTAGTGATGGTATCCAACAGAGGCCTCTTCTTTACTTTCACTGCGCTTTTGGAAAAGAGCTCAACAAACTCCTCAAAATCCACTGATGGCTCCTCAATGCTCTCCCAAACCATGGCACCTCTCCTGTCCCTTACAGAGAGAACATAGTTTTTCATGATTATTATACTCCTATCATAAATGATTGCTTTAATAGAACAAGGTCAATATGCAAACTCTTACTGGTTTATATGAATCAAATCAGTAAATTTTAAAATGCTCTGCTTAGCCAAAGGTGTGGAAATATACTGGGAGGGATTTCCACAAGATATTAGAAAATAGCAAAAAGGATGTGGCTCTATCCCAGCCTAATAACCACAGTGAAGTCAGTGATATTGTTTTGATCAGGCCTGGCTCAAAGTAGTTTTTTTTTCTGTTGATTTTTTTCAGTTAAATCCACTGGAGTTTCACCGGTTTGACTGTCAAATCTCTGTACAAGGAAATCAAGTCCCTCTGCACTCATCTTGACAAACATGCATGGACTTTGCTCTGTGTGTGTGTGTGGGGGGAGGGGGGAGGGTTACTGTGATATGGAAACGAGAGGACCCTCCCCAGTTAAAGTCATCTGCGATGCCCTTATTAGCTGAATTGCCAATGTTTTCCTTTGATGGATGGAGAGGTCTATCCCAAAACAGCCCCAGACTAAGAGGTGTCCACATATTTGTGGCCATGTAGAGTGACTCCATATCCTAACACTGCTGTACCCTGCATGTTCAGTCTCTGCCCTCTTCACTGATGGGACATTTTAACTCCTGATACCTGTAAAGTACTCCCTTTTTTCCCAGTGTATTTAGTGAATGTTCCGCTAAATCTCGAGCACAGAAATCTTGCGCCGATCAGCATTTTAACGTCTTCAGCTCTGCAATGAAATATGTCGGTTTGTCAAATGTAACTGATTAATTCAAAGCTGTGAAACTTCAGGCCTGTTTTAAATTGTAGTAGAGACCCCAAGGTTCCAAATCAACAAAATATGTCCTGCTGCTGAATTACAGGGAAATGTGCATAAATAATGCATAAGATCTACATATTTCCTATTAGATATAATGCTGTTGCCATAAAAATAAAGAAACATAGCATGCTGGACTTGAACATTTCTCTGAATGTTACTGTGATGTAGCTTCAGTAAAGTGCTGCGATTAGCGGGTATTGAATGTGTAAGTCACATTGGCAACTGAGGCCTGCAGTGTTTTAGGTGTTAATCCGGGTTCTTATACGATCTCTAGATGAGTCGTTGGTGCAATGTTGGGGGAATCTGGATTAGCTTGCAACTCCTGGAAGGTTCACCACTGTTCCTAGTTTTCTTTATTTGTAGATAACGGCTCTCAACCGTGGTTCGCTGGAGTTCCAGAGCCTTAGAAATAGCTTTGTAACCCTTTCCAGACTGATAGATGCCATTGACATCCACTAGTGAATTTCCATAGATTGTGGCATCATGTGCTGCTTTTTGTCTACTTCACATTGGCAGACAGGTTTTATTCATGTGATGTTGAGATTTGACAGGGCTGGCAGTAATCATGCCTTGGTCTGTTGATCTTGAGCCCAACTGCTCAGTAAATTTGTTTAATTGATTGATCGATTTATTAACTTACGGGGGCATTTACTTTTCTATGTAAGACCAGATAGGGTTGGATATCTTTTTTTTTTCAAGAAACAAAATTGTCATTTAAAGATTGCATTTATGTGTTTACTCAGGTTATCTTTGTTTCATATTAAAATTAGGCTGATGATCTGAAACATGTAAGAGTGACATAAATGCAAAACGGAAGGAGTTGGAATAGATTTCACCCCTCTGTATATAATAGGATGCAAGTAAATCATAGTCCTGATCTGCACACACAGGAAGAGGTCAGTGATTAGTGAGATTGGAGTTACTTATTGGAGTTCAGCTGTATCCGTGTCCAGTACAGGGGCTTCATGGGTCGTGGCGGCTCAATGGCGGGTTTCTGTGGACCCTTGTCCTGTGCAGGAGCGCAGCCAAACATCACCGGTGACATAGGGGGAGGAGATCCCACCCCAGGAAGAGGAGGTGGGGCACCGAGGCCCAAGAGAGGGAGTGGTGGAGGGGATCCGACACCAGGAAGAGGAGGTGGAGGTGGGGGTCCAGCCCCAGGAAGAGGAGGTGGAGGTGGGGGTCCAGTCCCAGGAAGAAGAGGTGGAGCTGGGGGTCCAGTCCCAGGAAGAGGAGGTGGAGGTGGGGGTCCAGCCCCAGGAAGTGGAGGTGGTGGAGGAGGTCCAGCCCCAGGAAGAGGAGGTGTCGGAGGTGGTCCGGTACCAGGAAGAGGAGGTGGTGCAGGTGGTCCGGTCCCAGGAAGAGGAGGTGGTGGAGGTGGTCCGGTCCCAGGAAGAGGAGGTGGTGGAGGTGGTCCGGTCCCAGGAAGAGGAGGTGGAGGGCCGGGGGTGGGGAGAGGGGGTCCCACACCAGGAAGGGGAGGTGCAGGAGGTGGGCAGAAACCTGAGAGAGGGGGCGGTGGGGGAGCACCAGCAGTGTGTTCAGATAGTGGGAAAGGCGGTGCGGTTGAGACCTGCATGGCGCTGCCTGGCAATGGGGGCGGGGGAGGTGGCGCTGCCAGTCTGGGTAAGGAAGGTGGAGGGAGCGGGGCTACAGGTATATTAGGCAGGCCTGGAGGAGTGGGTGGGGGTGGAATACCACTCTCTCTCTGTCCGCAAGAGCAAATAAACCCTGCCGTTTTGTTTGGAGACGGTGATGTCTCCAGGGAAGGCACTTTAAATGAAACGCTCTCCTCTGCAGGTGAGGTCTGCACTGACAAGGCCACCCGTTTGCTTGCAGTTTGGAGACTAGCAGCTGTGAGCTCCACCTTTGTCTTCCCGCTGGTCTGTTCTTCGGTAAAACCATCTGTCTCCAGCAGAGGGCGCCGTTTCTCCAGCTGGGATATTTCAGCCCTTAATTCCTGGATGGTTTGCTGCAGTTCCTGAATCATACTCACAGACTCGTCCTACAGATGAGAGAGAGAGAGAGAGAGAGAGATAAACAGTCTGCTCCATGACTTGCCCATCGTTTGAAGTGTAGAACTTTCAGGCCGAAAGAAAAATCCCCAGAAGATCAGTCGTCAGCGCGGCACACAAAAAGTGATGTGTCAATGTGTGCCAGGCATCAGCCTTCATGTGGGGCACTAACATAAACACTGTCTGGGCTGTTTCCACCCAACACTAATCACTACCTTCAAAATCCTCCTGCCAGTTTTGTGACTCGCAATGATCAAAACAGGGACAGATGCCCCAGCATTTCTCAGCAATGAAGGGGAGCACTTTTTAGTCCAAAAAGGAGGGGACCAGGAGGGGAAGTGAGGCCATGTGTCTGCAGTCCCTGAGATTAACACTCTTAAAACCAGTTTACAGAGGAAGATACAAGATTTTCCTTTTTTTTTTTTGCTTTAGAAACATCAGTCTGTGATGGAAAAATAACTGCAGGCCCAGAGACTGATTGCTGTGGCAGAAGCATAATTGGAAGACTCAGGGTAAATTGCTAATGCTGCCCGGGAAACAGTCTACTGTCGCCAAATAACAATCTCAGTGCCTAGTCACTCCTGAGAAGAAAAGCACAAATAATATGACGGCTATTTCAGACAGAAAATATCCGCCTACCTGCCTCTGTCGATCAGCTGGTCTGTACACACACTAATAAGGCACTCACTGATGGCAGTGTAAATGGGTACAGATCAGGCCAATGAAGAACCTTGACAAACACTTATCATCTGTATCAACAACTTTCTGCCCTCTGCTGGGGATATACATTCACTACAGTTTCTTCTGAAAAACTGAAAACAGCTAAAGCCAGATAAAAAAACATTTCATGATGTGTCTCAGATAAAATTGTTTTCACATTATTTTCTCATTAGTAAATAATTAATGCTTTACTGCTCTAAAAAATGTATGAATAAAACAAGCTAATTTAAATTGGCCATAAGCAACCAAAAGAGGGGATACAGAAATAGACAGGAAAGGCATTGATCTGTGATGGGGCGTTTGTCAGGGTGGGACAGTCAGCTGATCTAATCACATGACACAGAGAAAAAGAATGAGATACCTGCTGGTTTTCCTCCTCTTTCTGCTTTAGTGCTGTTGGGACGATTGCTTGATGTTCTGAAAGGAAGTAAAACCTGCATTGCAGCAATAATACTCCAAACCAGGGCCGGCGCTAGAACAGGGAATTGGGGGGGCACAGACACGTCCTTTTATGACAAGAATTAGTCCTGGCAAGTTCTCAATCATGTTCCTTTATTGACACGTTTTCCAATTATCGTAATTGGCAACTGAAGACACGGTTTTTCTCCATATGCGATCTAACAGCAATGAAATTATGGGCTAAATTCAGCACAGAAAAATAATTTACTTATATATAGGCCAATGCTTTGCATTGATTGAACTGGTCCGCATTCCAATGAAATATCGCCTTTCACTCTCGGTATTGTGTGGGTTGATAAAAAAAAGTGGCAATCGGCAGTTAAATAGGCTATAAAAAGCATGCGGCTCAAGCTATTTGCGCAGGTATGCAATTTTGAATAACATTGATTTAAATACAGCAAATACGCGTCCAGATGAATGATTGTCGTCTTACCTAATCGGGGAGAACAAGCAGCACCTGTTAAGTGTGGAGTGCTCTCGGAGTGAACCTTTTGTTAATCATGAAAATGACTGAGAACAGGTCAGGACTAACAACTGTTTTAAACGGATGTTTTGACCACCCCAATTCTCAGTTCTACTGAATTTACCCCATGATTTAATCGCTGTTAGATCACATAAACGCGTCAATAATGGAAAATTATTGAGAACTTGCCAGGACTAATTCTTGTCATAAAGGGACGTGTCTGTGCCCCCCAGTTCCCTGTTCTAGCACAGGGCCTGGTCCAAACCTCAGCACATTCCACTTTCCAGTGGCCAGAGTGGTCAAAATATAAAATAGTAAGTAATTAAATAAATAAATTAATTAAATTTATTGTGAAAACTGTAGTGCAAGAATGAATTATAATCACAGTTTCAAACTTCCTTTGCCTGATGGAACCAGGAAGACACAGGTGATCGACATTCTTGTGTATCTGATAGTTCTTTTTCTACAAAGTGTAAGTCTGCTTGCCTGCTAATGTCATCGCCGGGTGAACTGCTATCAAACGCCAGATAAAAGACAGAGAGGGAATATCGAAGAAAAACAAATTTATGGGTTGTCTACGCTTGGCGTTGACTTTTTGGTGTTTGGGCTTGTTGGGTATTTTGCATTTATATAATGTTATCGTACCTTCCTTTGCTTGCTTGAGAATTGATCTGGCGCCCCCTCCTGGTTTTGGTTGGGGCCACAGGGTTTGATTGCATGCCGGAGTGGGCTGGCCAACCACTGCCCAAGTGTACAGCTGATCTTCCTGAGGAAAAACCTCATCATACTTTATATCTGTGCAGAACATAAGCAACCTTAATTCTGAAAGAGTAGGTACATCATGAACAATGCGAATAAAATAAAGGACCACTTTATAAAGACCTTTCACCCTCTACTGTATTGAGAACAATACTAAGCACATTGGTTGATGTTCTAACATATAAATTTAATTTCTTAAGGAAAATAAACAATGTGATGACTGCAACAGAGTCCGAAAAAAGTTACCATATATGACTTCATCATTGTGTATCACCATGTCTTTTAATCACAGTCATTAAATTTTTGAGCACTGAAGACTTGAGTTTGTTGGAGGGGAATCGTTCCACCATTCCTCCATTATGTAGATCCTCAGCCACGCAGTTATACAGGGCCTTCATTGCCATTTATTTCATTTTTTATACATATGGGGCTGTTGAATACTCAGTTGTGATTGGTTTAGGGACGTTCTAAGGGTGTGCAATATTTTCTGATAACTGCATACCTATGTAGTCGTACCAAACATGTTAGCCTTTTGAAACTTTGTTTCAATTCGCCACATTTGAATTCCAGGCTAAAATTCAACTGATCCTTTGAGTCTCAATGTTACAAAAGCGTAAAATAGACTCATACAACATGTTTACGTTTCCTGATATAACTATTAAAATCTTTAGCGAGTCAGGTGATTATGACAAATGCGAGAAAGCGCAACGTGACAACGACAGTCCAGATCAAGGAAACTCCCCAGGAAGTAGGGATCTCAGTGTCAAAGTCAGCGGTCAAGAGTAGACGTCATCAGAATGAAACCAGAGGGTTTATATTAAGATGTAATAAGTAAGGCTCCAACAGGAAATTGGCCAAAAAAAAAAAAAAAAAAATCTTAAAAGCCTGTATATTTCTGGAAAAAAAATCTGATAATGAAAGTATTGTCACTATTCAAATTCTACTATATTTGAACAGACCTAATTATATATTTCTGCATTAATGGTGCCCTCGCAAAAGTCACCCACACCATGCACTCTGTCATACTTCCATACTATGCCAAACTTTGGCTTCTGGATCTGATGCTGATGACAGCTCGGTCTCCCCATGTTGTCTTTAGTTCAGGGAACATGGTGACTGTTTCTCCCAACAACAACAAAAAAAAAAAAAAAAACTTGACATTTTATCTCTTTGAGACAGAAAACACACTTAAAACTGTGCAAATGTCCGTCTCAGATGACCCCAAGCCCAGAGAAGCTGGTGGTACTTTTTAACTGTGTTGATGTATGGCTTCAACTTTGCATAGTTAAGCTTTAACTTGCAGATCTGTGAATGCAGGGGTGAAAGATGTTCACTGACAAAAGTTTAGTAAAGTATGCCCAAGTCCATGTGATGATCTCCATTGCAATCAAATGATGGTTATAAATGTGGCCGGCTGAAGGAGGGCCCGGGTGGGCGTTAGAACCCCAGACTCCCGGGTAAGAGTCACTTGTGCTGTCCAAAGAGCCAAAGAGCCAGGCTCGTGGCAAGGTAGCCACGGCGCGTACTTATTAGGAGGCATTTCTAGTGACAGGACCCTTCAACTGTCACATACAGATATTGACATCAAACGGATCAGAGATTTTGAGCATTCAGAAGTGGCCTTGCCCTTCATGCACTGAGATTTGCCCGGATACCTTCCTTACAATCTTGGGTTTATATCACACACTGTCAAAGGTGAGATGCCAAAAATCTGACCAATCAGTCTTTGGGGAATGTTGTTCTCAAAGTGATGGATTATGAACTTCCACATACATTGGAAAATTTGTGAGCCTCCACCTATCTTTGCTAACGGGGGAGTAATCCTTTTTTTCGGGGGCTGCTTTTATTCTGTAACATGTTATGCTCATCTGCAACTTTTCACATTATTATTGATCCTTTTGGTCCTAAATCGCTCCCGTGCCAACCTTTTTGGAGTTTGGTGTTGTCTAAAGATTTTAAATCTGCATGTACTCTACAGGCCAGAAGTTTGGAAGCAAGGCCAACACAGGTAAAAAATTTGGAAGCAACTTCAAGTTTCTGTTCACAATGTCTTTCTTAAAAACCAGTATGAAATCTATGGGTTTTGGGATGTATTTACTGCATGATTAGACAGTCTCTAGACCTCTCTCCAATTGAGCTTACGTGGGATGAATCGGATCGATCTATCAGAACAGTGCGTCCCACGAATCAGCAGACTCTCATTGATGAACTTAAGAAATCTTGGAATGCAATTCCTGGCACAAACCTTAAAAAACTTGTGGAACGAATGCCTTGTATATGCCATGCTGTTGTTAAAGCAAGAGGAGGTTACTCTGAAAAAAGCAAAGTCTAAAAAAAAAAAAAAAAAAAAGGAAATACCTGATAATTTCAGTAAAAATGTATTCCGATATAATAATCATGTTTATTTTGTTGCAAAGTATGCCAATGAAACTATGATCTTTTTTTGTACAAATTTGATCTTGCTTCCAAACTTTTGGCCTGTAGTGTATTTTCAAAAGACAATTGAATTTACAACTTAAAGCATCAAATAATGTGTTTTTGTAGAGCGTTCAAAATAAAAGAGGGTGAATTAACTTTTCAAATCGCTCGTTTTTAACTTGTAGATACACAAAGCGTGGACACAAATTATTATTGGGACTCAGATATGCTAATGAGTCAATCGCTCACTCACTCAGCAGTCAGCAGATCAATATCTAAACGGTATTTCGCATGTTACCGCAGCAAACTCGCAACAACAAGGGTACTCGGTTTTTCAGTACATCCATGAGTTGGCCGCAGGGAATCATTGATTGATTTTATCTGTTTTTTCTTTTATATGCAAACTTAACATATTTTGAAAGGGCTCTGGATATTTTCATATTAACTGACCAGACACACACACACACACACACACACACACACACACACACACACACACACACACACACACACACACACACACACATTTGATGTAAAGTAATAAAAAGGCATGGTAAAATTTGAAAGATCTCACATGAAATGTTGGGGTGTCCTGCAGTCCGTGGTCCTGTCCCTGAAGACAGTGTTTGAGGGGAAGGAGGAGTCCCGTTGCTAAGATATGTGAGCACAGTTTCTCCGCCTCCTGACATGAACTGTCCCGCTGCACCTTCTCCAGCAGGGTGCGCCCTGGAGCAACACAGCAATCCGAGTCATATTTGTGGGACACCCCCCTCTGCCGTTCCATTTCAGTGTAGGCAGCGTAAATCACTGCGGATAGCTGCAGTGCAGGCAACTTAGAGATAAACATAAATGACTGTAAGTATTGACTAATATCTCGGTGTGAAAAATGTTGAAACATTTGACACACTGAACTGCTAATCCTCGCGGTAGCTCTCAGTGTAGTGACACACTGGACTCCTGAGTATGCTGAAATGTACACACACAGTGTGTCTGCGCTGTGTCTATGCATGTTTTGTGTGTGTCTGCTTGTGATATGCGTCAGCAACAACCGTGTATATGTAGGGTAAGTGTGTGTGTGTGTACGCACTGTGTATCTATAGGCTCAGTGTGTGTACATATGTGGATTTCAGTACACTCAGTGTGTGTATGTGCCCTGGATTTCAGTGCGCTCAGTGTGGGCATGCACTGTGTACTTTTTCTCTTGCTCTGGTTAGTGTGCATGTACTGTGCACGCTTTTTCTGAGTATGCACTCTCCCCATTAATCCAGAATTTCACACTATAAATAACAGCCTGCTGTCTCTTCGAGCTGAGAAACCAAACGGAGCACCGTACTGAGAAACCTTTTCATGTGAAACCAATACTAAGACAAAGGTGGCCTCCCCGAGCTCTGAACATCAGCACATCAGGCTTCCTACACTGAGGGATTAAAATATTCTAATAATCTTAGATGGATATAAAGGTCAAGCTGGTTCCTTTGAGCTTGTCCTATAATCAGGCCTAAACGTCAGAGCTTTGCTTTGAAATCTGAGCTAATCACTCGCAGGTTACTGAAATGACAGCATCTACTCACATGTGAACAGGGAATGAAAACGGTGTAACTGCTAAGATGGCTAAAGGCATTCAGTGCTGGTTTTGTCACTGTAAATAAGAGCCATCGATTTACAGTGACCCCAAAACAACAGCTTGTACCCTGCAAACTGTTTGCGCTATTCATAGGAGAGAAGAAGAGAGGCCTGCAAGTTGAAATACTCAGAATGTCCGACTTACGTAATTACTTTATACGGCAGGGTAAGGTAAGCATCCTTTATGTCACTGTACAGAAAGAGTGTTCAAATTTTTCTGCAGTTTTCAAGGTTAACACATATATAATCTGCAGAAGATATAAATGCCAAAAATCAGGTCTAAATGCCTCCCCCCAAAAAAAAAAAAAAAAAAAAAACTTGCATTTGCTAAAGGTAATAAACCTTGGTTACAGCGACCCTATTCTGGCCATCTTGCACGCGAATTTAGAGTAGTGTTGAGCTCACCAGTGTACCTAGTGTAGTGTGGAACTTAGAACTGATTATAGTATAATGTGGAACTAACCTGTGAACTTAACGCTGCGTGGAACATACCAGTTGAACTTACAAGCGAACCTGAAGTTGAACTTCCGACTGAATCGAGTGTAATGTGGAACTTGCCAGTGGAAGTCATCAGTGAACCAAACGCAGAGTGAAACTCACCAGTGAACACATCCTGAGCGCTGCAGGAGGAGGAGAGTGTGTACGATGATGACTGTCTGATGGCGAATACGTGGCCGTCCCGCTGAAGCTCTTCCTCGTAACGGCGGGACTCCGGCTGGGCCTTAGAGCCCACCGACTCAGCCCTCAGGCCCTGTGTCCAATCAGCAGAGTGCGTGAGGGGCCCAGCGATGCTGCAGGCCCTCTGTCTCCGCCCCCTGAGGTGCAGCTGGGGACTCTGGGAGGGCGAGGCGGAGGGGATGATGGAGGACAGCTGGCGAGTGGTGGTTTTGATGTAGGCGGGGTTGATCGGAGGGTACAGCTTTACGGGAAAAGTCGAAGCAAGAGACTTCCGCCGATAGGGGGCGTGGGGAACTTCGGTTTCCGACACCCACTGGGAGAAGGAAACACGGCGTTTGCGCATATCCACCAGGGGGCGCTCTTGTGAGAGCCCTGAGCTTAGCTCTGTATGAATGACAGGTGCTGGAAACTCCGGGGCCGTAAGAGGGGCCACACCCCCTGTCTCAGGAGCCCAGGATCGGCTGCCCTGGATTCGCTGCCCACTGTCCCTGCTCACTTCCTGTTCAGTGCTGTCCGCATCCCTCATTTCCTGTTGGTCATTACGGCTGCCACTCTTTATCAGTTCAACACCTGCTGCACTTTCAAATGAGTCCACAGAATCAGGGAAGCTGTCCTTGCTGGTTTCCCTGGAGACCTGGTCTCCCACTCTCCTATTAGTTGGAGCAGCACAGAGCTGAATGTTAGGCTGCGACACTGGGTGTGTCTCAGAACAGATGTTCAGGCCAACGGCAGCGGTATCCGATTGGCTGTCCAGTTTTTGGACGTCTGATAGTTCATTGATTCCAGCAGCCAGTCCAATTCCTCGTTCTGAGGTCACTCTGACTGAGATTGGTTCAGATTCCGGAGGGCTGGATGTGACATCGGCAGAGGGCTGGCTGCTTGTGGCTGGTGCGGTCAGTCTCTGACAGGACAGGGGATCAGCGAGGAGGTCCTCTGGCCCCAGGGCCGAGTGGAAGCTGTTAATATCGGTGTCGGAGGCCGAGCTGCCCCCAGGCTCGGTGTCGTACGGCCCCAGCTCGTCCTCGGACAGCCTGGCTGCAGGGTCAGCAGATGGACGGGGCTGCAGTTCACTCTCGCTGGACCTCTGGGAGCCCTGCGGGTCCAGCCCGTCCTCCTGTAATCCTCCAGCGGAGCCTTTCTCCTTTCCCTCTTTCCCTCTGCGCGCTCCCCTCCACATCCTGAGGCCAGAAAATACCGAGGCCTTGGAGTCCAGATTTGGCTTCTTCTTCTTGAGGTCCAGCGCTTGGGCATCTGGTTTGCCGTGACCTTTTTTCTTGTGTGGTGCCTGCCACACCCCGCCCACCTCATCGCCCCCGGAGATGGTGTTCTCCCCCGACCCCCGTACTTTCCCTTCCTGATTTCCCATGATGCTCAGCAGATACGGTCCCCGGACGCAGAGTCCGTCGCTCTCTCGCTCCTGCAGGCTGCGAGACCTGCCTCTCTGCGCCCCTCTGCTCTCTGAGCCACACAGGCTGTCCGACGCCGTCGCTGCTGATGCAAGACCTGCGAGCGCCTCCTCGGTGAGTCTGTGCAGCGGCATGCTGGCCGAGCGCCCGAGGGGCCGGCCGCCCTCTGCTGGCAGCTGCTGGTACTGCAGCGGCTTCAGCCTGCCCTCACTGCCCTTCCTGCTCTCGGTGAAAAGGGTCCTGCTGAAGCTCTCCCTCAGGGCAGGCACCTGAGTCTCAACCGTCTGTATCACCTGCATCCTGCCCACAATCCTGCCCGCAATCCTGCCCTCAGCTGCTCACTGAACACAACCGATCCCTAACACAGGCTATGTGTAACAAAACAGCAAAAAAATCTGTCAAAACAGAAAGTAAAAAAATGACATTTCTAGAAAATAACTAAGCTGAACTTTAGTTACAGGCAATCATAATTTACCATTTTTATTTACTTTCTGAGTTATTTTAGAGATACAAATAAATCAATGTGAGAATTGCACCTAGCACAACAAAAATACATACCTTAACTGTGTCGAGTGCACTAAAAGAAGATCTGTTAAATTGCTACATGTCGATATGAATGCAGGCCTGACTTATGTCCTGTTCTCTCTGTTCATGGTTTTTGAGCTTGCATGTGCTTCCAGATTAAACAGACACAAATCGACAGAAAACATGGACACAAGTCAGAAAACTCCTCCTACCCTTTGTCCAAGGCAATAACACCGTTCACATGGACAAACACACAGAGACTAACTGATGATGAACAATTAATCCCACCAACCACAGTACCTAATCCCCCTCAATCTCACCAGGGTCCAGGGATTAAAATAATTTCATCATATTCTTCATGGATTAATTCAAACATGCAGGGCCATCCATAGATAAATGTAAGCATGTACACGTCAGTAAGCAAGCCCACTGCTGGTTCATACTTCATGTTAGCATTTTTGCGGTGTTTGTGGCATACATGCAGTATTTGTGCATATAATGCATATTTAAAAAGATATAAAATGCCGCAGTGCTATCCATTACAAATTCAACCATTATGGAACGGAAAAGACAAAAGTGGCAATGATGTAGGGGAAGATATTGATGACACAACTGATAACTGATAACAGAGATGTGAACCAGACACACTGGATGCAATCTGGCAGATAACAGCCCTAATGATACAGCAAAGTCATGGTAGTTCACCCAAACAGACTCAACCATCAGGAATTTGATTGGTGATTCTGCTATAAACAAAGTCGCCCAGCAAAATGGCTGACGACTCATCCAGGTATGGCTGCTGTCCAGAGAGGCGATTATGACTGGCTGATTCCAAGCACATTCATGTTTATTTAACTGAGTCCAATCAGCCATGAATTATTAATGCCGTCTCTAACCCCAGCACTGCTTTAGCATGGTGCAGGAACAATAGATCAATACAGATGTGTTTAGATGGCTAAAAATATGTTCAAGTCCAAAAATCATCCACTTTGGAATGCACATATTTTAAGAGCGCTTCAGGAAGCCACAAGCTGGTAAATTCCTTTTTTCATCTTCAAATTTGCAAGTAAAAAAATCTATATGCGTTTAATTTTGGCTGTTCGCAATGCTTGTCTGCGCATGAAAAATAAATAAAGAAACCAAATTAACATAAGCTATCATGATTCTTAAAAGACCAAGTAAACTGCAGTAAAATACTTGATTTTGATTGATAAATAGATCAGTGCCATCATTAAGACTAATATTTGTCAGTGCTCTCATTCAAGGCGTAATGTGTAATATCAAGAAAAGTTTAATGAAGTTTACAAAACTTTGACTTGCTGATAAAACATCAGAAAACATCTCTCATAGCACTGAGCAAGCAGCTGGACTCACCCGTGGCCTGTCGTCACAGAACAGAGAAGTGTTTTTCATTCACAGTGTGTGGAGCTGCATCACAGGTCACATGAACACTGAGCGCAAACCATCACATGTCTCCGTCATATGCAAATGCCCTGCAGCGAGGACAATGCTTACTGTTGTGCTCACACACGCTACCAAAACACGTCAGGGGAAGAGCTAAGAAGACAAGCAGCAACGGAACATAATTAAATCAAACTTTGATTTGAATAGAAATATGTTGTATATAAATTATGAAATAATTTCGTCTTGACTATTAAAATAATGATTGTTTAAAAATTGGAACAAAATTAATTATATAAGTGCAAAATCATATACATTTATAGAAGTATTAGAGTATGATTCAAAATCATTGCATTCTCATTTATTCCTGTTTAATCTAGTGCAGTTATGATTCGATAGACCCTTTCTTAAGAAATCCCCCTAAAAATCATGCCGTGCATCGGCTACGACGAAAGCAGACAGTAGATCCAGCCGTGCGCCGTCATCTTAAACAGACATCACCTCCCAGGACGCCTCAGAGGAAAGGACATCTCATTTCTCTAAAAACATGTAGTTTTTCCTTGTTTCTTCCTTCCTTGCATCACTTCCTCGTGTCCTTTCCTTGTGTCCCCGATGGGAGGCACGAAGACACAAGGAAAGGACACGAGTGAGGTTACCATAGATGCAGTTTAAGAGAGGAGATGCACCTCAGCTGAACCTCGCATCCTCCCCTCTGCTTTTGCTCGAAGTTTCTCTTGTGTCCAGTTCCAGGTACTGGTGGATATCTCCAGATAAAAGGAGGAAATGCAGAACAATGATATAAACACTTCTCTGCTCGATCTTATCCTCGCCAGGTATTTGGCAGTATTTTGAGGCATAGTTAACACTGAGACTGCATACAAAATGATTTTTGTCCACAGCACCCTCTTGTGGTCGGAGTATACAGCAATCTGTTTTTTTTTTTTTTGTATAAATCACTAGGCAGGGGATTCGGAGGGTTCATATTTTGAAAATACATTCAATAAAATCAAGCAGATAAATAACATGAGAAAGATCCCACTCTCACCAGCAACCATCTTACCTTCTTACCTGCAGCATGAGAGACAGGTACATAAGCAAGTGCCAAAGGCTCAAATCGGGCATCGACCTCGTTATCAGAAAACTGTCACAGTTTCTGTAAAGTTGTGAATATGTTCATTTATGCTGATTATTCCCAGGATGTGTCCAAAAGGACAGTTTCACACTAACTAATTACATCAACCACCCCACTGCACAAACAAACAAAACGCATGCCCTTGAAGAATTAGTTTTCCCTGCTGTATCTGGTCAGCCAAAGGGCACGGACCTGTGCTGGCTGCAGCAGAGATTCCTGTGTTGGGATTCAGATAAAGGTCATGCTTTGATAGATCTGGAATTTACATAAATCTATTCGGAAACTCTACAGGTCTGACTTTCCTTGCTGATTGATGATTGCGACCATGAAATGTGAGTCTGATATGGGTGCAAGCTAAACAGATGCTTACATCACCGCAGTTCTGCACAGAAATATAGCATCCGTGATATTACATCATGAAACATTTGCTGGATTGTCAGTGGACTGCGAAATCCTGATAACATTTCAATAGAATGTTGAATAAAATTTATTTTGGAAAAGTTTATTGCAGCCTTAAAAAAGTCAATTAAAATTTGACATTTCTTTGAAAATATTCAGTTCAGTTGTGGAAAAACGAATGGAATCACCTGGGTTTTAAAAGCTTCAAGTATGAAAATCTGGGTACCGTTATTAAAGAACTTGCAAAGCCCTAATAAAAAGAAAAATTGTGAAAACATGCATTACATTTCTGGAATTTGAATAAGTCTTCTTTTTAAATTATTCAGAAATTTGTATCCAAAAATGATCATTCATTGTGAACCTCTGGGACCAAGTTCTTTAAAAAACAATCTCTTTTATGTATTGTTTAAATCTCTAAATAAAAGCAAAATTGTATGGAAAAACCTCCAGACTTTACTCAAGTAATCCACTCAGTCTGCACACCAGGCAATACCAGAACACGCTCTCTTGCCTGTATTTCATTTCAGTTGTTAGCAGGGAACTCATCATCATGCCCAAAGTCCTGCAGTACGTAATCAATTTGCGATTGTCCTTAAAATATACGATGATAACTCATACTGTAATTCTGGTAATTTGTGCATGTTTATCTGCATCTTTGTGTGTATGTCTTACAAGAGGCTACCTGTATTTTCTGCAGTAACCCATGAATATACGATCATACTACTAATATTACACAAAATAACAATGAAACCTTGTAATTGCTTTAGACTAACTATTGGCGTGATTAATTTGATTAATAATGATATGGTCCAAAATTTACCAGAGGGACCCATTTGAATTTTAATGACTATTGATTACATCCAAGTGCAGGAGCATCTATTTGTTCCACCATTTGAATCAAAGCAGGTTTGAAATCCCTCTGTAGGCACAAGCTTAATTGTGATTATATTACATAAACTACTCAAAAGAGGTTCAGAATTTTTCTATCATTTCTGTAAGTATGTCTTTTTTAGTCAGATGGGGTTAGAACATCCTCCTTTGGGCTGTCGTTAGAACTACAGACATCAAGTTATTATGGGACATGCAATCACTGCACTTATCTTTAGAAACCTTTTAAGTTAACCCAGATTTCGTTTTCTTGGATTTGAAGCATGAACTTGGAGACTGAACTGAAAAACTGCCTCGAAACACCCATTGTGACACCTCATGCACCATTTGCATGTGTTCTGCATGAGTGTCTTTCCACGCATGACAATTTTAGCAATAAAAGGCTGAGCATTTCCTGTTCATCATCACTTGAAGTTCGAAGATGGTTCGATGAAAACTCAGCATCCAGGATAGGGGAAGCCTGGTAACAACATGCACAAACTCAGAGAACTACGGCTCTGCCTCTAAAAGTAAGCCAAAGGTTTATCCGCAGACTCTGGCAGAGGCTCAGGACGACTAATGCTGCTCAGAATCGCCCCTGTTCCATCTTCCGGATCAACTCAGGGCAGCCAGGGGCACCAACGGGTCCGAACAGACCATTAGAAATTGTCTGTGAGACCAAGTTTGCGATGCCGCCATCCTTAAGTTCGACCACCGCTACTTGACCGTCACAGAAGGGCTTGCTGAGATTGGTGCAGACATCGTATCCAGTGGAACCTTGGTCAGTGGGCAGAGACGGTGTTCACAGATGAGTCATGCTTCTCGCTCCAGTTCAGTGATGGCCGGGCTGGCGTTTATTGTTGTCCAGGAGAGAGATTTGCTGATGTCCACATTGCTCAACGTCTACCATTTCTCTACCACACTGTCAACGAAAATTGGACTGGTCAGCATTCTCGCAACAAGATTGTTCAACCTCTGGTAACGCCACTTCTGCAGTGAATTGAACTGGAGCTTGGTTCTAGCTTTAGACCAAATCACTCCACAGAGCTGGCAGTTGCTGAGCTTGTGAGTGATATTTTGCTTGGATTTAAAAGAAATGAAACCACAATAGCTACGTTTTTGGATTTGTCAAAGGCGTTCGATACGATTGATCACAAAATACTCCTTAATAAACTCAGTCACTATGGCGTGAGAGGCCTAGCTCATGACTGGTTTCAAAGTTATTTGCTTAACGCAAACATTTTGTTCAGTATCGAGGAGTTGATTCTCAAACACGGCAAGTGTGTTGTGGGGTGCCACAAGGCTCAGTGTTGGGGCCTCTACTGTTTTTAATTTATGTAAATGATATACCGTTCAATGTGCGTAAGGCCAAGACAATACTTTATGCCAATGACACAACATTGTACTACACTGGTACCAATTTGTGCGAGTTGTTCATGGTTATGAATGAGCAACTAGCTGTAGTGTCTGACTGGTTTAAAAGTAACAAGCTCTCAATGAATGCCTCAAAATCAAATTACATTATGTTCAGACAATCACATGAGCCCCATGCGATACCTGGTCATATCAAAATTGATGATAAAATTATCGAAGTTGAGAGTGTTAAGTTTCTCTGTGTTTTCATCAATGGAAAACTAAAATGGCAATGCCATATAAACCATTGTCGGAAAAAAGTTTTAAGCGGGTTATACGCGTTGAATAAATGTAAAAAATATCTATCATCATCCAATTTGAGAATGCTCTATTTCACGTTAATCCACCCACACCTCCAGTGTGGGAATATGCTATGGGGAACTGCATACAAAACCTACTTGAGATCTTTGAATGTCCTCCAGAAGCGCGCCATTTGCATCATAACGCACTCAAAATACAATGCAAACACTAATGATTTATTCAAAAAATTACATATAATGAAACTGGATGACATCCATCGCAACCAATTAGCTAGGTTTATGTTTGCATTCAGACACTGTAATTTACCACCCCGACTTATGACAAAATTTGATGTTAATGCTGATGTTCATAGTTATAACACAAGGCAACAAAATGAGGTATATCTCCCACTATATAAGTCGCATTCTGTTTTCATGAGTTTTCTGTATAAAGCCCCAATTCTTTGGTGCGAACTTCCCCAATATGTTAAAACTGCCCCATCCCGTGCATCATTTGGTTCTCGAAAATCAAACCATTTTATTTATCAATATTAGCCAAAACTGATATCATGCTTAATAATCTCCCTGTCATTGATATGCACGGCGTGTGTGTGGGTGTGTGTGTATGTGTTTGCGTATGTCTGTGTGTGTGCGTGAGCATGTGTGTGTGGGCCTTTACAGTTCTATGTATGTGTCAATGAGTGTAGATGCTGTCGTCGAATCTATGTATATGTTTAAAAATGTACTCTGTAATTGCTATTTTAATGTTTTGCATATTTTAAGGTTTACACCACCCCCGATACGATATATCTTGTGTAAATACGGTATAAAATAAACCGGGGGCGACAGACATTCAATGTCTTGGGGTAAACCTCGGGGCTGGTGAAAATAGCCCGATATGTATTATTGATGTACAGTTTTTTTTACTCGAAACAAATAAATATCAAAAATAAAAATAAATATCTAGGACAACAATGACCTCATTGTGCCAGGGTGGTGACCGACTTCCTGCAGCAGCAGAACGCTCAGCACATGGAATGGCCCACATATTCACCCGACTGTCACCCATTGAGCATGCTTGGGATGAACTAGAGCAGGGGTGTCAAACTGGTCCGTAAAAGGGTCGAGGGGCTGTAGGTTTTCAATCCAACCGAGCAGAAGCACACCTGAAACAACTATCCAACTGTGCAGCTGAGATGAGTTGATTAAATTCATCAGGTGTGCGTCTGCTCAGTTTGAATGAAAACCTGCTGCCCCTTGGCCCTTTCATGGACCAGTTTGACGCCTATGAACTAGAGCGACGAGATTGATCACATCACGTTCCTGCTGTCAACCTCTGGCAACTTGCTCAGCGATTAGTCGCAGAATGGCAAGCGATCCCTCAATGTTATTTCCAACGCCTGATGAACAGCATCCACTAATGCTGTCAAGAATATGTGAATGCGAACAGCGGCTACACCAGTTACTACAGCTTCTGTGACCATAATTTTGGGGGCTGCATGAGTTTTTTCACAAGGGTAATAAACTAGTGTGCGATCCAAGTTTTTTGTTTTATGTTTTCTGTTCTTGAGCCATCAAAGAATTATTTTGCCATTCGTTGTCACTATTTTAGCTTGTTAGCTTATATTTATACACGCAAATATTTTGACCTTCAACTTCTTTTGAGTAGTATATATGATTATATCAAATAACACTCATCCAATTCATATGAAAATCCCATTCACATACTCTGAAATGCACAATGAATCGGTGGGCAGTAAGTCTGTAAGCATCTGTAATGTTTCCTGTGAGCTGAATGACAACTTACTCATACTCCGCTGCAGTCAGAACTCATGCCAATCGCTCCATGATAGAGATAATTCGTCAATCGCTAACAGGAGTATTTTTTAATACTTTTTTTTTTTTAACATATGTAGTCAGTGATTACAAGGCGAGGACACAAGGCATAACATATCTATAATACAGTGTTGCTATAGAAAGAAAAAGGAGTCGTTCTGTGTCACTTTTGGGTGCCACAGGTATCCTCATAGGCTTCAATACCAAGCCGACAGCCTATGTATTGGATGACAATAGTAAACATGACAAGAGAATATTCCAGCTGGAGTTCAGTCCCAGAGCCCCCTTATCGCAAAGCAACAGCACGAAAAATTGTGTCACCAACAACTCTACAGTGTCGAAAAAATAGGCTAACTCTCCCCGACTCGAATCAATGTAATGCATTTATAAAATTACCATTCCCTTTACCCATTCCTGATGTAGGATCAGAGTAGTAATAATGACATTAGTACTTCCTTTCCCCAATAATGTTTAGCAATGGTGTTTGGAAAGGGAGTCACAGAGCGCCACCATATGACCAGTCAGGATGAGAACATGTCATGACATCATTTAGGCCCAGGCTGTGAACATAGAGAAATACAGAGAAATGATCACTGACGCTCAGTCATGTGCAAATATTTACACTGAAGAGGATGTGTCCATTTATTTCCAAGATAGGGACCCATATAGACTGTGGCATACTTACATAGAGACCTGGCCAAGAACAGTGTCTTCAAACACGAGAAAATAATGTCCGTCTAAAACTTTGGACTCCAAAGACATGACTGCAACTGTTAGGGCTGGATAAACTAATCAAATAACATTCATTTATATTATTTTTTTAAATAATTAATTTTTCAATTTTTTTACTTAAATTACAAAATAGTTCAGACCAATGCACATATTAATGAACATATGTAAGTTTATATTCCACAGGCTTCAAGAAGGAACTGTCCAAACAATGTATAAATATTGCTCATGAAGCGTAAATTTTCAGGTACCCAAACAACGAGAATACTTGCACTTGTCTAAAACCATGTAAACACCATCTCACAAAAGACACATCAGGAACTTTAACAACAGGTCTACATTCACAATGCCGCTCGTCACACTGACACAGCCAAAAAAATTTAAACAAAATAAATAAAAAAAACTTATGAGTGATGAAAAAAATTAAAGCGAACTTTTTTTTTTCAACAACTGTACACTTTTACACTTGTATAGCATATTTCAAAACAACGATATACATTTAAAAATTCTCAGAAACTTGAAATTTGCAAACGCTCTCTCATGAGTGAGCTTGCCTGGATGAGTAATGTGGACTGTACCTCACAAATGCGTAAATTGGTCAATTTTTCCCCACGCTGGAGAAAACATACTAGTTCTGTTGATTATTAAATCCAACTGTGAAACACAATGCACAAAATTTTCAATTATCAGTCGAAATGGATACTGGAACACTGTATCTACAGCTTCCAGAAATCCTGAAATACGTGCCCCAGATTGTCTGAGCTAAGAGCCGTTTTCTCGACTACTTCCACACAGAAGGCCTGTACATGTCTGAGTGCTGCTGGTGGACACTGTGTACCTGATTTCATGGTTAAAAAGATATAATACAACTGGCTCTGAAGTAGAGAATCACAATGTCAAAGCTGTTCATTCAAAAGCAGACGCTTCTTTAGATATAAAAGTGAAACACAAGTGGCAATAAGCTTGTATGAAATGAATTCAAATATTCAGAAATATTCAAGGATGTGAACATAAATCTCAATCTTCTATGCTGTTAAAAATGTTAAATTAATCCACGTACATTAATACCGACAATTCGCCTATTTATACCACATTACGTCTATCTCTTGGGAGTAGTGTTTTGTATCAAATATAATAGGGAACCTCCCATTTTCTTCCATTAAAAACCACACATTCTTTAGCAGGGCAGTTAAGACCAATTACAGTATTTTTTGATTTATAGCAAATGGATTTAAAACAGGTCTTTTGTTTTGAGGAAAGTGAATGCGGAGTCATCACCGAAAGATGAGGAAAACGCCCTTTTACAGCTGGACTGAATCACTCCATTGGAAGAAAGTGGCTCCTCTCTATACGTGTAAAGCCCTTTATCATCAGCGACGAGAGGGACGCCACACAGACACAGGCCCATCGAGAAAAAGGTAAACATCGCTTCACATGAACATTCAAAAGATTCGGCAGCATCTTAGTAAAGCTGAGAGGAGGTTTACATCCAAATCGCCCTGTGTGGACAGTGTAGGCCACCGTAGCTCTACTTCCTGCTGTACCCCTGCTATGTGGAGTCTCCTGTCGTGTTCCTTCGGAAAGTCACGGAGTGCCGCTGGAGAAACAGCTGCTTTCGCCTCTGTCTGCTGTTCCAGCGGCACAGCAGGATGAGTTTAAAGGTCGTGCGGAAGGTCTTGTTGCAGAGGGCGTAGCACATGGGGTTTACTGTGCTGTTCACGTAGCAGAGCCAGTAGCCCAAAGCCCACAGGGTTTGCGGGATGCACTTGCTGCAGAAAGTATTCACCAGCACCATGATGTTGTACGGTGTCCACGTAATGATGAAAGCGAAGAGGATGGCACTCAGTGTCTGTGCCGCCTTCTTCTCCTTGACCAGCGACATACGCTTGCGCTTGGTAATCTGAGTCCGCGTTCGAGCGGCGAAACGCCGGGCCAGTGCTGCGTCCTTGAAGGACATGGGCGCTGATTTGCCTGTCGGGGAGAAGACCTCTCCCGCAGCGTCGGGAGTTTGGACGGGCGGTGTGGCCTGAATCTTTGAGGGGAAACGCTGGTGGTAGGTGTCGTTCTCCACCCCGTCCCCGTCCCCAACCCCGCCCCCTTCGTCCCCACCCCTGAGGGGGTCTTGCTCGGATGCGTTCAGCTCTTCCGCCATGGCCATGCTCACAGGCATGCCGGGCGGCCGGATGCCTGGCAGGTTCAGGACGATCGAAAAGATGGCGCGGGTCTCGGGAATCTCCTCCTCGTCGGAGGAGGCTGATTGGTCCATGCAGGCGGCAGCGTCGTTGTTGTTCCAGCTGTCACAGCTGGTACGGTCCGCCTCCTCGCTGCCACCCGGCCGCCGCGCCCTCTCCGCCAGCCAGAAGGGGAAGCGGCCGACGGCGGCACCAGCACGCCTCACCGAGCTGCCGAACCTCAGGCCCTCGCTCCGGTCACAGCTGCCGCAGCTCCTCGAACTGCCCCCCTCCCCCCCCTCGCTGCCCAAGGCCTGCAGCCCCGCCAACTCCCGTGCACGGTTCTGCGTCTCCTTATAGATGCGCCAGTACAGCACGCTCATGATGGTCACGGGCAGGTAGAAGGCGGCGATGGCCGTGCAGAAGGTGATGATGGGCTCGGTCAGGAACTGTATGTAGCACTCATCCGGCGGAACCTTCCGTTCCCCTTCAAAGTACTGCCAGAACAGGATGGCGGGTGCCCACAGCACGACCGACACCGCCCAGGCCAGCCCGATCATCAGGCCGGCTCGCTTAGTGGTTCTCTTGGCCCGGTACGTCAGGGGCCGCGTGATGGAGAAGTAGCGATCAAAGCTGATCACCAACAGGTTCATGACCGAGGCGTTGCTGGCCACATAGTCAATGGCCAACCACAGGTCACAGGCCCAGGCTCCCATGGCCCACTGGTCCATGATGATGTAGGCAGTGTACAGGTTCATGGAAATGACCCCGATTATCAGGTCCGCAAATGCCAGGCTGAGCAGGAAGTAATTGTTGACCGTCTTCAGCTGCTTGTTCACTTTGAAGGCCACTAAGACGAGGATGTTTCCGACGATGGTCACCAGTGAGAGGAGGCAGGAGAAGAAACCAATCAGAGCCACCTGCCAGATGGTGTGGCCCCCCAGAGGGTCGTACGGCCGCCGCTGGGTCAGGGTTCCATTTCTGCCCGTCACATTGAGGCTGGCGTACAGGGCGGAGTCGTTGTCAACCCCACCCACTTGCTCAGGCCACGGATCCCCGCGCATGGTGGCAGTTTCCCGGTAGACGCTCACTCCTGGCCAGCTGTTGGTCAGATATAAACTGTGCTCGGTGCTGTTGTAGGTTCTGTCCATGGTGCTCCGCTGGCATATTCTGCAACGAGCAAACCACACAGGAGGGAGTGTTAGCCATCAGCGGTACATACTGGTTGTTTTTTGTTATTCCCATCAGCAGATGGCAGTATTGGCACATTTACAGGCATTTGTAACTGGCTGAAGCCATAGGTTTCACACACTGTGTCTAACACTTCAAAAAATAAAGCACTTTGTAATCATATAATCTATTTAGCCTAAAATGCAGTGCAACAAACAGTTTTTAGTATTATTTTTTACCCAATGAAATGAATACATTGCTATTTTTATCCATACAGCTTTAGTGTTATATGTTACAATACGTACATCAACAAATCAAACAACACAAAACTACTGCAAACATCCATCTGTGATTGTTGATTGGGGAGGTAAATTGAACATGTTTGTTTTGAGCCCTGGGGTTAGTTGAGCAAAACGACAGGTTAAAAGGAATAATTTTGTCCTGTTGTGACTCACTCATTGACACCGCTCAGCTCAGATTCATGATTATGCAACAGCATTATAGTGGCACACTAACTGGCTTGAAAAAACAACATAATAAAAATGAAAATTCCCCTTGCTGCTCTACGCATAGTACACTATGTTTCATTATTAAAAAATACTGGTTGTGTACCTTGAGAGAATGGCAAATTAGCCACTGAACACGCTATGCTGTAACACCACTGTACTGTGCTCTTACATGTAGTAAGTGTCACAGTGAGGTTGCAACTTAAATTATTCCTTCAATGAGCCCCATGAAACTGACACCTCCATTTGCGAGCTGGTGGCTTTTGACAGCCCAACTACATCCTTCACCAGAGTTTATATTGAATAAATCAAATCCTTACAGTCAGTCCAACACTGGACATAACATTGCGAGAGCACAGCAGGCTAAAGCTCCAGCTTTGGACCGAGGACAGTATTCTTTGCGGCAACAGTCTAATGAACAAGGATTTTCTTGTCACAACAATATTCTGAACAGAGGAAATGCAGGTATGCAGGCTAACACAAACAGATACACACACACACACACACCCTGGACACACAGAGACACCCACAGATTACACTCTGTCCTGCACTCAGGGATGAGAAACACTGCAGAGACAAATAAATTTTATCCTACAGTGAAAATTCTTTTATTTTCTCATCAATGATTGCTGCCTTCAGAAATGTGTGTGGGTGCGCATGTAATCTGTTAGAGCCAAGAAACCAAAACTAGGCTTTGATTCTGCAGCCTGTTTCCAGGTCTTGTCATTTGCCACGTCGGTGCGGATGGCTCCAGTAAACAGAAGGTGTTCCACCCTCCCGTTCAAATGTCAGCCTGTCACACCAAAACAACAGCAAAATTACAGATCCTACATTTTTTTTCTCCCACATGCTGTCGCAGTGGGTTTTTTCAGTGTCAAATGTCTCTGCATGGTTGAATTACTAGGTTACTGTGCCGTTTTGATGATATTTAAACAGTTTGAGGGCCACGCGAGGAGTTTGCGTGCTTCTGAAGGGTGCCATTTTAGCGCATACTCAGTTCTGGCCCTGGAATGTCAATCAAACCGTGTCCAGATGGCAGTCAGACTTTAGGATTCTCTGGTTTTTCCTCCAGTGCAGCCTGTGGCTCCAACGCCTACTTTTGCTCGATAGCACGCAGTGCGGCGATTTCGAGGGGCAATAATGTTTGGGGAAATGGTTTCGGCAGGTGTTTCTGTTTAATTAGTAGTGCTCGATTGCTTCATTAGTGCAGGTATAAGAGAGCTGTCGGTCTGGTCATGGGTTTAGGCGTTAGACTGCCTTCAGAATTTATTTCTGCTGTCAATCAGCATCAGGGCCAGAGCACTGCCTGTCATAGAAGAATAATAAATAAATCAGAGGCTAAGAAAAATGGACAGTTTGGAAGAACTACTGCAATACTAAAGAAAAAAAATAGTGATCACAAATGCCCATATACCCGTCCAGCAGATAGAAACACTCTTCAGGAGGCAGCATGTGTTACTGACTACTGTACACAGAAAACTCCAAAACAGCATGGCCAAGGTAGAGTTAGCTGAAAATGAACCAAAAATACTGCTTTGAGTTCTGGAGTTGTGGACCAGTGAATCCAAAATTGATTATTAGGAGTGATTGAAGGGGGCTAAAAGGAAGTGAACTTCAGAACTTGATCCAATCCTTGACCCTAACCCCCCTCCCGGCATTTGTGGACCACGATAGTGGGGGTATCATGGTTTTGGCTTAATGCTTGATAGCTTGTCTCCATTGAAGATGCAACCACTGATAACCAAACTCATTGGACTGTCTTTTGTACTACTGCAAGACAATGATCCCGAACGTACAATGCTACGAAAGCAATAAAAAGTCTTTCAAATTAAACCACTGGACGATTCTCAAGAGGCAGTTTACCCAATCAGAGTCAAACTAATCATGCGTTTCATATGTGTAAGATTAAACCTCAGGTAACTGATGACAACCAAGGGCCACAGACTTCAAGCAGTTACTGCATGTGACAAAGCACACAACCAGGAAATATGCAATAATGCTGAAACGGTACATTTAGTGCTCAGGGAGGTTCCCATCTGCTGATGTAAGCAGTGAGCACCCTGCTGGGTCAATCTCTCTGCCCATCGTCTCTATGGTCCCTTCTCTGTTCACACAGAGGGTTACTGCCCGTCTCTGAGGAAGCCTGGGCCCTGGGCGCGCTCAGGGTAAATCACGACTCATTACTGATTACATTACCTTCATTCCGGTGGCACTTTTATCCAAAGCTTTCGGACAGCTGATCAGTCTCAGCAGGGGCCGATCCCCCCCCTTCCCCAGAGCGATGTGGGGTCAAGAGTGTTTCCCAGCGGCTGGACCGGACTCAAGAGCGGCTGGACATCCCTCTGAGGACTCGGGAGGATGTAGGTTCAGTCCCAGCTGGGACTGAACCTACATCCTCCCGAGTCCTCGGCTAACACGTTAGCACGTAGTCGATAGTCCAGTTGAGGAGGGGGTGCCGCCAAAGGCCTCCAGAGGTGGCATATGTATGATTGAATCTCACATCCTTGACCTCCAGGTGTTCCCCAGTTGACTTTTGAGCTGTAACCCTCCTTCAGGTCCACGTTTAACAGTAATGTCCCACATTGCTCTGTCCTGTGTGCACAGTCGCATCCCGACTCGTCGTATAGTGACGCTACCTGACCAAGCATCGAATTACGTCAAAAAATGAGGCTTACGTCGTCCTTATTTGACAACAAACCCTAGTGTCTAACCTTTAACCCAAACCTTAACCCTAAAGGTCAAATAAGACTCCGAAAGTCTCCTTTTTCGTCGTTTATTAATGCTTGGTCAGGTAGTATCACTATATGAGGTTTGGGATGAGAATATTGCAGTGCTGCCAGTCTAACACTAACTGTGAATGAATCGGACAAGCCTCCATATAATTAGTGACGCCTGGCACATTGAGCGGGACGAGACGTGATGCCGGTCTGTTCAGGTTTTTGCACAGAGATAAAATTTTTATTTTCAGTGTTTGTGGGATTTTAATGAAACACAGACAGAATGAGCGTGAATCCCAGGTCTACAACCCACAGCTTTAGCTCTTACAGGGCAGGAGGGCTCCACACTATCGCCAGATCCCTGGGGACATTCACAGTTAAACAACTAACACAAGACTTCAGTCTGTTCAGTCCGGATCATAAACAGGAATAATTTTTGTTCAGGAACATTCTAGGGTATCAAGCTTACACGTAGTGTCCGGATGGCGAGAGGAAGAATTCTGTATTCAACCTACACCGCTATCGATTGATGTTTGGGTACCCAGAGAAACACAAACACGTCAAGCGTACGTCCAGTCAAGGAAATTTAGAGTTTAGTTTCAAGTGCTGCTATTCGTGCAAGTAGCATATCATAACGGCGGCTGCCATCTTACCGATGACACACCGGGTTGCTAGGGCAGGCGCGGCACATGCATTTGCGATATTAAATTTTAATATTAAATTCTAAACCCCCATCTCGCTGATAAAAACCCCCTAAAATATAGTGGAGGTTGGATATGAAATTCCTTACCCCTGACGATATAGCTAGACTAAGCTAGTTTTCTCCTGCAAACTGAAAGCATTGACTCCTTCAGCCCAACGTAGACTTGAAAGACTATATCGGCGAGATACTGCCGAGGTAAGTCCTCGGCGTTGTTGTTTTCAGCACAACTGAAAATCCGAAATCTAATGTGTAGCGGTAAGTCAAACAGTAATGATATGGCCTTGTATTTTACATGTGTACCTGCGCACTTATCCATGTTGAGAGGAGATTAGGATCATGTGTGCTTGCCGGTTGTTTTGTGCAATGTGAATTCGTCGCAAGAACACTGTAGCCATTAGCTGACTTATGGCGTAGGACCCAGTCATAGTGGTGTTAATGACATTATTTCACGTCCGCAAAACTAACTGGCAAGCAAATTCAACTTTGTTGGCTATATATAGTAAGTAATTATGAAATCGAAATCACAAGGAAACCAAATGATTATTGCAAGCAGCGAAATGAAAACCACACCTAAACTTAGCTCTGAGGGGCTAAGTTCTATAATGTAAGCCCCTCAGAGCTGACCTAGACTGTAAACGTTGTATGGCACTAACATTCCTCCTTTGGCTTGATATTTGTTTGCGTTGAGTTGAACATCTACTTAACGTCGTATATATAGCCTATAGGATCGAACAAAGCCAGTCCCTTTCCAAAATGCGGATACAAAAACTGGACACTGCAACAACAATAACACCTTGAAACAACAACAGCTGAAATAATTCTTAGTCAATTAGTGGGCCAACTTAAATAATTTAATATTAACCAGTACCCTAACTACGCTTCCCCAATCAGATCACTCTCTCCTTTTAGCTTGAGTCGGTGTGAGCTTTTTCCCCTCTGTCTGTTTCCCTACAAACGAAGCCAGGCCAGCCGCTGACAAAATGAGTACTGCAGACTCTAGTCCTTTCGATTTATAGCTCAAATCCACGCCTGTTGTTGTCTCTTGCCACAGGGAACACGAAAAGCCCTTATGCCCTCGTCTTTACGATACCGGTTTGTGCACCCTACCATGCAGCAAGTAGCCAGCAGATTTCCTTTTGCCCCACATCAGCTCTACTGCGCATGCGCACGCGGACTTTTGGCCTTATACCGAACTCATCTGCAGTACCTGTTAAAAGTTTGGGCATACTTCACTCGTGTTTTAGTTCTCAGTCTCAGGTGAAGTTTAATTACCTCTGCAATAACCTGACATTGGACAAGGTAAAGTGTAAATTAATAATTTACTCCAAAGAAGCAAAAAGACTATCTAATTCCATTCATTTTTCAGAATGTGAATTATAAATCAAGAAATCGCGGGACTTTTGGACAGAGAGGTTAAGGAGCAGCAAAGCTGAAGTTCTACAGTCGTGCTGGTGCGACTCTCAGGAGAAGACGACTGCAGTCGCGCTGGTGCGACTCTCAGGAGAATACGACTGCAGTCGTGCTGGTGCGACTCTCAGGAGAATACGACTGCAGTCGTGCTGGTGCGACTCTCAGGAGAATACGACTGCAGTCGTGCTGGTGCGACTCTCAGGAGAATACGACTGCAGTCTTGCTGGTGCGACTCTCAGGAGAATACGACTGCAGTCGTGCTGGTGCGACTCTCGGAGAAGACGACTGCAGGCGTGCTGCTGGTGCGACTCTCAGGAGACTGAGTCGTGCTGACGACTGCAGTCGTGCTGGTGCGCGACTGCTCTCAGGAGGAGGCGACTGCAGTCGTGCTGGAACACGCGACTGACTCGGGAGAAAGACGACTGCAGGAGTACGACTGCAGTGCTGGTACGACTCTCAGGAGAATACGACTGCAGTCGTGCTGGTGCGACTCTCAGGAGAATACGACTGCAGTCGTGCTGGTGCGACTCTCGGGAGAATACGACTGCAGTCGTGCTGGTGCGACTCTCGGGAGAATACGACTGCAGTTGTGCCTGTCGACTCTCAGGAGAATACGACTGCAGTCTTGCTGGTGCGACTCTCAGGAGAAGACGACTGCAGTCTTGCTGGTGCGACTCTCAGGAGAATACAACTGCAGTCGTGCTGGTGCGACTCTCGGGAGAATACGACTGCAGTCGTGCTGGTGCGACTCTTGGGAGAATACGACTGCAGTCGTGCTGGTGCGACTCTCGGGAGAATACGACTGCAGTCGTGCTGGTGTGACTCTCGGGAGAATAATACAATAACGATTGCAAATGGCAGTTATGACGGTGAATTTAAGTTTTACACCAAAATTTTGTAAAAATAAAAGGTGTTACATTTCTTTTCCCAATGTCTGTTTGAAAACTGTGGGTGTGTCCAAACTTTTGACTGGCACTGTATGTCTGTATGTCACAAACAGTCATAAACAGGCACACGGACATAAAAGGTCACAGTTTACCAACAGCTTGTCCCTAATTAATTGGACTTATTGAGGGGTTGTGGGCCTTTTCAAAGGTAAAAGACACCAGTACATTTACACCACATTTAAACCTGTGTAGCATAATTATTTTTCAGATCCACTAATATTTCATGTGATATGAATGTCAGAGATGCTTTGTTCAGATTTTTGCAGTTTCAAATGAGTCACTGACTGAATGTTTTTTGCTACTGCTGGTTGTTTTTTCACATTTGTTGCTGATATAATTTGTCCACAGATAATTCCCAAAGGAGATCATCTGAGAACTGGAGACTGCTTGAATACAAATTCTACTCTTGCTCTGGTAAATCACAATCTATCTAGATTTCCATGCTCTCATTAAGTGATGGGATTTCACACTGTTCGTGCTAGGTTTCCTAATTTAAGAATACATAAAGCTGAGCATTAGACAGTAAACTGACAATTTACACCAGTCGCCGGGTGTATTAACCCTTTGCAGGAGGCACTGGGCCTTGTCGAGCCCCATTTCCAAACTGACCCTGGATCTGTGCACCAGAGTAATGATGTGAGGCCGCCTGTGGTGCCGAAGACTAAACCGAGGCTGGTGTTGTACAGCCAAAACTAAACAATGGCCGAAACTAAAATACCCAGGTTTGTGAACAAATTTCAGGCGATAAAAAAACCAAATGCTGGAAAGCTTAGGATGCAAATTCCTCGATTAACCTCTTAACTTGCTTCTCTTTTTGAGTGAATTTTTCTCCCTGAACTGAAGTGTGGACTGATGCTAAAACAGGCGTAACACTGGTCTCTCCTGAAAGGTGACACTCATTGGATTAATCTCCAGTAGGCTACTGAGGATAAGTTGAGTAAAAACACTGGAAATGTAAGTTTTTGTCAGGCGGAAACTTTGTTGTGGCCGAGCCTCGTCAGCCAAGAAAAATCATAAGGCTACAGCCAAAAGTCTGACCGCAGGTTTAGATATTACAATACCGAAAGCAAAAATGAATATTTTATGGATATTTTCTGGGTTATGTCCATTTGTCTTTCAACTAGTAAACTAAGAGAAATTGATGTGCTGGATATACTGAAGTGAGGGCTAACTGGCTAAAATGCTTACTGCCCCTTGTAAACAGGCAGTTGAAGCCAGGAAGGGCTCATTTTTTTTTCTAAAGGGCTACTGCACAATCCATGACCTTGCATTCATACTCAGTCAAAAAAGAAACTTCACACTCAAAATTTCTAAATATTTTCTTGAAACTTAATACAAGAGATATTATTATTATTATTAGGAATAAATCCGTTGTCAAAGACATCATGACACACAGCAACTCCGACGTGCACAAGCATGCAGCACGTGCGAGCATACATCAAGGTAAAAGCACGTTTCCTCATGTTCCTAGTCACATGACCTTATGAGACACGTGCAATTGAGCCCACGTTAGCACGGTAGAGTGACATCTCGGAAATACAAGTTCTTACAGTCAATTATCCGTTGATTTGCAATGCCACGACTGTCAAACATTCAACATGAACGTGCCATTGGCATGCTGAATACGGGAACGTCGGTCACTGACGTTGCCAGGGTTATGGGATGCAGTTGACGGACTATCCATGATCTTCGGACACATCTCCAACAAACTGGCACCACAGCAGACCGACCTCGTTCGGGTATACCACGTGTGACGACACAAGCAGAAGACTGACAAATCGGCTTTCGTCATTTGCGTAATCGATTTCTCACTGCAACGTCCACTAGGAATTAATTGTTTAGAGGTCATGTGACTGCCCAAACCATACGTAATCGCCTGCGCACTGCTCGTCTCCATGCACGTCGGCCATATCGTGGACCAATTTTAACCCAGTTACACCGACGTCAACGGCTTCTCTGGGCACAACGACATCTGAGATGGACTCAGCGTGATTGGAATAGGGTCGTTTTTAGTGCGAATCCAGATTCACTTTGCACTTCGCTGATGGGAGAGTTAGAGTTTGGAGGAGACGCGGTGAACACAACGCCCAGTGTTGTGTGCAGGAAGTGGACTGTTTTGGGGGCAGTAGTGTTATGGTTTGGGGTGCCTTTAATGGTCCTGCCCGTTTCCGACTGATGGTCGTTCAAGGAAACCTAACTGCTGCAGGATACAGAGCTTTTGCCATTCATGGCAGCTCATGGCCCAGGTCTGACATTCCAACACGATAATGCCAGACCTCATACGGCCAATTTAACACGGAATTTTCTTAGGAATGCTGGCATCAATGTCATGGAGTGGCCCTCAAGGTCTCCCGACCTTAATCCCATAGAACATGTATGGGATGTGTTGGGCAGAAGACTCCATCAAGTAAGGGCCCCTCCACAGAATTTGCAGGAACTTGGTGCCATGTTGGTTCAATTATGGCGACGCATCCCCCAAGCTGTGTTCAGGCGCATCATTCAATCCATGAGGAGCGTTGCGTCGCAGTTGTGAACGCTCATGGAGGGCATACGCGCTATTGACATGCTTTCATCAAGTTGTAACTTACCATTTTTACTCTCTTACATTTCCGTAGCATTTCTGGTGGAACTGGTTACATTATGAACATGATTTTTATGGTACACCGTCCTTAATGGGTACAGAATGGAATTAAATCATTATTTAAAACCACTTTTCTTGTATGTTCAACTTATCGACCTCCAAACGAGTGTGAAGTTTCTTTTTTGACTGAGTATATATAAAAAATGTTTATCATGGTGAAACTCATGAAGACGTGTAAGTACTGTCTCGAAGTATGCTTTGTGATGCTCGTCTGAGCTGGCTTGTTCTGTGAATTAAAGCGTCGATGGGTCTTTATCGCTGGACCTTCACTAAGTTAAGAACATCGATATCAACATAAGTCAACATACTGTATATCGTACAGGGCTATACAATCAATCCTATGGGACTGCATAGACAGACTCCGGCAAATTATTTGAAATAACACTTAGCATTATATCTATATAATATAATTTCCCAATGCACCTCAGTATTTGATCATTTTAAAACACAGATATGCCCAACGACCCATCACCGTGCCGATGCGGGTGAGAGGGCTGAAATAGTTCTATTCCCAAAGCGGTCACAACTTAGTTTTGTGGCAATATATTTGAGAAAATGCTTCAATTACAGGCACACTGAGAATATGAAACGCAACATAAAACTCCAAATGACAGGAGAAATTAGGAACACAAAGAGCTACGTTTCCTTGTGAATGAAGAGCCTAATTTTCCCCAGGCATCGGGAATTCAGCGCACTAATTCAGTTCTCCACTCATCACTTCAGGCCATTGTGCTGTCAGTTTATCTCCATCTTCTCTTTCAAACCCAGAGAATCCACAGTTTGAGACTGCTACAAAACAGCAACATCTCATGACGTTGTCGAGAAGCCTCTTCCTCTTTTTTTCAGCAAAGAACAACTAGAATAACTAGTGTGAAAACATAGCATGAATGATTAGTGTGATTGTTAGTGCAAAAATTATTTTAGATTATACTTCAGTGAGTACTTTGCATCAAAGTGTCCTCCCTTCAGTCTGCTTACAAGTACGTACTGAGGATCATCTGGCCAAATATTTTGAGGTTTAAATGACACAAATTACCCACAGTACCAATCAAATGTGTGGATACTCCAATGTTTTTCGTACAAGCAAAGACTGGAAAAAAAAAAAAAGCCCAACTTTTTAACCCTTTGAGTACCGAATACATTTTCAAGGAATTAAAAATGTAGTTATCCTGAGCTGTTGAAACAAGTTGCCACATGTTAGGTTTTCAACAGGATCTGACTTTGATATCTTAGCGCTGAAAGGGTTAAATCTGTGTTTAATTCATCTAAAAGGGATGGGTGCAGATATTATTTCTGAGGGTTCTTGTGTAATTTCCTCTTTGAGAGCAGTCACATGATGCGGAGAGTTCAGACCAGCAGATGAGCTCCCACAGCCTCGCTGCTGATTTGCTGCTCCTGCGCATGTCTGTCCAAAAAGTCCAAAATTCGCTTGATGTCTATTCACATTTAGCAAAATGTAAAGAGTATGTTGGTCTTTTTGCTTTGCCGAGTACGTATTCTTCATCAATCACAAAATTCTGGGCAGATATATGTACCCTTATTGGTAATTAGAGAGGTTGAAATTTTACCAAAACAGGGGTCAAGACAGCTAAAACTTTTGATTGGAACTCTATATTTCTTTACTGAGCTGATTTTTTAAAAACTTTTATAACACTTTTATTTACAGAATTAGTATCTAGAAAATATCTTAGAATTACAGGGTTTTGTATTTGCAGCGGTGAAATAACCATCAATGTTAATTTGCTGGCTTCAGCCCTGGGTTTTCTAGTCTTAATACACAATGTTCAGTGGTTTTGTTTGCAGGTTTCAGGGGCAGAACAGGCTTCTCCTACATGGGTTGGCTAAGAGGGAGAATGGAAATAGGTAAAAGTGAGGAGGCTTATCTCAGCAGTGTGAACACTTTGCAGAGTTGAATCGAATCACTCAGAACCACAGTTGATGAAACCTTGACGTTCTTGGCCAGAGTCAGACGATCAGGAGTCGATCAGTTCGGTGTACCCTGTGATTGGACGAGATTCTTTCCTATTTCAGTTCAATAGAGTGAGGTTGTGACACTGTTTGTGATGAGTAGCGTAGGCCTTCACAGAATCCAGGCCTAAAACCATGAAACACCAATAAGATCAGCAGAAGAGCGGACAATGAAGCAGGTCTAACTGCCCAACATCACTGTCCGACCTCAGTAATGAAGCTCCAGCTAAAGTTCAGTCAGGAAAACTCTCCTCTCGCATGGTTCTGCCTGGAGTTTATTTCCCTTCAATCTGATTCTGCCCCTCTCACACATGCTCTCTCATGATTCCTGCTGTCATTGAGTGGGACTGTCAACTGAGACAGCAGCTGCCCTATCAGCTGATCACATCTATCCAATACCACAGCGACACACCTGCGCCGTTAGCCTATCATCTCGCTGCTGTCTGTTTAAATATGATTCTCTCTGTCGGCCTATAGTACACTCACACACACACCCTACCTTCCCATCACCGCCCAGTCTGTCATCTGTTAATCTGTACGATGAGTAATCTGAAATGAATAATTATCTTTACTTCATTCACTTATCTCTCCTGATTAAAATGCATTTTTAGCTGGAATGGAGGCAATTTTGTAGAAAGTCTTCTTTGAAGAGTGGAGACAATTACAGTATAAGGGGGCAGTAATACCAGATCATCCTCCATGATTTTGGAGAGACATTCTGTCTGAACAAAATGTCCACATGCAGCAGTGGTCTTCATTCCAAGTCCTGATGATCCATAGTGTCTCCTGGTTTTTGTTGTTACCCAGTACCTGATCAATAAAAGCAGTCTACTGTACATTTAATTCATAGCACATGATTGCTCGAGGCCAAAATGTTTGTCGCTATCAAGGTGAACTCAAAACCCAGCTGAACCTGATGTTCTGCAGGACCAGGAATGAAGACCAGTGATGTACACTCCCTCTCACATGTTTGGAATCGGTATTGATTTTCACATTGGTGAAGACAAAGGCCCAAACATGAATATAAATTGTGTAGGGACTCTCTGCAAAGCACAGAGCATGAGGGGCAATTACAAAATATCAATCACCTGATTTCAACCTACAGAGCTGCTGTGGGACGTCCTGAGTCATGAAGTTTGTGAAGTGTGTCCACCTTCAGAGACACACCAGTGGAACATACGGCAGTTCATGTGGAAATCCATGGAGAATGATACCCGAGTAAAATGAATACCCCGAAGGTCTAAAATTTGCAAAGCATTGATTAATTCTCCCAATGGAAACTTTTATGACCAATCACTAAAACAGATAATTGTGTCTTTCATCAATGAACTTTTTTTTTGCCTCCAAATACTTGAAATTCCACAATGTAATGCTGGCAATATCTGGAAAAATGGCATCAGTTTCACATACTTTATTACAATCCAAACACTTCTATTGAGTACAATAGTAAGAACTACTGAAATAACAAGTGATTCCAAACTTTTGAATATACAGAGTAGGCAAGGTCCTGTACGGAGCTGAAGAAATATTCCACTGTACTGTCTACTATATTTATATTCACAGAGAAATTATATTTAGCCACGAAGTAATAACTAGTCAGCAGATTCATTTTGTGCGGACGAGCTGATCAAAGTCTTTTGCCCATACCTTTAAATCCTTTCAGTGATATTTTTTAAAAGTCCGCTCGAGATATTGAAATAAACTAAACTCAATGGCACTGATTTGTTGTAATGGTTTAATTTTTTTCCTCTAAATTTCTCCTTCACCCAATGGTTTTGGCATCAGTTCACTTCAGTTGTTTTTTTCTTTATAGAAATGTAATTTCAGGTCACAAGCATGCGTTACTCTGGTTCAATATCTACTTTGGCATGTTTGAATTATTATAAACAAATTTAAAAGGACAAGACCTAACAAACCAATAAATCATTGAAGCACAGTGATAGTGATGTAAAATTTTTCATTCTGTTGCGAGTAAAAGTGCCATGCTTCTCTCGTCACGCTTTCTTGCCCTCTCTCTCTCTCTCTCCTCCTCTCTCTCACCCTCTCTCTCTCCCTCACACAGAAGTCATTAGAGATGTAACAGAAGCTCTCTGCAAGGATACAGACTCCTCTCTCAAACATAACTGTGGGCCCCTCGCTCAGCGATGCTACTATCTGAAGTGGCCTTCAGTTTTTATACTGTCCAGATGGCTATTCCGTAACAACTCACACACACACCGGGATTCAGAGCACATCAGACTTCATGCTTAAAATTTCTGCTCCCTCATCAAGAATGCTACAGTGCCATCACAAAAACTAACTCTCCAAACGGCACTTGAGAAAAATCATTCAAACACAAGTGAAAGGTGAAGGCCGGTTGGACCGAGTCCAGGTTTGCTGGTATCAAAACCGTTTGCGGAAGCAAAACTCCGTCCCAGAATCTGGGCAGTACACCTGGGCGTTATTCCAACACTGCAACTTAGAAAATGACAGAGAATGTTTAATTACACCACTTCCAACCGAGACACACACTCACGCGAAGGACAGACCCTGACCGCAGCACTGAGGGCTGAATGTTCACGACATTAAAATCATCAGTAATCTGCAGCGCATTTGTGTCGTAAAGATTGTCTGACCCATTCAGTCGATGCTTTTCATGCATCAGCCGGTTTATTGAAAGCATTTTTGTCAGCTTTCCACAGCATGGCAGCTTGTGTTTGGCAGGCGTATGAAGGGGTTTCTGGGAGAACATAGGATTGTTCTGGACCTTGTGGAACTGTCCTGGTTCTGCAGGGTGAAGGCCGTTCTGGACCGGTTCCACCGGCCCACTCAGGCTGCGGTGGAGAACAGAGTAAATGTTTATCAGCGATCAGCACAAGGCTGTCTGGACCCAGCTCTCACTCCGATCTCTCTCAGGCTCTGCCAGCGCCCGTCTCCGCAGCCGTGTGCCAGCGACTCCCCTGCCTGCCGCCCATTCTGAACAGTTCTGTTTGTTTTACGCAAGTCAAATTTGTCCCTAAAGCTGATGTGAGGACCTCTCAACCTGTGAGCCCATTAAATCCCCCCTCTGTTTGATGGTCACTGATGTTTACTGAGCCGTCTTGTGTTTAACGCTCGCGGTCAAAGTATTTGGCCAAGGCTTCCTGATAAAAGATTTTTATAGTAATGGAAGTTTCTGGCCAAGGCTTCCTGAAAAAAGATTTTTATAGTAATGGAGTTCACTCATGGAGATAAATAAAGGAATTCACAATAATGAAATGTCTGCACACGTTTAAGCCATTATTTAATTTGCCACAGGGGAAAAACCTGCTGATGTTTCAGCAAAGCCCTCCCCACTGCATTAAACAATGGCTACATAAATTACGAAAAGACTGAAGTGATCGGAATATCAAACTAAAACCCTGTGCATTAGTAGCAGTTAGTAAGAAGTTAGTATCAGTGATATTCTGCTGCCTGCTTTCCACAGAGCACTTTAGTATCGATGAATGGAACTCATCCTTTGCTCTTCACTGTGTCCTGATGACTCGAGTACTGTTGTTCTACTCTCTCTGTCTCAGTCACTTAACTGCTTTCCCTTCCTGGTCCAACAGATGCTTATCTGCAGATCCAGAACTCTGGCTTCCTGCTTCATGGACTCCCTGCCAAGCCAGGCGCCCTTTCCTCAGTCCGCTCAGCTCTCTCTATTCTGTCAGATCATTTTACTGCAGCTCCATCTTTCCCTCTGCGGTATCTCACTCCATCTCTCCTCTCCGCACGGCTCCGTATTTCCTGTACAGCATTACGCCTCTTTCATCTCTAGTCTCTCAATGTGTGAACACACTGTCGAAATAAGAACACCACAAACTATTTTTACCTCTTTCCTCAATAGTACAGAGCACCACCATTTCAACAGTCATGTCATTCCGCTGATATTATAATACTAATACTACAGCCCAAGATGATTATGGACTTATCATCTAAACAATAAATACAATGATGTGGCCAGATGATAACAATTACATATAAACTTAAAGGGAGAATAAAATACCCCCGAAAAGTGACTTAAATTTTGGAAAAACTAAACTGACATCAGAAACCATCTACAAAGGTAATTCCTATTAATTTGAACGCTAATTAGCAGCATGTGTCTGCATGGAGGTCTTACTCACAGTAGTTTGCCAGGAACCACAAGTCTCCAACGCGAGATGAGGGTGCTAGCAAAGTTCTAAAGGGGCATGTTAGTTGGTGCCTGAATTTCCGGTGCTTTGGTCACATAAACAACAAATTGTTTAACCTCTTGCACCCTGAGCCTCTGACTTGAACATGACATGCCCAAAATGAAATGAGTATATCTCTGCAAAAACTTGGTCAATTTGAATAATCTTGGTATCATAATAAAGGTAACACCTTGGGGATTTTCGTCATGGGGTAAAAATCAGTATAAATGTCACTGAGTCAGAGTAAATTAAAATGGAACACAAATTAAATGAAACATCTCATGTGCACCAAACAAAGTTTTATTTTTATCCCTCTTAAATTATGCAGTTGCAGTCCGTAGCCTCTTAAAAATTACAGCACAGAATCTCACCATTATCTGAGCCAAAGTTAATTCTTATCAAATGAATCGGAGCAAAATTAGAGAGGTTTTATTTTGGGAATGTCTAGGTGCCCTCTTCAAATCAGCACTGTGTGCTAATTCAGATTTCTCAGGTACCAAACTGTATAGCTCATTTAATTTCACTCTTATGTCACTACAGGCATACATTCCATCTAATTACAACAATTTAATTTTTTTTTTCCATTTATGTTTTTTTTTTTTTATTTCTGCCAGTCCTGTATACATATTCCCATTCAAAGAAAATACATACAAAGAAAAAGCAGTCTGACTCCACTGGACCAGATTTATTTTCAATAAAACAAGCAAAGAAACAATATTATTAATACAAAGATAACTAAAAATGGTTTGGAAAAGTAAAAATAAGGAACACCCTAGCAAATATTTATACATGAACTAATCTCTTACCCAACCAATAATCAAACCACAGACCTTCACTACACTAACTGATTGGACAACATTAAGTTGCCGCATTGTAAATTTTAGCAGTGAGTCAGCGGTACACGTCATGCACCCCGACTTAGTGCTTGTATCTCAGTGTTCACTCAGTACTTGCGGGTAACAGCACATGGATTCTTTCGAAAGATTACTTTGAAAACGACTGTTGAATATTTAGCGGATAATTATACCGAAAATACTACAAACAAACCAGTCAAGCCTGCGAAACGTGTCAACGGCGCATGGACTCTCAGCTCGAAGCACCTGAACGCAAGGCTCTCTCTCAGGCTAGGTATGTGTTATTAAGGTGGTTTAGGGCTCATTGAAAACGTCAGAGCCCATTGAATCAAATGGCTGCCCGCAAAGTCTTACTGACAGCATCAGAAGCCGATCACAGAGAGGAAAATACATTGACTGCGAGCGGAATGCTCTGGAGCTGACATCCTTTGAAGCAGTGCTCCGGAAAAAAAAAAAAAAAAAAAAAAAAAACATGCATGGAGACTGGAAGATCTAGTTTTGATAAAACAAGGATACATTGGGCTAACAATAGCACGCGCAGATTTACCCTTGAACACAGTTTTTTATTGCAAAATATCAAAGGTAAGAAAACATTCTTGCTCATTGCTGTATATGTAAAGTGTATGCCTGATGTTTTTTGAGTGTGGTGTCAGTTTAAAATGACAAGGCTTACATCGTTGGATTCTCCGAACTCTCCTCTTTCATTTGATGTATGGTTTGTATGCATAGCACACATTCAGTAGAAACTCTAGCGATGGAGCACTGATATTATTTTGTCCTTTTTTTTGCTACATGCTTATTTACTTGCTTGGTGCTTGATTTGTGTTCAGTTTAGGTAAAAATGGTCAACATGTGCTTTTCCCCAAGTTTCTCCCTTTAATTGGATATGCCCTATGACGATGTTGCAATTAGGAAACATACTGCATTTATGACGCGTAATGATCACCCTTGGTACCGGGGGCATTTGGCTTTAAGAGTTTACATTGGTTTGGGGTACAGGATCAAAACATATGGCAACTTATGCCTAAAACTGATTAAAAAAAGAGTAAATGCAAAAAATACTGTAGCTACAAGTCATAGCTCTCCACCTGGGACAGGTGGACATTTCGTGGGCCTAGGTGCTGATAATCACAGAACTAAAGCACTAAAAATCACTACAGGATTTTGCCAGTTCGTATGTGAGCCAGTTTCTTTAAAAACAGTCTGCTATGAGCTTTACAAAGCTGGTATTTACGGCAGGGATGCCATGTAGAGGCCATTTGTATCTCTGGCCAACGTACAGAAATGCATACATGGTGTGAGGGGCACAGAACCTGGACCCCTGAGCAATGGAGAGAGGTAAAACAGTTATATTTCACCATTTTTTAAAATACATTTGACAGGTTTATGTCAGGAAACAGCCAAAACAGGCATTCAGTTGAAAATGTTTGTTGCCAAATGTTACATATGGTGGTGGTTCTCAAATGCTATGGGCAGCCACATCGAAAAATTACTGAACCTCAGCCCCTTAAACTCAAAATTTTCACTTTATTTTTTCTCTTAAGTAGCTTCAAGTAAAAAGCTGTTTTTTCTTATTTTAGGACAATGCATATACAGTCCATGGGAAAATGTTACACACATACTCTGTATGTGCTGGTTACAGGCCTTTACTGAAGCTACATCTCTTGCTTTGAGAGAAATATTCAAATCCAGGACACCGTGTATTTTATGGTCACAGCATTACACAGCATCAGATGTAAAAAATAAAATATCTAGATCTTGTACATCATTTGACACACGTTTCCCTGTAATTCAGCTGGAGACATTTGGGATTGTTGGAATCCTTGGGATCTCCACTAGAATTTAAAATAGGCCTGAAGTTCCACAGGTTTGAAGACAGCCACTGAATTAGACAGACTTGTATATGGTCTATATGTTCTATGGGGTTAATGGGAAGTTCTACATTGCAGAGTGCAAACTGGGTTTCCACGTCACCTCACCTTACCCTCAAAGACCTACCTGGACACTGAGCTTCTTTAAGAAAGGGTTAATGTCCTGTTGAACGCAATTCAGAAATGGTGACACGCTTCCTAGCTGGATTGAAACCGTTTTGAAGACCAGCGTTGGGGCTGCTCTTTATTAGTTACTGAATTACAGTTTTGTTGGTGTTTCCACACCCCAGCACGTACCCTCCCCCCTAAAATGGCAGCTGCATTCCACAAAGGAAGCGAATGCCATTTACTGTAAATTCAGGTATAAACAGTAATGACATTTGTAATGTTTCACGGCTTGATTGCTGTAAGGAATCACAGGACGTTGCAAACAGTAAGAATCTCAGTTTTCTTGCAGCCTCCAGACCCAGAATGCATTCTATACAGTATGCAGAATCCTGCCCAAATATGACAAATCTCACATATTATTTCAGTATCACAGTAAAGATATCACTATAATGCCATTCTATTAAAATGTATTCCAACTCTGTTTCATGCTAGTCTGCACAAACACCCACACCCTTAAAAGGCAGCGAGACAAACAGCGCATTACTCGGGCGGTGTGAGGAGCAGAAGCGAGCTCTCACCAAAGTAAACATGGCAAACATAGCCCATTTTTTTAACAAGCGCGACGGGTTATTGTTTAAGATTAAGCATCTGCTGATGAGGCTACCATGTTTCCCGTCCGCACTGAGCGCGGTTCGTGCTAACAGGGCACCGTTGTGTTTATCGATGACAGATTGAGCAGTAAAGACCGAGGCCGTTCTCAGTATTAGAACGCTTGCAAGGAGTATCTTTATGTCCCTTCATTACTTAGTTTACGCATTATAGCGCTTGCAAATTATGATGTCAGCAGAGAGCATCCAGAATCTTTCACAGTCAATGAGCCATCAGTAAAGACATAGCAGGCTAACACAACGCTACATAACACAACAGAAATTAAAACTAAACTCTGAAGACATGCAGAATTAGCTTATCTTTCATTCTTTCGGCCGCACTTCATAAACATTTCATGCTCATCCAAACTCTGTTACAGGTTATAAAATAAAAAAGAGTCGCTATTAGCTGCAGTAAACTTTGACCTTCAGTCGCCAACAGCGAATCCGAGCATAAGCAAAAGCACACCTTGGAAAGCAAACATCATTAATGCATCATCAGTTCATTTGGCATCAATGCCTCCGCAGTCTTTTCTATACTCTGTTCAGGAGCCAGTGCTCTGAAGTGCCACCGAGAGTCACAGACCTATAAATCCCACATAAATTTTGAATGAGGCATCTATCTCAATAAAGGCCAAGGTTATTGAGTTCAGGACATGAAAACGGAGAAGAGAATCTATAGCATCTTTAAAGATTTAGTTTTCAATAGGCAGCGGCTCCGTTAATGTTTTCTGTCAGATAGTCCATATTTTCTCCTCTTCACCTGAAATTGCACCAACACAGGCCAGGCATTTCTAAAGGGCGAGGAGGTGTTTGGAATGATATTGCTTTATTTCAGATAAAACTTCTGCAAATACTAAGGAAGTTCACCAGCAAAAGTTTTCATTGAGCTGAACGCTTGAACGCGTCAGTGCATTTTGTATTCACACTAGTGATTCGATACATATTATTGAAGAAATTGGATTCAAGAAAAATTGAGAAAATTATGTTTTAAGATAAATTCATACTTCAATACAACTTGCATGAAATGGATTGAAAATACAGCCAACAGTCAGGTCCACAAGTAGATCTATTTGGACAGTTGTACAATTCATTACTTTACGCTTTAAGTGTTTCCAAAAATATTATACAAATTGGTTTGGAATTATATGCATTTTTTATGCAAAATTAAAATGGTCATTTTTAATACCTGGGTGCAAATCCATTTGCAGTAAATGACTGGGTGAATCTGGAATTTTTAGACATTACCAGCCGCTGAGTTTCCTCTCTCAAGATGCTCTGCCGGGCCAGACTACAGCTGTCTTCAGCCCCTACTTGTTCTTGGGTGTTTTGCCCTCAGCAATTGAGGAGCATGCTCAGTTTGATTTAGGTCAGGTGATCGACTTAGCCATTGTAGAGCATCCCACTTCTTTCTGTTGAAATCCTTTGGTTGCTTGCTCAGTATGTTAGCGTCATTGTCTGTCTGTACTGCAAAAGCACCATTCAATGAGTTTTGAATGAATAAATAAATATAACATTTATATAGTGGCTTCTCATACACACTCAAAGCTGTATACAGTCATGTAGGCTAATCTTACCTCTCCACCACCAATGTGTGGCACCCACCGGGATGATGCGACAGCGGCCATTTTGGAGCAGAACGCCTGCCACCAATCAGCTTGAGGTGGAGAGGGAGAGGACAAATTGCACAGCCGATTAGATCAGGGGATGATCCAATAGGAGGCAGGTTGGGACTTTAGCCATGACACCGAGGAACCCTCTACTCTTATTGATCAGTGTCATAGGATCTTTAATGAACAAAGTGCGTCAGGACCTCGGTTTAACGTCTCATCCAAAGGCGGCATCTCCTTCAGTACAGTGTCCCCGTCACTGCACTGGGGCACTGGGGATTATTCCACCAGAGGGAAGATCGCAAACTACTGGCCACCAACACCTCTTCCAGCAGCAACTTGGTTTTCCCAGCTGGTCTCCCATCCAAGCACTGACCAAGCCCACACCTGCTTAGCTTCAGCCACACGGCTGGAGCAGATCAAGTACTGGTATGGCTGCTGAAACATTTGACCAGATCTGAGCAGGTAATACAGTGTAGCCCTATAGAATCCAGAATTCAGCTTCCTACTTTTGACAGCAGTCATTTCATCAATATAAACAAAGAGACCAGTTCCATTTGTAGCAATACATCCCCACACATAACCACACTAACAGATGATGTAGTACACTTTGAATCATAGGCAGGTCCTTCGCTTCTCCATACTACCTTCTTCCTATTATTCTGGTACAAGTTGACCGTAGTTTCACCTCACCATAGAATTTTGTTCCATATCTGTAGAGGCCTTTGGAAAAATGTCTAGTTTTTGAGGCTTACCACTGGTTTACATCTAATGCCAAACCTGCTGTATTTACTCTGATGAAGTCTTCTCTTGATTACCGATATCAACAGAGATAAGCCCCCTTCAAAGAAACTGGTTTTGATCTGGCCAACTGTTGTGAATAGGTTTCTCTTCGCCAGGGGAAGAATTCTTTGTTCATCTGCTGAATTTTTTTTTTTTTGCAATTTCTCTCATGGGTTTGTTTTATTTTGGGGAAGGGAGGGGAGGGGACATAAAAATGATTGCACACTGAAGTAGTTACCAGCTTCAGGTATTACATGACTTCAGTGTGCAATTGTTTTTGTATGACTGGAATGTTGTTGTATATTGCTTAGTGATATTCATCTTCAATATGGTGAGGTAGGCAGTCAAAATAATAATTTTGTCAGCTTTCAAAGATTGATGGAACAGACTGTGAACATTGATAAAGTTATTAAATTTTGATCATTAATAATATCACAAAGTGTGATAGCTGTTTGAAATTGTTTTTAGCTCAGTGTTTATGCCTGATTGCAACCCCCCCCCCCCCGTTAGCAGCACCAATTAGTGCTGATTATTAAAACATACCGTCGACTCATCCCTATGTCATTGTTTTAACTTGCTATTTTGGTACTTGGAAAATTTCCCCCATCACAAAAAAGAGAATAAATAATAAATAATTCTGTCAGCTGAAACACAATATGGTTGCTGGCATCTCTAAAGTTTCATTTTCAGTGTAGAAATTGGCAAAAAGAAGCAGCTTTCACGAGAAATCTTTCAGCTATCTATCTGAGAGATGAAGGCAATTACCTGCACAAAATTAAGATTTCATACACTGTCATCCTGAAAGAGTGCAAACTGGGTCTCTCCCCCACCGGCAGATTCACGGGGGCGCCTGGCCCCAGGCTGCCTCCTCCACTGATCTAACTAACTAAACAAGCGAAAAGAACACGGAGACTGGACCGGTGTGGGACAAATGAGAACTATTAGACCAGGCGTCGTCTCCTCAGTGTGGAAGATGATGATGGTTGGCAGGAACTAATCAATGACGCTGCTCACGGAGGACCTGCGAGGCATCAGATTCCTGCACCTGTTATACGGTCTCTCTCCTGCAGTCACGCCTCTAGACCGACTCCTCCTCCTCTTGCCTGGATCAGACCCAGTATACATATATATAAATATAAAATCCTGGGTACCTCAGAATGTTTCTTTTATACCTTTTAAAAATCTATTTCTTCTTCTTCTTCTTAAAAAAACTCTAACTTTATAATTGCCAGTGTACTACACAAAGTAGCCACCAACAAGAAGATATGTCTTTAAGCTTTTATTCCAATAAATATTATGGGAGTGAATTATCTAGGACCAATATATCGTTGAAGTGAATACTTTACGCACACTGTGACTGAGGTAGAAGTCATTTAAACCGTAATTTTCGTAAGTTGGTTTGGACATCTACTTTGTGCACGACACTTGCAATTTTTCCAACAATTGATTTCTGACAGATTATTTACTTATAAATCACAATATCATAATTCCAGTGGATCAGAAGTTCACATACACCACGTTGACTGTGCCTTTGAACAGCTTGGAAAATTCCAGAAAACCATGATTTGGCTTCTGATAGGTTCACTGAAACCATTTGAGTCAACAGCAAGTGTACCTGTTTACGGCCTACCTTCAAACTCGCATCCTCCGTGCTTGACATCATGGAAAAACCAAAATAAATCGCCCAAGATTTCAGCGGACCTCCACACATCTGATTCATGCTTGGAGGAATTTCCAAATGCCTGAAGGTGCCTTTTTCATGTGCAAAAACAATAGTATGCGAGTATGAACACCGTGGGACTTAGCAGCTGTCATACTCTGCTGGAAGAAGATGCATTTTTGTCCTATAAATGAACAGACTTCGACGCAAAATGTGCAAATCGACCCACAGCAACAGCAAAGGATCTTCTGAACTTGCTTGAGGAAACGTTCTTCACATTCTTTTATCAAGTAGTGATCCTGACTGGCCTTAGACAGAGAATGTTTACTAAGATTAAGCGTCGCGATTTGTGAAAAACTGAGTTTAATTGTATATTTAGATAAGGTGTAAGCAAACTTCCGACTTCAACTATAGCGCAATAACATCACTGCATGTGGACGGGTGATGCAGTGTGTTGTTAGTACACTGGAGTAATGCCAACTGCTCTCGTTTCAAACAATAATCATGATTTGTTACAGTATCAATATCCTGGCCATATTTTTTTTTCTTTTTGATCAATTTAATGCTACTTTAAGGAAAAACGTATTAATATCTTTAAAAACGTACACATTTCTCTGTGATTCCAAACATTTGAACGGTACTGCATAATTTTACGCAAGTGATGTAGCAGTTCAGCCAGATCGTCTTAAACAGGTTAAGTGTGAGAATAGCATTAATCTTACAGAGGTGGGTACAAGGAGATTCTCATATGTTCTCCTTGTGAACGCGCTTGAAGGAAAACCCATTCCAATGAGTTGTAGATAAACAGTACTGCCGTCGATGTTGGCGGGGGAAATGCTTCTCGAGTGGCGTCCCAGACAGCCTGACCAAATATAGCTAGCCGTACGAGGACCCCCAGGCCACCTCCCCACAGATGGAGCACCTCATTCGAGAGCCGGGTCTCCAAGCAGGACCTCCTCTCCTGGCCTCACACAGACCCGGGCCCTTCAGGGCCTGCAGTCCCATGCAGGAGAGCATCCTGTACCCCTCCATCCAAGGGACATCGCTCAACCCTCAGCCTCGTCCAAACACACCTTCTGTTCAAGGTTTCTGGATCATTCTGTTCTGAGTTTTGCGTCCTGTATTGTTTAATAAATAGCAAGAGCCTATTTTTTCATTAGAAAACTGGCCAAATAGTGTTTCAACAACACGGAGTGATGAAGAAAAACAGCATTTGATGTGACAGACAGAGTTCTTGCTATGAATTGCTGACACTGCAGTGTTAGAAACAGTAGTGCCATTGTGTGCAAATGAAGTCAACTTCAATCCTACATGTGTCTTACTTTTACTTTTTAACCCTTTCGGCGCCACGGGCAACTATAGTTGCCCAATGATGTAAGATATCAAAATCAGATGCTGCTGAAAACCTATCATGTGGCAACTTGTTTAAATGAGCTCCCGCAGGGGAGCTCTTTTAAACAAGTTGCCACATGATAGGTTTTCGACAGCTCAGGATAACTACATTTTTAATTCTCTGAAAATGTATTCAACGCTCAAAGGGTTAATTTGTATTGATGGCTTACAATGTGCAAAAAAAAAAAGAAAACACAAACAAACGTACAAAAAACGGTGCAACCATTTTTATAGTTTGATGAGCATACACAGAACATGTAATAGATTCTGAAGAATTTTCCCTGAATTCACGTGCTGTTTTTTTTGCAAATACAATCGCTAAGATTCTGAACTCACGACCCTTGGGTTCTTCATCATCTTTCTTACTATCTTACAAATCACCTCTGGGGACAACAGTTACTTATCAGAAGGTTTTCCAACAATCTCTGTGTGCTATCAAACCCATCACCACACTTGTGAAGGTTATTCGCCATCTGTCGTACACTTTTCAACTGTCACAGAAAGATTCTGCAAACATTTCATTTGTCTTCCCAAAGTAAAACTGGAAGCGGCGCAGTTACACAAAATAATTCCTTTAGCCTGACATGAACCTAACTGCATTAAAAAAGTTACCAGAAGTACTTTGATTATTTGATATTATAACTCTAGCGGAGAACTATAATTTTGACACCTAGGGTTTTGATTTAAAAAATTAAATTTGATTTCGTAAGAAATATTGCAACAGGAGAAAAATGTATTAAAGTCAAAGTGTAACATGTATACTCACCAGTGTATAAAACTTTAAAATAATTTACCTCTCTCTCCCTCACACACATTATAGTAACTCTATTATACTGGGCCAGTTCTATTTTATATAAAGTCTAAATAATTCCACACTATGCAACAGAATACTCTGTTCACTATAATCCCATTGGTCCTCTGTGGGATGGGCGGGTCAAGGAGTAGGGCATCACAAACAGCCCCATCATCAAATGAAGCACAGCGGTGGAGACAACATGTTTTTGGGAGGGATTTAGTGATACTGGCACAGCCAAAATCTAATGGTTGGCCAGCAAACAGGACAAGAGTCTGCGTCTTACATCAATTCCTTAGTCTGGGCTCAACTAGAGCTGAATATGCAGTTACTGATCAGCAAATTCAGCTTGTGGCCACGTGCGGCAAATCAGCATATCCGTTAGGAAAATTATAATACAACAACTTAATAATTACAATTATAAATAAGACTTTAGCCTATATTTCAAAAAGTGAATACCAAAACAAAATTTACATCTAAAGGCTGAAGTTTGTCCTGCGAAATGGTGGTTATGAAAGTTAGGAGGGATGGAGAGACACAGGGACGAAGCCGTGAATAAGTTTTGGGGTAACGGGCTTTGCTGAATGAAAAAGCCTGGGGCATGTTACTGTGTTATATCACCATCTCCATCATACATACCGTCTTGTCCAGATGTGTTTGCTGTGATTTGGGCGGATGGACAGTGAGAACGAGAGAGTGTAATGGCTCTAACAGCCGCACCAGCTCCAAACTGAGCGGCCTGGGGGGACGGGCTTGAGTGGTGTCTGCTGAGCTGCTGGTCGGAGCCCTCTGTGAGGCTGGGGATTCTGACCTGATCTGGAGAGATGAATTCTGGGAGGACTCTACATTAGGGTACTTGAACAAGACCCTTAATCCCAAAATTGCTCTCGAGGCGATACCCCTCTTCCACTCTACCCCCTGTAACTCGCGACTGGTCTATCTGCCACCTCTCCCAGGCTGTCCGTGCAAAAAAGACACGTCCTCAGTGAAACTCTCCTGGTTAAATAAAGATATGAAAAAATCAAGGGTGAAACTCGATCAGGCACTGCCGCTCAGAACAACTCAATCGCTTCTGCAACACAATCAGCCACAAGTGCTCAGATCTGTGTTAGTCTGAAACATGGGTATGTACTGAGATGCTGACCGCCAAATAGTACATAAAATAGTATAAAATAGTAAAGATATTTTTTTTGGAACTTATGTTCTGTCTTCAGCAGCCCAAAACTGTTTCAGAGTTTGGAACAAGCAAAACAAAATTCTATAATATACAGCCAGAAATATACACCCAGATCAAGCTGTCTCTATTTTTCATGATATTGCCAGCGAGAGTTCAGTGCCAGGAACACGAGTTTGCCAAAATGAAAAAAATCCACCCATGTTAAATTAATTCTGATTTACTATGAGAGTGAAAAGTGAGGAAGATTTCTCTCTGATCAAATATTCACCCTCATACAACATGAATTTCATATGGTTTCAGTTAAAGTCAACCGTGCTACAAAGATGCCACATATTTTTATTATTTATTGTATTGCACCCAGAGTAATAGCATATCTTAAACATCAACTGACATTGCAATAACCACTGAAGGAGAAAGACACTTAATTCATTAAATGCAGACTAATTCTCACATACAGTTGGCGTATCTACACACCTTTGCAATGTAATACGTGCTGGTTTCTACATATCAGTATATATCAGCAGTATATCAATAATCACAATATTAATGAACGTTTGACATAATTCATGTCAAGGACAGGACTTCATATAAACTGCATAGGCAATCAGCCACGAAAACAAAAAATGAATAATTGACTTGACCTACATGCTAATGTTAGATAATTTAGGTTTTTTTTTAAAGGATGTATCATGACAGATAATGTCTTCCGGAGATCTTTAGATGTTTCCGGAGAGTTTACAGGGTTAGCGTATGCAGATAAGCACACATATGATGTATGCAGAGGCTGAACAGCAGGCGTGTGGAGAGAATGGACAGATTACACAGCCGCACAGAACACCGCCGTCACTGTCTGGCGATGGAAACAGACAGACACCGAAGACAGCTCACGCACGTGGAAAAGTGCCTGAGGATTTTGGCTAGTGCAACGTGAAAATCTGGAGAAGCATCTTTGATGCAATAAGGAAAGGCAAAGCAGGTCTGACACGGTCTGGCTGCGGACAGGTGTGTCTCTTTCAGTGATTTCACACGGTAACCTCACTCTCTGCCAGATCCAACATGGCGTCCGCCTGCAGACACGCCGTCAGCGGGTAAAGCTCAGCTGCTTGCATATGGGCCGGATCTGAGACCATGCCTCTCTATGCCGCTCTCTGTGCCACACTGACACACTCCGTACTGCCCCATATGCCCGTGAGCTCTTTTAAAGGCTTTCTGTGTACAAGTGGCACAGAGGAATTTAAATGAAGTTAATGCCAGCTGCCCGCCTTGGCACAAGAAATGGGTAGCAATCCCGCTTAAGAGCCTGTGGCGCAAATGGCCTTTTTTTCATTTCAATCAAATGATAGTAAGTGCTTTACTCTCTGAATCATCTGCTCATAACAGTGGTGAGCTGGCATTTACATTTATTTGGTTTAAAAAAGAAAAACAATAATGTCTTGATAATCACGAAACAGCTGTTTTCACCGTTCCCTGAAAACACTTAAATGGCAGACGTAATGGCGCCCGAGATTGCTTTGGGTAAATTGTAACCTTTATTTCAGTAGTTCCTGTATGACCCTGAATTGTCTCTGCAAAGTCTGCTCAGGTAAAAACAAGATGTGATTGAACAATAAGAGGAAAAACAATATTCAGCGTGAAAATCTGGTCACTAACGACTGCAGGAGCATCCTTTTACTGGGGAAAAATTCCCCCATGACAACAGATGTCCCAAAAACACATTTCATGAGAACTGCCTTCTGCCTCATGTGGGACTGACAGCACAATAACAAGGTACTCCTTACAACATCACCATATTATAATAATATAACATATTATATTGTTCATTATTAATAGTTACAATTAGCTGATCTCAACCAAAATTGATGGGTGGCGTGATGTCCTGATCACAAATTATCTCATCAAATATAAAATCACTCCATCCATACTGGTGAACTGCCATGCAATCATTCTACGTCATACAGCGCATTATAAATATTAAATTATTATTGGTCTCACTTTACATGAAGTGTTGCTCATAAAGGCTTTATACAGCATGTATAATGCCTTCATAAATGAGACATAAAGTCTTCATAAGTCATACATAAGCAAATGTCATGCTTTGTAAAGGGTAAAATAACACATCCTTATTCAGTATGTGATGCCAGATGTGAGATAACTGACAATGTCACTTAGCTAGTGGCTAAATGCTATAAAGGATGACATTGTCAGATAAGTGACATTATCACTGTCACATCTGGCATCACATGCTGAATAAGGATGTGTTCTTTCACCCTCTACAAAGCATGACATTTGCTTATGTATGATTTATGAAGACATTGGGCTCTAATTTCTTGGCACAGCGCAGGGTGGCGCGGGGTGGCGCAGTGGTAATTTCGTCCCGTGCGCAGCCACTCTGGCAATTTGGTAGACGGACGTGCGCCGAGATGGGTGTGGCGGCATAGTAGGGGGAGGTGCCACATATTCATCATGACGCAGTGACAATTTCGTGGATAGAGGCTCCGCCGAAAGTGCGCAGAGAGCTCGCCAGCTCCAACCTGGTTTACTTTCTGTGCAGTGGTAATTTGGCTGACCGGCGCACAGTGCGCACACGTCACCGAAACCTCACAGGGAGGTTTCCAGAATGTCAGGCACATTTCAATGCAATGAATAATTACAGCAGCCACTATTTAATGTAACTATCTGAATCAGGACATAAATTATAGTATCCATATCGATTGTCCTGATGTCAGCTCAAAGGTGGTTGGCACGTGTAATGGAAACTCGACCTGGCTTAATCAACGCAGCTGAATCTGTGATGCAACGACTTCACATCTTTCTCAGCCAACCACAAACTGCCTCGGCATCAGGTAAATGGTAAATGGACTGCATTTATATGGCGCTTTCTAGTCACATGTCATGACCCCAAAGTGCTTTACAATTATGCCTCTCATTCACCCTGATGACGGAGGCTGCCATGCAAGGCACCGACCTGCACATCAGGAGCAGTGTGGGGTTCAGTGTCTTGCTCAAGGACACTTTGACACGTTCTCTGGAGGAGCCGGGGAGCGAACTAGGAACCTTCTGATTCCAAGACCACCCGCTCTACCTCCTGAGCCATGCCGCCATCCTCATGTAGTGCGTTTATATCCAGCTTCTCTCATCTCAAAAAATGCAAAAGAAAAGAGAAAAAGAGAGACGCTTGGCAACCAAAGCCCTCGACACTGATGGCTGAGAGGGTGGAGGACGCAATGTCCTCCGCTGAGCTCATGGCCATGCTGGTGGAGGGGCCGCCTCCAGTGGTCATTTGCCCCTTTTCCACCAAAAAGAACCTGGTGCTAGTGCCCAGCTGGTGCTAGTGCCAGTGCTTAGTTGGTTCAACCCACAAACCTCCTAAGAACCTGTTTGCTTTTCCATCACCGAGGAGCCAAATCAGAGCCACGCGATCACGTCACTGTAATTTAAGACCAACAGATCAGGAGAAAATAAAGTTCGTTCGAGACCTGCGTCTCTCTCAGCAGCACTCACGTAACAGCTGGCAATACAGAAATACAGTATGTACTGCGGGAAACCACAAATAAAAATTTATAACAAAAATAATGCTTTGCGTTCTATGCTCAGTAAAACCGCTTGCACACTGGGACTTGAAACGAATTTTTTTCACGACTGATTACATTCAAAGTCAATGCAAAGACGCGAACACACGCGCGTGTATTCGCGTCTTTGCATTGACTTTGAATGTAATGTGTCGCAAAAAATTTGTTTCAAGGCCCAGTGTGCAAGCGTTTAATACTATTATTGTCACGTAGGTTTTAGTGGGGAAAGGAATACAGCCTGATCGCTATGATCTCGTACTGAGTTAAGATCACATATTGAAAATAAATGTGTAACGTATCTTGCATTGTTGTCCATGCATGTTAATCCCAAAATTTTAAGCAGCAACAAGGTGTAATAATAGGAACACGCTATCCATCGTTTCTCTTCCCAATAATGCAGGCAGAAGAAATAAATGAGCAACCGTCGTATTTCATTCCAATTTCATAAGTTTGAATGATCTGACGTATTTTCGTTTTGAAATTCCATTCAAGTTCGCTAATCGTAATAATTCGCGAATGTCCTAGCTAGCCAGCTAACTCATATTTGTAATGCTTAATATAGATGTAAGCGGTGCAGGAAACATGCCTGAAGCAGCAAAGTAAAATGCAACATTAACGCATCATGCAGATATAGGACAGAGGCTTCTTTATTCCAACATTTTAAAGGTGAGTAGAGGAGCTCATTTGATTGGTGAAGATTTGACTCAGCTGTGTTAAACCCACTCACGCCTTCTCTCCTCCCTCTTTGCCACTTGCGCCGGCAGGAGGGACAGAGGCGGGACAGAGGAGTACTTGCGCCGGGCACGAAATTGCAAAATACACCTGGATACACCCCGTTGGCGCAGCGCTCCCCCCATTTGCCGCGCCTGCACCGTGCCTGCGCCTGGTCAATGAATTTAGAGCCCATTATGTCTCGTTTATGAAGGCATTATACATGCTGTATAAAGCCTTTATGAGCGACACTTCAAGTAAAGAGTGACTTTACTATTATTATTATCATCTAACAATGAATTAAGTTTGACTGAATTGAGTGTAAACTGCATTAAAACAGAAACCATAATCACAGACTCAATAACCCTGCATGAAGTACTGCGGTGTGCACTGAAGCGTCTGCTAATTGTTTGTTTCAAACACGAAAAAACCCTGCCAAGTGGACCGGAATATAACCTTCTCCTGTTTGTACGATTAAACGGTGATGATTTGATTTGTTGTCCACTTTCAGTCATCAGCATGTGGTTTGAGATCTCGAAGCGAGATAATGAGACAAGAGCAGCCAGGCCTGTAAAAAAACAATCAGATACTGTAAAATGTAAAGGAGGTAAACAACAGTGCGCTTCGGCAGGGAAGAGCAGAGCCTTCCGTTCTGATTTATAGCAAGAGAGACCACCTGTTTGGCCACCTGCCTGAAGAGAGACAATGTTTTTACAAAATAAAATTGCATTAAGGAAGGAACGCTGTTGACCTCAGATACAAATGCAAGCTTGCCCACATCCCACCTGCCCCCCACCCCAACACACACACACTCACGCAAACACGCACACTCACGCATAGACTCTCCCGAACCCTGGCACAGGCTCATATCTAAATTGACAGACTGAGATTCACATACAGCCTAACATCAACAGAAACACACACACACACACACACACACACACACACACACACACACACGCATAAACATACGCACACATACAGACACATACGCGCACACATACACCCGCACACACACACACACACACACACACACTCACAACCATACATGTGCAAACACACGCACACGCACATGCACACACACACACACACACGCATGCACACGCACAAGTCCGTGCAAACACACACACACACACGCACACACACACACACACACACACCACTGGGACATGCAGGGGCTCCTTACAGAAACTCTAGCGAGACAGACCGGCTGAGGAAAATCCTTTCAGACAGATTTAATTACGACTCCATACTGAATCTCTATCTTTCCCTCTTACACCTCCTCCTTTCTTTCTATTCTTCATCTCTCTCCCTCATCCTCTCATTCTCTCTCTCGCTGTCCCTGGCATTTCAAGGTTTTTGCGCAGAGGGATGGCCAAACACGTATAATCTATCAGACAAAAGCTCAAGATGAGAGCCATCGAGAGGACGTGGAATCAGGAAAGAAGTGCCGTCCTTCACTGAAGTGAAATAAATGGTGAAACTTCAAGACTCGTCCCAAAAACCTTGACTAATTTTGCAGGCAGGAATAAGGCTTATGCAACTCAGACTTCGGTTAACTGAACGCATTACGGTCTGGATCACATAACAGGACTTAAGCCAAAAATGGCCAACTAAACAACTGCGAGAATGTCAATAAAAACAACAGCTCAACCCATTGTTTTGGCTCTCCTCAAAATTGTGAAAATGGCACGAACAACCCCCTCATTCGATCTCTTCCTCACTCATTATCCCCCCCATTCTTATGGTCCTGTGCTTTTAGGCAGGAGAACATAACTGTATAATTGAACTGTGTTTTTCTCCTCAAGAAGATGCAATGATTTTCCATGTCAAGCCCATTATAACCACACAAATCTACCCATCATACCTGTATAAGCTCTGCAAACATCCATCCCTTATCCCTGTAACCTCCACACACACACACACACACACACACACACACACCTACCCCCCCATAACCTCTGCACACATGCAGCGATGCATTATTTGTTATTTTGTTTTGTTGGCAGCGTGGAATGCTGGATCTGAATCTTACTGAAGATGCATTTCACATGGCGAAGAGGAGACTGATGGAAGAGTCCAGAACTGAAGATTCTGACTGAATTTACTGTCCACTTCAGCGGAAATTAGCCTTTGGCTCCTACTGAGAACAGCAAGATATATAAACTCGCACCAAAAATCAATAAAAACATATAAAATATGTTACATATAAAAGTACGAATGGGCACACAGATAGGTTAGAATAATACAACCCCAATTCCGAAATAGTTGGGACAAAGTGTAAATTGTGAATAAAATCAAAATGCAATGACTTTCAGATCACATGAGCCAATGTTTTTTTACAATAGAACATAGATAACATTTCAAATGTTGAAACTGCGACATTTTACATTTTTATCCGCGAAGTGAGCTTGTTTCAAATTTTCTGACTGCAACAGGTCTCAAAAAAGTTGAGACACAGGCAAACAAGGGCTGAAAAAGCAATGAATATATAAGAGAATCAGCTGAAACAACATTTAGCAAGTAATTCAGTTAACTGGCATCAGGTGTGTAACATTATTGGCTATAAAAGGGATGTTTAAGAGAGGCTGAGTCTCTCAGAAGTAAAGATGGCCAGAGGCTCTCCAACCTGTGAAGGCTTGCATAAAAAAATTGTGGAATACTTGAAAAACAATATTACTCAATGTCAAATTGCAAAGGCTTTGAAGGTCTCATCATCGACAGTACATAACATCATCAAAAGATTCAGAGAAACTGGAAAAATCTCTGTGCGTAAGGGACAAGGCCGAAGACCTTTACTGGATGCCCGTGATCTTCCGGCCCCCAGACGTCACTGCATCACTCACCGGTATGATTCTGTCATTGACATTACTAAATGGGCCCAGGAATACTTCAAGAAACCACTGTCTGTAAACACAGTCTGCCGTGCCATCCACAGATGCCACCTAAAACTCTATCATGCAAAAAGGAAGCCATTGTTGAGCATGATCCAGAAGCGCCTCCGTGTTCTGTGGGCCAAGACTCATTTAAAATTGACTGTAGCAAAGTGGCAAAGTGTCCTGTGATCAGATGAGTCCAAATTTGACATTCTTGTCGGAAATCATGGGCGTTGTGTCCTCCAGGTTAAAGACCACCCCTCCTGTTATCAGCGTTCAGTTCAAAAGCCAGCATCTCTGATGGTATGGGGATGCATTAGTGCATATGGTGTGGGACACTTGCATGATTTAAAAAGCACCATGAATGCTGAAAGGTATAAAAAGGTTTTAGAGCAACATATGCTCCCCTCCAGACGACATCTATTCCAGGGAAGTCCTTGTGTATTTCAGCAGGACAATGCAAAACCACATACTGCAGCTATTACAACAGCATGGCTTCGTAGTAGAAGAGTCTGTGTGCTGAACTGGCCTGCCTGCAGTCCTGATCTTTCACTGATTGAGAACATTTGGCGCATAATAAAACAAAAGGTCGGTCAACGGAGACCCAAAACTCTCCAGCAGCTGGAAGCCTGTATTAAACAAGAGTGGGATCAAATTCCAATGGCTAAACTCAAGAAACTTGTCTCCTCAATGCCCAGACGCCTCCACTCTGTGTTAAAAAGAAGAGGGGATGCTACACCATGGTAAACAGCCCCCGTCCCAACTTTTCTGAGACCTGTAGCAGCCATCAAATTTGAAATGAGCTCATTTTGTGGATAAAATTGTAAAATGTCTCAGTTTCAACATTTGCCATGTTATGTCTGTTCTAGTTTGAATAAAATACTGGCTGGTGAGGTTTGAAAGTCATTGCGTTTTGATTTTATTCATAATTTAAACTTTGTCCCAACTATTTCAGAATTGGGGTTGTACAAGAGAGAAATGGCTGCAGTATCGGCCCGGCAGAGCCTCACCAGGAAAGATACTCAGCGTCTGGTGATGCCTACGTGTCACAACCATTGCATGCAAAGTTTTTGCAATACAATATGAGTACTTCTTTCTGCGTGTTAAACTGTTTAATTGTAATCATGCGCCTGAAAATTTGGGGCTGTGGGGGCGGTTTTGGTGTGTAGGAAAAGTGCTGTCATCTCTAACCATTTCATCTGAAGCGGATGAAAACGCCTTTGAGTTAAAAGTGAGAGTTTGCAATTCAACCTCATCATCATTCAATCCACTCAAACTCAAACTTTGCATTCTCCCAGTCTTAAATAACCACACATCTACCCGACTTCACATATATAACCTCCACACACATCTACCCCTCTTCCCTTTATAACATCAACACACATTTACCCCTCATCACTATATAACACACGCACACATCAACCACTCATCCCTATATAACCTTCACACACGTACCCCTCATAACTGTATAACACCCACACACATTTACCCCTCATCACTATATAACACACGCACACATCAACCACTCATCCCTATATAACCTTTGCACAAATCTACCCCTCATCTCTATATAACAAACGCACACATCTACCCCTCCTCGCTTTATAACATCAACACACATTTACCCCTCATCATTATATAACACACGCACACATGAACCACTCATCCCTATATAACCTCCACACACATCTACCCCTCATCACTGTATAACACCCACACACATCTACCCCTCATCCCTATATAACACCCATACACACCTACCCCTTATCCCTATATAACACCCATATACATCTATGCTTTATCCCTATATAACAACCAGGCAAATCTACCCCTCATTCCTTTATAACACCCACACACATCTACCATTCATCCCAATAAAACACCCACACAAATTTACCCCTCATTCCTATATAACACCCATGCAAATCTACTGCTCAACTCTTTATAAAACTGACACCCATCTACCCTTCATCCCTATATAACAGTGACACACACTTACCCTTCATCCCTATATAACATCCACACACACCTACCCTTCATCCCTATATAACACTGATACAAACTTACCCTTCATCCCTATATAACACCCACACACACCTACCCCTCATCCCTATATAACACTGATACACACTTACCCTTCATCCCTATATAACATCCACACACACCTACCCTTCATCCCTATATAACACTGACACACTTACCCTTCATCCCTATATAACACCCACACACACCTACCCTTCATCCCTATATAACACTGACACACACTTACCCTTCATCCCTATATAACACCCACACACACCTACCCCTCATCCCTATATAACACCCACACACACCTACCCTTCATCCCTATATAACACCCACACACACCTACCCCTCATCACTATATAACACACGCACACATCAACCACTCATCCCTATATAACCTTTGCACAAATCTACCCCTCATCTCTATATAACAAACGTACACATCTACCCCTCCTCGCTTTAAAACATCAACACACATTTACCCCTCATCACTATATAACACACGCACACATGAACCACTCATCCCTATATAACCTCCACACACATCTACCCCTCATCACTGTATAACACCCACACACATCTACCCCTTATCCCTATATAACACCCATATACATCTATGCTTTATCCCTATATAACAACCAGGCAAATCTACCCCTCATCCCTTTATAACACCCACACGCATCTACCATTCATCCCAATAAAACACCCACACAAATTTACCCCTCATTCCTATATAACACCCATGCAAATCTACTGCTCAACTCTTTATAAAACTGACACCCATCTACCCTTCATCCCTATATAACACTGACAAACACTTACCCTTCATCCCTATATAACATCGACACACACCTACCCTTCATCCCTATATAACACTGATACACTTGCCCTTCATCCCTATATAACACCCACACACACCTACCCCTCATCCCGATATAACATTGATACACACTTACCCTTCATCCCTATATAACATCCCACACACACCTACCCTTCATCCCTATATAACACTGACACACTTACCCTTCATCCCTATATAACACCCACACACACCTAGCCCTCATCCCTATATAACACCCACACACTGATACACCCCTCATCCCTATATAACACCCACACACACCTACCCCTCATCTGATACATATCCCTATATAACACCCACACACACCTACCCCTCATCCCTATATAACACTACACACCCACACTACATACCATCCCTTCATCCCTGATAACATCCCTGATAACACCCTTCATCCCTAGATAACACCCACACACACCTAGCCCTCATCCCGATATAACATTGATACACACTTACCCTTCATCCCTATATAACACCCACACACACCTAGCCCTCATCCCGATATAACATTGATACACACTTACCCTTCATCCCTATATAACACCCACACACACCTACCCCTCATCCCTATATAACACTGACACACACTTACCCTTCATCCTTATATAACACCCACACACACTTACCCTTCATCCCTTTATAACACTGACACACACTTACCCTTCGTCCCTATATAACACTGACACAAACTTACCTTCATCCTTATATAACACCCACACACATCTACCCTTCATCCCTATATAACACCCACACACACCTACCCCTCATCCCTATATAACACTGACACACACTTACCCTTCATCCTATATAACACACTCCACACACACTACCCTTCATCCCTATATAACACTGACACACACTTATCCTTCGTCCCTATATAACACTGACACAAACTTACCCTTCATCCCTATATAACACCCACACACACCTACCCTTCATCCCTATATAACACTGACACACTTACCCTCATCCTTATATAACACCCACACACATCTACCCTTCATCCCTATATAACACCCACACACACCTACCCTTCATCCCTATATAACACTGATACACACCTACCCTTCATCCCTATATAACACTGACACAAACTTACCCTTCATCCCTATATAACACCCACACACACCTACCCCTCATCCCTATATAACACTGACACACATTTACCCTTCATCCTTATATAACACACACACACCTACCCTCATCCCTATATAACACTGACACACACCTACCCTTCATCCCTATATAACACCCACACACACCTACCCCTCATCCCTATATAACACTGACACACACTTACCCTTCATCCCTATATAACACCCACACACACCTACCCCTCATCCCTATATAACACTGACACACACCTACCCTTCATCCCTATATAACACCCACACACACCTACCCCTCATCCCTATATAACACTGACACACACTTACCCTTCATCCCTATATAACACCCACACACACCTACCCCTTCATCCCTATATAACACTGACACACACTTACCCTTCATCCCTATATAACACCCACACACACCTACCCCTCATCCCTATATAACACTGACACACTTACCCTTCATCCCTATATAACACCCACACACACCTACCCCTCATCCCTATATAACACTGACACACACTTACCCTTCATCCCTATATAACACCCACACACACCTACCCCTCATCCCTATATAACACTGACACACACTTACCCTCATCCCTATATAACACCCACACACACCTACCCCTCATCCCTATATAACACTGACACACACTTACCCTTCATCCCTATTTAACACCCACACACATCTCCCCCTCATCCCTATATAACACTGACACACACTCACCCTTCATCCCTATATAACACCGACATAAATCTACTCCTCATCCCTATATAACATCAACACATTTTACCCCTCATCCCTATATAACACCCAGACACACCTCTACCCCACTCCCCTATATAACACCCACACACATATAATTCTTATCCCCGTACAACCTCCACACATCCGTCCCTCATCTTTATGCAATTTCCACACAACACTGGCCCCCTGTCTCAGCAGAACCTCTACACACATCTACCCCCATTTCTATACAACATCCACATACATCTACCCCACTCCCCAAAATAATATCCACACAACAATTCCCCACTCCTATATAACATTCACACACAACTACTCTACTGCTATATAAAATCCACACACCAATTCCCCACTCCCCAATATAACATCCACACACATCTACTCCACTCCTTTGTAACATCCACACACATACACCCCATACCCCATATAACATCCACACACATCTACCCCTCATTCCTATATTACATCCACACACATACTTTGCTCCCCTATATAACATCCACACACATCTACTCCACTCCCATATAACATCCAAACATATATACCCCACTCCCCTACATAACATCCACACAAATCTACCCCTCATCCCTATATTACACCCACACACATACCTTACTCTCTGATATAACATCTACACACATCTACTCCACTCCTATATAACATCCACACATATATACCCCACTCCCCTACATAACATCCACATACATCAACCCCTCATCCCTATATTACACCCACACATATACCTTACTCCACTCTATAATATCCACACACATCCACTCCACTCCTATATAACATCCACACAAAATTAGCCCTCAGTCCCACAGAACCTCCTGACACATGCACCTACATTTCAGTATTACATCCACGCATATATTTCCCACTCCCCTATATAACATCCACATGCATCTACCACTCTTCCCTCAGTAACCTCTAAATACAACACATCTACAGCCAAACCCTCCATAATCCCTCATGCTTCAGATGCAAGGTGAAATCGAAAGTCCTTCATGGAGTTCTGGAGCCCCAGGTGTGGTTATGTTCATGCACAATGTAATTGAGGTGAGAGCCCATGCTTCAGGTCATTACTCTACCGCAGATTACGGCTGGGGCCAGTGAGATTATAGCTGCCATACTGACATTACTCTCCCAGGTTCCAATATATCCAGGCTAAATGGACTTGTCTAAGGAAACACGATTTCTGCAACCCCTGAATGCCGGTGTTCGTTTCTAAATGTCCCTCTATCTTAGTGGACAGGTATTTCTGTCCTTTTATGCCAAAATAATCCATCCCTCTTGTGCTGAGCTGTGTGCATCCACTGAAGGTCACACAAAGTATTCATTTAAAGAATGAACACATCCACAGCACATGAGGCCTATTAGATATTATGTCAGGATCATGATTCCAGTACGTGCTTGGACTCTGAGAATAGAGGTTCATAAACATTCTCTGAACACAAAGGGTCCTATTTTAAGTCTAATTTATTCTTAATTTCCAGGAGTATTAATGGTAAAACATAAACAACAAAGTAAATGATATGCAGTTAGGAGAAAAAGATCACTTTCAGCATATCTATTTTGGGGAAAGGCAGTGCCAAAGAAAAGGTTTATCCTATCTCAGATTTCAACAGAGCAAACAGCAGCAAAATTACAGGCAGAGTTTGACATGGTGAGACATGTGCGCTCAACAGTAAAAGTGCCGGGCCGTGCAAAGATAACCTGCTCGGCCAAGTATAGCACAGAAACACAAGTCTCAGCGTTTGTGGAACAGTTTTTACTGGGAACCATCACATCTCTGAGACAGCGACTGTCAGAGGTGCCTTGTGTGACATGTTTGTATTATTAATGTTTCCAAACGACAAATTAAAATATAAAATACAGCCTTAACCTCATGAGATTGTAAACAAACCTCTGGCTGAAAAATAAACAAACAATGATGCCATAAATTAATTACATTCAAAACCCACCTCAGACAGAAATTGACAAGCATTTGCCACTTACAGCATCGGTCAATGATTACAGCACTCACTGGAGATGATAAAATAACACAAAACACGACTAGATTCAGGTGTATCCTCAATATCCATGAAACAGCATGTATTTCATCCGCATAGTTGCATTGCAGTGAGGCATATACAAAGGATAATTCACCCATCCTTTATCCCACCTCCAGCCTCATCATACCCTGTCAATCTGGTTTTGGGTGGGTGTGTGTGTGTGTGTGTGTGCTGGTGGTGGGGGGCTTCTGTAGTGAAAACGCCCATTCTGTAGATTCAACACAGGTGTCACAGATCATTGACCCACACACTCATACCCACGGGCAAATCCGAGTCTCCATTACTGGTCTTTGGGAGGAGACCAAAACACTCCGGGGAAACCCACATGAAGATGGACAGAACGTGCAAAGGGCCCCAGGTCAGGGCCCCAGGCCAGAGTCAAGCCAATACTGCTTCATGCTGTGAGGTAACAGCATGACAAACTACAGCAACATGCTGCCTGAGGAAAACAGAATATATTATTACTGATTTGTGGCTTTAGTGCAGTCAGTGGGTACTGGTTCTTAAGTGCACACATAGATGTTAATGCACTAAATTCAAAAACAAAATAAAAACAGAAAGATGAAAACTTGCTGCTCTGAAGTGCATAAAGCAAACATACAAATAGAAACAGCTAAAAATAGTAGCTTTTTGCACTTAATTTTAGTGCTTCAGACTTCAGAGCCTCAGTATTTGGGCAGTGATGTCATCATATTTACTACTTTGCTGTAAAACCTTTTTACTTAATGGCTGTGTACAGTCCGACCATTCGATATACTCTGCCAAGCCTGTATTGCAGCCATAATCACAGCTTTTGAATTCAAATTGGATTAATGATTTTGCCAGTCATTACTCCAATTTCCAGTCTAAATGAATTCATGGTGAAAGTCAAACGTGGCTGCTATTCACTGCATTGAGGCGCTTTAAGAGCTTGTCTAGCAGGGCTAACTTGGCTAGCTTGCTAGCATTCGCGTGTCACAAAGTCGGATAGAGCCTGTAGCGGGTAACTGTGAATACATTCTCCAATGACACAATTAAAATTGTAGCATGAAGCTACAGGCCATTTTGCCTTTTGCTGACTGGTAGAGCATCAGACTAAAGAAACTCCTCATGAGCGGCTGGGGACCAAATCACACTCTGGACTCCGCAGAACTGATACTTGGTTTAGGCTATGCTAATTTGCAGAATATTTTTAAGAAACTGCAATATAAAAAGAATAAAATTACATGTCACATTCTTGTATGGCCTGATTTTGCGACTGACTGGACAGCAATGAGATGAGATTTGGAACTTGACTTCCTGTAACAGGACACAGGTGATGAAACTAATGCAATAAAAGCCTTTGGTCAGACATATTTCTGTTACTATCATGACCAGGTGATGGGCAAGAGGTGCACACGGCTTTTGTGAAAATACTATGAATTCCACTGGAACACAAAGAATGACAAGGTCCAAGAGTGCTCAGTTGTACAAAAAATTCCCAAACCAGAGTAAATGCATTTCATTTTAAAAGCCATTCCGTGAGAAAATGGCACTTTTTGAAGAAGTTGAGGAGTTGACCCCTCTGGAATTGAATGAAACTTGGCACATAGGTAGATATGGTAGTCTCACGGAAAAAGCCAAATTTTTAGGTCCGTATCTCACTTAGTCTGCCGGTGGGGCCACCTGGAAGCCACTAAAGTGGCTCAGTTTTGCTTTTGACAACACATTTTACATCAATTATTATGACTTCAGGGTACACAGTACCAGATGTGTTATACTTTTATTATGACCTGTGACACTTCAAGTCTGGATAGACATCAGCACCACATCAGCGCCAAGCTGGGTAACTGTGTTATTGACCCAGAATTATTTGAGAAATCACAGTAAAAATTGAAAATGGCAATGGGAATAAAATAATATCCCAGACATATACCAATCAAGAATGCTTTGTTATGTATTTACTCACAACAAAACTATCATTTGCAGTTAATAGTACCTTGTTATATTGCTGGGTTAGTGCAATTGATGGCCGGAAAGATGGTTGAAATTGATTTTCGGTGCATGTTTGCGGTATATTTTCTCAGTAACCCAGATATGTTCCATGGTGATAAATGCCGTTTGTGGTGCTTTTGGAGCTCTGTTTTCAGGAATATCAAGCATTTCTCTGGTAGTGTCTACATTTTCAAGCTACACGGAGCCAAAGTTGGAGGAAAACTCAAAACGGACCATTTCATAGCAGATTGTACCTGTGTTTAGGTGGCATTATTTTGTTTACCCAGCAAGATAGAGATCTGAAACTCTCTGGGTACATAGTCCTTTTGGGGTTACATAACAGCATTAGTAAAATTTCAATGGTAGTATTTCCAGGGTAGATGATATTGAACATCAAAAGTCGGAAAAATTCGCTTCCAGGGGGCACTGTTGGCTGGATGCAAGTACTGGCCATCCCCAGCAATGTACCAAAGAATTTTTTTTGAATTGTGATATACACAGCTAGTTTTCTCAGAAACAGCTTGGTTTGGTACTATGCTGGGTAGATAGCTTTCTGACTAAAGGTGGCACTCTAAAGAGCTAATGTTCTACCGACCTAACATTCCATATTCCCAGACATATACCAAAGTTCTTTCTTTTGAAATACATGAAGTACTTGCACAGTTATACTTAAAATTTGTAATCCCTTTGGTATAAAGCTCGTTTGGTTGTAAATTGGTGGTGACTGTGAGCGTTATAAACGCACCATACATGGGTTATTACCAAGTACGGGTGCAGCGCAGTCAGAAATGTACAGCACGTTATAAAACATGACCAGTCCAAAATTTTTAAATGCCAAAAAAGAACTAATGTAAAAGGCGTACCACCATAAGTACAAATAAAGACATGCATCAACAGTGTACGTACACTTACATAAAATAACAGTCCATCATTTGAAATCTAAAAAAGAATCTTCGTCACACAACCGTGTACATGAAGACAGAATATATAGTACAAAAGTTTAAACTGTTTCATACTTTTCATGTTATCCAAAGCAAAATGATGTCAACACCGCATGTGACTGGCTCTATCCTTCAGTCTGTTTTTGGAATTCGATTGTGGGTTGGCGGCACCTGGTGGTGCGCACCAGAGGTGCTCCTTGGCCTTGGCCCTAAGCAGCCATCCATGGTTCAATCCGGGTCGATGTTACCCGCGGAGGCAGTTGAGCCCGAGACAAGCCCTACTATACTGCATCCTGGGTCTCTACAGGGCTGCTTACAGGCCGTTGATAGTGAGCTTGTCTGTCTCTGAATTAAATAGCCGGCTGCAGCACTGCACTGACTACTGGTAAAAGTCTTGCATGTTAACACAATGCTACAATCACCACCAAAATTCTTTTCAAATTTACAACCAACCCAGCTTTATACCAAAGAGATTACACATTTTATGTATGTAACTGTGCATGTACTTTATCAAAAGACAGAACTTTGGTATATGTCTGGGAATATGGAATATTAGGTCGGTAGAACATTAGCTCTTTCTAGCACCACCTTTGGTCAGATAGCTGTCCATCCAGAATAGTACCAAGCTAAACATTTCATTTTCAGAGGAAACTAGCTGTGTGCATCACTATTCAAAAACAATTTATTTGGTACATTGCTGGGGATAGCCAGTATTTGCATCCAGCCTACAGTGCCCCCTGGGGGCGAAATTTTCCGACGTTTGATAATGAATATCGTCTACACTGAAAATACTATCATTGAGATTTTACTAATGCTGTAACGTACCCCAAAGGGACTATGTATCCAGAGAATTTCAGATCTCTATCTTGCTGGGTAAACAAAACAATGCCACAATCTGCTGTGAAATGGTCCATTTTGAGTTTTCCTCCAACTTTGGCTCCGTCTAGCTTGAAAGCGCGGATACTACCAAAGAAATGCTTGGTATTCTGAAAAAAAGAGTTCCAAAAACACAACAAACAGCATTTACCCTCACAGTACAAATCTGGGTTACAGAAAAAATATAATGCAAACATGCACCAAAAATCAATTTCGACCGTCTTTCTGGCCGTTCATTGCTCAAACACGGCAAGATAAAAAGGTACTATTCACTGAAAATGATAGTCTTATTGTGTGTAAACACATAATAAAGCATTCAAGTTTGGTATATGTCTGGGATATTATTTTATTCCCATTTTCAATTTTTATTATTATTTCTCAAATAATTCTGGCTCGATAACGTAGTAACCCAGCTTGGCGCTGATGTGGTGCTGAAGTCTAACCGGACTTGAAGTGTCACAGGTCATGATAAAAGTATAACATACAGTGCCTGACAAAAGTCTTGTAGCATAAGGACATAGTAACTAAAAATAGCATATAACTTTTTTTATCAATCAATTGTTACAATAAATGGTCCATTTCAATGTCAAGGGCTTTCACTTAATAATTTGGTGCAAAATGAAACCGTCAAAAAGTGTTCTGATGTTCACAGCTTTGCTAAGCCCATAACATCTGTTTTTGCTAGGACAAAAGTCTTGTCGTCTCTTCAGATGATGCAACAAATCGCAGATTAGAGTTTAACCTATGACAAATACTGAAATTAACACATTCCCAGATGTGTATAGAAATAACCCCAGCACACCAGACTTTCATATGAGGTGCGACTAGACCTCTGACAACATACCAAAGATTCAACCACAGACCAAAGTGTTGATCATCAAGAGCCTGAAGACTGAGTCTGCTGCTGAGGTGGCAGACATCTTTAATGTACCCAAATGTCAAGTGGAGGGGATGAAAAAAGATTTGAAGAAACTGGTGACGTTCATGGCAAGCGCAGGTCAGACAGACCCGGTATGACAACTGTTTGAAAGGACCGTTTGTTGCTTCAACTGTACAAGGCTAGCCCTTCTTCAACTACAGTGAAGCTACATGAGGAAATGTCACCAAAAATCCGGTATCTACAAGAACAGTTTGTCAAATTCTCTCTCAAAGTGGTTTTCATAGCCAAATTAGTACACAGAAGTCTGCATTAAACAGAAAACAAAAAACCTGCATTGCATTTGCCAAGGCTCACAGCTCGCAGAAAGGATTGATACTGGAAAAGTGGCTGAAAGTTTATTTTTCTGGTGAATTATCCATTGAACTGCATGCCAGTCGCCGTACAAGACCTGTTGGAACCCTCATAGACCCAAGATTCTCCCAGAAAACAATCATGTTTAGTGGAGGAAAAATCATGGTTTGTTGTTACATCCAGCATGGGGGTGTGAGAAAGATCTGCAGAGTGGATGGCAACATCAACAGCCTGAAATATCAAGAAGTTCTTGCTGCCCTACTTATACTGCTGCTCCTTCTCATTCTTCTGCCTCCATGTCACAGTTCCTGAAAGCGAAGAAGGTGAAGGTACTCCAGGATTGGCCAACCCAGTCACCTGACATGAACATTATTGAGCATTTCAGGGGTAAGATGAAGGAGGAGGCTTGGAAGATGAAACCAAAGAATCTTGATGAACTCTGGGAGTCCTGCAAGACTGCTTTCTATGCCATTCCAGATGACTTCATCATCAAGTTATCTCAGTCATTGCCAAGACGTATGGATGCAGTCCTCCAAGCTCATGGGAGTCATACGCAATATTAATTCTTTTTTCCAAGGCACCATGGCTTTATGTTCTGATATTATAGTGGCATATTTGTATATTCAAAATAAAGTGTATGTATAATTTCCACATTTTTTTTCAATGCGACAAGACTTTTGTCCAAGCAAAATCTGACCCTTCTGTACAAATTAAATTATAAAACTCAATCAATGACACAAACTCTATTTTGGTACATTTCGCATAATCTAGAGGGCTTTGCCTTTCGTATAAGCCATTTTTGATTCCAATTGATCAACTACAAGTCAGGTTATTATTTGTTGTTCCTACAACTTGGATAAGTGACAAGACTTTTGTCAGGCACTGTATTTGGTACTGTGTACCTTTAAGTCATGATAGTTGATGTAAAATGTGGTGTTAACAGCAAAACTGAGCCACTTAAGTGGCTTCCAGGTGGCGCTACCGGCAGGCAAAGTGAGATACGGACCTAAAAATTCTGCTTTTCCTGTGAGACACCCGTATCTACCTATGTGCCGAGTTTCATTCAATTCCAGGAAAGTCAACTGCGCACCGAATGTCAATCTCTCATGGAATGGCTCTTAACTGAATTCTTCAAGAACTACTGACCTAAAGCACCATTACATTTGAAGACTGGTGTGTATTTACACTGGATAAACTCAGGTAACCTTTCATACGTGTCACCTTCCAATGACTGAGTCACTTCAGCAGAAACCCAAACCCATTTTACTTTCCGATTCGCACACTTGCCTGTGAGCACACACTCGTGACAATCAGAAACCGGTCTATAATTTCCCATCTCAATTTTTGTAGATTTTTTACTCCAGATATGCATTTGTCTGTTCTATAAATTCCACTCTGCTAAATGTCATCTTGCAGGCTATTTTCTCAGATAAAAGGTAGATCCTCGCACTTCAAAGAACTGACACATTTTGTTAAATTATTGGTCATTGTCTTCACGTTCAATATTGAAATTCATGATCGTAATTTAAAAAGTAATTTATAGGGAAGATTAATTTTATGGGACTGATTAATGAGATGATTTCTACGATTGGGTACCATTTTCGAGGTCCTGAAGATTTATTGCTGCCCTGTGTAACAACTGTGCAAGGAAACACATCTTCCTCCATCCATTTTAATCTAGGGAGAGTTGTTTATTTATCTATTTAGAGCCATGTAACACACTTCCGTAAACATTTTGTGATTCTAGACCCGGGAATGTACCGCTGTAGGAGACCTCAAAGAGAAGAGGACCTCAGAAGCTCTCTCTCGCAGATGAGTGTGTTATTGCACAGGCAGGATCACTCAGTTTGGTAGAACATGAGGTCATTCCAGACTCCTGCAGGTCCCAGCGATCCACAGTAGCACATCACTCCTGAGCCCGTCTTCCTGATATCAGTACCTCCTGAGTCACAGATCTACACTGGTGTCACATATTAGCAAACTGGTGGCCTTAATATTACCCAAAAATGATATAAAAACACAAATCACTGGACACCACATCTGCTCTTTTGGATACGGATATTACGCCTTTGAGTTAAAATCTCCAATGTCCTTCACAGTAAATTAGTTTTTAACAACTGGGCAGTCTCATAAAAATGAGCAGATAGTGTATTTAAAAGCTAGGAAACATTTTTATCTTGAATTTGCAATTGGATCAGCACTGAGAAGAGCACACATGAAAAAATGATTCATTAACTCATAATGTGTGCTGCCTGTTACCATGGAAGCCAGAGTATTAACAGTACACACTTACAAGTGCAACAGGCTGAAAATGTTAAATATAAAATCCAATCTAATGATTGCCCTGTGGCTATTTCCATGGCACTGGTGTGTAGAGGACATATGATCGCTCTGCTCTGAGGGGTAATTGGCTATAGAATAAAGCTTTTAAAATCAATAAACCATTTGGCTGCCGCACAGAGCAGACTGTTTCCATTCCAGTAAACCGGCAGCAAATCACTCATACAACAAAGGCACGGATTAAACATTTGCAGGGCTTTTTTTCCCATTGTGGTGTCCTTTCCAGTTTGAGGAACAATTCTGGTGAGAATTGCGAACTTTGTCATTAGTTTGTCCGTAACACTTCACCCCTAACTTTATCCTGTGCCTCCCCACAGTAGCTGGTTAAGTGTGACGGTTAAAGAGAGCTGAATTTGGCATTTCTATTCACAAATTTCTCAGGGCTGACCTCACATCCTCAGGAAAGTCAAGAAAAAAACAGAACAGTTGGTTTATTTCCATTTTTAAATGTATGTTTTTGACTATCAACTTACTTGTTTTTGCCCAGTTGAAAAGTATAGAGGTGCAAAATGACCCAATATCTTAACCCAACAATCCTAACAGCTTCATCTTCACCAGGCATAACAGCCTGACTGCTGTCTCAGCAGGGACGTAAAACCGAAAATCTGCCTCACAAATACAAGTACAGAGACAATTAGAGGCACTCCGAGAGCGCAAACCTCCGCCAAGGCAGCACAGTCAAATCTTGGTGAGTGGGAGCGAAGTTCAGTTATCGCGTGTCATAGGATTTCAAGATGACTGCCGTGGCGGCCATATTGTTTCACTGATCGCAGTCAAAATCAACAAGGTCCATCCCTGATGTAATAGCGACCCACCCACAAAATTTCAGAGATATCTGTTAATTACTTTTTGAGTAATCTTGTTCACAAACAAACAAACAAACAGCATCAATCACATAACCTCCTGCCAACTTTGTTTGGCGGAGGTAATTAAAAACAAAGATAAATAAATAAATAAATAAATAATATGTTTAGAAAAAGCTTGTGGAAACTGTTGAGAAGACTTGGAATGATGTCTGTGCAAATTGGGTCAGTATACATGAGAGTCCAGGAGAGCCATAGGCAAGGACACATTGCTTCCTTAAAAGTTTTCAGACTTTTCTCCTGAGTGTTCATTCAAGATCCCTTAGCAAGATAAAGAGCCTTTTACACCACAGGTAGGAGGCAATTTGACTCCGGTCTGTAATCTGCTTACTATCATCATCTGACTAATTCAGTAGTTTGGTTCCAGTGAAACTGGGATGGATGGTGCTTTGCAGTCGGTGTGATGAGCAGACGGCAGTAAAAGGATTTTACACAGCGCACGCAGCCAAACAGAAACCAGCACATTCACGGATAATCCCATTTCTCCGAGAAATCAAAACTGAAATTCTGCAGCCCTCTAGTGCTTTGTGACTTCGTGAATTTACTGCTTTATCATACAACTGCAGCATCAAATACTTTAAATCTTATTCACTGAAATAATTTACATAAATAATGAATACCGAATGTGTGCAAACGGCTGTTTTGAGAAACACACCATCTGGGACCTGATTATTATTGAGTTTAGCAACAGTTTTTTTTCATGAGCATTTGAATATATAAAATTATCTCCTTGTGTCATGGATTGTGTTGGCAAAAAGAGCTCAGAGAGGAATCAGTACTACAGTACACCTGACTGAACAGCAGTAGATACAGAATCTGTCATTTTCAGAATGAAATAAAGAGGAAATTGAAGCCACACTGATTCCCTTTCATTGCTGTCATCTCAAAGGAGAAAGGCATCAACAGTCACCACAGCATTCACATCCTGTTTCAGCTCTCTGACCACCATCTTTGCACAAACGTACCTTCAATATCAATCACATCCTCAATAAGAGAGCACTTTCTTTTCCATTGAGCGCACAGATGGCTACAGTGGTACGGACAACATACAATTTTCTATAGTCATAACATAATCCAGGGTCCATATTGATTTGCACCTCAAATATTTGAACAATGTACGTCAAAAGATGGCTGGTCATCCTTCCTCGACATTTCTGCTCCACCTAATGTACTTTTATGAAAGGCAAGAGCTTCAAAAATGTTCAGAGTTGATCTCAATCTTATGCTGCGTTTACACCGAATGTGAAGCAAATTTTCTCCTCGCTTTATTCGTGGGAGTTTGACCTCAGGATCATTTTTATTTTTTCGCTTCAAAGATTTTCCACCCTGTTCGCACAAAGATCCCATTCACTTCTAAGGTAGACCAACCTGCCAGAAGACTGACACGTGAATTCACACCGCCGACCAATAGCAATGCAAGTTGAGCCTTGTGTACACTCAAGGGGCGATACTTTCTGCAATCTCCAAAAATCATCAACAAGGTGGTGACGCTAATTTTGCTATGCTAACGTCACAAACATTTCACTCAATGAACATTGTGCATACTTGAGAATAAAAATATTCACAAAACTGATGATGCTGTCATATCCGATGTTGAGCTAGATCACTATTTTGTTGTAGAACTCTGATCCATTGATTATTTGACACAGCTAGTGCGCCAGTTAACAAGCTAGGTAGCTAGTGTTCCCATTATCTCAAGCAATGCAGCCAACTATGGTTTGAATATGCAGCTAGGAAGCCAAACTAGCCCCTGTTATTGCTTGGTGTAGCAATGATGCTATTCAGAGCACCGCTCTACTCGTGTGAATTTTTCGCAAAAGACTATTTTGATGTGGAGCGAAATGCGAATTTTGTACATTCATGCCGTTCGCGTCATGTCGCTTTGTGTGTGATCTCCCATGTGATTTGCGTTTCCCGGCGCAAACTAGCATCTTTTTGTGAGTATTCAAGTCTTTGTATTGACTTTGAATGTAATCTGCTCGCGCAAAGAATTTGTGTTGCGTTCGGTGGAAACGCAGCATGACAGAGAGCAGGTGACCCTTGCAGACCCTATTTGATCCCACTCTGGAGAGAGTCCATTTAACTCTGAACACTTAACTCTGTACTTGCTGGACTGGACAGATGCTTAGCTTATCAGACGCTACTGAAGAGAGACGTGTAAAAGCCTTTGCCAATTCAATGAGCAATAGTGCCAGGTCTGCTGAAAAAACATCTTCAGTTTAGGAACTGAACATGTATATTTGTATCCTTGTTTCATTCAGTCAGCGTTAATTTCATTTACTCACATGATCTACGCTAGAATGTTCTCAATCCAGCACGTGTAAATAAACACAGCACAAGAGGAGAAATGCGCTAGTTACCGCTAAACATGTTCACAGATGTAATGGTATACTATAAGGCCATAAGACGTCTGACCGAATTAATATGCTTCTGCCAAAGTACCATTCGTACTTGCCCATCAGATCAAAAAACAGAGGACTGAACAATCAAATGGTTCCAACAGCGTTCAACACACACAGTCTGCCTACAAAGTGAATCTGTGTATGCCTGTTAAAGTGTTTGTGAGTGAGTGTATGCACAGCGTTTAGACAAATCGTTTATTCCTAAACTTGAAATGTGACGACAGACCCAGCTGAGAGTGTGATCACACTCTCGGTCATTCTTCGCTTCAGACAGAGCGACGCTGACATTTAAAAAGCGCCAAACAGGAATAAGCAAAAATCTGGAATCCAAGGTTGCGCCACAAACAGAGAGAATGATGAATGTTCACCGATTCAAATAATTAACAGTGATCAATCACATGAAAACAGGCTGAACAAGCAGTATGTTTTTCCGGTTTATTTCATCACTCCGAATCAAAAACGATGACCGTTATCCTAGGAGTCAAAACAAAGGGAACTTCAGTTCAAGAGATAAATTAGGCGACAGAGCAGACCTGATCAAACTAAATCAATGACAGTTATTTCAACAAACCATCCAAGGCCAGATTTGATGTCACCTTGGATTGTCAAGTGTTATTTGGGTTAATATGACCTTGTTCATATCTCTGGGGTGTACCTTATCCATAAATCATCAGGACAAGATGCAAAACACAGCAAATTTGTGAAGAAAAAAAATTAGCCACAAAGAAAGGAAAACTTCATCCTCTGGCCCTGCCAGTGACAGATGGGACAGTGTGACCAAGACGAGGAAAAGCTGATGATCTTCTCAGCCAAGCCAACAAATGCTGCCCACACAACAAAGTTTGCACTGATCTGAGGTCATCTGCATCTTTCACTCATGACTTTGTACAGTTTTCCAGTGTCTAATACATTACTTTACAGGTCAAATACAGCTGAAACCACAACACCATCCTATCCCTGTATTGCCTCGGTCAACCATATCCTGAAGAGAATCCACATTTGTCATTAGTTTTATAGGAAAAATAAAGACAAGTAGTTCTTTTTGCAATTACGTTCACACACACACACACACACACACACACACACGCACAGACACACACACGCACACATACCAACCCTCACAGTATGGAAAGTACGTTTTGATTACCACTGAGGTAGCCAAGCTGTTTGGAGGAATGAAAGAAAATAATCCTTTCATTCAACTTCTGTATTCCCATTTGAGAGACATTTAAGGACACTTTTTGATTAAATCTAAATCAGTTGAAATCTTAAAGACCTGAACACACTATACCCCAGTAAAACAGGAATAATTATTTGACCCAGGTCTGGTGGCTTATATATTGACTGATATTAACTCGGAGACACTTTGTATGGGCTCACAGGTGACGGAGGGAGGCCAGCAGCGTGTTTGCTGAAATAGGCTGCTCTCTCTCAACGGGATCTCGATGTGTACGAGGAAGACGAGAGGGGGAATGCGTGAGAGGCTGGGGCTCAGAGGAGAGCTGTGTCACTGAAGAAACCCAATCCCATAGTTTCGAGAAGATCAACTCCTCTCTGAGGCTGCGATAAACACAACCACAAACAGGCAACCCTGAATACAAATACACTATAAAACACATTCCCCTTCTTCTCGCAGTAAAACCCACTTACCTGTGCCCGGGCAACTGCACAGCCCAGGGAATATACTGACCTTCTACAGACCTGAACCAACCTTTCAGCAATTGTGTATGAATAACACATCAAATAAAGAATCAGAATTGATGCATTCCTTCAAAGTATTGATTGTTCACTCTCTCAAATCAAAACATTGTCCAGATCTATTCTTCCTGCATGATAGAACACTCAGGAGCTTAAATGAGCCACAGAAAGGACTGAATTAAGCATTAAAACACACTCATAAACACAACTGGCTTGCGGAACAGAAACCAAGGGATACACACCATATAAGGTCCAGCGAGTACAGAATAAAGCATTTTGATTATTTGAAGAAACATAATCCAGCATCATATGAGGACGACACAGATACAGCCCACCCCTGCTTTCTGCTTCGCACCCGACGAACTGTGCTCGTTTCATCGCATCTCAGCCACATCTTAAATAATGCTGAGGGTTTTCCTGCATCTCATTAAACATATTTGTCATTGAAAAACAGCTGTTTCAGGAATAATAAAAAAAAAATATTTGCAGGAGAAAACAACACTATATGTCGGATTATTCCTGCGAGTATGAAAAGTGCTGCAATTTGCACAGCCTCTGAACGACTCTGACTGCATGCCAAATTATGTCGCAAGCTAACAAAAAAGAAAGAAAAAAAATGACGGTGCAACATTTCCGCAACTTAAAGATCCTTATAGAATATTATGAGCACATCTGCTGAGATGGAAGGGCACTACTTTAAAATCAGGCACTGAGCCAGTGATGGTGATTGGTTCATTTAGAGAAGAGAAATTCCCAAATGAATCCCCTAAGTATTCATTGGCTCTCATTGGTTAATCCAGGGAGGAAGTCAGCTCTCTACAGGTCCGGCAGCATCAGCCAATGAGAGCACCTCACTTCTACGCTCACAATTACAAATGCAAAATCAGTCCTAATCAAGGCAGAGTAATGTTGATTTCGAGAAGTATATCTGCGTAAATAATAGTGAATTAATTCCATGTAATTAACAAAATAAGTACAAGCCGGTGTTCAGAGTTGCAAGAGAAGTAGTACACGCACACACAATATGCATAACTTCTCCCATAACTTCAAAAGGCCGATGCTACTGAAAAATTTCCACAAGCTGCTTTTTTACTTCACCTGAAATATTTTCCTGTCTCAACTGACAAAGCCTAAATGCTCTTCCAGCTGTTGGCTGATCGCTAGAAACCTCTACAGAACAAAAATATCCCTCACTGCACACAAAACTGCCTGAGACAACAAACATGGATGAGCCAAAACATTAAACCCACTCCCATACAAGCAAGTCACGATTATCCAATAACAAAGGCGATTGTTAAGGTCTGCAGACAGACATTAGACAGTAAGCGAACAGGCAGTTCTTGCAGTCGAGATGTTGTATGTGGGAGCAATGAGACGTGAGCGACTTTAACAAGGCAAACCGTTAAGGCCAAATGAGTGTGTTACAGCATTTCTGAAGCATCTCAGCTTCTGGGGTGCTCCGAGCCAGCAGTGCTGAGTATCTCCCCACAGGGGTGACAGGAGGGACAAACCGTGAACCTGCAGCAGTGGGCTGGGCGCCCAGACTCACCGACGCCGGAGGGGAATGAAGGTCATCCCGTCTGGTCCAAACTGACAGGCAGGCCACTGAGGCACCAGTCACGGAGAATTATAAAGATACCAGCGTGAGGAATGTGTCACAACACACAGTGCATTGCATCCTGCAGCACATAGCATTTTATGGGAGCAAACCTGTCACCGTAACGCCAACAATGTGCACATGAGCTTCAGAACTGAACCTTGGAGTAACTGAGGACAGTCGCCTGGTCCAGTGAGTCCTGTTTTCTTTTACATCGTGTACATCGACCAGGTACATGAGCACTGTTTACCTGGGAAGAGAAGACACCAGGATGCGCTGTGGGAGGAAGGCAAGTGTGTGGAGGGAGTGTGATGCTCTGGGAAATCTTCTGCTGGGAAACCCTGGGTGCAGGAATTCAAGTGGGCATCAATTCAATGGATCATAAATTAAATAGAGCTGTTATGGTGGCACCAGGGGGACCTAAATAATACTTGTATTAGGAAGGTGATTTTAATGTCGTAACTGATCAGTGTATATTGAAACTAGAAATAATATCAAAACACATCAAAAAGCAACCTGTCACTTCTTACGTACATCTCTATGGATCACTATGGGATGCTAACACCACCCTGTCATTTGCCTGAGTGGGCAGGAGTTACACTTGTTTGTTGCGAGCTTGGCACCAGTCTCTCACACTTACTGAATGTACACGACACGAGAAAGACTCAGTGATCCGATTTTCTCACTTTCCAGAGGCAGTATTTTTACAATATTCCGCAATTAATTCCTAAAAAGAAGCAGAACAGACACAAACTATGATGCTGCACTAAATAAACCAGGCAAGCATGATTTCAAAGCAACAATCACTGCAGTGTTAAAGTGACAAATTACACCCTTTTCTGTACATTGAAACTGTGACACAGATGACAGGCTGAATAAAAGTTTTTCAAATTAATTAAATCTTTTTCATTTAATCCCAAATACAGTTAGCTAGTTAAGAAGTCTCCTGCCAAATGCCTACTTCTGCCAAAACAAGTTTTTTTTTTTTAAGTAAAAGTGAAGGAAAAAGGTTTACTCAATTCTTAATCTGATGTAATGCCATAAAAACCCATAGTGTGCAGACTGAGAGAGCTGTTCCTGAGTCAGCCCATCATAACATGAATTATTCTCCACTCCATACCATTCGAACTGTGCACTCCTTTTCCAGAGAGTTCGCTTATAGGTCAGTCAGTGAAGCTAGCGTCATTCTCAGCCCTTTCCAGCTTGGATTGTCTGAAGCTCAGCCCATCATGCACTGAAATGGCTACCAAGAGACATCTAGCATTGGGTACACATCAGCTAACTCAGCACAAACAATGTTACTTACAAAGATTTGCATAATTGATGCACAAAGCATAGCAAAATATTTCATATTTATTTTCAATACAAAGAGATATCATTTTTTAAATATATTTGTAAGAGATAGGCCAACTATAGATTTTGTCCACAAGCAGCAAAAATAAATATATTTTTATTTTTTAAAGTTCATGAAAACACAGAGCTTGAGCTTTCAAATGGTGTGTCAAGCAGTGCAATCCACAGAAATATGAAGATAAACTATACTTCTCTAAATGTCTGAGCATTACAAAACACCTTCCTGAGAGAACAGCTCACAGAGATTTGCAAAGATTCACACCTCCGGCTCACAAACTCAATGGGTGCGAAAAACACCTGCTGTCCGAAATGGAGGGACCTGCTGTCCTCCGAATTCTGCTCGTGATCAAAGCTGCACAACCGAAACCCATAGTAGGTTCATTCAGTCTCTTTGCCTCATGATGAATTTTAAGATGTGCACTCCACTGTTACTACTGTGACCTCCGTTTGACCCAGAGCAGTGACCTACTATACCGGCCCATGGTCTGTTGTTTACAAGTAGTACATGGTGGTTCGTTCCCCATTGTCAAATTATCAATAAAAAAGTGGACACTTCTCACTGGATAACGACATACACAAGCATATTCTCTTATTCTCTTTCATGAAAAGAGATATCAAGCTTACTACTGGTTGGCAACAACAGACAATTAAAAGAATAATGTTTCAAACCAGTTCCCTGCAGTAGAAAAAGACTCACAAGCAATTATAAAGTTTTAAAAGAGAATAAACATGGCACATACAGTATGTTTCTTGTTCTTTATACTCCAATCAAGCATCAATAATAGCCCCATTGATGTCTTGTGAGACTGTGCTTTGCTGGGTGTTGGTCAGTGTGTTCTGATTGGACAGGCAATACAGGGGAAATATAGGACAAGACCCAACCCCACCCCCCTACAGCAGCCCCCAGGTCTCAATGCAAGTTTTTCATAGTATTAAAGGTTTTTGACCAACCAAATTGCAGAGCTCACTGCTACCATTCTAGCTTGTTTCAATTCGGAAAAATCAAAAAGATATTCTCTACAAAAAGTAACATATTTCAGTTAAATCAACAGAGTACTGCCACCAACACATTGTGAACAAACAGTGTTTGTGAGCGTCATTATATCATCATTCAAATCATAGCACAACACTCAGCTGCAGCAATATTCTCCAACAACTGCAGTAGGCAGGAGGAGAGCTCCCGCCACATGTTAAATCTGGACTGGAAAGAGCCACGAAGCGGGAAGTATTCGCTGAGATTGTAACAGGGCCCCGATCATCTCCCTGCCTCTCAGTGTTTAAGGGGAAATATGTGCCCTCCTTAGCTGCACACATGAAGTACGCCTGTCAATGACTCAGTCAAGAGTCTATTTTAGTCATATCTGCTCAGCTGCCTCTCCAGTCCAATAAGGTGTCGGGCTGAGTGGCAGGACTATGGCGATGGTTTAAAAGGTACTCTTATCTGGAAAAGTAATACATTTCAAAATTAAATGGAGCTCTACACCATACGAGCAGGTGGTCTGTAGAAGCCGTACAGTTGCACTGCAGCTCTGACGCAGGCCGAGCTGTCAGAACAGAGCTGAGTGTATCTCCACAGCCCATCGCCACCATACGACCACTGTTTCACCTCCATCTTTGCAGGCTGGTAAAAGCTCAGGAAACAGACTGCAGGCATTGGCCACATTTTGATTAGCGTGGCTCTGTTGTTTTTTGAAAGGCATATTGGGTCTCCAGCTGGCTTCCTTTGGCGGGGTGTATTGAATCTAACTAATGAAGTGTAAATATTTGCTCACCATTTAAATTCAATTTCCAGTTAACTTTAAAGACCATCGATGTTTTCGGCTGACTAGACCACATAAGGGACAACGCAACTCAACTGGGAAAAACATAATTATACACAATGGATTTTAAATATGTTTAACAATCGATTTGCCTTAAGTCATTTTTCATTTGCGAAGCCTTGCAGTCGTACAGCGGAAGGTTTTGCGTTTGGTCGCTGATTCGGCTCTATGGTGTGAGTGATGACTGTGGGACTGAGCGAGGATCTACGGTTTCTGCTCGTCTGTCCTTAGTGCTGTGCTACATCGCTGTAATCAGAGCGAGCGATCGCAGCGACATGACCGCTATCTGATCTCAGACGGCGTGACGATCCACTGAGTCATCCAAACAAAGCATGCTGTGTGACCGCAAACACTGTTACCCAGATGGAAGCTGTCTTTACAACTGTCCTACACAAGAACAGTGACCGCATTCGAACCTGCTCAATTTTCTGTGCATTCACAGTGATTTTCTTATGTTTGATGCTCTTTGAGACTTCATAGCTGTAAGATAGCACTGGTCTTAGTGCCATTCACTTCTAAGCCACATAATATTTGCACACATACTGTGTGCATAACCCTGCTCATATGTAAATAAGAGTCTAGCGCATCCACCTTTAACTTCACCCAGACCTATTTACTTGGTCGCGCCTGACCGCTGGTGGTATGGTAATTATGCGGTAATTGTCTTTAACCCAAGAGACTAAGGGCATGGACTGCAGAAGAAAAGCCGGTTCAATAGTCAATGCATATATTTCCTGCACTTCCAATCCCGCGAGACAGAACCATTTGCAGAGTTAAGCTATGAGCTATTCTGTTTAAGTTCATTAAATTGATGAAAATGTAGTGCTTGAACCTAAACCAATTCATCATCCTAGATCTTCAGATACCAGCACAGGAAAGCATGCCAGAAATTTAAATTCACATGTAAGTACAATCATACACTCACACAAACACACACACGCACACACACACACACACACACACACACACACACAAATGTCACTGTTCCTCTGACTTGGACAACATGTCGTAAGCCGCAGCTGTTTTGACAGAAAATTCCAAGATAACGTATTCCCTGTAATGTTGCGTCCGGTCACATTGTTGCATGGTGTAAGTGGTAATTATTGGCATCGTGTATTTAAAGTAAGTTATATACTCGAGATTTGACATTCATGTCTGTAATATGTACTACGCGCAAACTAGAATGCATTTCCTATACTGTATTGCCACAAGCGTCCTTATTTGAGGCAAAGCTTTGAATGACCAACTAGCCATTTACATGATGACTGCTTCCTGCCATCTCAGTTAACACAGCCATCTGATACACTACATGATCAGTGGACTGTATCCAGGTCTGTTTTTCATGGCTAGCCTTCTTAGTTTAATTGGAAGAAAATCTTCAATGTACAGCATTGAACGATGTTCCAGATCATTCTGTGCATCCAACAGTTTGGGAAAGGTCCTTTCCTTTTCCAGAATGCCGATGTCCACATGCACAGAGTGAGGTCCACACATGGCTGATTGAAGGTGAAGGTTCAGAAGGTGACGATGGCTGACACAGAGCTTAAAATTCAAGCCCATCACACACTGTTGGAATCAACTGGAAAGCAAACTTCAGGATAAGCTTCATTGGCTATCTCAGTGATGTTTCTCAGGCAGGGATGGAACCAAACCCTTGTAGCAATGTTCTAAGATCTACTGTAACACCAGAAAAGTGCAGGTCCATATTAATGCCCATGTTTATGTGATAAGACATTGGACAAAGATGTGACCACGTGCTTTTGACCTGGTAGTTTAACTGTTCCAGGAGCATCTCATCGTGTCTCAAGGACAACCTTCTCATGTCTCGGGTTTTTACATCAGTCTGTTTCTCAGGAAATAGACTGGGTGGCATAAATGAATTACATTTTATTAAAATACTGAGAGCTCAACCCTCTCGGTGTAAAGCACCGGGGATTGCACACTCAGAGCATGCTCACTGAGACTACAGGACGAGAGGGGCAGAAGAGAAGCTGTAACTGAAGGTACAGATTCTTTGGGGAGAATCGTGCTCGACTTGGCACACTCGTCAGCTCCCATTTAGGTGTGACAGAGATCAATCACCACATCCTCTCATGTGCAGGAGATCCACTCACACTGACAGGCGAAGGATAGCTGATAACAGATAGCACACAATCCGCGAAAAGCTTCGAAACAGAGTTTTGTTTTAGAAAGGCCATTTTTTTCACAATCACACAAAACATCTAAGCCTTTACAATGTAAGATCTCAAATTCAATACGTGATCAGAATGTTTTTTTTTTTTTTTTTTTTACACAGTTAATGAATTCTACTGAGATGACAAGGTAATGAGCCCTCCCACCAGCTTATTCTCATCTCAGGGCCGTTATATGCAGTGTGTCTACTTGAACCCGACCAGCAACACAGCTGAATTAATCAAGTCCAGCTAATACCCCACTGGGGAAAGGGCACCACATCTTAACGTTTCTTGTGGGCGTTTCTTTGCAGACTGCACCCAGTGGGCACTTAATTAAATTATGCAATTTAAAACATCTACAAATTATATCAGAGCCAACAGCTGCCTTAAGGAAGCTGATCTACACATCCTCTGTGCTACAGGCAGCTCTAAGCATTCACATTAGACTGGGGCATTAAGAGGTTTCCATGTCCGAATTGCAGACACACAGCCATACAGTAATATTAGCAACACTCAGTTGCCTCTTTGTTATGTATTCCTCTACAGCTCCAATCATGTGGCAGCGACTCTGTGCATAAGAGCATGCAGACATGGTCAAGAAGTTTTGTTTCTGTGCAGAACAGACTGCATAATGGGGAAGATGAGGTGACTTTGAGCTTGGAGTGATTATTCAAGTAGTTTGCATATCTTAAACACTGCAGATCTCCCGGGACTTTCATGCATTACAGTCTCCAGAGATTACAGAGGATGGTGTGAAAAATAAAACGCAACCCAAGCGAGCAGCAGATCTGTGGGAAAAAATGTCTTAGTGATGCCAGAGGTCAAAAGAAAATGACCAGACTTGTTTGAGCTGGCAGCGACAGCGACTCAAATAACCAGCATATTACAACAGTACTGTGCAGAAGAGCATCTCCGAACATATCAAACCTTGAAGTGGACGGACTACAGCAGCAGAAGACCACACTGGATTCTACTCCTGTCAGGAAAGAACAGGACAATAATGTAACAGTAAAACTGGACAGGCTAAGACATAACAGGACAGTAGAGGATTGGAAAATGCCACGTCCTGTGACTAATCTTGACTTCCTGCTGCAAAACGTAGATGTTAGGGTCAGAGACTGCCATAAACAGCGTGAGTCCATCCTGCCCTGCGTCACCATTTCAAGCTGGTCATTGCAATATAATGGTGTGGACAATACTTTCTTAGCACACATTAGTTCCTTAACACAACCTGAGCATTATTAAAATCCCACCACCAACCCCATTATTCCTGCTGACCACGTGCATCGCTTTATGACCACAGTTATCCATCTTTGATTGGTTGCATCCAGCAGGATAAGGTGTGATGTCGCAAAGGGCACGTCCTCTTGTGCACGGTTCCACGAGCATGACAATGAGTTCAGTGTCCCCACAGACACCAGATCTCAATCTGAGCATCTTTGGGATGCAATGGAAGGGAAATTCACAGCATGATTGAGTGCAGGATAAATCTGGCAAATTATCCAGATAAAATCAGGCCACCCACCATGGACCGGAATCTCCAGGGAATGTTTCCAGCACCTTGTTCAATCAAAACGGTAGAGAATTCAGGCTGCTTTTGAGGGAAAGAGGGAGTCGTACCCAGTTTTAGAAATGCGTGGCTGGTGTACCAAAATAAGAACCCACTGAGTGTATACACACATATTTAATGACGAGGCTGCATATGCTTTGTGGAAGAGTATGACCATGAGTCTCCGCTAAGATCTGAGCATCACCAGATAATGAATCCCCAGCCATTTTAATGCAGCTGAAAGCCATGTCACAGGAGCAGGTAAGGAACTGTGCCCCTTTGGTCCAGCATTTAAGAAGCCAGGCCTTTTATTACATGAGCCCCACTATACTGTGTGGAACGTCACCACGGCCTCCTCCTCTGCAGGGCCAGAGGGAGTCAAGGCCTATATTTCCAGACTTTTCGATTTGTTATTGTGTTGTCTTTTGCGAACTACAGTTTGCTCCTGAATTTGATCATTTGACTGATTTTGGCCTAATTTACCCCTCAGTCTTGAACCTGCCCTTCAATGGCGCCCCAAGGGGGGGCCAGGGGGGCCACGGCCACCCCTGGAAAACTGCTGGCCACCCCACTGGCCCCCCCAGGGCACTGACTGTATAAAACACGGACGCAGCCTCCCTGACGTTACTCATATGTTTCTGAATATCCACTGTGAAGCTCATTTGGTCGCCAATTTGGCATTTACCTGACTCCGCCTACCTCCAGCTAATCCAAAAATGGGCAAAAAGGTGGACCGTTGCTGGAGCCGAGGCGAGCTGAATGAAGCCTGGTTGCTGAAACACGCCCCCCGAGCTCGAAGCAACCGCTTACGAACTAGGCTGTTGAAGCCAATTCAGTTCGATGCTACACGGTTCGCTATGGCCGAGATGCTGGGTCATATCTGTCCTAATAAAGGGAAGGAGCCTGCCAAGTTGCCTGAGGTGGCGGGTCGAACGCTTTTTATATCCGTGAAGCGGTTACGAGATGAACGCTGTACTCCTCTGGGAAGTTGGGACAGTTGGCTCACCCCAGAGCCGTTATCTATCGCTCTTGCTCACCTCTAGGAGTAGGAGCGGTGCTCAGCTCAGATATTTGACGCACCTTAGCCACATTAATGGTGGTATGGCCAGTCAAACGTTAACATTGCATAACGTAAGCTTACTAGCAAGCCTGGTGGACCTTTATTTCCCTTCCTCATACAGGCATATTTTTGATCCATCACCCTACATTTTGAATTCGGTGAATGCCGAATTAATTGGCTGCTGTGGCTAACATACGCACAGGTTATCAATGCTAGCGCATCTGGGCATCTGGCTCCAAGGCTAAACCATGGTTATTTCAGCAGCTACCCAGCTAATCTATAACCTTTATATTAGCTAACGATACCAATGTGACTTGCAGCGTTTCTTTCGCGTCGTCTTAATTAAGGTACTGAACTCAACAAAGAGGCTTTGCTCTTAGCTTCACTTTTCACTTCGGCTTTTTTTTCTCTCGTGTAAATGTTGCGTTACTGGACACCGAATATAACCGAACGTGGCCAGCTAGTGACACTGTTTCCTTTGCCTTTTAGCTTATTAATTAGGTTAATGTAGCTAGTGAGCTTGTGGATGGTGGACTTAATGAAGAAATGCATTTAACGACAGCTAGCTAGCTTGCTAGATAACGTGGTATAGGTTTAATTAGCTATAAAGCTAGCTAGCCTCTTTATATAGAATGATACCGTATCAGTAATCGCGCTGAAAATGGAACGAATCCATTTGCGGCGAAGCAGCGGTAATTGAAGCTATTGCAGCAAGATAACATGAAAGGAGAAGAGACTCAGAGCCAGAACAGACTACATCCCTACAAGGGAGGAACAACAAGAGACAGAGACTTTGCGCGAAAGCGTGGAACAGACAGCAACTTCAGTCACAGCCACAGAGACTGGTGAAGACTTAGCTAGATTTAGGCCAGCCACTACCAACCTGTCCCTGGACCAACAGGTGAATTTATCAGTGTGTCCTTGATAATAAAATGGATGGCTACAGGGTAAAATCATTTGGATAAATCTGTGGTTATGGTGTGTCTACAGTGAGTGAGGCATTTTCATGGTAATTATATAAAACCTTTGATTTACCTTTCTCAGTAGTTGAGACTAAGAATAGTCTGAATAGAAATGTTCATTGGCCAATATTACAAATGTAATTACAATGGAGAGCACTTACTACTCATACTATTTGAATTATTATTATTATTATTATTATTATTATTATAGTTGTTGTTGCTAAAAAAAAAAAAAAGCTGTATTGGAAATGTTTGTGTGTTTTTCTGAAACTTGAGGCAAATGTGAGAGTGGGGGGGTCATGCAGTACATGAGCACGGGCTGGAACTGAATCTGGGTTATCCAAGGAGGACTGATTTGGTGTGCCTTCCTAAGATTTTCACTGGCCCCATCTGGCCACCCCTATGAAAATTTTCTGGGGGCGCCACTGCTGCCCTTGTGTAATTCATGAGTTCGTACTCTGGGAGACTCCTCAGTAAAGTCTACTTAAATTTCATCGTCCTTGGGTGCCCAGCCTCTTCGCTCTTGGGCGATCCGTTGCGCAAGCACTTCCATGAGTGTAATGAGTGCCGCACTATCGCCCAAGAGACCAGGTTCAACTTCTGCCTGAAGTCTCTACTGCTCACAGAGACACGAAAGCCTAGGTCACCGTCCGCCTCTGTAAGAAACTCTATAGAGCTAAAGTGATGGCCATACCTTTCAGTTCATCAACACGACAGTAACCTTTCTTTGGAAACTAGCAGTTACCACCAAACATCCAAAGTCATTCTGGCACTGAAGCCCAAGAGTAACATTTATCCTGTCAAACTGCCTTCCGTGAGGCACAGATTACACGGGCATTACTTGTTTTTACGGAGAAACTAAACTCAAAACCGAGAGAAAGAGCTTTTATTAACCCCTTAATTGTCACCTGCATTTTCTCACATTTGGTCCGGATTGGTACCACATTTTTAATGCTCACTGCTCCCACATACAATGGTTCTATTACACAAAATACTGTGTGTCTGTTGTTGCTGTTATGAGTATTTACATAAAATATACGGCTTCATCTACAATTTTGGGACAAAAAACATGGATATCTTGATTGCACAGGTTCTTAGCTTTCGAACAAGACCAAATGGAACGGATAATACTGGTTTGACCATCACAACACAACTTTGATGATGAGGACTGACAAGTTTCACTGCACTCAAGTATGTGGTGTCTATGTTAAGAAATTGATTTATTGCATTTGTTATGACTGACACAGGGCAAAAAGGTGGGAAAAATGAAATCCGGAAAGCATCTAAGCTTTCAGATGGTATATTGTTTGCCTGGATTGGTTGAGGATTTAAGTCATAGTTTACTAATGAAGGATTCAAAATTTGTTTGAAAATTCCGTAGGGCCCTAATTAGGGCCCAGTGACAGTTCAGAGGTTAAGTGGGGCACACAGGACAGTCACGATAGAAATGTCACACAGTTTTCATCAAACGAGCATTGGCATATACAGTTGCAATCAAAGTTATTCAACCCCTGTTGCAAATTAGGTTTACTGGCAAAATTTACAAACTTTCAGCTGTTTGCAATGAACAAATCAAACAAGAACAATTTAAATGGCTCAACACAACAAATATTACAAGTGTCTTCTCCAAATTCAACACAAAATGCCACTTTTAATGTCTACTGCAGGCTCAAAATTATTCAACCCCTTCATGACAAGCATCTTTAATACTTAGTAAAAAACCCTTTTGCCATTATGACCTGCAGGAAATGTGATGCATTGGCAGATATCAGCTTCTGGCAGCATTCCCAAAAAATCTTAGCCCAGTCCTCATGGACAATGGCCTCCGGTTCGTTAATATTCTAGGGTTTGTGTGCTGCAACTGCCTTCTTCAAATCCTACCAGAGATTTTTTATGGGGTTCAACTGAGATGACTATAATGGGCACTCTAGAATCTTCCCAGCCTTCTTCTGAAACCAAGCCTTGGTGGATGTTGAGGTATGCTTAGGATCATCGTCCTGTTGGAGGGTCCAATGATGCCCAAGCGTCAGCTTCCCTACAGATGGCATGACATTTTCTCCTTGGTTATCCTGGTACTTGACTGAATCCATCTTGCCCTCCACAATTTGCAGGTTTCCAGTGCCAGAGGAAGCAAGGCAGCCGCAGAGCATCAAAAAGCCCCCACAATTCTTCACTGTAGGGTGTACTTTTCAGCATATGCTTCTTTATTCCTCGTGCAGACATACCACTGATTCGTAAGCCCGAAATATTCCAGTTTTGTTTCATCACCCTACGGAACAGTATCCCCAAACTTCTGTGGCTTATTTGTATGTTTTGAGCATATTGGAGCTTGTGCTTTTGGATCAGTTGTGGTGTATGTATTGTAGACCTTCAGCGTTTAGTATGTGCCCTGCTGTGCAAACTGAAACCTCAGTGCCTCCTGCCTCCAAGTCTTGCTGCGGGTCTCCTGCAGTCACTCGAGGGTTTTTGACCACCCGTCTCTTCAGGAATCTGGTGACAGCCATTGATAGCTTCCTCTTTCTGCCATATCCTGGTACTGTAGCCGCTCTTCCTTTAACTCTGAACTTGTGAACTATGCTTCTCACTTTATCTCTACGAACATTTCAGTGCCTGTGCTACCTTTTTGTATCCTTTTCCTTGTTTGTGCCAGGCAATGATCTCCTCTATTAGCTTTTTGGACAATTCTCTTGACAGCCATATTTCTAATATGCAATCACATGTTACTGTCAACAAACCCCTAGTGAGTGCAAGTGATTTGATGTGTTCTATCTCAAGCAAACCTGATGCAACTTATGAAGCTCTTGATTAGCTGCATTAGGTGTGCTTGAGACAACACCTGATTTGCAAATACACTGAAAAAATTGAGACTTTGGATCAAAGTAAAAAAAATTGCGTCAACTTGGTACAGCTAATTTTTTTAGTTTTTCTCAATTGAAAAAAAAATACCTTTGTCAAATTTTTTTCAATTGAGAAAAACTAAAAAAATTAGCTGTAACAAGTCGACACAATTTTTTTACTTTGATCCAAAGTCTCAATTTTTTCAATGTATGCTGTTATGACAGATTCTATTCGGGGGGTTGAATAATTTTGAGACTGCAGCAGTCATTAAAAATGGCATTTTGTGTTAAAGGGCATCTAAAGTCGATTCCCATTGTTTTTGTTTATCGGCCAATCAGCGAGCCACACCTGCGCAAACGAACCGAAATAGAAGGATTACCTGCGCATGCACACAAAACATTGGTTTACATGAATGAAATTGGTCATGTGACAATGCAAGATGTCAACAAAAGCAAGTGATTTGTTTGTAAACATTGGACGTTCAACGTCCCGTCTGAGAATCAACTTTAGCTGCCCTTTAAATTTGGAGAAACCACTTGTAAAATTAGTTGTTTTGAGCTATTTAAAATGTTCTTGCTTAATCTGTTTATCAGAAACAGCTGAAAGTTTGCAAATTTTGCTATTAAACCCAATTTGCAATGGGGGTTGAATAATTTTGATTGCAACTCTATGGATGGAAACAAGAGAACCCCCGCTGCAGACAGCGTTGTATGGTGCAGAATTCCAAACTTGGAGCACAGGATTATTTATTAATTTTAGTTTCATAAAAATTCTGTTAATGCCTATTCGTATTAGTGGAGCATGTTGGCAAACACACATGAATGCGCACACACACACGCACACACACAAACACACATTAGCACAGGAGAACCAATAAAGACTTTGCCAACGTTAATTTATTATGGTCAATACACACAAACCAATACGCATCCTGCCCTGAGAGACGCACTCACCAGCCCTGGACAGTATAAGCACTGGTTTCGCAGTTTGACCAGTACACTTGAGATACAGCGCTGAGCTCCTCTCTCTGTCCTGCTAGTGCCTGCCCTGTCTGTCAGGACTGAGGTCTGTCAGCAGATTAAAACACCTCAGGATACGAGTACTGACCTGCACTGCCAGCCCTTATCCAGTCAGCTCACAAACTCACAGCAGGGCGGATTTTAAATAACAGCCATCCACTCAAAAAAGAAAAAAAAGACAAAGACAGGACTGAATGCTAATAACTGATCTGAGTTCAGTGATGCAGTCCTGAAGGGAATGATCTGATAATGACATCATTAGCTCTGATGCCTTTTTGGAAGTGGAGAGTGTCACTCAGTTCCATGCTTTGCGGCAAACAGGCGCTCGCTTACACAAGAGAGAAAACATTTATTACTATTCGCCTAATCTAATCATGGCTAAACTCAACATTTTACATGGGACTGTCAAGACGAAAACCGCAAATTAAACTGACATTGTATGGTTGTTGAGCGCAATGTAATTATGGTGGCAAGCATGACATAAGCACATAAACAAAACGCACATCTGCTTAAAGTAAGCATCTTGTGTTCTCTTTCTGCAGCGACAGCCATCTCCTGTCTCGCAGGTGTGAACACATTTATTCCCCAGCAGGAGGGTTCCAAGCGCAACAGTTTCCAGCATCTGCCATCCATCTGATACAAAGAGCAGAGATCTGGACATCGTCTGGTGGATAGATGCTTCTGAAGATCCATTTGGACTTGTAATATTCACTTTTTCAAAGGAAATTTCTTTCACACATGGTTTACTTCAACATGGTTTCTTTATGATATTTGTGAGACCACACACAGTACTGACAGCTAGCGATGACTGTACAATCTGTGGGCTACACACAGTACTGCAGGTGATCGAGGTGCAATTTAACACCCAACAGTCCACACACAGTACAACAGGAGAGCAGTTTCAAGGTATTTGGTGCAACGTAGCAGGAACCAAAGCCGCATAAACTAGAGATGCCCTGATATGATCCATGTTTTGTATCAGTTCCCAATACCAGCACATCTGAAGGGTTGTGTATACAGAAGGATATGCCTGTCCTAAATCTGATTCTCTCACACATTAAAACAGTTGGTTTGCGTGCTAACAAAAGAGCGGCTTCTAAAAGCTTAATTTCCACACTTTCTGTTTGTCGCTTTAATGTGCTGTCCAGTATGGTGGCTGGGAAGTGCAAAACCAAATGACAAAGTGTGAAACACTTTTATAAACTTGAAAAAAATGTATATTTTGGAAAACATTTTTGCAGTTTAAAAAAAAAAAAATTACATTTGCAAAACACTTATACCAAGGACAAAACAAATTTACATAGTAGAAAACAAATTTACAAGACACGAAATACTTTAACAAACTCTGAGACAAATTTACAGATAGCGTAACACATTTACAAGTCCTGAAACAAATTTACAAACGACTGAACGGAAAGGGAATGTACCAAGTGCCGGATGTGATTACGTAAGGAGTCAAATTTGTAGCCTTCACTGGCCTTGCATGGAGGCACGATCTCAGAACCAGTGACTGCGCAGTACATGCTCGGAATACTGCAATTACATCGTAAATGCCTGCCTTACTCTCAACATAACTGTTGGCCAAATAATTTATCTAGCCTGCCATTTTGATAAATAAATTGTTATGAATGTACTTGTTCAAAATATTTGAAGCCGGTAAAATGAGCTGGTTACCATCAATGTAGTCTAGCAATGTGCAGCTCACCGTTTTTTTTATACTGCACTAATCTGGCATATTAATAAACTAGCTAGTGACACCTAACAAAACCCGACGAATACAGAGTAAAAATAACCGCGATTGCGTCAGTTTATTCTTGAAAATATGAATGCTCTGAACAGATTATTTTTATCTACCCGAGCTGGAGAACGTTAAAAATGATCGGCAGGTTTGGAAAGTTATGTTAATAAATTGTAGCCTGTTCACACATTGTTGTCGGCTGTTAATCTCGATTGATTATTGGGCTTTCTTTCTGCATTATAGAAACATAATTTCAAATATATATACTACTCAAAATTTGATAGGGATCATAGGAATTTTTTTGTGAAATGACATGCAAATTTGGTAACTGCCACTGATGAACAATATATTGGATAAATGACATGCAGTCAGACACAAAACACATTTGCATGTGCATTTCATGACATTAAATGAGCGTGCAGCCTCACATTTTGGCTTTGACTAACACTTCACCATTTCAACTCAGACGTGTGTGTTGCTTGTTGGTGAAAATTTGGAAGTTCCCAAATTTTTTGCATTACATTTAGCAATAACAATGTCTCCTCAACGTCTTAGACGTCGATTGACTTAAGAGCAATTGGGAAGATGCATCGGAATGCTTGACTCTGGCTTCTCACAACGTCACGTTGCTAATGCACTTAACATCAGCCAAAGCGTTGTGAACAGAGCGTGAAACCGGCATCAAACGTTTGGTACAGCAGCACACCGTCATGGGGGTGGTCGTCAGAGATCGACTACACAACGACAAGACCACTTTCTCACACTTCAGGCACGACGTCATCCTTTCTGGACAGCCACCACCCTACTTGAAATGACCTTCATAACGCCTCGGGGTCAGGGTATCCACTCAGGCGATCTGGAATCGTCTTCATATTGCCGGCCTCAACTCAAGAAGGCCATGTTTTCGAATCCCACTGACCGTGCGTCATAGGCGTGACCGTTTGGATTGGGCTCACGATCATGTCACATGGACACACAACGATTGGGCTCCAGTTCTCTTTACTGATGAGTCCCGATATTGCTTGGACTTTACTGACAGGAGGCAACAGGTGTGGCGAAGACAACGTGAGCGATTTAATGATGCCTACATCAACGAACACAACCGTTATGGTGGCGGATCAATTATGGTCTGGGGAGGAATAAGCAGGACGGCAGAACGGACCTGCATGTCATGGGGAGAGGGACGATGACAGGGGTACGGTACAGGGATGAGATCCTCAATGTGTACGTAAGACCATACGCTGGTGCTGTTGGCCCTGATTTCATCTTGATGGATGATAACGCCCGTCCCCATCATGCTAGGGTGGTGAATCAATTCCTAGAGCAGGAGACAATTGTCCGCATGGACTGGCCTGCGCGTTCGCCGGACCTAAACCCTATCGAGCATGTGTGGAACATGCTGCAGGTCGCCATTTCCGGTCGTAGGGCACAACCCACAACTCTAGAAGAGCTCGGAAATGCCCTTGTTGAAGAATGGAACAACATTCCAATTGCAAGCATCCGGGTTCTGATTGACAGTATGACCCGACGTTGTCAAGCCGTCATTCAAGCTAGGGGAGGCCATACCCGTTATTGACATTAACTGTGGTAATGAAACATCAAACGAACACTGTCTGTTTTCACTTTACATGTCAGAGGTGAAACCATGAAGTGTTCGTGAAATAAAAGTGTGAGGCTGCACGCTCATTTAATGTCATTAAATGCACTTGCAAATGTGTTTTGTGTCTGACTGCATGTCATTTATCCAATATATTGTTCATCAGTGGCAGTTACCAAATTTGCATGTCATTTCACAAAAAAATTCCTATGATCCCTATCAAATATATAAAACGCCATACCCTGCTGAAAAAAGTCAGAGAAACCATTAGGCATATTCTATTGGTTTCTTATGGTCCCTGGTGGTTTTGTAATGGTTTCTAATGGTTTCTAATGGCTATTTATGTTTTCCTAATGGTTCGGTTTGTTTTTCTAATGGGATTCTATTATCTCCTACACAAATCTACAGGACCTTAACAGGTTCCTACAGGAGTCTTAATGGTTCCCACAGGAGTCTAATGGTTCCTACAGAAGTCTTAATGGTTCCTACAGGCCTTTCTTTACCAGTCTAATGGTCACTATACAGCGGTCTAGTGGTCACTACAGGGTGTAGTGGTCTCTAATGGTTCCTAATGTGATGGAGGAACACAGATGTTATAGCCTTCTTTGGCAATCACATCTGTGTGATTTCTAGTGGGTCCTTGTGTAGGCTGTACAGTATGTTTGTAGATTGCAGTGTTCAGTGATTTCATTAAATACATTCCAAGATCACCTTTGGCCTTTTGCGATTAAATTTGTGATTAAATAATATTTGGCCTTTTGTGATTAAATCATTGTTCATGACTCATCCATCCAAGAGGAGGGAAAAGAACACAACCTGATGGTTTGATGGTTCATGTTCCGAAAAAATTTAATTAAAATCACAAACTGCAATGAGTTGTCACGCCCCATATGTCCTGTTCCCAATTCGGAGGGGAAAATATCCGAATACATACACAATTACACGTATGTATAGACATGTCTCTGGTGCCCAGTGTTAGGACTCTGCTATAATTTCTGTTGCAGCAGTAGGTTTCTTAGTATGTTTTTCTAATAGTTTTAGATCCTAATGGGACCAGTTTTCTAATGGTTTTAGCTCCTAATGGAACCAGTAGCTTTCTAATGGTATTACATTCTAATGGAACCAGTAGGTCTCTAATGGTGTTACATTCTAATGGGACCAGTAGGTCTCTAATGGTATTACATTCTAATGGGACCAGTAGCTTTCTAATGGTATTACATTCTAATGGAACCAGTAGCTTTCTAATGGTATTACATTCTAATGGAACCAGTAGCTTTCTAATGGTATTACATTCTAATGGGACCAGTAGCTTTCTAATGGTATTACATTCTAATGGGACCAGTAGATCTCTAATGGTATTACATTCTAATGGGACCAGTAGGTCTCTAATGGTTTTATATCCTAATGGGACCAGTGGGTTCCTAATGGTTTTACATTCTAATGGGACCAGTAGGTTCCTAATGGTTTTACATCCTAATGGGACCAGGAGGTTCCTAATGATTTCTTCTAATGGTTCCTAATGGGGTTCCAATTCCCATTGGACCATTAGAAACCTAATGGTTCCTAATGGTTTTTTTCTAATGGTATTCTACTGGATTTTTCAGCAGGGTAGCTATACTCAGGCAGAGGGCTGTGATGGCCCACAGCCTAATGATGTTACACTTGAAGTGGCATTTTCATTACAGCTCAGCTTAATTCATTTAAAAATGTGGTGGCCGTTTGTGACGAGAATCCTAATTTGGCTTCACAGAAAACACTAGAAAATGACTTCATGGTTTTACCATTCAATCCTTCTGAGCAAAGGATAAAAATGTTTAGACTGTCAAGGGGGATGAATGTTTTACCCATTCAGAGGGCTATTGTCTCTGCAGAAATGGGACTGAAATCACCCGTGACTATAATTTATCTTAATTGTGTAAGCCAATTTACCGCAGATGGTAGTACAGTGGCAACATCAGCCCAGATCAGCCATTAATAACTCAGGTCAGTGTTTATATTGTGACTGTTGTTACAACCAAGTTTATAATACTTACTAGTGAGCAACCTCTTGTTTTCATTTATTAATTTATTTATTTTCCAGGTAGCATTTTCAAATGAAGTACACAGGCTTTAATCAAAACCTCTTTTAAAGCATAAAATCATTAAGCTGTATCACATCCCTCTGCTTGAGTATAGCTAGGCTTATAGCTGTCTACTTAAAATTATGTTTCTATGATGCAGAAAGAAAGCACCATAATCAACCCAGATTAACAGCCGACAGCAAAGCGTGAACACAATTCATTAACACCACTTGCCAACACCACTGCCAATATGTTTTTACCCCTCAGCCGACGAAAGTCGTGGAGGGTATTGTCGTGGCGAGCGGCGTCTGTCTGTCTGTCTGTCCATTAACTTCTCGTTTCCGGACGATAGCTGAAAAACGCCTGGGCCAAATGCTCTCATTTTCTGCTAGTATGTTGGGGGTGGTTAGAGGAAGCTCCCTATCGATTTCTGTCCCGCTGCGATAATCAATATGGCCGCCACAGCAGGGCAAGCGCAAGGCTGAGGGGTCCCGCTCGCGACAGTGTGCTATTTTTAACATTCACTGGCTAGGCTACATAAAAATAATTTGTTCAGAGCATTCATATTTTCAAGAATAAACTGATGCAATCGCGGTTATTTTTACTCTGTATTCATTGGGATTTTGTTAGGTGTCACTAGCTAGTTTATTAATATGCCAGATTAGAGCAGGATAAAAAAGCGGTGAGCTGCATATTGCTAGACTACATTGATTGTAACCAGCTCATTTTACTGGCTTCAAATATTTTGAACAAGTACATTCATAACAATGTATTTATCAAAATGGCAGGCTAGATAAATGATTTGGCCAACAATTATGCTGAGACTAAGGCAGGCAATTAAGATGTAATTGCAGTACTCCGCGCATCATACTTTGGTGCAAGGCCAGTCACTGTCTCGAGACACTCCTTCAGTGGTGCAGAACAAGATCGCTGATTGGCTGTATGCAAATGAGTTTCTGTTGGTGTCCGGCACTCCGATGGGGAAAAAAAATAATAAAATCTGGTTCCCGCCGCAACAAACTGATTGGCTCCTTTCGTAATCGTTTCTGGCATTTGGTACATTCCCTTTCTGTTAGAATTCAGTCGTTTGTTAATTTGTTTCAGGACTTGTAAAAGTGTTACGCTGTTTGTCAATTTGTCTCAGAGTTCGTTAAAGTGTTTTGCGTCTTGTAAATTTGTTTTCTAAAATGTAAGTTTGTTTTGTCCTTGGTAAAAGTGTTTTGCTAATGTAATTTTGTTTACTTAAAATGCAAAAATGTTTTCTAAAAGTACATTTGTTTCGAGTTTGTGAAAGTGTTTCACACTTTCTAATTTTGTTTTGCACTTCCCAGCCACCTTAGTCCAGTTGAACAAGCGGTTTACCTTTGTTTATAAAATGCATCACTATCTGCAACAACATCTTCTGCACTTGTAACCTTTATAAAGTGGGATTCAAAAGTGGTCCTACAGCACAAGTCACCTTTGCAGTGACAAGGTGAAATATGTGGGCAGGTTCCTGATGTCTGACAACAAATTTTACAAAGAACCAGCAGAAATGATTCTTTCTTTTCAGTTGAGACTGTTCCCTCAAAACAGAACCAGAACTAAACAGTGGTACAAACACAGAACATTCTCAAATGTATTCTTTAAAAGGATATTAACCTCAGCCAATATTATCTCTGGATAATCGTCATTTCTTTGGACGTCTTCATCACATCTTTGGAAGCACTGAGCAGGAGTGTGAGCAGAATCAGCTGACCTTCCTGACAGCACAGTTTGGTACCAGCTCCAGTGTCCATGTGTGCGCACGGAAGTGTTTGTGTGTGTCTGTGCACAGGCATGCATGTGTGTGAGTGTGTGCGTGTGTGAGAGAGAGAGAGTGTGTGTGTGAGAGAGTGTGTGTGCGTGTGTGTGAAAGGGTGACTGTGTGAGAGTGTGTGTGCATGTGCCTGTGTGTGTGTCTGTGTGTGTGTGTTTGTGAATGTGTGATGTGTGCGTATGTGATGTGTGTGTGTGCGCGCGTAATGTGTGTGTGTGTGCGTGCGCACGTGTGTGTTCGTGTGTGTGTGTGTGAGTGTGCGTGTGTGTGTGAGTGCGTGTGAATGTATGTGTGTGTGTTTGCATGTTTGCATTAGAGTGCGACAATTTCAATTCCTCCAGACATCACATCATGGAGTCATGCGGAACAGCAGTAAGCTCATACTGCAGATTTTAAAATGCTCACATTTCTATTCCAATGTTGCCTCTTCATCTGAGCAAAATATTGCGCTCCTGTCTTGCCGGAGCGCGGGTGACTCCAGGGCATTCTGCATTAGGTGTAGGGTCCATTTCCCAACACCCCAAAGCCGGTTAGCAAATAATTTGTCATTTCCCAGGATGATAAAATTATTCAGATTCAGCGATTTGCCCTCAGGAGCAGCTGCCGGTCGAGGAACAAGGTGGAACAGGGCTGCTGACTGATCGACCTGCGAGAGGAGGTCGCCGAACAGCAATCTCCTCCTGGAATGAAGTAATTACAGGTCTCACTTAGTGCCAAAGCTTATTTAGGGAATTTGGGGATTAATTTATCCAGGTAAACAGTAGACTTCATATTCTGGAGGTGAAAAGTCTACAGTTCAGAGAGTAAGAAGTTAAACTTCCTCTAGCATTTACAGGTACTCACATTGGTAGAGCAGATAGACAGAAAAACTTCTCCAAGAAGTAATTGAGGCCAAAAATACAGCCTCATAGAAACAATAAAAGATTGAATCTCAGTATATTGCTGGGCCGTGTACGGTCTGCACGAAATTTGGGCAATTTATTAACGGGACAGTCAGTGTTAGGGTCTAGAATGTTAATTCCTGGATTTACAAGGTTTATTGAATTTTCTGAATTGGTCTCAGCAATAATATTGTGTACTGTAATATATTGCATGACATGGTACGGCTTCGTTCGAGTCAAACTGAGGTTACTTTGCACCAAATCAGTTTGAAAGTGCAATGGCCAGTGGCAAAAGTATGCTTGGTCCACCGACCAATGCCATACCCTCCCAACCACCTCTCTCTCTCTCTATCTCTCTCTCACTGATATCCATGGATGGAGGGCCAGACCAAAAATCCAAAACTCCCTGTTTCCAGGTGTTAAAAAAAAGATGAAATGAAGTGATCATTTAGAGGCTGCATTTTGTGTTTTGTCACGTTGTCTTTGTCAAGCTCAAATCCAAGAATCCAAGACTTGAACTTCAGCTTGATCTCAGTAACAGTTTTAAAACTTGAAATGCCTCTTCTACTCATCCGTCTTCCACCTGAAACTGGATGCAGACGTGGACTTATATTCATTTGCCTAGCAGTAAGCATATAATGGACTCTTCATCCTGCCCAAAGGAATAGGACCTTTGTTTCTATGCGTGTTTGTATTGCTGTACTTGCAATCAATTTAATAATGGCTGTGAAATGTTTTTTTTTTTTTTTCTCATTTCAGGAAATTCCATTTCATCTGTGGAGTATCACAGACAGAACCTGGAATTGGACTCAGGCAGTTAGATGAATAACCCATCTTTGCTCAAGAGATGGAGACCTTTGACTGCACTTGGACTTGTGGTAGGATCAATTGGATTTGGTCCTGGGAACATTAGACTTCAGACTTGGTTTGGATTAAAGTTTAGCTGATGTGGTGACAGGTCAAACACTATAATCAATTATAGTCCTGATGCAACCACTAGAAACAGAATGCCACTAAATCAACTGTTTTTGAAATTTGTGTGTTCTTGAAGACTATTCTCTTGTTTAACGCCGAATACCAGCCACTGAAAAGCCAGATGGGAATTATAAAGTTTTATAGGTATCAAACAGCTCCTTCAGTATACCCATGCTGTCTGGGTCGAACACAATAATGTCCTAAAATGGATGTAATATCAAACCAAGATATCGGCTTTATATTTTAAGTTCAGTACCTCAGTACATTAACTTCAGAATGCCTTCAGAAGTAATCTCACAGTTCATCAGGAAATTTTGCGTGTTACACATTATTCCGGAATTATTCCGGAACACAGAGTCTGTGATCAGGAGTCTTTTCACTTTGGCTGTTGGTCTTGGCATGAGACAGACACAAAATGTCTGATATGAAAGCAGGAATCTATTGGACAGAAGGTCCCAGCTCAATTTTCATTTTACTATAAAAAAAAATCCATCTCACCCAAGAACCAGAACAGCTCTCAGGAAATAACATTCTTCCGCTCAATTTGCCAAAAGACAGAATGCATCTTTCACTGGCCGCTCTCCTGCAATGCAAGACAAACATCTATCATTCAACCGCAATCATTAACAACATCTTACATTTCAGCTGCATCTCTGAAGAAGCTAATGCTCGCTGGCTGCTGAGCTCAATCCTACCATCCCAGTATAAATCCTTTTAAATTGCTTCAATCTATGAGTGACTTGGACACAGCTCATTAGATTAAATGAGCCGGTGTGATTGGGTACAACACCAGGCTTTTTATACGACTAATTCACAGAGTACCAGAGGTGTTTTTCGTTTTTTTTTTTTTCTCCTAGCAGCTTTGAGGTGCCAGTTCTGTTGGATCGCACTCCCACACAGAATAAGCGCGGTTTCTCTGGCGCAGAGGAGAGTCTCCTGACGGCTCTGTGGGCTTTCCTCTCACGCGGTGGGGGGTCCGCGCTGGAAGCCTATGAGCGCCTCTTTATCAGATGCTGTCCCGCACTCCCGGCCCTTCAAACGCTAACTGCCCCAGCGCCTCGCTCAGCGGCGGCCATGATTGATGTGAGGTCATGATCCTGCCCCGCCCGAGCTGTGTGCGGTCCAGCAGGTGTGTGTTTCTCACACTTTTATTTCCTGTGAAATACATCTCAGCGGTACACAAGGCACCTGTATGACATTTACAGTAGCAGATGGATGCATTCTGCCCTCCCATTATCTCTAGAGTCAAATTCATCCTGTTCAATGTTTGCAGTCTCTAAAAAATAGTTGAATTGCTTTTTTCAGCCTGATTTTTTTTCCCCAAACTTCAAGGGGAAAACATGAAATTAACTAAAAAAAAAACTTTCTGCATACTTGTATGCATCAGTGTTTTGGGGGTCAATTTAACCCCAAAGTTTTGTTGTTATATAAACCCATCATTTTTTTCTTGTATTTGTTGAGCAGGCTAATGCTGTGGACACTTTCTCATTCACAGTTCATTCATTCTCATCTCATTTATTTCACAATAATCATGTAAAATCAGTACTTCATGTATAACTGCACGTTGTATAAGGAGAGGATGGGGAGTCATGTTTTATTTACTGGGCCGTTGAGAAGGTCAGTAAAAATGACAACAGAAGCTGAGAGTGAAACTTGGGTGAAGCTTTATAACAATAATTTTTTGCTGGTTTTTTTTGTGCAGGTCAAAATGACCCAAAACCAAAAAATGTTCGTTAATTTGAAGATAATAGTTGGACTAAGTGCATGTGGTAAAATTTAGGCAGAAATAAAAGCTGATGCCAGGTCTACAGGGTCGGGATCTATTAATGTAGTAAACACGTAAACACATAAAGTAGGTGCAGTTAGGAGGTTTTACATGCACTATTTTAAGTAAGGGACAAGTTTGGGAGTGCAGTCATAGACTTAAACTGGGTTGTGTAAGAGTACCCATGATAAATGTGGAGAGGTCAGTGTTAACTGCTGTACTGTATGCAATATAAACAGTGTAATCGGTAGCCATGGAAACTGCCCCACCCTCTGTGGCTACAGAACCAGTACTGACCAAACTAATTACAGACCAGTACCTGTACATGAGCTCAGTCCGGACCCCAAGCACTGGGAGATGCGTACTGCGCAAACACGGTCTTCCCATGCAGAGTCAACTTAATCTTCTAAAAAGAGCATAATATGGGCTTTATTATATACATATACACATATTACTGAAAGCACGAATGACTGCTTTATGAATATTTGAACTGCAGTCTTGTATAATACCTCCTTAGGACAGGATTATCACAGACAGGATATCATATGTACAGAGAAACACGCCTAAAAAGGCTTGTGTTAAATACTTTCTCCTCTGGATGATGAATGTTTAACTTCCCAAGCTTCACTGAGGTTACGTTACAGAAATGCCATAAGAATGAGGCTCGGAGTATAATGGATCGCACTCATTGTGGCATGCAGACACATATTAATCAGTCCGGTTAAGTGGACAGATTTAATGTAGAACAGCTGCGCTCTCCGAGAACAGCGCTGAGATTTCTAAATGACTGGGCCTAAGTACCAAGGCTTTTCCACCGACTCTGTTCAGCTAAAAACACAAGGAGCCACTTGGTCTCTGCAGTGTCTCATTCTTAAACAAAAAAAGAGAGAAAACCTTGTAGAGAAGGCAGCTAAAGAACAGCTGCAAAACTTCAACTCCCAACATGCCGATCACTCAGTTCCTGCCTTCTCTTCACCGGCATCCAATCATGGCTCATATAAAACTGCAGCTGTCCAATCAGGTGTTACTTTTTCTACCATTAAATCGGTGTTGTCCCAGTCAGTGCCCTTTATAGGCTGTCTAATCAGTGACCTCCACATAAGCCCCCCAGTTACTGCTTCTGGTGTGAAGCGCTGCATTCTGGGTCAGCTGAGAGGAACCAAACTCAGACACACACTTAACACGTCCCATTCCTTCACCGGGATCTACGCGAGTGAGATGAGCTACAGCTGCCGTCAGGCCTGCAGAATCCTGTCCCGCCTTCAAACACAGACGGATACATACAGAGAACTTTCATGTTCAATTCTGATTATTATGGAACATTTGAATCCTTGAGCTTCCAAATGGCCTAACTCTAAGGATCGCTGTTTTACGGACAGGAAAAAAATCATTAATTTTTTCTAATGTATTAAAAGTTTATATCCCATATTTTTTTTTTTTTTTTACTTTTTTTCTTACAAGAGGGTGTCAGTGGGATACCTTAGGCTGAAATTGCAAGACCATTATCTTTTTTGTCATAAGTTACGCAGATTGCTAAGTCTTTGGAGTTGGGCTCTTTGGAAACTCAATGACCCAACTGCACACCATCTGGGCTTTAATCTATAAAGTCCGGAACCCATTCTAATGTTCACCCTTAGAGCGCTGAATACATTTTTATGGAATTAAAAATGTAATTACTCTGCGGGAGGTCTTTTAAACAAGTTGCCACATGATAGATTTTCAACAGCATCTGATTTTGATATCTTACACCACTGAGCAACTGTAGTTGCCTATAATGCTCCAAGGGTTAAAATTCCAAAAAGAGTCATCAGTATCAAAGTGCACTCTGGGAACTGAAAGAGTGTGTGCAGCTAGCATTCACTACTATAGTGTCCCCCTGGGATTAATGCATGACATATAGTCACAACTATAGGCATAAACCTCAGTGAAGCAAATACATACATTTTAGTTAAATACAGCTGTGTAGTAAAAGTCATAAAATTGTATAGAGAGCGCCACCAAATGGTTAGGCAGCTGATGAACACTTTTTAAGCTACAGAAATGATTTGCCTCAACTTTAAATTAATGCAGCTGGCAGGCAGAGAGACAATATTTACAGTGTGTGTTAGTACACATGAATAATTGTAAAAAACAATTTTTTTCATATTAAAAAATAAAATTAAATGATATCTTCTTTGGGATTTTTGCTGCAGTATAAATTCAGTATGTTTGCACTTGTAAATTCTTTCCTCGCATGCTGTTATTAAGTAGCAGTGTCGCATGAGATTTTCCTGCCAAATGTTATTGCACGCAGGGAGATGGCGATCTACCCGAGATCCAACTGGCGCCCACACAAATGTTTGAGTGATGAATATTGAAACGTACAGTAAGTGTTGAAAATCCGAAAAGCGTCTTTAAAATCAACAGTGATATATAGCTGAATGCGATCGTGTGAAAACACATCGATTGTTTTCCTCAGGCAGTCTTTTTCCTCGAAAAGCATTTCCACTGTATTCGCCTGAGGGCTCGCCTGTGTGCACCCGAGAAACCGCTTCCTTTCAAGTGAAACTTTGTCGCAGAAAAATTTAACTTTGCAAATTGCTTTTTACCTCCCTGGCAACGTTAGGCTGGAAATCAATACAGAATCGATATGGCAATAATGTAAAAACAGTAATCAGACATTATGACTGAAACGTAGCTCTCCACTCCCAAATCAAATCTCCAATTGGCAGACAGTAGCTAATTTTAGCTTTATTTCAATACATAGGGTATGAGGTGCTGCAAAAACTGCACTTGCCTTCAGTATAATATATACAGTACATGGACTATAAGTCAGCGTGCTTCGTATGTGAGTAAAATGGCTTTTAGGACCTACTACCTGGTTTCATGGCTTTCAAAACCATGCACAGCTGTTTGTGTTTCAGATGCCTACAGAATATGCCACAATAAGCACATTTCATACAGTGGTGCCCCGACCGGAGGGGGTGTGAAGATTCTTCTGTTGCTGGGGAGGCCTGAGTTACAAGGAAATCAACATGAGCGATTGTTTATTTTCCCCAATATTCAGGAGGCTCCCGAGAGGCACAGGGTCGGAGGCTGTAGAAGCAGCAATGTTCAAAGTTTCAGGCGGCTCTGAGGTGGCCAAATCACAGCAAGAGCGACACGTTATTTTTAATCAGCGTATTGTAATTAAAAAGGCAGGCAAGGCTGTGAGGGTGAATCTCATACAAGTTGAGATGTCGACATTGACCAATGGACACTGACCTCACACACACACACACACACACACCCTCACACACACATACACCCCCCCCACACACACACACACACACACATACACAAGCGCATTCACATTAATAACAAAATGTCTGAGAGGGAGTAGCTCAGTAAGCAATGCTTCAGGCTGTTTTTGTGTGTTAGCAGCGAGCTGTAGAAGCCAAAAGCACAGAAGAAGAGCATCTGCTTAGTGAAGACAAACCCCCAGGTCTGAGGAGGGCCTCCCCGGACACTCCTGCTGAGCGCCCCCTACCTGTCTAACCTCCATTCTCTTTTTATCCACGCATCTCTCCACAGACTCCGACTCCCTGCTCGCCCCTCGGCTTCAGGCCATTTCTGACCCAACACCTCACGGCTGCCGTTTGTGAGGAGCGGTGGGAAGCAGAATGTGTGTCAGGTTGTGCAGGAGTTGATTTGCGGAGCCGTACTGCAGTAACCTTCCTCAAATCTCCTCAGTCCCTAGCCTGCATGGCCTGATGTTACCCCTCCCATCCCGGGCTGGGGATTCGTGCTGCTCTACACACAAAGCCAGGCTCAACATTTCATCCTCCTCCAGCTGAGAAAACCGAGGCACAGGATTTCATTTGTTTCGCTGAAATCCCGCACAGGGTTGGTGCAGCTCTCTCCGTGATGAGCGCCGTCTCAGTGCAGCCTCTACCTCTACAGCCGTCAGATAAACAGGGCCTGTGCCTGCGCTACGTGCTACACGCTAACGTCTGTGCTAACGATGGGCTGACAGCTCACAGCTGGCCAAAACCACCCCCCCCCCCGTCCCCCACCCGGGAGCCCCTCTCCACAGCACGAGTCCGCGCTCGCCCGTTCCTCACATCGTGGGATATTTATCGGTCTAAACTTATAGCCAGGAGTCAGACTGCAGCGAGGTCTCAGTACTGATTCCAGTTACAACATTCTGCAGACTAGACATACTGACTTCTGACAACAACTGAGATCCATTTTTAATTGCTGTGTTTAAATCCTCCTGCTAACAGGGTGCTGAGGAGCCAACAGGGGAGGGAGGTTTACGATTGGAAGGTTCCAGAAAAACACTGCGGGCTGCCGGGTGAATCATCATGTCGAGGCTCGGCTCCAGAGAGAGAACGGACTCCTGCCGGCTTGTCACAGTGGCGAGGCTCCTGCGCTGGATCGCGGCCCTGCTGGGTGACGCACAATTAGCTACACGGGAGGGATGGATTCCCGTCAACACAACCGCCGCGCTTCGTGCGGAAGGAAGCCTTCATGTGTGCCGCAGTCAGGGATTGGGCTGCTTGTGCTTTTTGCTTCAACGGTACAGGTAAGTTGAGGATTAAAAAATAACGCTCCAATGATTTAACACTGAAAAAACATTTAGAAACAGAACAAAACACAAATAAACTGATAAATGAAATACCTGAAGAAATGCGCACATTTTCTGGCCAAAAGTACCCAGATAAAGCTTGTTCTGGGGTCATTTAAATGGATTGAGTCCGAGGCCTTAGACACAATCAAGGAAAATCTTAGTGCCACAGCATATAATGACATTTCCTTCATTCTGTTTCCCCGAAACAGTCCACGGAAGATTTTGTCCAGATTCAGCAATTGAACTTCCACAGTCCTCAGAGTGAGGTCCGAAGGCAGTTTGGTGCGGTCAGTGCAGAAGAGCTTGACCTGCCCTGACCCTCATATCGGCCCATCAAACACCACAGCTATCGTTAGAAGAGCCTGGCCCAATCATCAGAAAACATCAGCGTTTGACCGCACCGGTGATTTTCTGGCTAGAACAGATGCAAACCCTGCAGCAATGTCCTAACACATATTACACAACAGATATCTCTGTTCAAGCCATCCGATTGGTTGAGAGCTGTGTGTTTTTTACAGCTCGCTTTATCAGTATTGGTCTGCTACAGCAGCTTTAAAAATAACAGCTGATCAACAGTCCGTTCTGCTTCTGTTAAGCTAACTAGCACAGCTTGCTCATTTAATCAACTCTCTGTGTGGCTAGAAATGGATAAATTTACCAATATAACGCTTGATTCAGATTTACAGTCTGAAGAAGAAAGAGAAAACATCTTTCGTGAGGTTTGCATCATGGAGTCCATTCCTCGCCGAGTAAACCCACAGGTTGGTTAGTGCCGCAAAGCAACAAGTTTTCGTTTATGGATCTACTTTTTCCTGCAACAAATAAAACTTCATGTCATTGTCATAACTTACATTTCAGGTAAAACCTTTAAACTGTTGCTTTAAAATCAATACTTTTGTATAACAACAATAGAACAGTCCAGGACTAGATGGCCTTAGATGGCCTTCCTGGAAGGAAGGTTTTTACAGCAACAAAGCAGAACCAGCTTCATGATAATGTCCATTATCTTAAATCCAAATGCATCCATATATGAGGTGTCCTTATAGTTTTGGCAGCGCCCGTAAATTATGTTCAAACTCATATTTTTTCTGAGCAGTCATCTCCATATATATGCATGAATTCTCTCTCCTTTAAAATGTAATGAATATAATCTGCGAGCAATAATTATTGCGGCCATGCTAAGACTGCCATGACTGATGGGTAGCCAAGACCTGCTCGCTCCTGGCAATAGAAACTGCAATTACATTTCTCATCCTCTGCCAAGCAATTTGTCAGCTTACTTCAGAGGTGTCACATCAGAACTACAGGAAATATACAGTACAGGCATTGCGGCCGGTAGACGGAACAGATGTCCTGGAATTCATCTTATCGAATATTCACACATTCCAAAGAATTATTTTAGCAATGCAGACACCAGATTGCCTCAATTTGGAGCATCAAATGCAGTGCAGTGGATAGTGAACTGTAATACAGCTATTTTAAATAATGGCTTTTAGGGAAAGTATTTATTCAGCGATATTACTTCTTCGGAGAGAGACTTCGAACCGGAGACAGGATTGTGCATTAAATGCGCAGGGTTACAGGGACGATGACTGCACCGGTAAAGGGAACAGACTATAGTGTCACACTCCTCTCGCCTTCGCCTTTCAGCATGTGCAGAGGCTGACTGCAAAATGCAAATGCATGTCCTCCCAGAGTAAATAATACAAGCGGTGAAACAGTTGTAAATAAAGTTTTCTTTGTATTCAGAACAAGGGGCAGAAGGATACCTCATAATCACTCAAATATTTCTATTGGAGGGCATATTGTGGCAATGGTAAATGATATTAAATTTCTTGGTGTCTCAATAAATGAATATTTCTCTTGGAAGCCGCACATCACTGCTATCTCACCCAAGATAGCAAAAAGTCTTGGAACCTTCGCCAGAGAGAGCCACCGTGGGTGCAGGCTTTCATACCAACCAAGCTGCTACACACCTGATTCTACTGATCAACCTCTGGAATGTTTGTTAAGGGCCTTGATTAGTAGAATCAGGTGTGTAGCAGCTTGGTTGGTATGAAAGCCTGCACCCACAGTGGCTCTTTCTGGAGAAGGTTCCCTAACCCTGGCGTACAACAATGTTGAATGCTTTGAGGTTCACAAAATCATTGAAGTGTGACCACAAGCGCAGACTACGCTTTGCTCAGTGGAGTAAAAACAAGGCCTGGGAGATATAGAACCTATACAATGTACAACAGTTTATGAAAACATCTAAATGGCTTTTCTGAGAAATATGTAGTGTATAATAAAAATGGCTTGAATACATCATGTTACCGGTCTCGCAATTTAACGACACTCGCACATTATTTAGCCAACTATATGAGGTCACTTTTGTGAAAATATCTTTGGAGTGTTTTCATAGGAACCTGGTTGTTTTTCAAGATGAACTTTACGTTTTGCATCAAGACAGATGCATTTTTCAATGGAAAATTGTCTGAAACTTCTTCTTATGTTTGGTATCAAAATGTCTGATATGTTGTTGTGTAGCCATCAAAAATCATCTGGTTTTTCAGAACAATCATTTTTGGGTTTAAATGTAGACTTTTCGAGGCCTTGCCCCACAAAAATCTTGAAATCACTAAAAAGGTCACAGTTCACTTCCTGTATGCAAATTTCGCATTTCAAATCTATTTTCTGGACAGTCCCACAAGTAGGTACATATAACCAGAAGATGGTTCAAATTGGGCCGTGGGCAAATTTGCCTAAACCCTGCAAAACCTCCTTTAATTATCCTGCGCCGTTGAGAATCTGTCATGTGGCAACAAGTCGCCTCATGATAGGTTTTCAACAGCTTTGATTTTGATATCTTACATCAATGAGCAACATTAGCTGCATTTAGCGCTCTAAGGGTTAAATTACTCCAGCTGTAGAAATGCACTACTCTCCCCCTCCTGCGAGTTTCTCTGATTTATTTGGGAGAGGTTTTGAAATTTTCTGATGGTAAATGACTGATGCCATTATCAAAAAACATAAGAAAGTGTCATCAAAACTAATTTTGCACATATAATTGAACAAGATGGATCCAATGCAATCATTTGATGAAGATGATAAACTCTGCATGTGGGAATGAATAATTTTGGGTATTAAACAGACATGCAGTCAAGGGCCCTTAATACAAATGACAGAACTGATTAGCTGGTTAACCAAGAACAATATTTAGCTTGTAATAATTAAATGATAGTGACAAAACAATAATTATAGGCCAAAGTTCGATATTGTAAGGAAAGCATTAATCTGAATAATTACTGAGAAAAGATGAAATTTAATCACATTCCATCTCCTGTTGTATCATTTTTACAGCCATAATTATGAAAGCTCAATTATAGGAGATCAAGTTTAGATGGATGATCTGGTTTTAATAGCTGAAAAGCTTGCATTTATAGAGGATAACATCCAGTTAAGCGTGTTAAACCAGTGTATCAAAATGCTGCATTTTCACATTAATGTGAAACGGCTTTACTATGCCCAGGAAAAACTGTGCACAAATCAGTCCTCTTTCACTACCATTTAAAGTCCTAATAATCTTCAAAAGATATATTCATTCATTATGCCATGAGGGTAGAAAAATGCCTCACAGCTTTATGATTTAATGACCAACATTAGGCGCGTTTCCACTAGGTACTTTTTGCCCTCGTGAGCTGCTATGGGTGTGGCTTGGGAGAGAGGATCTGCCCAAGATCCGCCCACATTCACCGATAAGCGGCTGACGAAGCGGCTCAGAAAGTACCTGCCTCGGGTAGGTACTTTCTCAGCCGCTTTCTGAGCCGCTACTCACTCGTCGATGCTGATTAGGTACCGTTGAGACGGGATATGACATGAGTAGAACTCGACACAAACCACAACATAAACATTGCCAAGAAATAAGCAGAGCAACATTTGAGAGAATCAAATTCAAGAATAGAAAAACAATAATGGAAAAAGTTAAAAGAAAGACTGCCGACAAGTGGGTTGACTGCGAGGTCCAGGCCTTGCTCGTCTACTGGGGGCAAGAGAGGGTCCAGACGAGCCTGGAAGGATCCAAACGAAACAAAAAGATATATCTGGAAATTTCAGCCCACTTGGAAACACTGGGATACACCCGTACGTGGAAGCAAGTAAGGGAAAAAATAAAAAAGTTGAAGCAGGACTATAAAATCCTGAAAGACCACAACAATAGAAGCGGCTCCGACCGACGGACGGGAAAGTGGTTCGAGCTGCTTGACGGCATCCTTGGCCACCGACCGGCGTATAAGGCCAACAGCTTGGTGAAGGATTCTACTCCGCCATCAAGAACGCTGACGCCTACAGCATCAGAAGACGGTCATGATGAAACGAGCACATCACTACCAGGTATAAGCTACATTCTAAACATGCTAGTATGACTTTAGAAAGTGGAGTTAGTTCTTGTTTTTACTATATGATGTACCTTCAAGAGTGTTAGCGTGTCACACAGCGCTTTGTGATACCCTGGCGCTGCATACTGGCAAGAAATTACACTGTATTTTAAACTACATGAAACACGTAACTGCTCTAAGCACATCCAAACATATTAAAAAGATAAAAAACTCTCCCTTACTCCCTGGAATAATTCAGTTCACAAGCTATAAACGACTTATTGTGCCCCACTCGTTTCTGTTTTTCGACTAGCTTCTGTGTGACGGAACGCTTGAGGTGTGTGCGCTAATCTATGTTTTAAATCAACACGGTTGTAATTTATTTCCACGCATTTTTTTTTTACAGATGATGTTTCAGAGTCAACACTTGAACCCCCAGAGACCTCCCTTGAGTCGTTCAGTTGACCCCAGGCAAGCAGTAGCCCTCGGAGAACTCGCAAAGGTACGTAGTTACACACAAACTTTCATGTGACCTGTATTGTTCCTAGTTGCACATACAGTAATGGAAAGAAATATTAGGCCACCCATGTTTTCTTCAATTTCTTGTTCATTTTAATGCCTGGTACAAGTGAAGGTACATTAATTTAGATAATAATAATGATAACAACAAACATAAAAATGGAGCTTCATTTGAGAGCTGATATATTGAAGACAGGGTCTCACCATCTAACCATGGGAACGGAGGGCCGAGAGGAACTAAAAAGTGGGCAAATCAACGTTCGACTGCTATTCGGGAAATATAAATGGGAACAGGCTAGGGGTAAAGCAATTTTGAGTTAAAATGTGAGTAGTTATTAATTTGGTCTTTTCAAGCTTTTACGTCAGGAAACGTAAAATATAATACCACACAGCCTTATGATTTAACCACATCAATCATGAGAAGAGATTTGTCACTGAGCTTAACAAGATATGAGTCATGAATTTCTGCTGTGCAGAACTCTGTGGGAAGATTGTGAATGATGTACAAAACACAACCCCGCAGAAACACAAACCCGCAGAAACACAAACCCGCAGAAACACAAACCCGCAGAAACACAAACCCACAGAAACACAAACCCAGGAAACACAACCCAGAGAAACACAAACCCAGAGAAACACAAACCCAGAGAAACACAAACCCGCAGAAACACAACCCCGCAGAAACACAAACCCGCAGAAACACAAACCCGCAGAAACACAAACCCACAGAAACACAAACCCAGAGAAACACAAACCCGCAGAAACACAAACCCAGAGAAACACAAACCCCCAGAGAAACACAAACCCACAGAACAAAAACCCACAGAAACACAACCCCAGAGAAACACAAACCCGCAGAAACACAAACCCGCAGAAACGCAAACCCAAAGAAACGCAAACCCAGAGAAACACAAACCCAGAGAAACACAAACCCGCAGAAACACAAACCCAGAGAAACACAAACCCACAGAAACACAAACCCGCAGAAACACAAACCAGAGAAACACAAACCCGCAGAAACACAAACCCAGAGAAACACAAACCCACAGAAACACAAACCCAGAGAAACACAAACCCAGAGAAACACAAACCCGCAGAAACACAAACCCAGAGAAACACAAACCCGCAGAAACAAAACCCACAAACCCAGAAACACAAACCCAGAGAAACACAAACCAGAGAAACACAAACCCGCAGAAACACAAACCCACAGAAACACAAACCCGCAGAAACACAAACCCAGAGAAACACAAACCCACAGAAACGCAAACCCGCAGAAACACAAACCCAGAGAAACACAAACCCACAGAAACACAAACCCAGAGAAACACAAACCCACAGAAACACAAACCCAGAGAAACACAAACCCACAGAAACACAAACCCAGAGAAACATAAACCCGCAATGAGATCAGATCATGAGGGGGGAGGAGATGGGAGGTCTACTTTTTATCACCATTTTACCAAACTCTCAGCTCACACACTCTCAGCTCTCACTCCTCACTCTCTCAGCTCACAAACTCAGCTCACACTCTCTCAGCCTCACACAAACCTCAGCAACACAAACTCTCAGCTCACAGAAACTCAGCTCTCACTCTCTCAGCTCTCACAGAAACACAAACTCCAACTTGAAACACAAACTCAGAAACAGAATCTCACTCTCTCAAGCTCACACAGAACCTCAGCTCACACTCTCCCAACTCTCACTCTCAGCTCACACACTCTCAGCTCTCACTGTCTCAGCTCACACACTCTCAGTTCTCACTCTCTCAGCTCACATACTCTCAGCTCTCACTCTCTCAGCTCACATACTCTCAGCTCACACTCTCTCACCTCACACACTGTCAGCTCACACACTCTCAGCTCTCACTCTCTCACCTCACGCACTCTTAGCTCACACTCTCTCAGAAACTCAAACTCTCAGCAAAAACCCGGATGGAAGATGAAAACACAAACTCTCAGCTCTCACACAAACTCAGCTCACACACTCAGCTCAAACTCTCTCAGCTCACACAGTCAGCTCACACTCTTTCAGCTCACACACTCTCAGCTCACACTCTTCAGCTCACACACTCTCAGCTCACACTCTCTCAGCTCTCACTCTCAGCTCACACTCTCTCAGCTCTCACTCTCAGCTCTCACTCTCTCAGCTCACACACTCAGCTCACACTCTTTCAGCTCACACACTCTCAGCTCACACTCTCTCAGCTCTCACCTCTCTCAGCTCACACTCTCAGCTCACACACTCAGCTCACACTCCTTCAGCTCACACACTCTCAGCTCACACTCTTTCAATTCACACACTCTCAGCTCACACTCTCTCAGCTCTCACTCTCTCAGCTCACACACTCAGCTCACACTCTCTCAGCTCACACACTCAGCTCACACACTCTCAGCTCACTCTCTCAGCTCACGCTCCCTCAGCTCACACTCTCAGCTCACACACTCAGCTCACACTCTCTCAGCTCACACAATCTCAGGTTTTTGTCTAACTGCTATATGTATGGTGGAGGCAAGCTAACAGGTTTGCCCGGGCTCGGGACAAGGTGACCCCAGAGTGCCCCCCCCCCATCCCCACGCCTCGCCCCACCCCAGCTCACACATGCACCCTATTCCCCTGATAAAGACACACTATATCAGTTACAGTTCATAAACCACCTTTGTTTTTTCAGTTCGTCTTTCAAATGTAAATATGAAGAACAGATACTGGTTATGTCACATATGTCATGCCTGGAGATTTATATGCACAGTAGTATTGGGCAAAACAGCCATGTTATTCTGATAAAAAATGCAGCCCAGCATAATGTCATAACATTCATGAAATTTCAGCATTACAAGAAACCATAAGAACCATTTCCCAATAGTTCCAGGGTCTTTTGCATTTGTTGGTGTTTACATGTTTATGTTTGAACTCCGAATGCATGCCATGCGTCAAATTTTAATGGTAGCACAATCATAAATAAAAGTCTTTAAAGTCCAGTTTCTGGGAAAGTTGTAGGAAGGCTATAATATGAGATTGTATGGACGGCAATTATCAAATCAATTAATTAATCAGAAACAAAATGTACACCTTATATAAATACCATCTTCAGCAGCATTTACTACAAAACATTCTACTTCAAAATGGAATTTAAAGAAATTTCAGTTGGTGGCCGTCAATGCAATCTGATATTGTAGCTTTCCTCCTTGATGCAAGGCTAAAGGTCATAAAAATGCTATTATTGGGAATGCAGCTAATAGTTAGCCTATTTGCACAGTAAGTTAATTCAATTAATTGTCCAATTCTTAATCGGAAACAGGTTGAGTTAACCTGCATTATGGTAATGTTACTGGTTGTATACCAGAGTTGAATTTTTTCTCAGAGCAAACTTAACACGCAGACCTGAGTCCACAAAGGCGCATCTTTAAAAGCATTTTCTTAGGTATATCGAAGCCGATCGGGCATTGACACAGAAAAAGAAAAAAAAAAAAAAAAATATATATATATATATATATATATATATATACCATTTTATGAGATACAGGAATTCAGAAGCTTTGAAAGACATCAGTGTTTTAAGTCACCATTAATGTGGATAGGAAAATGCTTGATAATTATTGCAGCGAACAATAATGTAAGCTGAGGAGAAATGGCCAGTTATTCTGTTGATTAATTCTCGCAACTCAACAAATTAACATTCAGTTGTCAGTTAGGAAACATAAATGGGAATGGGTTTGAGGAAGTAATGTACTTTAAGTTGAGGTGAGGGCAGGGCTTATAATAACCCAGATGGCAAGATCCGGGTGGAAGAAGTTCTGCTGAGCTGAAATGTGGTCGTCAGTGGCTGTGCTGTGAGTTTAACTGTCTTACCTTGCAGTGGATTATCCTCATTGGTCACTTTTTGATCATTTTGTCCACTTCACATCTTTTCAAAAATTTGGTTGTGAAATCGCCTGCACCTCACTTTTCATTTTCTCTTCGTATTTTCTCCTCTCTTTTTCATGCTCTTGATTTTTTGACGGCAGCCATTTTGTCAGTTTACACTCACAAGAGGAGGGTGGGGGTTAGCCAATAGAACTTTTCAGTGTAATAGGCCAAACCATTTTTGCTTGAAGGGAAAGTAAAAATGTTTTTGACCATGATGTCAAGGAAAATTTGGGAAATAAAAAAGCACAAGCATTACATATGATGCAAATACTATGCTTTTTTTTTCACAAAAAAAAGCACATTTTGGAAAATTATTCCAGCAGATGGTTTAACGACCTGAAGCCCAGTTCTGCACCCCCCCGGCCCAGAGCCCGGGACCACTGACCCGGCAGTCCCCTCCTGTCAGCGGGCCTGATTTGGTGTGTACCGGAAACGGGCAGTGAGGGCTGAGTCTGTTACTGGCTTTCATGCCAAATTCTGTCCTTTAATTACTAAATTCCTTTAATCAGCCGAAAGGAGTCTTTCGTTGAAGGCTCGCGGATGGCCCCCAGGTGACTGCTCATGCATCCTTAAATGTAATATTCTACTGATCTACTGTGATCTAAGAAGCAAACTCATGTTTACTTGGACAGCCAACTTGCTTATTCAATCAAAATAACCGGTGGAAATAAATTTCCCATCCGTCGAGTGTTTCTTACATAGAAAAAGTGAATGCCGTGTTCCTATTTAATTTAATTTAGTTTAGTTTATTTGACAATTACAAATGCAAGTGCTAATAATAAAACCAGTCAACACACGTATGAGACATTGTCAGGGATAACACTAAAAAGTCCAGGACTTATTTCCATCGTGGTCCCCGATGTTCATCAAGTCCACACACTCAATGTACAAGATAGAAGCAGTTGGTCAACGTCCATGATTCATTGCTCGAGCTAATTTTTAATTAATTTATTTATTTACAGTTTTTGCAATAAATTTTACTTCTGATGACTTTTCTTGATTTTGAATTTCTGCTTTTAAGGTCCCCTATTATGCTACCAGGTGCACAGCCAATTAGCCATGATGAGCCCGTTCAAAATCTCCCCTTCCTGACATCACAAGGGGGAGTGACCACCCAGAATTATCAAATCTGATTGACTGCTTGGCTGAAGTTGATCAGTTTTTCTTGCCTCTGGTTAGTTACTTCCCAAGGTGATGTCAAGAGGGGAGAGATTTTGAAATGGCTTGTAGTAACTAAAACCCCAATTCCAAAATAGTTGGGACAAAGTGTAAATTGTGAATAAAATCAAAACGCAATGACTTTCAAATCACACCAGCCAGTATTTTATTCACCATAGAACAGAGATAACATAGCAAATGTTGAAACAGAAATTTTACAATTTTATCCACAAAATGAACTCATTTCAAATTTGATGGCTGCTACAGGTCTCAAAAAAGTTGGGACAGGGGCCTGTTTAGCATGGTGTAGCATCCCCTCTTCTTTTTAACACAGAGTGGAGGCGTCTGGGCATTGAGGAGACAAGTTTCTTGAGTTTAGCCATTGGAATTTGATCCCACTCTTGTTTAATAGGCGTCCAGCTGCTGGAGAGTTTTGGGTCTCCTTTGACGGACTTTTCGTTTAATTATGTGTCAAATGTTCTCTATCGGTGAAAGATCAGGATTGCAGGCAGACCAGTTCAGCACACGAACTCTTCTACTACGAAGCCATGCTGTTGTAATAGCTGCAGTATGTGGTTTTGCATTGTCCTGCTGAAATACACAAGGCCTTCCCTGGAATAGATGTCATCTGGAGGGGAGCATATGCTGCTCTAAAACCTTTATATACCTTTCAGCATTCATGGTGCTTTTTAAAACATGCAAGTGTCCCACACCATATGCACTAATGCATCCCCATACCATCATAGATACTGGCTTTTGAACTGAATGCTGATAACAGGAGGGGTGGTCTTTCTCCTCTTTAGCCCGGAGGACACGACGCCCATGATTTCCAACAAAAATGTCAAATTTGGACTCGTCTGACCACAGGACACTTTGCCACTTTGCTACAGTCCATTTTAAAAGAGCCTTGGCCCACAGAACACGGCGGCGCTTCTGGATCATGCTCAACAATGGCTTCCTTTTTGCATGATAGAGTTTTAGGTGGCATCTGTGGATGGCACGGCAGACTGTGTTTACAGACAGTGGTTTCTTGAAGTATTCCTGGGCCCATTTAGTAATGTCAATGACAGAATCATGCCGGTGAGTGATGCAGTGGCGTCTGAGGGCCCAAAGATCACGGGCAGCCAGTAAAGGTCTTCGGCCTTGTCCCTTATGCACAGAGATTTTTCCAGTTTCTCTGAATCTTTTGATGATGTCATGCACTGTTGATGATGTTACCTTCAAAGCCTTTGCAATTTGACATTGAGGAACATTGTTTTTAAAGTATTCCACAATTTTTTTACACAAGCCTTCACAGGTTGGAGAGCCTCTGGCCATCTTTACTTCTGAGAGACTCAGCCTCTCTGAGACATCCCTTTTATAGCCAATCATGTTACACACCTGATGCCAGTTAACTTAATAACTTGCCGAATGTTCTTTCAGCTGATTCTCTTATATATTAGTTGCTTTTTCAGCCCTTTTTTGCCCGTGTCCCAACTTTTTTGAGACCTGTTGCAGCCAGAAAATTTGAAATGAGCTCATTTTGTGGATAAAAATGTAAAATGTCTCAGTTTCAACATTTGAAATGTTATCTATGTTCTATTGTAAATAACATATTGGCTCATGTGATCTGAGTCATTGCATTTTGATTTTATTCACAATTTGCACTTCGTCCCAACTATTTCATAATTGGGGTTGTAATTGGCTGTGCACCAGGTGACATAATAGGGGACCTTCAATATTCCCATGATGGCGGCACCAGCGGTTTTGCTCCCAATTGGCAGCCTCAGCCCTTTTATCCTGCCCCCAGTCACTCAGACGCCTCTGCCCCAGTGGCTGATGGGCCAGTTTTCACCGACAGCAGTCCTCCAGGTGAAAAATGGACACAACCTTGCACTAACTGTTTAAAGTCAGATTAAAATGGTTAATAGTGTGTCATGTGGTATCGGTGTTTCAGTCAGGAGGCAGTGACGTATTGCTGAGAGAAAGATTAATGAAGACAGCAAACAGGCTCTGTCAGTGGAACGACTAACTGGACCAATTACACCATTCGCTCCAAGAAACAAAAAGGATTTTAGACACACAGCTGAAGCCATAAAAAAAAAGTGAAGTGTGAGCCTCATTACTGATTAAATTCCTGCTACTGAACGTCTAAACTTTAAAGTCTAAACTTCAGCCAAGTTTTCAACACTGCAGTAAAAAGCCCTGCTCTGTCACCCAGCTAAATGTCTGTATATGTCTGCCAAGTGTCAGGGGAAGCAAAGCTAATGTTAGTTTGACTCAAAATGCACACAAATTATCTGCTTTTACGAGTAGCATAACTCCTATAAAAGCTATTCTTATTGTAGATCATTTCCTCCCGAAGTGTTGAAAAATGTGACACTGCAAACAATATTGCATTGTTTTACACCGGGCGGCGCTACAGTAAAACTGCGCAGGGTTAGAGCATGAAATTTATCACAAACGATACCCCACACCAGAGCAGTCAAATCTGCCCTGAATCAGGCCAGCCGATGCTGGACTTCTCTGGGTGTGATTTCTACCAATCATGGACATCATTTGGCGATCTTTGGGGAAAAATAGAAAATGTTTCCTGATTTCTGAATTCCTGTATGGTCCATAAAAAATCCTCCTGTGACAGTGACCCTGTCCTGAAACACACTTAATATCTAAAGCAGAGTTAGGTGCCGCCTGTCTCTGCCATTTCCTGTAACATTTAAACATTTCAAAGCCCTTTATCACTGGACCTCAGTCATATCAGAACATGGACACCTTATAAAATGTGTGTAGCTCCCTCCCGTTTACTCCCAACTGCCCTTGCCTGACCCAACGGTCAAAACAACACCAGGAAAGCAATAAAAAATGGAGTCTCTGAGCTATATTAAAATATAAAGAGAAATGAGTGACAGAGATGTCCTGTAGACCACAGATACCCTGCAATGCATAGATACAGAGTTCTGGGTCAATCTCTCCTTTCCATTCAGTGGTGCTGAACCCGTCAACACAAAATCCAGCTCAGATTCACAGCTGGTTACATAACGTGTTGGCATCACGAGTGCTGTTACACAGGTGGCTTAGAGGGGCAACAGTTTTACACATTATCTTTTTACAAATGTGTGGTATTTGTGATATCTGAAGCAGTTCAATAAATAAGGAATAGATTACTCAACTTAGCATCACTATGCTAACTGTCTGTGTGGGAGGAAGGTGTGCTAACAGGGCATCAGCAGCGAATCACAAGCTCTCTGTGTAGCTTTATTTAAATTAGCCACACAGTGCCAATGTTTCACCGCCCGTCACACTCACCCAAAACTTAGGCCTGAAATTTCAAACAGTAATGTTTTGTGTAGCACTGCTCACACTGAGAGGGTACAGGGTAATCAACGGTCAAGATAAAGAGATTTAATCTCTAACTTTAATCACTGTTATCAGCGGGGCAAGCAGGGAGACCACAGGACTGAAAGAGAGAGAGAGAGAGAGAGCTGGATACAGACAGACAGACAGACAGACAGATGAGATGAGACCACAGACACTTGCAGACAGACAGACAGACAAGACCACAGACACTTACAAAGCATCACTTCCCCTTTGTTTAATTGTTCTTAAGGAAAATTCCCCAGGAGGAGAAACTGTTAATTTGCTAAAAGCCAAGTTTACAGCCACAGTTCTACATTTATACACTTTTCCTAAACAAAAAAATTCAGAAAATGAAAAAAAAAAAAAAAAAAAAAAATTAGTTCTATTCGGTTCTGACTGCATGATTTTGGATGGCAAATTATTATGTCATAAAAAAAGATAATTTTACAGCACAATCTTGAATATCTTTCCCAAGGATAATATTCACCAGTAGCATACCATTTAATATGCGTAAGTTTCATGACAAACTACAATATCGACCTGGAGCATTATTACATAACACACTCAGTAGGCAGTTGCTCAGCGTTTATATTCCAAAGAGCCGGATAATAGATGGAAACTGAGAAGAGAGCAGTAAAGACTGAAGCACCGAACGAGAGGCCTGGGTATTGAGACACAGTCGGAATGAAGTCTGGGTGGGGTGTAGTGTGCGTTTCTGTTTTAAATGGCATGGTACAGGATTGTAAGCAGTAAAAAGCCCACACTAATATTAATTATTCTATTATAGAATAAATATTATAAATTATAAATTGTTTATGCATAGTTATTTACCTATATTCCAGTCAGATGATATGTACTTAACAGACTAAAAATGCATATTTTGCTCACCTGCATTACATCTCGCCGGCTGTATGTAGGGATTCAATTACAATTCACCTTGAACAAAAATACAAGTCAATCCAAGCATTTGACGAGAGGAGGGCTGCCCCCTGCTGTTCCGGATGATGTACTGACCGATACGTTTTCATTCCAGCCTTAAAAAAACCCACTTCACTCAACATTCAGAGATTACTTAGGGCTGCTAATGAGAAGAGTTCGGTGTAATAAAAACTCTTCAGGAGTGAAATGCACAGGATGGTAGATCTCAGAGTGAAGGGCAGTGCAGTGCTGAGAAACACTGACTGACTAAATCCAGCAGCTAATTCTGATTAAATGCTGCTTTTATTTATTTTCTACTTCTTAGCTATTTCCCGTAAACCTAAAGCAAGTAACAACACATGTACAAGCATTCTCACACCGAGTTAGGCTTGCAGGTTAGTTTAACTTAATCTTATTACTCTCCCATCAAACCGTCTAGAGCTTAATATTCTGTAATTATGTTTGATATCAGCCCAACACCATTTCGTCGGGCATGCGATATTTGCACATAATCATACACAAAAAGAAATTAATCAAAATCATCCAAAATGCTTGATAATAACAGCCCAAGGGCATCACTATCACAGTCTCTGAAATACGAATCGGGGGATAAGCCATGTTTGGGTTCAGTTTGCGCATACTAATCAGAGCTGGCTAAAAAATAAAAGGGCTGTCGACGATTATTCGTCTCCATCGCAGCATCATAATGCACTCCATCCAATGCTGAGCAAAAACTATTTAGCGGCCCATAAAGTATAGTGCCTTCTGAGATCCTGGCGCTGTATTTCAGATAACTGCACAGGCTGTGACGGCGCAAGAGCTTCCAAACGCATGGAAGCACTTGCCATCCCCTTAAATGAATTTACTTCAGAGTAATTGCATGTTCCCCTGGCACCAGCGGCCATTTTGTTTCTGTCCTTAAGAGGAATGGGAGATGTCTCCAGCAGGCCCCAGCTCTTCAGAGTGAACGACTGGATGCTGCGAAATGACAGAGGGATCTGAATGACACGTAATAAAAGCACAGGCACAGGAAGATAAGTGTCCATATTTAAAGGACAGAAACCACTTACTTCCCATTCTGAAGACAGCAGTTCATGCTGGACACTCTCCGGCTCACACATAAAGATCAGCATCGCTCTTATAAACAATATGAGTGGGAGGTATGAAGTGTGGAAGCTCTGGAAGCGAGTGAAGATGCAGAGGCGCTGGGCTGCTGACGGGGCCTCATTTATACTGTCCAGGACTCATTTTCAGGGAACAATCCGGGTTCAGAGAGGAAAAGTCCACCCCAGTACTTCCTCCTTCAGCTGGATCAGCGAATTAACAGGCCCGTATTATGGAAAACTTAACAGACCTCATATCATGAAAATTTCCCAGTTCAGTCCACATTACATTACAGGAGTATCCAAATGATCAGACAGCCCAGGTAAGTGACTTTGAAGAGCCCCCCACTTTAGCCTTTTGAAACACGCAGTTTGAAATTCCTGCTGTTTTCTACATCACAGATAGACCTGCCTTGCATTGGTAATGTCTGCCAGCACTGTGCATGAGCCCTGAACCCTCTCACAGTCTCGATAGACATCTCCACCTCTCTCCGCACTGCACTGATGATACCATTCTCACATTCAGCTCTGTTGGCCAACCAATCAGAGCAGAGCTCATTTTAATAGATCGATCGTCAACACAAAACAGCCGTTCTTCAGAGGGGAGAGAATTATAGTTAGAGATTGGCAACGAGGCATTTTATTTTTATGGGCTAAGAACGTCCATAAACCTACCTTTAAAGACGACCAAGAATATAGTAGTAAAAGCTTGATAGAAGGTGCATAATGTGTGACTATTGAGGCAATTGTGGAGAGAGAGGAAATCAGTTTCATCAGTTCAATGATGGAGAAAATTGCAGTTTTTTGACCGCTGGAGTTTCCACTTCTACCTTTGCGACAAAGTTCCCTCTCCTGTGGTAATTCATAGCAGTGGGAACTGAAAATGTCAGAGACAACCACAAAAAGAAGGAGCAAATGCTAGGAAAGTTTTCTGCGACCATCAGGAGCACAGTCTGCCTAAATGGCAACCCAGATCAATGGACTTAAGCTTCAGGAGTAATCTCACACAGACATCAGCTGGTACAGGAGATTCTCAGCAGCTGAAATAGCTTGGGTCTGGTAGAAATAAAAAGTGGGAGTATCATAGTGAAGAGGTGAAGAGGGCATTCTTGCAAATGCCTGTTTTTTGTTTTTTGTTTTTTTTTAATCCCGCAGACTAACGGACAAAAAAGAAGCAGTAAAAATATTTCTTTGGGCTGACGTGTGTCCTTATGAAATATGCATGATATCTTTTGCCTTATTTAAACTATTGAGTTTAAATAAGACTGAAAGCAGCATGCAGATTAATATCATTGAGAGTGTAATTTTTATCCTTAATGAAAGGTCGTGGGACATGGCCGTCCTCCACAATTGACTTGGAACTACAGCAACACTACAGATCTAACCCACTTAGTTACTGCAGAGGCCCACCAGAGCAACACTACAGGTAACACTCTCTAACTCACTGCGACAGCACACCAGAGCAACACTACAGGTAACACTCTCTAACTCACTGTGACAGCACACCAGAGCAACACTACAGGTAACTCACTGACAGCACACCAGAGCAACTCACTGTGATAGCACACCAGCACACCAGAGCAACATTACAGGGGTCGCTCTAACTCACTGTACAGGGGTACAGGTGTCACTCTAACTCACTGTGACAGCACACCAGAGCAACACTACAGGTAACACTCTCTAACTCACTGTGACAGCACACCAGAGCAACACTACAGGTGTCGCTCTAACTCACTGTGACAGCACACCAGAGCAACATTACAGGTGTCACTCTAACTCACTGTGACAGCACACCAGAGCAACTCTACAAGTATCACTCTCTAACTCACTGTGACAACACACCAGAGCAACACTACAGGTATCACTCTAACTCACTGTGACAGCACACCAGAGCAACACTACAGGTGTCACTCTAACTCACTGTGACAGCACACCAGAGCAACACTACAGGTGTCACTCTAACTCACTGTGACAGCACACCAGAGCAACACTACAGGTAACACTCTCTAACTCACTGTGACAGCACACCAGAGCAACATTACAGGTGTCACTCTAACTCACTGTGACAGCACACCAGAGCAACACTACAGGAGTCACTCTAACTCACTGTGACAGCACACCAGAGCAACACTACAGGTGTCATCTCTAACTCACTGTGACAGCACACCAGAGCAACATTACAGGTGTCACTCTAACTCACTGTGACAGCACACCAGAGCAACACTACAGGTGACAGCACACCAGAGCAACACTACAGGTGTCACTCTAACTCACTGTGACAGCACACCAGAGCAACACTACTGGTGTCTAACTCTAACTCACTGACAGCACACCAGAGCAACACTACAGGTAACACACTCTGACAGCACACCAGAGCAACACTACTGGTGTCACTCTAACTCACTGTGACAGCACACCAGAGCAACACTACAGGTAACACTCTCTAACTCTGACAGCACACCAGAGCAACACTACAGGTAACACTCTCTAACTCACTGTGACAGCACACCAGAGCAACACTACAGGAGTCACTCTAACTCACTGTGACAGCACACCAGAGCAACACTACAGGTGTCACACTCTAACTCACTGTGACAGCAAACCAAAGCAACACTACAGGTGTCACTCTAACTCACAGTGACAGCACACTAGAGCAACTGTACAAGTAACACTCTCTAACTCACTGTGACAGCACACCAAAGCAACATTACAGGTGTCACTCTAACTCACTGTGAGAGCACACCAGAGCAACACTACAGGTAACACTCTCTAACTCACTGTGACAGCACACCAGAGCAACACTACAGGTGTCACTCTAACTCATTGTGAGAGCACACCAGAGCAACACTACAGGTGCCGCTCTAACTCACTGTGACAGCACACCAGAGCAACACTACAGGTGTCACTCTAACTCACTATGACAGCACACTAGAGCAACTCTACAAGTATCACTCTCTAACTCACTGTGACAACACACCAGAGCAACACTACAGGTGTCACTCTAACTCACTGTGACAGCACACTAGAGCAACTCTACAAGTAACACTCTAACTCACTGTGACAGCACACCAGAGCAACATTACAGGTGTCACTCTAACTCACTGTGACAGCACACCAGAGCAACACTACAGGTGTCACTCTCTAACTCACTGTGACAGCACACCAGAGCAACACTACAGGTGTCACTCTAACTCACTGTGACAGCACACCAGAGCAACACTACAGGTGTCACTGTGACAGCACACCTAACAACACTACACTGTGACAGCACACCAGAGCAACACTACAGGTAACACTCTCTAACTCACTGTGACAGCACACCAGAGCAACACTACAGGTGTCACTCTAACTCACTGTGACAGCACACCAGAGCAACACTACAGGTAACACTCTCTAACTCACTGTGACAGCACACCAGAGCAACACTACAGGTGTCACTCTAACTCACTGTGACAGCACACCAGAGCAACACTACAGGTGTCACTCTAACTCACTGTGACAGCACACCAGAGCAACACTACAGGTGTCACTCTAACTCACTGTGACAGCACACCAGAGCAACTACACTAACTCACTGTGACAGCACACCAGAGCAACACTACAGGTGTCACTCTAACTCTAACTCACTGTGACAGCACACCAGAGCAACATTACAGGTGTCACTCTAACTCACTGTGACAGCACACCAGAGCAACACTACAGGTGTCACTCTAACTCACTGTAACACACTACAGGTAACACTCTAACTGTGACAGCACACCAGAGCAACATTACAGGTGTCCTCTCTAACTCACTGTGACAGCACACAGAGCAACACTACAGGTAACTCACTAACTCACTGTGACAGCACACCAGAGCAACACTACAGGTGTCACTCTAACTCACTGTGACAGCACACCAGAGCAACACTAGACTCTAACTCACTGTGACAGCACAGGCAACACTACAGGTGTCACTCTAACTCACTGTGACAGCACACCAGAGCAACATTACAGGTGTCACTCTAACTCACTGTGACAGCACACCAGAGCAACACTACAGGTGTCACTCTAACTCACTGTGACAGCACACCAGAGCAACATTACAGGTGTCACTCTGACTTACTGTGACAGCACACCAGAGCAACACTACAGGTAACACTAACTAACTCTGACAATACACCAGAGCAACATTACAGGTGTCACTCTAACTCACTGTGACAGCACACCAGAGCAACACTACAGGTAACACTCTCTAACTAACTCTGACAATACACCAGAGCAACACTACAGGTAACACTCTCTAACTAACTCTGACAATACACCAGAGCAACACTACAGGTAACATTCTCTAAGCAACTCTGACAATACACCAGAGCAACACTACAGGAGTCACTCTAACTCACTGTGACAGCACACCAGAGCAACACTACTGGTGTCACTCTAACTCACTGTGACAGCACACCAGAGCAACATTACAGGTGTCACTCTAACTCACTGTGACAGCACACTAGAGCAACTCTACAAGTAACACTCTCTAACTCACTGTGACAGCATACCAGAGCAACACTACAGGTGTCACTCTAACTCACTGTGACAGCACACCAGAGCAACATTACAGGTGTCACTCTAACTCACTGTGACAGCACACCAGAGCAACACTACTGGTAACACTCTCTAACTAACTCTGACAATACACCAGAGCAACATTACAGGTGTCACTCTAACTCACTGTGACAGCACACCAGAGCAACACTACAGGTAACACTCTCTAACTAACTTTGACAATACACCAGAGCAACACTACAGGTAACACTCTCTAACTAACTCTGACAGCACACCAGAGCAACACTACAGGAGTCACTCTAACTCACTGTGACAGCACACCAGAGCAACACTACAGGTAACACTCTCTAACTAACTCTGACAATACACCAGAGCAACATTACAGGTGTCATTCTAACTCACTGTGACAGCACACCAGAGCAACACTACAGGAGTCACTCTAACTCACTGTGACAGCACACCAGAGCAACACTACAGGTAACACTCTCTAACTGACTGTGACAGCACACTAGAGCAATACTACAGGTAACACTCTCTAACTAACTCTGACAGCACACCAGAGCAACACTACAGGAGTCACTCTAACTAACTCTGACAGCACACCAGAGCAACACTACAGGTAACACTCTCTAACTAACTCTGACAGCACACCAGAGCAACACTACAGGTAACACTCTCTAAGTAACTCTGACAGCACACTAGAGCAACACTACAGGTACCACTGTACTGAAGGAGGCGCCATCTTACGGATTTCAAACTGGGTTCCTGACTCACCGTATGAGATCCCACCACACTTTTCAACAAGATTAGGCAGTTCACTGGTGTCCTGGCTAAATTCCAAACCTGGCTCAGTGAACCTGCCACCTAATCATGCCCTGATTTAGCAGTTTTCTCCCTCTCCACCGCAGCTAACATGCGTCGAGCATTCTGACGCAATATCTATGCCGTCCCATCAGACAGGAGGGCGCTGCGCGTTGGTGATGGAGAGATGAGATTATAACACCTTATATGACTGTAAAGTGCTTTGATTGTCTATAAGAAGGTGCTATATAAATGAAATGTTCATTCATTCATTCACTAGAGAATTCAAGGTATACACTTTATATTTTCGCATGTATAGGCTCTGGGAGTTTATGCGTTTCATCGATAAACTGACTGAGCTTTTGTATCCTCGGCCTCCAACACACAGTAAAAATGGCGATAACGGGATTTATCAGAATCTCTGTACGATCAGTTACCTTGTTTTTGACTTTGCTTCATTATGAAGCATTTCATCACCAGGAGGTAAACATCTGTCTGATGAAAATAACTAATGACAAAATTATACCACATTATATCACACATTACCATCATTTCTGTTTGGGTAAAAGCCACTTCGTATGCTATACGTATATCCATGAGAATGACCCTTATTGTCATGTGTTCAATCAGCACTGATCTGCTTCATACATTATACATCAGGTTTATTTTCACCTGACACTGCATATCACAGCACATCAAACGGACGTCACTGACAGAGAAGGACACAGTCGTGCAAGTCTGGCACTGAATACGATAAATGATCACAATAATAAAATATGATAAACAAATGGTGACCACCAATATTGACATAACTCAGCATGAGAAGTCACCATTATAAAAACCGGGCATTATTACAATAAAATTAATGTTGTATTACTTTTAGTATCAGTAAACCAGCCACTGAGGAATTGTCATTATTGCAGTTAATTTTACAGTGGCTCAATTAAGTAATACTCCATCAATCAATACCCATGTGTATGTACTTAGTGAGGTATATATTCTGTTCACCTACTTTGTAATTACATGTTTATGTATGTTTTCTGTTCATTTACTGTGTAACTGGTTGTTTATGTTTGTTTCTTTGCTCTTTATTTGCAATTGCTTTTTGTGCACAATAAAAAAAAACAAAAAACAATGGTTACATAATTAACCCTTTCATTCCAACTAAGCAGGTACACACCGGATTCTACTAATCACGGTCTTCAGCAAAGATTCAAATTCAAACTGATCATGTATCTCGGAAAGTTTGTTCTCGATATGTAAAATCTGCTACCTTTAGCTGTAAATAAATGCATCCAACTTTATTTTACTATGTCATACCATAAAATGCTATGGTTAACTCTGAATTCAATAAAAACTTTGAACATATCTTTTACTGGTCTTAATAAACTTGGGCAGAGCAGTCATGTTTGGTTTTATAAAAGCTGGGAGTCGAAGGGTTAATACTGCACACCATTGATCCTGATACCCATAAGCATGTAAGCATCCCTTCCCCAGCTCTTCAAAAGCAATAAGGCTGCAAACAGGGAGCACAGACTCTGACATTTTGATTGGCAAGAAAATGGGTGAAATGTGCATCATTTTGTGCGCACAGCAGGACGCTGTCTGTCCCACGGCCCTGTGTTAAGATTCCTCACCCCTGGCGTGCGAGGAGAGGGGCGGTTTGCGTCCTCAGAGAGATCTTAACATTTACCCTCCGTGAAGCCCCCCTGCACGCGAAGCTCGATTAACACAGCGGTAACGTTACGCAGCCTGGGGTCAGAGCCGCATCGCCAGCACACCGCAGGAGGGAGGTCCTGTGCGCACAAGCGTCTCTCAGCTGTCACGTCCCAACCACAGAAAGGGTTTATATTACTTCTGATGGATCTGACCACCAATAAAATAATAAGCAATTTTATTTATCATTTCCATGGTTTATTTCCTGTCAAGCGTTTGTCTTAAGGGACCTGTCTTTTTCCTTTTTTTTTTTTTTTTTTGCAAAATCTGCATTTCAGAGTAAATTAGATGCGCTTTCCTAAGGGGAACGAAAATGGTTTCGTTTTGAGAGGAGATTTCATTGGTATCATTTGTGCTGGATGATTACCTATTACACAGTCATCCATCCATGTAGAATACCAGTGTGTGTGTGTGTGTGTGTGTGTGTGTGTGTTCGGATGTGTATAACACTTGTACAACATGACACTTTCCCCATGTTTTATGGTCCCAAAGAACAGCACCATCTGGCATTTAAATATTTAATATGGTCTACAAGTCCCCATGAGCACATCCCAGATATCGTGGGCTGGACATGTTTTGGGGCGTAGTACAACCCCGCTGCCGATACAAATAAATAATGAGAGATAATGATTGTGTCATGGGAGCAGTGTAGTGTAAAATTGCTTCACTCCGGAACGGTCTTTAGCTGCACTCTGGTACTGGAGGTTAATAGGGAGAGCCACTGCTCCCAGAACAGTTCCCAACACTGACTCGCAGGCGGAAAGTCAAGGACTGTGTAACAGATGGATCCAAGGATCAACTTTACAGCCCAAACGAGCCTACAGCATTCTCTCTGATGTACAGCACTGATTCTAACCACAGAACCCCTCAAATATTTGGAGTCATAGAGAAATGTCTATATTTTTCAATCGGGCTGTTTATTTCATCAGCTGAGATGGCACTAAAGGGCAAAAAATGAAGCCGATGATGAATTAATACCAGTGTTCAAAAGGGGTAATGTGGTTTTCAATAATTCAAGTGCACAATTATTGAACTCTTAACACTGGCATGAAGTCTAAAGTTTTAACATTTGTGAGAACTATAATATCGTCACCCTATTAAAATAATGGCCTAAGTCATTTTTTTTCAAGTTTTTGGGAAGACACAAAAAACTTTACCAAATGCAGAGCATATGATATTTATTTATCATTTAAAACTTTCGTTAAAAAATGACTTAGGCCATTATTTTAATAGGGTGATGATATGAGAAAACATGCATTAAGAATCCCCTTTTTCATCCATGACAAAACAAAAGAGCAGCCTACTCTCTCTTAAAAATGCGGCCAAACTCATTTTAGGGACATAATCCAAACATTGTATAATCATTGTATAACATAATGCTGAAGTTCAGATCCACAGCTACAAAATGAGCTGTAACTTAGGCTGCAGGTCTGACAAATCACATTTTAACTAAAAGTTTGCACATATTGTTTGCACCAAACCCACATTTAAAACAAAGAACTGATGCATGAAAAAGACTGACAGATTGACTCTATCAAAGAGATTATACATTCATATTAACAGGATATACTGTATAACTGCAATATGACACTGTGAAACCATCTCACCAAATGCAGTTTGGGGAAAAAGCTTGTCAAAAAAGAAGAATAAGCACAGAGAAGCAGAACAGCTAAGATTTATATGTATGGAATGAGTTTAGTTCTGTCCACAGATGGGTGTTGTGGGGTGTATGTCATTTTTCAGAAGTCATAATGGTCTCCGATTTATGGTAAAGATAGGTCCATCTGGCCATTTTTAACCAGCCAGTATCTTCTGTCGCGGATATTGCAGTTGGACTGGTTTTTCAAATGTTAATAAGTCTAATCGCAAAAAATTCTGAAAGATGAGGTGACAGTGTGCTGTTACAGCACTGAAGTGATGGCAGTTGTAAATGGGAGTCTGCAATCTTTTTCAAAAGTTTGAATCAAAATTAGTGATTAGAAATCAATCGGTTTATGGCTACCTCAGTGGATAAATGACCAAATTCTTAAAAAAAAAAAAAAAAAAAAACTTCTTTGGCTCCAAGCTATTGAAAGGAATTTACATGACATTGTGATGTTGCAATCGCACCAATATCAAAGACGTAGCAAACCATTAAAGCAAGACAAATACTGAAGATATTGTCCAAGGTTACAGACTTTGTGATTCTGTAGGTCCATATTGCATTGCTGATTCTGGCATAGATTAGCATAGCCTGTAAAGAATTGATGTGTCACTAAAACAGGCTATACTAATTAAAGCCAGAACCATCAATTCAGTCTTCATATCTTTTTTCCAATTGGAAATGGAGCTCCGCTTGATTTCAGACACTGAAAATTCAAAGTAACTGTTAACAGACCACAGATAAAACGAAATCATCAAAAGGATACCAAACGATTGACTGAAAATTAATGCACACATTCATTTACAAGTGGTGAAAAAATACAAATGCAATACAGACTCCTCATTTCACAGTAGAGACAATGTTACTTATCACCGCATAATTACTGTAGAGGATAAACGTAGTTCATACAACAGTACACATTAAGAGGCCACTTTATTAGGTACACCTGCTTGTTTATCAGCCAATCATGCGGAACCAGCCCAGTGCCTGGACATGCTGTCATGGTCAGGAAGTTTAGTTTTTCTTCAGATCAAACATCAGAATGGGGAAGAAAGGTGATCCACGTGACTTGGACTGAATGATTGCTGGTGCAGAACAAGGTGGTCCGATGCTATCAGAAATGACTGATCTTCAAGGACTGGCATGTGCAACAGTCTCTTTAGTTGATAGAGAATGAGGTAAAATGAGAATGAGGATGCAGCAAACAGAGGTTATGTGGCTACAACGTGTGTTTAGGGAGAGAGATCAGGAGATAATGGCCAGCATGGTTCCAGCAGACAAGAAGGGGACTGTAACTCTGGTAATCACCTCTGGCAACCACGCCGCGCAGAAGAGCATCTCTGTGCCCACAACGCATCCAGCCTCAATGACCACGGGCTCGAAGACCACACCAGCTTCCTGTCATGTCAGGTAAGAACAGGAAACAGGCTACAGAGGGCAAACAGCTCACCGAGACAGGACAGCACAGAGCCCCTCAGAATTACTGTCACTCTTTAGCACAGATGAGCAGGACAACATTAAAAAAAAATGTCTTTACCGTTTATCCTCATGATCTTTCGTTCAAAATATTCACAAAAATCTAACCTTTCATTGAAGCAATATAACTGACAGAGACTGAAAATTCTTACCATGAGACAAATATTTTCATTTAATATGTTGTGCAGCCTCCCTTTGCCAAGATAATAAGTATGAGTCCTCTCCTTTAATGGGCAGCGAGGTTGGTGAACACATAACACAGGATCTGAGATCATCCCTCCGTACCCAATCTCCCTAGATCCTTCAGACTCCGCGGTCCGTTCCTGTGCGCTCTCCTCTTCAGCTCATTCCACTCATTTGCTATGGGGTTTAGCTCAGGGACTGTGCTGGTCATGGCGAATCCTTTATTCTGCTGCCAGTAAATCAGTGTTGTGTAGATTTTGAGGTGTGAGCCAGATTATTGTCCGACTAGAAGGTCCTGCCACGGCCCATATAAAGCCTCCTGGCAGCAGCTGTTAGGTTTTCTTTTAATATCTGCCGGTATTTGATTGAGTCCATGATACCATGCATCCTAAAGAGATGTCCGGAGCTTTAGGGAGAAAAACGGCCCCACAACATCAAAGATCCACCACCATACCTGAGGTCTGAGGTGCTTTTCTGAATCAACCCACCTCTGATGTTTGTGGCAAAAAATCTCTCTTACGGTCTCATCTGATCATATAACCTCGTCCCATTCAAGAGTCCCAGTAATGTTTGGTAAACTGTAGACAATTTAGGATGAAGTCGATTGACAGCAGAGGCTTTTTAACGGGGAACTGTTCTACAGAACTAGTGCCGATGTGGGTGGAATCTGGTGATAGTCTGGGAGACTTTTTGACCTCCAAGACTCAATTAAGTTCCAATTTTCTCCAGCTGTGATCCTTGGAGATTCTTTTGTCGGGCGAACCATCCTCCTCGCGGGGTGTGGGGTCAATCTACATACACGTCCTCATCCAGGCTGTCATTTTTAACTTCTTAATTATTGCCCTGATGATGGAAACAAGCTTTTACAACTGTTTCCTGATGTCCATTTCCCGGTTTGCGCAGCTCAAGTACTTTCCATCCTGCGTCGCCACGGCATTAGGTGTTTCCCACAGAGATGAACGACTATGGGAATTTGGCCTGTGTTACCTCATATAAATACCCCAGTGAAACAAGGAGTCCTGGTTGACCACTTCAGAGTTCCTTATCAAACAGGTGAATTTTAAATACAACTGGTAATATACATCAGAGAGATTTTAATAATAGGATTTTCTAGGGGTGCATATAATTTCAGCAATCATGTTCTGGAGAAAAGAAAATCTTTTTTTTTTCTTTCAATAATTTCACTTCAGTGAAAGATTTTTCTGAATATTTTGGGAGACAGACTGAGAGGTTAAACAGCACAGAGTTTTTTCTGTTTTGTTCAAATTCCCTGAAGCTGGCAGTGATTTTGGAGGGAATTGTAGAGGATTTCAAAAACGTCGCCTGGACTATCGGAACCCGACTTCTGCCACAACATGCAGATGGTCGGGTCACAATTTGGCGTAAACAGCATGATGGCGGCGGTGTAATGGTGCGGGGAAATATTGTCTTGGCAGAGTTAAGACCCCTATCCATAAACGTCTGCCTAATAAAGTGTACACTTAGTGAATAGGACACACAGGAGTCTGGAAGGACGCGGTTAATGCCAGCTGCAGGAGAGGCACATTCATCTCCAACAACACCAGCTGGTGACCGGCGGCCGGCAGGGCGTGACCTCAGAGAGGCTAATACTGCAGGAACATGAGGACCGCCCAACCCCACGCGCAGGGTGAGGACAGTCCGGAGCCATGCAGACTCTGGGAGGAATGGACCAATCACAGGGGATGCAAACACCTGCCTTCTCTTCTCATCCCTGCACGTGCATGACATGGCGTTGGGTTCTGTTAATGGAATGAAATTTACCAACCTTTTCCAATGAATAGAATAATTCTATGCATGGTAGAACCACGCGAACATTCACACCCACAACATCATAGCGGAGGAAAATTGTAAAGACAGGAAATCAGGCTGAAATTATAGGTTTATGACGCGCAGAGATAATGCCTCCGACACATGGTATTTTCCTCTTTTTTTCTCTCATTGAGAAAGAGACCTTGAGTAATCGTACAGGACAATGAGACCACAGTGTGTAACTGAGTTGAGCCCTTTCTGAGGACGTGACCAGCTCACAGACCTGTCAAAGCAAACTGTGTTCAGAGATGAGGAACTGTGCTGAAAGCATTATGCCCAAAGACTTTTCTGTAAAAAAAAAAAGTCCTTTGTGTTTCTCTGAGTATATTATCTATTTTGTCTAACCAAACTGCTCCAATTTAGAAATAAAATTATCAATTTAGCTTTGCCCTTTTTGTTTATTTATTGTATAAAGAAAACAGCTCCAGCAAAATTTGTTTTCATGATCTTCATGAATTATGTTGTTGCGGGTGCAGAAAGCAGTGCTGCAATGCAGAGAGTCCTGGGGTTTCCCTGCTCTGTGATTCTGTTCTCGGCAGTAAACTCATATTTCTTATAGTTTCAATCTCACTTTTTTCATTTTTTATTTTTCATCTGTTCCAATGCTCCAATTAACACTACGAATTCCACAAGTAATTTACGGGGAACTTGTTGACTATATTTCAGTCAGAACCTCTTTAGAAAACTTTCATTTCCGCTGGCAGTGAGTTATATTTTGTGGTTTGGCTCTGTTGTTCTGGGACTCCCGGCCCGTCCTTATGCTTACTGGGAGAGCAGCAGCAGGGAGCGCAGCAGCCGAGAGCCCCCTAAGAGCCCAGAACAGACCTGGGATCAGTGACAGCAGGGGTGGAGGGGGGTTGTGAAGCAGCTCGCAGAGGAAGCACAGAGGTTAAAGGTTAAAGCAGTTTAAATAGGTAACTGTCGCAGATTTGTCAATCGCATGAATAGAAGGGCATCAGCAGGTCCTGCAGCTGATACGGGCTGGTTGTAGATCAGCTGCTATCAGCTGACGTAGCTGGGACTGTGAGCTGAGCTCGATTTTGTGGCCTGTATGAACTAAGGCCAAGCTCAATGCATCATGTATATGCACCCACCTTCAGTGCAGTACGGTTAGAAGGTGCTCAATACTCAAAATATTTCTCCGCATACGTTTACCATGTTTAATAAAACTGCCACAGTTTTAGAAACAAAGTTGTCAATACAATTTTGGTCTTTATAAAAAAAAAACCATTTTAATGAAATTTGTTTTCATGATGTTATGATCACGTTGCAGATGGGGAGAGAAATCAGTGCTGCAATGCAGAGAACCCTGGGGTAGTAACTGTTCTCGGCAGTGAAAAACTCCAGCCTTTCAAATACTCCACAAAGCTATGCCCAGATTAAAACTGGCTGTGCCTTTCTAATTATAATGAGCAGAGCATTTGCAGCACAGCCATTAGCTATCCAGCTAAACGGGTCAAAAATAGACCACTAACTTCAATAACGTGAGGTTATGGTTATGAGCAGGGTGTCATGTGTGCAGTAATCCACACATTGGTATCATGAATTAATCCTCTATTTTCACAACCTCAGCTGGGTAGCTGGTGATGGTGTTTCGAAGTCTCGATCTACGAAAGTAAGCCAGTCACAGATTGTTTTGATATCTGCATAACGTTCATTCCTGTAGTATCAATCTCGCTTTTTTCATTTGTTCATTTTCATTTTCATCTGATTAACGGTCTCTAATTAAAACTACAAATTCCACGAGTTAAGCTGCTTTCACACCGGACGCGAAACGAATTTTTCGCACGACAGATTACATTCAAAGTCAATGCGTTTCACGTCTTTGCGTGGACTTTGAATGTAATCTGTCGTGCGAAAAATTTGTTTCACGTCCGGTGTGAAAGCAGCTTAATTCAACAGAAACTCATAGTGTGAGGTAGCGTCCAGGAACCAGAAGCGAGACCAAAAATATCCAGTAAACTTGATCTTTATTGGATCTAGGGTGGAAACCCCTGCAGGGCAGTAAACAATGGTACAGAGTCCACGATCCAAAATCAGAATCCAGTAGTCATAATCCAATTCGTAAACAGGGCAGCAAATACAAAACTCAGGGTCGGGCAAAGCATGTACGGTACACGGGCACAGGAATATCAAAGGTAAAGCCAAACTCAAAATCCGGGACGTTCCAGTCAGAAGTATAACACTAAGAGTACAAGGCATAAACGATCACAGCACAGGGAAAACGTTCTGACAAGAGGTGGTTGTGAAATGACTGCTTAAATACACATACGGGAAGTCACATGCTATAATAGGGAACAGGTGAGCTGGATCAGACTAATTAACAAGGGAGTGAACAAGAGGAAGTGCCTAACCACATGAAATTGGCGAAAGCCAAAACGCGGACAGGGATTACACAGACAACCTATGACAAACAGACGACTCCGATCAGGGAGATCTAAAGTGCACAGAGTGAGAGGCAGAACAGTGATTAACTAGGTGCGGAGAATCCGCTGAAGCACAGCAAAGTAAATTGAGTGAAGGCAAGGGGCGGAGACTAGAGCAGAGCGAGTGCTGAGAGCTCGTTAGTCAATTAGTAATGTACAGCTATACAATCCCTAGTGCTTGTTAGTAAGTTAGTACTATAAACAATGTTAGTTAGTGTTAGTAATTTATCAAAAATAATAAACTGTTAGTAATGTTAGTAAAGATAGAACAGTAAGGTGAAGGAAGCAAACGAGACTTGAAGGAATGTTTGGAAACCCAGAAACCATGAAATCACCCGAAAGCGTGGCACATAAGACTGGGGAATAAAACTGTCTCAGAACAAATGACAAGACTGGGGAGACAAAGTGCAATGCATGGCATGGAGAAAAACATAAACCAGAATGATAATCTAAACTGTGAATATGGGAAATGGCAGGCAAAGGACATAACAAAGAAAGACAGGCAAAATACAAAACATGGCATGGACTGAATCAAAGAACATGGCTTGGAATCAGAGTCATTACAAAAACATGGTCAGGCAACAGCAGAATCATAACACATAGACCACACACTGAGAGTAAAGGGTTTTCCCTAATGTAAATAAACATAAACCAAATCATGCGCAAGTGCAGCAATATAGTCCGAGGTGCCTCGTGCACTCCTGCATGCATGGACCTGTTTATACACTTCTGAATGTCTTACAGTATTTGTGTTCCGACCTTCCAAATGCTCACAGTAAAATTTGGGGAGACTATGGGCCCGTTGTCAATGCTTGATGGAAAATTACTTGTGGGTAAACCTGCATTGGGCAACATTTTTCTTCAGTCTGTTAAAAACCCCAGCAATTAATTCATTCCTTGGTAAGATTAATGAGCCTAATATCTTTCTCAACAAAAATTCTGTGACTCAGAAACCAATACTACACGAGACAGATAAATACAAGATACCTTGAGAATACATCGAGGGTTTGGAGCACAATGGTGATGTGTCCAAATTTTGTGATTTTGAGATTTTTACCTCCTGTCACACATTTCTATCAGCTAAATCTTGGAGCGCAATAATTATATGTCCATCCGCTTCAGTTTTAAACAGAATTCACATTTTCATTTTGTGGTATGTCCAACAAAATCTGCTTATATGAATTAAACATTGACATTTTGATGAATAAAGATGAATAGTATTACAGAATCATCTGTCTTCCATCGCAAACAAACTTAACTTTAATCTATCACCATTGTGTTACGTCACATCAAGTGCTAGAATTGTTGGAGCACGGAGGTGACATGTCCATTTTGGCAATTTTGGCCATGATGTCGCGGTACCACACTTATGAAAACTTACATGTTCAGTATACTTCTGAACCATGCAGTAAAAGAGTGACTGACATAAAAATGACGTAAATGATGTACCTGATATAATAGAACATTTGCAAACCTAAAAATCAATTTTTCTCAAAACCTCAAAAATGGACATATAACCATTTCTCTCCAAACCCTCGACGTGTAAAAAGTTTAGAGAATATTTTAATTATGAATCATTTTCTACTACACAAAAAAAGGTACTTTACTCATTGTGTTGAGTACCAGAAGCATGTCAATACACATTAACAACTTAAAGAAAAATTAAAAGGTTGCGTTAATATCAGTCATATTTTCAAATCCATGCGGAAATGCAATTGTTCATGGTACAAGTTGAATATTGGAGGGCCCGTGTCAGTGTTTATGTGCATCACACACACTAATTTTGCACCATGAGTGAGAAAGATATAACATGTTGACCATCCGTGCATTAACATGAATTATTACCCAACCTTGTTGAATACTGAATTCTGATTGGTTAACTATGGCATTCTACAGTCTGTTATTTCTTCCAAGCAAATCTCTGCCGGGAATAACAAACCAGTGCTAAGCTGTACACACAGTTCCAACTTTAGAATATAATGGTCTTTTTTTTTTGGCAGCAGCAATAAAATCATTTTTAAATCAATATTTTCCATCGAAATATCGATTACGTAAGTAAGTAGTCATGTAATAAGTGGATATTGTACAGCGAACAGGTCATTATTGTGAAATAAACCCCTTCAGGCTGACTCATAACCCCTCCGCTTCTCCTCGGGGTCCTGAATCATCCTGTCGGGGTTTATTTCGCAATAATTACCCGCCCGCAGTACATTATCGCGTACATGATTGATGATTGTTTGGGACGCAAGTGTCACTAGCACTGAAAGTCATAAGTTCAAAATGTATAGCGAAAGGCTCCATATATCTTACGAAGCAGCTCGGATACATTTCACGAGCAAACACAGATTAGGTGTGGCTTGTTCAACCAAAAGTCGTGATTGGTGGGAACTCAGCGATGAAAAACGATCTGCTCATAATGACAGAGCAGTCTGTGACTCATCATCCCCCAAAGCCTTATTCATCTCCATCCAGGCCACTTCAATCAGACAAAACTGAAATTAAGGGAGACGCCCACTGTGGTGCGCTGATCCAAACTGTCAATCATGTGCAGCGTTTGACTGGTCAGCTCTTCTGCATGTATTACGCATAATGGAGTTTTGAGTGCAGTCATATCCACTCAAGCCAAAAAGGCAAGACTGCATCTCATTTTCCTGCAGTAAAAAGTTCAGTTTTGTATTTATTAGACAGATAAATGGAAATGCATGGCGAGTCGCCCTTGGATTTTGAGCGCGCTGATTTAGGGTTACACTTATGAAAGACGAAGGATGCCAGTCCTGAGCACTGGGCTCCAAACAAACATCAGAAACCATGGCAGCGCCTCCCAGTGGAGAAACCAAACAGCGCACAGCGAGGAAGACTGGAGCCCCCAGCAAATCTCAGTAACCCTTAGCACGCTCAAATGAATTTTTCAGAAAGAAAAATTTAATTATCTTGCGCTGTTGGAAACCAATCATGTGGCGACTTGTTTAAAAGAGCTCCCCTGCGGTTTTAAACAAGTCGCCACATGATAGGTTTTCAACAGCTTTGATTTTGATATCTTACGTCATTGAGCAACAAATGCTGCATTTAGCGCTATAAGGGTTAAATGACCAGTAACTCAAATGACAGCAGGGCTCAGCTGCTCGAGGCTAGGCTAACCTTGTTTGTGTAATTGACCGTGTCTGTAAGCAAATCAGTGATCAGCGTTTGTCCTCTAACATCCCATTTTAATTTGCATAAAGAAGGGCCGCCTGGGCAGTACATTCCAGCACGGCCCGGAACGAACGGTGTTTATTTAAGGAAGCTCCTGTCTCCTGCGGCCCGTCTTCACTGATCCAAACCCAGTCACCTCTGCGCCCAAACATACTCCTTACCAACACCAGATACGTCACATATCTGACTAACATAAAGGTCTATCTCCACATCATATCTGTAACATTTCCCCCATTCATTTATCAGCCCATGGAGGAGTCGACAATTTGATTTTGTCAGTCTCCCCCGCCCCTCCCTGCCCCCATCCCACACACACACACACACACACACACAGAAAAAAATAACATACATACACCAGTTTGTAACTTTTCATAGCAGCAACACAAAAATACACAATTTTTGCAGAATGAAAGTATTTCTAAACCGTCAAACTTGAACAGGAGAGTTTCCCCCAGGCGTTATAAACAGAGGCTCGGCAACTTTACTGAATTTGGGAGCATCTGCGCAAACATGAGAGAAAATCAGTAAAACCTCAGACCCAGATCTCTACAGAACAGTAAACCAGCCACAGAAGTGACATTTAACACTTATTTTCCCCAGAAACAGAGGCTTAGATTCATCTAAATAAACCGAGTGACGACTGCATGCGGCCCAACTGAGTGTTCTCTCAGGACCAGATGAAACCAGCTAAAGCGCACAGCACACCGCGTTCAATGGAAAAGAGGAGAGAAGAAGAGCCATTGTTATGACTACAGAAATTTCTGTAAAAAATATCAACCTTGACTGCATTTTCCAATTTGAGTTGCACCTCCTATTGCATATTTCAGTAGAAGGCCCCCCCATGTGCTTATATTTACAATCCTGGTGAAATTCTTGCGTAATGTCCTATTGGAGGACCCATGAAGTTTGACACAGATACAACATTATGATGCCGTGTTGGACTCTGCACATAAAACAACCCTTGTAGAAGGTTTAATGAAGCCGCAGACAGACCCAAGGCAGCAAAGCAACGCCAACACATCAGCGGAGCTCCTCCATGTTTGACTGCTGGGATGGTTTTCTCCTCTGTGAAGGCTTAATTTTTTTTTTATCTGTGACAACACAATGGATGCAATTTAACAAAAAAGCTCTGACTTGGTCTCATCTGTCCACAGAAATTCTTCCAGAAGGACTTAGGCTTGTTCAGCTGTGTTTAGGTGAGCTACAGCCTGGCTTTCCTGTATCTCTCAGCACTTGGGTGCATCTGGATCTCCTACATCAGAAGCCCCTTTCATTGATTTGGTGACGAATAGCGGGAGTTGGAAGAGTTGCACCTTGTGTCTGAAGCTCAACTTCTCTCTGTTTTGCTGTTCTCCAAGGTCCTTTCTTCACCATTAAACAAATGTTTTACTGCAATCTTTAATAAAATTTTTTTGTGTTCCCTCTCCTAGGAATGTACAGTTAAATGAGCGTCTTGATCACAGTGGACATAGGAACATTAAGGTATCTGCAGGTGGACCTGTAGCCCTGGGATTGTCCATGCTTGACAAAGATTCTCTGTCTTACGTCCTCAAATGGTCCTCAGCTTTTTTTTCCACTTCGTCATGCTCAGTGAGGTACATAAGGTGACACAAAACAGCAGAATGAGCACTTTGCTCCATTTCGACTGGTTGAATGAGTCATTATTAGATGGCAGGCACCTGTTACTCATCACAAGTAAGTTCAAGGTGAATCACCTGCTTGAAATCCAATTATTCATTGCAACTTCGAAAAAGGCACATTGGATTTCTGTGCGGAATAGGATCCCATGATCTCAGCCAGCTGCCCTCACTAACCTAATGGCTAAATAATTGCATTGAGAAGTGCATCCTGGTAGTTAGAATAAATAATCCATCCATCCATTATCTGTACTGTTTCTTCCTCACTTGGGCCGCGGGGGAGCTGGAGCCTATCCCAGCTGACTCTGGGCGAAAGGCAGAGACCCACCCTGGACAGCTCACCAATCCATCACAGGGCTCACACACCATTCACACACCATTCACTTACACACTCCTATCCATGCGCAATTTAGAATTTCCAGTTACCCAGTTACCCTAGCATGCACATCTTTAGACTGTGGTAGGAAACTGGAGTACCCGGAGGAACCCCACACAAACACGGAGAGAACATGCAAACTCCACACAGAAAACCCCCAGGCCAGGTATAACAAAGAAAGAAGAACCAAATTTAACATATCGGAACTAAGTTAAATTTGCAGGCTAACCAGCACAGGTTTTTGATTTGTTCTCCATTAATATGTGCAGAAGAATTTGAAGGGCAGGTTTCAACTACTGCTAACAGGAAGGCACTGAGACCTATCTCGTTCAAAATAAAAGTGTTAGGGAAAATCTGAAAAGGCTAAACCGTGCAATGATTCATTTACGCTGACTGAAAAGATATTGCATACAGACTCCAGCATATAAATGCACCTCGAGATGCCTGCTGAAAATATTTCATGGATTGCATGAGCAGCTTTGCCACAAAAGCATAGAGAATACAAGAACATATTTATTTTTAAGATCACAAATTGGATGCGTTTAACGCTACAAAAATATTTTATGCAATATTTCTGAAGCAGTCACAATGTAAAAAATATGTAAATTGATATTTATGGAACTTGTTTCCTTCGAAGGACAATTCATAAACTAAGCACATCTTCAAAAAATGATTTACTGTCTTCTGTCTGAGCATGAGCTTCATTGGACTGCAAAGCAGAATGGGAGGATGGAAGTTAATATAGTGTCTAGGACATCAGATGAGACAGTACAGCAGAGAGACTGTGGTGATTAGTAGATGAGACAGTACAGCAAAGAGACTGTGGTGATTAGTAGATGAGACAGTACAGCAGAGAGACTGTGGTGATTAGTAGATGATGACAGTTCAGCAGAGAGACTGTGGTGATTAGTAGATTAGACAGTACAGCAGAGAGACTGTGGTGATTAGTAGATGAGACAGTACAGCAGAGAGACTGTGGTGATTAGTAGATGATGACAGTTCAGCAGAGAGACTGTGGTGATTAGTAGATGAGACAGTACAGCAGAGAGACTGTGGTGATTAGTAGATGAGACAGTACAGCAGAGAGACTGTGGTGATTAGTAGATGAGACAGCACAGCAGAGAGACTGTGGTGATCAGTAGATGAGACAGTACAGCAGAGAGACTGTGGTGATTAGTAGATGAGACAGTTCAGCAGAGAGACTGTGGTGATTAGTAGATGAGACAGTACAGCAGAGAGACTGTGGTGATTAGTAGATGAGACAGCACAGCAGAGAGACTGTGGTGATCAGTAGATGAGACAGTACAGCAGAGAGACTGTGGTGATTAGTAGATGATGACAGTACAGCAGAGAGACTGTGGTGATTAGTAGATGAGACAGTTCAGCAGAGAGACTGTGGTGATTAGTAGATGAGACAGCACAGCAGAGAGACTGTGGTGATTAGTAGATGAGACAGTACAGCAGAGAGACTGTGGTGATTAGTAGATGAGACAGTACAGCAGAGAGACTGTGGTGATTAGTAGATGAGACAGCACAGCAGAGAGACTGTGGTGATTAGTAGATGAGACAGTACAGCAGAGAGACTGTGGTGATTAGTAGATGAGACAGTACAGCAGAGAGACTGTGGTGATTAGTAGATGAGAGACAGTGATTAGTAGAGAGACTGTGGTGAGAGACTGTGATGATTAGAGAGAGACAGTACAGAGAGACTGTGGTGATTAGTAGATGAGACAGTACAGCAGAGAGACTGTGGTGATTAGTAGATGAGACAGTACAGCAGAGAGACTGTGGTGATTAGTAGATGAGACACAGCAGAGAGAGAGAGATGAGGTGATTAGAGAGATGGTGATTAGTAGATGAGAGACAGACTGTGGTGATTAGTAGATGAGACAGCAGAGAGACTGTGGTGATTAGTAGATGAGACAGTACAGCAGAGAGACTGTGGTGATTAGTAGATGAGACAGTACAGCAGAGAGACTGTGGTGATTAGTAGATGAGACAGACAGCAGAGAGACTGTGGTGACAGTAGATGAGACAGCAGAGAGACTGTGGTGATTAGTAGATGAGACAGTACAGCAGAGACTGTGGTGATTAGTAGATGAGACAGACAGAGACTGTGGTGATTAGTAGATGAGCAGACAGTACAGCAGAGAGACTGTGGTGATTAGTAGATGAGACAGTACAGCAGAGAGACTGTGGTGATTAGTAGATGAGACAGTACAGACAGAGAGACTGTGGTGATTAGTAGATGAGACAGAGAGACAGCAGAGAGACTGTGGTAGATTAGTAGATGAGACAGAGAGACAGCAGAGAGACTGTGGTGATTAGTAGATGAGACAGTACAGCAGAGAGACTGTTGGTGATTAGTAGATGAGAGCAGAGAGACTGTGGTGATTAGTAGATGAGACAGTACAGCAGAGAGACTGTGGTGATTAGTAGATGAGACAGTACAGCAGAGACTGTGGTGATTAGTAGATGAGACAGTACAGCAGAGAGACTGTGGTGATTAGTAGATGAGACAGTACAGCAGAGAGACTGTGGTGATTAGTAGATGAGACAGTACAGCAGAGAGACTGTGGTGATTAGTAGATGAGACAGTACAGCAGAGAGACAGACAGTACAGCAGAGAGACTGTGGTGATTAGTAGATGAGAGTACAGATGAGACAGTAGATGAGACAGCAGAGAGAGACTGTGGTGATTAGTAGATGAGACAGTACAGCAGAGAGACTGTGGTGATCAGTAGATGAGACAGTACAGCAGAGAGACTGTGGTGATTAGTAGATGAGACAGTACAGCAGAGAGACTGTGGTGATTAGTAGATGAGACAGTACAGCAGAGAGACTGTGGTGATTAGTAGATGAGACAGTGCAGCAGAGAGACTGTGGTGATTAGTAGATGAGACAGTACAGCAGAGAGAGACTGTGGTGATTAGTAGATGAGACAGTACAGCAGAGAGACTGTGGAGACTGTAGATGAGACAGATTAGTAGATGTGATTAGACAGTGTACAGCAGAGAGACTGTGGTGATTAGTAGATGAGACAGTACAGCAGAGAGACTGTGGTGATTAGTAGATGAGACAGTACAGCAGAGAGACTGATTAGTAGATGAGACAGTACAGCAGAGAGACTGTGGTGATTGGTAGATGAGACAGCACAGCAGAGAGACTGACAGTACAGCAGAGAGACTGTGGTGATTAGTAGATGAGACAGACAGAGAGACTGTGGTGATTAGTAGATGAGACAGTACAGCAGAGAGACTGTGGTGATTAGTAGATGAGACAGTACAGCAGAGAGACTGTGGTGAGAGTAGATGAGACAGACAGCAGAGAGACTGTGGTGATTAGTAGAGAGACTGTGGTGATTAGTAGATGAGACAGTGCAGCAGAGAGACTGTGGTGATTAGTAGATGAGACAGTACAGCAGAGAGACTGTGGTGATTAGTAGATGAGACAGTACAGCAGAGAGACTGTGGTGATTAGTAGATGAGACAGTACAGCAGAGAGACTGTGGTGATTAGTAGATGAGACAGAGAGACTGTGGTGATTAGTAGATGAGACAGTACAGCAGAGAGACTGTGGTGATTAGTAGATGAGACAGTACAGCAGAGAGACTGTGGTGATTAGTAGATGAGACAGTACAGCAGAGAGAGACTGTGGTGATTAGTAGATGAGACATGAGACACAACAGAGAGAGACTGTGGTGATTAGTAGATAGAGAGACTGTGGTGAGACATGTACAGCAGAGAGACTGTGGTGATTAGTAGAGAGAGACAGTAGATGAGACAGTACAGCAGAGAGAGAGAGATGTGGTGATTGGTGTAGTAGATGAGACAGTACAGCAGAGAGAGGTGATTAGTAGATGAGTGATTAGTAGATGAGACAGACAGTACAGCAGAGAGACTGTGGTGATTAGTGTGGTGAGTAGATGAGACAGTACAGCAGAGACTGTAGATGATTAGTACAATTAGACAGAGAGACAGCAGTAGATGAGACTGTGGTGAGAGAGTAGATGATTAGTAGATGAGACAGTACAGCAGAGAGACTGTGGTGATTAGTAGATGAGACAGACAGCAGAGAGACTGTGGTGATTAGTAGATGAGACAGCAGAGACAGCAGAGAGACTGTGGTGATTAGTAGATGAGTACAGACAGTACACAGAGAGACTGTGGTGAGACTGACAGTGACTGTGGTGATTATTAGTAGAACAGACATGAGACAGACAGAGAGACTGTGGTGATTAGTAGATGAGACAGTACAGCAGAGAGACTGTGGTAGTAGATGAGACAGTAGAGAGAGACTGTGGTGATTAGTAGATGAGACAGCAGCAGAGACTGTGGTGATTAGTAGATGTAGATGAGACAGTGGTGATTAGTAGATGAGACAGTACAGCAGAGAGACTGTGGTGATTAGTAGATGAGACAGTACACAGCAGAGAGACTGTGGTGATTAGTAGATGAGACAGTACAGCAGAGAGATGATTAGTAGAGACAGTACAGCAGAGAGACTGTGGTGATTAGTAGATGAGACAGACAGAGAGACTGTGGTGATTAGTAGATGAGACAGTACAGCAGAGAGACAGTAGATGAGACAGCAGAGAGACTGATTAGTAGTGATTAGTAGATGATGACAGTACAGCAGAGAGACTGTGGTGATTAGTAGATGAGACAGTAGATGAGCAGCAGAGAGACTGTGGTGATTAGTAGATGAGACAGTACAGCAGAGAGACTGTACAGTAGATGAGACAGTACACTGAGGACTGATTAGTAGATGAGACAGTACAGCAGAGAGACTGTGGTGATTAGTAGATGAGACAGTACAGCAGAGAGACTGTGGTGATTAGTAGATGAGACAGTACAGCAGAGACTGTGGTGATTAGTAGATGAGACAGTACAGCAGAGAGACTGTGGTGATTAGTAGATGAGACAGTACAGCAGAGAGATGTGGTGATTAGTAGATGAGACAGTACAGAGAGACTGTGGTGATTAGTAGATGAGACAGTACAGCAGAGAGACTGTGGTGATTAGTAGATGAGACAGTACAGCAGAGAGACTGTGGTGAGAGTAGATGAGTGAGCAGAGAGACTGTGGTGTAGTAGATGAGACACAGCAGCAGAGAGACTGTGGTGATTAGTAGATGAGACAGACAGCAGAGAGACTGTGGTGATTAGTAGATGAGACTGAGAGACTGTGGTGATTAGTAGATGAGACAGTACAGCAGAGAGACTGTGGTGATTAGTAGATGAGACATACAGCAGAGAGACTGTGGTGATTAGTAGATGAGACAGTACAGCAGAGACTGTGGTGATTAGTAGATGAGACAGTACAGCAGAGAGACTGTGGTGATTAGTAGATGAGACAGTACAGCAGAGAGACTGTGGTGAGTAGATGAGACATGCAGCAGAGAGTTGTGGTGATTAGTAGATGAGACAGTACAGCAGACTGTGGTGATTAGTAGATGAGACAGTACAGCAGAGAGATGTGGTGATTAGTAGATGAGACAGCACAGCAGAGAGACTGTGGTGATTAGTAGATGAGACAGTACAGCAGAGAGACTGTGGTGATTAGTAGATGAGGACAGACAGCAGAGAGACTGTGGTGATTAGTAGATTAGACAGTACAGCAGAGAGACTGTGGTGATTAGTAGATGAGACAGCACAGCAGAGAGACTGTGGTGATTAGTAGATGAGACAGTACAGCAGAGAGACTGTGGTGATTAGTAGATGAGACAGTACAGCAGAGAGACTGTAGGTAGATTGTGTAGATGAGACAGTACAGCAGAGAGACTGTGGTGATTAGTAGATGAGACAGTACAGCAGAGAGACTGTGGTGATTAGTAGATGAGACAGCACAGCAGAGAGACTGTGGTGATTAGTAGATGAGACAGTACAGCAGAGAGACTGTGGTGATTAGTAGATGAGACAGTACAGCAGAGAGACTGTGGTGATTAGTAGATGAGACAGTACAGCAGAGAGACTGTGGTGATTAGTAGATGAGACAGATTAGTAGATGAGACAGCACAGAGAGACTGTGGTGATTAGTAGATGACTGTGGTGACAGATGAGAAAGTACAGCAGAGAGACTGTGGTGATTAGTAGATGAGACAGTACAGCAGAGAGACTGTGGTGATTAGTAGATGAGACAGTACAGCAGAGAGACTGTGGTGATTAGTAGATGAGACAGTACAACAGAGAGACTGTGGTGATTAGTAGATGAGACAGTACAGCAGAGAGACTGTGGTGTAGTAGATGAGAGAGCAGAGAGACTGTGGTGATTAGTAGATGAGACAGTACAGCAGAGAGACTGTGAGATTAGTAGATGAGACAGTACAGCAGAGAGACTGTGGTGATTAGTAGATGAGACAGTACAGCAGAGAGACTGTGGTGATTAGTAGATGAGATTAGAGAGACTGTGGTGATTAGTAGATGAGACAGTACACAGAGAGGTGGTTAGTAGATGAGACAGTACAGCAGAGAGAGACTGTGGTGATGAGACAGTAGAGAGAGAGACAGTAGATGAGACAGTACAGCAGAGAGACTGGTGGTAGATTAGCAGAGAGACTGTGGTGAGTGAGAGACTGTGGTGATTAGTAGATGAGACAGTACAGCAGAGAGACTGTGGTGATTAGTAGATGAGACAGTACAGCAGAGAGACTGTGGTGATTAGTAGATGAGACAGACAGTACAGCAGAGAGACTGTGGTAGATGAGACAGAGCAGAGAGACTGTGGTGATTAGTAGATGAGACAGCACAGAGAGAGACTGTGGTGATTAGTAGATGATTAGTGAGATGGTGATTAGTAGATTAGTAGAGAGACAGCAGAGAGACTGTGGTGATTAGTAGATGAGACAGTACAGCAGAGAGACTGTGGTGATTAGTAGATAGATGGTGATTAGTAGATGAGACAGTACAGCAGAGAGACTGTGGTGATTCAGTAGATGAGACAGTACAGCAGAGAGCAGATGAGACAGTACAGCAGAGAGACTGTGGTGATTAGTAGATGAGATACAGCAGAGAGACAGTAGATGAGACAGTACAGCAGAGAGACTGTGGTGATTGGTAGATGAGACAGTACAGCAGAGAGACTGTGGTGATCAGTTTTTGAGACAGTACACCAGAGAGACTGTGGTGATTAGTAGATGAGACAGTACAGCAGAGAGACTGTGGTGATTAGTAGATGAGACAGACAGCAGAGAGACTGTGGTGATTAGTAGATGAGACAGTACAGCAGAGAGACTGTGGTGATTAGTAGATGAGACAGTACAGCAGAGAGACTGTGGTGATTAGTAGATGAGACAGTACAGCAGAGAGACTGTGGTGATAAGTAGATGAGACAGACACAGCAGAGAGACTGTGGTGATTAGTAGATGCAGCAGAGAGACTGTGGTGATTAGTAGATGAGACAGTACAGCAGAGAGACTGTGGTGATTAGTAGATGAGACAGACAGAGAGTGGTGATTAGTAGATGAGACAGTAGATGAGACAGCAGAGAGACTGTGGTGATTAGTAGATGAGACAGTACAGCAGAGAGACTGTGGTGATCAGTAGATGAGACAGACAGCAGAGAGACTGTGGTGATTATAGATGAGTAGATACAGCAGAGACTGTGGTGATTAGTAGATGAGACAGTACAGCAGAGAGACTAGTAGATGAGACAGTACAGCAGAGATTGATTAGTAGATGAGACAGTACAGCAGAGAGACTGGTGATTGTAGATGAGACAGTACAGCAGAGAGACTGTGGTGATTAGTAGATGAGACAGTACAGCAGAGAGACTGTGGTGATTAGTAGATGAGACAGCACAGCAGAGAGACTGTGGTGATTACAGCAGTAGATGATTAGACAGTGATTAGTCAGCAGAGAGACTGTGGTGATTAGTAGATGAGACAGTACAGCAGAGAGACAGGTGATTAGTAGATGAGACAGTACAGCAGAGACTGTGGTGATTAGTAGATGAGACAGACAGCAGAGAGACTGTGGTGATTAGTAGATGAGACAGTACAGCAGAGAGACTGTGGTGATTAGTAGATGAGACAGTGCAGCAGAGAGACTGTGACAGATGAGACAGTACAGCAGAGAGACTGTGCTGATCAGTATATGAGACAGTACAGCAGAGAGACTGTGGTGATTAGTAGATGAGAGAGAGACTGTGGTGATTAGTAGATGAGACAGTTACAGCAGAGATGGTGATTAGTAGATGAGACAGTACAGACTGTGGTGATTAGTAGATGAGACAGTACAGCAGAGAGACTGTGGTGATTGTAGATGATTACTGTGGTGATTAGTAGATGATTAGTAGATGAGACAGTACAGCAGAGAGACTGTGGTGATTAGTAGATGAGACAGTACAGCAGAGAGAGAGACAGCAGGTGATTGATGTGTGATTAGTAGATGAGACAGTACAGCAGAGAGACTGTGGTGATTAGTAGATGAGACAGTACAGCAGAGAGACTGTGGTGATTAGTAGAGTACAGCAGAGAGACTGTGGTGATTAGTAGATGAGACAGAAACAAACAGAGAGACTGTGGTGATTAGTAGATGAGACAGTACAGCAGAGAGACTGTGGTGATCAGTAGATGAGACTACAGCAGAGAGACTGTGGTGATTAGTAGATGAGACAGTACAGCAGAGAGACTGTGGTGATTAGTAGATGAGACAGTACAGCAGAGAGACTGTGGTGATTAGTAGATGAGACAGAGAGACTGTGGTGATTAGTAGATGAGACAGTACAGCAGAGAGACTGTGTAGATGATCAGTAGATGATTAGTAGATGAGACAGTACAGCAGAGAGACTGTGGTGATTAGTAGATGAGACAGTACAGCAGAGAGATGGTGATTAGTAGATGAGACAGTACAGCAGAGAGACTGTGGTGATTAGTAGATGAGACAGTACAGCAGAGAGACTGTGGTGATTAGTAGATGAGAGAACAGCAGAGAGAGACTGATGAGGTGAGCAGAGAGATGGAGATTAGTAGATGAGACAGTACAGCAGAGAGACTGTGGTGATTAGTAGATGAGACAGTACAGCAGAGAGACTGTGGTGATTAGTAGATGAGACAGTACAGCAGAGAGACTGTGGTGATTAGTAGATGAGACAGTACAGCAGAGAGACTGTGGTGATTAGTAGATGAGAGAGACTGTGGTGATTAGTAGATGAGACAGAACAGCAGAGAGACTGTGGTGATTAGTAGATGAGATGACAGTACAGCAGAGAGACTGTGGTGATTAGTAGATGAGAGAGACTGTGGTGATTAGTAGATGAGTAGAGAGACTGTGGTGATTAGTAGATGAGACAGTACAGCAGAGAGACTGTGGTGATTAGAGACTGTGGTGATTAGTAGATGAGACAGATGATGAGAGACTGTGGTGATCAGTAGATGAGACTGCAGCAGAGAGACTGTGGTGATTAGTAGATGAGACAGTACAGCAGAGAGACTGTGGTGATTAGTAGATGAGACAGTACAGCAGAGAGACTGTGGTGATTAGTAGATGAGACAGTACAGCAGAGAGACTGTGGTGATTAGTAGATGAGACAGTACAGCAGAGAGACTGTGGTGATTAGTAGATGAGACAGTTCAGCAGAGAGACTGTGGTGATTAGTAGATGAGACAGTACAGCAGAGAGACTGGGGTTAGTAGATGAGACAGTACAGCAGAGAGACTGTGGTGATTAGTAGATGAGACAGTACAGCAGAGAGACTGTGGTGATTAGTAGATGAGACAGTACAGCAGAGAGACTGTGGTGATTAGTAGATGAGACAGTACAGCAGAGAGACTGTGGTGATTAGTAGATGAGACAGTACAGCAGAGAGACTGTGGTGATTAGTAGATGAGACAGTACAGCAGAGAGACTGTGGTGATTAGTAGATGAGACAGTACAGCAGAGAGACTGTGGTGATTAGTAGATGAGACAGTTCAGCAGAGAGACTGTGGTGATTAGTAGATGAGACAGTACAGCAGAGAGACTGTGGTGATTAGTAGATGAGACAGTACAGCAGAGAGACTGTGGTGATTAGTAGATGAGACAGTACAGCAGAGAGACTGTGGTGATCAGTAGATGAGACAGTACAGCAGAGAGACTGTGGTGATTAGTAGATGAGACAGTACAGCAGAGAGACTGTGGACAGTAGATGAGACAGTACAGCAGAGAGACTGTGGTGATTAGTAGATGAGACAGTACAGCAGAGAGACTGTGGTGATTAGTAGATGAGACAGTACAGCAGAGAGACTGTGGTGATTAGTAGATGAGACAGTACAGCAGAGAGACTGTGGTGATTAGTAGATGAGACAGTACACAGAGAGACTGTGGTGATTAGTAGATGAGAGAGACTGTGGTGATTAGTAGATGATGACAGTACGGCAGAGAGACTGTGCTGATCAGTAGATGAGACAGTGCAGCAGAGAGACTGTGGTGATTAGTAGATGAGACAGTACAGCAGAGAGACTGTGGTGATTAGTAGATGATGACAGTACAGCAGAGAGACTGTGGTGATCAGTAGATGAGACAGTGCAGCAGAGAGACTGTGGTGATTAGTAGATGAGACAGTACAGCAGAGAGACTGTGGTGATTAGTAGATGAGACAGAACAGCAGAGAGGCTGTGGTGATTAGTAGATGAGACAGTACAGCAGAGAGACTGTGGTGATTAGTAGATGATGACAGTACAGCAGAGAGACTGTGGTGCTCAGTAGATGAGACAGTGCAGCAGAGAGAGCGTGGTGATTAGTAGATGAGACAGAACAGCAGAGAGACTGTGGTGATTAGTAGATGAGACAGTACAGCAGAGAGACTGTGGTGATTAGTAGATGAGACAGTACAGCAGAGAGACTGTGGTGCTCAGTAGATGAGACAGTGCAGCAGAGAGACTGTGGTGATTAGTAGATGAGACAGTACAGCAGAGAGACTGTGGTGATTAGTAGATGAGACAGTACAGCAGAGAGACTGTGGTGATTAGTAGATGAGACAGTACAGCAGAGAGACTGTGGTGATTAGTAGATGAGACAGTGCAGCAGAGAGACTGTGGTGATTAGTAGATGAGACAGTGCAGCAGAGAGACTGTGGTGATTAGTAGATGAGACAGTACGGCAGAGAGACTTTGGTGATTAGTAGATGAGACAGTACAGCAGAGAGACTGTGGTGATTAGTAGATGAGACAGTACAGCAGAGAGACTGTGGTGATTAGTAGATGATGACAGTACAGCAGAGAGACTGTGGTGATTAGTAGATGAGACAGTGCAGCAGAGAGACTGTGGTGATTAGTAGATGAGACAGTACAGCAGAGAGACTGGTGATTAGTAGATGATGACAGTACAGCAGAGAGACTGTGGTGATTAGTAGATGAGACAGTACAGCAGAGAGACTGTGGTGATTAGTAGATGAGACAGTACAGCAGAGAGACTGTGGTGATTAGTAGATGAGACAGTACAGCAGAGAGACTGTGGTGATTAGTAGATGAGACAGTACAGCAGAGAGACTGTGGTGATTAGTAGATGAGACAGTACAGCAGAGAGACTGTGGTGATTAGTAGATGAGACAGTTCAGCAGAGAGACTGTGGTGATTAGTAGATGAGACAGAACAGCAGAGAGACTGTGGTGATTAGTAGATGAGACAGTACAGCAGAGAGACTGTGGTGATTAGTAGATGAGACAGTACAGCAGAGAGACTGTGGTGATTAGTAGATGAGACAGTACAGCAGAGAGACTGTGGTGATTAGTAGATGAGACAGCACAGCAGAGAGACTGTGGTGATTAGTAGATGAGACAGTACAGCAGAGAGTCTGTGGTGATTAGTAGATGAGACAGTGCAGCAGAGAGACTGTGGTGATTAGTAGATGAGACAGTACAGCAGACTGTGGTGATTAGTAGATGAGACAGTACAGCGGAGAGGAATCAGTGAATAGTTGGAGATAATTGCATAAGCAAAAAGATCTGTTATTAGTCAGAGATGATCACATGACCAAAAGGACAAGTGATTAGAATGGCATAGCCAAAAAGATCAGTGATTAGTTGAAGATGATAGCATAGCTAAAAGATCAGTGATTAGTACTGATCATTATTCGATACAGAATAGCAGAGAGAAGGCTGTGATTGATATGGAAGGAGCAATTAACGCACAGGAACACAAGGTGCCCCCCCAACGTGTAAATAGTCAATGAGGACAAAAATGCTCAATAAACCAAAGAAAAGACTTAATCATTTGCCATGAGATAGAAGTTTGTTTTGGTTCCTTGTGAATGATTTGACGCAGACAATCAATAAGGGCATTGGTGGTTGGCGGCAAGTGAATGAAATTGTTTGAATTGAATTACCCTTAACTGGGCAGGCTGGCTGCGGACTGAGGAAGTGGAGCAGCTAAATGCAGACTGAATGCAGAAAAGCCTGAGGGGCGCAGTGACTATTCAACCGTGCCTTTAGTTTTCAGTTGTTTTGAAATGGTACCAGTTCCCTACAGCAGCTCACCCAAACCTGAGGGACAGCAGACACTGTCACACTTCAGCCACCTGCCAGCACATCAGCGCCCGTATCACCTCTCACCGATACCAGCCAGAGACAACACCGTCTGAGCTTCCAGCACCCACATCAGGCGCACCTCCTGCGCCATCAGAGGTAAGCATGATCCATGGGTGTAAAGTGTTGTTTTTAGGGGTTAAAGTATGGTTTGTAGCAGTAATATTTGCTCCAGAGAGATAAGTGTGGTCCGTAAGGGAAGAGTGTGATGTGTAGCATTACAGTACGGTCTGTAAGAGTGAAGTATAACCCATCACAGTAAAGTATGGTACCAAAACCAACAAGGACAATCCAAGCTGTTTTCAGTCTGGTCCAAAGGATGAATTATCAATACACCTTGTCTCTCTTTACTTATGACCCCGATTAAAAGTAAACAGCGAATAAAATGGAAGGATGGATGGGCCGACAGAAGTGAAGTTCGTGAGAACAGCCCTAGTGCTGGAAATGTGTAGATACTGTAGTATAACACTACTGAGAGATAAATGACAGGGGAACTCTACTTAAAATACACTGCATTGTGCTCTTCACTGATTAATTCCATAACTATAGGTTTATGCAGAACCGCTTAATTATAAGATGCTGGCAGAACACTTGATGTTTTCATCATTGCAAACAACCGAGTTTCTGTGAGAACAAAAACAGTTTAAAGGAAGAGAAACGCTTCCACAACAGAAGCAATTTATTCAATATCCCAGTGGAATGTTCCGAGGGGGAAAAATCAATTTCTGAATGTTTTCAGTAGAAATATAAAAAAAAAGAAAAAAGTCTGTGGGTAGTCATAAAAGTGAAATGGACTTCAGCTCACTCCCAGGAGGACTAGAGACAAAATCCTCTCTGCTTCTTAAAAGACAGTCACATGTTTGAGCAAAACAATTAACTGGGAATCTTTTTCAAACATTGTGAGTTATGTATGTGTATGCATATATGTATGTGCATGCATACCCTTAGAAAACATTGAAACCAGAAGATTATAAAAATCAAGTCTATATGAAGACATTGTCATCAAGTACTGTAAATCCAGCCTTGTAGTTGTTCAGCTTCTTCGAATTCCAGCCATTTTGCATCTCTATTTTTCAGCCATTCTGAAAGAGCCGCACCAGATCACAACTGACCCTGCTCACCCCCCAACTCCACGACTTTGTTACTTGAAAAAATATATACATACAACATATTTGCTCAAGTTTTACTTCACACAGTTAATTTTGCTGCAGATAAGGGAAGTCATTTTGTTTGACCGGGAAGACATCTATGGCCAAAACTAAATAAAAAACTATCTCTTTGTGAGATGCAGGCCGAAATTCGATGCTTTGCTTGAAAACAAAGGGCAGACAACTTGTGCGGTTCCCAATTTTCAACAAGGAAGCAGGCAAGCGATGAATGATACCGCTAGAAGTGTTCTTACAGATTATGTGTCCAGAATGTGTGACAGATCTTAACGAAAATTTAACAACTTCTTTGTCGGCACAACATGTACTGGCATTGGAAGTTTCGTCAAAATCCACTGGTTACTTTTTGAGCTAACCCGTTATCTAACAAACTTCCGAACGAACGCCAACAAAAACATATTTCCACCATGTGGAAGTAAAAAAATCACATAATTAAATGCTCTCAAAGAAAATGTGGCCCATGCTGACGGTATCACACAGTGCTGGGAGCGCTCATGATGCACGTGTCATAGCTCCCAAGTTACCCGCATTTGGCGGGTCCGACCCGCATTTGAATAGCAAAACCCGCGGACCCGCAAGCACTTGAAAAACCCCGCAATTTGCGCATTGAGGGATTTAGGTTTTATTCAGGCCCGGACTGTACATCGGGACAACCGGGAGAATTCCCGAAGCGCCGGTTTGTCATTAGCCTACTGCTGGCCTGCATGTCCGTTTTTTTTTTTTTTTTAGACAGGTCGCCGGCCAGAACCAATCAGCTGTCAGGCCGGTCCGCTCCGGCTGGCTCCCCTGTCTGACTTTTTTTTTTAAGTCAGCGAGACAGGCCAGGCCAATCAGAGGCCAGCAGCCTGTTAGGAGCTTAAGACGTGATTGGTTTGTTTTGATTAACACTCCGCCCCAACAGTGCAGCAGGTTACATTCAAAGTAAGTGCAGAGATGCGAATACACGCGCGTCTTTGCATTGACTTTGAATGCGATCTATCGCGCGAAAAATTCGTTTCGCATTCGGCGGAAAAGCAGCAGAAGGAATAAGAATGTGTATGCAAAAGTAAATAAATGATTAGCTAGCTAGCTATGCGGTATTCGGATTGAATTTACACTGTTATATGAATGCACACATATGGACGCAGTTGATATTAATTGGCAAGCACCAATACTAGCTCTAATATATTCAACAGCTGACACATTACTGAAAATTGGTGTAAGATATTCGAGGTAATGGAAACATGCAACTCGATTTAGATTCATCTCGAATATGTTTGCTATTCAAAGGTGGTGGTGGTGGTGTTGATAGCAGTCCTGTTGGTGCTCCAGAAAAAGAGGTCAGTGCACAACCATTGGCAGAAGGTACAGAGCAATGTCTACAGTAGGGCAATGTGATTAGTGGTACATGAGTCATTTGCATGTTCCTTGGGATTGCATTACAAGAATGGTATTTATTCTTTATTATTAATCACCAACCTGTAACAAGTTGCAGACATATGAAAACCAGGCACTGGCAGTTGACATAAATGGCTCTCGTGTAGTTGTAATAATGGCCTTCTGGGCACTACAGTGTTGGTGTTGTTGAATTTTGCTGTCTGTTGCGGTACTGTTGTGTATGCCAGCCCAAACATGAAAGCTGTTGTATATTTCAACCTTGGATTTAGGTTGGGGTTCATCTGTATTCCCTGCTATGATAATCAGATCCTTAATACCATAGCATTATGTCAGTAGTCATGTTGTGACTGTAGTACTGAGGGGCACATTTTGTTGAGAGGTTTCAGTGGCATGTAGGGGATAGAAAAGGACTGGGTAGCCTGGTTACATAACTGACTCCTGGCCTGGAAAAGTCTCCCAGTCTGGCCCTGGTTTTATTCCTTATCCCCGCATAATAATGTGTCATGAATGAATGGAATTAAATGCAAATTCCACCCCCCGTTCAACAAAATGATAAGGAAATCAATCTTCCTGCCCCCAACCCAAAAATGGAAAATGGAACGCTGTGGTGATGGACCAGCATTTGGTTCCTTCAAACTTGGGAGGTATGCGTGTGCACTAACAGTGCACATACAGAAGCACGGAAACTAAGGGCAGTATAGCAGGTCTGGAGGAACACCCTGAGCTCATGAAAGGACAGAATGAAAGAACCACACTGCATAAAACTCGTCAAATCACCACCTCACCTCAAACTATGGAGACCGTTGTAGTAGGAGACCTGAAATACACTCGGGGGATGAGTTTCTAATTAATTTCTCCTTTTTTTGTTTGAATCTGAAGTCAGCAATACAGCTAACAGTGGAGATAAAGTCAGCACACCTGCACTGAAATGGCAGGTTTTGAAAATTTAAATTCAATTCATTTTAATTCAGTGCAATTCAATTCAATGCAACTTTAGTAATTCATGAAGGCAAATTGATTTTGCCCAGAAGTAAAAACAGAGAGAGAACAGAAATCTGCACAGAGAGATAATTAAAAGCAATAGAGCTATTTAAGCATATACACTCAAACACGTTTACCTTACTAACAGGGGACTATCATCCTACATTGACCAAGAGGGGACCTCTATTTCTGGTTGCACACACAAACACACACACGCACATGCACGCCCACGGCGCACATGAACCGACAAACACACACACGTGTGCGCACACATACAAATACATACACACATGTACATACACGCACGCACACACACGCGCAAGTGCACACATACATGCATATGCACACACACACACACACACACTCACGCACACACACATGTGCTCATACAGTTGGAAGCAGAATTATTGGATCCCCAAGCAAATCATATCATTCACAAAGGATTTTTAATGATGCAGAACACTTGGAAACAGATCAAATACTTTACTCCAGCTCATAAAACATCAAGTTTTAGGAAAATAGAAAAAAACTACAAAACAATAACTGATTATCTAACTTGCAGAAATATTGAACCCCTTATAGTAACTGTCTGTAATGCTGTGGTTCCACCGAACACGAAACAAAATTTCTCCTCGCTTTATTCGCGGGAGTTTGCCAATGTAGCTGTTAGTAGCAATGATGCTATTTAGAACACTGCTTTACTTGCGCAAATTTTTCGCAAAAGAATATATTGACGAGGTGCAAAATGCAAATTTCATGCATTTGCGCCATTCGTGCAAGCCATTTATGTCGCGTTGCGTCTCCCGCATGATTTGCATCTTTGTATTCACTTTGAATATAATCTGATCGCGTGATAAATTCCTTTTGCGTGCGGTGAAAACGCAGCATAATATTTAATTGCACATCCTTTGGCTTCAATAACCCGCTTGAGACGAGTCTGGAAGCTAGAAATGAACCTCTGGCAACGTTCCTTCAGGATCCTGGCCCACTCTTCTTTCGCAAGGGGTTCAAGCTCTGTCAAATATCGTGATTTGCGCCCCGCAACCGCCTTCTTCAAGTCCCACCAAAGATTCTCGATGGGGTTAAGGTCAGGTGATTGCGAGGGCCATTCCACCACCTTGCAGGACCTCTACTTGAACCAGGCTTGGGTGGACTCTGACCAGTGGTTGGATCGTTATCTTGATGTAGCCAACAGTTATGCCCAAGCCTAAGTTCTCTCGCTGAGGGCATCACATTCTTCTACAGAATTTCCTGGTACACGGAAGAATCCAGCATCCCTTCTACAGGTTGAAGATTCCCCATGCCTGAGGAAGCAAAACATCCCCACAGCATCACTGCGCCTCGCCCATGCTTCACAGCATCACTGAGCCTCACACATGCTTCACAGCATCACTGAGCCTCACACATGCTTCACAGCATCACTGAGCCTCCTCCATGCTTCACAGCATCACTGCACCTCCCCCATTCTTCACAGCATCACTGAGCCTCCCCCATGCTTCACAGCATCACTGAGTCTCCTCCATGCTTCACAGCATCACTGCGCCTCGCCCATGCTTCACAGCATCACTGAGCCTCCCCCATGCTTCACAGCATCACTGACCCTCCCCATGCTTCACAGAATCACTGAGCCTCCCCATGATTCACAGCATCACTGACCCTCCCCATGCTTCACAGCATCACTGAGCTTCCTCCATGCTTGACAGCATCACTGCACCTCGCCCATGCCTCACAGCATCACTGCGCCTCGCCCATGCCTCACAGCATCACTGAGCCTCCCTCATGCTTCACAGCATCACTGACCCTCCCCATGATTCACAGCATCACTGAGACCCTCCCCATGCTCACAGCATCACAGCATCACTGAGCCTCCATCCATGCTTCACAGCATCACTGAGCCTCTGAGCCTCATGCATCTTCAGAGCATCACTGAGCCTCCCCCATGCTTCACAGCATCACTGAGCCTCCCCCATGCTTCACAGCATCACTGAGCCTCCCCATGCTTCACAGCATCACAGCCTTGCCCATGCTTCACAGCATCCTCCCCATGCTTCACAGCATCACTGAGCCTCCCCCATGCTTCACAGCATCACTGAGCCTCCCCATGCTACACAGCATCACTGAGCCTCCCCATGCTTCACAGCATCACTGAGCCTCCCCATGCTTCACAGCATCACTGAGCCTCCGCCCATGCTTCACAGCATCACTGAGCCTCCTCCCCATGCTTCACAGCATCACTGAGCCTGGCCCATGCTTCACAGCATCACTGAGCCTCCCCATGCTTCACAGCATCACTGAGCCTCCCCCATGCTTCACAGCATCACTGAGCCTCACCCATGCTTCACAGCATCACTGAGCCTCGCACATGCTTCACAGCATCACTGAGCCTCACCCATGCTTCACAGCATCACTGAGCCTCCCCCATGCTTCACAGCATCACTGAGCCTCCCCCATGCCTCACAGCATCACTGAGCCTCGCCCATGCTTCACAGCATCACTGAGCCTCGCCCATGCTTCACAGCATCACTGAGCCTCGCCCATGCTTCACAGCATCACTGAGCCTCTCCCCATGCTTCACAGCATCACTGAGCTTCCTCCATGCTTCACAGCATCACTGCGCCTCATCCATGCCTCACAGCATCACTGAGCCTCCCTCATGCTTCACAGCATCTCTGACCCTCCCCATGATTCACAGCATCACTGAGCCTCCCCCATGCTTCACAGCATCACTGAGCCTCCCCCATGCTTCACAGCATCACTGAGCCTCCCCATGCTTCACAGCATCACTGAGCCTCCTCCATGCTTCACAGCATCACTGAGCCTCCCCATGCTTCACAGCATCACTGAGCCTCCCCCATGCTTCACAGCATCACTGACCCTCCCCTGTGCTTCATGGCATCACTGAGCCTCCCCCATGCTTCACAGCATCACTGAGCCTCCTCCATGCTTCATGGCATTACTGACCCTCCCCCGTGCTTCACAGCATCACTGCGCCTCGCCCATGCTTCACAGCATCACTGAGCCTCCCATGCTTCACAGCATCACTGAGCCTCCCCCATGCTTCACAGCATCACTGAGCCTCGCCCATGCTTCACAGCATCACTGAGCCTCCCCATGCTTCACAGCATCACTGAGCCTCCCCATGCTTCACAGCATCACTGAGCCTCCCCATGCTTCACAGCATCACTGAGCCTCCCCCATGCCCACAGCATCACTGAGCCTCCCCATGCTTCACAGCATCACTGAGCCTCACCCATGCTTCACAGCATCACTGAGCCTCCCCCATGCTTCACAGCATCACTGAGCCTTCCCCATGCTTCAGAGCATCACTGAGCCTCCCCCATGCTTCAGAGCATCACTGAGCCTTGCCCATGCTTCACAGCATCACTGCGCCTCCCCCATGCTTCACAGCATCACTGAGCCTCACCCATGCTTCACAGCATCACTGAGCCTCCCCATGCTTCACAGCATCACTGAGCCTCACCCATGCTTCACAGCATCACTGAGCCTCGCCCATGCTTCACAGCATCACTGAGCCTCCCCCATGCTTCATAGCATCACTGAGCCTCACCCATGCTTCACAGCATCACTGAGCCTCCCCATGCTTCACAGCATCACTGAGCCTCGCCCATGCTTCACAGCATCACTGCGCCTCCCCCATGCTTCACAGCATCACTGAGCCAGCTCCCCACTTCACAGCATCACTGAGCCTCCCCATGCTTCACAGCATCACTGAGCCTCCCCATGCTTCACAGCATCACTGAGCCTCCCCATGCTTCACAGCATCACTCCTCCCCCATGCTTCACAGCATCACTGAGCCCCTCCCCATGCTTCACAGCATCACTGAGCCTCCCATGCTTCACAGCATCACTGAGCCTCCCCATGCTTCACAGCATCACTGAGCCTCCCCCATGCTTCACAGCATCACTGAGCCTCCCCATGCTTCACAGCATCACTGAGCCTCCCCATGCTTCACAGCATCACTGAGCCTCCCCATGCTTCACAGCATCACTGAGCCTCCCCATGCTTCACAGCATCACTGAGCCTCCCCATGCTTCACAGCATCACTGAGCCTCCCCATGCTTCACAGCATCACTGAGCCTCCCCCATGCTTCACAGCATCACTGAGCCTTGCCCATGCTTCACAGCATCACTGCACCTCCCCCATTCTTCACAGCATCACTGAGCCTCCCCATGCTTCACAGCATCACTGAGCCTCCCCATGCTTCACAGCATCACTGAGCCTCCCCATGCTTCACAGCATCACTGAGCCTCCCCATGCTTCACAGCATCACTGAGCCTCCCCATGCTTCACAGCATCACTGAGCCTCCCCCATGCTTCACAGCATCACTGAGCCTCCCCATGCTTCACAGCATCACTGAGCCTCCTCCATGCTTCACAGCATCACTGAGCCTCCCCATGCTTCACAGCATCACTGAGCCTCCCCCATGCTTCACAGCATCACTGAGCCTCCCCCATGCTTCACAGCATCACTGAGCCTCCCCATGATTCACAGCATCACTGACCCTCCCCATGCTTCACAGCATCACTGAGCCTCCCCATGCTTCACAGCATCACATGAGCCTCCTCCCATGCTTCACAGCATCACTGAGCCTCCCCATGCTTCACAGCATCACTGAGCCTCCTCCATGCTTCAGCATCACTGAGCCTCCCCATGCTTCACAGCATCTGAGCCTCCCCATGCTTCACAGCATCACTGACCCCCCCTGTGCCTGGCCCATGCTTCACAGCATCACTGAGCCCTCCCCATGCTTCACTGACCTCCCATCACTGAGCCTCATCCCATGCTTCCACAGCATCACTGAGCCTCGCCCATGCTTCACAGCATCACTGAGCCTCGCCCATGCTTCACAGCATCACTGAGCCTCGCCCATGCTTCACAGCATCACTGAGCCTCGCCCATGCTTCACAGCATCACTGAGCCTCGCCCATGCTTCACAGCATCACTGAGCCTCGCCCATGCTTCACAGAATCACTGAGCCTCGCCCATGCTTCACAGCATCACTGAGCCTCCCCCATTCTTCACAGCATCACTGAGCCTGGCCCATGTTTCACAGCATCACTGAGCCTCGCCCATGATTCACAGCATCACTGACCCTCCCCATGCTTCACAGCATCATGCTTCCGCCCCATGCTTCAGCATCACTGAGCCTTGCCCATGCTTCACAGCATCACTGAGCCTCCCCATGCTTCACAGCATCACTGAGCCTCCCCATGCTTCACAGCATCACTGAGCCTCCCCCATTCTTCACAGCATCACTGA